>OY728140.1:974858964-977358964 GCA_963277665.1 Viscum album | reverse complement strand
AATTTATTAAGGTAACTACTTTTTTATTATAATTTGGAAGAGATCCACAAATATATCATGAATCTATAAGAGATTCATAGATTAGGAAACAATCTCCCCTAAAGGGTGTGATAAGCTCGAACTCCTATCCTCTTGGCCAATGAGTGTTCCTTAGTGTCACTGGGACTAAAAATCAAACTGAACACCTTCCTTTAGAAATTCATTCTCTACCCAGTTATAGATGTGGGAACCATTGGAATTTTCTGAAAGAGATAATAATGAATGGTGAATATTAGATAAATGATTATATAGAAATCCAAACCCCATAATAAAAATATCATGAAAACCCAATCTAATTCATTTATTTATCATAAACTAGTGAACATGATGTGAAATCATCTAAATATGGAATCTACTTAGAATGAGTAAAATTATAGACTACTTAGTTCTCATCAGGCTATTTTTTATCACCGAATTTCTGATCACCATAAAAATTTATGTCTTCCAAAAGAAATCAAAAATAGAATACCTGACATGTAATCATCTTAATATGGTATCTTCTTCACAATATAAAATGTTTATACTATAATTTTTGTTTCAAACCATTTTTTTCATTCCATATGGCTAATCCCCATCTACATACAAATCTTCACAAGAAAAAAAATGGTGAACCTGATGTGAAATAATTTTACTATGTAATATCCTTCCAATGAAAAATAGATAAACTAACCATTTCTCGTCATGCCATTTTTTATCACCACATGGGTGATCACCATTAACATGCATATCTTCCCGTTGAAATAGTAAAATAATGTTTTTTTTCTTTTATGAATATAAATAACATAAAAATAATCTTTAACAACATTCTTGAGGGAAATATCATTTTCATATTGAAATTTTTCTTTTAAAAACAAAACATCTTGAATTTTTATTAAATAATCTGTGAAACGTGTAATGGAATATTTAAAAAAATTATTTTTCATTATGTCTATAACTTTTATACATGACAAAAATGATAAAATAGTGATTCCTTCCACATTTTCAATATAATCTAAAGTGACCTTGTTTTCAAAATGACATTAAGATTCATTTCAAAACATTTTTTAAAAGGAAAAAATATACCAAACATTCATTAGTAATTCATTTGTAAATGATAAAAAACATTTTTAGAAACCATTGTTTTGGAAGAAAATAGATTTTCAATCAAATAGTGAAATGATGTTGGATTATAATAAAAACATTTTCTTAATAAATTTAAATACATAAGAGTTGATAATGGTACTAATAATTTAAAAATTTCATGAATAAATAGAGGAGAAAAAAATTATAGGTCTTATTAAACTATTATTATATAATTTCATTCAATGTAAGTTCAAGTATAAACAATACAAATCAAACTAAGATTTTGAAATAAACTCTACAAAGATCAAAATGTTGACGTAACAATTAACCAACAAATCAATTATGGGTTTAAAATGTAAATACACATTAAATAAGTTAATATAAAACATAATATTTTCAAAATTCAACATGCACATAATAAAATAATATCAATGAAAATGAATAAGAAAATATAGCCAAATGAAAAGAAGTAGAGGTGTGAAATTTAATTTGACAAGGTACTTTTCATGTCAAATCCTCAGGGTTGATATAGTTATAATTAAAACATAAATACCTTGAATTATGAATGAATAATGATATTACATGAAAAATGGGTATTATAAACACCATATTAAAGAAATTAGGTGCATAACATTACAATATGCCTCAATGAAGGTAAATTAAGATGAATTCCCTTATAATGATATTATCATTGAAGTGGGGGTTGATAAATGAACTTATTATGTGTATAAAATTTATATAAATTAAAAATTCGGAAATAAAACATAAAATAATCAAATATAATTAAACACATAATCACACCATGACATATTAAATGAATTATATGTTAAAACCAACATATGGAAATTGAGTTAACAAATCCCTTACACAATGCTTCCTTTTGGTTGAAAATGATTTGACCTCTTATATAGTTTTTTTAAACATTTAATAACTTATAATTGAAACATATTATAATTTATAAAATTATATATTAACCCTTTATTAAATATTATCACACATTAATTAACAATATTTAATTATTTTTCATTATTTCGGTTGTTAATTATCTTGTAATCTAATTTGTGATTTTCCATTAAATTTATAGTTTTTGTGCATATTATATAGTAAAATCATTACCATAATAATAATAATAATGAAATAATTATCAAATTTATATTTCAATTATAATTTTAAAACTAATTATAAATTATAGTTATGAAAATTGAACAATATTACAGTCATTAAGATGGTAGGTTGTACAAATACATGGGTAATGTTTACATTTTCAATGATCATTATGTAAATAATGTAGGTAATATTTTTAATTCATAGATTTATAATAATATCCTATATACCATATTATTTATTTATATATACTTATATAAATCATCCCTATTGGTTGGTGAGGAAAAGAGTGTCATGTTGCTTCGTGAAGGCGGTAGTCCACACGTACCTGAACGATGTTATACCTATTAAATATTATAAATAAAATCATAAATTATATTATAATAAGAAAAATTATATAATTAATATCATTAATATGATATTTAAGTCAATTATATTCATTAACATTACCATTTTTACCTTCTATGTAAGGTTTTTGTGAAAAACGAATCACATCATCCTGTGCGTCTGTAGTCTGTTGTACACATGAGCGATGTTATCGTTACCCCTACAAAATATAAAGTGAAAAAATTTACATAGAATATAATTAATAAAAAATATATTTTTTAAATATCATTAATAAACTATAGATCCATCACCATAGTCAACTGTGAGAGGTGGTAATGGAAAAATTAATGATATCGGTTCCCAAAGCAGTAACCCTTCATATACATGAATGTTGGTTTCATAACTAATTTTTTGGAAGTAGTGATATTTTTAGGTAATTATATTAATATAAATTAATATAAAATAAAATAATTATATTTTTTATATTGAGTTTATTACATAATTATGTTTTAATAAAAATTCATAGTGGTGTTGGATCAAATAAAAGAAATACTCATTGAAGAATGTTACCTCCTATTCAAGTAACCTCCTTAGATTTACAAAAAATATATTATTGGGTTGGATTTATGCAAAATTTTAGAATTTTAGGAGTAGGGTATATAATTTTTGAAGTTATTATTTTAGTTTTTCACTAATCCAAATGGTTTTGAATGTGTGAAGAATATATGATAGGGGTGTCATTTTTTAAGTAAGGTTAGTGCCACCCTTGTAATTTTTTAAAATAAATATGTGTAATCATGTTTTTTAGATTCCAAAAGCTTCAAACAAAAGATCATTATAGATCCATAGAAATTATATTATCTAACTAATTCAATAAAAAATTATACATGTTTTTAGGCCATTTTAAATCTTATATTTTTAATTTATCCTCCTAGTAAATCCATTTATACACTAAGCATGGTAAATATTAATAATAATTTTCTCTATCAATTTTGGTCAAAAATTATGTTTGTATGATTAGATAATATTAAATAATTTTATACCATATGTGGAATCCACTTTGAAAAAATACGTTCTCATATTTAGAGAATTAAATTTATAATTAATCCCGCATATGCGATAAAAAAGTGTCTTTTCAAATAGAAAACGTTCAAAAGTGTACGATGTTTTTATATGAAAATTGAATAGTAAAATTACTCCAATTAACTAAATTGTATTATTAGATACATAATTTAACTAATGGTGTTTTGAAAACAAATAAATTTAAAATATAACTTTATAAATAATTTAAATAAAAAGTTAGGTTTTGATTAAAATTCTGTATTTTTTCACTATTCATCCACAAATGAAACGTATTAGAAAGTAAAAAATATAACCCAATGATATTTATTATTTTAAAATTTAAAAAATTAGTTTTATTTAAAAATAAATAAATTTTCTAAAACTGGTAAAAATTAATTTATATTATGTGTGAATAGCACGAGTAACCCATCATTTGGAAGAAAAAAAAAGTTTTTCTAAATTTTTTTTTTCGTATTTTAAATAATTATTATTTTATTTATAATAAATATATTCCCAATTTTTCATAATTTAGTTAGGAATATTCATACCCTAAAATTTAATGGTTAGTTTGTAAATATTTATTATATTACAGTTCATATCGACTCATGGTTGCGTGTTCTGTAAGCTATCAAAGAGATTATATTTAGCGAAATATATTTCATTGGTTTTTTATATTGTTGTATCATTTCTTATATGATATGAAATAAATTGATCATTTTTTTTGATTTTTTTGGTGTTAAAAACAATCCAGATAATGTTTTATCATTACACGCTTTCTAAATATCGATATGAAGAGATGGTATGCATAACATCCAAACTAAAACACAGTTATATTTACCTATTATGAAAATACTCAGATAAGCTCACCATAAGCACTAAAATGTGAATGTCATATAATTTTGTTAATTCTCCAGGATATCTCTTATGGAATAAAAATTTAATTCTGATTAGTAGAAACCCATTTGGTTCTTTTTATAGGGTTTATCGCCACTTTTTACATAGGACAAATCTATTGTTGGTGACATGATTAAAGGTTATGACCTAAATAGCCTAGAAAACCCATAAATCATCAAAAAACTCTCAATATATAAGGAAACCTAAATATTTTTTTTACTATTAATTTATAAAGTCAATCCAAAACATTAATATCAAACTGGATATAAACACATATATATGGAGGGGAAAACATAGGGACCACTTATACAGAAATGAAGAAAATCCATAAATCAAACAAAGATAGTCAAAGAAATTAGACAATGAGAAATTCCAACAATAGAGGGAATATGAGTATTATAATGTATATTATTATAATATGATATGAATGGTGGTTCTATAAAATATTAAATGATAGACAAATCACTCTTACATGGATAGAACCATAGTATAATGAGAGCTTGATTCTATATAATGAAAGGGGGTAGTTATATTATTTAAATTTAATAAATAATAAAAATAAGTAACATTAAAAATACCACATATAAGAAACCATGTACCTAGTTCAATCCCATTTTGTACTCAATATTTCATCAAATATATTCATTAGGCCACTAAATGGCTTGTAGCACACCTATATTTCTCACCCTACTACGTAAGATACCATGTACCCAATACCAAATCATCATATACTAATTTATATATATTATGATAGATATATTTTCAACCACCTTACCCTCTAATAAATTTTGAGTCCAAGAAATTTACCAAACAATCAAATAGAGAAAGACAACAAAAATAAACATTATTTGACTACAATTTTACCAAATTCATGTATTTGAGATTTTCAATCATTTCACTAATCATTCAATAGAACCCTAAACTATATGATCTTCTATTAATATGATGTAAATAATTTTTTCATTCACTTTTCATGATATCCAATAAACATGTTTAATCATTAACCTCACATTAATTAATGTCATGATCACTAAAAATATGAACAAATACCCCATACATGAACAATATATGAATAAATTCATATTCCCAAATGATATTTTGTGATTACCATATTTTAAATCATTGAGATATAAATAATTATCATCCATTTATTTGTGAATATTATCCAAGAATCTATCTTTTACTTATTTATATATCATTTGTAACATATAATCCTTTCAATAATGATTTCACCCCATTTGATTTTCATGACTCATCCTTTTCAAACTATGTGAGGAATTATTATATTCCCAATTGATCTAGAATAACACTATGATCATATTTATTAAACATAAACAATACCATAATACCTTAGTGTCTAGTTATAACCTTCGAGATTTTTTTAAATATATTTTTTGAATTAATTTAATATTTTTGATATTTTTTATTTCACGCAACACTCAAAATATATTCTTTTAATATTAATAGACTATGTTTGGATTACATTATATAAAAACAAAAATTAATTATTCACTATACAAAACATAAGTTTTACCTTTATCTACTCTGAACACCTAGTTTTTTTACATTACATGCAAGATAGACTTTCCTTGATGGCTTGTGTAACACGCAAGACTGTGTTTTATAGAAAAATAATATATTATTAAAAATATTTTTATTTAAAATAATAAGATACAACCTAGATTCTATGTTGGAATTTATTAATTTTATTAACTAAATTAAGATAATACATGGTTTAATTCATTAGTTACAAGTTAATTAGGAATGAATATAATAACTAATTGAATATAAAAGGAATATTTATTTTAAAAAATACTTTTATTCTCACCAAGGAATTTTAACCTAATAAATTTAATAAATTAATATTTTTGAATGATATTAACGAAATATATATTTTATATGTTAATAAAAATATTTTTACACTAATAAAATATATTTTTTAGGAATAAGGTTGGAACAAACCCAATATTACACATAAAATATATATTTAAATAAAAGTAGTATCATCGCCTTTTAATGGAGAACCTATTTTCAATATTTATTTTAAAAGTTTTATAAATTTTATATGTCAAAATAATCTTAATTTTTAAAATAAAAACATAAAAATTACATTTTATTGATTTTTTTTTAATTTTCTGTGATGTTTCATTTTTTGAAAATTGTGAAAAATATAAATTTTAATTCAAAACTTATTTTTTAAGGAAATTTTTTATAAGGATAAATTATATTTATAATATTTTATAAATATAATTTATATCAATTATATATAAATTATTCCAATTTAGTTTGATTGAATCAATTTCAATAGAAAATTAGATATAAAACATAGCAAACTTTTGAAAATGTTAACTTTAAAAAGTTGAATCTTCATTCCGCCTACAAGATTAATATTAAAATAATTTCTTCAAATAATGTGAATATAATTTGAAAAAATGGAGTCCATATTTTAAATCCTCATTATTTAAAATGTATCAATCTTTCAAATTAGTTTTTGAAAAAATATATTAGTAAATGTAATTAAAATTAATTATAATAATTAAGTGGAAAATTAGCTTAATAAGGGACAAAACCATAACCATAATGGAAAAAATGACCAAGAAAGTTTAAAAAAATATATTTATGTTAATTTTTGGAACCTATACTCCCCTTAAAATAATTTATTTCATTTTTAGATCCAATTTTCCATGAAAAAACATTGGTGGAATTCCCTTTTCCAAAAGTGACTAGAATCCCACTCCTCGTTTACTATAATAAGTAACTCACACCTCCCCCTTATTCAAACCCATAAATCCCATTTTTTAGATAAAAATATACTAAAATAAGTTCTAAAAATACCTCTATTAATTCTATAATCCTCACTATGGGGAAAAAATAGAACCAAGGATTCTCTTTTTTGAAAACCAAGAGAAGTTACTCAAAGAAGTGGTAACATTCTTCCTCAAGTTCCTTTGTTTTATTTTCATTCCACCCCACCAAAACTATTATTATTCTATAATTATTTAATAAAATATGTATTATAAATATACTAATATGTTTTTATTAAAATTTTTTGAACCTAAACTTTAACACACATCCATAAAATTGGTAACAAACTTATCGTTCTTGTGTACGATGAACTACTACCTCCCAAAACAATGCATTTCTTTTTTTTACATTACCACTTATGATGGTTGGGAATAATGATTTAAATTATGTTTTTATATTAAATATTTGATATATATTATAAATTCATGATTATTTAATTATTATATAATATATCTCTTCATGCATTTCATTTTGGGTAAATATGGAAATTTTGTTTGGGGATGTGTGGATTAGTGCCTCCTCAAAGTGTAATAATTATCTCACACTCTATATTGAATGTATTAAGGATGGTTTTTGTGAATTTATATGACATAATAATTATACATTAATTATATTGTTGATATATGTCATTTACATTCTTTCTTTCAATAAGACAGTAAAACAGAAACAATTTTCATGAGTATGTATGCCCTACCGTCTCAATGAACGATGTATTCCATTTTATATTTCTATATTTTATATATTTTTATAAAAACATATATAATGAGTATATATTATATTTATATAATTTTTTAAATTCTCTAAATAAATATATCATAGTCTAAGAACTAGTATAAATAATAACAAGTCAAAACATCTATAAAAATAAAGCATATATTATCTAAAATGTACCATTGATGTGGATTTGTTAATAAATATATAATATAAATTCATAAAAAAATATGGTAATAGATATAATAATATTGTTACCTAGTATATGTATAATAAACTTATATTTATTATATAGGAGATTTAAATTAGTACAAAAAATGTCATGACTTAACGTAATGGAATTTCATCTAATTTTTTAATTTCCAAGAGATACATGTCATATTCACCACTCGCTTATTTTGTGGGGTGAATATAATTAAATATGAAATTTTATATAATTAATATCATTTTTTAATGATATTAAAATAATTAATTAATTAAATTCATTCATGGGGGTCATGATTCAATAGTTACTCAAGTAGTAATGTTTTTCTCATCTCACTTTTATTTTCTGCAAGACAGAAGCCATGTTCACCACCTATTTATTATATATGGTGAATATAATAAAATAAATTTATTACATGATTCATATACATATAGTCATAGGTATTTACATATATATATTTTATGATCTTTATTTCATGGTTTTATGGATCATAAGATTTTAAATTGGTAAATTAATTTTTTCTTCAATTTTCCTTCTTTGAGATACACACCATGTTACACACCAATATTTTTCAATGGGGGTTATATAATAAAAATTGAAATGTTATAACTTGAATATAATTAATTTAATGATATTTAAATCTTTATTTAATTTTAATTATTCATGGGTTTTCTATTTTAATGTTTTTAAAGTGGTAATAGTTTATTTCTATAATCTCATCATTATCCGGATTACATATGATTATGATTCCATTGATAAAATATTATGATCCATATCTCAAAAACACTCATTAATTTTATAATACAGTATATATTTGTCGAGGATATCTTCATGTTTTAGTTTCATTTTCCACACATTGGTACATTAGATAAATAAGAATATTTTTTATTTAAAATCTTATTATATATCTTCTTTTGATCAGATATTTGGGTTCTTTATAATTTTTGTTTTCAAGAAGTGTTTTCCAAAAAATTTTACTATTACCCTAATATTGTAAAATTAAAATTTTACCCTTTTTTACCTTTTTTCAACATACTTTAAAAAAAAGGAATCTTCTTATTATTTTCTCATTAAGTCACTTTTATAAACTTTTATGGTGAAAAAGGAATGTCCAACCTATATGAAAATACCAAAATCATTGTCATCATTTCTAGGAACCATACATTATTAGTGTAAAATGTTTATTTCTTAAAAAAAAGTTTTTCATAATATTATTTTTTTATAATGTTAAATTGGGTTTTAAAGAAATTTTTTTTCAAAAATATTATGTTCCAAATGTTTTTTAATGATTTTAAAACATTCCATTATATGTTAAAAAGATTATTTTTAATGAAAAATATTTAAATGATTTCAATATTTCATTATATGTTATTAAATAATTATCAAAGAAAAGTATTTTCAAAATTTTTTAAACCTTCTTTATGAGTTTTCAATGTTATTTTCAAGGAAACTAACTTCCCAAATTTCTAATATTTTAAAAGGAATAAATATATTTTCCTCAATAAATTTTATCAATTAAATTGTAAGTCTTTATTTTCTATAAAATAAATTTTATTTTATTTTATAAAAAAAGATTTTCAAATAAAGGATATTTTCATTAAGAAATGTTTCTTGTAATATTTTGAAATTTATCTCCATATAATATGAAATACTTTGTTATAGTTTATTTCTTAGTGTGGAAATTATCTAAGAAAAAAATTAATATTCTTTCTTGAATGGTTTATGTTATGATGGAATGATTTTTATGACACCTGTTTCTCTTCTATAGCTTATATTTTCTCCAAAACTAATTCTTTTCATGAGTTATGATTTGATGGAATGATTATGATACCTATCAATTTTCCATGGGAAATGATTTGATTAAATTATTATGATTCCCGTTTTATTCTATGGGTTATGATATGATGCTTATGAAATATATATCTTTTTATTTGTCATGATATAATGAATTTTTTCTTATCTTGTGGCACATGTATGCACTATTTTTTTATTTTATGGGTGGGTCTTATATCTCTCTCCAATGAATTGGGTATTGATAAATGGTATATGAACTCAAAGGGCACATGGTTTGTATCCCAATCAGTAAAATAATAAGCTACATGGGTTGTAACCAAAGCCTATAAATTAGAAGGTTCGTGGGTTGCAGCTCAGGGCTAAAAGTTAGAGGGTACAAAGGTTGTAGCCGAAGCATAAAAATAAGAGGGTATACTAGTTTTTAGACCTATTTAGAAGTAGGTACATTGGGTATTATCCAAATATTAATATTTTATGATTTTCTTGGTTGGTATCGTTGATGAAATATCCTAGATATATATGTGTTTTCCACAAAATTCAATGTCTTATTCCATTGATATGCACACACGGTTCATGTTCATGATTATCTTGTGATTCATTTCTTATGAACATCCAATATTTATGACATGTCTCATGTTTATGATCTTTGATATGTAGGGTATGATCATCAAATATTATTCTCATTTTCTTGTTCCCTAATGATCATGTTATGCCTTTGTATTTCGTTTATTTACCCTTACTAAGAATTCGAGCTCACCCATTTCTTATGTTTCCCTTAACAAGGGTATTAATAACAGTTTTATGTGGGAGTACTAAAGGGTAATATATTTTAAAGAGATGTTTATGGTATTTCGCCAAATTATAATATTGCATTCCATATTTAGAATGACACCAAACTATTTTTTTCATCAGATATGTAATTTGGTAATGTGAAGAATATTCATCTAAATTGATGTAATATCTATGTATTTTATACCTTAGTTTCTATAGTTGGTTTCAATGTCATGTTTTAATAAACCATTGAAAACTATGATGAGAAAACATTTCTGAGATCCATAGAAAATTTTATATGAAGATTTTTAGGGATATCACTAAAAATAAGTCTAAGGATAAGTGTAGGAAAATGACCTTGAATTTTGGTAAAATATAGAGAAAGAGGTTTTCTAGAAATACATCCCTATCTAGATAATACAATTATATATAACTCTAGAACATAAGTACGTAATAGTAAGAACACAAAAAAGATGCATTGGGCCTGACTCAGGCGTAACCTGGTATAAGACAACAAGCCTTACACCGCACCTAGTTTGACACTCATGGGGAATATTCTTTAGGAATTATTAAAATATTTATGAAAAATCATGAAGGATTTAAATAAAATTTTACAATTAATAACCTAGAATAATCCTATGGTGTCATAGATTAAATAACTATGTGACTAGATTTAGACATCTTATAAGCGATTTCTCAGGATTATGAGGTTTTTTGTGATGATAAATGTTTCTCACACTATGATTTATTATCTTAGTCAATTGCAGGAACTAGAAATAACTGATTTAACATTGAATTTATTTTAATGTGAAAAGTATTGGAATTATACAAATCAATTTCCTAAGTGGGAATATCTTGAAGGGAATTAGGAATGTGGAACAAGTATTGGTTATACTACTGAAGATAAAGAGAGAGAAAATGACATGTTAAAGGTATGGTATTTTCTTCAAGTATTGTTTATAGTATGCATAAGAATAATGATTAGATTGAGTTTTATGAACCTTAAGACATGATTCATATTCTATATTCTTGGAAACAGGTTTTGAAGAATATGTTGATAAATCCCAAGTAATTTTTAAAGAATAAAGATGGATGATTGATGTGTACATGTTTTGGAATTAAAATATTATTTTATATTAGACATGAAGTATACATGGATGGTTTATATAATATTTTATTTAATTATTTTCATGAATGTGTTAACAGATACAAATTACAGAGTAAATTTATGTAATAGAAATGTTACATTAAGGGAACGTAACACTAAATAAGATCCTGAGGATGATAAAATAAAATTTTATATAGATAAAGAGATAATGATATGGATAATGTGAAATGGATATTATTTATGAAATCAATGATGATAAAGGATTTATTGATTAAGGAGCCTATATTATCAAGGTTGAAGTTTACAACTTCTTGTATTTAAGGAATATATTAAGGACTCTTTGGAATAAGTAATCTTGCATGTTTTTTAAAAGTATTTATTGTAATTCTGGTTATTACTATTTTGAATAGAATATATAATTAAGGTATTCACATGTTTGGAATGTGAAAACTAAGATATATATTATGATATGTGGGGATCAATGTTAAGATGATTTAGTGATCGTATTTAAAAATATTTTAATTTTCATCTTCTAGAAGGGTTATAAGTTTAACCATGTATTTAATGGGATACGATAAAATTAGGATGATGTTTGTTTGATTAAAGTATTATCTCACAATATAAGGTCTTATGGAAGTCTGATAGCTTGTTCTAACCATTTTTATATAATGCTAACAAAAGTTAAATTGAATGACCTGTCATTGTATTTATAAATCTCATGATATTTTAATTCTTTGAGAATGAAAAACTCACCTTTATTTATTATAATAAGAGTTGATGTAGAAATTGATCAACGAAAAAAAATGATGAGGTTATCCTATAAGCATGAAAGTAAGTCTTTTCATGAAAATTATTCAATCAACATTAGGAAAATGAAATAAAGAAAATCGGCATGCCTTACTTTTTGTTGAAATGATGGTCTTTTAAATCATCACCAAGTTCTGTCTTTGATACCCTATGTATTCCATTGATCGTTAAATTTTTTATGATTAATGACCTAAATCACTCTGTATAAATACTTATGTGTTTTATGAAAGTGGATTTTTTTCCATTTCCACCAATGCTATACTACGTGGAAATACAGTTATGTGTTACTCTAGGCAGTCATTATGTTTCCAACTTTTTTATTTTAGAAGAATTTTTTAATATTAATTTTTATAAACTGGGTTTCTATGAATGAAAAATTAAATTATTAAACATTTTATAACCCATATGAATTTTGAGGGTGAAATTATTTTTAAGGGGCCTAAAATATTACAACATGAGATTTTGTGAAATATTTTTTTAATTAATTTAATATCTTGGACATTATAAATTTCTTGTGACACTAAAAATAGTTTATTATATTAAATAACAATGTTTGGATTATATTACAGGAAACAACATATAAATATTGCACTATACACAACATAATGTTTATCTTTCTCGACATGGAACACTGAGTTCTTCTCAGGTTACACGGAAGACTGACATTCCATAACTACTTGAGTAACACATATGACTGAGCTTTTTTGGAAAAATAAAATATTATGAAAAATATTATTATTTAAAATAATAAGATAAAACGTAACTATTACATTAGTAGTTATGAATATTATTAACTATCTTACTAAAATACATGTTTTAATTCATTATCTACAAATTAATTATAAATGAATATAAGAACCAATAGAATATAAATGAATTGTTTTTATAAAAAACCTTTTATGCCCCGAAATAAATTTTATCCCACTAAATTAAATTAATGAATTATTTTAATGATATTAATGGAATATAAATTTTATACATTCAATAAAAAAATTTCATATTCATCAAATATATTTTATACGCATAAAATTGGAACAATCCCAATATTAAAAATAAAAACCTACATTTTTATAAATGTAGTATTACCTCCTTTTAATGGAAGACCAATTATAAATATAAATTTTAAAACATTAATATATTTTATATATTAAGTTAAACCTCATTTTTTTAAATTAAAATATAAAAATTAGGTTAGAATTAATTTTTGGTATTTTTCTGTAAAGTTTACAATTTTTATGAATAATGAAAAATACTGAATTTTAATTCAAAAAAACTTTTTCATATAATAAATTTATAAGATTAAATTATAATTATATATTTTTTTGAAGTATAATTATACCAATTATACATAAATTAATCCAATTTAGGTCACTTGGATTAGTTTCAAATTGAAATTAGATATAAAAACGTACCAACTTTTATGAACATTTTTACTTGAAAAATATACATTGTCATCCCACCTATGAGATTAATTTTAAATTAATTTCAACCACTTAAGATATAGGAATTTGTAAAAATGTAATAAATATTTTGAAAAACAAAATTTATTAGTTCTAAAAAGGTAAACTTATTATAAAAAATATATTAGTGAATGTAATTAAAATTTATAACTACAATTAAAAGAAAAATTATCATAATACGGGACTAAACCTTCAAATTAAGGTCAAAATGCACTAAAAACCAGAAAATATGAATTCTATGTTAATATATAGACCATATCCTTTCTTTTATATACTTTTTTTCATTACTGGTGCCATTTTACATTGGAAATGTTGGTGTAATTCCATTTTCCAAAATTTACAAGAATGCCACTCCTTCTCCACTATAAAAAGGAACTCACTCCTCCCCATCATTCACACCTCTAAATCAAATTGTCTCACAAATAATATGATCAAATAATCTCCCAAAATCCATCCCCTCATCCTAGAATCATTCATCTGGGTATAAATATATCCAATAATTCTCTTTGGGTCCAAAAAAGAGGAGTTTCCTCAAGCTCCATTGTTTTATTTTCATTATACACCCCATCAAATTTTATTATTTTGTACTTTTATAATAACATAATTATATTTAATACAATGAGATGTTTTTATTATATGGTTTTGACCTACACTTATGAACACTTCCATCTAATGGGTTATCAACTTTCTATTTTTGTATACGGTAAACTAACACCTCATGAAATGATGTTGTTCTTTTTTCCATTACCACATCTCATGTTTTTGAATAATGATTGAAATTAGGTTTTTATATGATATATATGATATTTATGATACATTTATTCTTATTTAACTATTATATAACACATAACATCTTGCTTTCCATTTTGTGTAAATATGATAATTTCATTTGAAGAAGTGTTGTGAAGACCAGGAAATTCCATGTAATTTTTTTTATTAAATGGAATTATTACGAGTCTGCAAGAATTTATGGTACATGATTCCGAGGCCTAGAGTGCTCGAAATGATTCGTCGAAAATGTGTTAAGCATAAAATAGTGTGTGTGAGTATATATCCTAAAAAATATGAATAAATCTTAAATGGGTGTCTGGATTAGAAATACAAGGTCACCATTGCATTCAGGATGGTGTGTTTACTCTAAGCGCCACTAAAGTTAAGTTAGCACAAGCCTCTAGTGAAAAACCTAAAAAATGGAATAACCATAAATAAAAGAAATTAAATAATTTTTTTTTATTTTTCAAATTCTTATAACTCACGAATGGTGACTCAGATTAAAAAAATGAGACCACCGGTGAACATATGAGGCTATGATTTCCTTAGGTAGATCCTAACCTTGGCCAACGTGGAACAATAATTGAAGTTAGTTTTTGGCTACAAATAAATAATTAAGTAACAATTATTTTATTTTAAAATTATATAACTCTTAAATGGTATCTCAGATTGGAAATATAATAGTACTATTGATCTCGTGAGAGCATGTTTTCTATTGGCAGAGCCTAACCTTGACTGGTGCTGGTCAAGGGTGACTGTTAATAATTTTTGAACTTTTATTATGGTATGTTCTATAAATGTGTGGGAAGAAATTTTTATCTTTTAAACCTATGCTCAGATTTAAAATATGAGGGTACTTTTGTATTCATCGCACTGATATTATCTTAAGGGAAGCGTAACTTCGACTAGAATGGGTCAGACAAAAAATATAATTTATAGACATTGCAAAAATAATAATAAAATAACTAAAGGTTTGTTTATTTTTATTTTTGAAACTGTTGTAAAAATGGTGGTGGGACCATAGTGAAATGTCAAAAAATTAATGGCTTGACCCTTTAAGTTCTGTAACCACACATTTGGGAGTTTTTTATAGGTTTTGTAAACACACTGTTGAAAAATAATTAATAGGTTCATTAATGAACCTCATTAATTTTTTGGTGCATTGATCCTATCCATACCTCTATTTAATATGAGATCAGTCTTGGGTTTTGGGAGACCTACGAGAGGAAGATCTGACAAAGTGCTGGTGACATTCCACTCCGACGAAGAACATGATCGAGCGACGATTATTGGAGTAAACGACGGGGGACAGTGAACACCGACAAACACCTTTGGATGTGGACACTCTTTCCTCTTCTGCAATGCATTCCAACGAACATGAGGTAGGGGTTTTTGTTTAAATTCAAGTTATAATGTCTTAATCTATCATTTTTTTAAAAACATTATGAACAAGGATTAACCAAAAATGAGTTAGTTCGCAATTCGTATGAAACTACGGGTGGATAATGCAGTAACAATTGAACGAGGATTTTATTTATCTTTGGATGAATTGATTATGAAACCCTTGTTTAATTGCTAACGCGGAGGGTGTCGACCAAACAAACAAGGTCCAGACCCTCCACCGCTTTCAGATTTTTCGTGTTCATCATGGGTGAAGTTTTAACTCATTGACAATTTGAATACAAGAGCCACACAGTGACAGAAGCATCCTGGGAGGCCCGTAGGTGAAATTGGAAAGGAAAACAGACCATCGGAGCTCACCCAGTGGCCCATAGAAGCCCCGCCGACATGACACTAGCATGGCGACGGTGGTTGGGGGCAGTGGAGGATGACTCTCGATGGCCACGTGGGAAGGCGGTTCTCAAAGGAACCGTTGTTGATAGTATGGGTGGTCGGCCCTTCCCTGGTCGGGTTGGCAGCAGGGCGGCGCGCCGTCGCGTGTCATCGAGCTCCACGGCGGAGGGTGAAATATGACACGTGGGTCTTGCTAACAAGGTTCGGCACCACATGGTGCTGCTGTTACAAACTAAATGGACAAAATGTCTGTTTGTGAATGGGGAGTCGACCCTATGCTGCCTGATCGGTCGCACCAAGACAAGGCGAGCTCAGCCTGTCAGCGGCTAGCGGGCCGAGCCTACTGTGGCCCAGCCCACATGGGCCGAGATGGGATGGGTTCTGGTCAGACCAGGACCTGGTAGGGTCTGGCCAGTTTGGGGCGGGTCGGTTCGGTCCGACTAGGTCGGACCAGACACAAACCCTTTTCGGCCCATATACGCATAAAAGGCTGTATCTCACAAACCAGATATCCATTTGACGAACCATCTACGATGTTGGAATCCTTGGAACGAGACTTCCCTATTGATATTCTACACCATAGTTTTGAAGAATTTTGGAGTATGTCTAGGTCAGATTGAACCAAAATCCAATCGGGCCCTCGGTACTAAAACACATATAACTCACAGAACGAATGTCTGATTGACGCACCATCTGTCGTATTGAAACCCTTAAGATATTGTGGTACTTTGGGTTACCTATTTGTAGAACATCATGTCATTTATGAAATGACCGATATATTGGGGATCAAATTCTACGAAACTCAAGCACACTGAGTGTGGGGAATCTTGTGGCTGGATGTCAATTGAAGAGGGACCCTGTGTGGATCAACATCATAGTGACCATCTGTGGATCAACATTGTTGAATCCCTTTGTGAATCAAAATCATAACGACCCTGTGTGGATCAGAATCAAAGTGACCTTGTTTTTATCAGCATCATAGAGACCCTGTGTGGATCAGGACGATAGGGACCCTGTGTGGATCAGCATCATAGAGACTCTATGTGGATCAACATCATAGAGACCCTGTGTGGGTCAGTAGTGCATGACCCAACGAGGACCAGCCTTAGATAAAACTGGCATGGATCAGTGACATATGACACTTTGTGGAACGAAAAAGGAATTTTTTCATGGTTTAGATATGGAGGTTCTTAATTGAATAAAATGATATATCTTAAGATAAATCATCTGTATTCCTAATCTCTGAGTTATATACCTGGTGTGAGCAATCTTTTTCATTGTGCATTGTGGTTGAGATCATGCTTTTTGGTTATTCATTTGTGGAATTCTGAGAGAACTTTTGGGGTCTTGGGGTCCCTACTATGTATTTTTATACTCACACCAGCATGGGGTTTTCCCGCAACTTATTATGGAATGTGCAGATGACGGACTGCTAGACGCAGTCTTGAGGAGTCAGTTCTTAACGGTTCAAGGGTGATTGATTGATGGTGTACGGAGGTGACTGGTAGACGTGGAGATCCATATTGATGAGTGGTACCAACCCTTCAGGCAGGATCCTTGGAGGATGACCTCAAGAGCTATTTTTCCTTTTTTCTATATTTTATTTTCAGTTGGGCTTATATGCTGGCCCCCTTTACCCCAGTACTTACTTTTACACTCTGTGGTGTTTTGTAGTTGTGGTTTCACCTATCTTCTTCAATTGTGTTTTACTTTTTCATAGTGTACCCTGTCTGTGTTTGTATAGGTTTTGACGCAATTCCAGAGCATTTTAGAGAAATGTATTTCCGGTTCTAGTCGCCAACCCCTAGCCTATGGAAGGCGGGCATGGGGTAGTTACGAAACGGACCCCGAGGGACGGGTCATGACAAAGTGGTATCAGAGGGGGTCAGTTTTACCAGAAGAACTAAGAGTCTTTGTTTTCTTTGGATCAATAGTGTTAAGTGTCTTGAGTTTGTGTTTCAATTCGGGGAGTCTAGTATTGGTGCAACAACCAACATATCCATACACCAGGACCCAGAGTTTGGTTTTCCAACTCGGTACACGAAAACACTAGTTGCATGTGTTTTGAAAATGTTTTTTATTGATCTATTTTGAGTCAGCTTACCAGGTATAACTTATTGATTGTGGTTCATCTTGATTCTTTGTCATGATGCCTCAATGCAGACATCCAACCAAGAGTCCAATGTGTGACCCTGAGGAAGGCCCACAGAGTGATGAGGCTTTAGTACATAGACTATTTCCCTAGATGGTTCCTTCGGGCAATGTCATTGTGATACCACTTATCGTTGGTCAGTTGTTACTATCGACACTACCAGTAGAGGACACATATAGGCATAGTGCCTTACATGAATTTCAGGAAAAAATACCCCTCAGGTTTGGAGGCGAGAATGACTCACATGGGGCTAAAGACTAGCATGAGGTGGTGAGTGAGTTTCCATCTAACCAGGGCACCATTAGATCAGATGGTTGTCCTATAAGTGAGCATTCTACATAGCTCAGTAGGGTAATGGCATGGTTTAGATTACCCATATCTTACGATGGGGTGACCTTTTTCTTGTGAGAAGAGCTTGAGAACCTTCATCAGAGAAGAGGGTATCTTTCCCTGAAAAGCTAAAGGGTTTGTGATCCAAATATCTTCTATAGTTTTGACATGATAATGTGTAGTCAATTGAGTATTCGTCATGGTTTACCGACCATTCCAGGTACTCGATGAATACGATATGACCAATTCATGTATTCTTGGACCTCCGAGCGAGACATGTTTATATACATCCAAGATATCATTATTAATCTATACATTCCTCTTTATGTTAGGGTGCTTGAGAGAACCCTTGTGGTTGAAAATTATTTGGATGAGTAGATACAGTCGGAGAATGTCTGTTGTTAGAAAGCAGGAAACCAACATCAGTTTTAAAGATTGGATGTGTAAAATGTTTATAGAAGAGGAATTGATAGGGACACGTTAATCTTTAGGGTAGAAGATATGGAATATGAGCAAGGATAACATCAGGAGGTGGTATACATTTTGACATGTTACATCCACCACCCCAATGTGGTCCCTACCAGGCTTAGGGAGCCGAAGGATAGGGGTAAGGAGTAGCTTCATGTGGTCAAGTAGTGTGAAAAAAGGGCTACATGAATGATTCAAGGTATGTTATGTGTTTAATACTTGATGTTGTATTAATATACTTAGGTTCTAATCATTCATTTTCATGAATCTTGTTTAAAACCTAGAGTTTTTTTATTAAACCATTGACTTGAATCTTACATCTGGAGATATCTATGGGAGGAGACTCGATAATCACACTTATGCCGATGATTTGATATTACCCTTGAGTAAATAGTTTCGGTTGGAACCTCTTGGTGACAGCATCGAGGCCTTACAAAATTATTATGGGTATGGACTGGTCATCCACAGATATTTATTAGATTGACTATTTTAGATAAAAACATTGTGGTATGTCTACAGTGTTGGAATGGGGTTTTCCTGTGTCAGAGAAAAAAGAAACATATGTATCATAGGATTAAATCATTAAAAGAAAGGTGCCACTGATCACTCTTGAGGCGGCCATCCTTACCATCGTTGTAGTAGGTGTTTTGGGTTTTTTGCTTTCCTACAATTGTGCCAGAGTTTGGGAACACCCTTTGAAAAGATGTTTCTAGGATTAACTCCCTGTAAGGAGAGGGACATCTGCATTGTCTTGTACACAAGTATGACACTAATATCTAAAACTACATATCAGATAACTCCAATGGATCTTCAGGAGCTGAGAGTATAGATAGAAGAATGGTTTGTTGTCTACTCTGATCACAAGAGTCTCAGGTATATCTTCTCACAGAAGGACCTAAAACTGAGACAACATCGATGAATGGAGATCCCCCAAGAATATGACTTTGAGATAGTCTATAATCCTGGGAAGGGGAATTTAGTAGCAAACACACTCAGTAGGAGTTCGGGTCTACACCTACTGAGTGAGGAAAAGAGCAATTAGCCGTGTTGCAGTTATCCTTCGTAGATTGTGGTATAGCTTCTTACCTCTACTCTATGGAAGTCACACCCCCACTTCTTTAGGTATTTAGGGAGTCACAGCTTGGGGACATTCACTACGAGGACCAAAGTGCTGAGATATTATTAGGATGCGCTCCTGAATGATTTTATGAAGGTGGGGAGAACATCATCCTTTTTAAAGGATGCGCCATGGTATCAGTGATGCTACGAGAGGAGGTGTTGAGGGAGCTCCACACATACCCTTTGGCGGTACATCCTAGTGTGGTGAAGATATACCAGGACCTCTAGCATCAGTATTGGTTCCCAAGAGTGATGAATGTAGTGGTGGAGTTTGTTTCATGATGATTCAATTGTCAGTAGTGAAGGCCGAGAACCAGGTTCCAGCAGACATGACTCAGCCACTTGAGGTACCCAAGTGGAAGTGGGATGGAACTTCCATGGACTTCATGACAGGGCTACCACTTATGTGCAGAAGTCATGATTCCATCTGGGTGACCATTGACTAACTCACCAAGTCGTCCCACTTCCTACCCATCTGAGAGTAGGTAATAGTAGAAGGCTTGGGATGCCTCTATGTACAGGTGGTTTTGCGGCTTCATGAGGCCATGTACGATCGTTTTAGATTGTGGAGCTCATTGTAAATCTTGTTTTTGGATGGGATTTTAGGAGGCATTCGAGACCCAGCTTCGCTTGAGCACCACCTTTCATCCTCACATAGATGGTCAGATGGAGGAAACCATACACACACTTGAGGAAATTCTTCGTGCTTGTGTCCTTGAATTTGAATCCATTTGTAAGGACCACATTATGTTGTTGGAGTTTTCATACAGAAATAGATATCACTCCACCGTTGGCATGCCACCATTTCAGGCCCTTTACAGGCGACCTTCCAGGTCACCTCTATGCAGGACAGAGGCATGAGATTCAGCACTTATGGGTCCAAAGTAGGTACAGACTACCACCAAGAAGGTACAGATCATCCAGGAGTGGATGAATACTACACAGAGCTGGTAGAAGTCTTATGTCGATAGGAGACAGAGAACCTTAGAGTTTTAGGAGGGAGACCATGTCTTCCTTCAGGTCTCACCCATATAAGATCTACATGGATTTGGCTGGGGAGGAAATATATCACCGAAGTTGATCGTATCTTTTCATATTCTCAGCGTAGTGGGAGAGGTGGCGTACAGTCAAGCTCTTCCCCAATAGATACATCAGGTGCATAATGTTTTCCATCTGTCATAGCTGAGGAGGTACTTGCCTGTTACATCGCACGTTATCCACTTGGGCGAGGTGAAAATCGACTATGGAGAGATGTTTGCAGAGTTCCTAGTGGAGATAGAGGATCGACATGAGTGAGTCATTTGTGGGCGGTCAATTCCTCTGGTGCATGTTCATTGATAGCACATTAATCTCCATAAGAGCACATGGGAGCGAGAGGCTCAGATATGTACTCAGAACCCTAATTTGTTTCCCTACTTTTGTTGAAGATTTCAGGGATGAAATGACATAAGGTGGGGAGAATGTAAAGACCCAGAAATTCCATTTTTTTATTAAATTGAATTATTATGAGTATGAAAAAAATGAAGGCACGTGATTAAAAGGCCCGAAGTGCCTAGAATGCTCTATTAAAAAAGTGTTAAACTTAAAATAGCATGTGTGAGTGTATTTACAGACAAATTTGAATAACTGTTGAATTGGTGTCTGAATCAGAAATTTGAGGGTACCTTCGCATTCAAGATGGTAATTTTACAATAGTCATGACTAGTGTTTAGCTGGCACTGGCCTACAGTTAGAAAACCCGAAAATGGAATAATCGTAAATAAAATAATTAAATAACAGTATTTTATTTTTCAAATTCTTACAACTCAGGAATGGTAACTTGGATTAAAAATCCAAGACCACCGCTGAACTCGTGAGGGTATGATTTTATTAGGTAGATCCTAACATTGGCTGGCGCGGGCCAACTGTGGAAGTTAGTTTTTGTTCGCAAATAAAATAATTAAATAGAATTTTTTTGTAAATTCTATAACTCCTAAATAGTAACTCTGATTCGAAATCTGACTGTACCATTGAGCTCGGGGGGGAGGGTGTTTTCCTTAGGTAGATCCAAACCTCGATCAGTGCGTGTCGAGGGTGACTATTAATAATTTTTGAACATTTTTATGGTACGTTCAGTAAATGTGCATGCGGTGATTTCTATCTTTTGGACTAGTGCTCATATTAAAATTCAGAGGGAACGTTTGAATTTGTAGTGACAAGATTCTCTTAAGAGATGATTAACTTTGACTGACAAGGGTCAGACGAAAATGATAATTTTTGGAATTTATAAAGAAACAAATAAAACAACTAAAGGTTATTTTATTTTTATTTTCGCAACCATTGGTCTAACAGTGGTGGGACTGTAGTGCAACGTCAGACCATTAATGGATTGACCCTTAAGTTCTGTAACCACGCCATTGAGATTTTTTAATAGGTTGTGTCACTACACCGTTGGGAAAATTAATATGTTTATTAATTAAACTCATTAATTAACCTCGTCAATTTTGTGGTGAATTGATCCTCTGCTTTATTATATTTAATCTAATCTTAGACTTGTTTTCAATAGAGATACAATATGAAGCTCTGAAAAATCACCAATGACTTTCCACTCCGACGAAGACCGTGATCGAGCGGCTATCATTGGGGGAAACAACGGGCGACATCGAATGTCAACGAACACCATCAGATGTAGATACTCCTTCCTCTTCCGCAATTCCTTAAAACAAAATCGAGGTAGTGGTATTTGTTTAAATTCAAGTAAGTTTATTTCAATATATTGTTTTTTAAAAACATGATGAACGTGGATTAACCAAAAATAAGTTAATCCGCGAATCGTATGAAACTACAGGTGGATAATGTGGGAACTTTTTAATAGGGTTTTAATTTATATTTTGATGATTTGATTACCACACCCTTTTTTAATTGCTAACATGGAGGGAGTGGGCCAACCTAATAAGGCAAGAACCCTCATTTTCTTTTGTATTTTTTGTGTTCTTTATGGGAAAAGTTTGAACTCCAAAAAAATTTGAATACCAGAGCCATGCAGTGATGTTAACGTCCTAGGAGGCCCATCTGTGCAATCAGAAAAGGAAAACAGACCACCAGAACCCACCTGGTGTCCCGAAGAAGCCCCGTCAGCACAAAAACAATGCCATTGGGTGAAAGCGGGGGATATCTCTAAAAAACCCGGGAGGAATTCAGCACTTGAAGGAACCGTGGGGGAAAACAAGTGCTGTCAGCCCTTGCCCAACAAAGTTGGAAGCATGGTGGCGTTCCATCGCATTTTTCCAAGGGAGTTCATGGATTTGATCCATGGTGGAGGGGAACATGCACCTTGTGTGTCCCACTGATAGGGGGAAGTTCCACGTAGCACCACTATTACAAACCGAAAGGACAAAATGTCCATTCTGGAATGGAAAGTTGACCCCGGGTGGCCTGGCGGATCACACCCAACCAAGACGGGTTAAGCCGGTCCGCAACCATTGGCCCAAGCCCACCATGTCCCCACCCACTCAGGACGGACCTGTGGGTTTGGGCTGGGGTAGGCCAGGTCTCCCCAAACCAAATCGGGTCGGGTCGGTCCGACTGGATCAGACCAGACCCAAACCCTTTTTGGCCCAGATACCCTTAAAAATTTGTCTCTCACAAACCATAAATTAATTTGAAAAACCCTCTGGTAATTGTATTACTTGAAATGAGACGTTCATTTTTAAATAATCCACTTGAGGTTTGGAAGAGTTGGAGTATGGATGGGTTGGATCGAACCTGAATCCAACCGGGCCCTTATTATTAAAACACTTATAACTCACAGACCGAGCATCTGATTGACACACCATCTGTTGCATTGGAACCCTTACAACATGGAGGTATTTGGGGTTAATTATTTGTGGAACTTCATGGAATTTGAGGTATGACTAATATCTCAAGGATCAGATTATACCAAACTCAAGAGCACTGAGTGCGGGGAATCCTGTGGCTGTCTGTCAATTGAAGAGTGACCCTGTGTGGATCAGCATCATACCAACCCTGTGTGGGTCAGAATCATAGCGACCCTGTGTGGTATAACATCATAGTGACTCTATATGGATAAACATTATAGAGACCATGTGTGGATCACCATCATAAAAACCCTATGTGGATCAGTGTCACAACGACCCTCTGTGGAGTAATATCATATTTACACTATGTGGATCAGCAGTGCCTGACCGAACAAGGACCAACCATAGAGTGGCCCATCGTGAATCAGAGACATATGACCCTGTGCAGATTGAAAATTGAACAAATTCTTCATGGTTCAGTTTTGGAACATCCTAATGAAGTAAAATGATATATCTTAAGACTAATAATCTTTATTATTAATTTCTATGTTGTATACTTGTTGTGAGATGTCTTTGGATTAATGCATTTTGTTTGAGATCAAGATCTGTGGTTATTCCTATGTGGAATTATGAGATACCATCTTGAGGTCTTGGGGGACCTACTGAGAATTGTTATACTCACCCATACACATTCTTTTCCTGCATCTTTTTGTGTTTTGTGTAGACAACGGACAGCTAGACAGAGTCTTGAGGATTCAAAGATTGACGGTGCTTGAGGGTTATTGACAGATGGTGTACAGAGGTGACCAGTAGGCATGGAGATCCATAGTGACAATATGTACCTAGAATTTAGGTAGGATCCTTAGCAAGTGACCTTAGGAGTTTTTTTCTCTTTTTTTGTATTTTATTTTCAGTTGGGTTTGTATTCTATCCCCTTTACTTCAAAACAGAAATTTACACTTTGTGGTTGTTTTTATTTGTGTTTTCACCTTTCTTCTTCTGTTTTTTTACTAATGCCTAGTGTACCATGTCTTTGTGAGTACAGTTTTTGAAGAAATGACTTCACATTTTAGGGAAATATATTTCTGGTGCTATTCGCCAACCCATGGCCTATGTAAGGCAAACTTGAGGTAGTCACAACATGGACCCCGAGGGACGGGTCATGAAAAGTGTGGAATTCTACCTTCTGAATGTGATATTATTATGTCACACTATACATGTGATGTATTGAGGATTGGATTGGGAAACATATAAGATATATATGACATAATAATGATAATTTAATGATATTATATTATTATATATCATTAACTTTATTTCTTTCAACATGACAACAAAACAGAAACAATGTTCATCCGTACGTATGGCCTATCATCTCTGTGAACGGTGTTTTCCATCTCATATTTCTATATTTTATAGATTATTAAGATTACATATATATAACAAATATATATGATATTTATATAATTTATTACATTATTTAAATAAATAAATCATAATCTATGTATGAGGATCAAGAATAACAGGTCAAATGCATTGGATAATGACAAATGGTATATGGGCTCAAATGGTAAACGAGTTGTCGACCAGGTTTGAAAACAATAAGGTTCATGGGTTTTAGCCCAATCTAGAAAAAAAGTAGGTACACATGTTATATCCAGAACCAAAAAGTAATAGGGTACATAGGTTATTGGGCATGACAAAAAATAATAGGGTACGTGGCTTGTTATCCCAAACCTGGAGAAGGTACACTGGTGATTATCCCAAACCTAACATGTTATAATGGTCTTGGTAGATGGCCCTGACATATTATTTTCTATGTTTATGTAAATTACACAAATTATTTCTCTTATACATATGATATGTGCACATGGTTAATGATTATGATTTTTTTATACTCATGGCTTGTAAACTACTTTTCCTTATGTCATGCCTCATTTTTATGATTTTCGATATGTAAGGTATGATCTTTAATCATTTTTATCATTTTATCATATTCTTATGTTCATGTTATTCCCATATATTTAATTTATTTACCCTTACTGAGAATTCGAGCACACCAATTACTTATGATTCCCTACCCCGTGTTGTGTATAAAGGTTTAAAGATGTAATAATAAAAGGAAAAATCTTTAAGGGGGATGTTGAAGGCCTTTTACCAAGTTGAAGAATGTGTTCCAAGTTTCCAAATATGATAAACTATTTCGGCCTATGGGCATTTACTTTTTTAATTTTTTGAATAATTATCTTAACTAATGTAATATCCTGGTATGTTAATCATGGGTCAATATACAAGCCTCTTATCAACACATTTTTATGGAGATTTAATGTAATCTATTTAAATCATATATATATACACATATATATGTTTTTATTATTATAAATTTCATTTTTTACATTAGTAATGTGTGTATTTATGTGTGTTAAATTTTCCTTATTAAGGTAATTAAGAGTTTCTACATGTGTATTTTTTTTAAAAATTATAATGGAAATTCATGGAGACTTTTTCATATAAACATATAATGATTTGAGAGAATTTTGACCGAGGTATGAATTAATTTTTTGTAAAGGAAAATTTTTATGTTTAAAATCGTAAATATATTGAAGATAGTTTTGTGTCATCTATTCATATCATAAGCTACTCATACGTGATGATAATTTTCCACTTAAAAATCATTGGTAAAAAATATATAACCATAAGTTAGTAGTTCAAGTTTGGAATTATTTTTATAATATAGTATTCAAAAAAATATCTTATAAACCTACATATATATATAAATGATTCCTACATGAAATAGTAATGAAATGTAAAGTATCTTTCTCTGAGATTTATTCTTGGAGTTTAATATTATGGGAAGGAAATTGTTTTCTTATCCGAGTAATGAGATTGTATAAATCCCTTATAAATAGAATAGTGGTGAAGTTATTCTTACTAAATAGAAAAGTTTAAGATTTATTTTACATGAATAATTAAGATATATTAACAAAAAATAGATAAAATTTTATAGATATTCTCATAAGATTTAATTATTATTTTGTTAGAATGATTTGATTATCTCTTCAATGGATTGATTAAAAAGGATTTATCATTATTGAAGAATTTTTTGATTTATTAGTGAATTATTTTCATAGATGACTATATATGTTATTAATATGATTATTTATTTTTTTCGTAATTTTTATAATATGTTAATTTAAATTAAATAAATGAAATTATAATTTTAATTTAACAATTATTTTTTGAAAAATAAGATTATGTACACATGAATTATTGAAAAATAGTTATACATTTATTCATCAATTTTTAGGAAAAATGAAAAATAACTATATTATTTAAATAAATATCTTTTACTATAGATCAAATTTAAAATCTTCTACATAGTATTAATGATTTATTTTTATAATGTACATCTATATATTTGAACTATTTTTTCTACAATTATGTGTTTCCCATGGATTATAAACAACAGTTTTTATTTATTGTTATTAATTGCACACTTTTTTATACTACATTTGTGTTAATGAGGTTATGGAAATGCAATTTTATAATTATCCTAGTTAAAAGTACATATTTTTTAAGCACTGTAAGTGAAATCCACATTTAATCAACTCTGCAGATCCTTGATATAAATATATGAATAAAATCCATGAACATTGATTGAGTGTTATTGGAGTTTTATCCGAGATTTATTTATTGAACATGAATAATTAAAAAATTATATATGTTCTATATACATCATTTTTTTGTTTATCTAATTAATTAGGGGGGATAAATAATTCCATTTTAAATGGGATGTTTAAATTTTTAAAAAGGGGGATTTCAAGAACTTAATTCCACCTGAGTTAAATCATAAAAATAAATAAGATTGGCACATGGTTTTTTTCAGAGATTTTATTTTGTGTTTGTTACTTTGTTTAGTTGATTTTCAAATGACTATCTACTATTTCATATAATGGAATACTTAATTAAGTTAATTATATGTTTAGTTAAACATATTTTAACAAAAAAAACTATTGATGTTTGAATACAAAAAAATTTATTATATATTAATAATTTTGGTTTAAAATCTTATATTAATATCATGAAAAGATAAAAAATTATTACAAGTGAACTACAACTGTGTATTACATAACATAAAAATAAACATGAAAAAAATTATATATTTATGAATTCTATTAATTTTTGGTTTAGGTATAAAAAATTTCAGTTTAGTTTCACAATGTGATGCCCCTTATGTGTTATATGAGATTGTATTCATTTATTATGAAGAAACATCTAATTTATGAATTTTGAGATAACAAATTACTATTCTAATCTTTTTTACATTTAATGTGATTAATAGAGAATGAGTTAATAAATTTTATATAAGTCGTAATTAAATAGTTAAAGGTGTGTTTTAATTATTAAATGTTAATCTTGTACATTTTTATTCTTCAAAATAATATAAATGTTTTCAAACATGAATGATTGGCATATTATATTCTACCAGATAGTATAGAAATTATTATAAATAATTATGGAAAGTATAATTGGAGCCTTAATGATATATGGGGTTGAAATTCCTGCTAATGAATATTATCAAAAATGAACTAAAAATGAATGTTCTTATATCATATTTAATAATTTTAAATACGTAATGAAAAATAATAAAAAAAATTTTAAATAATTATATATATATAAATATTTTAGATAAAATTTGGGTGATTAAAATGATGAGTATGAAATGGGATTTACAAAACAAGAAGAAATAATAGGGTGTTAGAATATATTTTAGTTAATTAACCTTGAATGATGACACTTATATGGAAGTGAGAGGTTATAAATGTAATAACCATGTCGATATCAAGCATGATGTTCATTTCTATAAAGATAATATGTGATTTGAAATAAATTCTAAAAATTTGAATAATTATTAAAATAAAATAAATTAATTCGTGAAAGATGTATAATTCTATTTTGAGTAATGAAGTCATATATCTGGTTTTTAATCATAAAAATATAAATATAGTCTTTAAGAAGATGTTTTTTATGGTTCAAAGGGAAGATTTATATTAATTTTTATCATCCCTAAATGAAATTGACTATTATTATTTTGATAATCATAATGGGTATTATTCCTTTCCTATTGATTAATATGTTTTTTTATTCAAGAATATATCTCTGATTGGAAATTACATGAATATACTCTTGTTACAAAGTACATCATTTAATCATTTTTTAGTGTTACAAAATAATTTTTTTTAAAATGAGTTTTCTTATACTCATCATGATAATATAATGGATATTTTTTTTATGAAATATATTTTATTTTTTATTCATATTAAATTTAGAATATCAAATGAAAAGATAAATTAATTATATTGACTCACATGTTTTCTAATAATAAATAATGGATAAGTTGCACTGGCTAGTTACCAATGACGTATATAAATTATTTTGATTTCAATTCTTTCTTAAAATCACGACTGTTGTTACCTGTTTTTATTAATATATTAATAATTTTTTTGATAATTATTTAAAAAATTTATTTACACATTTTTAAGTTTTTAAACATTAATATTTTTTATAATATTTATAAATTTTAATTGTTAAAAAAAATCTACACAATGCAATCAGGTTTGAATTCTTTCATTTTAATATAATTAAAAAAATTACCCTAATATACATATACATATACATATATATATATATATATATTTCAAAACATATATTTTAATGAAATTTTGTAAGGAAGTATTCATGAAAAAAAAATTTATGAGTGGTATATAGATAGTGGTTATTGTTGGAATATGTGTTGTGATTTCAATAAATGTTATTCTCTATCAAAGTTTATGGTGGACCTATTACTTTTAGAGTTAATTTAAATGGAAAATTTATTACAGTTAAAAGGGTTATAAATTTTAAAAAAATTACATAAATAATGTTTATTATATTTTACAATTAAATAATAATATGACATGTATTTATCAACCTTGTGATGATGGTTATACAATATATTTCTCTAATAATACTAATTCATTATTTATGTTTAAATTAAAATATTAAAATAATCATTAATAGAAATTTTTTGAAAATAAAATATTTATTATTCATGAAATTTTTTATAAATATTTGAATATTAAAACAAAAAATAATATATTTTTCATAGAGGACATGAATACTGAAATGTTTACTATTTATGAATGTTTCCTAAAATAAATTTGATTTATATATTTCTTAAAGTAATATTTCATAAAATGAGATTATGTGATTCATGTAAAATGGTAGAGTTACATAAATGTTATTATAAATCAATCACTAAGGTTGAAACATCTAAACCCTTAAAATGTATCCAAGTTGTTTTTTTGACCTTCTATAACTGTAATTGTTTTTCCATGATTTTTTTAAATGAATGTTTTTTCCTATTTACATATATGTTATCTTATAGTTTAAAAATTGAATTTTTTACGTTCTTCAAGAACTTAAAAAAAACATGTTCATAGTGATAATTATTCCAAAATAATTTCATCTATAAGTAACCATGTAAGAGAATTCGAAAGTCTTAGTTTATCTTGTGAAATTAATTGAATAATGTTTTATGAATATATATTTTCAACAATTTTTTGAATCAATCTATTTATAAAACATTCTATTTTATAGATTTTTTATAAATATGATATATTTAAAATAGATTTTGGGTTTTCAATGGGATAAAATAAAAAGTTGGTTATTTTAATGTTTTTGGATATAATTATTTTTTTAAATACCATAGATGGTCATTAAATCCTTGATCCAAATGATGATGAAGTAATATTTCAATTGTTATTATACTATTTCCAAATCTTATAGATTTTTTAATAAAAATTTGAGGATAAGTGATGAATCAATTCATGTGATACTTATTAAATGGTATCATTTTCATTACATGATAACAACCCAAGTTTATCTTGATAATTCTTTCAATACATTGATAATTTTTCAATTTTTCATGTCTTAGCAGTATGGTGAAAAATAATAAGTTGAAAGACAAGAAAATATTGAATAATTATAATCCAAAAAACCATATAGTGTACTATGTAGAGAACCTAGAAATATAAAAAATATCAACTAATTTTAGTTATCAGTATTTTAGATAATTTTATTATGGAAAAAATATGTGAAATAAATGTAATTTGATTTTATTATTTTTCTCTTAGAATAAAACTACCATTATGAGGGATTCTTTATTGATAAAAATTTGTTTTTTTCAATATATGTTGATTTGAATCCTATTGAATAAAATGATTATGATTTTTTAAGAGATAATCAAAATATACTATTTAAAGAACTAAATGGTTTTTACCAATTAGATTGTTTATTACATTATGATTATAAGGAATAAGGTTATATTATTTACAAAAGGATATAATACAAAGGAATGAATAAATTAAAAGGTGTCATTTTATCATATTTCTGTATCCGAATCCTTTTGTATCATTCCTATATATGAATCTTATATGAAATTAAAACTTTACCAGCAAGATGTTGAATCTATTTTTTTTAAAAAATCCTTTTTACTAAATATTATTTATAAAACCCTCTTGTAATCATCACTTTATTAAAAAAATTAAAATATATTCCAAAATATTTTATGTTCTTAAACATTAATATAGATATGGGAATAAATGAAATGGTTATTTTTTTCACATGATTTTTTTAGTATGAAATTAGTCCCAGCATTGTTTAAGAAAACATTATTAAATTATATTTTATTAGTTAAATGTATATCGATGAAATGATTTTTTTATTAACTAAAAAAAGTGTAAATTTAATTTTATAAAATCATGGAACATTAATTTGAAATGAGTTTTATGGATAAGTAAAATTTATTTCATGGCTTTAAAATATTATAGAGAGTCCTTGGGAATGTTTTAAATGAATAAAAATATAAAATTTATATTCTTAAATGATTTTGAGTCGAAAATATTAAGGAATATGATATAATTATGGGTTATATTATAAACATGATATATATGAGTCTGTGAAACTAGTTTATTTTAAGTTATATGATGGAATAATGGATGATTTTTATATATTCAATTTACTAGATCATATGTGATAATTTTTCATTTTCATTATTTTCATTTAAAAACTAATCCTATAGATGCCCATATGAATTATTATAAGGGATTTTAGGTTATATTAATGTAATATTAAATAATATATTATTATTTATAGAAGAAAATAGTTTTAATTTGAATTTTTATTCTGACACAAAATTTTGAGTTGTATTATTATATAGAAAATAAAACATAGGAACAATTCATTTTAAAAGATGATATTTAGTATCGTAGAATTTAAAAAGAAACATTTTTTTCATATCCATTATTTGATGAAACAAGTGATGGACTTAGGAGTTTTGGGTTATGTGTTATTGATGATATTCAATTTTGAATAATTGTTTTTCAATATTGAACATGTTCATACTAAATAAGATAATTCCTAATTTATGATCATTTATAAAAACTACTATATTCTATTCAAGAAAACTAAAATGGCTATTATAGAAAAATTAAATAACCTAAACCCATTATTATTAGTACTTATTGATAAATATATCTTGAATATTGAGATTTATAAATAATGATAACTTAATATAATATAGAATCTGCATATCTTTATATTATTTACATGGTAATTCCCATCATTATTCGTTGTATAAATAGGTAACAGTAGTTCAAAAATATAATTAGAAACTTGAGATACTGTGAACGTAAGCATAAACATATTTGTTATTGTTTTGATATATAATTATTTTGTAACGTTGATAATATCTATCTATTGGGAGATGCGGGTCCATAATAATTGAAACTTATTCTCATGAAGTTCACACATAAGGATTTTGAGTATAGGAAAACATGAGAACTAGTACCCCAACTGTCACACCACAAGTTTTTTGTCTCATATGATGTTCCTATCTATAATTTTTTTTATTGGTCTCCCAACTTGATGTCATTATAAACATGTATCATTTGATCACACAAATTTATGTAAGATAAAAACCATTATATTATTGTATAATGCGAAGTATCTTGTGTGGGGTGAATCATTGGTGATATTGAAATCATTGAATTACAAGGACGATATTTTCCACTTCCTAGTTAAGGAAGATATATCTCAATCCTATCTCACAAGGATGGTAGTACCTTAAATGAATCCATGTACATGGTATAAAGAAGGTATTTTTATCTGGTATAGACAAATATAAAATTAATAAATCATTAATAAATTATAATAAATATTATGCATCCTAATTTATGAGATATCCCAACACGGATAGATAATATTACCCAAAGAATGATCCTATGAGGTTATCCTTTCCACTACTAAACAATATCACCTCCTGGGATTTCCAGTGTTTCTAAAAACCCATTCATTTCACGTGAGTGAAAACCGCTATTATTGAGATGAAGGCATGGATATCCACATAAAAATTATTCAGAAGAATGACCAATTCTATAGAATTCATATTTAGAACATGGTGGGCCACATGATGGGGGTTGAGTTCTATCTGAGTCTGAACCATCACATGTAAAGGAATAAATTCAATATTATTCAATTTTAAAAAGATAAATATTGTATTAATTTACTCTTAGTACCCATGTGTTATTTTGTGAATATAAGGAAATATATTTGGAAATAATATTTTTTATTTAGGGTTTGGTAAATATTTTATTAGGTGATAAATGAGTCGATTTAATAAAACACATTTTATTGTGTAATATAATTTTGATTTTACAAGAATGTAATAAATCACCGATGGAAATTTTTCATGTTATTCTATTCATAAGTGTTTAATTGTGCATATTTTGAAGTTAAACTTATTAATGGGACTAAGACAAATTATAAACAATTATAAACACCCTATATAAAGAATAAAATTACTGAATATAATGACCTAACCTTAAATATTACATAACATATTGTATTTAGATAGGAATTAATTTTATTTCATTAACAAAAATATTTTAGATTTAATTTTTTCAGAATTAGGTCATAAATTATACATATCAATCCCATTTATTACAATGTGGAAAAATATAATATGTATTCATTATTCCTATAATATGAAAATTTTAATGTAAATCATTATTATTTAGCATGAAAAATATTCATGAATTTAATATTAGATGATTATTTTCCTTTACCCATCTATAAAAACTATGAAAAATATTTTAAAAATTTTGTATCAAAACCAAAATCTCAGTAAGAGACATAAAAAAAGAAATATATTATTCTAGAGAAAAACATGAAATCCAAAGAAATGTTAACCTTTATGTCAATGTTATTTGAGATAATAAGTAATTTACACAAGAAAATGAAAAATAATTTTTTCTCAAATAAAAAACATTGAAACCCATAGAAATAAAAAAACCTTTTAGGAATCCTAGAGAATTACATTCACAAACCCTTTCAGAAATAACTCAAGCCTAGTAAAATCCATAGTTGAAACTGGACCAGTAAACTTCCTCCTTCCTTTTTTTAAAAAGAAAAATAATCCAATGAGTTGGATAATTATAATGGGGTTCAACCTTAATATAATATATTCCAAGATAACTAGTCTTTCATGAGTTATAATGGGGAACAAACTATCATATAATATATATCGGGCTCACTATTTTTTCAAAAGTTATAATGGTTCTCATCCCTTCATATAAGTTATATCAGGATAACCCATTGCTCATATATATTTATCAACATCCATATCATGAATAAAATATTCATTCATTCACTATTCTCTTTATAAAATCATTCAAAACTCTCTTTAACCCATATGCACAACACTATCAAAAATTTAAATACCCATTTTTTATTTTGAAACCCAATTTCAAAACTAATATACATATATGGAAAGGAAAATGGGATTTTTTAGAGATAATTAATGATTAAAATGGAATGAAAAATTAAAATAGTGGTTATTACATCATGACATGTCACTTATTCTATATATATGAAAATATAACTTTAATTTTTCCTTTATAAAGAAATTTAATGAAATCTGTGAAAATATTCTTTTTCTAACTCATTGAAATAAAATCAAATATACTAAAAAAATTCAATTATGATTAATTTATGTCAATAAACAGAAGAATATTTTTTCAAAAAATGTTGATATGTAAGAAAAATAATAAAAATAAAAACATTAAAAGAGATTTTTTTAAATGAAGTCTCATACCTTGAGTCTGATTCGTCACGTACATTTTTTATCCTCTATCTCAAAAAAACCTCTAATGGTTTACAAAAAAATATTTTTTAGATTGGTTTTATGATCAATAAATGGCCTATATAAAACGGGTAGGTATATAAGTAAGAGATTTTGGTAGGAATTGGACATATAAAATGGTTTTTTATATTTGATTAAATGATAAGAAAATATACCCTTTCATAAGAGAGGGAGGGGAACTATTAGAATTTCTAAAGTATTAATTTAATATAAATTATTTCCCTCTTTCAAATTGCTCAATGTTGAATAAATTCAATTTCAGTATTATAATGAGTTGACATACTCTCATCAAATAATATATTGACATGGTTAGATCATATTTTTACCCCAATATATGTTTACTCTCTATTGTCCCTTTTGACAATTATGGTGATATCAATGTTATTTACTAATATAGAGTTAATATAGTTACTAGAAAAGGGAAAACATCCCATTAATGGAACATGGATGATATTCTAAACCATATCCAAATTTCTTGTAATAATATGGTATTTTTGATAATTCTAAATCATTTAATAAAATATTATTTCTTATAAAATATCATTAATGTCATTTTTAATAGTATTCAATTAATTTGACATAAAAAATATCAATACAAAGATGGAGTTAGAATGTAGATCTTTAAAATTCCCCATGTATGACATATTAAACGTTAAAAATCATCAGAAACTATAAATCTCTATAATAATAATATTCTTATTATTTTAAACACATTTTGTTGATTTTTTACTACTTGCATAAGAAATGTGCCTGTGTTGCAAACGTTTTAAATGTAATTAAATCATTAGTAGAAATTATAAATAAATTAAAATAATGATAATAATAATTTTTATTTATAACTAATATTTAAAAACAAACATTTCTACTATTTATCCCTATTCAAAAATTTATAGATAATAAACCAATGATAATAATATTTTTGACTTTTCTTTATATAAAACAATATAAAGCTCAAAATCACGGCATACTCGAAAAAGGACATATATTATATATTTTTATTATTAGGGAATAAAAATAATTATTCAATAAAATTAAGTTAAGTTTTTTGCCTATTTTTTGACCATATCATTTTGTTTTTAACCTTAGTTACCTGATTTACCCTTTACATCGTAACAAATATATTTAATGTTACTATTCATAATAAAAAAATGCATAGATTAGAAATAATTACCAAATTTTAACCCACTGATTTCAAATATTGAATCCATTTTTCAAAATTCAATTTATATTAGTTGAAAAATTTAATTTAAAATTTTTATTATAAAACACTACCAAAGTAGTATTTATGAAAAAATAATTTTTTATGTATAAAATTTTTTTATATAAAATTCAAGTGTAAAATTATTTAAAAAAACATACGTGTTTTAATTTAATGAATAATTAAATAATAAAAACATTAAAACTAATAAAAACAGAATCTTACTTTGTAACTACTTAAAAAGAAAATACAATTTTCAACGAAAATCAATATTTTCACTATTCATTGAAAAATAACTTGTTTTTGGAAATTCTCCTAAATTTATCTAACAATAAATTTTTCTTTATAAAATAATAAATAAATCCAATTTTTCAAATTTAGATTCAATATTTTTATAATTTATCTTTTATAAAAAAACTTATATGAAGAGTTCTTAATAAATTTTTTTTTTGTTTAAAAAAATTATTAAAAAATTTTATAAGGAATATTATGATCTAATTAATGAATTATAATAATCATTTTTTATTAAAAAATCATGGATAATTTTTTCCTAACTCTATGTTGTGGGTGATTGAAAGTTTGTGCATGATCGTTTGCTTCGGGTTTACCATATTTTTCTAGTTGAAACTCCCTATGGTTCCCACAAACATAACTATGTACAAACCATATTTCTAGTGGAAGTCAATCAATTGTGGTTTCAGACCCATCAATACTTAAGAACTCACATTATTAAATATGATGGTAGTTTGGGATCATTTCACCCTTTTGGGGGAGTAATTTTCTATTTTGGGAGTATATTATATATTGAAGATATGATCATGAAATCCTTCCCAAACACTGATACAAAACTGGATACCCATGTTCCAATTATATGAATAATACCATGTGTTTATGGGATCAACATTGTTTGTGTCAAATATTCTCCATCATTTTCAAGTTAATTTATGAGGCTTCAGTTTATAGAAATATTTGGGCACTAGATTTTGTCGTCATCTAGGGATGCTGTTGGTGTCATTGATATGGCATTGAAACTTTGTGACGAATCCTAGAGATCTTGTGAGAATAGGAATAAAAACCCACATAGTTCATTTGAAATAGTTTGAGGCCATATAATAGGACAATACCATGTTATATAACATCATGCGGTAAGTGCATAAATATAGGTATCAATCCATGAAGATTCTTCCATCATATCCAATTTATATTAACAATCAGATTAATTTTTGTTTTATTACAGGTATCTATGTTGTAAAAGATGAAACAATATAGTCCTTGAGGGGAATTTTTTCATATAATGCAGTCATGAATTACCTCATATGGAGGGTGACCAATTAAATAAATACAAGATTTAATTAGTCGTGCATCTAAATGAAGTGTACAAACTAGGGAATCTTTACCATTCCTAAGTATAATCATCACCAGTTACTAATCCCACATGATTCATTCTTAGTGTGTGAAAAAAGAGATTGTGTAAGATTGGTCGCATTCTATGAGAGTGAATTTGTATGGGGACTAGTCAGTAATTTTACCCATAGAGAGGTATTATTACTAGTCTCACAGAGGATGTGGTATGGATATTCATCCATAGGAAGGTGTCCTCTATATCTTATTTACAATATGAATTATAGTTCTCATAGTTTAGTTCACCCCTTACCCGCTGGTGAGTTCAAGGTACTTGACAAAATGTTTAGGGCTTACAATTAAATGTATTCCCATGTATGACCACAATTTTAATCTTTTAATGGATGAGGAAGCATGATAGACTAAAAAGAAGAATTCATACCCAATAGTTGTGAATATTTGGGATATATATATACTTACAATAGGGAATATGCATATTAGAGCTCTGGCCCATTGAAGTCATCCTACATATATTGTTTTGATCGGAATAAGAGTCATCATAGTTTAGCTACCCAATAACCCAATCATGGGTTGGGATGGTTGATTACACTCATAAATTATTATTAACAATATTTTTTAAGAATATATTGTGTTTATACAATGAAGGATTCTAATGTTGCATATTTATTATCTATCTTCAAACAGATAAAGAGAGATGATGACTGTTAAAGTTCTATTGAATATTCTTTTTCAGAAATTGAGGGACAATTGAAGATAATGACAAAAATTGGATCTCATGTACATGTGATCCTAAACCATAAAGGACACTCCCCTTGTAAACTGGGTATTCGGCCAAAGGTTCCTAGATGGGGGTTCTAATGGTATAATTCTAATTATTTTTTCTAGATAAGGATGGCTCCCAACATTTTTTTATTGTCTTCCCAAAATGTCTTAATCATATTTCTGACATTCCTTGACCACCTACTCAATGTGTCATAGTGTTCTTCCAGACATTTCTTGATCGACTAACCAACATGTCTTAGTTATCTTCCTGACATGTTGAGGGTGTTGATCTGACATGGCTAACACATCCCAGGGTGTCTACTTGGGATTTCCAAGATGCTTCACATGATCAAATCACACTTGTCGGGGGCATTTCATATAATCAATTGGTTTGTCTAGGATGTCTTCATATGATCAAAATGACTTGTCCATAGGTTGTTGTATGATTAAATTGGATATGTCAATAGACTATCAGTTGACAATGATGGAATTTATAGTGTTATATAATGGCATCATGAGACCAGAAAGTCATGTGATTGTGTTATATTAATATATTCATGTGAATGTATCTCACGAAATTTTTCATTGTTGTACGAATTTAAATGATCACTCATATGAGGTTTTTCATGGTGATAGTAGGGCATTTAAACATTATTATATGCTTGTTATGAATTCTTTCCAATGTGTTTTCACAGGAAAAGGGTTGTTACATATGGGTTCCTTTGTTTCACAACTGAGGGTCTGTAATGGAATTCCATGGATGTCATTTCTATGGCTGCATACATGTCGAGGGGTTCCAACATGATGGTGTTTCATGATTCTTAACAACTCAGGTGATTGCTTGTCCTCAATGGGGTCTTGTGTGGGGTCCTTCCAACATGTGAAGGGGTCACATTTTGGATCCACATTCATGGATGTGGGTGTATTGAACATGGGCCACTTGATTGTGGGTTTTTATCATGGAAGTACACACTACTGTTATATTGGAGGATTTAATGTCCACCGGTGGATGTTTTCAAACATCATCATGGTTGTCCTGTATGTCTGAGGGCTTGCACCTCATGAAGAAAATAAATCATGAGATCATAGGGTTCTTTATGTTAAATTTTTATGGAAAATATTCTCACATTTGATCCTCATACATAAATATCATAATAGAGTATGGATGAGAGTATATAATGATCATATTCTAATCTCATGATCAGTAGGGATCTTATAAGGGACTCTATAAACTTTCGATGGTGATTCATGTTGGTGTCATGTGCATAGAAGATGGATAACTTATGGAGGATTCATGAAACCAGTTATGCATCACACAATAGTGTGAATACCTATGATGAATTAGAGTTCATATGGTTTCATTTCATGATCTTCAATTAATTATGTGATTTCATGATATTTAATGGATCATGAAATTTTTCACATAATAACCTGTAGAAATTATTTTGATGGTGGAACCCACTAATCCTCCTCAGTTTGGCTTCATCACTTCACTCCTCAACTACATTCCTTTCTCCTTCCTTCTATGCGTGTCATTTTATGTAGGAAGGGTTTATATAGGAGTGGTATGGGTGAATAAAGTCCCTCTTTTGATAATGATGATCCCACATCCACTAGCATGAGGTGCTTGAGATATTCACTTGAAAAATATCATGTGATCATGAGATGGCTTTGTGAAATGAAATAATTGATAGTCATCAAGGATTTTCATGATCGGTTCTAAGGGTGTTTTATGATAATAGTATTTTCATTTGATGAATCTCTAGAAAAAATCCAATGGATTAAAATGACAGATTTGTAGTCTTCACATTATCCTATAGCATGTATGGGGCTGACCTTTTTGAGGCTTCCCTTGAAAGGATAAATAAATAAAATACAAAATTATAAGGTTGTTGTGATGGGGAGTTATGTTATTCATTATGAGGATCTTCAATGATGTTTCAATGGATTCACATGAGTTTTATTCCTTGACCGCATGATCTTTAGGAACCCTTATTGTAGATTCATGTGGTTTACATCAATGGAATCGTGCAATAGTATCATGGACCTCACCAAATTTCTTATGGCCTCTATTTAATCAAAATTCATTCATGATATTACTTTATAGTGATCTTTTCATGACATTCTTTATATATTCAAGCTTCAACATGCTCATTGTTGAGGTGGCAAAGCTTAGCCAACTTCTCATTATTAGTTTCATGTTACAAAATAATTAAAAATCCAAATACAGAAGGATTTTCCTTAATCTCTTCTGTATTTTAACTAAATGATTTTAGTTTTCTCCTCTTGTCCATTATCTTTTGATTGTTGATCATTTTTTTTCATCTAGTGATATCCTATTTCATTTTTCATGGTAACTTTTATGTGATGGAATCTCAGAACAATATTTTTTAAAGTAATGCATGCATGAAGAAAAAGTTGCATGAATGACTTAGGGATGTTGAGTGAGTATTTACCACCTCTGTTTGATCATAGGAGAAAGATAAAATGTGTGTAGTCTAATGGTGTAGTAATGGGAGCATCAGGCAAGCCTCACTACATCAAACCACATGTGTCATGAGTATAGCTAGAAAGTTGGATGTTGAAGATGACCCATGGGTGTGATCACAATGATTTGATGGATTTGATTATGAGGATGATATTTTGTCCATATGTTTCATACTAAGGAATATTTTCTCACTCATCACTCCCACATCAATCATGAAACTGTTTGGAGGGTAATGTATAAATTATTTTTGTGGAATCTATTCATCGATTCAGTAGTAGGTTTATAACCCATAACACTTGCACCAAACCATACCAAGATCTTCCCTCCCATTGCATGGAAATCCTATGAACACCTTAATCTACTCTATGTTCTCACCATGAGGGATCTACTTTTCCACATAATCATAGCTTGACTAGCTGGTTGGCTGGCACCTAGGGCATGGTTGTGGGGACTCCAACAGATGGCCTTGGTTGAACTTGTTAGATGGTTAGCCCGACTAGAAAATTTTTTAGTTAATGTATTATTTAAATACCTAAAAAATGTCTAACTAAATATGATATAATAAAGTTTATTCCCTTAATAAAATGAAACCATGCCCATACATTATCCTTCAACAATACTACATTCAGGAACAATAATATTAGGCTTTACACTTCACAAATCTATGATGGAAAATTTGCAGGTCCACAATTTGGGGTTTAAAAAAATGCACCCCCACCTAGAATTAGATTTGTTTGGAATGAAAAGAATATGATTCTATTTTGAACTTAAATTAATTTTTCATATCTCATAAAATCTAAGAGGATTTTATTTTGAGCCCTGTGAGAGGATATTCGGCATGGAAATCAATAAATATGAATTTGTATAAATTCATGTATGTAAAATGGATTTGGTGTAATGGGACATGTAGTTGGATCCAAGATAAGAGGCATGGACATCAGAATGTATCGTTAGGGAATGTGAATTAAGTCATACAATATTATGATATAAAATCTTACACCGATCAAACTTATGAGTAAGTAACATATGTTCATGTATAATGAAATCTGTGATTAATTTCATTACATAGATCTATCTCATATGTAAAAAGTGGATTGTAATCACTTTGTGATAAAATTATGTGAATGTACCGATATTCTAGTAGAGATGCCTCAAATATTCTAATCTTGTGATACATTTCAGGCCACACAAATTAGAGAACTCTATGAAATATATGTTCTGATAGGATTTTCTATGTATCATGTAGTTTTAAGGAATTATAGGTCTAGGTACACTCTGGTGGGTCCTAAGTAATAAAGAGGTGCAATAACCTTTTCCTATATTAGAGACATAATGGGAGTAACTGTATTTTTCCTAGGGAAAAATAATGGTCCCTATAAGATTTGTTTATTTTTTTATATTTCCTTAACATTTTCCCAATCTTCATATGGGGAATGATTAGAATGAGTTTTACAACGAGCCTGTACCCAAGTGGTACATTCTCCTTCTAGGATTCCAAAAGAACAAAGTTAAAACCCAGGCAATGACATATTTCCAGGGTATGGTAGCAGTACTATAGTAGTGGCCAACTATAGTAGTGGTGACACTGTATCAGTGGAGGCACTATGGAAGAAGCTGTAGTGGTGGTGGTACAGTAACAGGTGATGTTGTAGCCCAGGTACTTTATCAGTATTGTTTATTGACGGTCCCTTTGGTATAAAAAAAGGGCTTTCAAGCTTTGTATTTGGGCCACATGGCCTTGGGACTTTGGGATATGTAATGGGTCTCCCTTAACCTATAAAAAATGTCTTCTCTTTAATAATAAAATTTGGCTTCATAGGAAACTTTTAAAAAGATGATTTGACTTTAATTTTTCTCATTCAAACCAAATATGGGTTTTCCAACAAATTAGTTTCATACCTTTTTAATTGGTTGCTTAAGGTAAACCCAATTATGTAAATGATGTGTTTTAGTTTAGGGTCTTCCATCTCAAACCCCTTATAGAGGCTAATATACCATTTGTAGAGTAACATTCTTCATTTAATTTGACAACATGATATATGGAAATCTTTCATGCAGTTCAACATCATTCATTGTGGATGTCATCTGAGTAGTTTTGCATCATGATCTAAAGACACATAACATTTTACAGTTTAAAGTTATATTACCAGAACATTATAGTATGAGAGTGATAACAAGACCATTTAGATATTTGGAACATGGGTCATGTAAATCACATGGCCAAGAGTTTAACCTGATTAATATGGAATGTGGAAGACATATTGGAGATGACCTAAAACACCTTATGGTGTCATGTTTCACCATAGTATCATTGAGGATCATGAATGAAATAAGGAAGACATATCTGGGATGACCCAAAACACCCTAGGGTTCTGAGAACCACAATGGTGTTTTTGGGGCTCATGAGGATTGGATTTCCTTACCTGAAGGATGATATTTCTCTGGTTTGTGGGTCAAAATCCCTTATGCATGGTCCCTCAAGGTTTACATTCATGGTCAATTAAAGGGGATACCCACTCATTTCCATGGTCCATGGAAAATATATGAAGACTCAAATTTCATTATGGGGATTTTATATATAGAGAGAAATTTATCTAATGAGTATTTTTCCACCCTAGGGAATTTTAGATTTTAGTTGGAAGGTTTAGTCCCAAAGTCATGTGGTTTTGAGTCATGTGGTCTTGTCCATAAAAATTTTCATGAATGGAGTGTCACATTATTAATTTGATAAATGGTATAATATATAGTTAAATTGTATGCCTCGAGCCTAGTTACCTAGATTTAGTGAATTATCACATAACATTGGCATTATACAAATAAATCATGTCCCAAAAGACCGATTAGTTTTGTAGCCTTGGAAGTACTAGATACATTCATAAATTTTACATTACAATATAAAATGAAAAACAAAAAAAACATTGTCTTCATTAACCACATTAATATCCCATAGACTATCCCTATAGTTCAGTCATAATATACTTCTTCACATCCTGGGAAAAATAAAACATAGAATGGGGTGATCTCAGATGCACAGTAAGGATAACAATATAGTGGAAACTTTCATAAATAAGAAAAAACATTTAAGGCAATGTATAAGACTAAAACAAGAGCCTTTTAAACATAAAATTAATCATAATATGGAAAAATTAAATCAAAATAATTCCATTTACTTATTAACATAGATATTATAATAGTCTAATAATCACATGCAATATCAATAGCCAATTTCATTATGATAGAATGCATAATTCCCGACTTCATAACCACATAGTCAAGGCCTTTTCCCAAGACTATAAATAAGAGTTTTTAATGGACTTTTTCCAAGACACTAGTTTGTCTCATGAGACCTACCAATGCAATGAGGAGCAATAGGGGGCTCCACCCGTCACTTACTATGTCCAATGCATTTCTCATATGAAAAGGTTTAAACATAATATAAACATTCGTATTAAAACTAGTATACAAAATGTCAATGCTTTATCCATAAACCATGAATGGTATAAGAATAGAACATCCACAGTCAAACATATCACAAAACCTTCAATAAAATATTGAAGATTTGTATCATAATAAATCAACTTCAAACAAGATTAAAATTCATCAAAAAGATGTTGACATAGTTGAAATCAAAAATTTTTTAAGAGAAATATCTCTTTCTATTTTGAAATCATTTAAAAGAAATATAATTAATAAATAAAAAAATTATTTTGAAAATATTCTTATATTCTTGTAAGGGATGATTCGACGATGCTATAACGGCATAAAATAGTCACACTTTCCGTATAAGTTAAAAAACATTCTTACTTAAGTTTGTCTAAAAGGTTATAAAGTACCATGTTTGGAAAATTACTGAAAGATTCTTTGAAAAACATATAAGGTAAAATACGTGTATAAATGAATTTAACACATATTATATAAAATAGTAAAAATGTTTTGAATTACATTTTTAAGAAAACACTGATGTGGATGACAAAGAGGTCCCAGTAGATACTTACGTAAAAATAACTTCGGATAATAAAGAGATTGTGAAATTAAACCTTACCTTGTACTTTTCCTTGGTTGAGTGTATGTTAACCTACTATATAGTAGATAAATCATTATTATTAAATTATACAAGAACAATATACATAAATATGATATCATATATGATCTTATAATATTTATATGTTAATAATATTTTATTAGTATCATCGTTTTGGGTGTTAACTGACTCGGTTTCCATTACATGCTTTGTTACGTAATCTGTGTTTATTATGAATAGGATGTATTTGATTGATATAGATAAATTTATTATGTTTATAAACATTATTCTTAATCATAAAATGAAAATTATTCTTTAATGATTACGATGGGGAATAAATCTCATTGCATTCGTGGAGACGATAATCCATATGTACGCACGAGCAAAAATATCATTATATTGATGGAGAAATCGTATGTAATTGGATGTTATATCATATATAAAAATTCATAAACATGTTATATTTATTATTTACATTAGTTATACTCATTTTTATACCCATCCAAACAGTGATGTGTTGAATGACAAACTACACCACGACGTGGAGACGTTAAGCCATACGTACGCACGTATGGTGAATTTGTCATTTATTGGATGGATCAAATAGAAAATATGTTTGCAAAAAAATTATAATAACATCATAGTATATAGAATATATTTATATTATTATTTTAGAATGGAAAAAACAACGAAAAAATAAGTGGAAGAAGAAAAGATCTTGAAATAGGTGGTGAAATATTTACCTCTTCTTCAGGTCATTCCTTTTGAGTTGATCAAAAGGGCTCCATAGGTTGGCTTTCTAATCAAAATAAGGACTCTAGGTTCAATTGAGGGAAGTTTGGGGGATATTTAGGAAGGGTTTGTCCAAGAAAAATGGCTTTTGAGGTGTGAAATTAAGAGAAGGGGAAGTTCCCTTTTATAAGAGAGGTGAAGGCTACTTTATGAAAAGATTGAAACATTATGTTATAATAAAATAATTTTTAGTTTATAATGTCTTAAAATTAATTATTTAGATGATAAGGTGGGGATGGGTCATAAAATTCCAAACCAATAGGTTTTATATAGGTTTAGGTCACTATATTAACATTATCTTTTAGAATTAACTCTTAGATAAATAGTTTGACATTTACCATGTCTCATTACATTTATATATTATATGGTTAATAAACTTAATATAAACTTCCAAGAGAACCCCAAGTGATTCATAAATGATACAACTATCATTATATAAGTTATCTATCCTATCCTTATATTTTGAGAAATATTATATCAATTAATAAAATAATGTTTTTTTAAAACTCTTTTATGTTAATTTTGACACTATGTAGTATTTTGTTTTTGTTAAAGTCATAACATCATGGTTATTTCAAAAAATTCATTTAATAAACCCTAACATGTCATATTCACCTATAAAGTTAACGGATGTCATAAAAAAAGATCAAATTATATTTATTTTAATATTTATAATATCATTTATTTGATTGTTTCATCAATAAGGAAAATAATGCATCATAAATGTGTCATATATAAATATATTTATTTTATTTCTAAAAATTATAAATAAAATAACCTGATTTATAAAATCTTTTTAGATTTATAATGATTATTTATAGTCAAATAGATAAATTAGATAACATCATATGAAATTTTTTTTACTAAAATATATTTTCATATGTAATTTTTGTCTTTAATTAGATTATTTAATATAAAATGTTATTATCACTCCCAAGTGGCTCCATGGGGTCCCAAAATCAACCCCAAGATACCAATGGTCGGACATGTATCATCCAATAGGAATATGACACATGTTAGGGTTATTTGTATTATTATAATATTAATGATTTACCCTTATTTATAGGATTTACCTTTTAACCATGGTAAATAAAATATTTACCGAAATAATTATTCATAATGTCTTAAAATAAAAGTTACCTACTTACACAATTTGGACATCCTGATTCCAAATATAGAATCCATTTTTTTCAAATTCAAAACATAGAAGTAGCAGAAATTAATTTAAAATTATTTACCACTGTCAATACAAAAAGCGTTTTTTTAAGAAATAATAATTATCAAAAGATTGACACTTATTTATGTCTAGTTTAAATGTAAAATTACATCCAATGACCTACATTATATTAAATGAAAAAAATATAATATAATAAAAATATTAAAAATAATTAAATTTATAATTTAACACTAGAAATTATTTCTATTAAAAAAATTTGTTTTTTATTACAATTTAGTATTTTTCACTATTCATCAAAATTTGAAAGTTATCAGAAAAATACCAAAAATTTATCCTAATATAATTTTGATATTCTGAAAAAAATAATGAGGTCCATTTTGAAAAATAAAATTTATATAATTTCATAAAGTGGGTATTATAATTCATAGTGGCTAGTTTGATTGGTTGTTGTGTGTTAAAACTCCAATGTTACGTACAATGAAAGCTACAACATTATTCAAAGGGAAACATAACATAGAAGCTTTGGGTGTTACATAATTCCCTCCTTCAAATAATTTCATCTATGAAATTTCTATAATATCATTGCATAAAAATACTCGGGTGGTTCTTCATCATAAGTTCCTCAGGTTCAAATGTCGCCTTTTCCATCTTATGGTTTCTCCATAGAACTGTTACCAGATGAGTCGCACAGTTTCTCATCACTTGTTCTCTAATATCATGAATTTTGATAGGCTCTTCACAATAATATAGATCAGGTTCCAATTCAATTTCCTCATAGGTGAATACATATGTTGGGAAAGGCTTGTATTCTCTTAAGAATGATATGTGGAACACATCATGAACATTGGAGAGACTTGGAGGCATTGCCCAATGATAAGATACAACTCCAATTAGTTCTAGAATTTCGAAAGGTCCGTTGTACATTGGACTCAATTTACCCTTCCTAACAAAATGTATCACAACCTTCAATGGAGATACCTTCAAGAAAACATGATCTCCTAAATGAAATTCCAAATCCTTCCTTCGGTTATCAGCATAGCTCTTTTTCTTAGTTTGAGCTATTTTGATGAGGGTTTGGATGACCTTCACCTTTTCCATTGTTTCCTCCACATGTTGGGCCTACAATATTTCTTTCACCAACATCATCCCAACATGTTTGTGTGCAACATCTCTTTCTATATAACTCTTAATGTGGTGTCATATGAATACTTGAATGAAAGCTATTCTTATAGGAAAATTCTACCAGAGGTAAATATTGATCCCACATACCTAGAAATTCTAGTGAGAAAGATCTCAACATGTCTTCTAAGGATTGAATAGTCTACTCTGATTGTCCATCAGTTTGAGGGTGGTAGGCAGTGCTCAAACGAAGTTCAGTATCCATGGATTTCTGAAGACTTTTCTAGAATCTTGATGCAAAACAAGGATCACGATCAGAAACAATCGATGGGGGTACTCCATGAAGTCTTAGAACTTCATTAATATACATTCTTTTTAAATTTTCAACTGGTAAATCTTCTCTTATAGCCTGAAAATGTGTTGACTTGGTAATACGATCAATAATGACCCATATTACATCATTCTTTATAGGAGGCTTTGGTAGTACCATGACAAAGTCCATCGAAATATCATCCCATTTCCAGTCAGGTATGGGAAGGGGTTTCATGACTCCTCTAGGATGTTGCCTTCCAACTATCACTTGTTGGAAAACCATAAATCTAGACACAAAATCAGCAATCTCACTTTCCATGTTGTCCCACCAAAAATGTTCCTTCAAATATCTATACATCTTGGTTCTCACAGGGTGTATATAGAAATTGTAGCTATGATAATCATCCAACAATTCCCTTTTTAGATCAGGTATATTGAAAACAGAAAGGCTCTTTCCAAATTTCTAATTTATATCTTCATATAAGAAGTCACTAAATCTCACATCATTCACAGATTTAATCTTATTTTGAATCTCCTCATCACCAGTCTGATAACTCATTATCCTTTCTAGTAAAGATGGTTTGGTGAAAATTTGAAAAAGTATTGATGTTTCACCTTCCATGGTTATTCACATATCAATCTTTACTAGATCCATGAAAATAGGATCCCTTTCAACTATCATCTTGTTCAAAACTCCATGATCCATTCAACTCAAAGCATTTTCCACCTTAGTTTCCTTCCCCGAGTGGTAGTGTATAGTGAAATCATAATCTTTGAGTAGTTCAAGCCATCGTCTTTTCCTCATGTTGAGTTCTTTCTATGAGAAAATATACTTCAAACTCTTGTGATCAGTATAAATATGGAATTTTTAGCATAGTGATAGTGTCTCTATATCTTCAGAATGAGGATTATAGCTACTAGCTTAAGATAATGTGTGGGATAGTTTTTCTCAAGAATGTTTAGATATTGTGATGCAGAGGTAGTAACTCTATCATTCTATATAAGCTCACAACCAAGTCTTTTCTTTGAAGCATCACTATAAATAACAAACCCATCATTCCCTGATGGTAGAGTAAGGATAGGAGCATTAAATAATCTTCTCTTTAGTTCATCAAAAAATTCTTCACACTCTTTTGTCCAAACAAATTTGACCCCTTTACTTGGGGGCTTGGTTAATGGGTTATCCAATTGGGAAAAATTCTGGAAAAAATGCTGAAAATAACCTGTTAAACCAATAAAACTGTGTACCTCAGTTATACTCATTGGTGATGGCCATTCCTGGTTTGCCTTTGTCTTAGAAGTATCAATAGAGATTCCATCCTTAGAGACAATATGTCCAAGAAAATAAATCTCCTAATGCAAGAATTCTAACTTTCTAAACTTCCCATATAATTAATTTCATCTAAGAGTCTTTAGGATAATGCGTGAGTGATTTTCATGATCTTCATAGATTTTTGAGTATAGAAAGATATTATCAATAAATACCACTAAAAATTCATCAATATATTCCTTAAAAACTCTGTTCCTTAGATCCATGAAAATAGAGGGTGCATTAGTCATCCCAAAAGGCATTACTGTAAACTCATAATGCCCATACCTGGTTCAAAATTCCATTTTTGGAATGTCTTCCTTCTTCACACAAAACTAATGATATCTAGATCGAAGGTCAATCATTGCAAAATATTGAGCTCCATGAAGTTGGTTGAATAAATCATCAATGTGAGGAAGGGGATACTTGTTCTTTATGGTTATAACATTGATCTCTCTATAGTCAATGCACAACCTCATAGATATGTCTTTCTTCTTAACAAATAGGATAGGGGATCCCCATGGAGATAAACAAGGGAGAATAAATCCGTTATTACTAAATTCCTTTAGTTTTTTCTTTAGTTCCACAAATTCCACAGTGGCCATTCTATAAGGGGTCTTCGATATGGGCCTTGAACCAAGAATTAAATCAATGGAAAATTCAATTTCTCATTCTCGAGGATGTCCAGGTAAATCCTCTGGATCACATCAATATATTCTTTCACAATAAGTACATACTCTATTCGAACATTATTTTCCTCACCCATAATTACTTCACTCTCATCATCCCCATTAATTTAATTTAGTAGAGTTACTGGGGGTGGATCTAGATAAGAATTAGGTGGTGATGTTTCTTCTCTAAAGATAAGGTATTATTTATCATCATCCAAAATTGTAACCTCCTTCTTCTTACAATAACTTTTTTTCATCATGGTTCTAAATCCAATACATTCCAAGGATTATATCAAATTCAATCATAGGTATAATGATGAGATTAGAAGATAAAGAAACATTTATATTCCTTAATGGGAGCTGATTCACAAAATTTATTGTGATGATACTTCCCTTAGGTGTTTTGACTGACAAATCCCTTGTTAATTCAAATTGAAAATATATAATTTTCTTAGAAAATTGCGAAGATATGATACAATGCTATGATCCAGATTCAAATAAAGCATTGGATAAACTTGAGGAAACCATTAAATTACCTGCCACCACATTTTTCGAAGCTTCAACCTCATCTGTAGTGGTTGCATAAGCTTAGACTTGATCCATTGGCCTATTATGAGGTAATTTCCATTTGTTCTTAGGACATTCATTTGCATAATGCCCCTTTTATCTATAATTGTATCATTTAACAACCTCTCTCTTCCCCTTGCAATCACGAGCTTGGTGTCCTTTTCCACAACAGTTGTAACAAACTCCCATTCACTTCAGGAAAGTACTGAGGTGATTTTTCCCACATTTACCATATGATGGATATTCCAATTTTCCCTTCCTACCCTTATTTCCATATCCAGACTTTTCATCAGATCTCTTCTTCTCTTTCTTTTCTTTAAAGTCACAAGACACAGTGAATTCTTTTTCTATCTTGATAGCACATGAGACAATATATTCGCATGATATGAAGGATTGTGAGACTAATGATCACCATAGAAATGGTTTTAACCCATCAAATAATCGATCAATATTACTCCTTGGGTTACGTAAATAATCTGCAACATGCCTTTCTATCCTAGTAAAGTTAGCCTCATATTTTGATACATTCTAATCCTTTTTTGCCTCAAACTCAGAAATTGAATTTCCATATCCACTTGATGGTCATGAGGAAAGTATTTTTCTATGTAAATATATTTAAACTCCCTCCATTACATATTTGAAACTTCAAAATATTTCTTTTTGTTTTGAATCAATGAACACCATTGATCTGCATCTCCCGTGAGGCCATAAACTGCCATGACACCTTTCTCCATTTCATTACACCCCAGAGCATGAAATATTTTCTCTAAGGAATTTATCCATTACTCATATTCTAATGGATTTGTACTCCCATTTAATGTTGGTGGTTGTTTCCTCAAGAAGTGTTCTAACATTGATCCTCCATGTTGTGGATCAGGGTGCTCCATACGGGTAAGGGTATTATTCCTAACCTGAGGAATTTGTCCCAGTATGGTGATAAGATGATCAACACAAGTTGCATCATGAGCTCCACTATAATTATCTTGAGGAGGAGGGAAATCCCTACATGAATTATGTGCATTGATATGGTTTCCATTCCTTCCACTAGGCCCCATTTCTAAACAATGGCATACACTAGATTAGTTTATGAATTGTGATACATAATTCCAAACTTGTAAAACACTTAATAGAAATTGAACAGTTTATGGATATAATCCGTAATCATAATAATGTTTTATTTGAGGAATTATATACTCATAATCCCTTCATAATGGTTTGTAAAGAAAATGATAATTATCATAAGCATATCCCCCAGGAGTTTCGTAACCATGAGTGAAGAAAGGCCTGTTGTCGTGCACCAGTTCCCGTTCGGGTCTAGCTCAATGCGGTGTTTTCAGGTTTTACCCATATGTGCATCTATTCCCAAGACACCTCTACCTACTAATATCAAGACAGAGATCTATTTCTTGGAAAACTCACAAAATCCCTATAATAAAAAAATTCTAGGAAGTACTTTTATACTAATCCACAAAGTCTATCTTAGGGTTGTGTTCTCTAATAAGAGTTTGCCCAAATCTAGTTTCCAAGGTTTTTACTAAACTTTCTCTGATAAAAAATGTAACGCCCTGACCCTAGTTATATAGAGTTGGTGCATTATTACATAAAATTGGAATGATACAAGTAAATCATGTCCCAAAAGACTGATCAGTTTAGTAGCCTTGTAATTACTAGATACATTCATAAATTTTACATTACATTATAAAATGAAAAACGTAAACAAAATTGTATTCATTAACCACATTTATATCCCATAGACTATCCCTGCAGAGAAGTCATAATATACTTTTTCGCATCCTGGAAAAAATAAAACATAGAAACGGGTGAGCTCAGATGCTGAGTAAGGATAACAATATATCGAAAACATTCATAAAGAAGCAAAAACATTTAAGGCAATGTATATAACTAAAACAAAAGCCTTTTAAACATAAACATCATCATAATATGAAAAATATAAATCAAAATAATTCCATTTACTTATTCAAATGGATATTCTACTAGTAGAATAATTACATTCAATATCAGTATCCAATTTCATAATGATAGAATGCATAATTCCAGAATTCATGTCCACATAGTCAAGGCATTTTTCCAAGTCTATAAATAAGATTTTATCAAGGACTTTTGCTAAGACACTAGTTTGTCTCATGAGACCTATTAATGTATCGAGAATTGATAGCAAGCTCCACCCGTCACTTACTAAGTCCAATGCATTCCTCATATGAAAAGGTTTAAACATAATATAAACATTTTTATTAAAACTAGCATATCAAATGTATATACTATATCCATAAACCATGAATGGTATAATAATAACACATCCACAATAAAAAATATCACAAAACCTTAAATAAAATATGGAAGATTTATATCATAATAAATCAACTTCAAACAAGATTAAAATCTATCAAAAGGATGTTGACATAGATAAAATCAAAACATTTTTAGAGAAATAACTCATTCTATTTTGATATCATTTAAAATTAATATAATTATAAAAGAAAAAATTTATTTTGAATATATACTTATAATCTTGTAAGGGAAGATGAGATGATGTTATAATGGCAGAAAATAGCCGCACAATCCATATAAGTTAAAAAAATAGTCTTACCTTAATTTTGTAAAAAATGTTATAATTTACCTTGTTTGGAAAATGACGGAAAGATTATTTTCCAAACATATAATGTCAAATAGGGATAAAAATTAATTTAACCCATAGTATAGTAAATAGTAAAAAAAATTGAATTATATTTTTATGAAAACACAGATGTGGATGACAATGAGGTCTCAGTAGATACTTACGCAAAAACTATCTCGGATAAAAAACAGATTGTGAAATAAACCCTTACCTTGTACTTTTCTTTGGTTGAGGGTATGTTAACCTCTTGTATAATAGTTAAATAATTTTTATTAAATTACACAAGAACTATATATATAAATATTATATCATATATGATCTTTTATTATTCCTTTGTTAATAATGTTTTTGTACTATCATTGTTTTGGGTATTATCTGATTCGTCTTCCATGACATGATTGGTTACGTAAGACATTATTGTTAATAATAGGATATATATGATTCATATATATAATGGTGTTATGTTCATAAACATTATATTGAATCAAAAAATAAAAATTATTCTTGAATTATTACGATGGATAATGAATCTCATCACGTTCGTGGAGATGGTAATCTGTACGTATGCATGATAAAAAATATCATTATATTGATAGAGAAATAATATGTAATTGGATGTTATATAATATATACACAATCATAAACATGTTATATTTATTATTTAAATCAGTTATACTCACTATTATACCCATCCAAATAGTGAAGTGTTGAATGAAAAACTACACCACGAAGTGGAAACGGTAAGTCGTACGTACGCACGTATGGTGACTGTCATTTATAGGATCGATTGAATAGTGAATATGGTTTTATGAAATTTATAATAACAGAACAGTGTATATATGATACTGGAGTTATTATTTTAGAATTTAAACAACAAATAATGAAGAAGTGGAAGAAGAAAAGCACTTGAAAGAGGTGGTGAAATATTTAACTCTTCTTCAGGTGATTCCTTTTGAGTTGATAAAAAGGGATCTTTAGGTTGGCTTTATGATTAAAAAAGGCCTCTAAGTTGAAGTGAGGGAAGACGAGGGGATATTTGGATAGGTTTTGGTTGAGGCAAATTTATTTGGAGATGTGAAATTAAGAGAAGGGGAAGTTCCCTTTTATAAGAGAGGTGAGTGTCACTTTAGAAAAATCTTGAAATATTATTTTATAATAAAATAATTTTCTGTTCCTAATAGATCAAAAATTAATTATTTCAGGGATAAAGTGGTTATGGGTATAAAAAATCTCAACCAATAGAATTTATATAGGTTTAGGTCACCATATTAACTTTATCTTCTAGATTTAACTCTATGTTAAATAGTTTAACATTTACCAGGTCTCTTTGTATTTTTATATTATATAGTTAACAAACATACAATAAAAATAAAATAGAACCCCAAGTGGTTGATTAATGATTAAAATATCATTATATACATCTTTTTATAGAACTGTATTTTTTTTAGAAATACAATGTCACTTAATAATATTATATTTGTTTTTAAAAATCCTTTATGCCAATCTTGATAATATTTGGTATTTTGTTTTTGTTAAAGTCAAAACAACATGATTACTACTAAAAATATTCATTAAATCAACAATAACATGTCATATTCACCTATAAAATTCGTGGATGGCATCAAAACTTTCAAAGTATATTTATTTTAATATTTATAATATCATTTATTTTATTATTTCATTAATATGGAAAATACGGCATCATTATTCTGTCATATATAAATATATTTCTTTTATATCTAAAAATTATAAATAAAATATCCTCATGTATGAATTTTTTTAGTTTTATAATGAAAGTTTATAGTCTAATAGATCAATTATATAACCTCATATAAATATTTTTTTACTAAAATATATTTTATTTTGTTATTTTTGTCTTACTTTAGATTATTTAATATAAAATGTCATTATCACTCCCAAGTGGCTAAATGGTATCCCAAAATCGACCCAAATATTTCCATGGTCGGAGATGTATCATCCAATAGGAATATGACACATTTTAGGGTAATTTTTTGTTATTATAATATTATTTGTTACCTTTATTTACTGGATTTACCCTTTAACCATAGTAAATAAAATATTTATGGAAGTAATTATTCATAATGTCTAAAAAAAAGTTACCTATTTACACAAATTAGACCTCTTAATTCCAAATATGGATTCCATTTTTCCAAATTCAAAACATAGTAGTAGAATAAATTAATTTAAAATTAATTCCCTCTATCAAAACAAAAAAGTGTGTTTTTAATAAATAATAACTATCAAGATATTGACTCTTGTTTATGTCTAGTTTAAATATGAAATTACACCCAATGACCCAGATTATATAAAATTATAAAAATATAATCTACTGACATATTAAAATTACTCAAATTTATAATTTAACAATATAAATTATTTCTATAGAAGAAGTCATTTTTAATTAAAATTTAGTATTTTTCACTATTTATCAAAATATGAAAGTTATCAGAAAAATACCAAAACGTTATCCTAAGATAAATTTGATATTACGAATCCAAAAATGAGGTCTATTTTGAAAATAAAATTTAAAGAATTTCAAAATTTGTTTATTACAGTTCATAATGGTTAGTTTGATTGGTAGTTGTGTGTTAAAACTATAAGTTGCGTACAATGCATGCTACCACATTATTCAAAGGGAAACATAATGTAGAAGCATGGGGTGTTACATAAATAAAATCGAGGATATGAAAGAAACTTTAATTTTCTGATTAACAAGATTTAAAATCATTATTTAAGGATATATGAGTTAACTAGAGCTGGGAACTGGTGGATACAGGTCAACCATTTGTAAATAATGAAGCCTATAATGTGATGTGTGATCGGAATAACAACTCTTGGATTTAAGGGGGAATATTCTAGGAACAAGTTGTACGTTTGGAGTAACTTGTCCCTATTACTAGTTTTCTATAGGGATCATCTAGTTTATAGGAAGCCCATAGTCCATGGGGTTCTGAGAGAATAATATCAACACATGGAATTTGTTTTCTCTGCTTGTACATCAAATACATGAAGGTGGTTTATGGAAAATTTAATATTAAATAATGATTAAATCACCTTAAATGTTTTGTTTCCTCCTTGTGAACATTTTATCAAGGTGTAGAGATATAAAAAAATCATTACGCTAACTATTTTTTGGACCAAGGGGTCCAGTGAGAAAGGATTTTCTTTTACTAGGTCCAAAATTTTGACCCTATGAAGTTTATAAATTTTTATTTAAACTCTTATTTTATTCTAAACATGAGATATAAAGAGTTTAATGAGAAGAGACTTGGATTTTTCACACATCTCCCTTTGCAGGTTTCCATCAAGAAATGTTTTATGTCTCCTTCACTAGAAGGTCATGGTCTTTGATTAGGATCGTTAAAGGCTAATTTTTATGGTCTTAACATTTTCACCAAAGTGTATGCAGTTTAAGGTCATGATTCACATAGACCTATTATAAGGGGAAGGTTACACAACAAACTAAATTGGATACACATGGTCAATAGTATTCAAACATCTATTTATGATAGAGATGAAAATATATTATGTCATGGATTAGGGTTCTTAGTTCTTGAGTAAATTAATGGGTCCATCATTTTAGGGATGACCCAAAAACACATTGAGGTGATGAGTTTTTCCATGGTGATGTCAATATCACAATGATCAAAAATACGTTCATTTGGGGCCACGTTGTCTCTAGATGGTGGGTCAAATACCTTATGCTGACCAACCCCTAGAATTTCAAAATATATAGACCTCTTCCCTTTTTTAGGTTTCATGAAATGTTATCACCAAACCATGGTACTGAATACATAATGTTTGATATATGGGATAAGGAGCATAAAATATAGTGGAATCACCTTGTACTCTAGTTGACTGGGGTAAGGATATTGTGGTCTTTTGATAAGGAATTATGATGGGTGATTGTCTACACACATTAATGTCATATAGTAGGGACATATATTTCTTGTAGTTTAACATCATGTGAGTAGGATGTTTTCCATACTGTTTAATGCAATGTTGTAACGATGTTTTCCTTGCAGTTTAACTTCATGTGGTAAGAACATGATAACCATTGTGAAATTTTGTAACATTTCATTGTGGAAAAATTTCAATGGTCATATACATTTAGATATAAGAAGATTATTCTATCTATTTCGTGGATTATTGAAGGGTGTACATATGTCGGATCCCATCTTTTACAGATTTATCTCATTCTCCAGCAAGCCATATTCATATCTGACTCATGTATAGACATATTGAGTTTTTATGACCCATCCCTCTTCAAATAGAGTTATATTCTTTTTTATGGATTCTATGGGATTCCCTATAAAAATTTAATGGATAGGATTCATTCCATAATTATATCTATTTTGGATATCCCTCTGCATATATCTGACTCGAATAGAGGGGATAAAGAATTACATCTTCTTTCCATAGTGAGTCACAACCTCAATGTTAACAAAGTGGTCCACTACATAGGTCAAGATCATATGTAGGGATATATAATTTCCATACTTAATTCTATTATGGTTATGATAAATTCCTGTCTAGAATAGATTCATGGATAATATATCTCACTCTGAATAATTTTAAGTCTTGAAATATGGAGCATAAGTCGTGCAATTTAATGTCATAAAACTAAGATGTTTTCATTTTGTTTAACATTATGTGTTTAGAATGTGGTTTTACTACTTAAGGACATACAACAAGGATAGGTTTCTCTATCAATGAAATTTCTTGGATGCATAAAAAAGAGTGACACTACTACAAAAACGGGCAAGGGAACCGCCACCTTTTATCAATGCTAAGAAAAAAGAACAAATAAAGGTAAATATTTATCAGCATTAATTTAAAGTGTTGTTAATGGATCCCTTTATTAGTGCTAAAAAGGAACTGATAAAGGAACCCTTTATTATTGCTAAAACTTTAGCACTGATAAAGGGATTCTTTATCAACTATTTTTTTAGCGCTGATAATGGGATCCCTTATCAGCACTAAAATTTTAGCACTGATAAAGGGTACACTTTATCAGTGCTAAAAAAGCACAGATAAAGGATCCCTTTATCAGGGATAAAAAAGGTCTGATTAAGGCATCCTTTATCAGCGCTAAAATATTAGCACTGATAAGGGATGCCTTTATCAGCACTTTCTTAGTGCTGTTAAAACCATAGTCCAATATTTTATAAAATCGGGTGCACTATATCCTTTGTTTATCATGCCCTCAAGCTCTCGTAGTACTGTACCCCTACAATAAATCCCCCCTGATATTCTCTCTACTGGACCTCCACCAATATCCCTACTCTGCCGCTATTCATACTCCTTATCCTCCCCCTCGAACCCCTTCCACGGATCCTCCTCCTTGCAAACCCTATATATCCTCCTCCCCACTAGACCCTACTCCCCACGAATCCTACTCCTCTATATCTCAATGGTTTGCGGCTCCTCTCGTGCACCTCCCCCTCTAGAGATCGCGCCTTTCCCTTACAACGTAGTGCATAAGGCTCCCTGGCCACTTGACGCTTCTTCTCTCCCTCCATCGCGGGTGCGATATACTCTAGGTAAGTCTCCCACTTTTCCTTTTAGGTTTATTTTTTTAATATATCTCCCTTCTCCACATGTGTTTATAATTTTAATTCTCATTTGGCCAATGATTCAATCAATAATTGGTGAATGGTCATTGCACATTCCATAGTTAGAATCATGGATCACTCCAAGTGAAAATGAGACAATGGTAGTTCTAGTATTTTTTATACACACCGTATTACCCCAGGGACACATCATGTCCTCCTTTGAGTATAGTTTTGAGCTCTATTTCCTTTTAATTCAGTTTTTTGTGATATTTTTGAGCTTCCATGGACTAGTATTGGTGGATTGTGTTCCCTTGGTCGATTCCTATGGGGGCTTGATGTAGCTTCATGACCTCGTCCAAGGATGTTGGCCCCTCTATATCTTCATAATGATCAGGGTAGTGTTTGTGAGTTCCATTATTCTTGATTGATTGGTCTCTGTCCACTAATATGAGGGTTATTATGGAATTAGGTCCTGTTCATTGGAAATCATACCCCTCAATGACTTGGAACATGTATCAATTCAAGGGACCCAAAGTGATCTTCATGTCATTCATGTTGTCCTTATATTGGGTTTTTAGAATTATAATCACCAACACTTACATGGGCATTAATTTCCTATATTGGAAGATTTTTCAAGTAGGTTCTATTGTCCCCCAGTAAGCTTTAATAATTAACCCCCTCTCTTTGTATAGAGATCTGATCTTTTAGATGATGTATTATTCCGATGCAGAGTGAATCTCAGATGAACCCTCGCTGTTTTCAATATACTTAATCTATAGTGAGTGGTCTCAATTCATTTTTATGGGGGTTAGTATAGAATATGATCCAGAGCAACGGACCATAGGTCACTTAGTGACCCGGAGCTTGTATCCCTCCAAGAGGCTTGAAGAAAACCTTATTTCCAATGTGTTTTCCCCTTTTTGGGTTTGTTGAATTGGCTTGACCAACACTTAAAAAAGTTTCTATCCCCTATCTTGGAGTATTATTGTTTTAGACTCTAGTATCCCCCATTAGGACTTGGGCATTGACCCCCTATATTTATATCATAATTTGATATTTCTGATGGGGTATTAGTCTGATGGAGAGTATATCTCGAGTGAACATTGTCAGTTTCCAATGTGATTCTTCTTGGCTAGATCAGATGAGTGTGACCTCTAGGATGAGTGTCATTATTGGAATTATATCTTGGGTATCTCTTCCTCTCGGAGGATTGTTACCTTGAAACCCCACGTGGATCTACAACTAGAAGTGGTTGAGACATTTTTTGACTCAGAGTCTTTTATGAGTAAATTTGGGATATCCTAGGTTATCATTATGTCTCATATATTTTTTTGGAATACCTTTGTTTAGTGACATGAATACTCTCAATGCTTTATGTATGGTGTTTTTGGAGTGACATATTGGTTATTGTAACACTCATCGCTACAAGGGAACTTCCCTTACATTTCATGTCTTATAGAGACGAGGGAAAATTTCATAGAGTCCTTGGTGGACTAGGATAAGGCAGAGATTAGTTTTGGATACACGGACTGAGGTGTATACCAATGGTGAATTAACACTTGTCCCCTCCTTCTATGTAGGTCATACATTATTTTCCATTTTTTGGATAGATTGTATTTAAGCTCTTTTTATTAAGTCCATTAATTTATGTTGTTCAATTCATAGACCGACCTCCAGTGGTTTGGGGGAATTCAACATGTAATACTAATATTTGGATTTCTATGTTAGAGTTCTATGATTATGCCTATGGTATGAGTTCATATCATAATATTTTATGGTATTGATATTCTGGGATGTAGGGTTAGCCGCACCAACCCATAGTAGGTGTGTGATATAAGTCTCATCTCAGGAGGAACTGTAATTCATAGGTACCCCAAGGATATCCCATTAATTCATGGAATTTAATATTATTGTGATGGGTATAGACATATCACATTGAATTTTCTTAACATTCACGCTACAGTTAGAGAGGCAGCCGACGAATAGCCTAGGCAGATGAAGGAACTCGAGGAAGGTGGTTTGTATAGCACTAATGTGATGGAGGAGATTGGGGAGAAACATTAGGTGGATGGAACATTGGTTTTCTTTTACTGATACTACCCCTACATAGACCAATTCTATATTGGGAAGTTAGGGGTTAGAATCCTGGATAGTTGTAGTCACTAGAGTATTTTTACCAAGAGGCTCCATGAGTGTTTGGTGGTACAATCTATGTTCGTTATACTTTTCTTGTAGTAATATTAGAAATAGGTACAAGAAACTATTTTTTCTAATTTTTTCAATTATTTTCTAGGTATATGGTATGAGTTTGTAAAGCCCCGCGTTAGTGATGTCTGATATGAATTTGGACTTGTAGGGAAGGTGAACAATTCCCATATCGAGATGTGTTCATAAGAGGCGATCCAAAAACATGTGGGCTAGTCAGTGACTCCTAAAGTGGTTACATTATAGGTGTTGTAGATGGTGTTCTTTAAATTGTGTGTTTGAGGCCCTTTTTATGTTTTAATGTGTCAAAGAAATCCCTGTTTTTAGTGAACTATCATGAAATGAAAAGGGTGTGTTTCAAGAAATAGGATCTTATAAAGGATTTGAGTAAAGTTATGGGTACAAGTTTGGGGAAGGTGAGGGAGATTTATTCAATATCCTTTAGATGTTCATGAGATAATTTATGTTTACTAACCTTAATTTTCTATTTCTTATGTTAATTCGGGTAACAAAACCTATGATATTCCATAGTAATTTTGGAAAATCCTAGGTTATTTGTCTCCCCCACGAACCCCTTTGTGTTTCGAAATGTATCTACTATATTAGTCTTCTCATCAAAATTGTATCCTTGTTTTTATTTTATTTGAGTTTTGTCACTATTTTGGGGCTGTTTAATGTGATTATTTTATTATAAATAAGGTGGATGGTAGGGGTGGTTAAAAGGATTTTTAAGGTTTTGTTGCAAGGGTGGTGGGTGCTAGAACTATTGGTAAGGGGGCTGGAATGTTTTTTGATTTTGATGGGGGGTCTATCCCTATCCTGTTGATTTCCAAATCATTATTGGAAATGGTTAGGCTCTATTAATATCTATTTTTATAAGGAATTGGATCTCTTATACTTTATTTGGAAGTATTTTTTTTTGTTTTTGAATCATAAATACTAATATTTGAGATTCAAATAGGAATTAGATGAATAACGACAGGATGGATGCTAATCGTTTGACAATAGAGTACGAGAACAGAGTGAAAGAGTTTATCATGTTTACAAAGGATCACGCAAAGGATCCTTCTCAAATCCTTTTCCATGTTTACATTGTTGTTGTTATAAACTAATTACACCATAAGAGTTGGAAGAACATTTCATATGTCCCAGAATAGATCAGAGTTATAAATGTTGGAATAAACACGGAGAAAAAGCGAATGTAACTTCTGGCTGGGATAAAATAGAATTTTATGGATCATCATATATGAATACAAATATGTACAATGAAGAAGACTGTATGGAGGATTTGATTATAAATGTCAATGATGATGAATATCATATTGAGGAAATGACAAGGACAGTTGAAGTTGAACTCCGTGATTGCCCAAAAATGTTTGGGAAGTTAAAAAGTTGTGCAAAGATGCCATCGTATTCTAGTTTCACTAAATATACATCATTGTCAGCTGTACTAAAGTTGTTTAAATTGAAATAAGGAAATATATAGAGTGATTTCATTTTTATGGAACTACTTGATCTCTTGAATGACATGCTCTCGAAAGATAATGAGATTCCAAGATGAATATATGAAGCTAAATGAATGCTATGCTCGATGGGTATAATTTCTGAAAGAATATATGCCTGCCTGAAAGACAACATATTGTTTCACAAAGAGAACAAATCACTTACATAATTCCCAATGTGTGGTGCTTCTCGATACAATAAAGATGAATCCATTCCTATGAAATTTGTATAGTACTTTCCAATCATTTCAAGGCTTAGGCGTCTATATGGAAGTGAATAAACTACAAGATAATTGTCATGGCATGCATATAAAAGAAATAAAGATGGAAAATTACATTACTTGGACAAATCTACTCAATGGAAGAGAATTGATCATGAGTATCCTGAATATGGAAAAGAGCCAAGAAACCTTCGTCTAGTGTTATATACATATTGAGTGAATCCTTTTGGTTTTCAAACCAGCACTCACAGTACATGGCTTAATATTTTGATAAATTATATCTTTCCACTATGGTCATGCATGAAGTAGAAATTCATCATGTTATCTATGATTATATCAGGACCAAAAAAACTAGGTAACGATATTGATGTTTATTTGGCTCCTTTGATCGAGGATTTGAAGTTATTGAGGGATTTAGGTGTTATGTTGTATGATTTTTATAAAAGTGAATAATTCACAATGAGAGAAATGTTGTATGGGATGGTACATGATTTCTCTTATTATGGAAATTTATCGGGCTATATCATTAATATAACTCAAGGGTGTCCCGTGTGTGAGGAAGATACCAAATCAATTAGGTTGAAACATTCATCAAAATCAGTGTTTCTAAAACATCGTAAATTTATACTCTGTCAGCATAAGTACTGACCTTAGATGACATCATTCAATGGAAGTTCAGAAAAACACCCAAAACTATCTCCACTAATAGGTGATCAACTGTTTGAGAAAGTAAAAGTTGTGAACACTGTTTTTGTTAAACTATATTCTAAAAACCATAGAAAAATTGGTTGGAAAAAGAGATCAGTTTTTTATTAAATTACCATATTGGAACTATCTGTACATCAGACATTTTATTGAAGTGATGCATGTGGATAAAAATGTATGTGACCATGTTTTTGGAACATTGCTAAATTCCCCTATAAAAACAAAGGATGGAATTGAGGCAGGGTAGGACATGGTTGACATTGGAATATGAGTAGAGTTGTCTCCCATGAAGGGTGAAAATCGAATGTTTTTTTCTATAGCTACTTACACTCTTTCCAGGGAGGAGAGATATCAGTTTTGTAGATTATTTAATGATGTAAAGGTTTTAGATGGGTGTTCATCGAATATCAAGAAAATTGTTTCAATGAATGATTTGGAGTTAAAAGGTTTGAAATGACATGATTGACATGTTTTGAGGAAATATTTAATTCCTATCCCTTTACGTTGCATTTTTTTCCAAATAATGTTCATCGTTCTTTAACCAAACATTGTTTCTTTGTAAAATCTATATGTAGCAACATTTTAGACCCGTTAAAATTTAAATCTATCGAAATAGAAATTGTCATCATTATATGTGAATTAGAAGTGTTCTTCCTGCCAATATTCTTTGATATGACCGTTCATTTGATTGTTCGATTGGTGGGAGATATTCGACTTTGTGGTTCTGTTTACTATAGATGAATGTACCCCATGGAATGTTATATGATGATTTTGAAAGGGTATGTCAAAAATTAATGTTGGATAGATGGTAGTATAGTGGAGCGATATATTGTTGAGGAAGCCATGAAATTATATACTGAATACTTATCTGATGTGGAAAGTACTGGTCTCCCAAAATCTAGTCTTACTAGAGGAATTGTGGCTAAGGGAATTTCTGGAATAGATTGCGTGACAATCAATATTATAGATCAAGAGAAATCCCCTCTTAATGTTTTTCATAATAGTTGGGTGGTTTCTCAATATATTGAAACCCACAAATAAATTCTTATGCAGTTGAATCCATCAAGTGTTGTAGAATGGATATCAAATACACATAATCACTAGTTTATATGATGGTTTCAGGACCCTTTTTTAAGGAGATAGATGAAAATCAAAATTAAATTTTAGAACGACTTTGATGGATAGCCTTTAGACCAAGTGTGTATGTGTTATCTTACAATGGTTATGTAACTAATGGTTATACATTCTATAAAGGTTAACATCATGAAGAGAGTACCATGAAAAATAGTGGAGTTATACTTGTGATTGAAGGGATGCATGTTTCTGGTAGTAAGGACAAAAATCCAATAAATGTGAATATGTTATACTTTGCCTTTATCAAAAAAAATATGAGAGTTGGATTATATGAAATTTCAATTTCCAATTTTTAAATGTGAATGGGTTGATAAAAATAGTGGTGTTAAAATAGATGAATTAATATTTGTGAAAGTTGATTTTTGTAAAGAAGGGTACAAATACAAATAGTTTATAATGGCTTCACAAGTGGTACAAGCATTTTATGTTCCAGATCCTGCAAACCGAAACTGGTCGATTGTTCTGTTATCGTCCAAAACATCAGAAGGATTCGATGAAAATTCAATTGAGGATGATACTTTTATTGGTACATCACAATTATTTCATAGTGGTCCCAATGTAGATGATGTTTTTTATGTTAGTGGAGACTACAATTAAGGGATTAGGATAATCGATAGAGGTGTCAAATCCCTTCAGACTTCAAAAAAAGAAATGGAGTTGAGTAAAAATGTTATATTTTGTTTGTAATATAGATCTTGTTTTCGCATGTTATTATATTATCCTTAGTGAATTTATGTAATCTAAATTAACTGTTCAACCACTTTTGCAGATAATGACTTCTGTACGTTCTGGTGCTCCTAAACTCGAGGATGAAAATGTATCTCAAACAGCAGCTGCTGCTACTACTCACAGTGCAGAGAAAAAACATTTTTATGAACCTATTGTTTCTCCTAGTGTTGAGTTTCAACAACCATTAGCACATGTAGTTACTAAAATTTCAAATGAACATATTGTTGATGTTGGTATAGATTAAATGGTAGGGGATGAAGGACCGACAACGCAGAAAACACAGGTCTACTGTATTTTGATGGTGCTAGCCAATGTTCTTAAGGTGAAATGAAAAGGCATCAAATTTTATGTCATATGGAATGCACGAGGCCAACATGTGAATCACAACAAGGCAATGTTTAATAGTTACATTGGAATTTTCACTCGACAATGCGTGTCGATTGACATAGATTCATGGCACCATGTTGTTTCCGGGCCGAAGACTATGATCTAGGATGAAATTACGAAAAGATTATGATATTATTTATATAATTTACAAGAAAATAAAATAATGAAATTTTGTCTTACTCTTCTCAATTCCTTCCAGAGTACATTAATAGTAGATTATTCACACAAAATTTATTTACTAAGGCTTATAGGATGGATTCATTGAGGTTATCACACTATTATAACAAAATTTCACTTGAACGATTCCAAAGTTAAAATAAACCTGCACCCACCCCTTGTCTATGCTCACCAGATATCCCAAGAAGCATGGGATGCATTTATTGGATGTCGTGGGGATGAGAAGTTTCAGGTACATTGTGGCTGGTAATACATTGTTTGAGAGTACATGTATTCATCACATTGAATTTCAATATTTCATTTATGAAAGAACAACTCAGTATTGAATATAAAGAACATGCGTCAAATCAAATATACCAATATCATAAAGCAAGGATGGGGTACATTTCACTAGAAAATAAAATGGCGTATTTTTTAAATTTACTATAATATTGTTAGGTGCGATGAAAGAACATAATAATTATCTTTCTATATTTATATATATATTGATGAGTCTAAAGACAAAGACACTTCCATCCCATGTCATGTTATATGGAAGGAGGCACATGTGAATAAGGAAGAAAAGATAGTAGATGCACTACTATAAATAAGGCCATTAGCGACCGCCATTGGCGGTCGCTAAAGGGCTTTAGCGGCCGCGCAGCGACCACCATTGGCGGTCACTGTTGCCTCGTCGCTAGAGGCCTTTAGCGACCCGGAAGCTCGGCCTTCAGCGACCGCGCCGCGGTCGCTGAAGGCCCTCTGCCGGGCACCTATAGCGACCGCCTATGGCGGTCGCTATTCTAAAAAAAATAATTTTAAATTTTTTTTATTGAATTGAATATAAATATATATATATATATATATGTGTGTGTGTGTGTAAAAATATTCATATATATACTATTAAATACAATATTTTAAATATATATATATATATAATATATTTTAAATGTTTTAATATATATTTAATATATATTTAATATATATATAATATCAAATCATTGTGCTATAATAATTTAAAAACTTCGATTCAAGAAATAATCTCATTTCAGGTCGTTCGGAGCACGTTTGCTCCGAATCGGACCGCCGCACGCCGTTTTGGTGTTTAACGGCGCCGGAAACGCGTTTCCGGCCGCCGCGGTAACACGGCACCTCTGAATGCAGTGCTGTCTGGCTGACCATTTCACAATTCACGCCCCGGATGTTGTCGTACGGTTTCGTGGCATTCGGAGGTCGTTCGGGTGGTTTTGACCCCCCAACGCGCCATTTCAGCGCGCGCCGCGCTGCTGAAAACGACACAATCAGACGTGCCGCGCGTACCACACGTCCGATGGACGTGCGGCCTCCTCCTGCATCTCAGGAATAATATTTCTATCGTTCTCGTGCGGTTTCAGGCCGTTCGGAGCACGTTTGCTCCGAATCGGACCGCTGCACGCCGTTTTGGTGTTTAACGGCGCCGGAAACGCGTTTCCGGCCACCGCGGTCACACGGCACCTCCGAATGAGGTGCCGTCTGGCCGACCATTTCACAATTCACGCCCCAGATGTTGTCGTACGGTTTCGTGGCATTCGGAGGTCGTTCGGGTGGTTTTGACCCCCCAACGCGCCATTTCAGCGCGCGTCGCGCTGCTGAAAACGACACAATCGGACGTGCCGTGCGCACCGCACGTACGATGGACGTGCGGCCTCCTCCTGCATCTCAGGAATAATATTTCTATCATTCCCGTGCGGTTTCAGGTCGTTCGGAGCACGTTTGCTCCGAATCGGACCGCCGCACGCCGTTTTGGTGTTTAACGGCGCCGGAAACGCGTTTCCGGACGCTGCGGTCACACGGCACCTCCGAATGAGTTTCCGTCTAGCCGACCATTTCACAATTCACGCCCCGGATGTTGTCGTACGGTTTCGTGGCATTCGGAGGTCGTTCGGGTGGTTTTGACCCCCCAACGCGCCATTTCAGCGCGCGCCGCGCTGCTGAAAACGACACAATCGGACGTGCCGCGCGCACCGCACGTCCGATGGACGTGCGGCCTCCTCCTGCATCTCAAGAATAATATTTCTATCGTTCCCGTGCGGTTTCATGTCGTTCGGAGCACGTTTTCTCCGAATCGGACCGCCGCACGCCGTTTTGGTGTTTAACGGCGCCGGAAACGCCTTTCCGGCCGCCGCGGTCACATGGCACCTCCGAATGAGGTTCCGTCTGGCCGACCATTTCACAATTCACGCCCCGGATGTTGTCGTACGGTTTCATGGCATTCTGAGGTCGTTCGGGTGGTTTTGACCCCCCAACGAGCCATTTCAGCGCGCGCAGCGCTGCTGAAAACGACACAATCGGACGTGCCGCGCGCACCGCACGTCCGATGGACGTGCGGCCTCCTCCTGCATCTCAGGATTAATATTTCTATCGTTCCCATGCGGTTTCAGGTCGTTCGGAGCACGTTTGCTCCGAATCGGACCGCCGCACGCCGTTTTGGTGTTTAACGGCGCCGGAAACGCGTTTCTGGCCGCCGCGGTCACACGGCACCTCCGAATGAGGTTCCGTGTAGCCGACCATTTCACAATTCACGCCCCGGATGTTGTCGTACGGTTTCGTGGCATTCGGAGGTCGTTCGGGTGGTTTTGACCCCCCAACGCGCCATTTCAGCGCGCGCCGCGCTGCTGAAAACGACACAATCGGACGTGCCGCGTGCACCGCACGTCCGATGGACGGGCGGCCTCCTCCTGCATCTCAGGAATAATATTTCTATCGTTCCCGTGCGGTTTCAGGTCGTTCGGAGCACGTTTGCTCCGAATCGGACCGCCGCACGCCGTTTTGGTGTTTAACGGTGCCGAAAACGCGTTTCTGGCCGCCGCGGTCACACGACACCTCCGAATGAGGTGCCGTCTGGCCGACCATTTCACAATTCACGCCCCGGATGTTGTCGTACGGTTTCGTGGCATTCGGAGGTCATTCGGGTGGTTTTGACCCCCCAACGCGCCATTTCTGCGCGCGCCGCGCTGCTGAAAACGACACAATCGGACGTACCGCGCGCACCGCACGTCCGATGGACGTGCGGCCTCCTCCTACATCTCAGGAATAATATTTCTATCGTTCCTGTGCGGTTTCAGGTCGTTCGGAGCACGTTTGCTCCGAATCGGACCGCCGCACGCCGTTTTGGTGTTTAACGGCGCCGGAAACGCGTTTCCGGCCGCCGCGGTCACACGGAACCTTCGAATGAGGTGCCGTCTGGCCGACCATTTCACAATTCACGCCCCGGATGTTTTCGTACGGTTTCGTGGCATTCGGAGGTCGTTCGGGTGGTTTTGACCCCCCAACGCGCCATTTCAGCGCACGCCGCGCGGCTGAAAACGACACAATCGGACGTGCCGCGCGCACCGCACGTCCGATGGACGTGCGGCCTCCTCCTGCATCTCAGGAATAATATTTATATCGTTCCCGTGCGGTTTCAGGTCGTTCGGAGCACGTTTGCTCCGAATCGGACCGCCGCACGCCGTTTTGGTGTTTAACAGCGCCGGAAACGCGTTTCCGGCCGCCGCGGTCACACGGCACCTCCGAATGATGTGCCGTCTGGCCGACCATTTCACAATTCACTCCCCGGATGTTGTCTTACGGTTTCGTGGCATTTGGAGGTCGTTCGGGTGGTTTTGACCCCCCAACACGCCATTTCAGCACGCGCCGCGCTGCTGAAAACGACACAATCGGACGTGCCGCGCGCACCGCACGTCCGATGGACGTGCGGCCTCCTCCTGAAAAATTGCGATTGGAATCAACTGCTGAAGTAATATGTGATAGTCATGACTTTTCAACCCTTGCAATATCTTGCTCGTCAGATTCACACACTTTGAAATATTAGAAGAGTAACCATCAGGCACCTTGACCATCTTCAAAATGGAAAGAAATGTCTCTTTCTCCTCTGTAGTCATCGAATACTGTGCAGCAGGCATATATGCCTTGTTTCCCTCAGCTAACTGTAAATGCAACTGTTTCCTTAAACCCATTTCTTCCAAATCACGGCGTGCATTAACATGGTCCTTTGACTTTCCACTGACACCTAAAATGGTCCACAATATGTTATCACAAGCATTTTTTTCAATGTGCATGACATCCAAATTATGCCTCAACATGTTAGTTTTCCAATACGGAAGACTATAAAAAATACTTTTCTTTTTCCAATTGTGACTGCGCTGCCTACCCGCAGCACGAATATTACGTACTGGAGGAGCCACCAAATCCTGAATTTCATATACCGTGCGGATGTTTTCTTCCTCAATCTGCGATAACATTTCGACTCCTGTCATGATCTTTTGTGCTGGGCTGAACTCTCTAGAACCATCAAATGCCACTCTGTCTTTTCTGAACCTGTGCTGGGGAGGGAGAAAACGCCTGTGACCCATGTATGCCCATTTTTTGGAATGTTTAAGCCATACAGATTTTTTACTTTTATTGCAACAAGGGCAAGCAAATTCCCCTTTCGTACTCCAGCCTGATAAATTTGCATAAGCTGGGAAGTCATTGATTGTCCACAATAAAGCAGCATGCAGATTGAACATTTCATTCATTTCACAGTCATAAGTCATCACACCATCACCCCAAAATTCATTCAACTCATCAATCAATGGCTCAAGGTAAACATCAATCTTATCCCCCGGACTTTTAGGTCCATCAATAAGAGTGGAAAGTAATATAAATTGTTGCTTCATACAAAGCCACGGAGGAAGATTATATGGAACCAACACCACGGGCCATGTGCCATGAGTTGCACCAACCATAGACTTGAATGGATTGAAACCATCTGCTTCCAATCCCAATCGGACATTACGAACATCTTTAGCAAAGTCAGGATGTCTCTTATCAAAATCCTTCCATGCATGAGAGTCTGCCGGGTGGGTTAACATGTCACTTTCATGAACTCTTTCTGCATGCCATCTCATTAAATTAGAAACTTTAGATGACATAAAAAATCTTTTCAACCTCGGTTTAAGGGGAAAGTAACGCATTTGCTTTACGGCAATCGGTTTCCCCTGTATCGCAATCTGACTTTGATGAGTCTTATTTCCCCTGTTCTCTTTCCACCTGGAAGCGCCACAAACCGTACAAATATCCAAATGAGCAGTTTCATTTCTAAACAACATACAGTTGTTTGCACATGCATCTATAGTCTCATATGTAAAACCTAAGTTCTCTGTCAACTTACGAGCATAGTAATACGACTCAGGAATCTTAGCGTCGACAGGAAGAACTTTTTTCAATAAAACCAAAAGCATGTCGAATGATGTGTCTGACCAATTGTTCAAAGTCTTAAAATGCAACAACTCCACGATAAACGACAGTTTATTGTAAGAAGTACATCCAGGATATAATTCTGTTTTCGCATCATCAAGTACTTCATAAAACCTCCTCGAATCACGATCTGCACCAGAGCGAATATTTATCTCACCGGTCTCAAGATTCTGGATGTCAAAGCCTTCAGGATCAAACCCACGTACCATTTCAGTAAGCATTTCATGCATTGGATCAGTCATCCTTGCATCAACATCCATCTGAGCTGCATCTGTATTTTGACAACGAACATATTCTTCTCCATGACGAGTCCAACTCTTATAATTTTTCTGAAATCCATTAATGAAAAGGTGCTCCCTCACAGTATCTCGTGTGAATTGATATCTGTTAGCACATTTTCTACATGGACAACTAATATAGTCACTTTAAAATCCTCTCGTGAAGTCAATAAACTGCATAATGCCATTGAAATATTCTCTAGACGTTCGATTTGGAAGATCAATCCAACTCTTATCCATAATAATATCTGTATAACTAACATTTACACAATACTTATTACATTTACATTTTTCAAATCAACTATATTCAAAATAAATACTAACCATTTGTTTATGAACCATTGATAAAATAATAATGTAACTGAAAGCTCATGTTACCTGATTGAGCTACAAACCTGAAAGGGAGGGGAGCCGAAGGCGGTGCTGCGAGGGAGAGGAGGCAGCGAAGGGGAGCCGGAGCCAAAGGCGGTGCGGCAAGGGAGGGGACGGGTGGCGGCGGCGGCGGGGAGCTGGAGGAGAGGAGGCGGTGAGGGGACGGGGGACGGGCAGCGAGGGGGGGGGGTGTCCGGGGTCGGGGGGGGGGCTGTCCGAGGTGCGGGGAGGGGTGTCCGGGGTGTCGGGGGCCTGTCAGGGGTGCGGGCAGGGGTGTTCGGGGTGCGGGGGTGTCCGGGGTGCGGGGGAGGGGGGCTGTCTGGGGTGCAGGGGGGCTGTCGGGGGTGCGGGGTTGGGTGTCCGGGGTGCGGGGGGCCTGTCCGGGGTGCGGGGGGGCTGTCCGGGTTCGGAGGGGGGGTCTCCGAGTGCGGGAGGGGGGCTGTCCGGGGTGCGGGGAGGCGTCCGGGGTGCGGGGGGCGGTCCGGAGTGCGCGGGGGGGGGGGGGGGGGGGGGGGGGGCTGTCCGGGGTGCGGGGCGGCGTCCGTGGTGCGGGGGGTGGTCCGGAGTGCGCGAGGGGTGCTGTCCGGGGTGCGGGGAGGCGTCCGGGGTGCGGGGGGCGGTCCGGAGTGCGCGCCGGGGGCTGTCCGGGGTCCGGGTGCCGTCCGGGGTGGGGGGGAGGGCCGAGAGGCCGAAGGGCGGCGGCCGGAGGCCCGAGGGCGGAGGGCGGCGGCCGGAGGCAGGATGGCAGGCGGCGGGGGAGGGATGGCGGTGGGGGAGGCCGGGCGGCGGGGGAGGGCGGGCGGCGGGGGAGGCCGGGCGATGGGGGAGGGCGGGCGGCGGGGGAGGCCGGGCGGCGGGGGAGGCCGGGCGGCGTGGGAGGGGAGGGCGGCGCGAGGGAGGGTGGCGAGGGAGGGAGGGGGTTAGCTAGGGCGGAGGGAGATCGAGGGCGCGGGGGGGGGGGGGGGGGGGGCGCAGAAACCCCCCGGATTTTTTTATCCAGGTTAGCGACCGCCATTGGCGGTCGCTAATGCTGAGCTATAGCGACCGCCAATGGCGGTCGCCCGAGTCTGGGGGCCTCCAATGCCCCCTTTTCTAGTAGTGATGAAAACACACAAAAAGTGTGGAAAATATGTGTAAGTATGACATGATAAAAAGTTCTGTTTTAAATTGCTATTACATAATAATAATTACTTATTTTCCAATATCTGACATTCATAGGAACCAGCTACTTCTATAGCAGATGCAGACCTATTATCGACGGCTTTGAAGCAGCCAGAACAATATAGTCGTGTTAGAGGTGCGGGGTTTTGGGTGATACCCTGAGTATATTTTGAGATAAAAAAATGAATGATAGAAAAGAAGAAATGAAACAAATGAGAAAAAGAATATAAACTCTTGATGAACGATTTCAATTGTTGGGAGAGTTGCTAGAAATTTTTATGGGTAGGAAGCAAGGAGAAGACACAACTCAGGAACATCCAGTGTGTGAAGATCCCGACCCACCCCACCAGCTTTGAGGATAGCCATTCCCCTCAAAGAGCTGTCTTAGCTATGGTAATCAATATTCAAATTATTTTTCTCATGAAATGTGAATCAGACAAAAACTGATACTTTTCCGGTACTGATATTCTATAGGGTGATAATTATTGAGATTTATATCTATCAACACCCACTTAAAACCTTGTAGTGAGGGCTACGTTGTTCAATATCCCAGATGACAAGCTGCATAACAGGCCACTTCCAAAAGATCATCTGAAAGTGATGATTACTATATCTCAAGAGACAAATGAAGAGCTACCTCTTCCACTTGAAAAAGATGAGATTCTTAAGGTCGAGAAGTCTATTGGAACATTAATTTCAGGGCCTTCACAACTTGTAAGAGTGCATGTGGACAAATAGGTGTTATTTCCAATTTCTTCAAGCTAAACCATTAACAATTAATGGAAAAAGGTCTGAACCAATGAATGATATTATAAACGGATAAAGGGAAGGGGTGACAAGAAATGTGGGATTAGAAGCATCTAAAGTATTGACCAAGTGATCCCAAAGAGGTACTGAAAGCACGATAACACCACTTGTTCTCTATCCACATTTACTATCATTGAAGACTCATGTGGATACGAAGTTAAAAAGTGGTATTAGTCATATATTGGTTTTTGAAAAGAATATATACGGAGAGGAAATTCAAGATTTCATTGCTGCTGAAAATGTAAATGAGATCCTTGAATACAGTTGGCTAAGTGTCTCAGATGTAAATGTATATATGAGGTATGTTTTCATGAATTGATTTTCTAAAATCTGATATAATGTGTTAATTATGATTAAATACATTTTATATTATTGGAAGGTATATATATGAAAAACAACTGAAGGAATTTTTAAATGAGACAATATTATGAATCATTAGTCCTCATACCACATCAATAAACCAAATGAAATTAGAGCCATCAAAAATGGGAGAAATAGTGAAAGGGTTGCTGAAAACATTTAAAAGCAAGATTACGGATGATAGAATCTTCCTAATACAAACCGTGAAGGGGTAAAACTCTAAAATTAAAGAATATCAATTTTATTTTCACTTAAATTATTCAGTTTTTTGTCTTTAGGAAACTTTGGTGGCAAATTTTAGTGAACTTGGATACTCAAATGATTTATTTTCTGGTTCAATGCAAGGATATCCATCAAACCAACCACACCTAATGGATTTTTTGAATATTTAAGGCACTAAATTCTATATTTTATGTGTAAAATTCAAGTAATATAATTTATATTATCTTTTACCATGGATTATGTAATGATAGGTTCGTGTGTCAATAACATCTAAAAATGGAATGAGGGAAGGGGCTAAGCATAAAGAGGCGATAAAGTACTACGTCTTGAAAAAATATTATTGTATAAATAATAAAAGTTCACTATCCAAACACATATCAAAACAAGTTATTTATTTTCCTAATGATCAATTTTTTGTCCAATACAAACAAATGATAGATATTATAGTTATAATGTTTGTAAATTTATGAGAGAGATCGTTTTACATAAAAAAGTTGGCATCCCTGAAGAGGTATTTTAAAAAAAACTACTATTTCATTTAAATTATTTATTAATTCATTATTTATATATTTTGATGTAGTAATATGACTGTAAAAAGACTCATATTCTCAAGAATATATACATTTTTTCAAAAAAAAGTAGGCCACATACTTGATGGAAGATTGTACACAAATAACATGAAGATCTGACTAGGGGACATGTACAATTGGTAGCCATTTTTGAGAGGGGTTAAGCAGATCAATAGATGAAACATAGTTGTATGTAAATGTTAGTAGGAAATTTTTATTTTTTACTAAATAAAACATCTTTTCTCCAATGATTCATTAATCCATTTTTATAGATGAAATGCACCAGGAACATGCAATAATGATGAACCAATTTTAATTGGGATTTAGATAAGAAAAACCAGTAAAATATCCAAAATACCATCATATCCTACCAAATGCATTATTATGGGGTTGATACTTTAAAAGAAATATCCATGGGTCATGTGTGACATGTACGAGTCATCCCATCCTCAATCCGAGGCACGGTGTGACGGGTATCACTGAAAGTGGCTCTCTTTTGTTTAAAACAGACAAAATTTTAATTGAAAACAAAATATAACGCATGAAATACAAAACAAACACATTTATATTGTGTTGATACTTTATCATAACATTTCATGGGTCACTTGAAACATGTACGAGTCAACCCCACCTCAATATGAGGCACCGTGTGGCCGGTATCACTCAAAGTGTCTCTCTTTTGATTAAAATGGCCAAAATTTAAGTGAAAACAACAATTGAAATGAAATAAACCAACCAAAAACTTTCTGATTTTGTTAATACTTTAGTAGAATTATCCATGGGACATGTGTGACGTGTAAGAGTCAACCTTTCCTCAATCTGAGGCACTGTGTAGTCAATATAACTCAAAGTGTCTCTCTATTGTTTAAAATGGATATAATTTTAAGTGAAAACAACAATGGACGTACGGAAAACAAACCAAATGCCATTGGATTGTGTTTATACATTAGGAGAACAATACATTGGTCATGTGTGACATTTATGAGTCAACCACACCTTAATCTGAGGCATGGTGAGGCCGGTATCACTCAAAGTGTCTCTATTTTGTTTAAAATGGATAGAATATTTAGTGAAAAATAACAACTGATGTATGGAAAACTGACCAAATGCATTAGGATTGTGTTGATACGTTAGGAGAACGTTCTATGGGTCATTTTTTATGTGTATGAGTCAACATCTACTCAATATGAGGCATGGTGTGGCTAGTATCACTAAAAGTGTCTCTCTTTTGTTTAAAATGGACAGAATTTTAAGCGAAAACAACAACTGATGTACAGAAAATGGACCAAACAAATTAGGATTTGGTTGATATTTTAGGAGAAAGATCCATGGTTCATTTTTGACATGTATGAGTCATTCCCGCCTCGATAAGAGACACATTGTGGCTGCTATCACTCAAATTTTCTCTATTTTGTTTAAAATGGACAGAATTTTAAGTTAAAACAACAACTCGCGTACGGAAAACTGACCAAAAACTTTTGTATTGTGTTTATACTTTACGATAATGATCCATGGGTCATTTTTTATTTGTAAAAGTAAACCCTTCTTCAATAAAGGGCACAGTGTGGCCGGTATCAATCAAAGTGTCTCCCTTTTGTTTAAAATGGACAGAATTTTAAGTGAGAACAACAACCGCCCTATGAAAAATGACACAAACTCATTCATACTATGTTTATACTTTATTAGAACGATCTATGGGTCATTTTTTATGTCTAAAAGTCAACACTACCTCAATATGAGGCACAGTGTAGCCGGTATCACTCAATGTGTCTCTAATTTGTTTAAAATGGACAGAATTTGAAGTGAAAACAAAAACTAACGTACGGAAAACTGACTAAATGGATTAGTATTGTGTTAATACTTTAGAAGAATGATCCATGAGTCATTTCTGATGTGTAAGAGTCAACCCTGCCTCAATCTGAGGCACAGTGAGGCCGATATTACTCATAGTGTCTCTCTTTTGTTTGAAATGGACAAAATTTTATGTGAAAACAACAACCGGTGTACAGAAAATAGTCCAAATGCATTCTGATTGTGTTGATACATTAGGATAATGATTAGTCTATCATTTTTTATGTGTATGAGTCAAAAACACCTCAATCTAGGGGATTATGTTGCCGGTATCACTCAAAGATTCTCTCTTATGTTTAAAATGGACACAATTTTAAGTGAAAACAAAAAATGACATAAGGAAAGCTGACCAAACACATTCAGATAGAGTTTATAATTTAGTAGAAAGATCCATGAGTAATTTTTGATATGTACGAGTCAACCTCGCCTTAATTTGAGGCACGGTGTGGCTGGTATCACTCAAAGTGTCTCTCATCAATTTAAAATGGATAGAATTTTAAGTGAAAACAATTACTGATATACGGAGAACTGACCAACAACATTCAAATTGTGTTGATACTATATAAGAACAATATATGGGATATCTTTGACACGTATGAGTCAACCTTTCCTCAATATGAGGCATGGTCTGGCCTATATCACTCAAAGTGTCTCCCTTTTGTTTAAAATGGAAAAAATTTTAAGTGAAAACAACAACTGACATATTGAAAACTGACCAAATGTATTCGTATTGTGTTTATACATTGGTAGAACGATCCCTAGGTCATGTTTGATGTGTACAAGTCAACCCTACCTTAATTGTAGTAATGGTGTGGACGGTATAACTCAAAGTGTCTCTCTTTTATTTAAAATGGATAGAATTTTATGTGAAAACAACAACTGACGTATAGAAAATAGAACAAACTCATTTTGATGGTGATGATACTTTAGAATAATGATACATGGGTAATTTGTGATGTGTACAAGTCAACATTGTCTCAATATGAGGCATGGTGTGGGTGGTATCAATCAAAGTGTCTCTCTTTTTGTTTAAAATGGACATAATTTTTTGTGAAAACAACAACTAACATATGGAAAATAGACCAAATGAAATAATATTGTGTTAATACCCTAGTATAACTATCCATGGGTCATGTTTGATGTTTAAGAGTCAACCCTACCTCAATTCGAGGCACGGTGTGGCCGGTATCACTCAAAGTGTCTCTCTTTTTCTTAAAATGGACAGAATTTTAAGTGAAAACAACAACTAACTTATGAAAAACTAACCAAAAAAATATGGATTCTATTGATACATTAAGAGAACAATACATGGGTCATGTGAGATGTTTATGATTCAACCTCATCTCAATCAGAGGAACGATGTGGCCGGTATCACTCAAAGTTTCTCTCTTTTGTTTAAAATGGAGAGAATTTTAAGTGAAAACAAAAATTGGCTTATGGAAAACTAACCAAAAGCATTTGGATTGTGTTTATACATTAGTATAACGATCCATCGGTCATTTTTGACATGAACGAGTCAACCCCACATCAATTCGAGGCACGATGTGGCCAGTATCACTCAAAGTGTCTCTCTATTGTTTAAAATGGGAAATATTTTAATTGAAAACAAAAACGGACGTACATGATACTGACCCAACACATTCGGATTCTACTGATACTTTAGGAGAACGATCCATCGGTCATGTATGACATGTATGAGTCAACACTGCCTCAATCCGAGGCATGGTGTGGCCACTATCACTCAAAGTGTCTCTCTTTTGTTTGAAATGGACAGAATTTTAAGTGAAAACAGCAAATGATGTATATAAAAAAAACCAAATGCATTAGAATTGTGTTGATAAATTTGGGGAATGATACATGTGTCATTTGCGATGTTTAAGAGTCAACCTCGCTTCAATTTGAGGCATGGTGTGGCTGGTATCACTTGAAGTGTCTCTCTTTTGTTTAAAAGGGATAGAATTTTAAATGAAAACAACAACTGACAAACAAAAAACCTACCCAACACATTTGTATTGTGTTGATACATTGGTAGAACGATCCCTGGGTCATGTGTGATGTGTACGAGTCAACCCCACCTCAACCTGAGGAACGGTGTGACCGGTATCACTCAAAGTGCCTCTCTTTTGTTTAAAATAGAAACAATTTTATGTGAAAAAAACAACTGACATTCGAGAAACATAAAAAATGCGTTATGATTGTGTTGTTTCATTTGGATAATGATACATGGAAAATATTCATTTCGAAAGATTAAACCCTGCCTCAATCTGATGCACAGTGTGGCCGATATCACTCAAAGTGTATCTCTTTTGTTTAAAATGGACCGAATTTTATGTGAAAACAACAACTGAGATACAGAAAAACGACCAAATGAATTTGTATTATGTTGATTCTATAATACAATGATCCATTGGTCATGTATGACATGTAAAAGTCAACCTTTCCTCAATCCTATTCCAACCATAGCTGATATCACTCAAAATGACTCTCTTTTGTTTAAAATGGACATAATTTTAAGTGAAAACAACATCTCACGTACAGAAAAAATACCAAAAGCATTTTTATTGAGTTTCTACATTAATAGAATGATCCATGGGACATTTGTGACGTGTATGAGTCATCCCCGCCTCAATCTGGGACATGGTGTGGCAGATATCACTCAAAGTGTCTCTCTTTTGTTTAGAATGGAGATAATTTTAAGTGAAAACCACAACTAACGTATGGAAAATGACCAAATGCCATTGGATTATGTTGATACCTTAGGATAACTATCAATGGGTCATTTGGGATGTGTATGAGTGAACCCCTCCTCAATCTGAGGCATAGTAAGGCTAGTATCACTCAAAGTTTCTCACTTTTGTTTAAAATGGACAGAATTATAAGTAAAAACAACAACTAACGTAAGGAAAACCAACCAAACACATTTAGATTGTGTTGATACTTTATGAGAACAATACATGGGTAATTGTTGATGGGTAAAAGTTAACCCTGCAACAATATGAGGGATGGTGTGGCCTGCATCACTCAAGGTGTCTCTCTTTTGTTTAAAATGGTCAGAGTTTTAAGTGAAAACAACCACAGACATCTGAAAAACCAACCAAAAACTTTAGGATTGTGTTGATACTTTAGGAGAACGATCCATGGGTAATGTGTGTTGTTTAAGAGTCAACCTTGCATCAATCTGTGGCATGGTTTCACCGGTATAACTCAAAGTGTATCTCTTTTTTATAAAATGGACATATTTTTTAGTGAAAACGACCACTGAAGAACGGAAAACTGACCAAACACATTCAGATTGTGTTGATACTTTAGGATAAAGATCAATGGGTCATTTGTGATGATTAAGAGTTAATCCTTCCCCATTCCTAGGCATGGTGTGTCTAGTATCACTCTATGTGTCTATCTATTGTTTAAAATGGACTAAATTTTAAGTGAAAACAAAAACTAACATATGGAAAACTAACAAAAAGCATTTGGATTGTGTTGAAACATTTGGAGAATGATATCAGAGTCATATGTGATGTGTATGAGTCAACCTTTCTTCAATACAAGGAACAGTGATGCCGGTATCACTCAAAGTGTTTTTCTTTTGCTTAAAATGGACAAAATTTTAAGTGAAAACAACAACTGACGTACGGAAAACGGACCAATGCATTCAGATTGTGTTGATACTTTAAGTGAACGACCCATGGGTCATTTGTGACATGAATGAGTCAACCCCACCACAATTTGAGCACAGTGTGGCCAATATCACTCAATGTGTCTTTATTTTGTTTAAAATGGACATATTTTTAAGTGAAAACAACAACTGACGTATGGAAAACTGACAAAATGCATTCATATTATGTTCATACTTTAGGATAATGATCCATGGGTCATGTGTGACATGTTCGAGTAAACCCACACCCTCAATACCAAGCACGGTGTGGCCATTATCACTCAAAGTTCCTCCATTTGGTTTAAAATGGACACAATTTTAAGTTAAAACAACAAATGAGGTACCGAAAACCAAAAAAACACATTCAGATGGATGTACGGAAAACCGAACACCCCAGGACACCCCCATGGATCACCGCCCACCCCCACCACCTTGGATATCCCCCAACCCCTAACACCCCAACCCCCTAGATGGCCCCCCACCATAGGACGCCTCCCTCCTAGACACCATCCAACCACCTGGACACCCCCACCCCCATGGATAGCCACCCCACCCTCTTGTACAACCCCCAACCCCCTAGACCCCACCTCGGACACCTCCATGGACGCCCCCACCTCCCTGGACACCCCACCCCCTGGACGCCCCCCAACCCCTTGGACGCCCCCACCCTTGGATGGATGAAACCCCTCCAAGACACCACCCCACCACCTGCAACCCCACCCCCTAGACACCCCACCCCAATGGACGTCCACCACCACCTCTTGGAGACCACCCCACCCTCTGGACCCCACCCCACCCCCGGGACACCACCCCACCCCCTGGACACCACCCCACCCCTAGACACCCCCACCCCCTGGACACCCCCACCCCCTAGAAAGCCCCCCCCCAACCCCCTAGACCCCACCCCACCCCCCTAGACTCCCCCATGGACCCCCCCCCCCCCACCATGGAAAACCCCCACCCACCCCCTGGATGGACCCACACCTCCTAGACACACCCAACACTTTGACCCCCCTGGACACCCCCACACCCATGGACAACCACCCTCACCCCCGGGACTCCACCCCCTGGACAGCCCCCAACCTCTTGAACCACACCCCTACCCCTGGACACCACCGCACCCCCTAGACCCCACCCCCCGGACACCCCCACCCCCCAGAAAGCCCCCACAACCCCCTGGACACCACCCCACCACATGGAAAACACTATGGGTAGCCCCCCACCCCCTGGGACACCCCCACCCCCATGGACAACCACCCACACCCCCTTGGACAGCCCCCAACCACTGAACCCCCCTCCCCCCTGAACACCTCCCAACCCCTTCGACACCCCCACCCCTGAACACCCCCACCCTTGAAACCCCCCTCCCCCCACCACCCTGGACACCCCCCACACCCCACCACCCTGGACAGCCCCCACAACCATGGACATCCCCATCCCCCCAGACACCCCAATCCCCTTTTACACCCCCTACTCCCCTTGGACTGCCACCCCAAACCCCAGAACAGCCCCCCAACCCACTGAATTCAGAATTGAATTCTTTATGTATTTAATTAACTTATAAATTACGTGTTAATGTTTTATGGGTATACTTGTTGTATGGGTATACTTGTTGTATGTGTATACTTGTTGCAATTTCCTTATAAATTGTGTGTTAATTTTGTATGGATATACTTGTTGATATGCTGATTTTTTTGCAAGTCTGGTTTGGGTGTGCTGCTGCAAAATTTTATTTTACACCAGGCAGGGCATTTATCAGTGCCTTTTCAGTGCTGATAAAGGGAGCCTTTATCATTGCTTTTTTAGCACTTATAAAGGATCCCTTTATCAGAAAGTTTTTTGTGCGGATAAAGGCCCCCTTTATCAGTTCTTTTTTAGAACTCGTAAAGGCTACCTTTTTCAATGCTTTTTTAGCGCTGATAAAGGGGATCCCACCCCCACCCCTTATCAGCACTGAGCTTTACACAACTTTCTTAGCATTTTTAAATCCCATTTTGAGCGCTGATAAAGCCCATTTTTTTAGTAGTGCGACTTTCTAGGTTCCATAAGCTCACATGGTCCTTTATCGTATTAAGAAACAATAGATAAATGGGTGCTTGACTAAGTTGTGTGAGAGTAAATGGAATGGAATATATGAGGGTGTCCACAATTTATTGTTCACTATTTCCTCTATATGGGTCTGAATCTCATGGAATAACATGATTGTGGATTATGGAATCCTATGATGGTGCCTGAAATAAAGATTCCTTGAATCTTTATATATTCTATGATGGAAGGAATCAATCCACACGTAGTTCAAAGGTAGTTCCCTGTATAGGTTAGGCCCATATGGAGGGGTGTATTTTTATCATTCTATATGTTCTTACATTACCCCTGATTTATGATCAATGTTTTAGTTTGTATTCAAGAGTAATAGGAATCAAGCCACCTTCCATTCTATTATGAAAGTTTCATGTACTGGTATGACTTCTGTTTTAGGAGGGGTAATATTTTTATATTGTGGTTGGACACTAGATTAGAATTTATGGTGTACTACATATCCTATGGTGATAGGAATCAAGCCACACATAGTTCATGAATTTACAACACTGTATGTATTTTTGAACCATATGTGGAGGGTCATTATTCTAATTGATTATTATTTTTAGTCTCAGTATTAGAGATCAGGGCGTCCCAGTGTATCTAATTATGGAACGAATAAAGACACACATAGTTCTTTTATGAGAAAATTCTTATGTAGAGATAGAAAATACATAGAGAGGGGGATTTTTCATATTGACATTTGTGGTTGGACCTAGGATTGGAGATCCATGCGTCACTATGTGTCCTGTGATGGAAGGAATCAAGCCACATGTAATTCTTGTATGGGAAACTCTGCAAGGAGGTCTTACCTACATGTAGAGGGGCGAATTTTTCCTATTGGTTATTGTGGTTTGACCCACTATTTGAGATCTAGGTGTCACTATATATCCAGTGATGGCTATAATCAATCCACATGTAGATCTTCAATAGGAAACATTCCATGTGTGTTTGACATTAATATAGAGGGGTAATTTTCTCTATAGATTATTACAGATATACCAAGGATCGGGGATCTAGGAATTAGTACACATATAGTGATGATAGGAATCAGTCCACACATAGTTCTTAAATAGATAACTCTCCATGTAGGTTTGACCCATATGTAGAGTGGTGTATTTTTTTCCATTGATTATTGTGATTGGACCTAAGATTTGAGATCTGGGTGTCACAAAATATCTAGTTATGTAAGGAATCAATCCAAATGTAGATCTTCAATGTGTTTCTTGTGGGAGATAAACACCACGATACTGGTCCTCTTAGTTGAGGTCTATAGTAATGCAGAATTTAATTTCATGTAAGATGTGTCAACCATGCAGTTTGACGTTATGTGTTAAGGGATTATGTTATTGCATCTAAGGTATTTCATCTAGGAACATGTTATCCGTGATGTCAATTGATATGTTTTGATAATAGGGGGAATAAATTATTAAAATTCCTAAGACCATGTGACCTATGCTCAGTGTTAGAAATAAGGAAAAAAAAGGATTATTTCACCACACATAGGCAATTAAAATAAATGATAGAGGAATTTTTATTAGATAGTTTATAGGACAAGATATAGTATCTTTCCATCTCAATGTATCTCATTGTAATGATAATCCTTACATACATTATCCTTGTAAAACTGTGCAATTTAAATTCATGTGGAATGGAATAATGTTACCCAACATAAAAAATATGGAATAAAACCTTATAGACATTATCCAAGAATTCAAACAATCGTCTCATTAGAGGCATCCTAAGAATATGACACAAGGCTTCCTGTGATGGTTTCCCAGGGCATCCCATGCTTGGTTCATTGGGTAGGTCTACATTTTTATTTCATGTAATGAAGATGTCATTTCATAGTTTAAGGACTTTTAACTAGGATGATATGAGTCATTACTTTAATGGTCATGTGATAAGGACCAATCCATGCATTTTAGCATCATGTAGTAAGGAAAAATGTTGTCTTGTAGTTTTTGGTCATATGACTAGGACCCTATATTTTAGGGGCACCCCAGATTTGGGATCTAGGAATCACTACATATTCTATGATGTTTGTAATCAATCCACACTTAGTTTTTGAGTGGGTAGATTTTCTTTGTGTATCGGAATCACAAACATGGATGATGGGAATTGATTTTTCTTTCACAATGGTCTAGATCATTTGTAGTGACTCATCTGTGATGTAATTTTTTTTGTGTAGATTAACATTATTTGGTAAGGAGGAATTATGTCCTATAAATTTATTTCATACAACTTTTTACCTTGGTGAATTTTAGTTTAAGGTCATAAGACACTGAACATGGGTTTCAGGTAGTATTAGGTCATACGACTAGTTCCATGAGAGTTTTTTAGTTTTTGGTCATATACTAAGGACCATGGATGATATTCAATTCAAATTCATACTTCCAGGATACAGTATCATGAGAGGGGTGGATTTTTTCTAGTTTCTTTTTATAATCCTTAATGATCATTTGGTAAACCTAGGTGATGTGTATCCACATTCGGGGTTAACCAAGCATTTTTTTGTATAATTCATATGTAACAAATATATATGTTTCATTAGAAATGAAATATATACCTCCTTCTCCTAGAAAATAAAGGCATCACTATTTAATGTATGTTGCGGGTCTTCTTCTATTCTCTGATTCACCTTCCACATCCAATCGATAGTGGTAGAGATGCCTTCCACACATATGGATGTATATTTCCTCAGTTCATCCTTTTATTACTTCTTCTCTGAGTCTGCAGATTCATTTTAAAACATGGTAGAAAACTCAGGGAATCTATGTAACATTTGAGGTAAGAGATTCCATGGGAAGAGACATTGTCATTATGAACATTGGAAGTCATCGTAGAAGGATTATGGAGGTAATTGTTTTATCTTATGCTTTCATCAGGGGAAAGAGGATCTTGGAAATATGAGATAAATTCAACAACCATAATCTAGTTTATGGGTAGTACATAAACATTATCAGGGATACTACATCGATTCGTAGGGGTGGTCCCCAAGATATTGGGGGTGAAAAAAATTTATATCTTTATTAACCATTGGTCGTTTACCATCCACTTTATAGAAACCTTCTTCAGCATATATGGATTCACAAAACACAAAGTCCAAACCATCACCATATAGTATGCCAACCTTCCCATCGATGGTAAATTTCATGCATATATAAAATGGTGAACATACTGATATGTGTATATGATGCCAAATTCTTTTGAAAAAGAAATTATATACTACTCATTTCTAGATAATGATAAAATTATCACTTGATGTGAGATCTCTAATATGATATTTTTTCTTGATCTTTTAGAGAGGTATTTTCTCCCACTTATTTTACCCTAGATTGGTTTGTATTGTTGTAAAAAAGTCTCAATTTCTATATTCAATATATCATATGGTCCACATCGAGATGAGGTTTATCCTGAAACAATTGAAAACTAGAGCCATTAAAATGTCAATATCGTTACATTTTACTAAAACTTACAGGGATCTGATATGTACCAATGTAACATAATCTTGATCCTATTCCATGTATGAGATAGTGACATGTAATTCTGATGGAATAGTCTCTACTTGGAAAACCATTACTACAATGAATTCTATCTATAACTCATATGGGACTTGAATGGGCTTAACAAGTACCTATATTAGTTATATTTAATGATGGAAGTCATTTATGATTGTATAACTTCCACTAGATGCTGACGATATCCCCCATAGAATAATATGTCACGTTGTTTACTATCTTTTGACCATGACATATTTTGTGCTATTCACATCATGAATCGAGGATTTTTTCCTTGTAGTTTAATGTCATGTGATGAAGAATATTTATTTGTTTCTTAACATCATATGAAAAGGATGTGTTCACTACACAACCTTTTAAGATGGAGGATTTTTTTATAGATATTGGACGAATATTATGAATATTTGTTGAGTTTTTAGATCCTGTAACTCTATAAATAATTCATTTACATGAATCTCCATCCAACCTTTAAAGATAAAGTAACTCTCCATTGTGCGTCTGAGATATCAGTGGAAGGGGGAGTAATTTTTAAGCCCTATCAACAAAACATCACTCAGTATCGTCATTATTGTGAGTTTTATCCAATAATTATTCATTTCATAATTAAATTACATGAGGGAATTTTATGATTGGAAGGAATATAAGTTTCTCTATCTATAATCAAGAGGTGGGAAACCACATTTTTTTATCCCACATGATACCTATACCTCTATTGGCATGGTCACATGACTAATTTGGGAGTCTAGGGTGCATAAACCCAACCATTATTGGTTAAGGGGTAGTTTCTAAGGCATTAGGGTCCTTGGATTATTTAAAAGCTTTCCACTAATTAAAGGATCCCAACTTTCTTGGTGGCTTTGTGGAAATAGTTGAGGTCATATGGCATCAAAAGTACACTAGATGAGGGGATGAAATATTTTGAATTACCTCATTCCCATGGGATGAGAGTAATGAAAACATTAAAATGATTCTACCCATATGGGATGGGGTGGGGTAGAAAAATGTATCTATTTAACCCAAAGAGGGGATGAAAATTATGAAAATTCCCTCATTTCTATTGGCTAAGGAACTACACTGTAATTTGGAATTATATAAGAAAGTGTTGGTATGTCATTCTAAGAATGATATCATAGGATTATTCCAATAATTATTTCATAGATACCCTTATTCACTCATTGGAGTTGAGTGAACTTTCCTCCACTAAAATTACATCATCATCCTTAAGGGGATGATTGGAAAGATTTATGCCAACCCCTATTCATCTATAAATGGTAGGGTGATTAGAATGGGAAGGGAGTCTCAATGTGGAACCTAGAGAATAAATCCAGTATTTTCACTAGCCATATTCACAATAAAAATTGAACATTGAAACACCACCATAACCAATAATAGATTCTATATATGCATTACAAATACTATTGTGCCCTGCTTTTCCCATTCCATGGATAGAAGGTGGTCTGACATAATTTGACTCGAGTAACTACAAGAGGGTATGGTTATACTTTTTTAGAGTGTGATCTTCCTAATCTAATGATAATTTCATAGATTCAGTTGATCTCATATTGACAGGGACATAAGAGGTATGGTGCTCCTCTTCAAAGGAAATTCTCATTTAACAAGTTGGTGCTCGATATTCTGTTTGGTGGGATGGTACATGATATACCATTTGGTGGGTCTACATCCACAATATCATTTGGTGGGTTGGTGCTCGTTGTACCATTTGATGGGTCAACACCCACAATAACATTTTGTGGATCGGTTACGATAATAAATATGACCCTATTGTAAAATGTAATGAAAATTATCATACATTATGGGATATTGTTTTTTTTTGTGATTATACAATCACAAATTCTAGCTATAAGGATGTCAAAAGCTCAAAAATAATGATGATATTAGGTTAATTATGGGCCATTTTTTGGATAAATTGGCAGAACTTGGACATATTTGGATGTAATAAGGATATAATCCTACTCTAGACTTTTATGTTTGGATGCCCAAGGTGGGACCTCATATTGTATTCCCCAATTTGGATGACAATGGTAGGAATAACATCCTTTATATATCCTTGTGTAATCATGGTTACATGTTCCTAGTGATGATATGAATTGATAAGATCCCTACTAAGAAGCTCCTTAGAAATTGAGTTGACATGGTAATTTTCCTCATTTACAGAATTTATGTAGGTTAGGTACATGTTGTTTAACTTTTGATATAAGCTCCCAAAGCAGTTGGATGTGGAAGATCCATCAAATTACTCTGCTGAAACCTTTTGTGGGAAATAGGTCATATAAGGACCCAGTCTTATTACATACATAATCTTAAATTTAGTCAAGAAACCACTACCTTTTCAATTGAGTATATTTTCAAGTTTATATCATTAGAGAAAAGTGACATAACACATTCATGAAATTACACATTAATATAGAGTGGTTACCATAAAAACAACACTCATTACTTCAAAAATAAAAACATTTCAAATAAAACAATATTTCTTTGAAAATTCTTCAAACATTTAACATGACTTCATTCATTATCCAACACATACTTATAACTTGTGAAAATAATTTAAAAACATGGGAAGATCACAAAAGTCTTATTAAGGGATATACAAATAAGGAAAGAAAACATTAATCCGTGAACACTTGGAACGTATGAAATCATTTTCAAAAGACATACTTGCCACCCATATATACTTACTTTTTGAAACATGAGATTTAAAAAAGATCCTCAAAAACCATAAGAATATAAATATAACCATAAAGTTATCTTGGGTCATTACATACATAATATTGTAACCCTCATGGATACCTTATAACTTGTAACCCACACAACTACCTTACAATTTGGGTAACCCCTGCAGTTACACATGGAGTAACCATACGACTAACCTCCAAATTAAACATACTGAATGAATTGGATAGAGATATAGGTCCCACCCTTCATCATAAAAAATTAATTATAACCATAACATAATAATAAAACATGAATAGTTTAATAGAAATATTGTTATTGAATTTTGTGCAACAAAATTTTAAAATCGGATTTTAAAAGAAAAGCCACTTTTAAATTTCATAAAATTTCAGAGATACTTTATAGAGTGGATGTAATTTGTGTATACACTATAATAACACATAAGATAATATAATATAAACAAAAAAAATCAAAAAATAAAGTTTGAAACCACATAAATAACGATTTAGAAGTTTAACCCAAAGAATGGAAATCGGGTTAAGAATTCCCTTTCCTCGGGTTTGTCTTAATTCAAACTTGTTTAAAACTCCTATATAATTGTTAAAATAGTGTTATTAATATATTAATGAAATATATTAATATTTATAATATCTTATATGATCATTTTATAACATAATTTCACCCTTTAATTGTTAGTATTTTGTTCCTTCCATTGTTCTGGGTGCGTTCATTACATGATTTCCATGATTGGTTCATGATTGATGTTCTTGTCAATTGGAATCGAAACTCTAGAATTGGAATGGAATGGTATTTAAATATTTCCAGTACCATAAATTTTACCATTTATCATTTTGAATTCTGAGATGATGAGGATTCATGATTGAAACATTATTGATATTTGTTTGAGTTATTTTGGTGATTTTTCAATCGTAAAGAGCACATTTTGTTTCATAAATTAATAACATGTGCGAAAAAAAATTCCGAACCCACAATAAAAGTTATAATAAATAAATTATAATCTATTTAAACCATATATTTTTTTCATAACCAGTCATGGATCATGTAAATGAATTTAAAATCACATCTTCCACGATGTTGGTAAATCGACACATCATAGACATTGTTTTAATTCCTTGAATAAGTGGGAGAGGAGAAGAATATTGATGAGGAATTTTCCATTAACATCAGAATATCCAAAATATAAATGATTCTAGATCTTCCATGACTCTTGGATAAGTGGAGGTGAGGAAATAAATAGAAAATAAAGGAACTCAAAATAAATGAAAAAATTGAGAAATCACTCATGAAAATTCAGCGGCCTAACGGCGTAACATAAAATTTCATAAAATAGTTTAATGACAGAAAGGGGCTATCTCATCACTATTACATAGTATGGGAAGTAAGGGGGTATGAAATTTCATAACCCAACAAAAGATAAATGAAAAAAAAATAATAACATAAAATGAAAGAAAAGAAAGAAAACAAAAGAGGATGTTCACCTCTTGATCTCTTCTCCTTTAAAACCTTTTTAAGGCCTTTGATTTTGGCCTTTTGCTGAGTCCAAAAAATCTAGGACATGGAGAAGATCCTTGGGAGGAGTATTGGACAGATATTATTCAAGGCTCAAGGCTTGAAAGGTTTGGGAGGAAGAGGGAAATGAGGGTGGTATTTATAGTGGAGGAGATGAGTTATTTCTCATTATTTTAATCATTATTTTAATATTTTTGCTCAAGGCTATGAATAAACATAATACTTGAGACCCAAAATATTAATTAAGGAATGTGAGTTCGAACCAAGTGTCTTTAAATCATCCTTGAATCACTTATGATGTATTAAATCAAGTATTCAACATTTATCGTATTCTATCATATTTTACTATTCATCAAAATTTCTATAATTTCAGAAAATTCCAATAAATTCACCCTTACCATTTTTCAACATGTAGAATTAAAAAATGAACTCCATTTTTTGAAAATAATTTTCTAAATATTATTAATTTAATTTTAAAATAAAAACATACATAATTCAAAAATTAACAATTTTAATTATATAACTACATTTATATCACATTGATAATTTAACCAATATTTCATTATCTTAAAGCCTTGAGAAAATAAAATATTAATACAAGTCACTATTCATTAGGGTCATATTACTATTCATGTTACTATTCATAACTGTGAGTTAATATTCTCCAAAAATCATGTTTGTTCTATTAGTCTCCAAATAACATAACGAACACAATTGTAGATGGCCATTTTTTTAAATTCAAAACATTGAATTGGAAAAATTATTTTTCAAGGGTAGTTATAAATATCGACTTAAAATAATGTCTCATGCATTTATATTTATATTTTGACAACCTTGGGGAGTTAAATTATCCCCACCTAATGGAAATTGCATCCATGCAAATTTATTTACTTTTTAAACAAGTGAGGGTACCTTTCTCTCATTGCCTTTTAAGACTCCCATGTTTCTTCTTCAACCATGTGGTTTCTCCAGAAAACATTTACCTAGTGGATTACCTTACTTCACAATACTTATTCCCATCTATCAAGAATATTAACTAGTCTCTCTTCATAAGAAAGGTTCACTTCCAGCTAAACTACTTCTGGGATGAAGACATGAGTTAAATATTTCACATAGTCTATCAACACCGAATCATGAAAAACATTGTGTACCTGAGAGAAACTCAGAGAAAAAGCTACGTGGTATTCCACTGGTCCAACATTGTCCAGGATTTCAAATGGATTGATGAACCGCAGAGATAACTTTCCTTTATTACCAAAATGAATCACACTTTTCCATGGAGAGACTTTAAGGAAAACATAGTCACCTACCTAAAATGAGAAGTCTTTCCTTCTATTATCTTCATAACTTTTCTGCCATCTCTGAGTTTTCCTCATTTCTTGCTATATCATCTTCACTTTCTCAACCACTTCCTCTGCTAATTCTAACCCCATCAACATTTTTTCACCAACTTTATCCCAAAACGCTGGAGTCCAGCACTGCTACCTATACAATGCCTCAAAAGGATCTATCTGAATACTGGAATGAAAAATGTTATTATAAGAAAAATATACTAAAGAAAGATGTTGATCCCAAAATTCCTGGTACTCCATTGAATAGGCTTGAAGAATATCCTCCAATGTATGAATCATTCGTTCGGAATGCTCATCAGATTAAGGATGAAAAGATGTACTGAAATTTAATTATGTGCCCAATGAATTTGGAAGTCCCTTCCACAAGTTATAATTGAACCTGTGATCTCGGTCAGATACAATTGAAAGAGGAAATCCATGTATCCAGACAATCTCATTGAGGTATAGTAAAGAAGGATGATCCAAAGACATTGTATCTTAGATAAAAAGAAAATGTGCAGATTTTTTCATCCGGTCAACAATTAGCCAAATCACATTGTTACCTCGATAAGTATTTGGTAGTCCCACCACAAAGTCCATGGATACACTCTCCCATTTCCACTCTGGATGAGGAAATTGCTGATGTGTCCCCTTCAGTAACTTCCACTATGATTTAACTTATTAACATGTCAAACTTTTCACAGTAAAATTGGAAATATATCTTTTCATTCCATCCCACCAATAATAATCCTGAAGGTATCTATACATATATGTAATACCTGTATGAGCATAAAATGGAGAACTAAGAGCTTCACACAGAAAGTCTTTCTTCATCTAGGAATCACAGGGAACACACAAGCTTTTTCCAAATCGTAAAACACAATCTTTATTGAGGTTAAATTATAGGAACTTACCCATTTTAATGAATTCTACCATTTTTTATAGCTCATGGTCTTTCTTATTCATTTGTTTGATTCTATATGATAACTATGACTACATTAAATCCGAAAAAATAGATGTATTCCCTTCACCAAAAACTTATACGCCAAAAATTCATCAAATCATTAATCAATGGATCATTTTCCAAACATAACATGGTTAATGATGCATGATGCTTTTCAATCAAAGAATCTGCAACTTTGTTTTTTTCCCGGATAATAATTGATTGTGGAGTCATAATCCTTTATTAGTTCAATCCATCTTCTCTACCTCATGTTTAATTCCTTATGAGTGAATAAATTCTTTAGACTTTTATGGTTAGTATATATTTGAAATTTGGATCCATATAAATGATGCTGCTAAATTTTTGATAAAAAACCATATATTCCGATTACAACTAATATGTGGGATAATTTAACTCATGAGGTTTAAGTTGTCTTGAATCCTAAGTAATTACCTAATCATTCAACATCAAAACACAGCCAAGTCCCTTCAAAAAAGTATCAATGTAGATAAAAACTCACCATTTCAAGAAGGAAGGGAAAACCAAAATTATTCACCAATATCTTCTTTAGTTCTTGATAACAAAAATCACATTTTTCTATCCAAATAAATTTAAACCCTTTTCGTGTTAACATAGTTATTGTGATAGATAACCGTGAAAAGTTGTTAACAACCCATCGGTAATAACCTGCTAATCCAAGAAAACTACGAATTTATGTGTCCTTTGTAGGTCTTGGCCATTCCTCAGCCACTTTTGTTTTGGAAGGATCAACTGTTATTCCATCCCTATTTACAATTTTCCCAAAAAAAGAAATATTTTGTAACCAAAAATCACACTTTCTGAATTTTTTATACAGTTTCTTTCCATTTAAGTTCTTGAAAACTACCCTTAGCTGTTTTTTATGAACCCATTTATATTTATAAAATACCATAATGTCATTAATAAACACAACCAAAATATTATCCAATAACTCATGAAATACTATTTTCCTAATATTTATGAATACATCAGGATAATTAGTTAATCCAAATGGAATAAAAACAAATTTACAATGCTCATATATAGTATGAAAGTCTGTTTTCCGAATGGAATCCTCCTTCAACTTCATCATATGGTATCCATATCTCAAGTCAATATTGGAAATGTACTGACATCCATAGAGATGATCAAACAATTCATCGATGTGAGGCAAAGGATACTTGTTCTTAACAGTAGTGTTATTCAAATATCTATGATCAACTCAAAGTCTCATAGAACCATCAATCCTTTTAACAAACAAAATAGGAACTCCCCATGGTGTAGTAGTAGGATTAATAAAGCCTTTATCAGGAAAATCATGCAACTAATTTTTCAATTCAAGAAGTTCTATTTGAGACATACGAAATGGGGGTTTTGAAATTGGATTTTCATCAGGAACTAAGTCGATTGTGAATTCAAATTCCTGATCAGGTATGACACCAGGTAACTCATTAGAAAAAAACATCAGGATATTCATTTACCACTGTTATATCATTAATCTGAATAGTTCTCTTGCATTCAACAATATGACCAATATAACTTTCATATCCATATTTCAACAGTTTCTTAGCTTCCGGATATGTTATAAATTTTAAGGGTTCGTTCTAGTATGCAAACTGAAATTCTTTTTCAAAAACAACTTCTTTGGCTCTATAGTCAATCTTATCACGATATACAAAAATCCAATCCATTCCCAAAATATCATCAAACTCAACAAAAGGTAAAAAAACAATGTTTGTGGCTAAATCCATTCCGCAGACGACAATATAATTATTCTTATAATTCCTCTTTGCTTTAATATTTTCCCATGGTTTTTTAACAACAAGTTCCGGTCTTATTGGTTGAGGTGATATTTTCAATTTACCAGAAGATTTTTCAAGGATGAAGGAATGTGTAGACCCTGTATCAAACTAAACTTTAGAAAAATTTGATTAAACAAACAAGGTGCCTAATAAAAATTCATTGGATGGATCCGAATCTGCTAACGTAGTCACAAATGATCTCACTGCACCTTTCTACTTATAGTCTAGCTTATTTGCATCATTGGGATCTCTCTTTGGGCATGCATTTCCCTAGTGACCCATCTCACCACATTTAAAACACATAACATTTTTCTTATCATGATTAGTCTTAGGATAAGTTTCATTACAATCTCGAGCCATATATCCAAACTTACCACATTGAAAACACTTCCCAGTTTTAGTAAGACATTCCCCATGGTGATTATTGCCCCAATTTTCACAAACTAGAAACTTGATATTCATACCTTCAGATTTCTTTGGTTGATTTTTACCCATCACTTGAAATCTAGATATCTTCTTCTCCTTATTTGAAAAATTCACATGATCATCATCAAACTTCGTCTCTACCCTCTCATCACATCAAAAAAGTTTCTAATAACTTTTGAATTCACAAGAGTCCAACACCCATTTATACCTTTACTTGATTCCTAAGTAAAAGTTATTGATTTTTCTATCAAGATATAGAATAAGATTTGGATCATACCTCACCAATTGACTGAATTTTTCTTCATACACAGCCACTGAAGCTTCCTCATTTTTCATTAATTCAATTAATTACTTCTTCATCCTAAGTCACACCACCTTATGAAAGTATTTTCCAAGGAATAAAATTTTAATTCATCCCCCTCTAAGGCGTCAGTATCCTCCCTATCCTAGATATTCCATACCATTGACCACCACTGATCAACTTCACCTTCAAAATGATAAATGGATAGACTTAACTTTTTATTATCTAAACATCCAATAACATCAAATATCTTTTAAAGGTATTTAATCCATCCTTCAGCCGCTACTGGGTCAGAAGATCCATTGAAAGTAGGAGGGTTTTGTCTCATAAAATGTTCCACTATCATCATGATCTATTGTGGTACATCTGGTTTCTCTCTTGCATGGATGCCGCCTCTAGTTATTTTCAACATCAGCTGAGCCACTACTATTAGAAACTACTAGATTCCAATTCCTACCATTCTGGGCTACAGATTCGAAAGGATGTCATTCCATCAGTGCCTCTCCTCTTCACCTACTACGTATCTTCTGTGGACAACCATTCTAAACAAACATATCTTAGTTAAAGAAACATGGTAATCTTTTATTGATACATCTTTTCAAATTTACCATAGTGTAAAAAAATTTTGGTAATAAATCAACATCATCATAACCCCTATTGTAATCTAAACCATCATCTCCTACCAACTATAAGGACCCTGCCTTATTAAATACATAATCATGAATTTATTCAAGAAAACACTTCATTTTGCATTGAGGATATTTTCATGTTTTGATCTTTAGAGAAAAGTGACATAACACATTCATGAAATTACACATTAATACATAGTGGTTACCATAAAAACAATATTCATTAATTCCAAAATAAAAACCTTTCAAATAAAACATGATTTCTTTGAAAATTATTCGAACATTTAACATAGAATCAATCATTTTCCTACACATCCTTATAACCTGGGAAAATCATTTTAAAACATAGGATGAGCACAAAAGACTCAGTAAGGGATATAAAAAGAAGGAAATGACACATTAGTCCATGAACACTTGTAATGTATGAAATCATTTTTGAAAGATATAATTATCACCCATATATAATTACTTTGTGAAACATGAGACTTACACAAGATCAAAAAAAACATAATAACATAAATATAACAATAAATTTATCTTGGTTCATTACATACACAATATTGTAACCCTCACAGCTGCCTTATAGCTTGTATCCCTAACAGCTAGCTTACAATTTGTCTAACCACCGCAGTTACACATGGAGTAACCGTATGGCCAACATCCAAAATTCACATACCCAAATGAATTGAAGGGAGATATAAGTACCACCCTTAATCATAAAAAAATGCCCAAGAATTATAAAATAATCATACAACATTAATAATTTCATTAAAATATTGTTTTTGAATTCTGTAAAACAAAATTTTAAAGGAGGATTTTAAAAGAAAAGACACTTATAAATATCATAAGCTTTTAGAGAGACTTAATAGAGTGGATGAAATATGTATATACACTATAATTACACATTAATTAAAATAATATAAACAAATAACATCATAAAAACAATTTTAATACCACATAAATAACGATGTAGAAGGTTAACCCAAAGAATGGAAATCTGGTCAAGAATTTCCTTACCTCTGATTTGTATTACATCAGACTTGTTTAAACCTCATATATAATGGTTAAAAGAGTGTTATTAATCTCTTAAATAAATGTATTAATTTTTATAACATCTTATATGATCATTTTATAGCATCATTTCACCCTTTAATTGTTAGTAATTTATTCCTTTCATTCTTTCGGGTGCGTTTATTACAAGATTTCCATGACTGGTTCATGATGGATATTCTTGCCAATTGGAAGTGAAACTCTAGAATTGGAATGTAACGGTATTTAAATATTTCCCATTCCATAAATTATTCCATTTATCATTTCCAATTCTGATATGAGGATGATTCATGAGTTAAAAAAGTATTTTTATTTGTTTAGGTTATTTTGGAGATTCTTCGATCGTAAAGATCTCATTTTGTTTCATAAACTAATAACAAGTGTAAAGAATGATTATAGAACCTTATATAAGTAATAGAACATAAATTATAATCTGGTTCAACCAAAAAATTCTTTCATAACCAGTCATTAAGGAAGTAAATGAATTTGAAATCACATCATCCACGATGTCGGTAAATCAACACATCATAAATGGTGTTTTAATTCCTCGAATAAGTGGGAGAGGAGAAGAATATTGATGAGGAATATTCCATGAATAGGATAAAATATAGAGTATACATGATTTCATATCTTTTATGACTCTTGTATAAAGGGAGGCGATGAATGAAAAATAAAATAAGGGAACTCAAAATAAAATAAATATTGAGAAATCTATCATGAAAATTCGGCAACCTAACAACATCACTTAAAATTTTATAAAATATTTTGATGAGATAAAGGTGGTATCTCATCACTCATACATAATTTGGGAACTAAGGGGGATATGGAATGGGATACCCCAACATAATCCAAAGGGAAACTTAAATAATAACATAAAATGAAGGAAAAGAAAAGAAATAAAAGATGATGTTTACCTCTTGATCTCTTCTACTTGAGGTACTTCTTAATCCCTTTGGTTTTGGAATTTGGAAGAGACCAGTAGTTCTACTACGTGGGGAAGTGCCCTAGATGGAGTATTGGAAGAACATAGGAAAGGCTCAAGGCTTCATAGGTGTGGGAGGAAGAGGGAAATGAGGGTGGTATTTATAGTGGTGGATAGAAGGTATTTTTCATTATTTATTAATTATTATTAAATTTTATTTCAAGAACATGAATAATCATAATTCATGTGACCCCAAATAGTAATAATGGAATGTGAGTTCAAACCAGGTTGCCTTACATCATCCTTTCATCACCTATGATGTAGTAAATCTAGTATTTAACATTTATCCTATTTTATAGTATTTTACAATTCATCAATGATTATAGAATTTTAGAAAATTCCCATAAATTCACACATAACATTTTTTGACATGTAGAAAACAAAAATGAATTCCATTTTCTTAATTTTTTTTAAATATTATTAATTTAATTTTTAATTAAAATCATACTTATTTCAAAAATTAACAATTTTAATTCTATAACTACTTTTAAATCACATTAAAAAATTATCCATGATTTCATTATCTTAAAGCCTTAAAAAAATAAAATATTAATACAATTTACTATTCATTAGGGTCATATTACTATTCATAAGGGTGTGTTACTATTCACCAAAAATCAATTCGGTTCCATTAGACTCCAAATAACATACTGAACACACATGTAGCTGACCATTTTTTGAAATTCAAAACATTAAAGTGGAAAAATTATTTTTCAAGGATAGTAAAAAATATCTACATAAAAGAAAGATCAAGAATTTCCTTTTATTTTCAGAAAACCATGGGGTGTAACAGGTCGTGTGAGGATTTATCACCTAGAAAAATTCATGGGCATATTCAAAATATTGGAGAGATCCATTGTTGTGGTATTCTCAGACCAAGATGTTCGCAGATTAGAACTAGAGGAATTTCATTGGTGACAATGTAGGTTGAGGCCTTCGGGTTAATTCTTCCATAGTAGATGATGCACATAATCGATGTCTCATCTAGTTGTTAATAGCATCTTGAGGTGTTCTTTAGGTGCTACCATCTTTTTCAATGGTCATGGAATCTGTTGGCACATTCAATGATTCCATTTGGACTGTAAGTAATATGATAACTCCAAGATAAGAAAAAATACATCATATTAGTGTATCATCATATATAAGAGTACATGTTCAGTCGATTACTTTCACATTTTAATGATAAATATGTGGTTCATTATTTTATGAAAGGTTTATAATAGTTAGGAAAATATTTCAAGTTAACTATTTTTTTTTCATAATAAATTTGGAAGATGGTATAATGGGAACTGGGAAATATATAATTTTTATCCAATGAAAGAGTGGACAAAGTTAAAACATTTCACATTGGGCTAACCATTTTTTTCTTGACAAAATAAAGGATTGGTTTCACCTAAATCTTGGTTATTGGTGATTGAGGGTGGTTGCACAATCATTTGTGTCAGGTTTCTTATATTTTTCTCTAACATAAACTCCCAATGGTTCCTACATCCATAACTATGTATGGTCTTAGTTTCCCAAGGAATTTGGTCATTTGGTTTTTTAAACCCAACGACACTTAGGATATCACTTTAGTCGAGAGGATAGGAGGTCATGCTCATATCACCCTTTTGGGGGGAATTGTTTCCCACTCTTGGACTCTCATATAGATTTAATATATCTTCATTAAATCCTTAAAAAGTCATGATATGGGATTTGATACCCCAATTCAAATTAAATGATTAATACCATGTTTTAATGGGAATAATTTTTTATGTTTCATGGGTTCTTTGTCATTCTATTGTTCATCTATGATGCTTTGGTTTATAACCATTTTAGGGTGTTATTGACTTTATTACCATCCAGGGAGGTCACTAGTGTCTTATAAATGGGATTTAACCTCAATTATGTGTCGTTTATATCCTATGATAACTAGAATCAAAACCCATATAGTTTATTTTAAATATTTTAAGGTTGTATGATAGGACTATACCACACAGTTTAACATCATTCAACAAGGGGGTAAATATAGGGATCAAGCCTATAAGAGGAATCATATTTATTCGGCCTATAGTATGAACTAGGGTGATCATAGAACTATTAAAATCAACAATTTTATAGAATATATGAAAATAGATTCCATGATTATAACTTATTATTATAAGGCTATCATGAATTTCCTCATCAAGAGTGTGACCCTTTGAGTGGAGATAGGGTGTCATTAGGCTTACATCCAAATAAAGGGGCCACACTAGGGCATCGTAAATATTACATTGGTATAATTATCACTAATATCTAAGTCCAAAAGATTCATTCATGGTGTGAGAAACAATATATAGAATAATATTATACATATTACATTATGGTAAATTTTTACGAAGCATACACATTAACATTTCACGTAGAGAGGTATGATTACCAATCTAATAGAGGATGTGGTCTGAAAATTTGTCCTTATCAAAGTATCATTGGTTTCTTTTTTATAATATGAATTAAATTCCCTGTATTTTATTTATTCCCTAAACTAATGAGGGGTTTAAGGAACTTTAGGGAATTGTTAGGGCTTACACTTAAATAGATTCCCATTTATGATTCCACTACTCGTCCTATGATGGTTGATGAAGGATTATAGACTCCTAGAAAAAATTTATTCCAATGATTTGATATTATTTTTTATATATAGGGACTTACACAGTGGAAAACAACCATTGGATCTTGGGCTAATGGAATGTGTTATATGTATCATGTTTGGACATGAATTGGAGTCCTCATAGTTCAGTTTTATGGAACATACGGTGAAATAGAAGCGTGAAAAACTATATATTTAATTTTTTTAGAATAATTGTAGAATAACTAAATAAAAAAACCGTTTCTTAAATTTATTATATTATTTTAGGTAATTAAATTTAATCATCCAAAATAAAACTAAATGAATGCTTAAATAGTAACATATTAGGTTGAAGTCGTCAGTTGGATGAGCTCGCCATTGATGTATCATGGATCAAAGGTTCTAATATAGAAGTAATCTAGATCATCCACATAGAAACCAAAATTATTGTATCACCAATATTCATTTACTAGGATCTAGGTTGGGAAAATGAAAAGATTTACGACATGCCTACGATCTAAAAAAAATGCAGAACTGATTGATAAAGAGAGATCGATAAAACCATGTTATTCATTAAGAATCTCTCTCTAAGAACATGAGAAGAAAAAAGAGGATAATGTATCTCACTAAATTATTATAGTTGGTGTAACTCTAAATTCAACATTCTAATATGATCCTTTATACATAGGTTATGTTTCTCAAAATTTCTCTTTGGTTCCTAAAAATTAATAACCTTTATTTTAGACCTGTTTTCACATGTATGACCTAATAAACTTGTAGAAATGGTAATTTTTTTATCAATTTCTTATTACTCTAAAAAACTTTATGTGATAAAATAAGTGACATTAACTCATCCCAAAAACCCCCCAAATAATTTAATCAACCTAAAACATCCTTTGTTTTTTTAGAAATTCTATTTTCTCATATTCGGTTTTTTGATCAAACAACATGTTAATAACTTGAGTAAAAAAATTCATTCATCATTATTCAAACAATGAATAATATAATTGAATTAATTTTACATTTTATCATTTATAATCATATATATGTCATCCCCATATCTGGTTCCCACTTTTTCCTGATCTCCTTTTCATTATAATAGGTGGAACATGTGGATACATTTAGTGTGTGGATTTCTATGTACTTATCATTACAGTATTGATTCTAAACCATATACCAATACCATAGTCTATTAACACATAATTGACCCTAAAAAGATAAGTACTTTCATATCTTGAACTACCTCTTACGAACACATTTTGTAGAATATAGTCTCTTTGTCTCATAATATCTAAAAAAGAAGGATTCACACTTGTGTCATCATGTTTTTGATTATTTATATATTTCATCATTTTACTACATACAAATACCTTTATATACCATCACCATTGATCTAATGATGGTACTAGCATCCAAGTTAACCTAATCCTAAATGAATTCTCTTCCTCAACTTGAAAGTGTAACATTATATGTTGATCATTCAACCATTTCCACACCACCAATGACACACACAACCCAAGCTACCTCGCCATGATTTAAATGCCATGATTTTTTCCTTAAATTAGTCTACATGATCAAATGGTACATATTGATAATGATATCATGTTTTTAGATAAATATACATGTTCTTAGATATAAACATCAAATGAAACCTTAAAAACATGGCATTCTTATTGGTTGGTCTAACATGATGGCCTCATCAACCCGAGATTTCCATGTAAGAACACCATGAGAAAATTATCAATTTTTTTATCCCCAATCAGCTGATACATATAAATAATATATATCATATAATTATTATGTTTCTAGACTATATTACACATGTTAATGATTTCTAACATAGTCTCTTGAGGTTCTCATTATAGTTGGAAAATGCTGTAACTTTTTTAACGACACATAATATTAGGAAATTACCATTTAAATAGTGGATGTAGAAATATCAACACTATTATGATATGAATAAACAAATTTATATATCAAACTGTATACATATAATTGTAATGAAAAGTACTATTCAAGTTTGGTATATAGAACCCACTACTATAACACTTCAACTTGCACTAGAGCTAGATTCCTAACAATTCTTGTTAGATCTCCCATTATATGATCATAGCTCTACTGAGTTTTGGCTTTATTCATTAGCATACAACATTTCCATTGTGAGGATATTCTACTATCTTCAATTTCACCTCTTCAAGTAAGACTTCTCAATATATTATATCCCTGAGTATATCTCTTTTTCCCAATCTCTAAACATGAAATAATTGATATTCATAGTTATATAATTACCATAATGATAAAACATTAATTACTAGGTGTTATTCCAAGAATAGGTAAAAATCATTTCATATATTACACTACTTCTTCAGCTACCTAATAAGCTGCAAAAAACTCAATATTAGTAGTTAAGTCTAAAACTAGATTGAATGATCATGTATTTCTCATTACCTTATCCAAACTATGATATTAGATCATATTTACCTTATATGAAGTCTAATTTATGTCCCCTTATAAATAGTATCCCTTATTTTCCACATACTAAGTATATATGTTTTATACTTAAGTACAATCAGATAGTTCTGACTATCACTCGTGCAATTATCTTGGATATAAATTATATTTTCTTACGATACAGTATATGTTGGAAATATCACATATTTTATATATCATGGATTATGTGATAGATCCATTATTGATGCTTCTTTAATTCTACTCACTAAATTAATCTCCTTTTATACCAATTCTTGTCTTCTGGAGAGGTTTATTCTAGGCGACACTGGTAACAATTCCCCCAATAATTGATTTAACTTTTATTTTATAAATACCTTATTAGTATATGTACTATTGATTTTTTATAAGAATCAACTAGATCTAATTACCTTGAACATTGGTTTCTAAACATGGTCGATATTTATAGAGTAACCACCATCTGTTTCTTAACTATCTATAAGACCAATAGTTTTTTCCATTTGTTAAAAAAAATATTTTAGTTGGAAAAAATGGCACTCCCAATAACCATAGGTAGAAAAATGGAAATGATTTAGTCAAAAAGAATATTCTATGATCTGGTTTCTTAATTTAGTCCTAAACTAGATTTTAGTGACATTTTCCATTATTGGAATTCTATGATACCACAAACCGCTTGTGTTTTCATTGTATATATATCTTCCATGATTGTTGTTCTTAACATACAATATGAAATTTAATGACTATAAGAATTATCCATGACCAGTAAAACTCTAATGGTCTTGGTTATAATGATTTTTTATTACCAATTGAGCCTTATTGGTACAATGTTTGTACAATTCATTTATAGTCGCACTTGAATACACACCCAACTATTTAAAATAATAATCTTCATGTATGTTGATACAAGGAAAATATTATTTATTTTTAATTGATGTTGTTAAATTTAGTAAGTTTATATATACTTCTTACTTGAATAAATTATTATTCTCAATGAATAATGTATCAACAGTAGTGGTGAAAATAAAACCACCACCATGGTTTTATCCTTACCTATGTAGTATGTTTATCTAGAACATTCATTACTACAAGGACATGTGGAAATTATTCCTATGTCAAATAATTGTGGGTCTCTAGGATTGATTAAACTAAATTCAATATTTATCCCACTATCCCAAAATGATATGTTCACACTGTTATAGAAATAAAATTTATAACTTGGCTATTCTGTTCTATCATAGATAATTTTTTAATATCCTTAAAAATCCTTAGGATTACTACTATATATTCACATTGTGTTCTTTGTTGATGAATGCTTGTTTGTATTCAAACAAACTATTTACATTTAAACACATGTTCTTCTGAAAATGGATTTATATTATACTCAAAATCATTTGATATTCATTTCTCATTATATATGGTTTACGATTATGGGATAATGTCTCTATTTTCATAGAATGTCTTAAAAATTGAAGAATTGACGAGGCATGAGTTTTAACATTGATGATCATTTTACATACATCCTGAATCTGATGTGTATAAATATAAGGTAATTTTCGAATTTCTACATGATATATGAAAATATGTAAGACTAATAATAAACCCTCCAGATTAGAATTATAGCATTGATGTTGATAATGTAATGTGTTGTGAGGAATTGCTCCAGACTATATTATTGAGAAATGAATTCTTAGTCAATATATTATTTGGCACACTATCTCAAAGCATATAATATCTTATGACCATGCATATACCATACATAACATTCAAATTACTTAAATACATAATGGAATATAATGAAGTATATGAACCACCATATTACCCTTTGAATAGTTTACTCTCTCTATATAAACTAATTCTAAAAGCATTGTGGATTCTTTTATTTATAAAGGTTTCCTTTTTAAAATTGGATATATATATATATATATATATATATCAATAATACCTAAGGTCATTAACTCTAAATATTCTAAAACCATACTGGGTATATCCTTGAAAAATAAATTTTTTTCAAATTTTGTTTCCACAACAGGGTATATAAGTGTTACATTTTTTATTCATCACATATGACCAAAGATTCGAGCATTATAAAACTATTCTGTGAGTATTAAACAACTCAAAAACATTCATTCCTGAAATAGAAAAATGTATCCTTGTTTCCGAAAGTCATGTGAAATAAAATTATTGGTAATACTTAACATAAGTTCAAATAGAACCATTTACCTGATAGATAGATGTTTTGTGCTTCTCATAACTGACATATAAACGATATTTTCTCAACCACTTGGAGAAGACACCACATTTCTAGTAATTTTTTTTACATAATTGGTTACATTATTTTAATAAATATGTGTGATAGGACTATTTTAGTTGATACATAGCAATGTATGTCAAAAACACCTCAACTAATGATGAATATATCTGAAGAAGAAATCTATTCTTTCTTATTAAACTTGGTACATTTAATTTATTGTCCATAGACTTATTTCATGATATACAATGAAAATAAACTTTTATTTGAAACCTTAATTATTTGAATCATTATTTTAGGGTGAATTTGGCATGAAAAATTCTATTGGCCTTTTTGCCATTTCATTTATCTTATTCTCCATAATAAATAACGATTAATATTTCATTATGTTAATGTTTTCATGAAAAATATTAAGGCAAAGGCAGTGAATAGTTTTCTCCATAATATTCATTTTTAATATTTAAGGAAACGTGACTAAATGGGTGAAAATGATATGATAATGGGATCCCTTGAAATATCATGATCCATATTTAAATTAACACATATCCAGTGTAATAATAACATATTAACATCCACACTTCTCTTTCTCCTCTAAAACTTTTTAGACACGAGACAACGTGTGAAATATTATTTGTCTTGATGTTATATCGATAAAACACATCGAATGTTGATGATAACATTAGTACATAACCATCATATGGGTAATACATGAGTCTCCTTTAATAATTTTTAACACCCTCCCTTCTTGATGTGGAATAAATGGTATTGTGGACAACAAAATTTTAAATTTCTAAAGTTGTAGTAATTTAAAAAACATCCATCACTACTCTTTATAAACTTGTGCTAGATTAGAAATTTTTATTTGTCTGAAAATATCACAGGTACTAGTGGTATTTCATTCCATTTTCTATAAACATAAAATCTTTCATATTAATACTCCATCTCTATTACTAATTCAAAATTTCCTATTTAATTTAAAAAATTAAATGTCTCTCAATATTTTATGAAATCCTACTAGCCCTCAACTACTAGATTAGAAATACCCAATAACTTAATTATTCAAGTGAAAATGATCCTTGAAAACTATCCTCATAGTCTCAACGATTTGGATATTCCACTACTCCTAGAGTATAAGGTAATCATCTAACTAGAAAACTACATTAACCTATAACTCCTTGATATGTTGAGTTGAGTCTCATATCCTAGTAATAATTACTTTTAATTTCTCAATACGTTTCATCTAAATTTGAAACAATAAAAATATGAATATTCCTTTGGTGATATTTTTTGTTAAGATGACCCAACACCCTTATAAAAAATTACTGGTAGTAAAATTCACCCTCAACTAGGGCTAATGAGCACCTAAAACATGACGTTTGTTTTTTCAAATTTGAGCAATGAAATACATTTAATGGGCTAATATTATCTTTGAGGTATTTTGTAAATTAATATTAGTTAATGAAATATTTTTTTGTTTAATATAATTATTTTATGTGATCACACTCACAACTTAACAAATCTTTTAAATAGAGAACATTCACCGCACTTGTTCATCTTATCTTCACATTCTTGTTTATTATTATACTATGTGATCATGCCTAATAAATACACACTCAAAAAATAATAAACCATGCACATTATAACATAAATAAATAATTAATGATTTGATCATGGTCTGTTTACTGGGGTTTAATCGATCAAGTGATTAATAGATTAACCGAGACCCTAGTGGAATTATATAAGAAAATACATGAATTGTATTGTATCACCTTCAACTCCCATGCACTTCATTGTTTTGGTCTCTGCGGGCACTCAAAAAACTTTTCCATGAAACAGTTTGATATTTACAATGTATTCTCACATATAGTTTAGGAGAACATAGGGTGATATGTTACAATTTACCACATACATGTGAAAAAACAAGACCTTATAAAAATTTATGATGGATGGATGATGCGTAGATCCTAAAAATAAAATTATTATTAAATTTTAAAAAATGTAAATATAATCATTAAATTAAATAAATAATAAACCAATCATGCATGGTGAGGTCTAGGATCATGATCAGTTAACCAACAATTACATTTCATAAGGAAATTGATTTTCTTGAAATTAAATTGAGGGGTTTTTTAATGCTTCAAATTTCATTAAAATAATTTTAAATATTTATCGATACATCCCACAAAACAAAAAAAAATTAAGTCCCATAAAGTTAAATTTCTCAGTTTTTTTTCATAACTTTTCAGGTATATTTAGACCAAAAGAAGATCCACAAAACAAAATTTGGGCTTCCAGGGCCTTAAGTGGGTTAATCCAGTCATACCCTCAGTAAATTGGTCCATCTAGAGGTGGGGAATCACATTAAAGACATATATATTAATATATATATATATATATGATAATATAAAATGAGAAAAATATTCTGAAGTAATAATTTTCCATTTTTATGTATATTTTAAACAGGATTTCATGGGAATCATTTAATAATCTTATAAAGGATGATTTTTCCCTTTAATTAAATAAGATTTTAGGGGAAGAATTGAATAATATTCCATGGGATGCTTTATTATTTTAATTAAATAAGATTTAAAGGAAATATTATATTTCCAATGGACTACCACAACTAAAATCCGATATACCTTCCCAAAACACATCGTACACACATCATGATCCACTAAAAATCCATCACACTATTATCCATTAATGGGAAAAAAATAAAACATTAATTTTCATAGTAATTTTTATGTAAACCCTATTATTCTTAGATCGACCATATCTTGGTGATACGAACCAAAATATACATACCATCAAGTTCATTATGACCTTATCAAAACCCTCTTTTTGAATCATAGAAAATTTCATTGAAATTTCTATGTTTTTAACCTCAATCAGTACACATTCACTCTAATACAAATTGATGGAACCTAGGGTGTAGTTGAAACATGAAAACATGCTATTTTAATTTTTTTGTTTAGATTCATGTTCAAAATAAGGAATACAAAAACCCCTTTTCATGGATTTATAAAAGGATAATATGTAATTTAGTTTAATAATGAAAACTTAAATAAAAAATCAGAAATGAAACACTCTTCATTTTAAGTCATCGGTTTGATGCTCTAGCTTTCGATGTGTCATGCATCAAAGGTTACATGCTAGGTATCTTATATATCATCCACACATGCACCCGAATTCCTATATCATCGATCTAAATTTACCAGGTTCTATTCTAGGAAATCTACAACACTTAAGATGTCTCTTTGATCGCCCGAAGAATATGGACTTGATTGAGAAAGAGGGATTGATCCGACCTTGTTCTTCCTTTCAAATATCTCTCTAAGAACATGAGAGGAGAGGAGAGGAGAAAATATCTCACAAAATTTCTCAAAATGGTGTATCTTTTAATTGATGAGGCTAATATGAGATTTTATACTTAAGTTATACTTTCTTAAATTTCTATTTGGTCCCTATAAAGTAATGACATTCATTTTAGACCTTTTCACACATATATGACATAATAAATATGTCATAAATTTCAAAAATATTTTATCAATAACTTATAACACTATAAAATTTTATGTGATAAAATTTGTAGGATTTAATTGGCCTATAATATATGAAAATAATTTAACAAATAGTGAACATCCTTTTTTATTCACAAAATTATATTTTCTTGTATTCACTTTTATGATTAAACAACATGTGAATAATTTGATATATAAATTCAATAATCATTATTATAAACAAGAATAATATAATTGAATTATTTTAACTTATGATCATTCATACATGGACATTCAACAAAGCCTCACATGGGACTCATTTCATTGTAAACTCCCATAAATTAAAATAGGTGGAGTATGTGGATACACTTAGTGTGTGACCCTATATATCCTTATCTCAATAGTAGTGAGTCAAACCCATAGAGAAAGAGAGTATTATTGAAACCCATAATGGCCCTTAAAGAGATAAGGAATTTAATAAATAATACTTCCTCCTTCAAACAAATTCTATGTAATGTAATCTCTTTGTCTTACGATATCTTGTAAAGCGGGATTCACACTTGTGTCCTCATCCTGTTTTTCTTTATATATTTTGTGACCTTACAAAATAGAATTACCTTCTTGTTTCATGGTCATTGATTTATTGAAGGTATGACCATCCAAATCAACTTGGTTCTATGAGATATCCCATCCTCAACTAAGAAACAACAAATTTTATCTTGATTATTCAACCAATGGAATACAACCAATGATGCACCCAACACAAGGCGACTTTCCACAACATCAATGACATTGTTTTTTCTTTTCATCAAATTACATGTTATAATGGTACACATTGGTAATAATATTTAGTCTTTCTAACAATACACATGTCTATATATTGAAAAATAAAATGATTCTAGAAACATGTGGTGTTCCTATTGTTGGTACTTTCATCATGATATCATCTACTCATGATAACCAAGTGTGAAATTCATGATAGGAAATATCAATTCTTATGATCCCCCAACACCTGATAGTCAAAAATATTATGTGTCATTTTAGTGTGATGTTTCTATTACATAGGAATGTGTTTTAGATTACTGTCATAGTATCTCAGGGTTCACAATATAGTTTGGAACTTTTATAACCTTTTGATATGAAACATAGTATATAGAAATTTCCATGTAAATAGTGGATGTAAAAATTTAAAAAACTATAATGATATAAATGAACAAATTTTTATATCAAACTATTTTCATGTAGTGGTAATCAAATTAACTTTTTTGTTAGGGTCTAGGGAACCCACTACTACAACACAGTTACCCCCTAACCTATTAATGGGTGGCATGGGTGATTACACTCATATATATATTTTTTTCAATGGAGGTTGGAAAAGTTAGGGTCCAAGATGATGATAGATTCATATGTTGCATATTTGTTCTCTATATTCTAGCATATAATGAAATATTATGACCAAAAAAATTCTTTTGAATATTTTTAGTATGAAACAGAGGGCCCATACAAGATCACTAAAAAGGGGGTCATGTGAGTGTACAATTATAACTAATTAAGAACACTTACCATGTAAAGGGTGTATTTGGAAAAAATTTCTTCGAAGGGGATTCAAATTGTATATGTATATGTTTTTCTACTAGAAAAGGTCGACATGTCAGCTTGATATGTCTTCATTGTATGCCTAACAAGTTCTTATCATCTGTCTCACTTGTTTTGATCACCTTACTAACATATATTGACTTTCTAACTAACATGTCTTGATCGTCATCCTGAATAATTTTTATGGTCCTCCTAACATGTTTAGGGAATAGGTATAACATGGAATAAATGTCAAAGGGTTTCTACCTAAATTGTATTAGATGCTTCACATGATTGAAGATGACATGTACATGGCTATTTGTATGATCAACTGATTTGTATAAGATGCCTTCACATGATCTACCTGCCTATCCATAGGCTACTTCATGATCAAAGTTTACTTATCAATAGTATATATCATGATAATTAGTGAATTTCTAGGGCTACAAAAAGGAATCACAATACCAGAATGTCATGCGATCATGTTATCTTAATATAGTCACACGATGGGGTCTCGTGAACTTTTCCATGATCATTTTTATGAAACATTGAGAACATATCAGGGGTTTATTTCTGAGGGGAGGGATTGTCCACATGTAAATATCAATTTTAAGTCCACCTTCCATAGAGTATTTACATGAAAATGGTTCTTGACCATAGGTTTACACATTTCACAGATGCGGGTCTTCAATGGAATTCCATGGTAGGCATTTTTGAGGCCACATACATGTCGATGGGTGCTCGCAAGATGGAATTGAATTATTTTTAACAACACAAGAAGTATCATGTCCCTAGTGGGGTATTATGAGGGGTCATGTGAAAATTTTCAAGGGATATATATTGGTTCCAAATGCGTGGATGAGAGTATATGGAACATGGGGTGCAAAGACGATGGTTTATATCATATTCATGCATCCCAAGGTTTTCCAGGGGGAGTCCATGTCCACTGGTGGAAGTTTGTCATCATAATTTTGGTTTTCTAGCATATCTGAATGCTTTCACTACACAGTAGAATAGAGGTGTCATGATATCAGAGGGTTCATCCTATTAATTCTATACAGAAAGGATGTTCACATCTGAAAGACCTTTGTGCATCACATAATAGAGGCCCACATGATAGAATTTTTTGATAATCATGGAATTGAATGAACAATAAGGGATCATGGGTGGGGTTGTATGAACATTTACTAAGTTTTTATATTGTTGTCCTGTGTGTGGATGAGGACTTTCATATAGGAGTCAAAAAACATGTGAGGAATCTCACCACCACATGAATACCTAGAATGAATCCAATTTTTCCAGTGGCATCACACTATATTAAATTTATCATGAAATTTAATGTTCTTAAAGGGATAAATCAATGGGTTATTATAATCACCTATAGAATTTCATCCAAAGGTGGAATCTTATTGCTCCTATTTTTCACTTCTTCACTTCACTCCCCATTTTGTCTCTTTTCTATCTCCCTCTCATGTGTGTATTTTTTTGGGATGAAGGGTTTATATAGGCATAGGATGGCCAAAGTAAGTGTCACATTCGATGGGGACACCACTGTGTGCATAGGTTTGAGGTGGTGAAGATCTCCACTTAAAAAAAATCATGTGTTCGTGAGATATATTCACATGATAGAATGATTGACAGCTACAGAGGCTACACATGATTAGATCCAAGGGAATATGATGATCAATATCTATTCATGCGATGAATAACTATACAATTGTTGGAGGATTTATGTGATAGCTTCGTAGCCTTTGTATGATCCCATATCATGCCTAGGTATATCCTCTTGAGGATTCTCATGAGAAAATAAATGAATAAAATCACATAGGTAGAAGATTCTCATGATAAGAGTTCTGTTCTAATTTATGAAAATACATTGTGATTTTCTAATGTATTTACATGAGTTTCATCCTTTCATATCATGTGATAATGTAACCCTCATAGTGGATTCAGGATGCTCACATGTCAGGCTTCATGAGATAGTTGATTGGAAATAACCCAGTAACCACAACCTCTATTTAATTGTCATGCATTCATTAAATAGCTTAGTAGCGAGATTCACATGATCGTATTCACATGACCATGCTTTGATATTTAGGGTGTTGAGGTGGTGGATCTTGGATGAATTTTCATTATAATTTTTAAATGATAAAATAATGAAAAAACCAAAGGTGGAAGGAACATACATACACACTCTTTTTTATCTTATATTCATGATGTCAGTTTTATACACCTAGATGTTTTCTTTTGATCACGAGAACCATTTTTATCTTTCAATATCCTCTTATGGTTCATATTATTAGATTCATGCAATGGTATATCATGGCTTGATTCTCATAAGTACTTCATGCATGGAAAAGAAGATTCATGCATGCCTTAGGAACAACGACCATATCGTATCGGCCTTTGATTGATCATTGGAGAAGGAAAAACTAGTTTTCATTGAAAATTGGAGTCATGCAACTATCGAGTGCACATAATTGTATTGAATGAGTGGAATGTAAAGTGTGGTGGGTGTGCATGAGGATGAAGATAATATGTGGGCATGATCAAACACCTCCGATCAATTTAATCAAGTAGTTGAGCTTCTATCGTGTTATTTTTTATGGATGAACCGTGTCTCAGTCGGCCTACATCCCACACCTCTCAGAATCCTTTTCATAGAGGTATTAATAAATTATTCTATAATAGCCATTCATTGAGCAAATAATGGGGTTGTTTCCCATAAAAAAATTCCCTACATCCTCATTGGAAACACCCTCCCATCGCATATCTAACCTAGGCACAACTTTGTAGTCCCTATGCATTCATCGTGAGATCAATTCTCACCCATATCCTCAATTCTCAGAAGGATAGTTGGTTGGCCCTTGGGGAATGGCTGTGGTGACTCCCACATTTTTTCTTGGTTAAATTGGCTGGATAGATTTCTTGGATGGAAAATTTCATGTCTTAGGGAATACAAAAATAAATAGAAAAATGATAAAAGTAAAGATGAGATAATAAATCCCCCAAAATTATTAAAATAAAACCAAACCCATCGATTAAACTTAAACAAAACCTCTTATAATACCAGGATTCTTATGATTCAAAGTTATAGAATCTATAATGGAAAAGTTCCTACTGCACAACTACATGTGTCAAAAAAATAGAAAAGATATTTATTATATCATTACCTGGGTTGTTACATTATTAACCCTTTTTGGATATTACTTAATTTAAATTTAATTCACTTATTAAATAATAGAGATATCTTCCCCCCCTATAATTTTGACATTCTCTTATTTTTTACTCAATCATGTGGTTTTTAAAGAAAACCATAACCAATTAAATTAATTTCTTTTTTCAATACATTCTCTCTATGGTCAATAATTTTTACTGATTGTTCCTTATAAGAAACATTTTCCTTTAACAAATATACATTAGGGGTAAAAAATGAATATGAATCTGGAAAATATTTTCTTAATGTCGAAACAAGATAAATTTTGTGCACCTGAGATAATCTTTGAGGATAGAACACTTGGCAGTAATCTAAAATAACATTATCTAGGACTTCATATGATCCAATGAACAATAAACTAAGATTCAACTTTTTCCCAAATATGATAACACTTTTTCCCAAATATCATAACACTTTTCCGTGTATATACTTTAATAAAAACACGATCACCTACCTAAAAAAAGATATTCCATCTGGTTATCTTTAAAAAAAATTCCCTCCTCTCAAACATCCACTTATGTTTTTGAATCGTATTCACTTTACCAACCATTTCATCTAAAAACTCTAGTTCTATAAACTTCATTTCTCCCACTTTATACCAAAAAGGTAGTCTGAAAAGTCCTTCCATATTTCACATAAAAAGGTTCTATATGTATAATGGAATGAAATAGATTATTATAAAAAAACTGAACAATAGAAAGATGTTGATATCAGCTTCCCTAGTAATCCCTTGAACCAACGCAAGTGTATCTTATATTGTTTCTATCATTTTATAAAATTATCTATCAAATTTAGAATTAAAATATATAATGAAATTTAACTCAGTACCCACAAAATTCTGAAGACCTTCTAGAAAATAAATGTAAATTTTTAAACATGATTAAATATAATTGAGAGAGGAAATCCATGTAACGTAAATATATCCTAGAGATAGAGTTGAGAAATATTATCCAAAAATTAGTATCTCAAATAGTAAGGAAATGGAAAGATTTAGTTGATTGATCAACAATAAAAAAATTAAATTATTACATTTGTATTTCTTTGAAAATCTGACCATGAACTCTATAGATGTATTTTTCCAGTTCTACTCAGGTACTTACAATGTATGAAGCATCCATTTAGTAATGGTTAGTGTAATTTAACATGTTGAAAAGTAAAACATATTATGGTAATGTCCTGAATATCTATTATCATTCCATCTAGAAAATAGTACTCTTAGAGGTCTCTATACATCTAAGTTCGACCTGTTAGAACATAAAACTATGAAATTTGTGCTTCACTCAAAAATTCTTTCTTCGACTTGGAGCCAAACAACAATCATAATATCTTTTCAAATCTCAAAACACATTCATTGTTCACATTAAATTATATAAACTTAACATTATTAACTAATTCAACCTTTTCTTATAACTCATGGTATAACTTTTGAGCATGTGTAAATATTTTGGATAGCGATGATTATAATGAAACTAGAAATAAAATAAAGGATTTTCTTATATACACAATTTGTAGGAAAAAAATTATCAAATCCTTAACCAAGGGTTTTGTTCCAAACGAAAAATGGTTAATTATGCATGATATTTTAGACTCAAAGCATCATCTGCATTGTTTTCTTTTCCTAGATGGCACTGATTTGTGAAATCATAATCCTTAATTATTTCTAGAATTCTTCTTCACCATATATTCAACTAATTGTGGGTAAATATATATTTCAATGATTTCTGATTAATATATTTTTTTCACTATAGTCTATATAAATTATTCCACTAAAATTTTTAATTAATAAACTACATCAGTCAATTCTGGATCATGTGTTGGAAAATTTAACTAATGAGGTTTCTGTTAACATGAAGCATAAGAAATGACTAGACCATTCATCAACATAACACAACCAATTCCTTTCAATGAAGAATCATTTTAGTTTGGAAAAAATCACAATTTCTAGAATCATTCCCAAAACTAGAGTAGTAACCAATATTCTATTATATTCCAGAAAATAATCATCACACTCTTTCATCCAAATTAAATTATCTATTTTTTTAGTTAACATACTTTGTGTTTTAGAAAACCATGAAAATTATTCTAAAAACCATCATTTGTTACCCACTGATCCCTAAAAACTATGTACCTATGTAATTTTTTGGGTTGCAGACATTATTAAATAACATTAGTTTAAGTAGGTTCAAAAGTTATAACATCATTAGAAACAATATAACCAAGGAAGGAAATTTATTGCAATAAAATTTCACATCACTATTGCAAATTAGGCCTTTAAAAACACTATTAAAAAAATTATTGGTGTTATAGGTGTGTTGATATTGTGATAGATGTTAAATGGTTGGATTTAATAGCACTCATAAATAGCATTGAAAAAGGTCCCCCTTAATAGTCCTAAAAAATCATCGATAATGAAGTTCTTTATTAACCCTTTTGAGTATTGATAAAGGTGACCATTGTCATCACTTTTTTAGCACTGTTAAAGAGCACCTTTATCAGTACTTTTTTAGCACTACTAAAGGTCCCCATCAATAGTGGTAAAAAGTGTTGTTAAAATCCTTGTTTATAAAGGTGAGAAAAATATTATGTTCCCTCCCAACGTTTTTATCAACGGTTCCCCTATCAGCGCTTCCCCCACCTTTATCAACTCTTCAGATAAATCCACCCACCTGCACACACACCTGCCTCTAGTGAGTTTCAAACTTGATACCTCCTTCTCATACACATGCACCTTCTCCACTCCACTATATATTTTTATTTCCATTTTCTGATATATCGACATATTTATATATATATTGTAACATTTTTTTCCATATATTTATATATAATTTTATGCATATATTTATATTTATATATATTTTTACATATTTATATTTTTTAAAATATAAATTTAAAATATATTTTTTCATGGGTGTGTATGTGTGTGTTATAAGTACATACATACATACGTATATATATTTATATGCTTATATATTTCTATATATAAATATAATTATACATTTTAATAAATATTTACATATATTGTATACTAATATTTTTATACATATCCTAGAATATATAGATATATATAAATATGTTTTCAAATACATATAGAAATATATATATATATATATATATATACATTATATATACATTTATTGTATAGGTATATAAATATCCATACATTTGTATTTTAAATAAAATTGATATTATTTTATATTTAAATAATTTTTATATATTGAGATATATATATTTTATGTAAATATATTAAAATATTTATTTATAAAATTTAATTTGTATGTGTGAATATATAAAAAATATGTATATATTATTATATATTTGATTGTAAATAATAGTAAAATATGAAAATAGTAAAATGAAAAACCAATAAAATTATTATGAACATAATCCTCGAGAATAAATTCAGTATCCACTAAAAAAACACAATAAGACCCCCATAAATGATGATCAAAATCCATAGAAAGTTAAAAAATTGTGGTATTCTGACTAAAAACACATTTTTGGAGGCCTTTTGGGCCTTTTTTCCCTTGAAAATGTGACTAGGAAATTCATCAAATCACTAGTGCATAGTTCTCATTGCTATATTAAATTTGATATGTGGTATATCCCAAACGGACACCCAGATCAACTATTATGGTTATTTGAATTTTGAGTTACGATTTTAACTTATTTTAGATCATTAATTAATATTTTTATTTTTTATCTTCAAATTCTTACGGAATGAATATTACGTGATAATAAGTATTAAATTATTAATTAAAAATATTTTTCATATTATTTTATAAACTATTTTCCCAAAACACCATATATATTATGTGTAAATTTCTATTTAGCTGTATCTAAAATATACTAAATAAATATATATTATAATTCTGTCAATATAAATATATTTCTTTCAATATAAATATATTTACATCAATATAAATATATTTATACGTTAATATAATATTTTTAATATTTTTTTGAAATATAACCATTATTCGTGCTAGTAAAAAAAGGCTGATAAAGGGGGGTCTTTATCATCGCTTCTAAAAAATCACTGATAAAAGACCCCCTATCGACAGGTTTTTACAAGGGTTGATAACGGCTCCCCCTTAACATCTCTTTTATACTAAAACTAATAAAGTTCCACCCAATATAAGTGATTTTTTAACAGCACTGATAAGAGGGATTTATCAATGCTTTTTTACAAGTGCATATAAAGAAAATCCTTTAACATCACTATTTTTAGCCCTATTAAAAACACCCTTTAACCATACTAAAAACGATTTACAAAGACCTTTTTTAATGGTGTTTTTTCTAGTGGTGATAATTAGGGTTTTTAATTTCACTTTTATCAAGTGTTATTTAATCCTAATCTCTTTATAAACAAATATTTTTACTAGTGCATTTACAAAATTTTCTATATAGTTTCTTTTCTTTTTAAGTATGAAAATCTATCCTCAGGTGTCTTACATGATCCTACTAACTTTTAGAATATACCAATATGTCCTCAATAAGAAAAATAAAAAACATATTAGAGAAATCATGTATAGAATATCCATCAGGTATATAAATATACCTACTATATTATAAAACCCAAAGGAAATAACTAAAAACATATAATACCCATATCTAATATAGAATTCCATATTATAAATATATTCATTCTACACATTCAACAGATGGTACCCCAAACTGTGATCAATATTCAAAAAATTTCGAGCCCCTTGAATCTTAATATAAAAATCGTTAATATTAGTAAAAGGGTAGTTATTCTTAGTATTGATGTTACTCAAAGAATTATAATCAATGAGGGGCCTCATGGAGCCATCTTTCTTATTAAAAAAAATAAAAGCACATCATAGTGAAGTTATAGGATGAAAAAATCCTTTATCTAGAAAATCTTTCAATTTATTTTTCAATTATAAACATTCTATATGTTCCATTATAAAAATGGGTTTTGAAATAGTCCTAGAATCATGTACTAATTAAATAGTACACCCAATGTTCTGGTCAAGAATGATACCAGGAAAATAGTCTAGAATTACACCAATATATTTATTCACTACTATGACATCACTAATCTAGAAAATTTTATCCGTGTTAACAACATGAGTTATGTAACATTCACTTCAATTACAAATAAATTTCATTGTATTATTGTAGTTTATCAAAGGTATGATATAATTTATTAAAACATTGATAATTCTATAGTCTATATCAAAATATCGAACTGAAATCCAATAAATAAAATAAATAATAAGAAACTATACTCTTGGATGTTCATCTTGATTTAAAAGAATAAAAATTTCATTGATAACAAGATTAATATTTTTTTAAATCTTGGGTAGAAAAATTTATATCTTACCTTCATTAGATGATATTCGCAATTTAGTTGAAAATTTATCAAAAATATAATACTGTAAAGATCCATTGTGAAACACGGATTTTTTATAATATTAATAATCCAATAATGTATCCATAAAAACTAAATTATATTCTAATTCATAAACCATTTTAGTAGAAAATTACTTTTTCACAGCTTTTTCTTATTGATCTTGATGATTTCCAACATGAGTAATGAACTTTGGACACTCATTCATTATAATTTCGGACACATTGTAACTGAAAAATCTCTCCATTGATTGGATATCTATTACTAAATTCTTATATTTTGTTAGTACTCTATTCATTATAGTCATGATCCCCATTACTAGGCATACCAAATCGATAAAAAAATCTGGATCTTGAAAAAAATCAATGAAATGTATTTTGCCGCACCTGGAAAATTTTGGTGGCTTACTTCCAGACTTCCTAGTTGGATGCTTCTCCACTTACAACCACATTAAAATTTTCTTACTCTTCTCATCTTGAAGGATATAATATTTTGAAAACTTAATCACAACATTATCATCACAAAGAGCATCATTTAAAATGAATTTAAATTTCTCATGTCCAATTCCATTCGTAAACTTGGTTTCAATCTCGATAAAAATATATTAATTTTACAATAAATGTCCCAAATAAAATTTATTACATACCTTTCTAATATTGTAATATTTTCTTCTTATACATGTCATTAAACTTAATCCTTTTTCCTTAATTCCATGATTTGTTTCTCCATACTTATTTAAACAACCTTAGGCAAATATTTCTCAAGGAAAAAATTGATTTTTTTGTATCATTCCATAGAATCAAGATCATATTTCCCTCTAGTATTATTAACTATATACCACCATCAATCAATATCTCCTTAAAATTAATATATATAAATGGTTACCTTTTTTACATTCAATTCAACACATGACATCAAATATATTTTATAGGGAACTGATCTATCCTATCAACACCACAATATATAATGATCCACCAAATGTGAGTGTCTGATATTTCATAAAATGACTAAATATTGAAATGCTCCATTATGGTATGTAATTCCCCGACCCCAGTTACCCATAGTCTGTGCATTATTACATGACATTGGCATGATCACAAGAAAGATAAAATCTCGAAAGACCGATTGGTTTAGTAGCCTTGGAAACACTAGATATATTCATAAGGTTTACATTACATCATAAAATGAAAACTACAATAACATAGTCTCCATAGTCCACACTATTATCCCCCCACACTATCCCTACAGGTCATTCATAAATTCTTCTTCACATCCTGGGAAAAATAAAACATAGAAAAGGGGTGAGCTCAAATGCCCAGTAAGGATAACAATATAGCGGAAACTTTCATAAATAAGAATAAATATTTAAGGCAATGTATAACTAAAACAAAAGCCTTTTAAACTTGATCTTCAACATAGTATGTAAAAAGTAAAATTAAATAATTCCATTTACTTATTCACATGTATATTCTACTAATAGAATAATCACATGCAATACCAATAACCACTTTCATAATGATGGAATGCATAATGCCAGACTATCATAACCACATATCCATGGCCTCGTGCCAAGACTACCAATAAGATTGTTTCAAGGCCTTGTTCCAAGACACTATTTTGTCCCATGAGACCTACCGATGCATGAAGGAGCTATAGCGGGCTCCACCCATAACATATTAAGTCCAATGCATTCCCATATGAAAAGGTTTAAACATAATATAAACATTCGTATTAAAACTAGCATACGAAATGTAAATAATTAATCCATAAACCATGAATGGCATAAAAATAACACATCCATAGTCAAACATATCACAAAACCTTCAATACAATATAGACGTTTTGTTTCATAATAAATCAACTTCAAATAAGCGTAAAATCCATCAAAGGATGTTGACATAGATTAAATCAAAACTCTTTTTAGAGAAATTTCTCTTTCTATTTTGAAATCATTTAAGAGTCATATATTTATAAAATAAAACATTTTCTTTGAAAATATTCTTATAAGTTTGTAAGGGAATCTTCGACGATTTTATAACGGTGGAAAATAGCCACACCCACCGTATAAGTTAAAAAAACATTCTTACCTTAATTTTGTCGAAAAGGTTAAAAAACACCTTGTTTGGAAAATGACGGAAATATCCCTTTATAAACCTATAATAAAAAGTCAAACAAGGGTATAAATGAATTTAACCCATATTCTAGTAAAAAGTAAAAATGTTTTGAAATTCATTTTGGAGAAACATGGATGTGGATGATAAAGAAATCCCAGTAGATTATTACGTATAAACAACCTCGGATAATGAAGAGATTGCGAAATAAACCCTTACCTTGTAATTTTCCTTGGTTGAGGGTAGTTTAACATCTTGTATAATGGTGAAATAATTGTTATTAAATTATACAATAATCTTATATATTAATATGATATCATATATGATCTTTTAACATTGCTTTGTTAATAATATCTTAGTATTATCGTCTTTTCGGGTGTTAACTTACTCGTTTTCTTTTATATGTTTTGTTACGTAAGCCATTTTTTTCATGGATAGGTTGTATCTTATTCATATCCATAATGATATCAAGTCCTTAAACATTATTTTTAAATCATAAAATGATAATTATACTTGAATGGATACAATGGAGAATGAATCTCATCGCGTTTGTGGAGACGGTAGTCCGTACGTACGCACGAGCGACAATATCATTCTTTTGATATTAAAATAATATATAATTGCATAGTATATCATATATAAAGATTCATTATAATGTTATATTTATTATTTACATGAGTTACACATCATTATTATACCCATCCAAATAATAATATATTGAATAAAAATTACACCACGACGTGGAGACGGTAAGCCGTACGTACGCACGTATGGTGACATGTTATTCAACGGGTGGATAGAATACTGAATATGGTTGTACCATATTTATAATAACATCACAGTATATATAAGATACTGGAGTTATTATTTTATAATGGTAATAACAAAGAAATAAGAAGTGGAAGAAGAAATGAATTTGAAAAAGGGTGGTGAAAACATTACCTCTTCTTCGGGTTCTTCCTTTTGATTTGATCAAAAGGGCTCCTTAGGTTGGATTTCTGATCAAAATAAGGCCTCTAGGTTGTGTGGAGGGAAGTTGAGAGAGTATTTGGGCAGAGTTTGGCCGATCCAAAAGGCTTTTAAGGTGTGAAGTAATGATAAGGGTGATTTCCCTTTTATAAGATGGGTGAGGGGCACCTTTGGAAAAGCTAGAAATATTAATTTATAATAAATTAATATTCTATTTCTAATGGATCCAATGTTGATTATTCAAAGGTTAAAGTGGGTATAGGTCTAAAAACATTCAACCAATAGAATTTAGACAGGTTTGGGTTACTACATTAACCTTATCTTTTAGTTTTAACTCTTAGTTAATTAGTTTGACATTTACCATGTCACTTTGTATTTTTATATTATATAGCTAATAAACTTACTATATACATACAAGAGACACCCAAGTGGTCCATTAATGATAAAACTATCATGATATAAGTCTCTTGGACGAAACCTTTATTTTTAGGAATTTAATATCAATTAATAAAATAATATTTGTTTTAAAAACTCTTTTATGTCAATTTTGACACTATTCAATAGTTAATTTTTGTGAAACTTATAACAGAATGATTACTTCAAAAAAAGTTAATGAAATCAATCCTAATATGTCATATTATTCTATAAAATTAGTGTAATTCATTAAAAGTCTCAAATTATATTTATTTTTGGAATTTATAATATCAATTATTTTAATTTTTCACTATTATGGTAATTACTGCATCATTATTGTGTCATAAATAAATTAAATTATTTAATTTCTAAAAATTATAATTATGTAGGAAATATTTTTATATTTCTAATGAATATTTACAATCGAATTTTTCGTATGTATAACCCTATATTAAAAATGTTTTATTAAATAAACATTGATTTTAACTCTTTTAACTCTTCTTTGAATTAAATAATAATAAATGTCCTAATCTAATCCAAGTGGACCTAAATGATATTATTTTATTCCTAAGGTTGTTTCTGGTCGAGATACACTTGTCCAATAGAAATAGGACATGTGTTAGGGTAATATTAATAACATTTTTACCCTTAATTACCCTATTTACTTTTAACCGTGGTAAATAAAAGTAAAAAGTTACTATTCACCAAAAATTATTTTCATCTCATTGAACCACATTTTATTTCTTGATATTAACCGCATCTCTCAGATTTTCGAAATTCCATTAACAGAAGTGGTAAAATTATGTTTTATGAAAAATTTAGATTTTTATATACCACTTAGTAGTTTCACTATTCATCAAAAATTAAAGTTTTTCAGAATAATGCCAAAATTTCACCCTAAGCTATAATTGATATTCCGAATTCAAAAATGATGTCTTTTTTACAAAATTCCAAAAATATAAGTTGCATTAATTAATTTATAATTAATTCCCGCTGTCACAACAAATAACGTGTTTTTAAGAAACAATATATACCAAAAGATTGACAATTGTTTAGGTCCAATTTCAAAGTGAAATTAATTATAATGAACATCATTGGATAAAATGGTAAAAATATATTATAATTATACTTTAAAACCACTCAATAATATAATTTATCACTATAAATTATTTTGATTAAAAAAGTTGTTTTTAAGTATTTTTCACTATTCATAAAAATCGGCAGTTCTCATAAAAATACCAAAAATTCATCTTAGGATAATTTCGATATTCCAAAACCAAAAATTAAGTCCATTTTGAAATATAAAATATATATAATTTCAAAAATTAGGTATTAAAATTCATAATGGCTAGTTTGATTGGTTGTGGTGTGTTAGAACTCGATGTTGAGTACAACACACGCTATCGCATTATTCAAAGGGAAGCGTACCGTAGAAGATTGGGGTGTTACATGGTAGTTCTATTTTTATCTGTAAAGGATACCACAAACATTAAATCCTATTTTTATTGATATATAACTATATAAAACAACTCAGTTATAATTATGAAAATTATAGGTTACTGATTTGGATGGATAATGCCACCTTGGTTCCCTTCTACTACATCTTCCTTGTTTACTTTGTGGAAAAACACTCTAAACAAACATGGTTTATATGATGAAATATAATAATAATTATATACTATATCATTATATTTTAACCATAATTTAGAAAAAATAAAGGTTATTCAATTAAAATTATGCACATGAACCTAAACCAAGTTGGTGAGGTATTCTTAAGTGCATCCACGAGACCCAAGTTCGAAATTAGGTGGAGGTATAATTTCGAGTTACTATAGTAATACTATAATAGGTACTGTAGAAGTTAATATAGAAGGTAATGTTTGGTACTGTAGCAAAAGAAACTATTCACCGTGGGCCACCGGTTTGGGCCAGGATTCCTTAAAGCCTTCAGGCCAACCAGGACATTGGGTTATAAGGGCTGTCATGCAACCTTTAAGGGCTTCGGGCCACATGTAGTTTCCCTCGATAGACTCTAAAAAAAGGAGTAGCCCCATAAGAGGATTTAGAGTAGGCACACTCACCAGAACATAACCAATAGATTTGGAAGAATTAGAGGGTATGGATACTCCATTGAGACATGAATGTACTTTCACGGGAAGCTTAGCCAGATGACCATGCAAAGGTGGATAGCTATAATCACGATATAGATGCTGGTGAGGGGAAATTCCTTGTAGTTATATTCTAGTTGAATTCCCTATGACCTTGGGTCATTTAATGTCTCCTAAGCCTATGGTTCATGTAATCACTAAGAATACAGGCCTTGTAAGGGTTCCCCCTCATCCCTTAAAAGGTGGGTTATCAAAAAAACAAAAAAATGAAGGCATTTGGACCATTTGTGCAATTAACATAATCCTAAACACTAAAATCTATACTTTTCCATGATTCCAACTCTACGGAACTGGCCTTAAACATTACAAAATCTAGTTTCTTTAGACTATAATTAATTTTCCATAATTCTAGAAGCTATGTCAGGTTCCTGGTTTTAGATAGTTATGTTATAAAATATCCATATCAATATTATTTATTACAATGTTTACACTTCAACTTAGTATCCAATTTTCTGATAATATAATACATTTAATGTGAAACATGATTTATTATCATGAAAATTCTCTATTATGTTAGACATGAAGTGTTAATTCCCTTTAACTATCCTTATGCGTTTTTAAATATAATTCTTAAATGTGGTATGATCACAAAAAATTCAATAGGGGTTACAAAAAGATGAAATCTATTAATCCATTAAAGAATATCAAAACTCATGAAATATTTAAATTTAACTCACTATTCATTAAGAAAATAAATCATCGTTACATGAAAATAACAATTAATTTTTTCTCAAATAAAAAAATTTAATACCCATACCAATAAAATAAACACCTTTTAGGATACATAGATCATTACAATCATAACTTTTCTAAGAAATAATTGGAACCCTGTAAAATCCATAAGATAAACCACACATGTCAACACTCTCCTTCATGCCACTGATGAAAATGAAAATTACCCACCACATTTTAGAGATATAATGGGGATCACACTTTATATAATATATATCAAGAAAAACCTTTACCCTAATTTATAATGGGGCTCAACCGATTGTATAAGATGTATTAAACTGACCAATTTTTCATGATCTATAACGGGGATCAAGCTATTATATAAGTTTTATTGGGGTTACACATTTTACATATATAATTATCATGTACTATATCATAAATAAAAAATTTAATCTTTCATAGTTTCATCATATAACCATTGAAAACTCTTTTTAAGATATACATAAAACACTTACACATGTTGAAATATCCATTTTCTATTCAAAACTAAAATACCTAGAAGAATGGTAAATATGGTTTTTCTTTGAGAAAACATGAAAAATTTCAAGGGAATCTAAACATACGGTAATTTTTATTGTGGTTGTATTTTTTTTGAATCCATAAAAATTAAAATAGTATCTTCCATTTTTCATTTATAATGAAAATCAAGAAATTATATATATAGATTCATTTTACAGACACTTGAATAAATATAAAAAGATACATAAAATGTACATTAAATTACTTAATTTTAATATAATTGTAATATTTTTTTTAAATGTATATCTAATAAAAATAAATAGAATGAATTATGAAAATCAGGATTTTAAAAGAACATCCCTTACCTTGAGTCTGAATATTGAAAGTTGTTATATATCTTCCTCCTATTCAAACATCCTCTTAAGGTTTACATAAAAATATATCTTATTATGGTTTTGGAAACAAACCATATCCTTTAGATCATGTGGGGGGGTGAAAGAAATAGAATTTTATAGTTCTTAAATGAATCAAAGGGTTCTTGATGTAACACCTAGATGTTTTTATGATATATTTTCATTAAATAAATTAAATTATTTGATAACATGCATTGCACATAATCCCGAGTTAAATCAAATTATGAGATTCCCGTAGTATAAAATGTCCATTAGAACCTAGCCATTAGGATAGATTTAATAAATATAACTAACTTATGAAAATGTATTCATTGGATATTAGTTGTTTTTAAAAAATATAATTCATTTATATATTTGTATTTATAAATTGAGTGAATTAATATTCTTAAATTTAATTAATAAAATATATATTTTATATACATAATAATATATTTTTTATATTCATCTGATAGATATTTTTTTCATTGGGTATGAATATACCCTATTTTATGTATAAAAATCTATATTTTTTCAAAGGGGTAATTTTACCGCATTTTAATGGAAACCCATTTTTACAGTAAACTTTTAACACATTAATAATTTTTATATAACAACATTAAAATATTCTTTTCATTCTAGATATAAAAATTTACTTTGGTTCAATTTTTTGTATTTTTCTAATAATATTCATGTTTTGATGAATACTAAAAATACCCGAAATTTTAATTGAAAACAACATTCTTCATTAATATAATTTATATGGATAAAATATATTATTTAATGTTTTTAATGTATAAATAGAATATATTTTTACCATTTAATATAATTTAGGTTATTGGAAATAATTTAATTTTTAATTTAAATGTAAAAATATTTCAATCTTTTGCAATGTTTTAACTTTTAAAACCCTTTTTAAAATATCAACAATGGAATTAATTTTAAATTTATTTACTGAAAATTCTATGTTTTGAATTTCGAATAATGGATTCCATATTTATAATAATTATTTCCAAATTATTTAAATATATTTAGTTTATTTTTGGGCTTTATGGGAAGTAACTTCATTAATTTTTATTAATATGATGAAAGGATAAATCGGGAAATTAAGGGTAAAATATTAGTATAAAATTACCCTATAAATTATCTTAATATCTTTAAATGACTTTTTTCAAACTAAATAATACTTTATTAGAAATTTTATCCATTGTAAATCACTTGGATGAGATTAGGACTTTAAATTTATTTTATTTAATGAAAATTTAAATACAGCTCACTCGAATTTTAATATCTATATCATTTTAAATACAAGTCTATAAATAAGATAAATTTGATTATAAATAAAAAATTTAAATAAATTTCTTTATTTACAATTTTATTTTATTTTTAGTTTTTAGGAAATAAATAATTTCCATAAATGTTTAAACATTGATGATGCAAAAATTATTTAATTGATGATAAAATAAATAATCTAATTTTTATTAAAATGTTAATAAATATTAAAAGACATGAAAACATAGTAAAATAATATTGGTTGAGTATATATAGATGATAATCATCTTATTGTTGCTTTATTGACTATTTAGAGTCTTATACAAGTGGTTAGGACACATATATTATTTTATTTAAAATTGAATTAAAGTTGTGACATTCTTGTTTGAATTGGTATTACATTTTTAGTATAGAATTTTCCAGAAGATATCTTCCACTAAATGAATTATTATGAAATCTATTACATTTATATTCATCATGGTAGTCTATTTAATTTTAGTAAACAAATAAGTGTATCAAATAATTATGGAAAACTAATGTTTTAAATAATTTATTAATGGGGATAAAAATAAATGTTATTAAATTTTTTAAAATAAATAAAATTTAGGATATATATTATATCCAACTATTTTTATAGATGACCTTGACCCCTTAGTAATATAATAAAATATTTGGTTTGATGTTATCTTTTTATTTTAATATTTATAAAAATAAATGAATTGAATTGTGTCAAAATTTCCACCACTGACTGTTTATCAAGACATTGTTTTATAAAATTATTTAAAAAACATAAAACATTTTAAAAAAACATTTATTAATTATTATATGGTATCAAATTTTATAATGTATTTATTTATCGTCTAGTTTACATCAAATAAGTAAATATTTTTTATCCTTTTAATATTAACATATTTTTAAGCCAAGATAAAAAGTAAATAGAATAACTAGGTGTTAATTAAAATGACAAGGATTGAATTCATCTAAAAAGTAATCTAAAATTTATTTATTGATTTTATTAAAACCATATATCATATCATCTTTGAAATTTGGAAATTTTGGAGGTTTTTTATGTGGTTCGACTTTATTATAATTTTATATTTGCAAAAGTACCCCTCACCTCAATTATAAAAGTCCACCACCATCCACATTTCATCACAAATTTTGAGCCTTAATACATGGATATCCCCTATAATATTAAATTATAATCTTACCTTTTAACATTATAGAGGGTCAATTATTCTCTAAAACCCAACTCTAGTGCATTAAGAGTTGATTTAGAAGGATCATGTTGAAGAAGAGGTAATCTCCTCTACCGATTCTTTCGAAAATATTTTTTATTCTACATACTCTTCATGTGTTTTTTTATTATAAAGTAATATCTCCAGTATCACGTATATAATGAGGTGTCATTATGATTATGAAACAACCATATTCCACCTTTAGTTGATCCTATGAGAAACAAAATCCTCATGCATGCGTATGTACGGATTACCGACTCCACGCTCTGGTGGAACACGTTTTTCACCACTACCTTACCTGGATGGGTATGATGATGGAAATAAGATCTATATATTATTATTATAACATGATATTTATTCTTAAATATTATACACCATCCACTTTAACAACGTTCAAAAATTGTGGGAATGATATCATCACTCGTGCGTACGTACGACCAACCATCTCCATGATACGATGTGATTCCTTATACATGATTTTAATTAAGTAATGTTTATATATATAAATTGAATGAATAAATATGATATATATTATACCAATATCATCATTTAAATTATATAAATATAACCATAGAATAGGATTACGAACTTACTTAACAAAACTTGTATAAGAACATAAAATAGTTTTATACCCAAATAACGAGTAATAATGAAATGTTATTAAAAAACAGATGACAATATGATCATATATGATATCATAAAAATGAATATGATTATAGAATAATTAAATGAAATTATTTAAATCATTATACAGGAGTTTTGGATACATAAAAATGAAATTGGACTTAAGGTAAGAGATAATCTTGCAATCTCATTATTATCTGAGATAGTTTATACATAAGTATTTACTAGGATATATTTATCATCCAGGTCCATGTTTCTAAAATATGTAATCTTATGTATACTATTCTATAATTATTTAATGTAAATTACACCCATTGGTGAATTTTTATTAAATCCTATGAAAATATTTTTTATTTTTCAATATGAGGTACTTTTTGAATAATCTGAAAAAAGTCTGAGAAGAATGTTTTCATTTAACTTATACTAAATAGAATGTTTATATGTTTTTATAAAACAATATTTCCATGAAATTTACTTTAAAAAATATAAATTAGTTTTTAAAAGAAATTATTTTCTTTTAAAATTGTGTGGAACTTTGAGAAAATAATATTTTTTTGAAGCAGAAATGATATTTTCCTCAAAAATTAATTTCAAGTTTTCTATAAAAATTATTTTACTTCTAAGATGGAATTATTTAATAGGGTTATGATTCATGTTATTATCCCTATTATTAATATGTTTTATTATGTTTATAAGGGAATGTTTTTTTATCAAAATCCATTTTTTATATGGATTATTTTATAATAAAATGATGTTTAAGAAACCCATTTCATTCATTGGGTTTTGCCATGATAAATTATTTATGTTTTTCTACCACACATAAGAATGATTTCATTATGGAATTTAAGGGAGATATATATCCCTCCAATGAATTTGGTAATTATTTTTATAACATTATATAGATAGGTATGAAATGGGAAATGATCTCAGTTCAGTAATATAGGGTTGGAATGAGAAGTGAGCTTAGTTTAGTAATTGACTTTGTCTACTATGATGGTATTGAAAATGATCTTTGACAAATATGAAATAATTTTATATGAATTTGTGTGTGCCAAAAAAATTCATTTCCTATATTATGACGTTCTGGATTACATTCATTGATTCTTATGAACTTTTATGATTTATCTAATAGCACGATATCACGATCTTTCATATGCAGGATAACATTTTAAAATGTTATGTTCTTATGTGTTATGATTATGATATGATTGGTATCTAATTTTTTACCCTTACTGAGCATCTGAGCTTACCATACCATATGTTTTTTTAACCCAGGTCAAGAAGAAGTACATATAGAAAGATATGTCAAAACGGGGTCAAGTTATGAAGGAATAAGTGGGAGACAATGTAGATGTCTTATGAACCAGTTGTTTATGTTTCCCAATTTCTAAATACACTATAATTATACGGTAATTTCATGGATTTGTTGTATTTTTTAATGAATATTATTCAATTTTGGAGTAATATCTATGTATGTAATTTATGGGTCTCTATACATGTAGTGTTAATAAATGAGAATAATCTCCGTCCCTTTATAAGATAAGAGGTGAGAACTCTTGAAATTTTAGTAAATATTAAATTAATATAAATTAATTTTAATCTTTCAAAGTATAAAAACCAATATGATTCAAACATAAATTGACAATTAGTCTAAATAATATCATATTAAAAATATATTTTCATGTTTAGATAATATTTTTTATCTTATATTTTTTTGACCCACCATTTACGCTTTTGACAATTATCGTTATATTAATGTTTTTTAAACTTAAATGGTAAATAAAGTTACCATAAAAGGATAAACCAACCATTAATGGACCTTGGATGATCTTTTCCACAAATTACTAATTAATTTTAATAATAATTAATATTATCAATTTTTCATAATTTAATAAAATGTTATTTTTTATAAAATATCATAAATGTAATTTTTGACATTATACATTTAATTTTACTCTATAAATAAAAATATAAAGATAGAATTAGAATCTAAACCATTCACACACCAATATCTTGTTAGATGTATCTAAAAAATTTGGGACACTATAACTCACTCAAATAATATTTTTTATAGTTTTTAAACTCATTTTATTGGTTTTTTAGTACTTGCACATGAACTGTGTCTATGTTGTATAAGAATTTTATGTAATTATTTAAAAAATAAAAATAAGTAACAAATTACCATAATTTATTAAATAATATATATTTAAAATTCATATTCAAAATAAAAAAAGTCCTCCATTTTTATTTATGTAAAAAATATAAAGATAATAAAATAATGAGAATAACATCTTTTACATCATTATATAAAAATAATATTACACTCAAAATCATGGAAATATTTAATAAAAGTGTTATATATTATAAATTTGGATAATTATGTATGAGATATACTCATCCAATTAAATTAATTCAACTATTAGGAAATTTTTCTAGTTATTATCATTTTTTCTTTAATATTAATGGTCTAATTTAACCATTACTGTGGTAAAAAAATTAATATGGTTATTATTCACAATGTTAAAAAACAAAGGAAACATTTAGAAAATTTTTACCCACTGATTAAAAATCTATAATATATTTTTAAAACAACACAATTCCAATAATTGGAAGAATTTAATTTAAAATTAAACCTAAAAAATGATGAAAAATAGTTTTTTCAGAAAAAATAACCTTTTAAGAATAAAATGTTTTTATACTAAATTGATGTATAAAATTCCTTTCAAAAAAACATAATTTAACTATTCTAAATATAAATTAACTAATTAAATGTCAAAACTAATAAAAATAAATTTTAATTTGTAAATTCATGAAATTTAAAAAAACTTTTCAATAAAATTTTGTCTTTCACATTTCATTAAAAATAAATATTTTTAGAAATTTCTCAAAAATTCAACTTATTATATTTTGGAAGTGATTAATTCCAATGAAATTAACTTCTTTTCAAATTAAACTTATATAATTTTAAAATGAAACTTGTATATAAACCTTATTATAAAATACTATAATAAATAAATATTATTTTTGATTTTAAAATTACTTAATATTTCTATAATTAATATAAATATCAAATTAATGAATACAAATAAATATGAAAATGATGTATTCTATCATTGCGTATTTATTTACACTAAATATTATTTTCCTATTTTCCCAATGATTTTGAAAGTCTCTGCCATCATTCCATCATTTTTTAAAGAGACAAAGGAGAATTTAGGGCACTATTATCAAACAACTCCCACTGAGATTGCAGAAATGGTGCAGTGGGGATTGTGATGGTTTTGAAAGTAGTTTATATTATCCATGGTAACTCAAGGTGATAAATAAAAATTTTATGATATATTATTTATTTTTTTGTTGAAAATATATATAGTTATTTCTTAGCAAGCTTTAGGTGACTATAATTGATGAAAATTAAAATAACGTTTGATTAAAATCGAATGAGGTATCATTTGGACATATTTTTCAAAAATAAAAATTTAACACTAGATCGTCAGTTTAATAAATAGTTAATTCCATACTATAAATAAAGTTATAACATTTACCATGGGTACAAAATTTAAATTTACACACATCCATGCTTCAACTTCAAACCATGTACCCCTAACTATTATCAAATAAATCATTTCACTACTTAATTAAAAATTAAGATTTAATTTTCATGAATAAAGGTTTATGGAATCATTATAATTTCATTTCAAGTGATGGTTCTTTGATTTGAGGTTATACAGATAAGATACTCACATCAGATTATCAAAACCCCATGTTGTAAGTTAAAATTAAATTAGTCACACACACACACACAATTATTATCTTTAGAGAGAGTTAGTGCTACAAGTGATTAATTCATAGACCATTATCTAGTTATGAGTAGGTTAGGAATGGGATTGAGTGTGTTTTTTCAATACAGAAGAGATAGTAACGAAAATTACCAAACTATAAGAAAATATAAAATCATTGGTGGCATAGACACCCACGAATCACTTTGTTCCCCAATAATTTTGGAATATTGATATAACACTATCTCACAAAAAATATTAAAATTTTTTTATTTATATACTATTTTTGGATCATTTTGGGTCCACTTTTTAGGACCAAGTTCACCTGTATGTGGATTGTATTCTCATTGACTATAAAATCTCACAAATATTTCAGACTAATAATTCATGGGGGGATTTGAGTTTTTGAATTAGTGGTGGGGTTCATTATGAGAACTAGAAATTAAAATGATATTTTTATTGTTTGATCATATTTCGGTTGTGTTTTTGGATGAAATTTGTGCATTGGTGTATGACCTAAGTGTTCATGAATATCCTATAGAAGGGATTGATGGCCAGAAAACTATAATTATATTGAAGTACAACATTCAATGTCTGATTATATTGGTCATTACTTAATGTTTTATGATTGAGGGGGAAATATCCTCTACATTGGGTTCTTAGGGTTGGAACATCTATTCACAGGATGAATCTATTTAGGGTATTTTTTTCATTATAAAGGGTTCTCGACCTGACTTGTTTTTTGGATTAGTCAGGCATGCATGAAGAGAATGTTTAGTGAACCCTTATTTCCCCTTTACTCTCTCAACCTTCCTTGGTAAGGGATGTTCTAGGTGCTATTTTATAGTTTTAGAGGAAATATTATTTATATTTTTCTCTCTATTAATGTTTCCTTTTCATTATTATTGATTTTTGGTCATTATAGTGTAGTGTTTGGAACCAGCTTTAATAGATCATGGTGGAATCATCTATTTTCATATGTTATTCATGTGGCATACTATAGGTCATATAGATATGATTTATAAAGTCCTTCATGAATTTTGTTTGATGAGGTATGACACTATAGTTATTTTTTCAACTCTTTATATTCAATTAGATTATATCGATGACTAAATTGATTCCACATGTTAGAGCCTTATCTCAGGTTGATATTAGGAGTGTGCTGTGGACCTCCCATGATCCCTTAGTTGTGGTATTGGTATTATGCAGTCAACTAGTGAGTTATTTTTTGTTTAGTACATTCTAAGTTAAATTTTATAATTAATTAAATTTATAGGTGTATAATAGTAAGCAATTAAAAATTATAAAAGAGTCATATTTCATTAATTCGGTTGTTTAGATTAACATTTGAGACTTACATGGATGTATGTTGTATAATTTAATTAATCTAGATTAATAGGAGATGTTGGATGTTTAATTAGTGAGGAAATAACTCAGTATTGAGGTAGGTTGTCCCTTATTCATACCCATTTGGTATTATTCATTTTATTTATATAAATTTTATATTTGTAGTCAGTACTCTGAAAGATATTACCATGTAAGATATATAAATTATTTAGTTTATATTTAATTCTCATTCATGCATTGAAAAATGTGTGAGGGGCTAAGGTGGAGTCTTGTGAAGTATCATGACATCCCCATTCACTGCGGAATGAGGCCTTGATTATGAATATTTTCCTATGGAACATGGATCCAGATGGGTGTAAATTAAATGAAAGGAAGTGAATAACATGTATTATTGCTAGAGTTATATGTCCTTAAATACATCTAGGTATAGGTGAGTGATGATTTGAAGATATTTTCCAGGGTATTATCCATATGATAACATAAAGAGGCCTCTAATCCTTCATGATTATTGATATAACTATATGGAGGGTCTTTATCCCCCACTAAAATTTGATTACCTGGGTTGGTAAACCCTATAGAGATCTATAGATGGTTTCTATGGGGCCTATCTAGTGATAACATATGTATTGAGATGGATTTCAAGCATCTCTAAAAAGGTCATATATTATGTCTTCTCTTGGTTAGTTAAAACGGATTTGATTAAATTTTGATAATTTTGTGGGACAATTTAACCTCTAAGGGATTTGAGTCAACCCAAGATATGTGTTTGAGATAAGGGGACCCTTGAAGGGTTTCCTTATTTAAGGTGGCTGAGGGGACCTGAGTGGATTCATTGTGTATTTGTTGAAACTATAAATGGGTGTGTGGGTAATGGGTAGTGAGTAATTTTGGTGTCACCTTATAACCTAATTCAATAATTTAATCCTAATGATGCTATGATGATCAAAATTATCTGTGATTATATCATAGCGATCAAAAATAGAGCTTGATATTATTAGATTTTATAGATCCACCCCACTAGGAATCAGTTTTGGGACCTACTACTATTTGATTTATAAGAAATTCTCTTTAGATATGGTGATAGGTCATAATTTTTATTAGATATCCTAGGATTACTTCTTATGGTTTAGCTTTATGCTGGATGAGTATGATGATTTCTTTGGATAATCTCTTTAGAAATAGGATAAATTCCTTCTACTGTGTGACTTTTTTTCTCGATAAAGAAATACATTAATGTTTTAGGTGAGATTAGATTCCCACTACATTGGGATCCAACCATTGTGATCTATAGTGATTTCCTAGGATCACACTCTTAGTAATTATATTAGAGTATAATGTTATATGTTTTCCAAGTGTCAAACCCTTAATAATTTTCTATTGAACTTGACACTAATGAATTATCTAGGGTCATCCCCATAAGAATCCACCATTGTTCCTAATATAAATATATCATTGGTCAATCTCCTTTGGAATCGGCTTTGGGACTGATGGAACTATATTTCTATGGGCTATATGCTACGAAATCTTCATGTTAATGATATTAGTAGTCATGGTTTTGTGATGTACTCAAACACACCTTTGTATAAAATGACGTAGGTTTGGTTCAATATAGTAGAGAAATCCATTCATTCCATACATAAATATTACATATTATTATATGAATATTCAATATAAATAATAGTGATAAATGACAGAATCATATAGGATTAGTGTATTTGTAACCGTCAATACATAAAAAAGTAGTTCATAAGAGATCTTTGTCATCTACCACTATGTTATTTATAACTATGACCCTTCTTGTACATATCATACATATGGAAATTACATATAACATGGGGAAAATAAACATACTAAAGTGTTATCTCATAGGGTTAGAAAGTGGAGACAAGGGATATATCCATGATCACTTCAAAATAACATAAGCATGAGTATATGGAAACATGTGAATAACATTTGAGAACCATAAAAAACATATAATTAATCATTTTCTTCAATGTTGGAATAAATATTGGTAGTTCATAAAATATGAATCATAAATGAATCAAATCACATGAACTATGAGATAATAAAATTGGAAAAATACATAAGTTTGTGTAATATATAATAGAATAGAACCCATTTCATTAGTAGTAAAATCTCACATCCATGAAAATCATGGTGAATTTGTTCCACTCCAAAAACTATCATATCCATAGTAAAGTTTGAATCTTAATAAAATCATAGTAGATAAATTCTCATAATCAACTGTGTTTACTCCCCATTCTAGTCCCCATTATCTAATTAGATATCCATCCTCCCCCAATGTACTAGATGACTATATAATTCTAGGCCCACCTATGAAATATTGAAAATAACATATATGTTCCCCAAAGTATCATAAAAGTTTCATCATATAATAACCCATGAAAAGTAAACGGTTTTTATAAATATTTCATCAATGAATCATAGGATAAAATCTTGATAAAAATGGGTTTCATAAAAATATAATCATAACATTATTAAACCATGGAAAAGAAATGATTTTCATTGAAACGTCCTAATATATTCATCATAAGCCATCCAAAGAATGAAATTGGGTAGTATCATTTGATCTTATACCTAGTAAATCATAAGTATCTTCAATGTATGTTATAATAGATTAAAATTTCTTTTAAATGATCTCTTGATTATTTCATGAAGAAAATTCCATTTTCACTTTAAAAAAGATTTTTTAAAATCTAAAAAAATATCTAATCTTGAGGAAAAACGTTTTCTTAAGATTATACATGGAAATATGTAAATGAATCTTTAAAACATTAATTTTTCATGATAATGGTAAATTCTTTTCATTCTATGTTTGTTAAAACAAATACTTGTTTAATATTTTTGGTATAAATTAAAAATGTAACATGTTTAAAATGTGGCCAGATGATTCATTTTAAATCATTTATTAAAAATTAAAACATTTATAAAAATTAATTTTAAAAATCATTTATGAATTTTAAAAATAAAGTTGAAACATTTTTTTGAAAGTATATATATGAATGAAAAATTATTTTCGATTGAAGAGAGAAATAAAGTTGATTTTCCATAAAAACATTATTTTGGTGTCTTATGTCCATAAGTAGTGGAAAATTAATTGAAAAAATGTATTAGAAAAATATAAATATTGGATAATAGATTTAATGATTTTTTAAGAGGTAGATCAAAAACATTCACCAATAGAATCATAAATATAATCAAGCTTGATAAACGATGATATAGTAACATTAATCCATTACCTCAAGTTCCAATTGCTTCGAAAGAGATATAACCTGACATATAAAATAAATAAATTTTATATAATTACATTAAATATGAATAAAAATACTTATACTATCATATATTAACCACTTAAAACATTTCGACGCTCATTTACAAATAATGGTTAATTAAAATTGTCGTTTCCAGGTGTTAACTGTTTTGTTTTTCAATAGAGAATCATTTCTATAGTTCTGGTACCTGTAAATTGATCATGGTTACATCACTTATATAAAATTTACAATGATATAAATACCATATATATTCACATAATATAATTATTTAGAGTTATCCATAAAATTTAGTGTTTGAAAAGTGAATTACAACATTCTTTAATAAGGTCGGCCATGCGTTCGTATAAAAACATTTTACATTTTTCGATAGATGCAACAAAAGAAAGGTAAATTAAAATTAAAATTTAAATAAAACTAATTATATAATATACATAATATATATTAATTAAATTTATCCATATTACCATACATGTAAATCATAAATGAAAAATGATTCACCTCGAATCGGGGTTGTGGTAGTCAACATGTATGCACGAAAGACAATATAATTTTACAATGGATTAAAAGGATGTGATTAATGATTATTAAGTCATCATAATAAATATTTCGGATATCTATTATATTTAGTTATTTATTTTAGGATAGATACCATATATTTAGTGTAGGTATAAGAATTAATAATATTTAAAACACTCAGTTAAAAGTTATACATCTTCATTGAGTAACCTCTTTGTCTTACATGTTATTCATTGAAAGGATAGTATTTTGGAAAGAAACAAATATCTATAATATTGAAAAAGAATATACAAAGTCATTATGATGGTTATTATCTTAGATAAAATGATCAAAAGTTTTTTTTAATTATATAAAATAGGATCACTTTTATATGTGAGGGGGGGTCTAGTCTATGTTTTACATAAATTAATAAATTAATATAAATTAATTTTACTAAAAAAATGTATCAAAATTGATATAATTAGAAGATAAGATGAGTAAAATTTTAAATCCTCTATTCTAATAAAATTTGAGCATGTATTGGTTATGTTTAATCCTTATCATTTATTTTAATCCCGGTTAATCTTTTTTGACAGTTGATGTTAGAATAATGTTTTCTACTTATTAAGGGTATTAAATGTCACTATAAAATGACATGTTATTTATAAAGGGAACATTATAGATATTTTAGACCTTGTGAAATTCATTTAGAAAAATTTATCATTTTAAATAATATTACTTTATTGGATAAAATTTTCTTTATTATAAAATATCATCAATTTCATTTTTGGATTTTTTTAATTTCTTTGACATTGAAAACAATATGAAAAAATTGGAATTAGAATCTAAAACATTAACAAATATCTGACATGTAATATTTATATATATATTTCTTGTAAAACAATTTTTCAAATAAATTTTATTACTTTTAATATTTTGGAAATCATTTGTTATATTATTTAATTAATTTAGTAAATGCTTTGTTTTAATTTCATAATTCCTTAAGGTAATTATTAAATTTATAAAAATTAAGAAAAATAAAATGATAAAAAATTTATTTATCTTAGAAATAAAAATTTAAAACAAAACATAACCTCATTTTTTATTTATATAAAAAATTTTGAGACATTAATTTCAAGAGAGTGACATTTTCTATTTATTCCTTTCTTAAAACAATTTAATGGTCATAATCAAAGAAAAATGGCACCTAGAGGCCAATGATTCGAGACTTGGATGATAATAGTTGAAATAAAATCATCCACATAGGACAAATAATGTTTTATACGAATTATAAAAGCCTTATTCATATATTTTAACCTAATTTTTCCCATTTTACAATTATCGTGGTCATAAATATTTACTAATGTTACTTTTCATAAGAAAAAAAAAATGAAAAAGTAATATTTAATAAATTTTATCCTCATGATTAAAAATAAATAATATAATTTTTAATTCCCATTTTATATAATTAGTACAATTAATTTTTAAATATTCATGCAAAACGCGACGATGGTTGTTTTTTAAAGAAAAAAATATTTTTAAGCATGAAAATGATTTAATTCTTATCCCAAGCCTATAAGAAACATTAAATGAATGATAAAACATTTAATTAACTATTTAATATATATATTTCATTAATATAATTCACCAATAAGGATTAATTTAGTTTATTATGATAAAATAATATTATAATCATAAAACATTTTTTTAGAAAAACATCACTTTTTCTTGGAAATGAATTTATTTTAATTTCTAATCAAACTATAATGGTTGAATTCATTTTGTACATGTGTAAACCATATATTTTTCAAAACATAGTTATCCCTATTCCAAACTACTAATACAATTTCATGGTGATAATTGTATCATTAAATAACAATATTTTAAGATTATATCTCTATTTGTTTAAAATATATATTCCTTGTAGAGTAACATATCAAAGAATTAAAACATATTTGAAGAGAATTATCATAAAATTATGTGATGTTACATTCACTCACCTCATTAAAATAAATTTTACCCTCAAAGTTTCATTACCGAGATACAAATATATTATGTTATCAATGTTTTATCACTTCCTCGGGTATCCAAGAAACATCTTCAAATTTTTTATTCCTACAGATATCTATAACCTTGTGAGTTTTCTATATCCATAGTAATTTCTCTCTACATTACTAGATTTTTATCAGTTGTTTTTCATAGGAATTATCATAATCTATTAGTACAATATCTGATTTCAGTGTATGTAAAAGATTTGGCATATACTTAATCTGGAGAGAAACATATAATATATCACGAACTTGAGGGAGGTTCAGAAGAAGTGACATGTTATTAGATAATATATTTTACTCGATCAAAAATATAAAAGGGGATAATATACCCATTTATCAACATTATCATCTTTTAAAATCCCGTTAAATTATTTCATTGAGATATTAATAGATATTCCTTCTCACTATTTTCAAATTATATATTTCTCCAAAGATTTTTAGTATAACATTTCTATCAAATATGAGCTACTATAGTGTGCTACATATTGATCTAACCTTCAACATTATTTCCATATCTAGATTATTTTATAATACCATTCTTTCCCCAAATTCATCCCAGAACATTGGTGTTCTACACTTCCTTCTGTAGACAGATTCATATAGAGCCAGCCGGTTGATTAGGTAAAAGAAATTATTGTATTAAAATTTGAATTAAGGATGGTTTTGATCCAAAAAATCCATTTTAATTCATTTAAAACAGTACCAAATTTTCTCTATGGATTCAATAGTTCCCTTATCGTGATCATATATATGTGGATGATAAGTAGTATTGAAACACGCCAATAAATTCATAGTTAATTGAAGGCATCTCCATAACTTTATATTAAACCATAGATCTTGGTCATATATGAAATAATATTTTACACAATGAAACCTTAACACTTATTTGATATATATTATAAAAATATGATCAACATATAAATCATATGTCAATGAAATGATGCATTCCCACTACTTAATGAAATTGGCTAACACCCAAAAAAATGGACTTTTGATATTTTGGGGAGTCTAATGAAAAAAATAAATGGTGATGCTTTCCCAATACCATTTTGGTATGGGTAATGGTTATAATAGACCCTTAGAATTATTTTACTCCACATTAAATTTTTGGCATACTTTGAGAAAATAAATATACTCTGTAATTTCTGTTTTCATATTATCCAAATAGAAATAATCTATCAAATATTTATAAATTTTAAAATTTATAGGATAGATAGATACTATTGAATTATGATCTTCATACAAAATATCCTTCTTTAAATCTTATATGGAGGAAACATATACATGGTTTATAAATCTTTTCATTCCATCAAAACCACGGTTGAACTCGAGAACATTTATAATTTTCTCCTTCTATGCCTCCTTAATCCTCGCATAGAGAGATGATTGAAAAATAATTTGAGAACGATAATATTTATCCCCTTAATTATTGAATTCCATTTAAAAAAATAAATTCTATAAATATTGGGTCTTTGGTGGTCATCATCAAAGATAATCTGGCATCATCTGATCGAATTAATGTATTCGACACCATGTTGACCTTCCCATGGTGGTAATGTATTAAGCAGTCATAATATTTTAACACCTCCAACCAGTATCTTTGGTGCATATTCAAATCATTCTACGTGTATATATACTATAAAATATTAGTTTCATTATATATATGACATATTTATTTTTAATGAAATTTCCCAAATAACTTTAATGAAATAGTTAATTCATTTATCTCCAAATTATGAGTTGGTTGATTTTTATCACAAACCTTCAATTGTTGTGAGGCATTGTAATCATCATATAATTCTGTATGAGACTGTATCCATGTAAATTATTTGATGCATCACTATAGATCAAAAAACCATGTCCAAGACATAGTAATGTGATAATAGGTTAAATGAAATTCCTTATCTTTAGTTCCTACAAATTTTATTCACATTAATCAATCATATGAAACATGGATTCAATTTGAGTTATCATTATGAGTGTATTAGATAATGATGGGAAATTATAAATAAATTAGTAATAATATCGAATGAACCCATGAAAATTATGGATCTTATTTTTAGTGATTACTATTAGAGAATATTTAATTACTCATTTCAATGATTTATCCACTAATATTCATGCACTTTAGATGATATATCCCAAAAATGAATCGTGGTGTTACAAAAATTTACATTATATAAAATTTTCATATAAATTCTCTTTTCTTGTGGTCTTTGGTGAAATACTTTATCAATCATCATGTTATTTATTTATCTTAGAATATATAAACATTAAATTTATAAGTTCTAACAGAAACTAATTAATGTAACTGATAAATACACAATTCCTTAACTACATTAATAAAGATGTGAAATTAAAAAGATAAAATGGAATCACTATAAATTCCTAGTGTACATACCTCCCATGGAAGGTTGTATTGGGTACATCATCACATTTGAGACTCAATTAATATCATCCAGATTGATGATAAATATTTGAAAAGTATTGGTATAACCATAATTGGTCTAAAAATCATCAATACAAGGTAGAGGATACTTATTATTATTTTTTATCTTGTTCAGTTATTTATAATCAAAATAGAGTCACAATGATCCATTATTCTTCTTAACAAAATAAATAGGTTCACCACATTGTGATGGACTTGTTTGAAAACTCAAAATCATGATTTAGAAGAAGACTATGAATCTTATCTTTAAATTCATTAACAATCCCTCATATAATATACATTTAATTAACGTTATGTTTCTCACCATCCATCTGAGATAAACACACATTTTAAATAGGAATCTAGGCCTATAAAAGGGAGGTAATTTTTATTGTAATTTTATTTTTATCACTGCATTGATAAATGATCATGGATTAGTCTAGAATATAAAACATGACTTCCCTTATGTGTAAAATGAAATGGAATTTATGTAAATAAATCCAATCGATGCATAACATACTAAAATATTCAACCTGATGGATAATAATGATATTTCCAAGAATTAAATTCCCAATAACATCAATTTGAGAAGAATCATAATCTTTATATGTTATTATAATACCCTTAAGACTTTTCATTATTAATTGAACATCTAATTACAGAAGTGTTATTATGATACCATTAGAAAAATAATTTGATATACAAGAGTTGATATATACACAATCAATTGAGACATTTTCTATTTTAGGGTGGATGGTATGTGTACACTTCACTAATCCATTATCCTCATCAACAATAATGAATTCATGAGGAATACCTTCTTCTCAAGGATTAATAGGTTTTTAATGTCGATGATTTTTATCAAGCTTTATGTCTGATTAATAGTAATAATAATTTCTAAAATTAATTTATTTGTAACACTAGATTATGGGTTATGCATACTATGATCATGTTTTCTCCGAAATTAGATAATATTTTCTTCACATAAATTCTCTATTTGATTTCCCAATGACCTTCTTCTCCACACATAAAACAATTACCAGTCCCCTTAATAATATTTTCTCCATATTTTATTCCACACCTTGAGAAGAAATCAATAATAATATTCTATTCTCTATTGGTTTTTAAATTTCCTCATAATTATATGTATATTTTTTTTACAAAACCATGAGATTAATGTTTATCTCTAATATCTATCTCTACCGAGATGGAACATATATCGATTTCTTCGTAGTTACTGACATATCTTATGGATAACTATCATGGGATATATTATTTTAAGGTAATGATAAATTGGTTAATCATACATTTAGTTTTAATGATAATACAAGAATAGTACCTCACAAGACAAGTAAAATTTTCCTCTTAGTTACTAATAGATTTATTATCCTTCTATTTTTGATCAAGGAATTCCTTATCCATTTTTGCGAACAATATGAGGAAATTAATTATTTAGAAATATTATCCTAAACTTATCCCAATTCATGGATTATTTTACTTACCATTTCATAATGTTATTGATAATATTCTACCAGTGATATACTTTTATTTCCTAATAATAAATAACCAATATAATGAATCTATTTTAAAAACATCGAAATATGGAAAATATATTTTCTGTAGCACTGATAAATTACTCAAAAACTAGAGGATTAATAAACAAATTCAAATAAAGATAATTTTACTACACAAATGACTCTACAAAATCATGATCCCACCAATCATTTTGAATCTCATCTTGATTCATTTACTACGAATGATTCATAAAGGTAACTAAACATATCTTTGACACTGACTATAGAGACCCATACTTTTCATAAATAAAATTACATATTATTTTATGAATATTAAAATAATTTTATAAATATATATGCGTCAATCATATATGATTATTGACTTTTGAATAATATACACATAAGAAATTTATTCTTAAGATATTTTTGTCATCCCCCAATAAGTTATTCATAACTAACACCCTTATTATACATATAATACTTAGAATTTTTTTATAAGCCTTGGGAAAGGAAACATATGAATGGGTGAGATCGAATTCACATTAAGAGTAAATAAGGAAGATTTAAATCATCGCGTAAACATAACATTAATACAAGGGTATGGGAAGATGATGTTAAAATTTTAAAATGATACCCTGCATATCCGAGATCATAATCTTAATTCATGTAATAAATCATGGTAGTTCAAAAAAAAATGAATCATAAAGGAATAAAAGAATATGATCTATGAAACCATAACAATGGAATAATACATAATATTTCAGAATAAAAATAAGAATATAAAACTGTTTAATTCATAGTCAAGGAACATTGTGATGACTATCATAGCGGATTGGGTTCACTCCCCAAACCATCAAACCCATATTCAAGGATCACTCCCAAGACAATTACTATGGACATAGATCATCACTAAACTAGGTTCACTCCCCATTCTAGTCCTTATTTTCACATGGTATATCCATATTCACTCGATGAATTTGAGGTCTATAAAATTAAATGTCCACTAATAAAATAATGAAAATCAAATATATATATGTTCCAAAATAGCATAAAATATTTATTATATCAAAACTCATGGAAATGAAATGGAATTTAGAAACATTTAATCATATAATCATAGTATAACTAAAGGGAAAATATGAGTTTCATAATAATTTCATCATAACATGATTAACCAATCGAAGAGAAATGGGTTTCATAATCCCTTGATAAGCATCAAAAGGTATCCAAAGAATAAATGTGTGGGCCAAAATTGGATCATATCCCTAGTAAAGAATATGTAACATCAAATAATGTGATCATATATAATATTTTTTTAAAATTTCACTAAAATAATTTTTTAGGAAAATAACACTTTAACTCTAAAATTAATTATTTAAAATCAAAAAATATGTGAAATACTAATTTCATAATTTTATTTGTAATTAAAATTATAAGATATTAAACTTATCTTCAAATCATTGGGTAGTCTTCATAATCATAAATTATTTTCCGATCATGTGCATTTAAGTAATGATTTTTGTTATATTTATAGTAAAAATTCAAAAGTTTCTCATCAAAAAAATTACAAGACACTCCATATTAAATTATTTTGTAAAAACTAAAACCTAGTAAAAATAAATTAAAATTTCTTTTGATAATATTAAAAACATCCTTGAAAACATTCAAAAAAATGTTCCTAGGAGAAAAGGATTCTCAGTCGAAAAACAAATAAAGACAATGTTCCTTAATAATATCGATCTCTTAAGTTCTTAAGGAGAGGGAAATGAATGGAAAATATGTAATAATTAGAAATAAAAAAATATTAAGAAAAGTAAAGAGTTTATTGTGATGTATTTCAAAAAATATCATCATTGGAAACTTAATCATAAACAATCCTAAAAAACAATGAGACTTTAATATAAATCCCTTATCTCATGTTCCACATACAAAAAAAGTTTTTAAAACTAATGTATAATAAATTTAAATTTATTATAATTACATTTAAAAATAATTCAGATATTTATGGTATCATATATGATCTAAATACACAATTTCAACATCCATTTATTAATAATTCTATATAAAAATCATCATTTCTTGGTGTTAATTATTTATTTTTTAATGGATGTTTTGGTTATGTAGTTCCAATCCTTATATTTTTATTAGGGTTATATCACCTCCAAAATTATCACCATGAAATATAAATCATATATATTTATTATATATATTTATATTTATCCAAAAATGGTTTATATAGAAAAATGAATTGCACCGTTCATTTAGATAGTAGGGCATACATACACATGAATGTTGTCTCCATTTTACGACTGATAGAAAATGAGATAAATTAATAATAATAAAACATTATTGAATAATTATTATATCATATATATTATTTAAATTTATACTTATTAACATTCATGTAAATTGGGAATGAAAAAATAATGACATCTCTTTATGGATGTGGTCTTCCACAAATATGTCGGAGAAACGTTATTATTTTCGAATAGTTTTGAATTTGGTTGAAAATGGTTGATCCATCATAATAATAACAACTCATCATATAGAATTTAATTAATTCATTATTTTATTATGGATACCATATATTTAGAGGAATTATATGAGGAAATAAAATTTAAAATTCTTGTTTAAGAGTTAAAACTCTTTATTGAGAAATCTCTTTGGGATTACAACTTAAGACCTGAAATGATTGTATTTTAGAAATACAAAAATCTATTGGATTTTAGGAAGTTTTATATGATGGTATTAATTAATGTATTAGCTAAGATAATGGGATAAAAAATATAAATAATTACTGAGATGAGCTTCCCTTTTATAATTGATAGGAGGGAACCCTAGTAATTACATAAAGTATTAAATTAATATAAATTAGTTTCCATAACAAATATATCCAATTTGAAATAATTTAGTATAATATTAGTATGAGTCAAATCCTATCGTAAAATAATATTTAATATTTTTTAGTTTTTTAACCATTATTATTTAGTTTTAACCTCCACTAACCCTTTTTGAAAATTACAATGATAACAATGTTTTCTACTATTTTATGGTAAAACATGATACCATAAAAGTGAATATCACCATAAATTAACCATCGATGTTATGTTCAACTACATTCCATTTATTTGGATTAATATAGGATTTTGAATTATTATTTTCAATTAATAACTAATTGTTTGTTATACATATCATTAAGATATTTTTTTGAATTTATTCATTTGCATTATCTTTGAAAATAACATAATAATAAAAGAATTAGAACCTAAACCTTTAAAACATCCTTACTTTTTTATATTTTCCTATAAAATTCATGAAACATAGTAATTGATGAAATTATGTTACTCTAATAATTTTTAAATTAATTTATAGTATTTTTTTATTAATTTTAGAAATATTGTGTTCGTATCGTGAAAGAGATTAAGGTAATTATTGATTCACAAATATATTATAATAAATTTCTATGAAAAAAATTATTTATAAATATATACCTTTAATACCAAACATAATCTATTTAAATCCTTATGTATACAATTTTCTGTTATTAAATCCAGGAGGCTGATATTTTGTATATATTCTTTTCTAAAAATAAAATAATGGCCATAATAATAGTAAAATTGTATAAAGTTTCCATATATTATAGAAGTGTATGGTAATGTTTGAACTATACTAATATAATTAGATAAAGGGAATTCTTTGAAGAATTTGAAAGCCTTACCCCATAGGTTTAATAGTGAATTACACATTATACCATCACCATGATGATTTTTTTACCAAGGTCACTATTAATAATGACAAAAAAAGATGAATATTTACAAAATTTTATCCTCATGGATAAAAATATGGGATACATATTATGAGATTCAATTTATATAAGTGAAATAAACACATTTTAATATATATTTGAAAATGTGATGAAAACCAATTTAAAAAATACGTTCTTTTCACATAAAATTGGATTTATTCTCATCTCATGACTTTAAAAATATTAGATGAATGTTAAAATATTTGATTTAATATATATATATATATATATATTAAATCCTTAAATAATATTGTTTATTTTAATTTTTTAAGATAAATCTACACTATACACATAAAAAAATTATTCATAAAAACTTCCCTTTTATTTTGAAATGATTTTTATTTAAATTTTTTATTTATTGATTACAAATTAGTTAATTTTATAAATTTATATACCATATATTTTTTAAAAATTACTTAGTGATATTAATTCCATCCAATATAATAGTTATGTGATAAATATCCCATTAAATCCTAATATATAAACTGTATAAAGTGTTTTGTTTAAACTCATTGTTTCATGTAGATAAAACATTCAGATATCTAAAACTTATTTGACGAAAATATAATAATATATTAAGATGTTTTAGATTTAGTATATTGGTAGAACCCATGGGTTTATAATGGCTATTTATGTATACTTCACAGTTATTTTTATTATCTAGATGAGAATGTCACATGCACATACAAAACCTTTGACTAGTTATATATGGGACTGTATATTTGGTACCCTACTAAGTTGCAATCGCACACTGTTTAGGTGACCATGACACTTGGACACTTGAGAAGACTTCACAGATTGCAGGATCAAGTTTTTAAGTGACCCAAAGTAGACTGATCAATTAATTTTGATTGAATGGGATGGTGAATTGGATGAGGTTAGGTTATGGGATTTAGTGGATCATCTTGTACATTTATTTTATTCATGTAATATTTTTGTATATCTGGTTGGACCAGTTGGTGTTATTTCAGTATGTATGTCTAATTACCTATTTAGTTTCTTTTATTATAGATGGTTGCTTTTATTTTTCCATTTTAAGAGATATTTAATATTGTGGATAATGTTTTATTTATTTTTATCTATTATTTTTCAATTTGGTGTTGGGTATAGTCTCCCCCACAATAAATTCATAGATTATATCTAATATTTGGTAGCCACTGTCATATGGGTAGGAGGGCATGAGCTCCCAATGACTTGTCCTCAAGAACAAGAATGACTCAGTGGCCATTAGGTGGGGGAGGAAATTACAAATTATTATCAGATATTATGTGTGATTAAAATCATATACTGTATCAATGTTTTTGTTTCTTCATACACTTTTAATATATTGTATAAAAGTGAAGTAGGAATATGTTAAATATTTTTATGGACATCATATAATAGTGTCATGAAAACCTATCCCGATTAGAAATATAGGTTATGTGGGTCTAGGGATTGATTTTTGTTTTTAACATTTTATTGTTATATGATTTCACCAAGTATGATTTGAATGGGTACTCATAGACTTAAGATTTATATGGTTTTTATCCCATCAACCATTAGAAATAGTCATGTATTAAAGAATCATATTTAGTACGATGGTTTCACATGACATACAACTAATTGTGTGTGATTGATATCGAGGACGATATGGATGAAATGATTAATGATCCAATAAAAACATTAATGTTGATTTATTGTATAAATTATTTTTTTCAATCTACTCAATTAGACAAAATATATATTTTATTATAATGGAATGTTATGTGTATCAATGACAATATTATCTTTGATGATAGCAATATAGTCTCTTTGTATACATGATTTTTACTGATTCTACTAGGATTGTACATTAATGTGATACTAATAGGTGGAATCCATGTGGGTTATTTTGGTATTTATTTTAATTAAATTCGGCCTAATTATTTGAGTAACTAGTAAAAACTGTTAGGGTGGTTTCCTATATAGCTTGGTTATGTAATTTTACATAACTGGTCTTTTTGATTTTGGGATACTCAACACATATCAGGGAAGGGAAATTTAATTTTATATATATATCTATCTGTGTGTGTGTGTGTGTTTTTATGATTGGATAATTTAATCCTCAAGTTTGTGTATCTCATATTTATTGGTTTAGTGTGATCAGTCTGAGATTGTGATTAATGATGATGTAGCCCTATATGCGAATTTTTAGTGATTACTATTGCCAATATTAGGCTAATTACTTAGAATCAAATTGCTTATATATTGTGTATGGAATAAGCATAGAGCGGTACATTTTTTTCATTCAATTTTTGTGTGGGTTTGTGATTGCAACAAATAGGTGTTTCCCATTTGTTATTACATATGAGTTAGGTAGTAAATATTAGGTTCTTGATGTGCTTCATGGTATATCTATTATTCTAACATTATAATTACAAAGAGGTTTGTATACCCATATTGGTGTTGAGATATGATATCTAGTGTTAACTTGAGAGACTAGAAAGAATTATATTTTGAGTCCCTTATATAAAGAAAAACATTGGTATAATGTGTAGGTTTCTGATTACATTATAAGATATGATATAGAATGTGAGGTACAGTCAAGGTGAAGCCATAGATATTTTTAACATAGAAGGAATTCATTAGTGACTTTCGTTGAGGTAGGAGAATAATCATTTCTTCAGTATATGTTTTAGTCATGATTATGCCTTCTGTTATCCTTGGTAAATCACCTTGAGTTTTGGTGCACTGGTATCTTGATTTGGTTTTCTTAGAAGGATCAGTTTGATCACTATTAATTTTAATTTTTTATGTGATAACAAGTAGAAAAATTTAAGAGCATGGATAGACTGTTCTTATTTTGTAATGACGGTAGTCATTTTGTTATTGTGTTATTTTCCTCTACGTGTGATAAAAAATTGGTTGTTAGAAAATATAATATGGGTGATCTGGATAGATGATTGACATGTTGAGGAGCATGACTAGTAGATTAGGTATATTTTACTTGGTTTAATGTTTTACAAATATTTATATGTTGAGTTAGGAACTATGATTGGTTGTTCACATTAGTATACAACTATTGGTTTGGATAAAACTATTAAATAATTTTCTCATTATTTGTAGTGAGTATTTTAAATATCGATCAGCGAGAGACCATCTATAGGCTGAGCACCAATGGTATATTTATCCTAGTGACCCAAATTTTTAATTTGAATTAGAGGTGATTCCTCTATAATGAAAATGTCAGAATAGATGAAATTCTATGTTTAATTGATAGTAAATGAGTGTGTATGTGAAAGTGTGATACATGTGTAAAAGTGGAACATATTACAGTTGTGATCAAGTAGAATAATAATTGTAGATATTTTTTTGGGAGTGTAAAATTATCTATATGAGAGAATGACCCTCATTATGGATGAAATTCTGTTATATAAATAGGATTATGTTCCCAGGACCTAGGAATGGGGAACTATAAATTTCTTTTTAAAGAGATCATGTATGATATAGATGGCCACACATAATTATTATGTGTGGTGATAGATAGATCATGATCAAAAGAGAAACAATCCCATGTTAGTAGGGTTGTAGATTCTAAAATTGGTCATTATAAGATAAAGTGTAATTTGGATACTTTTAAATAAATAAATCTGATTTTTTCTGGTCCCTAAAAATTTAATTTTAGGTTTGGTTTATTTTTATCAGGGTAAATGTGTATTTTATGACAGCACATATTATTTATACACTTTACGTCATGATTTATTATATAAACATACAATATAATATGTTTGAGAGGCCTAGTGTCTTTAGTAAATTAGACACATATGAGAATAATGTGGAATTGGGTGGTAAATACATTACTTTAAAACTCTATAACATGTCCATATATTCTATTGATCTTATAAAAATATATAATACAACCTAGAAACTTACATAAAAATGGGATGAAATATAAATCTAAGCGTTGTAATAGTTGAGGAATAACATATTGTAAAGAAGTAACTAAGAGTCAAGAGGTGTAATGTGATGGAATTTAATAGTGATAATCAAAATCATGAAAATATATTCTTGTCCTAAGATGAAAATATTAAGGTATCATAGGAATTTTTGAAAATACACAAAACAAGACATCATAATAATATGTCAAGACTAATTGTCGAGATGCCATATCATAGTGTGATTACGATAACCTATCATGAAACATACATGTTATATCATGAGATAAAATCATTAAACAATTAAATTAATGGATATATAATTAATTTTCCCTATTTTATATTCAAATCATATACATGAATTTGGGTTCCACATATATTAAACAACATTAAAAATTATTAAATACAATTTAATCCCCTAATTAAAGATTTTTAGTTAACTATGTGTAATTACCAAGTCAATAATTGATAGATACAATAATATTAATACTTTTGAGTTTAAATAGGGACAAGTACTCTTGAAAATATATTTTCCAATGAAAATCATGCAAATATTTGGTTCGAATAATGGGTTTACATAAAGGTATATGGATGTTGTTAATCAGTGTGAATTGTGATCTCTCAATATGTGGGAATCGTGAGGATAATAAATGGTTGATTAAAAACATAATTAAACTTGATAAACTATAATTAATAAGTCTTGATGAAAATAAATAACACAAATAAAGAGAAATATAATGTGAATCTCTTACTTGAGGGTTTTCTTTTAAGATCCTTTAGAGTTTCTTATTTTGATATTAGAAACACCTTGGGGTGATTCACTTCATGATTACCTATGGACTATATTATCTATATATAGAAAAAGGATCTAATAAGATAACCATCATGATTCCATTTGATTTAATAATACATTATTAAATCAAGATCATTTTCAACAGTTCTTATAGAATCACCGTCATCTTCTTTGGGATGTTCCAATAAACAAAATCATTATTGTTAAAAAAAACTTCCTTCAACAACCACCTCATTATCAAAAAAAAATCCAACAAAACCCTTTAGGTGTTATTTCTTTTACATATTATTTATAACTATTATTATAAGATAAATCAACATATTTTAAATAGAAATCCTATGAGCCACCAAAGTCCAGTACAAAATCACAGAGCATATCCTCTAGAATATAGATCACCCACTCGGTATGGCCATTTGTTAATAGGTGATAAGTCGTTATCATATTTATATGGTATCCCATCTATAATTAAATGACTTTAAAAAATTATAGGTGATATTGGGATCTCTATATGAAATGACAGCTGAGGGGACCCTATGTGGCCTTATTATCTCTTAAATGTATAGATTCCCTAGATCCTACACCATAGTGATGTACTTGATTAGAAGAAAGTGAGAATATTTTTTAAACAGGTCTATCAGATCCCATAGGATATTATTACCTTGATAAGTAAAAGGTCATCTAAAAATAAATACCATGGATATATCATCCCATTTCTTGGAATTCATGGGAATTGGTTGAATCAAACTAATGGGTCATCAATGTTCAAATGTGACCTGCTAATAGGTATAACACCATGACCTAAAATCAACAAAGACATCCCTTATTATAAGACACCCCTTATTATAATCCACCAAGAGTGGAGTTTCTTGTCATATTACATTATCGAAGAACTTGAATGGAAAACTAACTATGATTGATGTAATTCCTTCATAACTACCTTCCCCTTGGATAACGTAACAATATATTGGTTTCCGATGTATATATTACCCTCAAGGGATAGAGACAACTCATTGGTTATCTCCCCTATATATATAAGTATCTTAATACACAAATAATAATCATATTATGATTTCTATTAATGAATAAGATCAGGAAATAATGTGTCAACATAATACTAGAGAGGAATATATTTTCCTTATCTTCCATTATCTATATATACATCTGAGAAAAGAGTCTCTTTAATTTAAATTTAATGATAGAATATTTTAAACCATATAAAGGAAGCATCCTATTAAGTTTGTTAGAAACCACATTCAAATATTCTGATTTATTGGAGAGTAAAAACAAATAAGTATATAGATATTTCACCCATCACCTTTATATTATAATCAAATATTTCTATGATAAAATAAAAATTACTATTTCCTGGTTGGAATACACTATGTATAACTCACCAACTACATAATGTTTCAAACACTTAAGATTATGAAAAACTTCATTTAGATAATGGTCGTGGGTTGTGTAATTATTCTTGTGAAGTTAATGATAATGAGAACCATATTTCAATACATGATCTCATTGAATGATAACATAACAAAAACACATGTCTGGAACATTACAATAGATATTATATCCTTGACTGACTTTATCTATAATTAGAATTAAAGTTAATTTAAATTTCTACTTCAATTCATAAAATGTAACTTGATACATTTTCCTCATATAGAAACTTCACTCCCTTCCATGTGAGATTATTCAATGTCGATTCATGTTTAGATAAATCCTTAATATATTTCCGATAATATCCTTTTTAGAATCCTTAAAGGATTGATGTTAGATTTATTGATGATAAATGTGGTTTCAAAAAGACTTTGTTAAAATATTGTTAGTATCTCTAATGATTGGGTTGGATCTGTTTTCAAATAATGAAAATGAAAATATATGATGACTCTTGTGGACAAGGTTGACAAGTGGTGTTTATTGAAATGACTTGTGGAAGTTGTAGATTTCTATAGGATAATTTTATTTTCACTTAATCCAAAAAAGGAAATGGAAATAACCATTGGTCGATGTTAGAGAGAATGTGTTTGAAAGAAACCCCCTACAACATGGTATTTTATTGGAAGAATAAATCAATTTATAGGCCTTTTTATGGTGATTCAGTGAAATCTTATTCGTTTTTCCTCTTCAATAGTTAGGAATTTTTCACTTCATAGATAGCTGTTATATCGTAAGTAAGGGTTCCAATGGAATTCATATAACTTAAAAAGTATAATGAAATAAATATTCATGCTTCATTAATGATATTTGTAACACAATTGAGGATGAGGTTGTGAAATTTATTCTAGAACCACTCAATGATAAAACTCAAGAAGCCTCAAAAAATGATTGTGGTCAAGCATAAACCCCACATAGACGAGAGGTATAGTAAGGAGTTTGTGTATATGTGAAAACCCATATGAGGAATCACAAGTATATGTGAATAAATGAAAAATAAAGGTTAAAAGGTAAAGGGAGACACCATATTGAAGTAGTCATGGTATGGGTCAGTATCATGAGTGAATTCTGATATGATACTAGGGAAATCTAGCTGATATTATGTTGGTTTTCTAAAAGAACATGTGATACAAGATTCTGATTATTAAGTCCACATATTAGCCAAATGAAACATGGAATAAAGGATACCAAAAAGGATTTTTAATTAATTTTATTTCTACTATAAAATATAGAGTTTCCACATCATGGATATTAAGCTACACTATTGTATAATATGAGAATTTTAAGGATGAAATGATATGAAGGAATCAATGTCGTAGAAGAAGAAGTGTGATGTGGAGGAGTAACAGTTGGTAGCATATATGAGTTAAAATTTTATATCTTATATGCGGTCGCACCATAGTGTAAGATACAATAATACAAGTTAATTCAGTGATTCAAGAGATATATAAGACCATATCATAGACCTTGTGTTAATTATAAGGAATTTTTCTGTAGAGATCATGGGTGGATTATAGTATTGAAAAATTTCATGGATCTGGTAAACATTAAGAGGGACATGCTATAGATAAATATCCCATGATCCTAGAATTTTATTGATCCCCCATTCTACACTAGTGTATAATAATTTATTCCAGAGTTGAGGCACAAATAGGTTAGATGAATTTTAGAAGAATATATCCCACAACAATGAAGCATTTTCAGTCAGCTATAAATTTTATCTAGAAACTAAATGTGGGAGTTATTACTTATATTTCTTGGAGATTAAACTAGATAAAATTTCATGTTATGATCCCATTAATTACATGTGACACTTGGATCATTCCTAGGAAAAAATTATTCAATCCTAGCCACTGTATTAAAAGGAAATAGATAAGTTTTCTATAAAACTACATATAGTAGTTCTAGATAAACTAAAATCAAAATGTTATGGATATTAAAAATTTTAATTTAAAAGTCGAAGAAGATATAATTTATATTGTTTTTAAATGATAAATTATAGTATTTGGAATCCATTAGTGAACCTTTTTAATGAATAATATGAGTATTTCACTATTGTCCAATGAATAAGGGAATTCCAAAAACATTCTAGAAATGAAGAACGATGATTCCATGATATTCCATGGAAAGAAAGTGACGATCAAGGTGATATTCCCATCATAAAAATTTAAGGATATTAAGGACATCAAAGGAACTAATATCTATATTCTTGGTGAATCTACAATAATAAGGTGATATTTTTCTTCACCTATAAGGAAACTTTTTTTCCTTTGAAGCAGTGAGTAAAAAATGGTTGTTGTGATAGAAATGATGCATGAATGGTAATGAACCAACCAATATCATTATAAGGTTAGTTATCCAATCAATGAGGGTAATATACAAACCTTAAGTAGTGATATTTTAGTTTTTCTTAGTGTATCAAAAAATCATGGAAAACATAATCCTTTTACTATCCTGATGTTTTGAAACATGCAAAAATACTTTTGTATGTATGCATGGTTTTTTATATTTTTCATAACACCATCAAAAAAGGGGGTTAACCAATTACTATTATTTTTTATTTATGGATGTTAAAGTAAAAGGTAATTATATCAATGATTCAATAATAGAATAACAAGGTGACCCTTATTAGTAAGAGGTCAATATCTTTAGGGATATTAGTGTGAATTAGAAAAGTGAAAGAACTAGAATATGTTCATATAAAATAATTTACCACCACCTCTTAGGGTATATCTCAACTTATACCATTAATGGCCTGATAATTAGTATTAGAGGAATTTGAATTTTATATTTCATTTTTTGTTTCTCTAACTTGATCTAATTTTTTTCAAGGGAAGTATATCCCCAGATTAAGGCTCCAGTATTTGATGGAAATAATTTAGATGAGTGAAAAAAGAAGTAAATTTCATAATTAAAAGAACATTTTTATGTTCCTAATGAAGTGTTTATAGAAGAAATTACTCTGTTAATCCCTCATCATGTAATATTTATAACAAGTTGATGAAATTTAGAGGGTGATTCATGTGAAAAAAATAAATTAAAGTATGGTTTTAAAAACTATTTAATTAATACTATTTCTCACTATAAGTTCACTAAATATATATGTATGGAATTGTAGACACTTCAAGGAAAAGAAAAGTTTAATATTGGTCATGAAGTGAATCTGGTGAGTGAGGAATGCCTTATAGATGAAGGAAATAAGAAAAGGAATAATAGAAAGTCATTTAAAAAGATTATTTTTATTCCCAAGGTAATAAAATATAAATCTAATGATATATATGATTAAAACATTTGTGTGGAGAAATTATGTGAAATTTTAGATTAAATTTTATATCTAAAAAATAAATGTGATGTAAAATTGAAACAACATCATATTTTCAATTCCTAAGTTGTTATTTAAATGATTAAAAGGATATACCAACTCTAAAATAAAGGTAGTGAACTGAGAACTCATGAATGATGTTAATTATTAATTTATTAAAGATTTATAATTATATAATAATAGGAAAAAGGGACAAGAATTGAAATTTAATTTTAGATGAAAGAAAATGGGAATAAAGATGAAGCCTAAAAAAATGCGATTCAATATATTTCCAATTAAATATCATAAAAAATGGTCCCACAAAATAATTTTATAGAAAGTATAATTCCCCTAAAAATTCAATATCAAGGAAGAAGAAAACCAGAGTGGATTCTACCTAAAATTTTAAGGATACAGATACTTTTTTAAACAATTGTTTTGAGATAATCATACAAATCAATGAGAGGATAAACACCACAATTAAGTAGGTAAAAATCCCTCCAAAAGTATATTCAAAATAAATTAATTTTCCAAAAATAAAATTTGGAGGAGAAGGAAATGTACAATTTTATTCAAATTATTTTGTTCCAAAAAAATCTGACATCTATATTACTTTATAATGTAAGAATTGGGCATATTATGAGTATATTTTTTGAAAAAACTAATCCTATGTAGTTGATAAGAACTCAAGTAGCTCCAACAAATCAATCAAAGAGTGAAAGAATGTGGTACTAATCTTATGGTAAATTAGTTATCATTTATAACATTGATCACAATGTAAATATAATTCAATTATAATTATTCATGGAAGGGTAATGAACCCATATTAATACATTTCAATCCAAATAATTATATTGATAATTTTTATCCTGGAAGACGGAATACAGAGATTAAAAAAAGTACAATGGTTTAGAGATTAAGAAATACCACTGATGAAGGGTATATGAATACCTAAAATCTTGATACACTAAATATCATCCCTAGATTCAATGAAAGAAAATATTTAAGAAAAATAAATTGGTTGTTCTATTTTTGATCAAGATGAATGTACAAATAAAGGATAATCCACTATTGAAGAATATGTATTCCAAGACGGAACTTGTGGAATTAAAGGTGTAAGCTTATCAATGTTGTTACTCCCAACCAAATAAAAGTAAAAAAATATGAGGATGTAATGGTTAAGAAGTCAATAGGGGAGATTCACAAATGATACAAATCAAGATTTTTTCCTATTCAACTCTTATCTACTCCACAATTGTGTAAAATCCCATGCCAAAGAAGAAAAATAATTATTATATCATATAATAGAAGTGTGTATGTGGTATCAAAAAAAAACAATCCATTAGGAAGGGGTTGAATAAACGATATAAAAATAATGATGAAGAGGCTGAGGAAATGATGAATTTAACTTCCCAACATCTAAAAAGGGAATATAAAATATGAAAGGTAAAGGATTGGTCCCTTATATCCTGAACCATTTTTTTACTTGAGTAATCTTGGGGTACCCATATTCCCCTATAATTTAAATGTTTTTTTTAAAGTAATTGATTTATTGGGGAAATTTTTTTTCTGACTTAATCCATAAGGTAAATGTTCTGAAAATAATATATGAAAGGGAAGAATGAAAATTTTTATGCTTCAATGAAGTTCATTATTGAATATTGAGATATTTTTGTACGTAGAAAGAGTGTTTTTTCACCTTTTTCAGGTCACAAGTGATTAAAACCATTGATGTTTATATTTTAGATATTTATCATGAATAAATTTACAAGGAAAAGGTTATTAACCAAAAAATAATTGGTATTTTATTTCAAGAAAAATCATCTAATTTCTATAAGTTTATTGGAATTCATCCACTAAAAGGTCAATGGAAAATTGGAGTATAAGAAATGATGAGATCTGAATTTATCTATTTATATCCTAAAATTTAGTATTGGTTATTTTTATATATATTATGTAAAAGGATGATAATATAAATGAGTTATTAGAAATAACTGGAGTCCCCAAATTGATTGTTAAAATTATTTTCAAGAGATGAAGACTCGGGGGAGTTGGTGACCGCAATTGAAGGGCTTGTAAGCCCCATCGAATATTTTTTATGCCTATGATTGAGATGAAGCATGATGGAGTTAAATTTTTAAAATTATTTTAGTCATAAAGAGTTTATATCAAGTAATTTTTCATGTGGTATATCACAAAACTATATTCTTTATAGTATATATACTAACTATTAAGAATGAGAATATAATGATACCATTGGTTTTATTTTTGTTAGGGAAAGTGTGAAATCAGATACTAGAATGGTATAATTGGAATTCATGAGTGACATTGATAGCTTTTCTGGAGGATGAATTTTACACTTTTTTCTAAATCAATTTATTTCTCAGTTTTCTTAGAGGACCTACTGATTTACCAAGTTCTATGTTGTAAATTCCCTCACAGATGTGTTGATTTATTATAGATTACTTGGATATTTTTTCTAGAAGACTCAATAATAGGACCTCCCTACCATAAATGGGTTAAGAGGGTGTTTTCATCTCTAAGAAGTAGAGTAATTTCCTATTTAGTAAGGTGGAAAAAAGTTTAAAATAATTTTTCACTATGGAGTTAAATTTACCATGGTAATCGGAGTGATGATTGGTTAAACCCCCAATCTGAAGGGGGGAGAAAATGTTTATGATTCGAAGAATAAACTAATCAAGTTATTAGTAAAATTATTATCATATAGTGGGATTTTTAATCCATATAAAATGAAGGGGGATCATATTATAAGGAAATATAATGAAAATTCAAAACTACTCAGGTTCAAACCCTTTTTATTTCATTGTTACTAAAGAAAGAAAAAAATCTTATGAAAAGAAAACAATGGAAAAAATCATAAAGTGAGAATAAAAAATATTTTGAGAAGTATTGGATGATTTTCTAAAAAAATAAAAAGGGGAAATTGTCATCATCACAAAAGTATTGATATTGGTTTTTTATGGATTCAATTAATCCATAATTGTGAATGAAACAATCATTAGTGGATACTTGAGAGAATCTGTCTTAAGAAAGAAAAATAGTATGAACCACTACCACCTATTTTTTGGTATTTTATTTGAATAATAAACCATAAAATAACCCACTTTATTATTTACATAGAACAATTTTCTAGGATTTATCTTTATATCATATAGGAATTTTACATGTCATAGTAACATATTACAATGTTTTTAAGGGTTCATAAGGAATTCACATGACTTCATAAGTTTTATGAAATCATTTTCGTTACCATAATTTTAATAGGTATACATTAATGAAGGATAAATGATGAAAAGTTTAGTTTATGACCGATTTGGTACAATACTCGATTACCATCAAGATAATCAGGTGTCCAAGATCATACACTAGATACCTTAGTGGGCTGGAAATGAGTGTTTACATATGTGGGTACCCATGAGAAGAGTCACATGCACCTATGAGGGAATGAAATATAAATGGACCATAAAAAGGGTAAAACCATTCGGATGTGTCCATGGCATGGTTTGGTACCATGAATGGGTATTGAAATTATATTGGGTAAATTTAGTTTTTATGGAACTGCTTTTCAAAAGTAATTTTTATTGTGGGATTTAGAGTATTTAAGAAACACCATAGTTAAAGTAAACATAGTGTTGCGGTCATCCATAAAGAATTTTGATACATTTTTTCACTAAAAAATAATAAGTTTCCACAATGTAGATATTTGGTTATTATATATTATAGGATTATAATTTTAAGGCTACATAAATGTGTATAAAGTCATATAATAGAAAAATAATTAAAATATGGAAGAGTTATTATTGTAAGTGCATGTGATTTAATATTTTATATCCTATATGAATACATGTTGTAGTGGAAGAGACTACACAGTAGGGTGGTTTTTTTAGTCAAGTAGGTAATGAATACCATGACTCAGATTATGGGTATATTATGAAGAATTTTGTATAGAGATTGTGGGTTCAAGGATGTATTGTTTGATTTCATGGATCTGGTCGACTATAAGAAGTCCACACCATTGATAGAGGGAAACTGACCATATAGTTTTATTAATCCCCCATTATATGTTGTAGTTTTTGAAGCTAAACCATAATATAGGTACTAAATTAGTTTTCTACACTTTATAATCATATATCACACCATATCGAGGAAGTTTCATTCAGCTAGTGGTTTCAATAGGAAAATGAAATAGTGATTCAATGCTTTGATTTACTAGTGATTAATTTATATTAAATAGAATTTTATTAACAAATTAATTACAAGTTAAACTTGTATAATATTAGTCAAAATATATTCAATCTCATTCAATATATTGAAAAAATAGAGATAAGTTCTCTATAAAATTTTTTATAGTAGTTTTAGAGAATCTGATATCTGAATCCTATTGACATTAAAGATCCAAATTTAAGAGTGGAATAATAAGGAACTAATTTGAGGAAAAAATAAAAAATAATATTATTTTTCAACAAATAAATATTTCTAAATTAGATTTGTAGGATGAGATCTCTTGTGTACATTAAAAAAGGATGTTCTTTTATCATTCTAGATATGAAGAATGAAGATTCCATGTCATCTCGTTGGAATATAGAGATGATAAAAGAGATTTTAATTGAAGAATTTTTAAGGATAAAAATAACATCAATGAACCCTATATCTAAATTCTTGGTGCATATACAACAATAATGTGGTATTATTCTTGACCTTTGATCCAACTTATTTTCCCTTTCGAAGTATTGTGTGAAAAAAGATAAGTTTTTGGGTGGTAGTGGAATAACCAAAAACATTATATCAGTAGTGATATCTGTGATAATTGACCCAGAAAACTCCAAAGAAAATATCGTTTAGTGTTTTTGGGAGATGACACATCATCGATCAAATTCTCATTAGTTTATCTAACAATAGTGAACCAAGAAAAAATACTTGTATCTTTGACATGATTTTTGTATTATGCATAACACAAATACAAAATGGGGTAATGAAATAAATAATAAATACAATTAAGGGTTGTTTAAGTAAATGTTAATCAGGTAAATGAGTTAATAAGAGAAAAACAATGTGAACCTTCTTAGTAAGAGGTCAAAATCATTAGGTAGTGAAAGTGAAAATAAACAGTGAAGAAGTTGTAATAAGTTCACATAACCTAATTCACCACCAAAACTCAAGGTATATCTCACATAATTTTATTTAATGGACTAATAAGCCTCCTAGACCTTGGATTCTATATATATCAAATACATTCTTTGGTTCATCCCTATTTCCTTTTTAGTATTTAATGAAATTTATTATTCTGACGCCACATGTCCCACAAACTTGATTTCTTGGATCAAAAAGCAACAATTTGATATTTTTTCATAAATATTACTGTAATAAAGAATTCAAAAATAAAATACTCAAGTGATTATCATATAAATAATTTCTTATAGAATAAAAAAAATATCATCTATGACTACCATTAAAAAATATTGAGGTACCGATAAATTATGTTTTTCATAAAATCCATAAATATCATCAGATCACTTGTTAAACTGAAAGGAATAACATGATATTCATAATAAAAATACCTACTTCTAAAAACATCATCATTATATAAGTCTCTAATACCATGATCTGGTGATTTACTAACTGAATGTAAATATTTGGTAACCACCTTTCCCCTATAAATTGGTCAAATAGGTCATACATATAGAGAATGGGGTATTTAGTCATGACATTTACCCGATTTAACTTTCCTGAATCAATTAATAAATGTAGAGTCTCATGTTATTTCATAGTAAAGAGCATCGGTGTGTCCCGTGGAGATACACTAGGATGAGTGAATTTCTTGGACACTAAGTCATCTAATTGAATATTCAATTTTTTCAATTCTATATGTTCCATATATTAGGGAATGTTATAATATTAGATACATACTGAGAAATATACCAATAGTGAATTTAACTTCATGATCTAGTTGTTACACTAAGAAGTTATTTGGAAAAAACTCAATAAACTCATTTACCACAGGAGGAAACTCTCTTATGAGTTTCCCCTTATCAGTCTCAAATAGAATACATGATACCTAACATATTAATATTCCAAACTTGGGAAGAGGAGGACCTTCCCAAATAGACCATGGGTCCAATTATTTATGAAATAAATTTGAACTCTTATTGGGGAGGGTGAAATACATTCCATAATGATAATAATCAAAGGGATTTATGATGTTTTTCATTTAATCCATCCTAATAATATCCTTAAAGAGATACATCTTGAGAATAAGGAAGTCCCATGGAAAATATTCCTCGGATATTTAACTCATTATTTTCTCCAAAATGAGTGGTTATTTCTATGAGGTAAGTCATAAGAACTTAATTTAAATTCAAAAAATTCAGATATGATAAGATACACAGTAAATGGAGGAACCTAATTCAAACTGACCAGTAAACATATATTTAATGAAAATAATGCCTTGTATCGTACTTGTTCCTAACTTAGTTTCCACATGAACTTACTCCACTACATGAAACAGTCTTACCTTTGAATTATACTTGCACCTAAAACATTTTATGGGATCCATCCTTAACTAAATATACCCAAAATAATGACTAGTTCTTCTTATATTACTATTATTTTGAGAACCTACCATCTCAAAGGCAACATACAGGGCTATAGGTTCCCTATGAGTTGATGAACTAGCTTCACTTAAAGAATATGAGATTAATCTATGAAATCTCTATAGAATTTCTAATTTCTTACACATATGAAAAGTCTTGGGGACTGTTCGGATTAAAAAAAATTATTGACTTTGAATTCCACATTTGAGACATATAAGAGGTCCACTACCCATGACTACTGATGGTATATACATGGATGGTTACCTGGATCCATTGTCACTCCCTCCTCTAGAATCATCTATCATTCTCTTATTATCTGAAAGTCTACCTCCACATGCACTATGTATAGAAGGAGTGTAAACCAACCCTATTATCCTATTCTAATCAGTATATACTATCAAGGATTTTCCTTTTAATTCAGAATATGTTTTAGGCTTCAATAAGAAGAATATGTACTAGATGTTAGGTTGAAGGCCCACTAAAATCTCTAGGGTTTAAACTTATCATTTAAAACCATATCTTGAGAATAGTGAAAAAGGTCATAAAACCAATTAACATATTCAACAATAATATGGATTCCTTGTTAGATGCCCAAAAACTCCTTTGATTTTGACAAGGCCATTATCCTAGGATAAAAATATTGACTGAACGTCACCTTAATGTCTTTCCACTCCAAGTTATAATGTTGTTTAGCCTTAACAATTGAATCTCACCATTTCCAACTGATAACATTAGGCAGAAAATTAGAAAACTTTTCATTAATAACCTTTGGAATATTGAGAAATGTAAATTTTCATTTTATCGTCTCTAACCAATCCCTTACCTCCTATGGGTCATTGTTTCCTCAAAATGAGAGAGTCTTATAATGATGAAACTCCATAGAATCTTCCTTGTCTTCACCCATACCATGACCTTCTTTTATTGACTTAGATATCCCAAATCCCTCTCCTTGGTCCATACATCTCATAGTTCATACCATATCATTAATAATATTTTTTTCTACATTTCTAGGCTCTTGAAAATGATATCTATAGATTTATTTAGAGGGTTCACTTGGGGTCTCTGAGGTGGAATGCTACTAAATTAAACCAAAGAATAAAAACTAATACCAAAAAAATTGTTATATGACTTCACATAAAACAATAACTTTATTTTAAACATCTTTAAAATTTATTAAAAAAATAATTTAAAAGAGACAAACCACATAAATCATCAAAAATTTACACTATGAATGGTTTGGATGCATGGTTTATAAACTGTTTTAGCCACTCTAGTTGAGTGGGCATAAATCACATTATTTTACAACATAGATTCAAAACCTATGCACTAATTGCGTGGGGAACACTTGGGATCCTCTATCAAGGTAACTTGGTTTCATCACATAGTCTATATATTACAAAACGTAACTACTCACCTTAGTAAAGTCAATTAAGCCTCCATTATTGACACCAAAATCTCTCAAAATAAAAAATATATTTTAGATTAATTCCTAAATACAAAAATACTCACATCACATGGTGACATAATTTTCATTACAATTAGTGTTTTTTATACACATAATCACAACCTAACCCTCAAATATTGGTTATCTTACCTCTTATATACTAGGAAATCCAAAATATTATAAAAAAATATATCAAAACTCTAATCCCATCCTTACATTGCCAAACCTATGATAACCATCCCCTTAGAATCATATGTTATCTACTGTAAGGAAATAAGGGTTTTGTGTATCCCCAAGGGATAGAAACTAGTGTTTAGGTATCAAGAAATCCATTTTGGAATAATTCCACCCAATATATACATCAAATATGTTGCAAATGAGAACCTAACATGACCCCAAAATGCATTTCTAGGTCATTTTATGAAATAAATAAAACAATAATAATAATAATAACTAGTAAATTTGACTTAAATAAATTAATCTCAAATAAAACTGTAATAACATATATAATAAAATGAACTTTGATAAAATTACCATGAAAAAAGCATAAATATATACAAATGGTGTAAAAATGAAGTAATAGAGAATAATATAATGGGAAAATTATATAATGGCACATTAGTGAGTATATAAAATAACCAAAATGAAATAAATTTATTGTTACCAATCAAGAGAAACCACATGGTATGACCACATGATCTTTCAAACTATACCCTAACTATGTCAATTAAACTATTATGTGTTTTAGACCCCTAAATTGCTGATTTGCATGTATTTTACAAATTAATAATAAACTATATGACTAAAGGGTTCTCCAAAATTATAAAATTTCAATGGAAAAACCCATAAATAACTTTAAATAGTATAAATCAATAAATAATAATGTTTTAACTCAAAAATTACACTATGCGTGTGAAATTTTAATTGAAAATAAATTTTTCCATGGGATAATAATATTTCCATGTCATAAATGTAAATTTATATGATGTATGAAGAGGGATTAAGTATTTGGACACATTATTTTGAAATAATTTCCTCATCAAAATCTAAGGTCGATTTCTCATGGAAAATCAGATGTTGTATAATGTTTAAATAGTTATGTAAACCAAAAAAATGAATATGTTGATTCCTCAATATTGGATGATGAAATCCAAAACATGAAAAATTATGTTTCATAAGAGTAGGTTAATTTGAGGAATTTGTAATGAATTTATTTTTCCATGAATTTATTTTATAGATATTAATGATGTTTTCAAAAATATTTGAGAACTTGGTCATATTGATAACATATTAATGAATAATATGGTAAAGAATATTGTAAGGAAAATCTTAATCTAGTAGAAAAAATAATTTTTTGAATTTTTTAATGATGTAAATCAAGAATGATGTGATTTATGTTTTAATTATTCAAAACTATTTATTATATTGAAGTTGTTCCACGTAAAGTGCCTTTGTGGAATAATAAATAATTCAATTTCAATGATATTTGAATTATTTCATAATTCATTTGACTAAGCTAAGGTCCTTGTATTATTTTATGAGATAAATATGGATATTATAAATCTGGGATTTGGTTATTTTAATATACATGCATGACCAAATGATTATATGTTATGTTAATGATAAAATTAAAATATAGATGAGTGAAAAGAAATTTCTCTTCTAAATAGAAGTTAACAAATCATGATTCAAGACTGAATCCTTCAGGTCTCATAAAAAATATTGAAATAGACATGATGAAGGGATTTAAAAAATGAAATAATCATAGTAAATTTTTTTAAAAAATAAAGAATATGGTGGATAAAAGGGTTACAAAATTAAAAAATTAAAAAATGATGAAATAGATGTGTAAGGAGTAAAATATTTAAAGATTAACGGTTTTTTATGATATATTTATAGTATTTATAGTACAAATGATCTTTTATCTACTAGAACAGCCCAAGACACGCACACCTAGAGCCTGTGTTGAAAAATTATCTTTACATTTCAAGATTTTATACCAATAAACATGACCCAATTTGAAACCATAAAAACAAATAACATAAAAAGAAAATATTGGATCACTTACTAATCAAGGACCTTTTAGGTTTATTGTTTTTTAAAATTAAGAGAAAATCTTATATAAAAACTGTGATGGATATAAAAATTGTTCATAAAAATATATATCATCCCCCATTAAGTTCATCAAATATAGTAAACTTATTATGTATAACACACTTAAAACCATTCTTCACATCCTGGGAAAATGAAAAAAAATGTTGATCTAAAATTTTCTATAAGGGTTATTTATAGATTAAAATTTATATTTAAATATTTCATAATTAATAGATAAATTTACATAACTTAAAACACATGTCATTTAATAAATAACTTGACCATGATGAATATTATGGTAGGAAGAAGTATTGATCCAGTAATTCCATATAAATAATCTCATAAAATGAAAATTATTAATGGACAACATAAATATTAAAATAATCTCATGGAAATCATTAAAAGGTTTCATAATGATAGGATTCATAATACTGAACATCTTAAACGTATCATCGAGGACTCATTCCAAGATATAACACTTAATTGGGAAGGGCCTCATCCAAATATCCAACTTATTTTGTATCATGAAACCTATAGATGTATCAAAGAGAGATATATTTTCAGTCCCCACCAGCAACATAATAAGACCAATTAATTCATTATATTAATATAAAATACAACTTAATGAACATGTCATATAATAAGTAATTATCTATATTAGAAAAAAAAAATATAGAATTTCTATAGTTCCCCCAAGTCATATTGATCATTAAAATATGTATAATCAGGTTTTATTGTATAATTTAGTTATAAATTCATCAAAGAATAAGATTAATTAAAGGATGTTGATGTAGATTAAAAAAATAATTCTAAATGGTCATTGGATGATTTAATGAGAAATTATCCTTTTCATTTTGAAATAACATATTTAAACTTTATAAATTTCTAAAATATTAACTAAAAAAGTTTCATTGAAAATAATCTTGGAAACATGAAAATTAATCTTTGACAAAATATTTTTCATGATGGTGGGAAATATGTTTGTGTGATGTATATTAAAACAATAATTTTATTCACACCTTTAGTAAATTATACCCCATTTTTAAAAAGACACGAATATTCCATTTATTTTATTTTAAATCCAAAATGATTAATCATGACTTTAATAAATCATTTGATAATAGTAGAAACATTCTATAATTTTTTTAATGAAAATAAGTCCAAGGAAGAAAATGATTCATTCCTGAAACAAAAACATGGTTAATTTTCATTAAAAACATTATTTGGGAATCTTGAGTTTTTAAGAGAATAAAATGGAAAGAAAAAAATTTAATTTATAGATATAACCATAGGATAGAAAATATTTTTTTAACATAAAAATATCATGTAATTCCCAAAAGCGATACCTTAATATAAATAATATTGAATAATGATATGTTTGTGAAATAAACCTTTAAACAGATCATATAATTGAAGTAAGAATTTAATCAATGAAGTGATTCTATGTAGAAATTTAAATAATCAAAAAATATGTTGAAATTAAACATAATATAATCAAATTTTATTTCACATATAATCATGTAATTATATAGTCAATGAAGTAGAAGTATAACCCAACCAATGGAAATTGATTAAAGAAACCCCTTACTAGTTTGTAACTTTCTAGTCAAATACCGTTGGATGAAATAATAAGTATTGAAACATAAAATACCATTAATTAATTAAAAACTATTCATAGTATAACATGAAAAAGGGTTGTATATAGATCATATAATAGGTATCAGGTGTATAATATTAAAATATTCTTCATTGATGGGAAGTTGAGACGAGAACCCTTACGTTGAGTCCATAGATTGAATGAATGTTCATTAAATCATATATAATAAACATATATCAATTATTTACTTCACTAAGAACCTTTTCAATGTTTTCAAATTATCATTAAATAATTTTTTTCATTTATTTTAATGAAAATTTGAATTTCTTAATTCATTAAGTCCAAGTCAGTTGTTTTGAGGACGTTTGGTTTGTAGTGGTAAAAGGATTGTGGTATGTTTGTCATGGTCCAAAATACAATTATTCAATAATATGTAAAATAATAATAATGAAATAATTATAATTTTTATAAATTAATTATAAATTTAAAAATGACCATGAATTATGGTTTTGAAAAATGAATCGTGTTACAATTATGAAGATGGTAGGTTGTACATATGCATGAGTAATGTTTCAACATTTAAATGAACATGAGATAAAAAAGAAGAATATTATTTTATCTTTATAAAATTATTATTATATCATAAATATAATATCCAATAATTAAATATAGTAATATATATCATCCATGTGATGTGGTCATGAAAATTGAATCACATTGATTCATAGAGGTGGTAATCCACAAGTGTGCATGAATGACAATCTCATTTTTCAATGGATAAAATGGTAAGAAGAAAAATGATAAATTATCTTTCAAAAATGATAATTATTTAATTAATATATATATATATATATACACATTTATCCATAATTATATACAACTATTATTTGTTCTCATAGAAAAAAAAATTGCCTCAGTTCACAAGGAAGTAGTCCACCATAGACATGAACGATGGATTCATTTTCCATTTTATAGAGGAAGGAGATGGATATAAATTATAATATCAACATAAAAAACATATTATATGTAATATTAACGTTTTATTATTTCATTATTTTCCAAAAATATTTCAATGAGATAGAAGAATAAATAAAAATAAAACAGTCGATTAAAAGTTATACATCTTCTTTGGAGAACATCCTTTTACTTAAACCATAAGCCCTCTAAGGTTGGTATTTTTCAAAAAATAATACCTCTTGAGTGTGTTTAATGATGTTAGGATGGGGTTTTAGTAGTCATTGGGTGATAAAATGGCTCTTTATGTTTAGAGACTAGAGAAGAGTGGGTGCCCTTTTTATGGTATTGGAGGGGCACTCTTGGAATTACATAAAGTATTTAACAAATGTACATGAATAAACGGCTCATAATTTGTTTATATATAATATCATATGAGTATGATTTAAAATAATCTCATTAAATCAATTTTGGACTATTTTTGGATATTTTTTTACCATATCTTTTACTTTTAACTCCCCACTTACCCTTTTGACAATTATTGTGATATCAATGTTTTTTACCCTTTAAGGGTCAAGAAAGTTTCAACCAATGGAAAATTGACCCTTAAATGCGATATTCTAGATATTTTAAACCATATAAAATAATTTTGGAAAATGATAATATTTTTATTAATTTAAAATTATTTAATAATATATATTTTATTATAAAATATTATTATTTTATTTTTTGGGAATACATGAAATATTATAATATAATAAATTTATAACTCATATAAAATGGATAAAAATGAAATTTATATACAAAAAGTAATATGTGGTATTAATATAAATTTAAAACAAATTTTATATAGGTTTATATATAATTTTAAACATTATATTTTGGTTTAGCCACTTGGTTGACCAATTTTAACCTTAATCGTGGTAATAGACATCTAATATTAATGTTTTATAATTTTACTTATATGGTAAAAATCGACCCATTAATGGCTAATAGAAGAAATTTTAGATCATATATCATCCTACTTGTACAATAAAAATATTTATATGATTTTTAAATAATTTGATAAAATATATTTAGCATAAAATAATATTAATGTCATTTTCAAAATTATTCACATAATTTGACATTAAAAAAACATGAAAGAAATATAATTCAAAAATAATTCTTTATAAAAATTTATTATATGTTATAATTATCTTAAAATTATTTAGACACTTTTAATCATCAAAATTTGTATATTTTAGAGCTTTTTAAATAATTTACTTGTTTTTTTTTTCTACTTGCACAAGCACTGTGCCGGTGTTACATAAACATTTAAGGTAATTATTTTTTCATTAAAATTTAAAAATAAATTAAAATCATAAAAAATAATTATTATTTTAAATAAATATTTATTATCGAATATAATTTTTTTATCCCTTTCATAAAATAAAATAGACAATAAAATCAAAGGAGTGACATTTTGGACTTTATATTTTAAAAAAATAATATAAATGTTATAATGAAAGTAAATTGGTAATAAATATTCCTATTTTAAATTTTTTGATTATTATAGATGAAATATACTCATAAAATTAAATATAATTATGTTTTGGTTTATTTTAAGGTCTTACCCCATATTTTTAACCCAGTTTTACATTGTTTACCCCTGCTATGTAGATAAATTTAATCATAGTTATTATTTATAATGAAAAATAATAAAAAGGGAAATATTTACCATATCTAAAGCTCCTGATTCCAATTATGTGAAAGAATATTTAATATTCTATTTATATTAGTTTCATAAAAAAAAATTATAAAAATTTATAATACACTGGGGAAAAAATATTAAAAAAATGTTTTAAAACCCAAAAAAGAACTTCTAAAAAAATCATGTATAATGAAGATTAAAATTCAATTACTCATATTTTATTCAATTAAATATTAATTATGTTACTTTGAGATCAAATTTAAATCATAATTTTATTTCTTACTGAAATGAAATGGTAGTTTTACAAAAATTGTATTTTTCAATATTCAATGAAAGTTAAAACTTTTCAAAAAAAATACAAAAGAAAATCAACTTATGATTATTTTGATATAAAAATGTTTAAAATTATAACATTTTATAAAATAATATTTCTGAAATTGGTTGAAATTAATTATATAATATTCACACAGAAAACAATAAAAATCATTTTTAAAGAAAATGTATTGCTAAAGCGTAAAATGACTTTACCAAAAATTGAGAGCCTTTATATTTTTCATTAATAATTAAATTTTAATTATAGAAAACCCTTATACATATTTTTTATAATTTTTCATTATTACTCATACATGAAAATTTAATGACTTTTTATAACATTCACATTTAAATAATAATATATCATGGTTTTTTAAGCTTGGTGGTCTATTTTGTATACAATATCAAAAGAAGTTTTATTTTTGAAATATCTAGGTGCTACATTCTCCCCAACAATAATAAATTGTTTCCTCATAATTTTAACTTGATCTCGATAATCAATGTTTGAAATTTCAAAATACATTTTTTGAAAACTAACATTATGAAAAAATATTATAAAACATCCTCTCAAAAAGTGGAAAAGAGAAATATGAATGTCATTTGGGATAACACATAACTAGGTTTCCAAATAAGAGAAAATTAGTGGGAAGTGGAAATATGGAAATGGATTAAAATTAATTTCCAAATAATAATAGAGCATGATAGAGAACATTGATCATATGAAATTAAATGGTCATTAGAATATCAATGATAAAAAATACATAATCAATGAGGTGTTAAAAAGGCCAGTAATACATTATAAATGAATGTAATAAAATAATACTTCATAAAAATCTTCTTTGTAGACTATAATAATTAAAATGCCACATTAAATAAAAACATAAACAAATATACTTACCTGATATGTATTATTTTATCCTTTAATCACACAATACCATAATCTCATATTCTTCTAAAAAACTATGAGTATTAAAAATGAAGTGTTTCATGCATGAAACACTACAATAAAATTCTAATTCATCACAATATCCTAAGAATATGGTATTTTATTTTTCTTATCATTATAAATTAACCAAATTCAAAATGGTTAGAACATGGTAAGATAATATTAATAAACCATTATATGAAGAAATATTACATTAATGTCTAAATCCTCAACAATAAGACAAAATTTTCAACATAAATCATTCAATAAGTAATTATGCAAAAAATTCAACAAACTATTACTAACTAAGATTGGAAACCAAATATTAAAATTCTTTGACCACATGTTAATCCAGTATAACCTTTAAATTTATCTCTATATAAAATCAGTCATTCTTAAATAATTACATCAAAAATGTATATTTCATTGTTATATATTCTCTAAAATATACTAATCATTTACCAAAAATATAGTCATTATAATATCATATATGCTTCCAAAAAATAAATACAATTGTATTACTCAAATTAGAATAGCATTAAAACAATTATTTCTATTTAAATTAATCTTTCAATATCCCCAAAATAATGAAATTCGTAAATAATAACATTATTTACATAATTAAAAATTTAATTTTAAATCCCAAGGCTTTCTATATAATAAATCATATTCTCCAACATGTAATAACTCTTTTATCTGAATTAACCAATATTACCTCAAGATCGAAGATTATATTAAACCTAAAGAATTCCGGTATCATTTAACTTATTTCCATTAATAATTATTTCTCAAATAAAAATTTCAATAAAACAAATACTTAACCCAATTGTTGTATTACCATAAATGAACTAGTAGAAAACATGTTTAACACGTCGGCATTTTTCACGTCGGTTCAAAATAACCGACATGCAAAGCTATAAGAATCAATTTATCACGTCGGTTATTGTATAACCGATGTGATAAATCGATGATAATCTATTTTTTTACATTGGGTATTTTATAACCGACGTAAAATATTTTGATATTAGCTATGCCATGTTGGTTACAAAATAAAGGATGTGGAAATCAAATTTGGGTGCTTTATCACGTCAGTTATTTTATAACCGATGTGATCAAGCTCCATTTATCACATCAGTTATAAAATAACCGACCTGATAATGTATTTTCTACATATGTTATTAAATAACCAACATTATAAACATAAAAAAAATTAGTTTATCATGTCGGTTATTAAATAACCGGTGTGATAAAGCTTTTAAATGATTTATTTCACCCCGTATTTTGTCATTCTGTTTTCTTCGATCAGGAGACCTACGACTCATCTCTCTCACGCAGAAAACTTAAAAAGGATTCTTTAAAGTCATTCCCTCCAGCCTCATTTTGCCGAAATCATTCATCATCTTTATTATCACCAAATCTATGAGGTCAACTCACAATACTCAAGTAAGCCTCACACCGATCAGTTTTAGTTTTTATTTTTCATGATGCCCTAATCTAATTTTTTTAGATGTTATTTTTCTATATTTTTTCTTGATATCATGGTAAGATTCATAGTGTTCATTTATACAACGCTAAATTCATTTCTGGTAAAATAAACCATGGAAGCAATATCATGCAAGTTTACATTTTTTTGTATTCTATCATGTGTGTGCGTTTACATGGGGTGTCCAAGGGGGTGGGGGATATCCAAGTTGGTGGGGGTGTCTAGGGGGTGGGGGTTGTCCCAGGGGTGGGGGTCTAGGAGGTTTCAAAGGGTTGGGGGTGGTGTACAGGGGTTTCGAGGGTAGTCCATGGGTGTTGGGGTGTCTAAGGTGGTGGGGGTGGTTTCCAGGGGGTGAGGAGGTTTTCCAAGGGGGTGGGGGTGGTGTCATGGGGGGGGGGGGGGTGAGTGGGTTTTCTAAGGGGTTAGGGGTGTCTAGTGCGGAGGGGTGTCCAGGGGTGGGGGCTGTCTGGAGGGGTGGGGGATGTTCAGTGGGTTGGGGGCTCTCCCGGTGGTGTGTGATGTCTAGAGGGTTGGGGAGGTGGGGGGCTATTCAGGGGTGGGGGTGTCTAGAGGGGTGTGGGTCTGGAGGGTTGGGGGGAGGGGTTGTCCAAGGGGGTGGGGGTGGTATCTAGGGGGTGATGTGGATTTTAAATGGGGTAGGGGTCTCTAGGGGTGGGGGTGGTGTCGAGGGGGTGAGGGGGCTTCCCAGGGGGTGGGTGTCTATAGGTGAGTCCTAGGGGGTAGGGTTGGGGGTGGTGTCTAGGGGTGGGGGTGACCAGGGGGTGGGGGTGCTGTCCAGAGTGTGAGTGGGCTATCCAAGGGGGTATGGGGTGTCCAGGGGGTGGGGGTGTCCAAGGGTGTGGGATGTCTAGAGGGGTAGGGGGGCTGTCCAGGGTACGGGGGGCTATCCAAGGGGGTGGTAGTGTGAAGGCGGTGGTCCAAGGGGTTGGGGTGGTGTCCATGGGGTGAGGTGTCATTGGAATGGGGTTGGGGTGTCTAGGGGTGGGGGTGGTGTCTAGGGGGTGAGGGGCTGCCTATAGGGTGGGGGTGTCCAAGGGGATGTCCATAGGGGTTGGGGGGTTGTCCAAGTAGTGGGGGACTGTCCAAGGGTGTGGTGGTGTCCAGGGGGTGTCCACGGGGGTGGGGGTGGTGTCCAGGGGGTGTGAGGGGTTTTCCAAGGGGGTGGGGTGTTTAGGGGGGTGGGGGTGGTGTCCAGGGGGTGGGGGCTGTCCAGGGGGTGGGGGCTGTCCAAAGGGGTTGGGGTTATCCAGGTGGTGGGGGGATGTCCAAATGGGTGGTGGTGTCTAGGGGGGTGGGGGTGGTGTCGAGGGTGGGGGTGAGGGGGTTATCCATGGGGTAGGGGTGTCCAGGGGTGGGGGCTATCTAGAGGGTTTTGGCGTCTATCCTAGGGGTGGGGCTGGTGTCTAGGGGGTGAGGGGGATTTCTAAGGGGGTGGGGTGTCCAGGGGGTGGGGGCGTGTTGTCCAGGGTGTGAGGGGCTGTCCAGGGTGGTGGGTGTCCAGGGGTGGGGGCTTTTCAGAGGGGTAGGGGGCCGTCCCAGCGATGGGGGGGGGGGGGTGTGAAGAGGGTGTCCAGGGGGTGGGGGTGGATTCTAGGGGGTGAGGGGGCTTTCCAAGGGGGTGGGGTGTCTAGGGGTGGGGTGGTTTTTAAGAGGCGAGAGGGGTTGTCCAGGGGTGGGGAACTATCCAGAGGGGTTGGGGGTCTGTCTATGTGGGGTGGGGGTGTCTAGGGGTGAGGGGCTATCTAGGGGTGGGGGATGTACAGAGGAGTTGGGGGCTATCCAGGGGGTAGGAGTGTCCAGGTGGTGGGGGTGGGTCTAGGGTGGTGAGGGGACTGTCCAGGGGGTGGGGTGTCCAGGGGGTGGGGGTTGTCCAAGGGGGTGGGGGGGCTTTCCAAGGGGGTGGGTTTATCCAGGGATGTGGGTGGTGTCTTGGGGGTGAGGGGGCTATCCATGGGGTGGGGGTGTCCAGGGGTGGGGGCTGTCCAGAGGGGTTGGGGTCTTTCCAGGGGGGTTGGGGGCTATCAGGTAGTCTATGACAACAGTTCTTATATAATTGTTAGTATAAGGCTATTATAATGACCATCATGCCAACGGTGTGTGAAACCATTGGGGGATTCTATCCCAACAGTTTTAGGGATCATCCAAATGGTTTCAAATCATTGGGATATGTGTAATTTTAATTTGTGAATTTATACTTATTTTAATATTTATACTTCATATTTCTTTTTTACGGAATGGTGAATTTGGTATCCAGTTCCACCAGGATGTATTCTTTGTGTACCTTAAGAAGAAAGGATCCAATATGAATTTAAAACCATTACATCTAACTATATTTTCTTTTTTAAATCATTTTCATGCCTATTTTTTTCAAATACGCATAGATTTGTTTTATATTTAAAAATTCTTTTACCTTCATTTTATAATAATTTTCATATATATATATATATATATATATATTTCTTATATTAATGAGATGTATAATTTTGATATTTTATATAGGTAATACTGGGTCAAAGTTGGATTATGACACATCGAATGATTAATTAATATAAGGAAGGTGTTGAATCCTTTTTAGACATTACTAAATGAAATGTTCCAAGCAGTGACATTTTTTTTCTGTCCATGCCTGAAATGTTTGAATATAATGAAGTTGAAAAGTAGAAAGATTAAAAATCGTCTAATTTGTTGTGGTTTTCTCTAAGTTACATCCCTTGAATTTGTCATGGTGAACCTAGATAGAATGTCAGATCTACTGATGTTGATGATGATTTAGAAGATAGTAACTTTGATAGAATTGAAGAAATGATTTGTGATATTGTAGGAGAACAAATTGAGGTAGAACAGATAGTTGCACATCTATACGATGATGCGGAAAAACCATTGTATCCTGGTTGTACTGATTTTACATTTTTTTCAGTAGTGTTAAGATTGATTAAACTGAAGGTGAAACATGGATGGAGCGATAGAAGTTTTATAGATCTACTACAATTGTTGAAATACATCCATACAAAAGATAATGATCTTCCAGATTCACATTATAAGGCCAAGAAAATATTATGTCCGATGGGATTGGGATATAAGAAAATACATGCATGTTTGAATGACTATATGATATATATGAAGGAATGTGAATTTTTTTTAGAGTGTCTTAAATGTGGGACATCATGGTATAAGTTGAATGGAAAGTCAGAGGTTGGTGTATAGATTACAAACATCCCTTCCAAGGTATTTTTTTATTGTCCTATAATTCATCATTCGAAACATTTATTTTCTAATTCACATGATTTAAAAAGGTTAATATCACATGCTAATGATTGGATATATAAAGAAAAAATACATCATCTAGCTGATTGTCCCCAATGGAAGAAAATTGATGTGCACTATCCTATATTTGGAAATGAAATTAGAAATATCAGACTAGGGTTGTGCATAGATGGAATGAATCCGTACTGAACCGTCAAAATCACACATAGTTCATGGACTGTTTTATTGGAAATCTGCAACCTCTCTCCTGAAGTTTTTATAAAGCAAAAATATTTCATGTTGAGTATAATGATCTCTGGTCTGAAGAAACCTGGAAATGATAATGATGTTTTCTTGTCGCCATTGAATGATGATTTGAAAATTTTATGGGTGGATGGTATTGGGGTGTATGATTTTTATAAAATGGAATAATTTACACTACATTCAGTGCATCTGTGCACTATAAATGTCTTCCTAGCATATGAAAATTTGTCTGGATACAATGTTAAGGGGCATAAAACATGTCTAATTTTCAAACAATAGAGTTCATATTGTCAATGGCATCATAGGAGGAAAACAGTGTACGTGGATCATCGAATGTTTTTTCCAATGGATCACTCTTATAGAAGACTAAAAAAATAATTCAATGGATCACAAGAATTTGATATTTATCCAAAACCTTTATCCCTTCCTGTGTATTTTTAGAGGGTGGGAAACCTTGTTGTGAAAGTGGGAAAGACATAGAAATATGGCAATGATAGAAATATTTGGATGAAAATGTCAATATTTTTTGAGTTACCATATTAGAGATATCATGATGTTAAACATAATACTAATGTTATGCACATGGGGAAGAATATCTGTGACAGTTTGATTGGAACATTGTTAGACATTAAGGAAAATACAAAATATGGGTTGAATGAAATATTAAACTTACTGTCAATGGGAATATGTTTGAAGATACCTACCACTCTTAATGTAATATGAAAATTTCTTCCCTCATCTTGTCATACATTCTATAATTGGGAGAAAATTAACTTCTTTCAATGTCTTCATGATATCAAAGTTCCTCAAGGTTATTCATCAAATGTAAAAAAATTTGTCTCTTTGAAGGTTTTGAAGTTGATAGGTATTCAATCTCAGGATTTTCACGTCAGGATGCAACAACTTCTACTAGTTCCATTTAGTAGAATACTGCCCATCTGTGTCAGAAAGACTATAATTAAGTTATGTTATTTTTGTCAATTAAATTTGTAATAAATTGATTTATGTGAATGCTTTTATCATTTTGTAAAAGGATGCAATTTCTATACTTTTTCAATTGGAAAAGTATTTTCCTCCATATTGTTTTTGATATAATGGTTCATTTAATGATTCATATGGTTAGAGAAATAATGCTTTTGGATATTTATATCTTTGTTGGATGTATCCTTTTGAAAGGTATATGAAAATATTGAATGGGTATGTTAAGAATCTATATCGACCAAAAGCCTCTATTATTGAAAAGTATATTTTTGAGGAGGTTTTGGATTTTTTTTATGAGATACATGGTTGCCTCAGAGCACATAGGTTTGCCTCCATCACACCATGAATGTGTTAATAATGAGGGAAAATGGATTCATGGCTTGAAAGTCAAATCTTTGTTAGTTGAACAGATGAAGAAGTTAGAATTATACATCATTTATAACATAGGTGATGATAAACTGTACAGTACATTGCATATTAATGATTTGAATCAATTTCATCCAAAGAAGAATGAAATGTGGATTTTGAATGAGCCCGACAATTTTTTTTGTCATTGATTAAAAAGATCTTATTTTGAAGATAAAATGTATTAGAGACATTAATATGTTTAGTGGGTGGTCCATGTTTAAATGTGATAACATGATTTGATTATGACATTAATGGATATACATTTTATACAAAATCTTAGGACAATAGATTTGCAGTTCAAAATAGTGGCATGTTGGTGTTTGAAGAAGCAATGCATTTTTCGTGTTCTAAAGAAAAAATACAAATTTATGCATCAAGTGCATATTATGGAGTCATTGAAGAAATAGGGGAGGTTGATTACATTAAAAATAAAGTTCATATTTTTACCTACAAATGGTTTATCTGTAACAACAATGTCAAACACAGTGAATTTGGAATGATAGTTGTTAATCTGAATAGATTGGAAGACACATTATATTCTTTTATAATGGAAACACATGCAAAGAAGATATTCTATGTAGTTGATCAATCAGATATACAGTGGCATGTTGTTTTACAAGGTAAAAAACAATATATTGGTCAGGATCAACTTGATAAACATGCTGATTTTTGTGAGATCCCTACTTCTAGGGAAATATTAGTAGAACATAATGATGAACATTGTGAATACATTGTTTGTTCCATAAAGAATGATCATTATAAAGGAATTTGGGAAAAATTCATTTTTACAATTCTAATATTACAGGTAACATATATTTATTTCCTGTTTACATTTATTATTTTCATAAAATGTTATATATTGTAATGTTTTTTTATTAAAACGCGTATTAAAACAATTATGTGGACGTTTTTGTTTATTTAAATTTTGTTTAGTTTAGTATATTATGTTTACCATTACATATATTATATATCTATTATTTTTTTTGAATGAAAATTGCATTACCATGTTTACCAGGTTTACCATTTTTACCATGTCTACCATGTCTACCATGTTTACCATGTTTACCATGTTTACCATGTTTACTGTAGTTTACCATATTTTTCCATTACATAACTTATATATTTATTGATTTTTTGAATGACAATTACACTACCATGTTTACCATATTTACCATTGTTTAACATTCTTACTATATTATCCATGTTTACCATTACGTAACTTAGATCAATTTTTCATTTTCTGTTTACATTAGTCTTGTAATATTTGAATTTGTATATTTGTGAATTAATGTTTGTTTTTCTTATTTGAAGGATAAGAACAGATCAATCAATTGATCAACCACATGATTCTAGAGATGAGATTAATGATCATACCTCTAGTAAGGAACATTCACATGATCCTCTTAATGTTCCCCTATCATACGCATGTGATCCTATAATGACAAAGAGATCAAGAGTTTGTAAACTTGGGTGCACACATTTACCAAAATTATCACTTGCCCATACGCAGGACCAGAGGATACTCGTTGAGTTTGATGGAATGATATTCCTAGAGGTCCAAATGCAAAATATTTTAAGAGTTTTGTATCAACTCAGGGTAAGAGAAAAGTTATAATTTTGTATGATAATTAGAGAAGTGTGAAAAAAGAGATACATCTCAATTGTGGGAGATGATTTTGGTAAGATCTTGTTCTATTTTTTGCCTATTCATTAATTATTTATAGTATAAAATGTTTTACCTATTCTTTATCAGATGAAATTTGATATTCTTGACACAGGAGGAGTTAGTAATAAATGCTTATCGATGGCAGCTAGGAGATAGAGGGATTTCAAATCAACCCCCACATCTGATTTCATTTTTGGTCATAGGAGTCATGAAAATCCATGTCATATATATCCTTTCTTATATGAAGACACATAGAGACAGTTTATTGAAAGTAGAAGAAGAAAATCATTTCTTGTAAGGGGAATATAAACTTTTATATGATTTATTATATAAATGATCTTATTAATGTTTTTTTAATGATTTCGTATTCTTAATTTATAGAAAACAAGGAAATCTCATCAAGAGATCCAATCTAAAAATGTATACCATCATATTTTATCTCGGGGAGGGTATACATTATTGGAAGAACAAATGTCGACAGAAAAATTAAAAAAAAATGAGAGCTAAGTCTTCAGGCTCCGGAGAGGTTGCCCCTCCATCCCCTCCATCTAGAGATGAAAAATGGAAGAGAGCTCAGATGGGAAAAAAGGGTCAATATCTTTCTGGAGATTCGAGAATCATAGTTGAGAGGATTGTAATATATTCATTTTATTTATTTAAGTCAGCTATATTCTTCATATAATTTGAATCATTCCAAAAAAGTTAAATTAATTAATATAGGATTCTCTTGAGGAGAAGAGCTCATAAGGGGTATTTAGAGCTGCTAGGAGGCAAGATATTTTATCTACAACAATGGGAAATCCCGAACATCTTGGTCATGTATGAGGATATCTAACAGGTGTATCCTGAAGAAATGTGTTGCCACATTCTTCAACTTCTCTCCTTGAGGGTGTTTATAAAAAACTAGAATCCTTGGTGGCTGATGTTCATAATATTAATACGATGATGGAGGAAAAGATTAGATCATCGGTATACTCTATGTTTGCAGACATGAGAAGACAATTTCAGACTGCAGATCCCACTCCTCCACTTCCCCCTGCGGACACCGCTATTTATCCTCTACCTCCGCTAGTAGCTCCCACTACCCCACATCAGCCATTGGACCCCATTTTTTATCCAACTCCTCTTCCACATCTTTCTACTTATTATGATTTGTATGTTGATGATCCTCAATATTATATAGTTGCATATAGGTTGGTATATTATATAGGAGATATAGTTATTCATCAATAGTTAAAGGTAGAGCATCATATTGTCACTGTACAGAATATTATAGATAGATCAGCTCGAGTACCAATACCTACATATGAGGTGATGACAGTTGGACATAGTATCAACCATTTTTTAATTTTTCCATCCATACTTCTGCATCTCATTACCATATATTTATATATTTTATATCTTCTATTTTATTTTTTTATTAAATTTTTTTAACATTTGAAAACTAATATATTATTCTATTCATTTTTACAGAAAAACATAAAAGGTAAATATATACTTTATAGAAAACAAAAAAGATAAATGGCTATGAAATCTGATACAGATTCTAGTAGTCGTCATAGATTGACAAGATATTCAAACTTTTTGGTAGATCATTATGTGTTTCCAAAGGAAGCTCATGTTTATGGACATGCAATAAATTTTGGGATTCTTAGAAATGATATTAGGGAGCTTGTTACTAGAGATAAGTAGGTAATCAACGTGGGGAAAATGTTTTCCATGTAAGTCTTAACACCTTTACCTTGTGTTATATTTATTAAAAATTTATAATTATGTCAGTTTTGTTTTCGGTATCATTATATCATGTGTGAGAAGAATGAGCGGACAAATTTATATAGATTCAAGGACCCACATTTGATTTCCCCTGAAGTGCGTGCATTGGATGAAGAACAAATAATTCTTTATATTTCTGAAATATTTGAACAGAATATAATCACACAGTGTTGGATGATTCCTTTTTGTGCGTGGTATGAAACGTATCTCTGAAAAATTATTCATTATCTTTTAACCTAAAAAACCACTAACCATAAATTTTCTATTATCAGTGATCATTGTATGTTAGGTGTTCTTTTTTCTAAGGGATAAAACACTTTATTGGATATTCTCGGTCCATAACAATGTGAGGGAAAGTTTTAAGAATATGTTGGGAAACTAAGTCTCAATTTCTTAATAGTTTTGTATATTCTAATTAATATTATATTTATCTTATTCTTATTATTTTCTAATAGGGGATGAGTCTACGTTCAGAAAAACAAAAATAAAAGTGGTTCCAAGATCAAATATGTAAAAATAAAGGTAAATATCCATTTATAATTTGTAATTTTTGATTTATTACCAAAAAATAATATTATGAATTTACAGTCATTTAAATAGAATTTTCATGAACAACAAGGCATCATCAAATGTAGGTTTTGTATGTTAGGAATTATGAATGAAATAACTATAACCATAACACTTGTGAACTTTAACCTGGTATAATTTCTTTATAAACATTTCTATAATATTTAATTTTACTTATTAATTATACATGTTAACTACTATACTTTTAATTTGTATATATTTGATGACCCTCGACCCTATAGTGATCATGAGGCAAAACACTTACAAGTTGAATGGTCAAATTATTTTAGAGGTTTGATTGGATTTTATTTTGTTTGTAGTGTAAAATGTAATTTTGAATATTTCCATTATAGTTGTGTATTTGGTTGTCATTTAGGTTAGATTTAGGAATGTTTTAGTTGATAGTGTATGTATTGAATGATATATATGTGAATTTTTAATTTTGCTATACTTCATGTTCTGGTCTAGTTCTGATGGTTATTCTGGTATTGATTCTGGTCCGGAGGGGTTCCAGGGGTGTCTAGTGTGGTGGGGGTTTCCAGGGGTGTGGGAGGGATGTTCAGTGGGGTGGGGGTGTCCAGGGTGTCGATGGGGGTGGGAGGGTGTCCATGAGTGTGGGGTGGTTGTCTAGGGGAGTGGGGTGATTAATAGGAGAGTGGGGGGCTGTCCATGGTTTATGCAGGGTTGTGGGGGGTTTCCAGTGTGATGGGGGTTTCCATGGGCGAGGGAGGGTTTTCCAGTGGGGTGGGGGTGTCCAGGGTTTCAATGGGGGTGGGAGGGTGTCTAGGAGGGTGGGAGTTATGTCCAGGGGAGAGGGGGCTATACAGGAGGGTTGGGGTTGTCCAGGGGTGTGGGGGGTGTCTAGAGGTGTGTGGGTGTCTCGAGGGTGGGGGATGTCTAGGAGGGTTGGGGAGGTCCTGGGGTGTCCAGTGGGGAGGGGGTGTCTAGTGGGGTGGAAGGTTCCAGGGGTGTGGGAGAGATGTCCAGTGGGGTTGGGGTGTCCAGGGTGTCCATGGGGTGTGGGAGGGTGTCTAGGAGTGTGTGAGGGCTTTCCGAGGGAGTGGGGGTTGTCCAAGAGGTTGTGGGGGTTGATCAAGGGGTTTCTAGTGGTGTAGGGGGGGGTGTCCAAGGGTGTGGGAGGGCTATCTCGGGGTGTGGGGGTGTCTAGGGTGTCTATGGGGGTGGGGTGGGGGGTCCAAGAGGGTGGGAGGGTTGTCCAGGGGGTGGCGGATGTCCACGGGGTATCTAGGGGTGTGGGGGTGTCTAGGGGTGGAGGGGTTTCAGGGTTGTGGGAGATCTGTCTAGGGGTGTGGGGGTTTCTAGGGTGACCATGGGCGTTGGGATGTCAAGAAGGGTGGGAGGGCTGTCCAAGGGGTGGGGGATGTCTAGGAGGGTGGGGGCTATCCATGGGGTGTCCAGTGGTATGGGGGTATCCAGTATGGTGGGGGGAGGGTTTCTAGGGGTGTGGGACTGCTATCTAGTCGAGTAGGGGTGTTCAGGGTGTCCATGGGGATGGGAGGGTGTCCAGGAGGGTGGGGGAAGCTTACAGGAGTGGAGTCTATCTAGGAGGGTGTGGGGGCTGTCCAGGGGGTTTCCAAGGGTGTGTGTGGTGGTGGTGGTGGGGGGGGGGGGGGTCCAGTGGGGTGGGGAGGTTTCTAGGGGTGAGGGAGTGATATCCAGTTGGGTGGGGGTTTCTCGGGTGTCCATAGGGGTGGGAGGTCTATCCAAGGGGTGGGGGTTGTCAAGGAGGGTGGGGGTGTCCAGTTGGGTTGGTGGGGGGTTACAGGTGTGTGGGAGGGCTGTCTAGTGAGTTGGGGGTGTCCAGGGGGTCCATGGGGGTGGGAGGGTTTCTAGGAGGGTGGGGGACATCCAGGGGAGTGGGGGTTGTACGTGAGGGTGGGGGGATGTCGAGGGGTTGGGGGGGTGTCCACGGGTGGGGGTTTCCAGGCGTGTGTGGCGGTGTCCATGGTTTCCATGGGGCTGGGGTTGTCCAATGGGGTTGGAGGGCTGTCTAGTGGGTGGGGTCTATCCAAGAGAGTGGGGGCTATCCATGGGGTTTCCAGGGTTGTGGCGGTGTCCAGGGGGTGGGGTTTCTATGGGTGTGGGAGGGTTGTCCAAGGGTCTGGGGGGTGTCCAGCGTGTTCATGGGGGTGGGGGTGTCTAAGAGGCTGGGAGGGCTGTCCATGGGGGTGGGGGATATCCAAGAGGGTGGGGGCTGTCCAAGGGGTCTACAGGGGTGTGGGGGTGTCCAATGGGGTGGGGGTGTCCAGGGTGACCATGGGGGTGGGAGGGTCCCCATGAGGGTGGGTGGGATGCACAGGGGAGTGGGGAGCTATCCAGGGAGAGTCCAAGGGGTGGGGGTGGGGGTCTAGTGGGGTGGGGGTTTCCAGGCGTGTGGGTAGGATGTCCATGGGGTGTCCCCGGGTGTGGGGGTGTCAAATGGAGGGGGGTCTCCAGAGGTGTGGCAGGGTTGTCCATAGGGGTGGCGTGTCCAGGGTGTTTATGGGGGTGAGAGGGTGTTGAGGAGGGCAGGAGGGCTATCTAGGGGGGTGTGTCCTGCCCACGAGGGTGGAGGGGGTCTCCTGGGGGTCTCCTGGGGTGTTGGGGGTGACCAGTGGGGTGGGGGGTTTTCAGGGGCTTGGGAGGGATGTCCATTGGGTTGGGAGTATCCATGGTTTCCATAGGGGTGGGAGGATATCCAGGAGGGAGGGAGGGCTTTCTAGGGGATTGGGGCTATCCAGGAGGGTGGGGGGCTGTCTAGGGGTGTGGGGGTGTCCAGGGGTGTGGGGGTTTCTAGGGGTGTTGGAGGGCTGTCCAAGGGTGTGGGGTGTACATGGTGTCCAAGGGGGTGGAGTGTCTAGGAGGGTGGGAGGGTAGTCCATGGGGTGGGGATGTCCAGGAGGGTGGGGGGGGGGGGGGCTATCTAGGGGTGGCCGAGGGTGTGGGGATGTCTAGGGTTTCCATTTTGGTGGGGGTGTCCTGGGTGGTGGGAGGGTTGTCCCGGGGGTGGGGTTTATCTAGGAGGGTGGGGGTGTCTTTGGGGAGTCCAGAAGTGTGGGGGTGTCAAGTGGAGAGGGGGTGTCTAGGGTTGTGGGCAGGCTGTCCAGTTGGGTGGGGGTGTCCAGGGTGTCTATGGGGGTGGGAGGGTGTCTAGGAGGGAGGGAGGGCTGTCCAGGGGAGTGGGGGATGTCTATGGGGTTTCTAGGGGTGTGGGTGTGTCCAGTGTGGTGGGGGGGTTTCCAATGGTGTGGGAGGCTGTCTATTGGGGTTAGGGTGTCTGGGGAGTCCATGGGGTTCGGAGGGTTTCCCGGAGGGTGGGAGGGTTGTCTAGGGGAGTGGGAGGTTTCTAGGGGGTGCCCCGAGGGGTGGGGTGTCCAGGGGGTGGGGGGTTTGCAGAGGTGTGGGATGGATGTCTAGTGGGGTGGGGGTGTCTAGGGTGTCCATGGGTGTGGGAGGTTATTCAGGTGGGTGGGGGGGGGGGGTTGTCCAGGGGGTAGTCCCAGAGGGTGGGCCAGGCTTGGGGTGTGTGTGTGTGGGGGGGGGGTGTGTCTAGTGGGGTGGGGTTTTCTAGGGGTGTGGGAGGGTTGACCCGTGGGATGGGGGGGTTTTGATCTAGTTTTAGTCCTATTTTAGTCTATTTTGGTCTATTTCAGGTGTTCTTTCTCAAGGCATAGTTGTGGTTGAACGGTTTTACTAAAAAAAATTGGTTTTGACGTCGGTTATTTTATAACCGACGTGAAAATTGAATGGGATTGGGTTTTAACGTTGGTTATTTGAAAACTGAAGTTACAAATACATGGGAATGGGTTTTTACATCGGTTATTTCATAACCAACATAATAAATGCAATGTAATAGATTTTTACATCAGGTATTTTAAAACCGATGTAGTATACATGTTTTCTCGTCAGTTATTATTTAACCGATGTAAAAAACACTTGGCATACTGGTTTATCACGTTGGTTATTTTCATAACTGGCATGATAAATAATTTGGAGGTGCAGTTTATTACATTGGTTCTATAATAACCAACATAATAAACTGTATACCAAATAATTTATTTAAAAACTGACATAAAAAAGCACGGCTCTTAAGCGTTTTCCACATAGGTTTTTGAGGAACCAACGTGAAAAATGCTTCGGATTTTTTTTTTGCGTCGGTTTTAAAATAACCAACATAGAAATATATTAATCTAAAAGCTTATATAAACCCTTCCCTTATACCATTTATAACAGCCTTAGGCCCTCACACTTAAATCTGATGTTAAAACATAGTCTTCAAATTTATTGATTTGTTTCTAATAAACATGAACCAATTTTATCCCTTCAAAATATATTACATAAAAATATAATGTATCGTCAAATACATACCAAAGGACCTTTTATGTTTAGAGTTTAAGATAATTAGGAAAAACTCTTATAAAATAACTCAGATACATAAAAAACTGGTTAAAAAAAACAACATCATCTCTAATTAATTTCTTCAAATCTAGTAACATTTATATGTGAAAAATACTTAAACCTGTTATTCATATCTTGTATAAATGAAATAAAATTATGGGCAGCCCAAATTCTCAATAAGGGTTATGTACAATGGATGCTATCTTATGTAAATAAATCATAATAAATATGGAAATTTAAATAACTATAAAAATTTTCCATTTAATCAAATACATGAGCATGAATAATTATATGGTATTAATAAATACTGGTCAAATAATTTTATATAAATAACCAAGAGAGATTTAAAATTTTTCATTAATATAATAACTATTCAATTAATCATGTGGACATCGATAACTTATTTTATAATGATGGAATGTATAATTTCATACATCTTAAACATACCAACAAGTCTTGATTCCCAGAAATCATACAAAAATGGGTAAGGTATATTCCAAATACCAAACCTTTTTTCTCGTGATACATATTGACTCATATAGGGGATATATAATTTTTAACCCCACCCATCACATAATAAGTCCAACACATTCATTATATGAATAAACAAAAAACCTAATCAACCCATCTTATAATCAATAACTGTCTATATTGGAAAATGTAAATATGGATTTTCAATACATTACCTTGTCAAAAAAATCATAAACTATCTTTCAAGATATTTTTGATTTTATCATTATATAATAACCTTATAAAATCATATTATTAATCAATGTATGTTGACATAGAATAAAATACTTTTGAAATATCAATGGAATATTTCATGTAAAAATTACACTTTCAATTTTGGAATCAGAAATTTAAAATTTAAAAATAACCAAAATTGATAAAAAACATTGTTTTAAAATAATTTAAGAAAATTGTAAAGGAATCTCTGAAATAATTATTATTCATGATAGTGGGAAAAAATTTCATGAAGTTTATATTACAATAATTATTTTGGTCACACCTTCAGTAAAAGGTTCCTCGTTTGGAAAATTAAAAGAATATTCATTTTAAACCATTACAAAAAAAGTAAAACATGGGTAAAAAATTCCTAAATTAATAGTTGGGTAATTTTATAAACATTATAGAAAAATTTAAATAAATTATGTACATGGAAGAAATGTATTTCCAATCGAGTAAGAAACAGAATCATTTTTTCAGAGAACATTATTTCAGTATCGTGAGTACCTTATAGGGGGAAATTAAAGGAAACCCCTTAATTTCTAGAAATAAATATAGGCTATTAAAATATATTAGGTTTAATATTTAAATATCATATAATTCCCATATTTTAGTTTTAAACATAAAAATATCTAATAATGATGTGATTGTGACATAAACCCACACAAAGATGGTATCATTAAAGTTAGAACTACATATATTTAGTGATTATGTGTAACAAATTTAATCCCAAAAAAATAAGTGGAAATAAAACATAAAACAACCGTATTTAAATATTCACATAATCATGTCATAACATAGTCAATGAATTAGAAGTATGACCCAATCAATGGAAATTGAGTTAATAAACCCCTTAGCAATTGGTAACCTTCAATTCAAATCCCCTTGGATGAAATAATTTGAATTTTAACCTAAAATTCAATTAATTAGTATTTATTCATTTAATGAAATGTAATAGGGTAGTATATACACAATATTAAAGAAATTATGTTTATAACATTAAAATATGTCTTAATGAAGGAAAATTAAGACCAAATCTCTTACCTCATGACAAGACATACCATGTATGTCCATTAAATCCCACATAATAGACTTATTTATATTATTTAATTTATTTAGAATCATGAACCAATTTATTTATTTTTTGGGTCATTTATTTTAATGACATACTTTATTACATAATCGGTTATGTCCATGTTGTGTGTTTTGAGGACGTTCAGTCTGTAGTTGAAAAATGACTTCAGTATGTTGACCACAGACAAAGAGATATTTTTTACATCATTACCAGAATAATAATGATGACATAATTTCCATTTTTATAAATTAAATTTTCTTTTAAAACATTCCATTAATTATGGTTATGAAAAATGAATCATGTTTCAATCATATAGATGGTAGGTTGTAGGTACGCATAAGTAATGTTTCCACTTTTCAAAATACATGAGAGAAATAAGGTAAATAATATTTTAACATTCAAAAATTATTTTTATATTGTAGATATCAGAATATAACAATAATTATAATTATATTTAGAACTTTTGTATTGTGGTTAAGATAAATTATTCACATCACTTCGTGGATATGGAAATAAACACATACATGTGAACAACATTATAATTTCTTAATGGAAGGATTTATAACAGAGATATGATATATTATATATATATAATGATAAATATTTCAGAAATATCATATATATATATTAAATATATCTTTATAACCATTCAGAATAGGTGGTGATAGAAAACTAATTACATTGGTCCACGAGGCGATAGTCCACCATAAACAGGAATGATGGATTTATTTAAAATTTCAAGGAAGAAGAAGTGGTATATAGGATATTTAATTGAAATAAAAATCATAGTACATTTAACATTCTTTTATCATTTCATCATCTTTGAATAATATTTTCAGGAGGTATAAAAATAAATAAAACTAAAATATTTGATAAAACATTATAATTATTATTCAGACAACCTTTTTTTTACTTAAACTTTATTCCCAATAAGGTTTATATTTTGATAAAAAAAAATACAATTAAAACATGGTAAGGGATTATATAAAGGTATTTGGGTAAGTATTTTTTGAATAATATGACACTTTAAGTATGTATAAGAGATAATAGTTTGTTCCCTTTTGTAAGGGAGGGGAGGTGAACTCTTGGAATTGACAAAATAATTAAATTAATATAAAATAAAAATCATGGAAAAATACCTCTAAAATGTTATAATTATAATATAACATTTGTATGATTATAAATCCTCTCATCCAAAAAACATTGGGCTTGTTTTTGTTATTTTCTTACTCTTATCTCGTAGTGTTAACACCCCCACCCTTTTGACTCTTACAGTGATATGAATGTTTTCTATTCCTCATGAGTAAATAAATAAACTATAAAATGAAAAGATTAATGACTCATTAGAAACATAAATATACATTAAATAATTTTTACAAAATGCATAAAACATTACATGAACAGATGCTCAAAGGCTGTATTATTTTAGGGCCTTTGGGAACATGGAAATGTAAACACTGGTACATGAGTAAGCTAAATTATTTCTCAATAGGTTCCCCAAAAATAGAACCCCTTCTAAACATATTTTATATAAAATTCATATTCATAACCTAAGGAAGGAAAAATAAAAATTCGTGATCTATGTTGCATCGTATATGTAAACAAGGGAGTTTGGTATGTATAAACATGATAATATGGGTATGATGAAAAGATCATAACATTAGGTGATTATACCAATCATATCAAAGATTATAAATATAAATCATGGAATAAATATTTTAATTTCATAAGGAAATCAATATCATAATCCATGAAATCATAACATATGAGTAACACAAGTAATTGTGGAATATACATAAACTTGTAATGTCATTCCCTACAAGTAAAGATGTATTTCTAGTAATTATCAGGGACCTTCATGGGGACTAAACCTTTTGGGTGGTACACACAAACATCCCAAATCACAGACCTTTCCTTGTAAGGGATCAGGTTTCCCCATCTTCACATAGTGAATCAGGTATTCCCATCTTCCCATCTTCATGGGGAATACACCTATTCGGTGGGACACACCCCGATCCCCAGTCACAATCATTTCCTTGTAAGGGATTGGGTTTCTTGATATTCCCATAGTGGATCAACATTGTCAACTAGAATAACATCATTATCTCTTGTGATATTAATATTTACCCAATCCATTAGAGGGAGATATAAGTCCCCCCATCACATAATAAAACCATTCATACATGTGCAAAAAGATAATAAACTTTCCATCATATCATGACACATAAAATAAATGAGTTTCATAAACATCATATCATAACCCAAGAAATTAAATGGGTATCATAAAAATATCATCACCTCATAAAATCTATAAAAGAGATATGTTTAAAAATCATTTCATAAAATCATTACCCATGAAAAGAATAGTGTTTCAAAATCATATAGCTGGAGGGAGATAAATAGGTGTCATAAACATCATTATATTAATACAAAAACAATTCAATAAATAATTATTATTATATTGTTGGATCATGTCCCCAATAAATTTAAATTTATGAAAAATGGTTGAATATTAGTTAGAGAATGTTTTTTAAAGATCAATTGTAACATTTACTAAGAAAAATAGCCATTCATTGAAAATACTTCTTATAAAACCGTTTCAAAAATACTTTCCTTATAAAGAAGAATTTACAATTTCATTTAAAACGTTTCTTGTTGAAAATATCTTTTCCTCTTTGAAACTCATTTTAAACATAATACATTCTATAAAACCCATTTTTCTTTTATAAAAAAATTAAAATTACAAAATTAAGGGGTATTATAATTTTTTTAAAAATAACATTGAAAAAATACAAAGGAGTCAACAAGGAAATAGTAATCATAATGAAGGGAAAGTTTGTATATTCCAAACATTTCATTTTCAACTAAAACATTTAAAAAAATTCCTTGATCAAAAAATGACAAGAATATTCTTTTAAAAAAATATTTAAAATGGTAATACATGGTTACAAATTTCATTTAAACATCATGGGATAATATTAAAACATTTTTGAAAACATTTTTTAAAAACACTATTTTGAAAGTACATAGATTTACGACCAAAAGGAGAAATAATGTGATATTTTCATAAAAACATTTTCATAATTATCTTATATATAAAATAGTGTAAAAATGGTATTGTTACTTTTATATAATAGAAGTATCCATTTTTTAAGAAAATTATTGAGAGTTGTTGAGATATGGATCATAATACTTAATTAATGTAAACATAATCATAAATAATCTCTATAATGATGAGATTATAGCTGTAAACCATTAACACTTTAGAAACATTGAATCTTATAAAAGAGATGAATAACATTACACAAATACTTAAATATTATTAAAACAAGGATATTAATTATATAATATTTGAAAGGTACTATATACACCTCAAATAAAAGTATAGGTGCATAACATGGAATTTATCCCATTGAAGTTAAACAGAGACAAAATTACTTTATAGATTTGGTACATTTTGAAATATATTCCCCATTAGAGAAAGATAATAAAATCGATATCTTAATAAATATATATTTATGTATAATATTCATAGAATAAATCCATTGTCAGTATACACACCACCAAAAAGGAACTTAGTAGTGAATAAGACATCTATCACATAGAAATAAAATGTGAGATGAAAATCCCTTAACTTAAGTATTTACATTCACTATACACATTCAATCCTAATTTATATTAAATATAAGTTTATTATAAATATACCATTAAACAATATTAATATATCAAATAATATATAATATTATCTTATGAAATTATATTATCCTTTTTTTAACAATTCATGTTTAATGTAATGTTTGGTGTAATAAAAACATTGTTTTATCATACGTGTTTTGACTTGTTATTCTTGATCATCTTATATAGATCAGGGTTAATTTATTTAAAGAATATTAAACATGATTTATATATCATATATATTTATTATATAAATATTTATATTAATCTATAAAATATATAAATATTATTCTAAATACACTATTCATGGAGATGGTAGGTCGTACATACGAATAAACGCTAATTCTGTTTTATTATCATATAGAAAAAAATAATTTAAATGAAATATATGTATATATATAATTTAATTATAATAGAATTATTATTTCATAAATAACATATATGTTTCATAAACCAATTCTTAACATATTCCATGTATTGTGTGAAAGAATATTATAGCTTTGAGGAGGCAGAAGTCCACACTTCCACCAATGAAGTGATCACATTTATGTAAAATAGAAATCATGAAGGTAGGATTTTATAATAACTAAATATGCATAAATACATCATAAATATCAAATTTATCTTATAAAAACATATTTTCCATCAAAATTCCCGAAAATGAGATGTGGTAAAGGAAACAAATGAACAACATTATTTTGTGAGGCAGTAGTTCATCATATAAAAAAATGTTGAGTTCGTTTCCCATTAGATGGAAGTGGGTGTAAGTGTAGGTATAAAACTTATAATAAAAATATATTAGTATATTTATTATACTAATTTTATAATTTATGTATGGAATAAAAATATTTTAAGTGACATAGAAAGAAAACAAAATAAAGGATTTTCAGGTAAGATGTTACCTTTTCTTTGGAAAACTCCTTTTTATTTGATCAAATGGGATTAATTTGTTTTATTTTACAACAAATGGATGATTAAAATAGACATTTAGGGATGAAGGGAGATTATTTGAGAAGATTTATGGTGAGCCAAAGGTATTTATAGGTGTGACTAAGTGGGATGGTTGACTGACTTTTTATACTGGAGGAAGAATGAAATTCTTATAAATTATTGGAAGGGGAATTACACCAAAGTTTTTCATATGAAAGGTGGCTCCAATATTAACCAAATTATTTAATGGTGGTTTAGGGTCTATATATGTACATAAAATTTCTCTTTTACAAGTTTATACATTTTTTTGGGCCTTAAGTTTAAGGTTAGGTCCTTTATTAAACTAATTTTCCCCTTAGTTGTTGTAATTATGTTTTGTTAAATTCAGTAATATTTTTGCTAAAAAAATACGTAAAAAATATTAAAAATTAGAAATTATTCTTTTTAAAAATATTTAATTCTTTTTTAAAAATTAAAATCAAATAATTGGAAGAAATTAATTTAAATTTAATCCAGTAAACAGGATAACAAAACAGATTTTTAAAGTAAAAATGTGAAAAAGTTTGGTAAGTTGTTATATAAAATTTCAAGGTGAAATTGATTCAAATGACCTAAACTAGATTATTTTATGTATATTATATATAATTATACTTTTAATATAATTTTAAATATAATTTATTGAATAAATTATATTAAAAATGGTTTTGATGTAAAATTCATCATTTTTCATTATTCATCAAAAAATGAAACTTCACAAAAAAAAAACAAAAAAATCACCAAAACCTAATTATTATGTTTCTATTAAAAAATAAAGTTTATTTTTACTGAGAATTTTTCAAATATTCCAAAAAATTATATTTAAAATATGTTCTCCATTAAAAGGCGATAAATATGCTTTTATTAAAATATAGGCATTTTTTGTAATATTGGGTTTGTTCCTATATTAGGAATATAAAATATATTATATAAATGTAAATGAAATATTTTATTGAATATATAAAATATAAACTTAATTAATATCAGTCAACAAAATTAATTAATTAAAGTTATTACGATAAAATTCCATTTGGAGCATAAAAATAGTTTTTATAAAAACATTCCTTGTATATTCATTTGGTTCTTGTATTCATTTATAAATAATTTGGGACCATTGAATCCAACCATGTATTTTCATAAGTTATTTAACAATATTTGTATCCTCTAAATAAACATATAGGTTTTATCTTATTATATTAAATAATAATATTTTTAATAATATATTATTTTTTGTTAAAAATAAGTATTGTGGGTAACAAAGGATAGCCGCATTGTTACATATAGAGAAGGATACACATTATATTGTGTTTTTTGAATGATTAATTATGTGTTATGCATAAATATATCCTAAAATAGTTCTTAAAGAAACATTTTATATTGTGTGAAGAGAAAAATATAAAAAAATATTAAATTAATTCGAAAATACTATGTCTCGAAATCTCGGGGTGTTTCATTCTACCCCCCTTGAAATGAATTTCTCCTTAAAAATTCATCTGGGTATCAGAGGTTTAATACTTTCATTTTGTATCATAGAAACCCACATCATAAAAATTAATACTAAAACATCACTTAAAAAGGTAAATTTGGAATCGTAACAGTTTCTTAAAAGTTACATGTAACTTGGTTTCCACATTGGAGAACAGTGGTGGGAAGTGAACACATGGACATGCATGAGAAATAAAACTATCATGTTCTAATATATAGTGATAGAGAATAAGGTCAGGAGAAAGTTAAAAAACATAAATCCATAAATCAATGATGATCTAAGGGGCCATTTGATTCATCAAAATTGGAGGTACGATATTATTATTTGTTTGTTTCAAGATCCTTTTTCATATAGTTGAAGATTTTTAATAAGGATATATATGTACTTGATTCAATAAAATTTCACCCTTTATTGTGTATTGTCAATTTCAATTTCATCTATTATTTTAATAAATAACTGTGAACATATCATTCCTGAAGCATTAGTATATCATGAGATCCATAAATAGAATGATAATTCGTTCCATCTATCACAACAAAAAATATTATCCCATGTTATCCAATATATATAAATACACATATGGTGAGATGATACATTAATCCCAAAAACCTCATACAGAGTTTAACATAAACCATTCCATAAATAGTTAACCATATAAACCTTAAAGAAAGTTAAAATACAAAATGTTATAAATAATGACACTAGATAAACATAACATTGATCACACATATATCGTAAAATAGAACATGGTTTTCACATTCAAAACATGTGAATGACCTCATCATATATTATCTTGAATCATGGTAATAACCTGAATTAAAATAAATCATTTTCAAAAACATGTATTCTTTCTTATAGAAAAATTACTGGATATATTCCTTGAATCCAAGAAGCTTTAAAATTCATCTATGATAACATAAGCCACATTTTAAACCAATCCTATATCACTTCCAAGGTAATATGTACCGTCCAATTAACTTATTGGTATCTAACATGTCTTTTATAAAAATATCATTATCTAAAAATTATGAACATATTAAGGTTTATTTTTCCTTTAATAATATGTTTTCTATGAATATCACCTTGACATTATATCACTTTTATAGTTCATCAGAACTATTTAGCATATTCTTGTAAATCCATGTAGAAAACCCAAAAGTGACCAATCCTTATATATTTCATATCTCATAATTCATGAATACAAATATATAAACACAAATTTAACTCTAATTTATCCATATTCTCTTATCAAGGATACCTCATCCTATTACATAATATATCTTTCCATTCACATTTCACCTATGGTTGCATCATTATCAAGAATATAACCATTACTCAAAACACAATGTATATTGTATTATTAATAATTCCACTTGGGGAATATATTTTCATAATTACCATTAATTTCCCACAAAAAAAATTAACCTTTGATTATTTATTCGGGTGGTCAATATTCACATCCATTCCATTAACGAAAATTTTCATTTTCTCTTTGTGTTTTCTTACTTTGTGTCCTTCTTTTCCACTATGAAAACTTATTTAGGTTCTTCTAAGAAATTCACTTGGGTGATTCTTCCCACATTCGGAACATATAGGAATCTTAATCTTATTTCCTCCACGGTCTCTCAGAAAACACATTCCTTCTATTATATGACGATTTCAAGAGATTGTTAAGGTACATGTTGTTAGTCGTGTTCTGTGAAAACTAATTAGGCATGATCACAATGTCATTACTCTAGTGATCATACAGTTCTACTACTAATGATAATTTTTTCAATCACATTAATCATTAATGAAATTATTTACGGTTCCCTCCAATGACTTAAAACAAAAATAAAACAGTAATAAATAGTTTTCTTATTAAGGAACCACATAATCATGAAAAAAGATCACTTATAGAATGTCTAAATTATAAAAACATCTTTGGACTACAACACCTTTGGTATATCCTATTTTATTCATATCTGGGTTATTTTTGAATCATTTATGGGTGTTTATGAAAAAAAATTTAATTCCCAATTCATATCCCCCAAGAGTGTCAACCAGGTGCACAGTAAAGCCAATTATCTTGTACTAGGTTACGCTCAAGTCTGGCCTAACGCACCTTGTTGGAGTTGTTACATCAATGTAAATTTTTTCCAGAACCACACCCACATGTAGTATCTAGATAGGGATTGATTTCTAGGAAACAAATCACTATATCATTTTCTAAAATTCGAAGACATTTTCTTATACGTTTTCTTATCCCTAGACTTATCATTAGACATTTTCATAGATTTATCATTAATTTTTCTCATCACATTTTCCAAAGGCTGATTAAATCATTTATCTGATACCAAATACAAAAAACTAGTCTTAACAAACATAGAAATTAAATCATTTTGGCAGAATACATAAAACATTAAATGAAGAAACACCGAAAGACCCTATTAGTTTAGTGCCTTTAGAAATATTGAAATTTAAACACCACTACTTGAGTGAGATACCTTATATCCAACTAGGTTATCAAATATTAACACACCTCTTAGACATATCAAACATAAAATATATGTTTATAACCTAGGGAAGGAAACAAAAAAGGGGTGAGATCATATTCTCAGTAAGGGTAAACAAGGGAGATATGTAAGAATAAACATGAGAATATGGGTATGAGAATGTGATCATAAATCTATAAGAGCGTATCTTGCATATCAAATATTATAAACATAAACAATGGAAAATTTTTAATAGTTTATAAAGAATGAATTATAAGGAAATTAATAGAAATATACATGCACTAGTGCAGGAAACGTTTTTTACAGTGGTTATTTTTTATTTTTTATGTCGACTTTTAGCCGAAGTTATTGTAGGAGATGTTATAAACATTTTCTTTTACATCAGTTATTTTAAAACCAGTGTAAAAATATCTGAAGCGTTTTCCACGTCATTTCCTCAAAAAACAGACTTGGAAAACACTTCAGATTCATGATTTATTACATTGATTTTTAAATAACCAATGTCGTATATACTTCATTACGTCTATTATTATATAACCGACATAATCAACTACACCTCCAAATCATTTATCACATTAGTTATGAAAATAACCGGCGTGATAAACCAGTCTACCAAGCATTTTTTACATTAGTTAAATAATAACCGACGTGAAAACATGTATACTATGTCAGTTATAAAATAACCAATGAAAAAAGCCATTCCATTCCATTAATAATGTTGGTTATGAAATAACCAACGTAAAAACCCATTCCCATGCATTTGTTACATCAGTTTTCAAATAACCGACGCTGAAACACATTCCCGTGCATTTTTTATATTTGTTATAAAATAAAAGACGTAAAACATAATTTTATTTAATAAAATTGTTTAACCACAACTATGCCCTGCCAAAGAATACTTAAAACAGACAAAAAATAGACCAAAACCAGACCGAAAGTAGACCCCCCCCCCCACTAGACATCCCTCACACACCCATGGACCCCCCCCAAACACCACTGGACCCCCCCACCCACCCTCCTGGACAACCCCCACCCTCTAGACAGCCCTCCCACCCTCTTGGACACCCTCCCACCCACATGGACACCCTATACACACCCACCCCACTGGACATCCCTCCCATAGCTCTGGAATCCACCAACCCCTGGACACCCCCACACCCTGGGCCACCACCTGGATATCCCCCCACTCCCCTAGACAGCCCTCCCACCCTACTGGAGACCCTCTCACCCCCAAGGACACCTTGGACCCCCCCCCCCCACTAGATTTCCCTCCCACACCCCAGGAAACATCCCCTCCACCCCACTAGACACCCCACACCCTTGGATAGTCGCCTACTCCCCCTGATAACCCTCACACCCTCCTAGAAACCCTACCACCCCCATGGACACCCTGGACCGCCCCCCCACTAGACAGCCCACCTAAACCCCTGGAACCCCCCACCCACTAGACACCCCCCCAAATGCACACACACACACACACCCCTGAACACCCTCTGGACAACCCCACCTTCCTGGACAACCCCCACCGCCTGGAATGCCCTCCCACCCTCCTGGAAACCCCCACCCCCATGGACACCCCCCACACACCCCTAGATAGCTATACAACTCCCCTCGAAACCCCCCACCCCCTAGATACCCCCTCACCCCTGGACACCCCCGGGACAACCCCCCTCTCGGACAGCCCCCCCCCCACCTGGATAGCACTCCCACCCACATAGACACTCCCACCCCCATAGAAATACTGGACCCCCCTCCCTTCACAGCCCTCCCACACCCCTGGAAACCCCCGCACCCCCTAGGCACTACCCACACCCTTGGACACCCCCACTCCTAGACATCCCCCAGTCCCCTAGGTAGCCCTACCACCCTCCCAGACACCCTCCCACCCCAATTGACAGCTTAGAAACCCCCCAACCTACTAGACAACCCTTCCAACCCTCTGGACAGCCCCCCTCCCCACCCCCTGGATAACCCTCCCACCCTCCTGGACACCCTCCCACCCCCATGTCCACCCTAGACAACCCCCACCCCACTGAACAACCCTCCCACACATCTAATCCCCCCCCCACACACCCCAGGACACCCCCTGGAAAACACACACTCCCCGAGACAGCCCTCCCACCCTACTGGAAACCCTCCCACCGCCATGGATACCCCCACACTGCTGGAAAACCCTCCCACACCCCTAGAATCCCCCACCACTAAATACCCCCCCCCCCACCCCACCCCCACACCCCTAGAAACCTCCTGGACAACCCCCCCCCCCCCCCAGACAGGCCTCCACCCTCTTGGACACCCTCCCACCCCCATGGACACCCCCACCCTGCTGGACACCATGCCCACACCCATAGAAACCCCCACACCCCACTGAACACCCCCACCCCGGGACACCCCTTCGACAACCCCCCACCCTCCTGGACATCCCCCGCCCCCTGGACAACCCTCCCACCCTCCTGAACACCCCCACCCCCATGGACACCCAGGACCCCCCCCCCCCCACCCCTATACACCACATAGACAACTCCCCCTCCCCTCCCCACCCTCCTGGACAGCCCCTACCCCCTGGAAATCCCTTTCACCCAGCAGGACACCCCCTATCCCCATGAACACCCTAGACACCCCCACACCCCTGTACAACCTGCCCATAGCCCTAGACCTACCCCCACCCCACCCACTACACAACCCCCCCACACCCATGGACAGCCCCTCACTCTCACGGACAACTCTCCAACCCTCTAGGACACCCTCCCACCACCATGAACACCTTGGACACCCCCCCAACCCATTGGATAGCCCTCTCACAAACCTAAACCCCCCCCCCCCCCACTGGACACCCCCAAACATCCCATGACACCCCTGGAGAGCCCCCCCCCCCCACCCTCATGGACATCCCCAACCCCTGGACAACCCTCCCACCCTCTCGGACACCTCCCACCCCCCATCGACACCCCCCCCCCCACCACATCGGACAGCCCTCCCACACCCCTGGAAACCCCCCCCCCCCCAACTTGACATCCCCCCCACACACCCTGTAAACCCCCTGAATATCCCCCGAACCCTCCTGGCCAGCCCCAACTCCCATGGACAGCCCTCCCACCCTCCTAGAAACCCTTCCAACCCCATGGACCCCCCACCCCTTGGGATAGCTAGCCCACACCACTGGAAACACCCCCACCCCACTTGACTCCCCCCACACCCCTAGACCCCCTCGTGGACACACCCCCTCCTTCCTGGATAGCCCCCACCCCTTGGACATCCATCCCACACTCTTGGACTCCGCCACCCACATGGACAACCTGAACACACCTGGATAGCCCTCCCTCACCCATGGAAACCTCCCACCCCCTAGACACCCCCAAACCCCTAGACAGCCCCCACCCTCATGGACAGTCCCCCAACCCTCCTGAACACCCCCACAACCATGGACACCCTGGACACCCCCCACCCCTTAGACACACACACACCCCTAGAATCCCCCTAGACAACCCCCACACCCTCCTGGATAGCCCCCCACTCCCTTGGACATCCCTCCAAAAATCCTAGAAACCCTCCCACCCACATGAGCACCCTGTACACCCCCCACAGGATAGCCCACCCACACCCCATACCCACCCCCACCCACCACACTAGACACCCCCCCACACTCCCCTGGACACCCCCTGGATAGCCCCCCCCCCCCCCCCCACAACCTTTTGGATGGCCCCCACTCCCCTGGATAGCCCTCCCACCTCCATGGACACCCCACCCCACTGGACATCCTTCCCACACCCCTGGACCCCCCCCCACCCCCCCCCCCCCCCCGCACCCCACCCCACAGGACACCCACCCCCCCCCCCACCCACACCCATGGTGACCCCCTAGACAACCCCCACCCTCTTAGACAGCTCCCACCCCCATGGACAACCCTCCCACCCTCCTAGGCACCCCACCCCCATGGATACCCTGGACACCCCCACACCCCTGGGAAGCCCTCCCACACCACTGGACCCCCTAGACACCCCCACACCCCTTGACACCCTATGGACAACCCCCACCCCCTAGATAGCCCTACAATCCTCTTGGATACCACCACCCCATGGACACCCTAGACACCCCCCCTAGACAGCCCGACCACACCACCAGAACCCCCCCACCCCCACACACACACCCCTGGAAAACCCCTGGACAGTCCCTGAACCCTCTTGGACTACCCCCACTCCATTGGATAACCCTCCCAACCTCCTAGACACCCTCTAATCCCCATAGACACCTTGGACACCCCCACCCCACTGGACATCCCTCCCACACTACTAGACCCCCCCCCCCCATTGGACACCCCCACAATAACCTGCACACACCATGGACAACCCCCCCCCCCCCCCCCCACCCTCTTGGATAGCCCCCACTCCCCTATACAGCCCCCCCCCCCCCCACCCCTGGACACCCTTCCACCCCATGGGCACCCTGTACACCCCCACCCCATTGGATAACCCTATCATACCCCTGGAAGCCCCCCCCCCAACTAGACACCCCCACACCCCTAGATACCCCTTGGACACCCCCACCCTCATGGACAGGCCCCCACACTTGGACAACCCTCCCACCCTTTTGGACACCCTCCCACCCCCCATGGACCGCCCACAGGACATCCCTCCCACAACCATGGACAACCCCCCCACACACCCCTGACCCGCCCCCCCAAGACCAGAATCCATACCAGAAAAACCATCAGAACTATACCAAAATAAGAAGTAAATCAAAATTAAACATTCACATATATAACATTCACAACTTAAAATTTCTACTAAAAAAACCTAAATCCAACCTAAAAAACTATCAAATACACAATTATAATGACAATATTCAAAATTACATTTTACACTACAAAAAACAAAAATCCAATCAAACCTATAAAATAATTTGACCATTCCACTTGTAAGTGTTTGACTTCTTGATCACTATAGGGTTGAGGGTCATCAAATAGCTACAAATTAAAAGGATAGTATTTAAAATGTATAATGAATATATGAAATGAAATATTATGGAAATGTTTAAAAGGAAATCTTACCAGGTCAAAGTTCACAGGTGTTCCAGTGGTAATTATTTCATTCATAAATCTTTACGTATAATATCCACATTCGATGACGCCTTATTGTTCCTAAAAATTCAATTTAAAAGAGTGTAAATTAAAAATATTATTTTTATGTAGTACATAAAAAATTACAAATTATAAATGAATATTTACTTTTATATTTACATATTTGATATTGGCACTCATTTTCTTTGTGTTTTTTTGAAATTAGACCCATACCCTATTAGAAAATAATATGAATAGGTTAAATTTAAAATTCATTATAATATATACAACTACTAAGAAATTTAAACTTACTTATCAACATTTTTTTAAAACGTTTCCACACATCTCCATGGACAGATCATATCTAATAAAGTGTTTTCGTCTTTGGGAAAAAAACACATAACATCTAATGATCACTGATAAAAAAATTAAGGTTAGTGGTTTATCATTTTAAAAGATAATGAACTCTTTTCCAGAGATATGTTTCATACCTCTCACAAAAAGGCATCATCATACACTGTGTAATTATATTTTGTTCAAATATTTCAGTAATATAAAGCATTAATTGTTTCTCATCCAATGCATGTGCTTTAGGGGAAATCAAATGTGGGTCCATGAATCCATATACATATTTTCGATCATTCTTCTTATACATGCTATAAAGATACCTAATACAAAATACACATAAGTAAACATTTTCAATAAATAAAACATAGATAAAAGGTGTTATGACTTACATGGAAAGAAGTTTCACCATGTTGAGGCCCAACTCATCACCAGTAAAAAGATCCATGAAAACATTTTTCAGAATCCCCAATTTTATTGAACTTACAAAAACATGAGCTTCCATTGGAAACTCATAAATATCTTATGACAAATTTGAATATCTTGACAATCTATCAAGACTAATAGAATATTTATCTGATGTCATAGTCATTTGTCTTTGTTGTTGTCTATCTAGTATATCTTTACCTTTGAAGTATTCTTGTAAAAATAAATAGAATAATATATTAGTTTTCAAATGCTAAAACAACTTTAATAAAAAAAAATAGAATAAATTATATACATACATCTATGGTAATGAGTCATAGAAGTCTCGATGGCCAAATTAAAAAATGGTTGATACTATGTCCAACTATCATCACCTCATCTGTAGGTAATTGTACTTGAGCTGATATATCTATAATATCTTGTACAGTGACCCTATGATGCTCTACATTTAACTGTTGATGATGAACTGTATCTCTTATACAATATACCAGCCCATATGGAACTATATGATGTTGATGATCATCAATAAACAACTCGCAATAAGTATGAAGTTACGGTGGAGGAGTAGGATAAAAAAAAGGGTTCTGTAGGCTATAGTGGGGGAGTGGGAGCTACTGGAAGAGGTGGAGGATAAATAATGGGGTCTGCAGGGGGAGGTGGAGGAGTGGGAGTTGTAGTATAAAATTTTCTTTCCATGTCTGCAAACATAGTCTATACCGATGCTCTACTATTTTCCTCCATTTTCACAATAATATTATTAACTTCAGACTCCAAGGATTCTATTTTTTTATAAACACCCTCAATGGAAGAAGTTTAAGAACATGGAAACACTTTTCTTATCGATACACCCGTCGGATATCCTCGTACATGGCCAGGATGTTCAGGCTTTCCCAATGCTGCAGATAAAATATTTTGCCTCCCAGTAGCTGTAAATACCCCCGATGAGCTCTGCTCCTCAAGATAATCCTATATTAATTAATTGAACATTTTGGTAATGACTCAAGTTATATGAATAATATAGCTAAATTAAATAAATAAAATAAATATCTTACAATCCTCTTAGCTAAGATTTTTTAATCATTTAAAAGATATTGCCCCTGTTTTTCCCATATTAGCTCCCTTCCATTTTTCATGTCTAGATAGAGGGGATGGTGGGGAAACCTCTCTAGAGCTTGAAGGCTCAGCTCTCAATTTTTGTAAATTTTTAACCATCATTGGTTCTTCCAATAATGTATACCCTCCTTGAGATAAACTATGAGGGTATACATTTTTAGATTGGATCTCCTGATGAGATTTCTTTGTTTGCTACAAATTAAGAATAATAAATCATTAACAAAACATTAATAAGACAATTTATATAAGAAATCTTATAAAAGTTTATATTTCCCTTACCAAAAACGATTATTTTCTTCCACTTTAAACAAACTGTCTCCATGCATCTTCATCTATGAAAGGATATATACGACATGGATTTTCATGCCTCCTATGAAGAAAAATAAAATCATATGTGAGGGTTTATTTATAATCACTCCATATCCTAGTAGCCATTGAGAAGCATTTCTTCCTAACTCCTCCTGTGTCAAGAATATCAAATTTCATTTGATTAAGAAGAGGTAAAACATATTATACTAGAAAAATTTAAAGAATAGGAAAAAAATACCAAAAGATATTAACAAAATCGTCTCCCAAAACTGAGATATTATCGCTTTGTCCACAATTCTTCAATCATCATATAAAATGATTACTTTTCTCTTACCCTAATTTGAAACAAAACACTTAAAATATTTTGTATTTGGACCTCTAGGAATATCATTCTCATCAAACTCAACGAGTATCCTGTGGTCCTACATATGGGAAAGTGACAATTTTGGTAAACGTGTGCACCCACTTTTACTAACTCTTGATCTCTTGGTGGTTGTGGGAGAACATGAGTAAGATTGGGGAATGTTAAGAGGAGCATGTGAATGTTCCTACTCGGAGGTATAATAATTTTGAACATCTCCAGAATCATATGGTTGATCAGCTGATTGATCTGTTATTATCCCTAAAATAAAAAAACAAACATTAGTTTACATATATACAAATTCAAATATTACAAGACCAATGTAAACATATAATGAAAAATTGAACTATGTTATGTAATACTAAACATGGTTATTATAGTTGGCATGTTAAACAATGGTAAATATGGTAAACATGGTAAACATGGTAGTGTAAATATCATTCGACAAAATCAGTAAATATATGAGCTACGTAAAGGTTAACTATGGTAAACTATGATAAACTATGGTAAACATGGTAAACATGGTAATCATGGTAAACATGGTAAACATGGTAAACATGGTAAACATGGTAAACATAGTAAACATGGTAAACATGGTAGACATGGTAGACATGGTATACATGCTAAACATGTTAAACATCATAAAGGTATTGTCATTCAAAAAAATAATAGATATATAATTTATATAATGGTTAACATGATAAAATAAACTAAACAAAATTAAAATAAACAAAATCTTATACTTATTTGTTTTAATACGCATTTTAATAATGAAAAACAATACAATATCTAACATTTCATGAAAATAATAAATGTAATCAAGAAATAAACATAACTTAGCTGTAATATTAGGAATTTAAAAATGGATTGTTTTCCCAAATTACTTCATCATGATCATTCCTTATAACACAAACCATGTATTCAACATGCTCGTAATTATGTTCTGCTAATATTTCCATGGAAGTAGGGGTCTCACATAAATCAAAATATTCATCAAGTTGATCCTCACCAACATATTGTTTTTACCTTATAAAACAATAGACCACTGAATATCTTATTGATCAACTACATATAAAATCTATTTTTCATGTGTTCCCATTATAAAATAATTTTTTGTGTCTTCAAATCTATTCAAATTAACAACTATCATTCCAAATTCATCATATATGACATTGTTGTTACCGATAAACCATTTTAGTTAAAAAATGAACTTTAATTTTAAAGTAATCAACCTCCAATATTTCTTCAACAACTCCATGACATGAACTTGATGTAGAAATTGGGTTTTTGTCTTTAGAACTCGAAAAATGCATTGCTTCTGCAAACACCAATACACCACTATTCTGAACAACACTTTTTTTGTCCTAAGCTTTTTTATGAAATCTATAGAAATTAATGACATAATCGACCATGTTATCACATTTAAACATGGACCACTCACTAACCATTTTAATGTCTTTGATACATCTGATCTACCAAGAAAGGTCTTTTTAAACCATGACAAAAATGTTTTATTGTGCTCATTCCAATTCCACATTTCTTTCTTCTTTGGAAGACATTATTTAAACTCATTAATATATAATGTAATTTATAGTTGAGAATAAACTAAGTTATTAAAGATGTATAATTTTGACTTCTTCATCTGTTTAGCTGACAACGATTAGACTTTCAATCCATGAATCCCCTTTCCCTCATTATTAACACGTTTATGGTGAGACGGAGGAAAACCTAGGTGCTCCACCATAGCCATGTAGCTCGTACAAAACTTCACAACATCCTTAGAAATATACTTTCCAATAATGGAGGCTTTAGGCAGATATGTATTCTTAACATACCCCTTCAGTAATTTTATATACCTTTCAAAAGGAAACATCCAAAAAAGATATACAGGTCCACTACCCATGACTACTGATGGTATATACATGGATGGTTACCTGGATCCATTGTCACTCCCTCCTCTAGAAACATCTATCATTCTCTTATTATCTGAAAGTCTACCTCCACATGCACTATGTATAGAAGGAGTGTTAACCAACCCTATTATCCTATTCTAATCAGTATATACTATCAAGGATTTTCCTTTTAATTCAGAATATGTTTTAGGCTTCAATAAGAAGAATATGTACTAGATGTTAGGTTGAAGGCCCACTAAAATCTCTAGGGTTTAAACTTATCATTTAAAACCATATCTTGAGAATAGTGAAAAAGGTCATAAAACCAATTAACATATTCAATAATAATATGGATTCCTTGTTAGATGCCCAAAAACTCCTTTGATTTTGACAAGGCCATTATCCTAGGATAAAAATATTGACTGAACGTCACCTTAATGTCTTTCCACTCCAAGTTATAATGTTGTTTAGCCTTAACAATTGAATCTCACCATTTCCAACTGATAACATTAGGCAGAAAATTAGAAAACTTTTCATTAATAACCTTTGGAATATTGAGAAATGTAAATTTTCATTTTATCGTCTCTAACCAATCCCTTACCTCCTATGGGTCATTATTTCCACAAAATGAGAGAGTCTTATAATGATGAAACTCCATAGAATCTTCCTTGTCTTCACCCATACCATGACCTTCTTTTATTGACTTAGATATCCCAAATCCCTCTCCTTGGTCCATACATCTCATAGTTCATACCATATCATTAATAATATTTTTTTCTACATTTCTAGGATCTTGAAAATGATATCTATAGATTTATTTAGAGGGTTCACTTGGGGTCTCTGGGGTGGAATGCTACTAAATTAAACCAAAGAATAAAAACTAATACCAAAAAAATTGTTATATGACTTCACATAAAACAATAACTTTATTTTAAACATCTTTAAAATTTATTAAAAAAATAATTTAAAAGAGACAAACCACATAAATCATCAAAAATTTACACTATGAATGGTTTGGATGCATGGTTTATAAACTGTTTTAGCCACTCTAGTTGAGTGGGCATAAATCACATTATTTTACAACATAGATTCAAAACCTATGCACTAATTGCGTGGGGAACACTTGGGATCCTCTATCAAGGTAACTTGGTTTCATCACATAGTCTATATATTACAAAACGTAACTACTCACCTTAGTAAAGTCAATTAAGCCTCCATTATTGACACCAAAATCTCTCAAAATAAAAAATATATTTTAGATTAATTCCTAAATACAAAAATACTCACATCACATGGTGACATAATTTTCATTACAATTAGTGTTTTTTATACACATAATCACAACCTAACCCTCAAATATTGGTTATCTTACCTCTTATATACTAGGAAATCCAAAATATTATAAAAAAATATATCAAAACTCTAATCTCATCCTTACATTGCCAAACCTATGATAACCATCCCCTTAGAATCATATGTTATCTACTGTAAGGAAATAAGGGTTTTGTGTATCCCCAAGGGATAGAAACTAGTGTTTAGGTATAAAGAAATCCATTTTGGAATAATTCCACCCAATATATACATAAAATATGTTGCAAATGAGAACCTAACATGACCCCAAAATGCATTTCTAGGTCATTTTATGAAATAAATAAAACAATAATAATAATAATAACTAGTAAATTTGACTTAAATAAATTAATCTCAAATAAAACTGTAATAACATATATAATAAAATGAACTTTGATGAAATTACCATGAAAAAAGCATAAATATATACAAATGGTGTAAAAATGAAGTAATAGAGAATAATATAATGGGAAAATTATATAATGGCACATTAGTGAGTATATAAAATAACCAAAATGAAATAAATTTATTGTTACCAATCAAGAGAAACCACATGGTATGACCACATGATCTTTCGAACTATACCCTAACTATGTCAATTAAACTATTATGTGTTTTAGACCCCTAAATTGCTGATTTTCATGTATTTTACAAATTAATAATAAACTATATGACTAAAGGGTTCTCCAAAATTATAAAATTTCAATGGAAAAACCCATAAATAACTTTAAATAGTATAAATCAATAAATAATATTGTTTTAACTCAAAAATTACACTATGCGTGTGAAATTTTAATTGAAAATAAATTTTTCCATGGGATAATAATATTTCCATGTCATAAATGTAAATTTATATGATGTATGAAGAGGGATTAAGTATTTGGACACATTATTTTGAAATAATTTCCTCATCAAAATCTAAGGTCGATTTCTCATGGAAAATCAGATGTTGTATAATGTTTAAATAGTTATGTAAACCATAAAAATGAATATGTTGATTCCTCAATATTGGATGATGAAATCCAAAACATGAAAAATTATGTTTCATAAGAGTAGGTTAATTTGACGAATTTGTAATGAATTTATTTTTCCATGAATTTATTTTATAGATATTAATGATGTTTTCAAAAATATTTGAGAACTTGGTCATATTGATAACATATTAATGAATAATATGGTAAAGAATATTGTAAGGAAAATCTTAATCTAGTAGAAAAAATAATTTTTTGAATTTTTTAATGATGTAAATCAAGAATGATGTGATTTATGTTTTAATTATTCAAAACTATTTATTATATTGAAGTTGTTCCACGTAAAGTGCCTTTGTGGAATAATAAATAATTCAATTTCAATGATATTTGAATTATTTCATAATTCATTTGACTAAGCTAAGGTCCTTGTATTATTTTATGAGATAAATATGGATATTATAAATCTGGGATTTGGTTATTTTAATATACATGCATGACCAAATGATTATATGTTATGTTAATGATAAAATTAAAATATAGATGAGTGAAAGGAAATTTCTCTTCTAAATAGAAGTTAACAAATCATGATTCAAGACTGAATCCTTCAGGTCTCATAATAAATATTGAAATAGACATGATGAAGGGATTTAAAAAATGAAATAATCATAGTAAATTTTAAAAAAAAATAAAGAATATGGTGGATAAAAGGGTTACAAAATTAAAAAATTAAAAAATGATGAAATAGATGTGTAAGGAGTAAAATATTTAAAGATTAACGGTTTTTTATGATATATTTATAGTATTTATAGTACAAATGATCTTTTATCTACTAGAACAGCCCAAGACACGCACACCTAGAGCCTGTGTTGAAAAATTATCTTTACATTTCAAGATTTTATACCAATAAACATGACCCAATTTGAAACCATAAAAACAAATAACATAAAAAGAAAATATTGGATCACTTACTAATCAAGGACCTTTTAGGTTTATTGTTTTTTAAAATTAAGAGAAAATCTTATATAAAAACTGTGATGGATATAAAAATTGTTCATAAAAATATATATCATCCCCCATTAAGTTCATCAAATATAGTAAACTTATTATGTATAACATACTTAAAACCATTCTTCACATCCTGGGAAAATGAAAAAAAAGGTTGATCTAAAATTTTCTATAAGGGTTATTTATAGGTTAAAATTTATATTTAAATATTTCATAATTAATAGATAAATTTAAATAACTTAAAACACATGTCATTTAATAAATAACTTGACCATGATGAATATTATGGTAGGAAGAAGTATTGATCCAGTAATTCTATATAAATAATCTCATAAAATGAAAATTATTAATGGACAACATAAATATTAAAATAATCTCATGGAAATCATTAAAAGGTTTCATAATGATAGGATTCATAATACTGAACATCTTAAACGTATCATCGAGGACTCATTCCAAGATATAACACTTAATTGGGAAGGGCCTCATCCAAATATCCAACTTATTTTGTATCATGAAACCTATAGATGTATCAAAGAGAGATATATTTTCAGTCCCCACCAGCAACATAATAAGACCAATTAATTCATTATATTAATATAAAATACAACTTAATGAACATGTCATATAATAAGTAATTATCTATATTAGAAAAAAAAAATATAGAATTTCTATAGTTCCCCCAAGTCATATTGATCATTAAAATATGTATAATCAGGTTTTATTGTATAATTTAGTTATAAATTCATCAAAGAATAAGATTAATTAAAGGATGTTGATGTAGATTAAAAAAATAATTCTAAATGGTCATTGGATGATTTAATGAGAAATTATCCTTTTCATTTTGAAATAACATATTTAAACTTTATAAATTTCTAAAATATTAACTAAAAAAGTTTCATTGAAAATAATCTTGGAAACATGAAAATTAATCTTTGACAAAATATTTTTCATGATGGTGGGAAATATGTTTGTGTGATGTATATTAAAACAATAATTTTATTCACACCTTTAGTAAATTATACCCCATTTTTAAAAAGACAAGAATATTCCATTTATTTTTTTTAAATCCAAAATGATTAATCATGACTTTAATAAATCATTTGATAATAGTAGAAACATTCTATAATTTTTTTAATGAAAATAAGTCCAAGGAAGAAAATGATTCATTCCTGAAACAAAAACATGGTTAATTTTCATTAAAAACATTATTTGGGAATCTTGAGTTTTTAAGAGAATAAAATGGAAAGAAAAAAATTTAATTTATAGATATAACCATAGGATAGAAAATATTTTTTTAACATAAAAATATCATGTAATTCCCAAAAGAGATACCTTAATATAAATAATATTGAATAATGATATGTTTGTGAAATAAACCTTTAAACAGATCATATAATTGAAGTAAGAATTTAATCAATGATGTGATTCTATGTAGAAATTTAAATAATCAAAAAATATGTTGAAATTAAACATAATATAATCAAATTTTATTTCACATATAATCATGTAATTATATAGTCAATGAAGTAGAAGTATAACCCAACCAATGGAAATTGATTTAAGAAACCCCTTACTAGTTTGTAACTTTCTAGTCAAATACCGTTGGATGAAATAATAAGTATTGAAACATAAAATACCATTAATTAATTAAAAACTATTCATAGTATAACATAAAAAAGGGTTGTATACAGATCATATAATAGGTATCAGGTGTATAATATTAAAATATTCTTCATTGATGGGAAGTTGAGACGAGAACCCTTACGTTGAGTCCATAGATTGAATGAATGTTCATTAAATCATATATAATAAACATATATCAATTATTTACTTCACTAAGAACCTTTTCAATGTTTTCAAATTATCATTAAATAATTTTTTTCATTTATTTTAATGAAAATTTGAATTTCTTAATTCATTAAGTCCAAGTCGGTTGTTTTGAGGACGTTTGGTTTGTAGTGGTAAAAGGATTGTGGTATGTTTGTCATGGTCCAAAATACAATTATTCAATAATATGTAAAATAATAATAATGAAATAATTATAATTTTTATAAATTAATTATAAATTTAAAAATGACCATGAATTATGGTTTTGAAAAATGAATCGTGTTACAATTATGAAGATGGTAGGTTGTACATATGCATGAGTAATGTTTCAACATTTAAATGAACATGAGATAAAAAAGAAGAATATTATTTTATCTTTATAAAATTATTATTATATCATAAATATAATATCCAATAATTAAATATAGTAATATATATCATCCATGTGATGTGGTCATGAAAATTGAATCACATTGATTCATAGAGGTGGTAATCCACAAGTGTGAATGAATGACAATCTCATTTTTCAATGGATAAAATGGTAAGAAGAAAAATGATAAATTATCTTTCAAAAATGATAATTATTTAATTAATATATATATATATATATATACACATTTATCCATAATTATATACAACTATTATTTGTTCTCATAGAAAAAAAAATTGCCTTAGTTCACAAGGAAGTAGTCCACCATAGACATGAACGATGGATTCATTTTCCATTTTATAGAGGAAGGAGATGGATATAAATTATAATATCAACATAAAAAACATAGTATATGTAATATTAACGTTTTATTATTTCATTATTTTCCAAAAATATTTCAATGAGATAGAAGAATAAATAAAAATAAAACAGTCGATTAAAAGTTATACATCTTCTTTGGAGAACATCCTTTTACTTAAACCATAAGCCCTCTAAGGTTGGTATTTTTCAAAAAATAATACCTCTTGAGTGTGTTTAATGATGTTAGGATGGGGTTTTAGTAGTCATTGGGTGATAAAATGGCTCTTTATGTTTAGAGACTAGAGAAGAGTGGGTGCCCTTTTTATGGTATGTGAGGGGCACTCTTGGAATTACATAAAGTATTAAACAAATGTACATGAATAAACGGCTCATAATTTGTTTATATATAATATCATATGTGTATGATTTAAAATAATCTCATTAAATCAATTTTGGACTATTTTTGGATATTTTTTTACCATATCTTTTACTTTTAACTCCCCACTTACCCTTTTGACAATTATTGTGATATCAATGTTTTTTACCCTTTAAGGGTCAAGAAAGTTTCAACCAATGGAAAATTGACCCTTAAATGCGATATTCTAGATATTTTAAACCATATAAAATAATTTTGGAAAATGATAATATTTTTATTAATTTTAAATTATTTAATAATATATATTTTATTATAAAATATTATTATTTTATTTTTTGGGAATACATGAAATATTATAATATAATAAATTTATAACTCATATAAAATAGATAAAAATGAAATTTATATACAAAAAGTATTATGTGGTATTAATATAAATTTAAAACAAATTTTATATAGGTTTATATATAATTTTAAACATTATATTTTGGTTTAACCACTTGGTTGACCAATTTTAACCTTAATAATCGTGGTAATAGACATCTAATATTAATGTTTTATAATTTTACTTATATGGTAAAAATTGACCGATTAATGGCTAATAGAAGAAATTTTAGATCATATGTCATCCTACTTGTACAATAAAAATATTTATATGATTTTTAAATAATTTAATAAAATATATTTAGCATAAAATAATATTAATGTCATTTTCAAAATTATTCACATAATTTGACATTAAAAAAACATGAAAGAAATATAATTCAAAAATAATTCTTTATAAAAATTTATTATATGTTATAATTATCTTAAAATTATTTAGACACTTTTAATCATCAAAATTTGTATATTTTAGAGCTTTTTAAATAATTTACTTGATTTTTTTTCTACTTGCACAAGCACTGTGCCGGTGTTACATAAACATTTAAGGTAATTATTTTTTCATTAAAATTTAAAAATAAATTAACATCATAAAAAATAATTATTATTTTAAATAAATATTTATTATCGAATATAATTTTTTTATCCCTTTCATAAAATAAAATAGACAATAAAATCAAAGGAGTGACATTTTGGACTTTATATTTTAAAAAAATAATATAAATGTTATAATGAAAGTAAAGTGGTAATAAATATACCTATTTTAAATTTTTTGATTATTATAGATGAAATATACTCATAAAATTAAATATAATTATGTTTTGGTTTATTTTAAGGTCTTACCCCATATTTTTAACCCAGTTTTACATTGTTTACCCCTGCTATGTAGATAAATTTAATCATAGTTATTATTAATAATGAAAAATAATAAAAGGGAAATATATACCATATCTAAAGCTCCTGATTCCAATTATGTGAAAGAATATTTAATATTCTATTTATATTAGTTTCATAAAAAAAATTATAAAAATTTATAATACACTTGGGAAAAAATATTAAAAAAATGTTTTAAAACCCAAAAAAGAACTTCTAAAAAATCATGTATAATGAAGATTAAAATTCAATTACTCATATTTTATTCAATTAAATATTAATTATGTTACTTTGAGATCAAATTTAAATCATAATTTATTTCTTACTGAAATGAAATGGTAGTTTTTACAAAAATTGTATTTTTCAATATTCAATGAAAGTTAAAACTTTTCAAAAAAAATACAAAAGAAAATCAACTTATGATTATTTTGATATAAAAATGTTTAAAATTATAACATTTTATAAAATAATATTTCTGAAATTGGTTGAAATTAATTATATAATATTCACACAGAAAACAATAAAAATCATTTTAAAGAAAATGTATTGCTAAAGCGTAAAATGACTTTACCAAAAATTGAGAGCCTTTATATTTTTTCATTAATAATTAAATTTTAATTATAGAAAACCCTTATACATATTTTTTATAATTTTTCATTGTTACTCATACATGAAAATTTAATGACTTTTTATAACATTCACATTTAAATAATAATATATCATGGTTTTTAAGCTTGGTGGTCTATTTTGTATACAATATCAAAAGAAGTTTTATTTTTGAAATATCTAGGTGCTACATTCTCCCCAACAATAATAAATTGTTTCCTCATAATTTTAACTTGATCTCGATAATCAATGTTTGAAATTTCAAAATACATTTTTTGAAAACTAACATTATGAAAAAATATTATAAAACATCCTCTCAAAAGTGGAAAAGAGAAATATGAATGTCATTTGGGATAACACATAACTAGGTTTCCAATAAGAGAAAATTAGTGGGAAGTGGAAATATGGAAATTGGATTAAAATTAATTTCCAAATAATAATAGAGCATGATAGAGAACATTGATCATATGAAATTAAATGGTCATTAGAATATCAATGATAAAAAATACATAATCAATGAGGTGTTAAAAAGGCCAGTAATACATTATAAATGAATGTAATAAAATAATATTTCATAAAAATCTTCTTTGTAGACTATAATAATTAAAATGCCACATTAAATAAAAACATAAACAAATATACTTACCTGATATGTATTATTTTATCCTTTAATCACACAATACCATAATCTCATATTCTTATAAAAACTATGAGTATTAAAAATGAAGTGTTTCATGCATGAAACACTACAATAAAATTCTAATTCATCACAATATCCTAAGAAGATGGTATTTTATTTTTCTTATCATTATAAATTAACCAAATTCAAAATGGTTAGAACATGGTAAGATAATATTAATAAACCATTATATGAAGAAATATTACATTAATGTCTAAATCCTCAACAATAAGACAAAATTTTCAACATAAATCATTCAATAAGTAATTATGCAAAAAATTCAACAAACTATTACTAACTAAGATTGGAAACCAAATATTAAAATTCTTTGACCACATGTTAATCCAGTATAACCTTTAAATTTATCTCTATATAAAATCAGTCATTCTTAAATAATACATCAAAAATGTATATTTCATTGTTATATATTCTCTAAAATATACTAATCATTTACCAAAAATATAGTCATTATAATATCATATATGCTTCCAAAAAATAAATAAAATTGTATTACTCAAATTAGAATAGCATTAAAACAATTATTTCTATTTAAATTAATCTTTCAATATCCCAAAATAATGAAATTCGTAAATAATAACATTATTTACATAATTAAAAATTTAATTTTAGATCCCAAGGCTTTCTATATAATAAATCATATTCTCCAACATGTAATAACTCTTTTATCTGAATTAACCAATATTACCTCAAGATCGAAGATTATATTAAACCTAAAGAATTCCGGTATCATTAAACTTATTTCCATTAATAATTATTTCTCAAATAAAAATTTCAATAAAACAAATACTTAACCCAATTGTTGTATTACCATAAATGAACTAGTAGAAAACATGTTTAACACGTCGGCATTTTTCACGTCGGTTCAAAATAACCGACATGCAAAGCTATAAGAATCAATTTATCACGTCGGTTATTGTATAACCGATGTGATAAATCGATGATAATCTATTTTTTTACATTGGGTATTTTATAACCGACGTAAAATATTTTGATATTAGCTATGCCATGTTGGTTATAAAATAAAGGATGTGGAAATCAAATTTGGGTGCTTTATCACGTCAGTTATTTTATAACCGATGTGATCAAGCTCCATTTATCACATCAGTTATAAAATAACCGACCTGATAATGTATTTTCTACATATGTTATTAAATAACCAACATTATAAACATAAAAAAATTAGTTTATCATGTCGGTTATTAAATAACCGGTGTGATAAAGCTTTTAAATGATTTATTTCACCCCGTATTTTGTCATTCTGTTTTCTTCGATCAGGAGACCTACGACTCATCTCTCTCTCACGCAGAAAACTTAAAAAGAATTCTTTAAAGTCATTCCCTCCAGCCTCATTTTGCCGAAATCATTCATCATCTTTATTATCACCAAATCTATGAGGTCAACTCACAATACTCAAGTAAGCCTCACACGATCAGTTTTAGTTTTTATTTTTCATGATGCCCTAATCTAATTTTTTTAGATGTTATTTTTCTATATTTTTTCTTGATATCATGGTAAGATTCATAGTGTTCATTTATACAACGCTAAATTCATTTCTGGTAAAATAAACCATGGAAGCAATATCATGCAAGTTTACATTTTTTTGTATTCTATCATGTGTGTGCGTTTACATGGGGTGTCCAAGGGGGTGGGGGATATCCAAGTTGGTGGGGGTGTCTAAGGGGTGGGGGTTGTCCCAGGGGTGGGGGTCTAGGAGGTTTCAAAGGGTTGGGGGTGGTGTACAGGGGTTTCGAGGGTAGTCCATGGGTGTTGGGGTGTCTAAGGTGGTGGGGGTGGTTTCCAGGGGGTGAGGAGGTTGTCAAGGGGGTAGGGGTGTTCAGGGGGTGGGGGTGGTGTCATGGGGGGGGGGGGTGAGTGGGTTTTCTAAGGGGTTAGGGGTGTCTAGTGCGGAGGGGTGTCCAGGGTGGGGGCTGTCTGGAGGGGGTGGGGGATTTTCAGTGGGTTGGGGGCTCTCCCAGTGGTGTGTGATGTCTAGAGGGTTGGGGAGGTGGGGGGCTATTCAGGGGTGGGGGTGTCTAGAGGGGTGTGGGTCTGGAGGGTTGGGGGGAGGGGTTTTCCAAGGGGGTGGGGTGGTATATAGGGGGTGATGTGGATTTTAAATGGGGTAGGGGTCTCTAGGGGTGGGGGTGGTGTCGAGGGGGTGAGGGGGCTTCCCAGGGGGTGGGTGTCTATAGGTGAGTCCTAGGGGGTAGGGTGGGGGTGGTGTCTAGGGGTGGGGGTGACCAGGGGGTGGGGGTGCTGTCCAGAGTGTGAGTGGGCTGTCCAAGGGGGTATGGGGTGTCCAGGGGGTGGGGGTGTCCAAGGGTGTGGGATGTCTAGAGGGGTAGGGGGGCTGTCCAGGGTACGGGGGGCTATCCAAGGGGGTGGTAGTGTGAAGGCGGTGGTCCAAGGGGTTGGGGGTGGTGTCCATGGGGTGAGGTGTCATTGGTATGGGGTTGGGGTGTCTAGGGGTGGGGGTGGTGTCTAGGGGGTGAGGGGCTGCCTATAGGGTGGGGGTGTCCAAGGGGATGTCCATAGGGGTTGGGGGGTTGTCCAAGTAGTGGGGGACTATCCAAGGGTGTGGTGGTGTCCAGGGGGTGTCCACGGGGGTGGGGGTGGTGTCCAGGGGGTGTGAGGGGTTTTCCAAGGGGGTGGGGTGTTTAGGGGGTGGGGGTGGTGTCCAGGGGATGGGGGCTGTCCAGGGGGCGGGGGCTGTCCAAAGGGGTTGGGGTTATCCAGGTGGTGGGGGGATGTCCAAATGGGTGGTGGTGTCTAGGGGGGTGGGGGTGGTGTCGAGGGTGGGGGTGAGGGGGTTATCCATGGGGTAGGGGTGTCCAGGGGTGGGGGCTATCTAGAGGGTTTTGGCGGCTATCCTAGGGGTGGGGGTGGTGTCTAGGGGGTGAGGGGGATTTCTAAGGGGGTGGGGTGTCCAGGGGGTGGGGGCGTGTTGTCCAGGGTGTGAGGGGCTGTCCAGGGTGGTGGGTGTCCAGGGGTGGGGGCTTTTCAGAGGGGTAGGGGGCCGTCCCAGCGATGGGGGGGGGGGGTGGTGTGAAGAGGGTGTCCAGGGGGTGGGGGTGGATTCTAGGGGGTGAGGGGGCTTTCCAAGGGGGTGGGGTGTCTAGGGGTGGGGTGGTTTTTAAGAGGCGAGAGGGGTTGTCCAGGGGTGGGGAACTATCCAGAGGGGTTGGGGGTCTGTCTATGTGGGGTGGGGGTGTCTAGGGGTGAGGGGCTATCTAGGGGGTGGGGGATGTACAGAGGAGTTGGGGGCTATCCAGGGGGTAGGAGTGTCCAGGTGGTGGGGGTGGGTCTAGGGTGGTGAGGGGACTGTCCAGGGGGTGGGGTGTCCAGGGGGTGGGGGTTGTCCAAGGGGGTGGGGGGGCTTTCCAAGGGGGTGGGTTTATCCAGGGATGTGGGTGGTGTCTAGGGGGTGAGGGGGCTATCCAGGGGGTGGGGGTGTCCAGGGGTGGGGACTGTCCAGAGGGGTTGGGGTCTTTCCAGGGGGGTTGGGGGCTATCAGGTAGTCTATGACAACAGTTCTTATATAATTGTTAGTATAAGGCTATTATAATGACCATCATGCCAACGGTGTGTGAAACCATTGGGGGATTCTATCCCAACAGTTTTAGGGATCATCCAAATGGTTTCAAATCATTGGGATATGTGTAATTTTAATTTGTGAATTTATACTTATTTTAATATTTATACTTCATATTTCTTTTTTACGGAATGGTGAATTTGGTATCCAGTTCCACCAGGATGTATTCTTTGTGTACCTTAAGAAGAAAGGATCCAAGATGAATTTAAAACCATTACATCTAACTATATTTTCTTTTTTAAATCATTTTCATGCCTATTTTTTTCAAATACGCATAGATTTGTTTTATATTTAAAAATTCTTTTACCTTCATTTTATAATAATTTTCATATATATATATATATATATATATTTCTTATATTAATGAGATGTATAATTTTGATATTTTATATAGGTAATACTGGGTCAAAGTTGGATTATGACACATCGAATGATTAATTAATATAAGGAAGGTGTTGAAGCCTTTTTAGACATTACTAAATGAAATGTTCCAAGCAGTGACATTTTTTTTCTGTCCATGCCTGAAATGTTTGAATATAATGAAGTTGAAAAGTAGAAAGATTAAAAATCGTCTAATTTGTTGTGGTTTTCTCTAAGTTACATCCCTTGAATTTGTCATGGTGAACCTAGATAGAATGTCAGATCTACTGATGTTGATGATGATTTAGAAGATAGTAACTTTGATAGAATTGAAGAAATGATTTGTGATATTGTAGGAGAACAAATTGAGGTAGAACAGATAGTTGCACATCTATACGATGATGCGGAAAAACCATTGTATCCTGGTTGTACTGATTTTACATTTTTTCCAGTAGTGTTAAGATTGATTAAACTGAAGGTGAAACATGGATGGAGCGATAGAAGTTTTATAGATCTACTACAATTGTTGAAATACATCCATACAAAAGATAATGATCTTCCAGATTCACATTATAAGGCCAAGAAAATATTATGTCCGATGGGATTGGGATATAAGAAAATACATGCATGTTTGAATGACTATATGATATATATGAAGGAATGTGAATTTTTTTTAGAGTGTCTTAAATGTGGTACATCATGGTATAAGTTGAATGGAAAGTCAGAGGTTGGTGTAGAGATTACAAACATCCCTTCCAAGGTATTTTTTTATTGTCCTATAATTCATCATTCGAAACATTTATTTTCTAATTCACATGATTTAAAAAGGTTAATATCACATGCTAATGATTGGATATATAAAGAAAAAATACATCATCTAGCTGATTGTCCCCAATGGAAGAAAATTGATGTGCACTATCCTATATTTTGAAATGAAATTAGAAATATCAGACTAGGGTTGTGCATAGATGGAATGAATCCGTACTGAACCGTCAAAATCACACATAGTTCATGGACTGTTTTATTGGAAATCTGCAACCTCTCTCCTGAAGTTTTTATAAAGCAAAAATATTTCATGTTGAGTATAATGATCTCTGGTCTGAAGAAACCTGGAAATGATAATGATGTTTTCTTGTCGCCATTGAATGATGATTTGAAAATTTTATGGGTGGATGGTATTGGGGTGTATGATTTTTATAAAATGGAATAATTTACACTACATTCAGTGCATCTGTGAACTATAAATGTCTTCCTAGCATATGAAAATTTGTCTGGATACAATGTTAAGGGGCATAAAACATGTCTAATTTTCAGACAATAGAGTTCATATTGTCAATGGCATCATAGGAGGAAAACAGTGTACGTGGATCATCGGATGTTTTTTCCAATGGATCACTCTTATAGAAGACTAAAAAAATAATTCAATGGATCACAAGAATTTGATATTTATCCAAAACCTTTATCCCTTCATGTGTATTTTTAGAGGGTGGGAAACCTTGTTGTGAAAGTGGGAAAGACATAGAAATATGGCAATGATAGAAATATTTGGATGAAAATGTCAATATTTTTTGAGTTACCATATTAGAGATATCATGATGTTAAACATAATACTAATGTTATGCACATGGGGAAGAATATCTGTGACAGTTTGATTGGAACATTGTTAGACATTAAGGAAAATACAAAATATGGGTTGAATGAAATATTAAACTTACTGTCAATGGGAATATGTTTGAAGATACCTACCACTCTTAATGTAATATGAAAATTTCTTCCCTCATCTTGTCATACATTCTATAATAGGGAGAAAATTAACTTCTTTCAATGTCTTCATGATATCAAAGTTCCTCAAGGTTATTCATCAAATGTAAAAAAATTTGTCTCTTTGAAGGTTTTGAAGTTGATAGGTATTCAATCTCAGGATTTTCACGTCAGGATGCAACAACTTCTACTAGTTCCATTTAGTAGAATACTGCCCATCTGTATCAGAAAGACTATAATTAAGTTATGTTATTTTTGTCAATTAAATTTATAATAAATTGATTTATGTGAATGCTTTTATCATTTTGTAAAAGGATGCAATTTCTATACTTTTTCAATTGGAAAAGTATTTTCCTCCATATTTTTTTGATATAATGGTTCATTTAATGATTCATATGGTTAGAGAAATAATGCTTTTGGATATTTATATCTTTGTTGGATGTATCCATTTGAAAGGTATATGAAAATATTGAATGGGTATGTTAAGAATCTATATCGACCAAAAGCCTCTATTATTGAAAAGTATATTTTTGAGGAGGTTTTGGAGTTTTTTATGAGATACATGGTTGCCTCAGAGCACATAGGTTTGCCTCCTTCACACCATGAATGTGTTAATAATGAGGGAAAATGGATTCATGGCTTGAAAGTCAAATCTTTGTTAGCTGAACAGATGAAGAAGTTAGAATTATACATCATTTATAACATAGATGATGATAAACTGTACAGTACATTGCATATTAATGATTTGAATCAATTTCATCCAAAGAAGAATGAAATGTGGATTTTGAATGAGCCCGACAATTTTTTTTGTCATTGTTTAAAAAGATCTTATTTTGAAGATAAAATGTATTAGAGACATTAATATGTTTAGTGGGTGGTCCATGTTTAAATGTGATAACATGATTTGATTATGACATTAATGGATATACATTTTATACAAAATCTTAGGACAATAGATGTGCAGTTCAAAATAGTGGCATGTTGGTGTTTCAAGAAGCAATGCATTTTTCGTGTTCTAAAGAAAAAATACAAATTTATGCATCAAGTGCATATTATGGAGTCATTGAAGAAATAGGGGAGGTTGATTACATTAAAAATAAAGTTCATATTTTTACCTACAAATGGTTTATCTGTAACAACAATGTCAAACATAGTGAATTTGGAATGATAGTTGTTAATCTGAATAGATTGGAAGACACATTATATTCTTTTATAATGGAAACACATGCAAAGAAGATATTCTATGTAGTTGATCAATCAGATATACAGTGGCATGTTGTTTTACAAGGTAAAAAACAATATATTGGTCAGGATCAACTTGATAAACATGCTGATTTTTGTGAGATCCCTACTTCTAGGGAAATATTAGTAGAACATAATGATGAACATTGTGAATACATTGTTTGTTCCATAAAGAATGATCATTATAAAGGAATTTGGGAAAAATTCATTTTTACAATTCTAATATTACAGGTAACATATGATTATTTCCTGTTTACATTTATTATTTTCATAAAATGTTAGATATTGTAATGTTTTTTATTAAAACGCGTATTAAAACAATTATGTAGACGTTTTTGTTTATTTAAATTTTGTTTAGTTTAGTATATTATGTTTACCATTACATATATTATATATCTATTATTTTTTTGAATGAAAATTGCATTACCATGTTTACCATGTTTACCATTTTTACCATGTCTACCATGTCTACCATGTTTACCATGTTTACCATGTTTACCATGTTTACTGTAGTTTACCATATTTTTCCATTACATAACTTATATATTTATTGATTTTTTGAATGACAATTACACTACCATGTTTACCATATTTACCATTGTTTAACATTCTTTCTATATTATCCATGTTTACCATTACGTAACTTAGATCAATTTTTCATTTTCTGTTTACATTAGTCTTGTAATATTTGAATTTGTATATTTGTGAATTAATGTTTGTTTTTCTTATTTGAAGGATAAGAACAGATCAATCAATTGATCAACCACATGATTCTAGAGATGAGATTAATGATCATACCTCTAGGAAGGAACATTCACATGATCCTCTTAATGTTCCCCTATCATACGCATGTGATCCTATAATGACAAAGAGATCAAGAGTTTGTAAACTTGGGTGCACACATTTACCAAAATTATCACTTTCCCATACACAGGACCAGAGGATACTCGTTGAGTTTGATGGAATGATATTCCTAGAGGTCCAAATGCAAAATATTTTAAGAGTTTTGTATCAACTCAGGGTAAGAGAATAGTTATAATTTTGTATGATAATTAGAGAAGTGTGGAAAAAGAGATAACATCTCAATTGTGGGAGATGATTTTGGTAAGATCTTGTTCTATTTTTTGCCTATTCATTAATTATTTATAGTATAAAATGTTTTACCTATTCTTTATTAGATGAAATTTGATATTCTTGACACAGGAGGAGTTAGTAATAAATGCTTATCGATGGCAGCTAGGAGATAGTGGGATTTCAAATCAACCCCCACATCTGATTTCATTTTTGGTCATAGGAGTCATGAAAATCCATGTCATATATATCCTTTCTTATATGAAGACACATAGAGACAGTTTATTGAAAGTAGAAGAAGAAAATCATTTCTTGTAAGGGGAATATAAACTTTTATATGATTTATTATATAAATGATCTTATTAATGTTTTTTTAATGATTTCGTATTCTTAATTTATAGAAAACCAGGAAATCTCATCAAGGGATCCAATCTAAAAATGTATACCATCATATTTTATCTCGGAGAGGGTATACATTATTGGAAGAACAAATGTCGACAGAAAAATTAAAAAAAACTGAGAGCTAAGTCTTCAGGCTCCGGAGAGGTTGCCCCTCCATCCCCTCCATCTAGAGATTTAAAATGGAAGAGAGCTCAGATGGGAAAAAAGGGTCAATATATTTCTGGAGATTCGAGAATCATAGTTGAGAGGATTGTAATATATTCATTTTATTTATTTAAGTCAGCTATATTCTTCATATAATTTGAATCATTCCAAAAAAGTTAAATTAATTAATATAGGATTCTCTTGAGGAGAAGAGCTCATAAGGGGTATTTAGAGCTGCTAGGAGGCAAGATATTTTATCTACAACAATGGGAAATCCCGAACATCTTGGTCATGTATGAGGATATCTAACAGGTGTATCCTGAAGAAATGTGTTGCCACATTCTTCAACTTCTCTCCTTGAGGGTGTTTATAAAAAACTAGAATCCTTGGTGGCTAATGTTCATAATATTAATACGATGATGGAGGAAAAGATTAGATCATCGATATACTCTATGTTTGCATACATGAGAAGACAATTTCAGACTGCAGATCCCACTCCTCCACTTCCCCCTGCGGACACCGCTATTTATCCTCTACCTCCGCTAGTAGCTCCCACTCCCCCACATCAGCCTTTGGACCCCATTTTTTATCCAACTCCTCTTCCACATCTTTCTACTTATTATGATTTGTATGTTGATGATCCTCAATATTATATAGTTGCATATAGGTTGGTATATTATATAGGATATATAGTTATTCATCAATAGTTAAAGGTAGAGCATCATATTGTCACTGTACAGAATATTATAGATAGATCAGCTCGAGTACCAATACCTACATATGAGGTGATGATAGTTGGACATAGTATCAACCATTTTTTAATTTTTCCATCCACACTTCTGCATCTCATTACCATATATTTATATATTTTATATCTTCTATTTTATTTTTTTATTAATTTTTTTTAACATTTGAAAACTAATATATTATTCTATTCATTTTTACAGAAAAACATAAAAGGTAAATATATACTTTATAGAAAACAAAAAAGATAAATGGCTATGAAATCTGATACAGATTCTAGTAGTCGTCATAGATTGACAAGATATTCAAACTTTTTGGTAGATCATTATGTGTTTCCAAAGGAATCTCATGTTTATGGACATGCAATAAATTTTGGGATTCTTAGAAATGATATTAGGGAGCTTGTTACTAGAGATAAGTAGGGAATCAACGTGGGGAAAATGTTTTCCATGTAAGTCTTAACACCTTTACCTTGTGTTATATTTATTAAAAATTTATAATTATGTCAGTTTTGTTTTCGGTATCATTATATCATGTGTGAGAAGAATGAGCGGACAAATTTATATAGATTCAAGGACCCACATTTGATTTCCCCTGAAGTGCGTGCATTGGATGAAGAACAAATAATTCTTTATATTTCTGAAATATTTGAACAGAATATAATCACACAGTGTTGGATGATTCCTTTTTGTGCGTGGTATGAAACGTATCTCTGAAAAATAATTCATTATCTTTTAACCTAAAAAACCACTAACCATAAATTTTCTATTATCAGTGATCATTGGATGTTAGGTGTTCTTTTTTCTAAGGGATAAAACACTTTATTGGATATTCTCGGTCCATAACAATGTGAGGGAAAGTTTTAAGAATATGTTGGGAAACTAAGTCTCAATTTCTTAATAGTTTTGTATATTCTAATTAATATTATATTTATCTTATTCTTATTATTTTGTAATAGGGTATGAGTCTACGTTCAGAAAAACAAAAATAAAAGTGGTTCCAAGATCAAATATGTAAAAATAAAGGTAAATATCCATTTATAATTTGTAATTTTTGATTTATTACCAAAAAATAATATTATGAATTTACAGTCATTTAAATAGAATTTTCATGAACAACAAGGCATCATCAAATGTAGGTTTTATATATTAAGAATTATGAATGAAATAACTATAACCATAACACTTGTGAACTTTAACCTGGTATAATTTCTTTATAAACATTTCTATAATATTTAATTTTACTTATTAATTATACATGTTAACTACTATACTTTTAATTTGTATATATTTGATGACCCTCGACCCTATAGTGATCATGAGGCAAAACACTTACAAGTTGAATGGTCAAATTATTTTACAGGTTTGATTGGATTTTATTTTGTTTGTAGTGTAAAATGTAATTTTGAATATTTCCATTATAGTTGTGTATTTGGTTGTCATTTAGGTTAGATTTAGGAATGTTTTAGTTGATAGTGTATGTATTGAATGATATATATGTGAATTTTTAATTTTGCTATACTTCATGTTCTGGTCTAGTTCTGATGGTTATTCTGGTATTGATTCTGGTCCGGAGGGGTTCCAGGGGTGTCTAGTGTGGTGGGGGTTTCCAGGGGTGTGGGAGGGATGTTCAGTGGGGTGGGGGTGTCCAGGGTGTCGATGGGGGTGGGAGGGTGTCCATGAGTGTGGGGTGGTTGTCTAGGGGAGTGGGGTGATTAATAGGAGAGTGGGGGGCTGTCCATGGTTTATGCAGGGTTGTGGGGGGTTTCCAGTGAGATGGGGGTTTCCATGGGCGAGGGAGGGTTTTCCAGTGGGGTGGGGGTGTCCAGGGTTTCAATGGGGGTGGGAGGGTGTCTAGGAGGGTGGGAGTTATGTCCAGGGGAGAGGGGGCTATACAGGAGGGTTGGGGTTGTCCAGGGGTGTGGGGGGTGTCTAGAGGTGTGTGGGTGTCTCGAGGGTGGGGGATGTCTAGGAGGGTTGGGGAGGTCCTGGGGTGTCAAGTGGGGAGGGGGTGTCTAGTGGGGTGGAAGGTTCCAGGGGTGTGGGAGAGATGTCCAGTGGGGTTGGGGTGTCCAGGGTGTCCATGGGGTGTGGGAGGGTGTCTAGGAGTGTGTGAGGGCTTTCCGAGGGAGTGGGGGTTGTCCAAGAGGTTGTGGGGGTTGATCAAGGGGTTTCTAGTGGTGTAGGGGGGGGGGGGTCCAAGGGTGTGGGAGGGCTATCTCGGGGTGTGGGGGTGTCTAGGGTGTCTATGGGGGTGGGGTGGGGGGTCCAAGAGGGTGGGAGGGTTGTCTAGGGGGTGGCGGATGTCCAGGGTGTATCTAGGGGTGTGGGGGTGTCTAGGGGTGGAGGGGTTTCAGGGTTGTGGGAGATCTGTCTAGGGGTGTGGGGGTTTCTAGGGTGACCATGGGCGTTGGGATGTCAAGAAGGGTGGGAGGGATGTCCAAGGGGTGGGGGATGTCTAGGAGGGTGGGGGCTATCCATGGGGTGTCCAGTGGTATGGGGGTATCCAGTATGGTGGGGGGAGGGTTTCTAGGGGTGTGGGACTGCTATCTAGTGGAGTAGGGGTGTTCAGGGTGTCCATGGGGATGGGAGGGTGTCCAGGAGGGTGGGGGAAGCTTACAGGAGTGGTGTCTATCTAGGAGGGTGTGGGGGCTGTCCAGGGGGTTTCCAAGGGTGTGTGTGGTGGTGGTGGTGGGGGGGGGGGGTCCAGTGGGGTGGGGAGGTTTCTAGGGGTGAGGGAGTGATATCCAGTTGGGTGGGGGTTTCTCGGGTGTCCATAGGGGTGGGAGGTCTATCCAAGGGGTGGGGGTTGTCAAGGAGGGTGGGGGTGTCCAGTTGGGTTGGGGGGGGGGTTATAGGTGTGTGGGAGGGCTGTCCAGTGAGTTGGGGGTGTCCAGGGGGTCCATGGGGGTGGGAGGGTTTCTAGGAGGGTGGGGGACATCCAGGGGAGTGGGGGTTGTACGTGAGGGTGGGGGGATGTCGAGGGGTTGGGGGGGTGTCCACGGGTGGGGGTTTCCAGGCGTGTGTGGCGGTGTCCATGGTTTCCATGGGGCTGGGGTTGTCCAATGGGGTTGGAGGGCTATCTAGTGGGTGGGGTCTATCCAAGAGAGTGGGGGCTATCCATGGGGTTTCCAGGGTTGTGGCGGTGTCCAGGGGGTGGGGTTTCTATGGGTGTGGGAGGGTTGTCCAAGGGTCTGGGGGGTGTCCAGCGTGTTCATGGGGGTGGGGGTGTCTAAGAGGCTGGGAGGGCTGTCCATGGGGGTGGGGGATATCCAAGAGGGTGGGGGCTGTCCAAGGGGTCTACAGGGGTGTGGGGGTGTCCAATGGGGTGGGGGTGTCCAGGGTGACCATGGGGGTGGGAGGGTCCCCATGAGGGTGGGTGGGATGCACAGGGGAGTGGGGAGCTATCCAGGGAGAGTCCAAGGGGTGGGGGTGGGGGTCTAGTGGGGTGGTGGTTTCCAGGCGTGTGGGTAGGATGTCCATGGGGTGTCCCCGGGTGTGGGGGTGTCAAATGGAGGGGGGTCTCCAGAGGTGTGGCAGGGTTGTCCATAGGGGTGGTGTGTCCAGGGTGTTTATGGGGGTGAGAGGGTGTTGAGGAGGGCGGGAGGGCTATCCAGGGGGGTGTGTCCTGCCCACGAGGGTGGAGGGGGTCTCCAGGGGGTCTCCTGGGGTGTTGGGGGTGACCAGTGGGGTGGGGGGTTTTCAGGGGCTTGGGAGGGATGTCCATTGTGTTGGGAGTATCCATGGTTTCCATAGGGGTGGGAGGATATCCAGGAGGGAGGGAGGGCTTTCTAGGGGATTGGGGCTATCCAGGAGGGTGGGGGGGCTGTCTAGGGGTGTGGGGGTGTCCAGGGGTGTGGGGGTTTCTAGGGGTGTGGGAGGGCTGTCCAAGGGTGTGGGGTGTACATGGTGTCCAAGGGGGTGGAGTGTCTAGGAGGGTGGGAGGGTAGTCCATGGGGTGGGGGTGTCCAGGAGGGTGGGGGGGGGGGCTATCTAGGGGGTGGCCGGGGGTGTGGGGATGTCTAGGGTTTCCATTGTGGTGGGGGTGTCCTGGGTGGTGGGAGGGTTGTCCCGGGGGTGGGGTTTATCTAGGAGGGTGGGGGTGTCTTTGGGGAGTCCAGAAGTGTGGGGGTGTCAAGTGGAGAGGGGGTGTCTAGGGTTGTGGGCAGGCTGTCCAGTTGGGTGGGGGTGTCCAGGGTGTCTATGGGGGTGGGAGGGTGTCTAGGAGGGAGGGAGGGCTGTCCAGGGGAGTGGGGGATGTCTATGGGGTTTCTAGGGGTGTGGGTGTGTCCAGTGTGGTGGGGGAGTTTCCAATGGTGTGGGAGGCTGTCTATTGGGGTTAGGGTGTCTGGGGAGTCCATGGGGTTGGGAGGGTTTCCCGGAGGGTGGGAGGGTTGTCTAGGGGAGTGGGAGGTTTCTAGGGGGTGCCCCGAGGGGTGGGGTGTCCAGGGGGTGGGGGGTTTGCAGAGGTGTGGGATGGATGTCTAGTGGGGTGGGGGTGTATAAGGTGTCCATGGGTGTGGGAGGTTATTCAGGTGGGTGGGGGGGGGTTGTCCAGGGGGTAGTCCCAGAGGGTGGGCCAGGCTTGGGGTGTGTGTGTGTGGGGGGGGGGGGTGTCTAGTGGGGTGGGGTTTTCTAGGGGTGTGGGAGGGTTGACCCGTGGGATGGGGGGGTTTTGATCTAGTTTCAGTCCTATTTTAGTCTATTTTGGTCTATTTCAGGTGTTCTTTCTCAAGGCATAGATGTGGTTGAACGGTTTTACTAAAAAAAATTGGTTTTGACGTCGGTTATTTTATAACCGACGTGAAAATTGAATGGGATTGGGTTTTAACGTTGGTTATTTGAAAACTGAAGTTACAAATACATGGGAATGGGTTTTTACATCGGTTATTTCATAACCAACATAATAAATGCAATGTAATAGATTTTTACATCAGGTATTTTAAAACCGATGTAGTATACATGTTTTCTCGTCAGTTATTATTTAACCGATGTAAAAAACACTTGGCATACTGGTTTATCACGTTGGTTATTTTCATAACTGGCATGATAAATAATTTGGAGGTGCAGTTTATTACATCGGTTCTATAATAACCAACATAATAAACTATATACCAAATAATTTATTTAAAAACTGACATAAAAAAGCACGGCTCTTAAGCGTTTTCCACATAGGTTTTTGAGGAACCAACGTGAAAAATGCTTCGGATTTTTTTTTTTGCGTCGGTTTTAAAATAACCAACATAGAAATATATTAATCTAAAAGCTTATATAAACCCTTCCCTTATACCATTTATAACAGCCTTAGGCCCTCACACTTAAATCTGATGTTAAAACATAGTCTTCAAATTTATTGATTTGTTTCTAATAAACATGAACCAATTTTATCCCTTCAAAATATATTACATAAAAATATAATGTATCGTCAAATACATACCAAAGGACCTTTTATGTTTAGAGTTTAAGATAATTAGGAAAAACTCTTATAAAATAACTCAGATACATAAAAAACTGGTTAAAAAAAACAACATCATCTCTAATTAATTTCTTCAAATCTAGTAACATTTATATGTGAAAAATACTTAAACCTGTTATTCATATCTTGTATAAATGAAATAAAATTATGGGCAGCCCAAATTCTCAGTAAGGGTTATGTACAATGGATGCTATCTTATGTAAATAAATCATAATAAATATGGAAATTTAAATAACTATAAAAATTTTCCATTTAATCAAATACATGAGCATGAATAATTATATGGTATTAATAAATACTGGTCAAATAATTTTATATAAATAACCAAGAGAGATTTAAAATTTTTCATTAATATAATAACTATTCAATTAATCATGTGGACATCGATAAATTATTTTATAATGATGGAATGTATAATTTCATACATCTTAAACATACCAACAAGTCTTGATTCCCAGAAATCATACAAAAATGGGTAAGGTATATTCCAAATACCAAACCTTTTTTCTCGTGATACATATTGACTCATATAGGGGATATATAATTTTTAACCCCACCCATCACATAATAAGTCCAACACATTCATTATATGAATAAACAAAAAACCTAATCAACCCATCTTATAATCAATAACTGTCTATATTGGAAAATGTAAATATGGATTTTCAATACATTACCTTGTCAAAAAAATCATAAACTATCTTTCAAGATATTTTTGATTTTATCATTATATAATAACCTTATAAAATCATATTATTAATCAAAGTATGTTGACATAGAATAAAATACTTTTGAAATATCAATGGAATATTTCATGTAAAAATTACACTTTCAATTTTGGAATCAGAAATTTAAAATTTAAAAATAACCAAAATTGATAAAAAACATTGTTTTAAAATAATTTAAGAAAATTTTAAAGGAATCTCTGAAATAATTATTATTCATGATAGTGGGAAAAAATTTCTTGAAGTTTATATTACAATAATGATTTTGGTCACACCTTTAGTAAAAGGTTCCTCGTTTGGAAAATTAAAAGAATATTCATTTTAAACCTTTACAAAAAAAGTAAAACATGGGTAAAAAATTCCTAAATTAATAGTTGGGTAATTTTATAAACATTATAGAAAAATTTAAATAAATTATGTACATGGAAGAAATGTATTTCCAATCGAGTAAGAAACAGAATCATTTTTTCAGAGAACATTATTTCAGTATCGTGAGTACCTTATAGGGGGAAATTAAAGGAAACCCCTTAATTTCTAGAAATAAATATAGGCTATTAAAATATATTAGGTTTAATATTTAAATATCATATAATTCCCATATTTTAGTTTTAAACATAAAAATATCTAATAATGATGTGATTGTGACATAAACCCACACAAAGATGGTATCATTAAAGTTAGAACTACATATATTTAGTGATTATGTGTAAAAAATTTAATCCCAAAAAAATAAGTGGAAATAAAACATAAAACAACTGTATTTAAATATTCACATAATCATGTCATAACATAGTCAATGAATTAGAAGTATGACCCAATCAATGGAAATTGAGTTAATAAACCCCTTAGCAATTGGTAACCTTCAATTCAAATCCCCTTGGATGAAATAATTTGAATTTTAACCTAAAATTCAATTAATTAGTATTTATTCATTTAATGAAATGTAATAGGGTAGTATATACACAATATTAAAGAAATTATGTTTATAACATTAAAATATGTCTTAATGAAGGAAAATTAAGACCAAATCTCTTACCTCATGACAAGACATACCATGTATGTCCATTAAATCCCACATAATAGACTTATTTATATTATTTAATTTATTTAGAATCATGAACCAATTTATTTATTTTTTGGGTCATTTATTTTAATGACATACTTTATTACATAATCGGTTATGTCCATGTTGTGTGTTTTGAGGACGTTCAGTCTGTAGTTGAAAAATGACTTCAGTATGTTGACCACAGACAAAGAGATATTTTTTACATCATTACCAGAATAATAATGATGACATAATTTCCATTTTTATAAATTAAATTTTCTTTTAAAACATTCCATTAATTATGGTTATGAAAAATGAATCATGTTTCAATCATATAGATGGTAGGTTGTAGGTACGCATAAGTAATGTTTCCACTTTTCAAAATACATGAGAGAAATAAGGTAAATAATATTTTAACATTCAAAAATTATTTTTATATTGTAGATATCAGAATATAACAATAATTATAATTATATTTAGAACTTTTGTATTGTGGTTAAGATAAATTATTCACATCACTTCGTGGATATGGAAATAAACACATACATGTGAACAACATTATAATTTCTTAATGGAAGGATTTATAATAGAGATATGATATATTATATATATATAATGATAAATATTTCAGAAATATCATATATATATATTAAATATATCTTTATAACCATTCAGAATAGGTGGTGATAGAAAACTAATTACATTGGTCCACGAGGCGATAGTCCACCATAAACAGGAATGATGGATTTATTTAAAATTTCAAGGAAGAAGAAGTGGTATATAGGATATTTAATTGAAATAAAAATCATAGTACATTTAACATTCTTTTATCATTTCATCATCTTTGAAAAATATTTTCAGGAGGTATAAAAATAAATAAAACTAAAATATTTGATAAAACATTATAATTATTATTCAGACAACCTTTTTTTTACTTAAACTTTATTCCCAATAAGGTTTATATTTTGATAAAAACAATACAATTAAAACATGGTAAGGGATTATATAAAGGTATTTGGGTAAGTATTTTTTGAATAATATGACACTTTAAGTATGTATAAGAGATAATAGTTTGTTCCCTTTTGTAAGGGAGGGGAGGTGAACTCTTGGAATTGACAAAATAATTAAATTAATATAAAATAAAAATCATGGAAAAATACCTCTAAAATGTTATAATTATAATATAACATTTGTATGATTATAAATCCTCTCATCCAAAAAACATTGGGCTTGTTTTTGTTATTTTCTTACTCTTATCTCGTAGTGTTAACACCCCCACCCTTTTGACTCTTACAGTGATATGAATGTTTTCTATTCCTCATGAGTAAATAAATAAACTATAAAATGAAAAGATTAATGACTCATTAGAAACATAAATATACATTAAATAATTTTTACAAAATGCATAAAACATTACGTGAACAGATGCTCAAAGGCTGTATTATTTTAGGGCCTTTGGGAACATGGAAATGTAAACACTGGTACATGAGTAAGCTAAATTATTTCTCAATAGGATCCCCAAAAATAGAACCCCTTCTAAACATATTCTATATAAAATTCATATTCATAACCTATGGAAGGAAAAATAAAAATTCGTGATCTATGTTGCATCGTATATGTAAACAAGGGAGTTTGGTATGTATAAACATGATAATATGGGTATGATGAAAAGATCATAACATTAGGTGATTATACCAATCATATCAAAGATTATAAATATAAATCATGGAATAAATATTTTAATTTCATAAGGAAATCAATATCATAATCCATGAAATCATAACATATGAGTAACACAAGTAATTGTGGAATATACATAAACTTGTAATGTCATTCCCTACAAGTAAAGATGTATTTCTAGTAATTATCAGGGACCTTCATGGGGACTACACCTTTTGGGTGGTACACACAAACATCCCAAATCACAGACCTTTCCTTGTAAGGGATCAGGTTTCCCCATCTTCACATAGTGAATCAGGTATTCCCATCTTCCCATCTTCATGGGGAATACACCTATTGGGTGGGACACACCCCGATCCCCAGTCACAATCATTTCCTTGTAAGGGATTGGGTTTCTTGATATTCCCATAGTGGATCAACATTGTCAACTAGAATAACATCATTATCTCATGTGATATTAATATTTACCCAATCCATTAGAGGGAGATATAAGTCCCCCCATCACATAATAAAACCATTCATACATGTGCAAAAAGATAATAAACTTTCCATCATATCATGACACATAAAATAAATGAGTTTCATAAACATCATATCATAACCCAAGAAATTAAATGGGTATCATAAAAATATCATCACCTCATAAAATCTATAAAAGGGATATGTTTAAAAATCATTTCATAAAATCATTACCCATGAAAAGAATAGTGTTTCAAAATCATATAGCTGGAGGGAGATAAATAGGTGTCATAAACATCATTATATTAATACAAAAACAATTCAATAAATAATTATTATTATATTGTTGGATCATGTCCCCAATAAATTTAAATTTATGAAAAATGGTTGAATATTAGTTAGAGAATGTTTTTTAAAGATCAATTGTAACATTTACTAAGAAAAATAGCCATTCATTGAAAATACTTCTTATAAAACCATTTCAAAAATACTTTCCTTATAAAGAAGAATTTACAATTTCATTTAAAACATTTCTTGTTGAAAATATCTTTTCCTCTTTGAAACTCATTTTAAACATAATACATTCTATAAAACCAATTTTTCTTTTATAAAAAAATTAAAATTAAAAAATTAAGGGGTATTATAATTTTTTTAAAAATAACATTGAAAAAATACAAAGGAGTCAACAAGGAAATAGTAATCATAATGAAGGGAAAGTTTTTATATTCCAAACATTTCATTTTCAACTAAAACATTTAAAAAAATCCCTTGATCAAAAAATGACAAGAATATTCTTTTAAAAAAATATTTAAAATGGTAATACATGGTTACAAATTTCATTTAAACATCATGGGATAATATTAAAACATTTTTGAAAACATTTTTTACAAACACTATTTTGAAAGAACATAGATTTACGACCAAAAGGAGAAATAATGTGATATTTTCATAAAAACATTTTCATAATTATCTTATATATAAAATAGTGTAAAAATGGTATTGTTACTTTTATATAATAGAAGTATCCATTTTTTAAGAAAATTATTGAGAGTTGTTGAGATATGGATCATAATACTTAATTAATGTAAACATAATCATAAATAATCTCTATAATGATGAGATTATAGCTGTAAACCATTAACACTTTGGAAACATTGAATCTTATAAAAGAGATGAATAACATTACACAAATACTTAAATATTATTAAAACAAGGATATTAATTATATAATATTTGAAAGGTACTATATACACCTCAAATAAAAGTATAGGTGCATAACATGGAATTTATCCCATTGAAGTTAAACAGAGACAAAATTACTTTATAGATTTGGTACATTTTGAAATATATTCCCCATTAGAGAAAGATAATAAAATCGATATCTTAATAAATATATATTTATGTATAATATTCATAGAATACATCCATTGTCAGTATACACACCACCAAAAAGGAACTTAGTAGTGAATAAGACATCTATCACATAGAAATAAAATGTGAGATGAAAATCCCTTAACTTAAGTATTTACATTCACTATACACATTCAATCCTAATTTATATTAAATATAAGTTTATTATAAATATACCATTAAACAATATTAATATATCAAATAATATATAATATTATCTTATGAAATTATATTATCCTTTTTTTAACAATTCATGTTTAATGTAATGTTTGGTGTAATAAAAACATTGTTTTATCATACGTGTTTTGACTTGTTATTCTTGATCATCTTATATAGATCAGGGTTAATTTATTTAAAGAATATTAAACATGATTTATATATCATATATATTGATTATATAAATATTTATATTAATCTATAAAATATATAAATATTATTCTAAATACACTATTCATGGAGATGGTAGGTCGTACATACGAATGAACGCTAATTCTGTTTTATTATCATATAGAAAAAAATAATTTAAATGAAATATATGTATATATATAATTTAATTATAATAGAATTATTATTTCATAAATAACATATATGTTTCATAAACCAATTCTTAACATATTCCATGTATTGTGTGAAAGAATATTATAGCTTTGAGGAGGCAGAAGTCCACACTTCCACCAATGAAGTGATCACATTTATGTAAAATAGAAATCATGAAGGTAAGATTTTATAATAACTAAATATGCATAAATACATCATAAATATCAAATTTATCTTATAAAAACATATTTTCCATCAAAATTCCCGAAAATGAGATGTGGTAAAGGAAACAAATGAACAACATTATTTTGTGAGGCAGTAGTTCATCATATAAAAAAATGTTGAGTTCGTCCATTAGATGGAAGTGGGTGTAAGTGTAGGTATAAAACTTATAATAAAAATATATTAGTATATTTATTATACTAATTTTATAATTTATGTATGGAATAAAAATATTTTAAGTGACATAGAAAGAAAACAAAATAAAGGATTTTCAGGTAAGATGTTACCTCTTCTTTGGAAAACTCCTTTTTATTTGATCAAATGGGATTAATTTGTTTTATTTTACAACAAATGGATGATTAAAATAGACATTTAGGGATTATGGGAGATTATTTGAGAAGATTTATGGTGAGCCAAAGGTATTTATAGGTGTGACTAAGTGGGATGGTTGACTGACTTTTTATACTGGAGGAAGAATGAAATTCTTATAAATTATTGGAAGGGGAATTACACCAAAGTTTTTCATATGAAAGGTGGCTCCAATATTAACCAAATTATTTAATGGTGGTTTAGGGTCTATATATGTACATAAAATTTCTCTTTTACAAGTTTATACATTTTTTTGGGCCTTAAGTTTAAGGTTAGGTCCTTTATTAAACTAATTTTCCCCTTAGTTGTTGTAATTATGTTTTGTTAAATTCAGTAATATTTTTGCTAAACAAATACGTAAAAAATATTAAAAATTAGAAATTATTCTTTTTAAAAATATTTAATTCTTTTTTAAAAATTAAAATCAAATAATTGGAAGAAATTAATTTAAATTTAATCCAGTAAACAGGATAACAAAACAGATTTTTAAAGTAAAAATGTGAAAAAGTTTGGTAAGTTGTTATATAAAATTTCAAGGTGAAATTGATTCAAATGACCTAAACTAGATTATTTTATGTATATTATATATAATTATACTTTTAATATAATTTTAAATATAATTTATTGAATAAATTAGATTAAAAATGGTTTTGATGTAAAATTCATCATTTTTCATTATTCATCAAAAAATGAAACTTCACAAAAAAAACAAAAAAATCACCAAAACCTAATTATTATGTTTCTATTAAAAAATAAAGTTTATTTTTACTGAGAATTTTTCAAATATTCCAAAAAATTATATTTAAAATATGTTCTCCATTAAAAGGCGATAAATATGCTTTTATAAAAATATAGGCATTTTTTGTAATATTGGGTTTGTTCCTATATTAGGAATATGAAATATATTCTATAAATGTAAATGAAATATTTTATTGAATATATAAAATATAAACTTAATTAATATCAGTCAACAAAATTAATTAATTAAAGTTATTACGATAAAATTCCATTTGGAGCATAAAAATAGTTTTTATAAAAACATTCCTTGTATATTCATTTGGTTCTTGTATTCATTTATAATTAATTTGGGACCATTGAATCCAACCATGTATTTTCATAAGTTATTTAACAATGTTTGTATCCTCTAAATAAACATATAGGTTTTATCTTATTATATTAAATAATAATATTTTTAATAATATATTATTTTTTGTTAAAAATAAGTATTGTGGGTAACAAAGGATAGCCGCATTGTTACATATAGAGAAGGATACACATTATATTGTGTTTTTTGAATGATTAATTATGTGTTATGCATAAATATATCCTAAAATAGTTCTTAAGAAACATTTTATATTGTGTGAAGAGAAAAATATAAAAAAATATTAAATTAATTCGAAAATACTATGTCTCGAAATCTCGGGGTGTTTCATTCTACCCCCCTTGAAATGAATTTCTCCTTAAAAATTCATCTGGGTATCAGAGGTTTAATACTTTCATTTTGTATCATAGAAACCCACATCATAAAAATTAATACTAAAACATCACTTAATAAGGTAAATTTGGAATCGTAACAGTTTCTTAAAAGTTACATGTAACTTGGTTTCCACATTGGAGAACAGTGGTGGGAAGTGAACACATGGACATGCATGAGAAATAAAACTATCATGTTCTAATATATAGTGATAGAGAATAAGGTCAGGAGAAAGTTAAAAAACATAAATCCATAAATCAATGATGATCTAAGGGGCCATTTGATTCATCAAAATTGGAGGTACGATATTATTATTTTTTTGTTTCAAGATCCTTTTTCATATAGTTGAAGATTTTTAATAAGGATATATATGTACTTGATTCAATAAAATTTCACCCTTTATTGTGTATTGTCAATTTCAATTTCATCTATTATTTTAATAAATAACTGTGAACATATCATTCCCGAAGCATTAGTATATCATGAGATCCATAAATAGAATGATAATTCGTTCCATCTATCACAACAAAAAATATTATCCCATGTTATCCAATATATATAAATACACATATGGTGAGATGATACATTAATCCCAAAAACCTCATACAGAGTTTAACATAAACCATTCCATAAATAGTTAACCATATAAACCTTAAAGAAAGATAAAATACAAAATGTTATAAATAATGACACTAGATAAACATAACATTGATCACACATATATCGTAAAATAGAACATGGTTTTCACATTCAAAACATGTGAATGACCTCATCATATATTATCTTGAATCATGGTAATAACCTGAATTAAAATAAATCATTTTCAAAAACATGTATTCTTTCTTATAGAAAAATTACTGGATATATTCCTTGAATCCAAGAAGCTTTAAAATTCATCTATGATAACATAAGCCACATTTTCAACCAATCCTATATCACTTCCAAGGTAATATGTACCGTCCAATTAACTTATTGGTATCTAACATGTCTTTTATAAAAATATCATTATCTAAAAATTATGAACATATTAAGGTTTATTTTTCCTTTAATAATATGTTTTCTATGAATATCACCTTGACATTATATCACTTTTATAGTTCATCAGAACTATTTAGCATATTCTTGTAAATCCATGTAGAAAACCCAAAAGTGACCAATCCTTATATATTTCATATCTCATAATTCATGAATACAAGTATATAAACACAAATTTAACTCTAATTTATCCATATTCTCTTATCAAGGATACCTCATCCTATTACATAATATATCGTTCCATTCACATTTCACCTATGGTTGCATCATTATCAAGAATATAACCATTACTCAAAACACAATGTATATTGTATTATTAATAATTCCACTTGGGGAATATATTTTCATAATTACCATTAATTTCCCACAAAAAAAATTAACCTTTGATTATTTATTCGGGTGGTCAATATTCACATCCATTCCATTAACGAAAATTTTCATTTTCTCTTTGTGTTTTCTTACTTTGTGTCCTTCTTTTCAACTATGAAAACTTATTTAGGTTCTTCTAAGAAATTCACTTGGGTGATTCTTCCCACATTCGGTACATATAGGAATCTTAATCTTATTTCCTCCACGGTCTCTCAGAAAACACATTCCTTCTATTATATGACGATTTCAAGAGATTGTTAAGGTGCATGTTGTTAGTCGTGTTCTGTGAACACTAATTAGGCATGATCACAATGTCATTACTCTAGTGATCATACCGTTCTACTACTAATGATAATTTTTTCAATCACATTAATCATTAATGAAATTATTTACGGTTCCCTCCAATGACTTAAAACAAAAATAAAACAGTAATAAATAGTTTTCTTATTAAGGAACCACATAATCATGAAAAAAGATCACTTATAGAATGTCTAAATTATAAAAACATCTTTGGACTACAACACCTTTGGTATATCCTATTTTATTCATATCTGGGTTATTTTTGAATCATTTATGGGTGTTTATGAAAAAAAATTTAATTCCCAATTCATATCCCCCAAGAGTGTCAACTAGGTGCACAGTAAAGCCAATTATCTTGTACTAGGTTACGCTCAAGTCTGGCCTAACGCACCTTGTTGGAGTTGTTACTTCAATGTAAATTTTTTCCAGAACCACACCCACATGTAGTATCTAGATAGGGATTGATTTCTAGGAAACAAATCACTATATCATTTTCTAAAATTCGAAGACATTTTCTTATACGTTTTCTTATCCCTAGACTTATCATTAGACATTTTCATAGATTTATCATTAATTTTTCTCATCACATTTTCCAAAGGCTGATTAAATCATTTATCTGATACCAAATACAAAAAACTAGTCTTAACAAACATAGAAATTAAATCATTTTGGCAGAATACATAAAACATTAAATGAAGAAACACCGAAAGACCCTATTAGTTTAGTGCCTTTAGAAATATTGAAATTTAAACACCACTACTTGAGTGAGATACCTTATATCCAACTAGGTTATCAAATATTAGCACACCTCTTAGACATATTAAACATAAAATATATGTTTATAACCTAGGGAAGGAAACAAAAAAGGGGTGAGATCATATTCTCAGTAAGGGTAAACAAGGGAGATATGTAAGAATAAACATGAGAATATGGGTATGAGAATGTGATCATAAATCTATAAGATCGTATCTTGCATATCAAATATTATAAACATAAATAATGGAAAATTTTTAATAGTTTATAAAGAATGAATTATAAGGAAATTAATAGAAATATACATGCACTAGTGCAGGAAACGTTTTTTACAGTGGTTATTTTTTATTTTTTATGTCGACTTTTAGCCGAAGTTATTGTAGGAGATGTTATAAACATTTTCTTTTACATCAGTTATTTTAAAACCAGTGTAAAAAAATCTGAAGCGTTTTCCACGTCATTTCCTCAAAAAACAGACTTGGAAAACACTTCAGATTCATGATTTATTACATTGATTTTTAAATAACCAATGTCGTATATACTTCATTACGTCTATTATTATATAACCGACATAATCAACTACACCTCCAAATCATTTATCACATTAGTTATGAAAATAACCGGCGTGATAAACCAGTCTACCAAGCAGTTTTTACATTAGTTAAATAATAACCGACATGAAAACATGTATACTATGTCAGTTATAAAATAACCAATGAAAAAAGCCATTCTATTCCATTAATAATGTTGGTTATGAAATAACCAACGTAAAAACCCATTCCCATGCATTTGTTACATCAGTTTTCAAATAACCGACGCTGAAACCCATTCCCGTGCATTTTTTATATTGGTTATAAAATAAAAGACGTAAAACACAATTTTATTTAATAAAATTGTTTAACCACAACTATGCCCTGCCAAAGAATACTTAAAACAGACAAAAAATAGACCAAAACCAGACCGAAAGTAGACCCCCCCCCCCACTAGACATCCCTCACACACCCATGGACCCCCCCAAACACCACTGGACCCCCCCACCCACCCTCCTGGACAACCCCCACCCTCTAGACAGCCCTCCCACCCTCTTGGACACCCTCCCACCCACATGGACACCCTATACACACCCACCCCACTGGACATCCCTCACATAGCTCTGGAATCCACCAACCCCTGGACACCCCCACACCCTGGGCCACCACCTGGATATCCCCCCACTCCCCTAGACAGCCCTCCCACCCTACTGGAGACCCTATCACCCCCAAGGACACCTTGGACCCCCCCCACTAGATTTCCCTCCCACACCCCAGGAAACATCCCCCCCACCCCACTAGACACCCCACACCCTTGGATAGTCGCCTACTCCCCCTGATAACCCTCACACCCTCCTGGAAACCCTACCACCCCCATGGACACCCTGGACCGCCCCCCCACTAGACAGCCCACCTAAACCCCTGGAACCCCCCCCCCCACTAGACACCCCCCCAAATGCACACACACACACACACACCCCTGAACACCCTCTGGACAACCCCACCTTCCTGGACAACCCCCACCACCTGGAATGCCCTCCCACCCTCCTGGAAACCCCCACCCCCATGGACACCCCCCACACACCCCTAGATAGCTATACAACTCCCCTCGAAACCCCCCACCCCCTAGATACCCCCTCACCCCTGGACACCCCCGGGACAACCCCCCTCTCGGACAGCCCCCCCCCCCACCTGGATAGCACTCCCACCAACATAGACACTCCCACCCCCATAGAAATACTGGACCCCCCTCCCTTCACAGCCCTCCCACACCCCTGGAAACCCCCGCACCCCCTAGGCACTACCCACACCCTTGGACACCCCCACTCCTAGACATCCCCCAGTCCCCTAGGTAGCCCTACCACCCTCCCAGACACCCTCCCACCCCAATTGACAGCTTAGAAACCCCCCAACCTACTAGACAGCCCTTCCAACCCTCTGGACAGCCCCCCTCCCCACCCCCTGGATAACCCTCCCACCCTCCTGGACACCCTCCCACCCTCATGTCCACCCTAGACAACCCCCACCCCACTGAACAACCCTCCCACACATCTAATCCCCCCCCCCACACACACCCCAGGACACCCCCTGGAAAACACACACTCCCCGAGACAGCCCTCCCACCCTACTGGAAACCCTCCCACCGCCATGGATACCCCCACACTGCTGGAAAACCCTCCCACACCCCTAGAATCCCCCACCACTAAATACCCCCCCCCCCCACCCCACCCCCACACCCCTAGAAACCTCCTGGACAACCCCCCCCCCCCCCCCCCCAGACAGGCCTCCACCCTCTTGGACACCCTCCCACCCCCATGGACACCCCCACCCTGCTGGACACCATGCCCACACCCATAGAAACCCCCACACCCCACTGAACACCCCCACCCCGGGACACCCCTTGGACAACCCCCCACCCTCCTGGACATCCCCCGCCCCCTGGACAACCCTCCCACCCTCCTGAACACCCCCACCCCCATGGACACCCAGGACCCCCCCCCCCCACCCCTATACACCACATAGACAACTCCCCCTCCCCCCCCCACCCTCCTGGACAGCCCCTACCCCCTGGACATCCCTTTCACCCAGCAGGACACCCCCTATCCCCATGAACACCCTAGACACCCCCACACCCCTGTACAACCTGCCCATAGCCCTAGACCTACCCCCACCCCACCCACTACACAACCCCCCCACACCCATGGACAGCCCCTCACTCTCACGGACAACTCTCCAACCCTCTAGGACACCCTCCCACCACCATGAACACCCTGGACACCCCCCCAACCCATTGGATAGCCCTCTCAGAAACCTAAACCCCCCCCCCCACTGGACAGCCCCAAACATCCCATGAAACCCCTGGAGAGCCCCCCCCCCCCCACCCTCATGGACATCCCCAACCCCTGGACAACCCTCCCACCCTCTCGGACACCTCCCACCCCCCATCGACACCCCCCCCCCCCCCCCCCCACCACATCGGACAGCCCTCCCACACCCCTGGAACCCCCCCCCCCCCAACTTGACATCCCCCCCACACACCCTGTAAACCCCCTGAATATCCCCCGAACCCTCCTGGGCAGCCCCAACTCCCATGGACAGCCCTCCCACCCTCCTAGAAACCCTTCCAACCCCATGGACCCCCCACCCCATGGGATAGCTAGCCCACACCACTGGAAACACCCCCACCCCACTTGACTCCCCCCACACCCCTAGACCCCCTCGTGGACACACCCCCTCCTTCCTGGATAGCCCCCACCCCTTGGACATCCATCCCACACTCTTGGACTCCGCCACCCACATGGACAACCTGAACACACCTGGATAGCCCTCCCTCACCCATGGAAACCTCCCACCCCCTAGACACCCCCAAACCCCTAGACAGCCCCCACCCTCATGGACAGTCCCCCAACCCTCCTGAACACCCCCACAACCATGGACACCCTGGACACCCCCCACCCCTTAGACACACACACACCCCTAGAATCCCCCTAGACAACCCCCACACCCTCCTGGATAGCCCCCCACTCCCTTGGACATCCCTCCCAAAATCCTAGAAACCCTCCCACCCACATGAGCACCCTGTACACCCCCCACAGGACAGCCCACCCACACCCCATACCCACCCCCACCCACCACACTAGACACCCCCCCACACTCCCCTGGACACCCCCTGGATAGCCCCCCCCCCAACCTTTTGGATGGCCCCCACTCCCCTGGATAGCCCTCCCACCTCCATGGACACCCCACCCCACTGGACATCCTTCCCACACCCCTGGACCCCCCCCCCCCACCCACACCCATGGTGACCCCCTAGACAACCCCCACCCTCTTAGACAGCTCCCACCCCCATGGACAACCCTCCCACCCTCCTAGGCACCCCACCCCCATGGATACCCTGGACACCCCCACACCCCTGGGAAGCCCTCCCACACCACTGGACCCCCCTAGACACCCCCACACCCCTTGACACCCTATGGACAACCCCCACCCCCTAGATAGCCCTACAATCCTCTTGGATACCACCACCCCATGGACACCCTAGACACCCCCCCTAGACAGCCCGACCACACCACAAGAACCCCCCCACCCCCACACACACACCCCTGGAAAACCCCTGGACAGTCCCTGAACCCTCTTGGACTACCCCCACTCCATTGGATAACCCTCCCAACCTCCTAGACACCCTCTAATCCCCATAGACACCTTGGACACCCCCACCCCACTGGACATCCCTCCCACACTACTAGACCCCCCCCATTGGACACCCCCACAATAACCTGCACACACCATGGACAACCCCCCCCCCCACCCTCTTGGATAGCCCCCACTCCCCTATACAGCCCCCCCCCCCACCCCTGGACACCCTTCCACCCCATGGGCACCCTGTACACCCCCACCCCATTGGATAACCCTATCATACCCCTGGAAGCCCCCCCCCCCCCCAACTAGACACCCCCACACCCCTAGATACCCCTTGGACACCCCACCCTCATGGACAGGCCCCCACACTTGGACAACCCTCCCACCCTTTTGGACACCCTCCCACCCCCCATGGACCGCCCACAGGACATCCCTCCCACAACCATGGACACCCCCCCCCACACACCCCTGACCCGCCCCCCCAAGACCAGAATCCATACCAGAAAAACCATCAGAACTATACCAAAATAAGAAGTAAATCAAAATTAAACATTCACATATATAACATTCACAACTTAAAATTTCTACTAAAAAAACCTAAATCCAACCTAAAAAACTATCAAATACACAATTATAATGACAATATTCAAAATTACATTTTACACTACAAAAAACAAAAATCCAATCAAACCTATAAAATAATTTGACCATTCCACTTGTAAGTGTTTGACTTCTTGATCACTATAGGGTTGAGGGTCATCAAATAGCTACAAATTAAAAGGATAGTATTTAAAATGTATAATGAATATATGAAATGAAATATTATGGAAATGTTTAAAATGAAATCTTACAAGGTCAAAGTTCACAGGTGTTCCAGTGGTAATTATTTCATTCATAAATCTTTACGTATAATATCCACATTCGATGACGCCTTATTGTTCCTAAAAATTCAATTTAAAAGAGTGTAAATTAAAAATATTATTTTTATGTAGTACATAAAAAATTACAAATTATAAATGAATATTTACTTTTATATTTACATATTTGATATTGGCACTCATTTTCTTTGTGTTTTTTTGAAATTAGACCCATACCCTATTAGAAAATAATATGAATAGGTTAAATTTAAAATTCATTATAATATATACAACTACTAAGAAATTTAAACTTACTTATCAACATTTTTTTAAAACGTTTCCACACATCTCCATGGACAGATCATATCTAATAAAGTGTTTTCTTCTTTGGGAAAAAAACACATAACATCTAATGATCACTGATAAAAAAATTAAGGTTAGTGGTTTATCATTTTAAAAGATAATGAACTCTTTTCCAGAGATATGTTTCATACCTCTCACAAAAAGGCATCATCATACACTGTGTGATTATATTTTGTTCAAATATTTCAGTAATATAAAGCATTAATTGTTTCTCATCCAATGCATGTGCTTTAGGGGAAATCAAATGTGGGTCCATGAATCCATATACATATTTTCGATCATTCTTCTTATACATGCTATAAAGATACCTAATACAAAATACACATAAGTAAACATTTTCAATAAATAAAACATAGATAAAAGGTGTTATGACTTACATGGAAAGAAGTTTCACCATGTTGAGGCCCAACTCATCACCAGTAAAAAGATCCATGAAAACATTTTTCAGAATCCCCAATTTTATTGAACTTACAAAAACATGAACTTCCATTGGAAACTCATAAATATCTTATGACAAATTTGAATATCTTGACAATCTATCAAGACTAATAGAATATGTATCTGATGTCATAGTCATTTGTCTTTGTTGTTGTCTATCTAGTATATCTTTACCTTTGAAGTATTCTTGTAAAAATAAATAGAATAATATATTAGTTTTCAAATGCTAAAACAACTTTAATAAAAAAAATAGAATAAATTATATACATACATCTATGGTAATGAGTCATAGAAGTCTCGATGGCCAAATTAAAAAATGGTTGATACTATGTCCAACTATCATCACCTCATCTGTAGGTAATTGTACTTGAGCTGATATATCTATAATATCTTGTACAGTGACCCTATGATGCTCTACATTTAACTGTTGATGATGAACTGTATCTCTTATACAATATACCAGCCCATATGGAACTATATGATGTTGATGATCATCAATAAACAACTCGCAATAAGTATGAAGTTACGGTGGAGGAGTAGGATAAAAAAAAGGGTTCTGTAGGCTATAGTGGGGGAGTGGGAGCTACTGGAAGAGGTGGAGGATAAATAATGGGGTCTGCAGGGGGAGGTGGAGGAGTGGGAGTTGTAGTATAAAATTTTCTTTCCATGTCTGCAAACATAGTCTATACCGATGCTCTACTATTTTCCTCCATTTTCACAATAATATTATTAACTTCAGACTCCAAGGATTCTATTTTTTTATAAACACCCTCAATGGAAGAAGTTTAAGAACATGGAAACACTTTTCTTATCGATACACCCGTCGGATATCCTCGTACATGGCCAGGATGTTCAGGCTTTCCCAATGCTGCAAATAAAATATTTTGCCTCCCAGTAGCTGTAAATACCCCCGATGAGCTCTGCTCCTCAAGATAATCCTATATTAATTAATTGAACATTTTGGTAATGACTCAAGTTATATGAATAATATAGCTAAATTAAATAAATAAAATAAATATCTTACAATCCTCTTAGCTACGATTTTTGAATCATTTAAAAGATATTGCCCCTGTTTTTCCCATATTAGCTCCCTTCCATTTTTCATGTCTAGATAGAGGGGATGGTGGGGAAACCTCTCTAGAGCTTGAAGGCTCAGCTCTAAATTTTTGTAAATTTTTAACCATCATTGGTTCTTCCAATAATGTATACCCTCCTTGAGATAAACTATGAGGGTATACATTTTTAGATTGGATCTCCTGATGAGATTTCTTTGTTTGCTACAAATTAAGAATAATAAATCATTAACAAAACATTAATAAGACAATTTATATAAGAAATCTTATAAAAGTTTATATTTCCCTTACCAAAAACGATTATTTTCTTCCACTTTAAACAAACTGTCTCCATGCATCTTCATCTATGAAAGGATATATACGACATGGATTTTCATGCCTCCTATGAAGAAAAATAAAATCATATGTGAGGGTTTATTTATAATCACTCCATATCCTAGTAGCCATTGAGAAGCATTTCTTCCTAACTCCTCCAATGTCAAGAATATCAAATTTCATTTGATTAAGAATAGGTAAAACATATTATACTAGAAAAATTTAAAGAATAGGAAAAAAATACCAAAAGATATTAACAAAATCGTCTCCCAAAACTGAGATATTATCGCTTTGTCCACAATTCTTCAGTCATCATATAAAATGATTACTTTTCTCTTACCCTAATTTGAAACAAAACACTTAAAATATTTTGTATTTGGACCTCTAGGAATATCATTCTCATCAAACTCAACGAGTATCCTGTGGTCCTACATATGGGAAAGTGACAATTTTGGTAAACGTGTGCACCCACTTTTACTAACTCTTGATCTCTTGGTGGTTGTGGGAGAACATGAGTAAGATTGGGGAATGTTAAGAGGAGCATGTGAATGTTCCTACTCGGAGGTATAATAATTTTGAACATCTCCATAATCATATGGTTGATCAGCTGATTGATCTGTCATTATCCCTAAAATAAAAAAACAAACATTAGTATACATATATACAAATTCAAATATTACAAGACTAATGTAAACATATAATGAAAAATTGAACTATGTTATGTAATACTAAACATGGTTATTATAGTTGGCATGTTAAACAATGGTAAATATGGTAAACATGGTAAACATGGTAGTGTAAATATCATTCGACAAAATCAGTAAATATATGAGCTACGTAAAGGTTAACTATGGTAAACTATGATAAACTATGGTAAACATGGTAAACATGGTAATCATGGTAAACATGGTAAACATGGTAAACATGGTAAACATGGTAAACATGGTAAACATGGTAAACATGGTAGACATGGTAGACATGGTATACATGCTAAACATGTTAAACATCATAAAGGTATTGTCATTCAAAAAAATAATAGATATATAATTTATATAATGGTAAACATGATAAAATAAACTAAACAAAATTAAAATAAACAAAATCTTATACTTATTTGTTTTAATACGCATTTTAATAATGAAAAACAATACAATATCTAACATTTCATGAAAATAATAAATGTAATCAAGAAATAAACATAACTTAGCTGTAATATTAGGAATTTAAAAATGGATTGTTTTCCCAAATTACTTCATCATGATCATTCCTTATAACACAAACCATGTATTCAACATGCTCGTAATTATGTTCTGCTAATATTTCCATGGAAGTAGGGGTCTCACATAAATCAAAATATTCATCAAGTTGATCCTCACCAACATATTGTTTTTACCTTATAAAACAATAGACCACTGAATATCTTATTGATCAACTACATATAAAATCTATTTTTCATGTGTTCCCATTATAAAATAATTTTTTTTGTCTTCAAATCTATTCAAATTAACAACTATCATTCCAAATTCATCATATATGACATTGTTGTTACCGATAAACCATTTTAGTTAAAAAATGAACTTTAATTTTAAAGTAATCAACCTCCAATATTTCTTCAACAACTCCATGACATGAACTTGATGTAGAAATTGGGTTTTTGTCTTTAGAACTCGAAAAATGCATTGCTTCTGCAAACACCAATACACCACTATTCTGAACAACACTTTTTTTGTCCTAAGCTTTTTTATGAAATCTATAGAAATTAATGACATAATCGACCATGTTATCACATTTAAACATGGACCACTCACTAACCATTTTAATGTCTTTGATACATCTGATCTACCAAGAAAGGTCTTTTTAAACCATGACAAAAATGTTTTATTGTGCTCATTCCAATTCCACATTTCTTTCTTCTTTGGAAGACATTATTTAAACTCATTAATATATAATGTAATTTATAGTTGAGAATAAACTAAGTTATTAAAGATGTATAATTTTGACTTCTTCATCTGTTTAGCTGACAGCGATTAGACTTTCAATCCACGAATCCCCTTTCCCTCATTATTAACACGTTTATGGTGAGACGGAGGAAAACCTATGTGCTCCACCGTAGCCATGTAGCTCATACAAAACTTCACAACCTCCTTAGAAATATACTTTCCAATAATAGAGGCTTTAGGCAGATATGTATTCTTAACATACCCCTTCAGTAATTTTATATACCTTTCAAAAGGAAACATCCAAAAAAGATATACAGGTCCACAAATCTTTATTTCTCAAACCAAATTAATCATTAAATGCACCATTATATAAAAACAAGATGGAGGAAAATAAATTTCCAATTCACAATGTATAGAAATTTCCACCTTTTCCAAAATTTTCAAATAATTCACATCAATCACCTTATTACAAGTTGAATTGAAAAAAATAACACATCTTCATTATAGTATTTCTGAGATGGATGGTAAATATTCCACTCAATGAAACTAGAATAATTTGTTCCATAATGATGTGACAACAATGAGATTTCATATATATCAACTTCAAATCCTTCAAAGAAATTTTTTGTATTTGAAGAATAACCTTGAGGCACTTTGATATCATGAAGACACTGAAAAAAGCTAATTTTCTCCCGCTTTGATAATGTATGACAAGCTATGGGAAGAAATGTTAGTCTTCCATTAGGAGTGGGAGTTCAATCCAAATGTATTTCCATTGATAGAAGTTCCAATGTTGCATTCAACCCATCTACAGTCTTTCCTTTAATATCTAACAATGTTCTAATGAAACTGTCGTAGATATTCTTCTCCACGTGCATGACATCACTATTATGTTTAACGTCATAATATCTCCAATATGGTATCTCAAAAAATATTGACCTTTTCTTCCAAATATGGCTAGCATTACCAGATTTCTGTGTCATTCCTAATGTCACATCAAGGTTTTCCACCCTCTCAAAATACACATCTGGAGATAATGGTTTTGGAGCAATATTAAATTCTTGTGATCCATTGAATATTTTTAGTCTTCTATAAGAGTGATCCATAAGAAAAAACTTTCGATAACCCATGTAAATTGTTTTCCTCCCATGATGCAATTGACAATATGAAGTCTGTTGTTTGAAAATTGGACATGATTTATGCCCCTTAAAACTGTATATATAAAAATTTCAATATACATAGAAGTAATATATATTGAATATAAGCACAACATGTAGTTGAAAATATTCCATTTTATTAGAATCATACACCCCAATACTATCGTCCCATAAAAGTTTCAAATAATCAATCAATGGTGACAAGAAAACATCAATATCTTTTTAGAGTTGCTTCGGACCAGAGATCATTATACTCAACATGGCATATTTTCACTTCATAGAAACATCGAGAGAGAGGTTTCAAATTACAAATAAAATAGGCCATGAACTATTTTTACTAGCGAGGGTTCGGTATGGATTCATTCTATATGTTCACAACCCTAGTATGAGGTTTCTAATTTCATTTCCAAATATAGGATACTGCCCATCAATTTTATTCTATTATGGACAATCAGCTGGATGGAATATTTTTTCATCACATATTCACTTATCAGCATGCAATCTTAACCATTTTTCATCATCTGAATTAGCAAATAAACATTTCAAATGACTAATTATAGGAAGATACAAAAATAAATTGAAAGGTATCTTTGTAATCTCTACACCAGCCTGTGATTTTTCTTTTAACAAATACCGTGATGTCCCACATTTATGACACTCAAATAGAAATTCATATTCCTTCCTATATATCATATAGTCATTCGGATAGACATGTATTTTCTTGTATCCCAATCCCATTGGGCATAATATTTTCTTAGACTTATAATGCGAATCTGGATGATCGTTGTCTTTTGAAAGAATGTCTTTCAATAATTGTAGCAGCTCTATAAAACTTCTGTCACTCCATCCATGTTTCTAATTAAGGTTAATCAATCTTAACACTACTGAAAAAACCATAAAATCCATACAATAAGGATACAATGGGTTTTTACCATCACTATATAGATGTGAAACTGTCGGTTCTATTGCAATTTGTTTTGCTACAATATCATGAATCATTTTTTCAATTCCATTGGGGTTACCATCTTGTGAATCATTATCATTAGTAGATATGAAATTCTTCCCAGTTTCAACATTCCAAATCCAAGGTCTATAACTTGGATTAAAACAATAAAAAATAATATGATCTTTGATCTCTCTACTTTTCAACTTCTTCATATTCAAACATTTCACGCATGGACAAAAAAATGTCACTGCATGGAACATTTTATTTAGATAATTCCAAAAAGGCATCAACCCCTTCCTCATATTCATTACTCCTTCAATTTATTTTATTCCAACTTCGAATAATTATTACCTATATCAAATATCATAATTATATATCTTGTTAAGATAACAAAAATATATATTTATATGAAAAATATCATAATTTGAATGTAAAATAGTTTTGAAATATAAAACAAATCTATGCGTATATGAAAAAAATATGAATGAAAAATGATTTAAAAATTCAAATATAGTTAGATATAACAATTTTAAATTCATCATGAATCCTTTCCTCTTATGGTACACAATGAATATAACCTGGTGCAACTGGATACCAAATTCACCCTTCTGTAAAAAAGATATATGAAGTATAAATATTAAAATATGTATACATTCACTACTAAAAATTACACATATCCCAATGATTTGAAACCATTGGGATAGCCCAAGAAACCATTTAGATAGAATACCCCAATGGTTTCACACACTATTGGCATGATGGTCAATAGAATAGACCTATACCAATGATTCTGCAGGAACCATTGGTACAGAGTACCTCACATCCACCAACCCCTTGGACAACCCCCAACCCCTCTAGACAGCACCACCCCATCCTCTTGGACACCCCACCCCCTGAAGTACCCCTCGCCCCCTAAACACCCCATGCCCTTTCAAAGCCCCCTCACCCCCCCTAGACAACACCCCCACCCCCTTGGACACCCCCTAGACACCACCACCCCCTTGGACAACCCCCAACCCTTGGATAGCCCCCCAACCCCTCTAGACATCCCCTACCCCCCTAAACATCACACCCCTAGACATCCCCCCCTGGACAGCCCCCAATACATTTGGACAACCCCCACCCCCTGGAGATCCCCTCACCCCATGGACACCCCACACCTCTAGACACCCCCACCCCCATGGAATGACTCCCACCCCCACCCCCTTGGACACCCCCTGAACACCACCACCCCCCTTAGACAGCCCCCCCTGGATAGCCCCCCAACCCCTCTGGACAGACCCAAACCCCCCGGACGCCCCATCTACTAGACAACCCCTCCTCCCTGGACACCACCCCCACGCCCTGGACACCCCCACCCCCTTGGAAATCCCCCCCCCAAACACCACCCACACCCCCTGGGACACCCCATGGACATCACCACCCCCTTGGACAGCCCCCACCCCCTGGACAGCCCCCAACCCCTCTGGATAGCCCCCACCCCCCTTGCACACTCCCACCCCCTCGACATCCCCCTCACCTCTTAGACACCAACCACACCCCCTAGACACCCCCCCTAAGAATGCCCCCACACCCCAATGGACACTACCCCTACCCCCTTGGACACCCCTGGACACCCCCACCCCCCTTGGAAAACCACCCTGAACATCCCCCCAACCCCTCTGGACAGCCCCCTCACCCCCATGACACCCCCCTAAAACCCCCACCCCTTTGAACATCCCCCCTCACCCCACCGATGGATAGTCCCCAACTCCTTTGGATATCCCCCACCCCTAGACAGCCCCCTCACCCCCCTTGACACCAACCCACCCACCCCCTTGACACCCCACCCCCTCGAATATCCCCCTCACAACCCCCTGGACACCACCACCACCCCCTTGGACACCCATAGACACCGCCACCCCCTTGGATATCCCCCAACCCCTAGACATCCTCCCAACCACTCTAGACACCCTGGATAGCCCTCTAGACACCCCCACCCCCTAGACATCCCCTCACCCCTGGACACCACCCCCACCCCTGGACATCCACACACACTTGGAAATCCCCATCACCCCGCTGGACACCACCCTCATCCCCTAGGACACCCCTAGACACCACCACCCCCTTGGACAACCCCCACCCCTATACCCCTACCCCGTCGGACAACCCCCCCCCCCCCCCCCAGGACACCCCATACCCCCTTGGACATACCACTAACCCCCTGGACACAACCTCCAACCCCTGCACAGCCCCCTCACACCCTTGACACCCCCACCCCACCCCCTGGACACCCGTACCCCATTGGAAAGCCCCCCACCCCCCCTGGACACCACCCCCACCCCCTTGGACACCCCCTATACAGACCCCCTCCCCCAACCCTCATCAAAGCCCCCACCCATGGACATCCCCCACCATTGTGGATATCCCCCACCCTTTTGGACACCCCCCCTAGACACCCCACCCCATTGGACACCTCTACCCCCTTGGATGGCCCACGCACCGCCGTGGACACCACCCCCAACCGTCCTGGACACCCCTACCCCCTTAGAGAACCCCACACCCCTTGGACACCACACCCCACCCCCTTGGACACCCCCAACCCCATTGGAAAACACCCATACCCCCCTGGACACCACCCCCTTTGACACCCTTACCCCCCTGGACAGCCCCCCACCCCCTGGACACCCCACCCACATGGACACCCCCCACCCACCCCCTTGGACACTCCCTGAACGCGCACACACACATGATATAACACAAAAAAATCATAAACTTTCATTATATCACTTCCATTGTTTATTTTTCCCGAAAATAATTTATCAAGGTACAAATGAACACTATGAAATATACCATTATAGAAAGAAAAAAGATAGAAAAATAACAACTAAAAAAATTAGTTTAGGGCATCACAAAAAATAAAAACTGAAACTGAACCGCGTGAGACTTAATTGAGTGTTACGAGTCGACATGATAGATATGGTGATAATAAAGATGATGAATGATGTTGCAAAAATGAGGATGGAGGGAACGACTTTGAAGAATCCTTTCTAGGTTTTCCGCACGAGATATATGAGTCGCGGGTCGCCCGATCGAAGAAAATAGAATGACTGAATAAAGAGCACAATAAATCATTAAAAAGATTTATCAGGTTAGTTATTTAATAACCAACGTGATAAATTATTTTTTTATGTTTATAAAGTCAGTTATTTAATAACCAAAGAAGAAAATACTTTATCAATTCAGTTATTTTATAACCGACGTGATAAAGATAATATCAGTATTTTTAAATCAGTTATAAAATAACCGATGTATGAAATATATTCTCAATGATTTATCACACTCATTATACAATAACCGATGTGATAAATTTATTTTTTCAGCTTTCCACGTCGGTTATATAGAACTGACGTGAAAAATTCCGACGTGTTAAACATTTTTTTTCTCTAGTGATGAAAGTAAAACATAGAATTGAGTCATGGAATTTTGGAATACACGTAGACATTTATATTATTCCCTATAATTTTAGGTGAATTACTAGAACTTATTAGGGTACTTCATGGGGACTACACTAACTGGACGGGACACACCACCACCAACAATCATATTTTTTTCCTTGTAATGGATCTTGTTTTCCCATCTTACCATAGTGGATCATGGTCCTGCATCTTCCCATCTTCATGGGGACTAATCGTACTAGGAGGGACACACCACCAACTCCAGTTGCAGTCCTTTTAATGTAAGTGATCGATTTTCCCCATATTCCGAGAGTGGGTCATTACCTTAAACATGAATACCATCATTATCTCATGTGATATAAATATTTACCCAATGCATTTTTGGGAGACATATGTCCCACTGATCACATAATAAAAACATTCATAAAAGTTCCTTAAGATAATAAAACTTACCTCATATCATGACCCATTAGAAGATATGGGTTTCATATAAATCAAATCATAGACCATGAAATGAAATGGGTATCCTAAAAATTTCATCACCTCATAACAAATAGAAAATTCATAGGTTTCATAATAATTTTATCAAAGTATAACCCGTGAAAAGAAGTAGGGTTCAAAAGAATATAACTACTGTCAGTAAAAATGGTTTCATAAACATTATAAAATAGTCACATCACACAATTAGTACATCATCCAATAATGAAATACCATTCAATTGAAACAACACACTATAAGAACCCAAATTCCCACTTTGGGTACTTAAATTTTCCCCCGTACATGGGTTAGATACTTCCATGAAAAAAATCATTATCAAGGCCCGACACTTCCTAATCTACCATATAACATTCCAAAATAGTAAGGAAGAGAAAATAAACCCTCTAATATCACTTTTTAACATCCCTGACTAGGAAGCTGATAAACCATAGCCCTGAGCTAGGTCACCACATGACCTAAAGCATGCCTCCCTGTGCTCTAGAGGCTTCTAACTAATAGCGAGTGTCTAATTGATCACATTGGGAGACTATAACTTCATTACCAGAGCAAGAAACAATAGATAACATATAAAATAATGTATGAATAATAAATAAAATATAAACATTCATTACAAACCAATTCACTTATAGGTTACAACCCTTACCAAATAATAAGTATGCCATTTCATGCAAACAATTCCAAAAATGATGAAAACCTAAAATAAATACCAAAAATTGAATCCCCAAAATGGGTCATGACTCCATGTATAGATCCTCAACCATTCACATAAAAATCCCAAATTATCTTCCTAAAATAGGTCATTTACCCTTATCATGACTTGTAACCATGAAATCTACTCGATACCCAATGTCGACCCGAGCAGGGTGTGAGTAAAACTCAGTGGACACTCCCAACAATGTTTACAAAATATCCAATATAAACAGATAGTTCATGAAAGTAATAAATTATTGAAAAAGGAAAAAATACAACTTTTGTGACATTAGTTTAAAATATCCACTTTAACCATTTCCATTGTTATTTCTTATTTCACCACTAATACTGTCTTCATTACTAATGTTATTTCCATCACATGTTCCATGGGTTATGTAGTTACACCATTTACACAATGGCCTAATCTAATCAATTATCATGCATAAGAAAATAATTTATGTTATATATACCACTAAGGAAAAAACATTTCATATCCATGTACATCACAATTTCCTTGGAGCCTTGGTCAAGGAAGTCTTATCAAAAGAAACCATTGAGGTTATAGAGGCTCAGTCCCCTTCCCAAACCCATGCATTATGTTGTGGGGTTTAGAGCCTCAGTCTTACTTGAAACATGGGTGTAGATCCCCAATTACAATACCCCACAACTACGAATCCATGTTCACATTCTTATTCATATATTTAAAACATATAACATACAACAAACCATATGTAACCAATACACATAACATACACAATTAAAATTTTATACAAGGTGTTTATCATCATCTTTCCTTAACCCATTATCACATTAACTATTTAATATCATCACCCATTTAACCAATTTCACTTTTTATACTATTTAACATTATCATTATCATAATTTACAATACATTATTCCATTTAACATGTTAATCAATTCAATGCAATTCCCCATTTATTGTGTTCATCATTTTCACATGCATTAACCCACTTATACATTTTAAGTAGATTTTATAACCATTTTACACACTCACATTAATCTATTTAATGATTTTTTCATATCATAGAAATCAATCCATTATATAAATGCCAATTTCTAGACAAAACCATGATTAGTGACTCCTTATAACTAAACCAATCATATCAATATATTTATCATGTACTCTATGTTAATATAAATAAATGAAATTATTAACCTTACAATTTTCTATGCTTGGGAATGTTGGTGCACCCCGTGGGTGGCCCTAAATCTTTCATATCATCCTCATCACATCCCACAGGGATCATGGGGGTTCATTTCATCATTTTTTTCAACCAGTTTACCTAACCATGTCAAAGGAATCAAATGCACAATAAGAGAGAACCAATAACAGAACAACACATGCACAAATCAACTTTGAGACTATAGGATATAACATGTGGAACCCCTACCCCAAATATGATGATGAAAACATAATTAACCTTAGACTTAGATCCATATTCAATCACCCTTTGAATCTTAAACCTATGGTCCACTAGAAAATCAAGGATTTAGTGATTCAGAAGAAGAAGAATGAAACCCCAAGGCCTAATCCAGAAAAGAAGAAAAAGAGAAGCATTAGACATACCGGAAGCTTAGATCTGTACCCAATGGCACTAAAAAGGGTCTTGAAATGAAGAAGATAATACCTTGTTAATTATTAGCGGGTTTGGTTCCCCACTAGGGTTTTTGGAAAAAGAAATTGGAGAAGAAATCGGGTAGAATACTTAAAATCATGAGGGGGAAAATAGTGAATTTACACTTTTATTGAGGGGAATGGTTTACCCACACTGTTTTCCAAACAATGCCCAAAATGTAATCCAACCTCTTCCCAAGAGAGGTCCAAGTTTCATTGTTACATTATAATCCCACACATTTTGACAAATTGTATGCAAACCATGTGAAATGTCATTTTGAAAGGATGCACAGATCAGCCTCCCCCTTCACATGGTTACCTCTAACTGTGAACCATATCTAAAAAATGCACAAGATATCCTAATTTCCCATTTGCTTACATTATAAACACATTTACACCATAGATATTCCTTATACACCCAATAAACATTTCGTTTATCCAACTTTAAGGGATTAATACTAAAATTTAAACAATAATGTACCTCCATGATGTCTGGGGGATTAAAAATTAAGATCCTAGAACCATCCCTAACACACCAATATTATAATTATTGAATCTAGATTTAATAGATTCTATAACTAAAAGTATGAAAATATCACACATAACTCATAAGATTTATTTCCATAATTGATCTACTTCTAAATGATGCATAGATGCAAAAACCCTAAATTGGAGCGCTGATTCATTCAATAACCAAGAATTCCCTTGTTATACTATTCCAAAACCTTTAGATTCGATTTGTAAATTGATAATATAGTCAGGTTTGATCGATGATAGGATCATAGAATTTATCACGGTCAAGATAGAACTCACCATATTTGGAATGTATGATCAAACCATTGCATGGACATCAAAGAGAAGATAAAGGAGGAGTGGAGTGATACCAAAATCACATGGATATAGACTATAGTATATATTAAAATTATGGATATGAATGAGAATATTAATGAGTAATAAATCATTTAATATTTTAGGAACACACTAAATTCATGATGTGAAATATGGATTCACGTTGTAAACTTTTAAGAAGGATGATACATAGAAAATCACATCACCTTAGCTTAAAATCCTATAAACCATGTTCACAACATGAGTTTACCAATCACATAGTAAATGAATTTTATGTTCATAATTCATATTAGTGGATTTTTTCTTGAATGTATTATTAGGGTAAAATTCCCATGTATAAAATTTCTATCATTTGAGTCATTTCATTCTCCAAACACCCGCAATAAATATCAAATCATTAAATACAGAATTAATGATGAGTAAAATATTAAAATTAGTCATATAATTAAATTAAGGATGTTATATTTAACCCCCAATAAAGACTTTTCATCCTTGATTAGTGTCTCCAGATGTCTACTCGAAAAACTCAGGCCAGTATTCCCAAATTTGTTTCTCCCTCTCCCATGTTTGTTTCTAGATAAGACCATGTTTCCATTGAAACTCAATAATAGGAATGGTATTACATCATATAAAATTATATATTGAATCTAAAATTTAAATAGGATACTAAAAAAATATGTATTTGGTTCCAACTTGACATCCTTGTATTCGATCACATGTGCAGGATCAGGCTAATACCTTTAAAGATAAGATACAGAGAACACATTATGCATACCATGATACCATGAAATAAGATTAAACTGATATGAAACCATCCTGAGGTATTAAATGATCTCAAATGGCCTAATATACCATGGTGATTACTTCCCCTGTATCCTAGAATGTATATTCCCCAACTGAGGGGAACGCAGAAGAAAACTCTTTCACCCACAAAAAAAATCCAATGGTCATCTCCTCTAGTCTGCATATGATGCATTTCTATTCTGAGTTGTAACCTACTAATTATAAATCAACATAACCCATTTTTAGGTCAATTTTACCATACTAGACCCAAAATTGATGATTCACCCCCCTCATGCTAGAATATTAGTGAATAAAATGGCCGTCAATAGAGAGCCTCAAATTGAATTGTCTGAATTAATGTTTGGTAACTATTACTGTAAGTGGACTCTAATATATCCAACCAATCATCCCAAGATTCTTTCAAATCTAAAACACATTCTTGATGCACTTGCTCTATTTTCTGTATCATTCTCTTTGAAATACTCTCAGTCTAAGGACGAAAAGCTATACACAACTTTGGCTAACTTCCCATCGACTTTGGGAAAAATTTCCAAAACCACAATGTGAACTAATTATCTTTTTCAAATACCATTCTTGATTTAACACCCTAAAGTCAAAAAAATCTATTGATCGACGATCTTTCCTAGATCATTCACTATGTTAGTCTCTCAAATTTTCCAGAAGAGATCTAGCTTATCAAACTGGTCTACTACAACCCAAATGGTATCTCAACCTCCCAGGGTCTTGTACAACCCTATCTCAAAGTCCATCATTAACTTATCCCACCTCTACATAGTCATTTTAAGTCTATAGATAAGCCATAAAGGTCTCTAATTCACATCCTTGATCATATAACAAGTAATATAGTTAAAGAAAAATCCTTCAGAATCTATTTCTATATCAAGACACTGAAATTTCCCTCAGACATCGTGATACATCTTGTTCCATCCTAACAGAACATTCCACATTGAATCATTGGAGCATTTCATCGGATTTTCACTCATGATAGATGAAATCATCACCCTAAAATAAATAATAATTACACCACTTCCATCTGAGATCTACCATGGACTAGAACCATTCATTTCTAACCTCTTTCACATCACAAAAAACTATTGATCATGAAATTATCTAGCCTTAACCCATTCCACCAATGTGGATTTGATCAATAAGGGTTCACAACTGACTTCCAATCAATAAAAATTTGCACCCACCTACCATTCTTATATAAAATCAATTACCTTCTAACATTCATCTGATTTCCTCTCTCTAACTTTCTGCATCTTCCGGATAAGGGTGTTTACAATGATTTACCTTTTCCATTGCACATGTTAGCTCAATTTAAAATATCTATAACTAGTCTACCCAATTACTCTAATGATTTTTCAGGGCCTAGTGGAAGAAAATATATCATGGACTCTTATTTTCTATATATATGAAAAATATCTCACTGGATAGGTAGTGTTTCCAACATTTTAATGCATCAACGATAGATTTCATCTCTAATTCATGTGTTGGGTTATTCTACTTGTGGGGTCATAGCTGATGAGAACCACAACTACCTTATTAGTTTAAATCATAACATCCACTAAGAATATGCCATATGCATCACAATACACTATATACCTAACTCAACGATCAAGAAGAACCCAAATCATATCCAATTTATATCACCTTTTTAGATCTAAGAATTTATTTTCACACTGGTTTATCTAAACAAACAAGAATCCCTTCTTGGTAAGTTCAATCATAAGAAATTCTAAGCAATAAAATTCTTCAATAAACCTCCTTTAGTTCCCATATAAACTAAAGATACTCGAAATATTGAATACATTACTTGACTATTACCAATACATAACTACTTTTATATTCTCATTCTCAACATATATTCCTTCTTGAGAAATTTACATGCCCCAGAATGTGCTACTCTTATATCCAAGAGTTACACATTGAATACTTGGTGTAAAGATGATATTATCCAAGAAAACTCAATATTATCTCAATGTGTCTAGCATGTGATTATAAAATATTAGAATATATCATGACTTCATAAATGAACAAAATAATGAAGGAGTCCAATTATAGGTAAAAGATCATGTTCATGAGATCCATGAACACCACTAAAGCATTATTTATCCAAAAATGCAAGACAATATACTCATACAGACCATATCTTCTACTAAACAATGTCTTTGGTATGTCTTCCTCATTGAACCGAATCTAATGGTATCCAAAATATAGTTTAATATTTTAAAAAAACCAGGATCCTCATAATTGATAAAAAAAATCATCAATCCTTGTAAATGGTTACTTGTTTTTCATAGTGATCTGGTTCATCATCCAATATTCAAGAGAATTTGAAGACTATGGTGTACCTCTTCAGTGAACAACACAAGTTCTCCCCAAATTGAAGTGCTCAACCTAATTAGTCCCTTGTATTAATTATCTTTAAATATCACCTTAATCTCTTACAAGTCTGATAGTTCTATATGATATAATGATATCAATATAGTTTGTGCACTTGGAACATGACCAATATCAAACTCAACTCCTTTATCTGGAGGAAACCTTAAGCAATCCTCTATAAAAAATCATGGCACAGGTATACAATTAGTTTAAAAGAGGAAGGATTCACCATCTAACCCAATTCAAGCATAATTCTATCCACCTATTATGAAATGTCTTTTCTTTAAGAAGGACCAAGTCTCACTTTTCCTACCTCAACATCCCACTCATTGTTTAACACAAAATTATAACCTTTAGATGATGTAAAAGTCACTCATCTTTGATAACAAATGATGTGTGCAAGATAATTATTCAACCCATCCATTCCATGAATCACATTAAATCCTGATATATTTGGAATTGTGAATCTCCACACAATCTTGAAGCAAAAAATCACCATTATAAATTCCATATATATGGGAATATTAACAACTTTCCTTCCTAATGGGTGCATCCATAGATAAATTATCAAAAGTTAACTTAACTAATTAGTCTAAAATAGTTACCACTTGAGGATATATGAATGAATGGTATGTGAAGGTATAAATTAAAGAAACAAATAGTATATAAGAAATAAATACTTCACTTACAACTATTAAAGGTCCCTATCCACCATTATTGGAAGCACGATGAACCATATAATCCCTTCCAGTAGCCACTTCAAGACTCCAAAGAGGATCACTATTCACCCAATTCACTAAACCTTGTGAGATTTGTGCCTTTTTTAGGGGTCCTCCAATCATACCACAACCTAAACATGTTGCACTGATTTTTTAATCCCTATCACAGGACCCATTAATATGCCCAGTCTCTCTGAACCAGTGAAAATATTGACCAAAACATGATAGTCTCTTAGGTGGTGTCCTTACATCCCATAGATATAACACTTCGCTGAGTCATCTCCCATGAATGGAGTTAATGAATCTATATTCTAATTTGATTGTTGACCTTCAACCTAGAATTTATCCTCTAATTTTTGTTTTCATATCCACATAATAAGATGATAAGACATCATTATATTAAGAACCTATCAATTTACTGAATGTAGGTAGAAAACTTTTAGCTATACCTTCTGTAGTTTCCTTCTATATCACAAAAACATTATGATCCACTACAATATAGGTTAGATAAAAGTTCCAGGCATGGAGTTTTATCTCTAGAAGAAAATTAGTGTCAAAATTTCTAGCCTTTTATCTTCAATCAAAGCTAGAATATGTGTAAATAAAAATAACATTTTGAATTGAATTGAATAAGAAAACACCGATCCCATTCTATTTTGGACCTCCAGGAACTCAAGATCATGGTTGAGAATTTTTGTATTAGGGAAGAATCCCAAAAATAATAGGTCCTTGAAGGTCACCAACATCAACCCTTCACAGGTTCAATCCTAAAGCATAACATCCCACCACTATACAATATCCCCATGATGTATAAAGGTTACAAGATTTGGTTTCTTATCCACCATGGTCTCCAAAAAAATCCATTATCCTCTTGATAACCTCAATCTAGTCCTTTATATACTAGGGTCCTCCAATGCCATGGAAGGTTGGGGAGACTTGGGAAATAATCCATTTTCATATCCAACCATAATCATCCCAACACTATGGGTTCTTCCACCCAAAAAATACAATAGTTAGATGTTTATCAGCTGGATCAGATCTATTTCTTAACCAACTAGTAAATCCATGTGTGCATGCTAAATTTCATCCTCCTATACAAAAATTGGTTCAACTCCCAACACAAGATGTCTAAGATGTGACATTTTAATGAAATTATGAATCATTCCTTAGAGAAATAACACATATAAACCACGATAAATGATTACGGATCACATAAACATAGAATTCTTTTGAATGATGTTTAACCTAAGAGGCTACAAACAAAAACAGTCACTTTTTAGGCACCAGTATATGGAAATAATGAATAGAGGAGGTGGATAGTGCTTTTAAATTTATTTAATTGAATATTATTATCAGAGTTACTAAAAAGTGTTATATTCACAACATAAAAACCATTGGATATTTTTATAGTAGTTTAGACAAAAAAATCATATTATACTCTTCGATATCCTCTACTTGGTTAGAAAACTGGTATTTACTAGATCCTCAATTATTTAGGGTTTTATAAGTTGATTACAAATAAACATGTCTTTTTATCACCTGGTAGTATAACCCTTGATTTTAAAAAGAGTCACAACTGACCTTTATTTTATCTAGGAGGAGTGACCCTTAATTCTTTTTAAATGGGAGGAGTAGTATAGAATGATAAATTTTTTATGGTAAAATCACAAACCAACTCTACAGTATAAATATAGGGTAGAAATAAATACAAAAATGAAAATACAATTAATTTAGAACAGTTGTGGATTAGATGTTGTTGAAATTCATTGTAGCTCAAAATCTTCTATCACTTCTATAATGGAAGATCAAAATGATGAAGTAATGTGTGAACACAATAACAGAAGATTATTTCTTCACAAATCATTGTATGAAAATTATCTTCTTTTATCATTGTAATTTTTGTCAATAATTATTGTGAATTATATTGAATAATATTTATCGATATTACTTTATTATAGTTTGTTGATTCTCATTTCAATGGGTAATCATGTCATTAAGTCCAAAGATCCTTAATTATATTATCAACTAACCAAATTATAATAGATTAAGGAAATAATAAACATAAAAATATACCAATTAAATGTAATATGGAAAGGAAATTCTCATCATTAGAGTGTTCATGATAATTATTTTATTCCTATAGGGAATTAATATATAAATCTTCCACCAAAAAAATTATTACAAGAAAAAAAATTAAATCATATTTATTAAATTGTTAATAATGAATAAAAAAACTTCATGTTTATTAAATTATTAAAAAATCATAAAAATAGAGTGTCATAAAGGAAAAACTACATGTGTGAAAGTTCTCAAAATATATTATAATTAACATGTAAATTTATTTTAACAAAATATTCTCAATTGAAAATTAATTAAAAATATTTCATTCAAATTCTATAAATAAAAAAATTATAATTTTTTAGAATAATAATTTTAAAACTAATGGTAAATAGAATTTACCTAGAAATAGTAATAGGTTTCTACTATTACATTAATCTACCAGGAATAAGATATACCATTTAGTGATCTACTATTCAGGTATGATCTTCCATTTAGTGTTCTATAATTCAGCGATCTACCATAAGTTTTTAATTAAGAAATCAAAGCCTACGAAAAACAATTTTCAAAGTAGTGGTGGGAAACTATTGATGGAATAGTGGTAAGAATTCATTGAGTATATATAGTGGAAAAACTACTAACTACAAAACTATACTAGGTAGTTCTAGCATTGGTGGTTTTGGATACCATCATTGTTTGTACTATAATCAATGTAAGGAGTTAGAATACTGATATTGTTACTACTGAATCTTGGAGTTGGAAGTACCAATATGAAATTTTTAGGTGTGGTGCCATCATCCAAAGGAGATATTGTGAAGTTGATAGAATAGTGCTACCATTGATGAAAAAATTTACCATTATAAGAGTAGAGGATAGTGATTCTCTTGGCATGCATGCTACCATCATATTAACAGTACCTGGAAGTATATATGTCACTCAGTAAGGGAAAATATTAGTGACGATGATCTATAGTTCAAATAGTAGATAATTTTTTGATTGAGAATAGTCTTCATATTAAAAATCTTTTTCATTTAAATATAAAAATCTTCCATGGGAAATATATTAATGTACTGCCTTCTATAACTCAGTTTGGAGTAATCAGAATACTTAAGCTTTAAGAAATCCACATACATTCAAGTATAGTTTCATGGATGAATTTGTATCTTCATAGAATCATAAATTTCGAAACATATCCCAAATATTGGGTCTAATTTGATCAGTGGAAGTCTATAAGATAAATGAAGGATTGACTGAAATATGTCCCATTGGAATACCATCACTGGTCAAGAGGAATAATTCTTACTCTTAAGATGACCAGCAAGTTGTGGTGGCTTTAATCAGATAACACATGAATTATCCTTATGTGTAAAGAACATATGAATAGTGAAATCCTCATTTGAGTCCCACATATGAGTATTGCATATGTGATCCTATGATATATCATTCAAACCATGCTACAACCCCCTGAGTTGGCAATAGAGGATCAACACCCATTACCCCACACACACTCTTGTACCTCACAGGCTGATAGTGACCTATATTGGCCAACTAACTCTCTTATATTACCCATAAATGGTCCTTCCCACTTATATGAATGCTTATGTGGCTTGTCTGCATGCTGCTCTCCGACAAGGATGACCTCTAAGTCCCCTTAATGTGGTTAAAGGGATTTTCCCATGGGCTAAACATTTTTGGACTATTTTTTCTAAAGGACAGTAAAAATAAACATAAAATCCAAAATAAAAATTAATTCCACCAAGTAAAATTAAACATTAAAACCTTAAAAAAATATAATAAAAAAAATCATTATATTACTTAATTATACAAGAATAAATCTTAAGAATAATTAACCCCATTTTTTAATCAAACATTACAAAACGGGGTATTTCAATTTATAAAAATCATAAAACAAGGGAACAAAAAACTCAATGAAAGTTATAACCCCCCTTTTTGTAATTTTAAAAACCAAACAATAACATTAGATTTAAGAATTCCCAAATTTTCTCTCCAACTCTCTCCTCAAATCCTCCCCCACCTTTGAAATTTTTCATAAAAACGTAAAGAAACAAAATTCATAACAGTATTTAAAAAATGTGAAATAGAGGATAAATTCACTTAAATTTATGTAATTATCAATAGTAGAGATGATCCAAAACCAAATAAAATCTAGAGCTTTAGTAAAGATGTATTTTTACTGGTTCTTTTTAGAATCTATTCCAAAATAATATATCCTTTATTATTATGGTCTTTTAAGAAGTGTAAACTAACCTATTTTCACTTTTTCTAAGAATGGTATAAATGGTTTTAGATATAGAAATAGGAGAAGCATTGTCGCAAAACAATGTAATTTTATCTAAATAAACAATTAAATCACATAGAACTTGTTTTACCTTGAGGATTTGACAACAAAAATTTGCATCATCAATGTAATCAACCTCAACTATGGAAAATGAACGTAATAATTTCTTTTTTAATATCCATGATTTTAATCATTTTTTCAAATAATTGATGCATATATAATGTCCTCTTCTAGTAATGTTTGCAGCCTACAAAATCTAAATCCAGAAATGATAAAAGATTATTATAGTACTGATTCAAGTAAAATAGATCTGTGGTGATTTTCCTTTAACATGTCTAATTATTCTTTTAAGAGCCTAAAAATTTCTTTCTATGAGATTATATTTATTTCAAGAACTCATATAGATAGAAAACATTATTTTATACCTTGAATCACTTAAATATAGTAGGCATCCTATCAAACCTCTATAAATTTTATCATAGATAGACTTTCCATATTCATCAACATTCAATTTAAAAATATTGATCATTAGAGTTCTCATAAATTTACAGGAATGAAGATTGAAATTTTTGCCTAAATATTTTTCATATTTTCTTTAATTTAGAAAAATACCATATTTTCTTTGTAAAATTCAATGTCCAAGGAATATATTTAATTCCTCCATTATACTCATATTAAATTCATTATTCATTAATTTTTTAAACTCATTACTTAGTATATCATTTGAATATACTAACGAAATATCCTAAAAATATATTTGGATGATACTAATATTAGTATAAACATTCTTTATAAATAGTTTAGGATCAACCTTTCCTTGATTAAAATAACATTGCATTAAAAAATTGTTTTCCTATTATACCATGCTCTTGGATCTTGATTTCGACCAAATAAATTTTTATACAATTTTAAAACATGGTTTTATACATAAACCTGTCTTAAACCAGGTGGTTGATTAAGGTATTTTTCTTTTAAAATTACAATATAAAAAAAATTAAAATTTTACCCACAATTGAAACTGTTTAATATTTTGATAACATGAAAAATATAATAGAATTTTAATGGATTCTAATTTAGAAACTATTGTAAATGAATATCCAAAATTTATGCCTTCTTCTTATGAACAACCATGGGAATCTATTCTATCTTTATTTATAACTTTATCACATGAATCATCCATTTTATTTCAACAAAACCATATGGTCCCTATAGAAAGTTTACCTTTATATAAATCAACTAAATTCTATAATTTGATCCTATAAAATTGGCTAAGTTCCTAATTCATAGAAATTATCAAGTTTGATTCATTTCAAGCCTATTTAATATTAAGAGGCACAAAATTATCTATATATGCTGAATTAACACAAAAGAAATCAAAACTAGTTTTATATTCCAAATTTCATATTCAATATTTCAAATAACATTTTCTAATAAATGATCTCTATGTGTTTTTCATATTATTTGATTATATTGAGAATATATATACTCCCCCCAAACTTATACATTTTCATTTTAAGGTTTATCTTCATGAAAATTTATATCTATAAATTCATCAATAAAATTAATAGAATCTGCAATCTATTTTTCATTATTTTCAATTAAATTTACATGAAAATATTCCTCCACTAACATATTTATTTTGTTATATACTTTATATGATATGATATTATTTGAATATCCTAAAACAATTACCTCATAATATTTAGAAAAACATTTTATATATAATGTTTAGTAACTATATTATAAACTCTATATCCAATGAATTTAAAGTTATCAATCTTATTTTTAATTTCATTAAATAATTCATAAGGAGTCATATTAAATAAGGATCTAATGTAAACTCTTTTAAGATATTGTAGGGTCTTAAAAAATCTGCAAAGGAAGAATGAGAATCCCCTTTAATCCAAGGGATATTCTACCCAATTTCCCCAACAAAGAATTGGGGAAAAGTGTAGAGAATACTCAAAGGAAGGCACCAGCTGAACCGGTCCAAAGATAACGGGTTGTGGCCAGTTCCGTGAAGCACCCCCTCCGCGGACCACTGTTGTTCGAGGAATGGAGGCAGAGAACCTCCGCGGGCGCGAAGTAGGACGAGCGCCAACCCGGTTCCCCATCACGAACTGCCCCAGCCGTAGACCGCGTCGACCGGCCTCGGCAGCATCCCGCTATCATTCGCAGAATAGAGGCAGAACCCCGCGCAGCCACGAAGCACTCCTAGAGCTTGTTTGGTTCATAGGGGAGGTACGTTCAATTCCCCCCGCGAATTGAGGATTGACTAAATCATCTATAAACTGGGTTTCCTATCATGGGATTCCGAAAAAGGTGTCACATGACTACAGATAAATCCCTTTACCCACTTTATAAAAGGAGATCGAGGGGGAGGGAATAAAAAAAAGTAAGAGAAGAGGAGAAGGAGGTGAGATCGATCAGATTCAGGTGGAAGGATTTCGAAAGAAGGAGCTTGGTATTTCGCAGACAGCAAAGTTCCAATTCACGAACCAGAATAGGTATGAAGCTGGAAGTGAATTAATAAGGAACCAAAAATGCATAACAACTTGATGAACTGCGAACTTAAATAATAAATGAAAAGAAGACCGTGAACCATGGCCCCTCTGCAGATGCACTCCCCTCGAACCAGGGAGTTTATGCCCCTTTTCTGATCTGTCGCACCGCGTAGCACCCTCCTACGTGGGCGAAGCCCCTACCGATGAACCCCCGACCGGCATCGCCCTTGGCCGCTGTTGCTCGCATGGACCCCTCCCCGTACTAGCCTGGTACGCTGTCCGAATCTGAAGCCGTGAACCACCCTGGTTCGCGAGATACCCACGAAACTGTGAACCACCCCAGTTCGCGGATTGACCATCAGTCTGCGGACCACCCTGGTTCGTGGACAGCTTCTCCAGCCACGTAGCCCCTCCCTACACGAAGCATGCCACCACTAAGGCACCTGCATGGCCTGCCAGATCCTTCAGAGTTCCCATTCTGTGAGCCATATAAAATCCTTCCAATTCATCCTAATCCTCTACAATCCCCTCATTGGCCCATTCATCGGCCCCGAGCCGAGGCCTCCACCAAAGCCACCAGACCCGTGTGATGTGACCTTCAGGCGCATCAGCGTGCCGTTTTGAGTTCACATACCTAGGGTAAGCAAGGGAAAAGGGGTTTCTACAACCCTTGAATGGATTCCCGAAACATTCCTGGGTTCACATTCCCACGGTAATGTGGAGTCCAAGCCCAGGAGTCCCCTTTCTTCCCCTCCACTTGTTAGGAATGGGGTACTACTCCCCTCCTTGGGGTGTGATGGGATACCCATTAGAAGGAAGCCCCCATGCACCTCCATACATCCCCACGGCCATGGCCAAGGAAGGGTGTAGTGGGGAAGGATGATGCTCTGTTCCTTTTTGGTGCCAAGTCCCTCTTCCACTGCGCTTGGTTGCCATGGGCATCCATCTCAGAGTAATCCCTGACTTTTTGGGCCACCCCCATTTGTAAACCCACTCCACATCCCATGGAAGCACCTTTTGTGACGTGATCGTCTGGTCCCTGATACCTCTTTTTTCTCACACTGAACATGACTCACATGGGCTTAGAGTAGGCATCGACCACGACATCCTTTCACTAGTAGAATACTAACCTATACCAACGGTTTGGAACCATTGGTATAGGCCTCCAAACCGTTGGTATAGCCTATACCAACGGTTTGGAGAACCGTTGCGAAGTAAGCCATTGGGATAGGTCTATACCAACGGTTTTCCCAAAACCGTTGGTATAGACCTATCCCAACAGTTTAGAAAACCGTTGGTATAAGTAATATGAAAATCTATTCCAACGGATATAAAACCGTTGGTAAATGTATTTAAAAAAAACATGTGCTGGGATTTGATCCCACGACCCCTTGTTTATAATCGAACGACTTAACCACTAAGCTAACATCACTTTTGTAAACATAATTTCATAAATATATATATGTATTATCATAATTATTTAAAATTTAGATTTATATAATGTTCTCGGGTAGCAGACCTGGAAGAAATGAAAGAATCTATCCCAACGGTTCTCAAAACCGTTGGGATAGGTCTATCCCAACGGTTCTCAAAACTGTTGGGATAGGTGGAAATTTCAAGGGGGTGAATGTTGGATTTGGGGCTGAGTTTTACCAACGGTTCTCTCAAACCGTTGGGAAAGGGGGGGTCTTTCCCAACGGTTTTGGAGAACCGTTGGGAAAGGGGTGTTTTGAGGCCCCTTTCCCAACGGTTCTCCCACACAGTTGGGAAAGACCCCCCCTTTCCCAACGGTTTGGGAGAACCGTTGGGAAAGGGTGTATATAAGTGTTGGGAAAGATCTGATTTCCAGTAGTGATTGTAAGTCCAAATCCACACCTTGGTCCTCCTTAGAGTGTAAGCCCCAATCCACACCTTTATCCTCCTCAAAGTGTAAGACCCAATCCACACCATGGGCCTCCTCAGAGTGTAAGCCCCAATCCACACCATGGGCCTCCTCAGAGTGTAATCCCCAATCCACACCATGGGCCTCCTCAGAGTGTAAGCCCCAATCCACATCATGGGCCTACTTAGAGTGTAATCCCAAATACACACCATGGGCCTCCTCAGAGTGTAAGTCCCAATCCACACCATGGGCCTCCTCAGATTGTAATCCTCAATCCACACGATGGGCCTCGTCAGAGTCTAAGCCCCAATCCACACCCTGCGATGCCCCAGAGCGTAACCCCACTCCATTCGAACTACATGGACTTTGATTCCCGACCACAAGGATACGTAGGAAGCCTTAAAGAGGTTGAAGCCTGATCACCATCGGACCCCGGGTCCACATTCACGTCGGTTCTCCGACACTCCCATTCGAACTACGTGGACTTTGATCCCTGTCTCATAGGCAGGGTACGTAGGAAGCCTCCACGAGGTTCAAGCCCAACAACCGGTCGACCTGACTATCTTCACGCCAGTTCACCGCACCAACCTGGGCAGCCTAGAGAATAAGCCCCATACCAAACCAAACTACGCAGATTCTGATTCTTCTCATGAGGATACATAGGAAGCCCATGTAACGGGTTCGATCCAAATGCTCACGTCGTTATCTGTCCCCCTGGATGACAATAAACTCTAGAGTGCCTAGTTATTAGGCTTTAAATCAGTACCTTCTCAGTGAGTCCAGACTCCTCAGGGTCATTAATCCATGAGGGATGGTAGACCTTGGGCATAAATGATTCCGAACCCCTACATCCAGCTGACCATTTCTAACCAAGAGTAATCCATGGATACTATGTTTGGGTATAAACCAAATATTCACGAACATATGAATACGTCTTAAATCTATAATAAAGTCCCAGAACAGGAAATAATTTCCCCCCAAATAGGTGCGATGAGCACGACTTCCCATCCTCTCGACTAATGTGAGTTCTTAAGTGTCACTGGCCAAATCGCCCAGCGAACGCCTGCCTTTGGAATGTAGGTCCACGTATTTATGGATATAGAAACATTTGGCATTTCAAAACTGATACGAAACAAAGAATGGTGAACCCGATGTGAATCTTTAACCAAGCATGAAGGATTTAACCTAATCACACTCTATGCCCCCTTATACTCACAAGGAGGTCCAAACACGTCATTAATTATGCATGGGATCATGAGATGATTCTTTGACGAGTTTTCTGTTTGTATTTGTTAAAAAAGTTTTTACAGGTACTACACAGAACTCCCTTCGATCCAATGGTGTCCTAAAGGAACTCACATGCACGTTCTTCCAACAACGTAATGACCAGACTTCCTCACCAATGGAGGACCTCGTCACCTACACAACATCTTCAACGCAGGGTATCAGATGTGTTTATCTGAGAGTACCACATGAATGGTACACTCCCAATGGTGGAGGCTGCCATGCACACCCTCCAATCCTCTCAGACCCACCGGTCGCCCGCCCAGCAGCAGCCGTGAAGGCAGAACCAGACGACCCCTGTTGCTGTCTGCAACTGTTTCGGGAGTCTATCCCCGGAACAGAGCAATGCGTACCTCCCTTATCTTAGGGAGGCAGATGAGGTCGACGCTGAATATTTCATACCCACTAAACGGGGGTTCCACTAGAAGATCCCCGCTGGAAGACGTCATCATGATCACGTCGCGACTCAACATCCTCACGATAAGAAGGATGTCACCTTGAGGATTCAGCCCCACTCTCCCCGAGCTCCGACCCCTTAGACCGCCCGATGAGGGAGGAAAACGTACTACCAGGGACCGGTCATTACCCTTGTCCCTGAGAAGGAGCTCCACTTCCCGGTCACAGAGACATACCACGAATAGGCACATACACCTGTTCGATCCTCCAAAGCCCACCATCCAAACATGGAATAATCACACGAGCAGGTCCGCATCCCCACCAGGATCCATCAAGCCCGCCACTCATGTAGGAAGACACCAACCCGGCAGGCACCTCTCACTGCCCAAGGTCGTGAAGCCCACCAACCCGACATGGTGGAGACCCAGAGGCTACAGGACCATCTCCTAGAAGATACTTGTGATGACTACCATCCCGGAACGATGGCGATCAACCAAGCCCGCCATCCAGATGAGGCGGTAATTAATAGGCGGGCATGTCTCCCTGCCAACAAAGGCCACTGACTCAATACGGTGGGAAACCAACATATGTAGGGCTAGCTCCATGTGGATGCAAGTAAAGTCCTCCATCCCGATGTGGCAGAAAACTGGGAGATAAAAGGGCATATCCCGGCCCAGGGGAAGATTCGTTCACCAGCCCTGATACAGGAGAATTGTCAGTACCCACTGACCACTGGAGGATTGGATTAGGATATTCCTACTCTGATACTAGAATGTGCATTCATACCCGTTCCAACCAAATATTTCTCTCTTCATAACCTGGAAATGATGGAGGAGTAGGTCTCGATCCGAAATCATATCTTGCAGACTTGCCAGAATGTAATTGCATCAGTGGAAACAGCAAGGACTCGGGCCCCTGAGCCCATCTCCCCAATTGAGGAGACTCATCTAAGAGATAAGATAGCTACCTCAGAGCAGATCTAAATATCTACTCCCGCCCAGGAGGGTCGTCAGCCATATTCCGCAATGCAAGGGCAACCGGATCGAGTAGCTTCACTCGTTCCAACTAGGGGTCACCCGTTCATCACGGTGGATGCTCTAGAGCAGGAAAATATCCCCTCTAAAAGTCAAGCTATTTGTCGGCATATCCCGACAGCATCACGAGACCCAATTAGACAGGGGCCCAAAGGTGAAGGGCATTTTAAACAGTAGATGGTCCCCACTACCGGCAAAAAAGTTCCCCGAACACGCCGAAGGTAGCCGGAAAATAAAGAGTGGGTTCATGACTCTGCTCTAGTAGAAGATAGGTCTCCCAATGCCGCTAAGAACATATCCAAGGCTCATAACCCTACCCACCCATTACCATATTATGGGAGTGGCAGTAGCAGTTACAAAGGTCCTCTCCGTAATGTCGCTACCAGCAGCTCTGAAGGTCCTCCCCAGAGCACCTATAGGGGCCTCCCGCACGGGCATATATAGATCGATCACGAGAGCTCCTCTTTTGATGCGAGTCACAGAAACCCTCCATGTGACCAGAAGATCGAGCAGCAAGAAGGACCTCTACTTGATACAGTCCACCCTGAAGGTCCTCCTCGGGGATACACTACAAGCACTCTCCATGCAGTGGGACCATAGATTATGATAGAATTCCTCACTATCATAGTCTCAACTATAGAGGCACTCCTTGTAGTGACGTCTCATCACGACAAGAAGGCCCTCCCCTTTTCATAGCCTGCCCTGAAGGTCCTCTCTAGGGGTTACGGTGCAACGACACTCCTCACAGCCGGGCATTAGGTCATGGTGGTATTCCTCGCCACCCAGATAATGGAGGTCCTCCCCGTAGTGATGTCAAGCAACGGGAAGTCCCTCCCCTCATTGCGGATCATTATGAAGGCCCTCCCCGCGGTGTACCCTGCATATATTCTCCGTACGGTAGCTATAATGGTAGTCCTCACCATTGTAGTAGATGTGATGGTAGTCCTCGCCACCATGGTCGCCATTATGAAGTTCCTCCCCGCAGTGGCCCCAAGTGACAAAAAGGTCCTCCCCTTGTCGCAGTGTGCCTTGAACATCCTCCCTAGTATGCACATTGAAATTCAAACCGTGATGGTCATCCTCACCAAGATGGCAGTTGTTGTGAAGGCCCTCCCTGTAACCACAATGTGTAGCCAAAAGGTCCTCCCATTGTTGTGACATGCCTTGGCGGTCCTCCCCAAGGTATGCATTGAAAAAGTCCTCTATGTAGTGAGGCATCAAGCAGTAATGGTAGTCCTTTCCATTGCGGCCGCCATTGCGAAGGTCCTCCCCACAATGACATATCATATCGACATGAAGGTCCTCCCCCTGCTGAATCAGGAACAGAAAATCCCTCGTATACCGAGGCACTCAGAAGGATGAAATCAAGCATGTCAGATTCCCAGCTAGTCGCCAACGACACCCTTCTTCAATTAAGATACGGTCCGGGGCCACGTTCATCTTCTGAACCACCTAGAAATTGCCCACGTGATAATTTGATACCCACCGGTCCCACTGCCTCCGACCACGCTATCAGTGAGCATATCAGTTGGGCCGACCAGGTAGAGGAGTCCCATGCAGAGTAGTATGCCAACATGTTGCACCTGAAGAAACGACTGGCCAGGGATGATATTCTAGTTATATTTTGGCCCACGACCACCTCCCAATTCGACATACCCAGAGAGTTGTCGGAATAATGCGTGCACGACATCTGCTCCATTATATAGACAACCCTCTACCGGATGAAATAAAGATTCCTTCCCTATGACTAGAATGCAGACCATTTCAAAACAATAGGAGACCTCCTGCATCACATCGACCTGTAATCTCTTCCTTCGGCGCGACAACAGCGACCTGAAAGGTGAAAAGGAAACATGGAGATAGCCTGCCTCCGTGCTCTGCACCAGCTGTGCCGTCTCATTGGTGACGCTCTAACGGTAGTCCATATTAGTGGATGGGGGGAACATGAAGCTCTGCATTCTACTCTGCTCCACGCCTAGAAGAACTCGTTCGGCATGGTGTCTTGCAACGTCATCATGTCAAGAAAACAATCGAGTGGTCTCCCTATTCGTGAAAGGCGACACACCTAACAAAGTCAGGCCCTGATAAAATCACAGAAGCGTCAAGACTTACTGGAACAGGCCATCCAAGAACTCCTGAATCAGGACACTGGGAGCATACAACATGCCTCTTTCCTAAGAGAGGCCAATCAGCAGTCATCGGCTGCCTCCCCAGAAAGGATTGATTCACAGGAGAACTCGGCACCAAACCCAGTTCACCCCAGAATAGGGGCACGCAAGATCAGATAGGTAGTGATAGCAGCAGTTGCTTCCGCAATCTAGGGTCAACCCCAGCATGTAGGGATGGGTGAATTTTTAACAAAAAAATCCCCCGTAATACCAATAAAAACGGGAAGAGACACAATGTCCAAGGAACAGAGCCAACCCTAGCCCTCAGGTCTGGGGGCATTTCTACCTCCTCAACAACAACCTCCCCCAAAAGAATCAACATTCTCTCATCTAGGGGGGACAATTAAAAGAGGAGGTTTATACCCTATCCCGTCCTCTGAATCATCATCCCCTTCAAGAGGCAGGCGTACCATAAGTTCTCATCCAAGAACTATTCGCGTCACCCTTTGTCGAGGTGCTCGAAAGCAATTCCGGGATAGAGGAGGGAAGGAAAGTAAAAGACGCGGGAGATCCTCTTCCTATTTGGAAGATGAAATCTTCTCTTCCCCGTGATATGCATCTATCAACACCATAGAGGTTAACCCCATGGGTAACACCGAAGATGATGCAAATCTGGATGGATCGGGAGATGATGGTTCCGGTCAGGCTGTGAGTCACAATGAACCGCCAGGTGTGCACACCCAGAACTAGAGGGTCACGCTAAATATGGCCGCCCCTTCAGCTAACCTTCCTCCTCTGGCCCTCAGAGACTCCAATAAGGATAAAAACAAAGGACCGGTTTCCCTTAACCCACCTCATTCTCTCGATAAAAATGAGCCACTCGCACTCAAAGAGAGGTTCGCTCGACAGGAAGAGGAAATGAAAGAATTGAGGTGGCTTAACACCGAGCTACTCCAGAGGAACCTTCTTATTGAAAGAATGTCCTAATAGCAGCCACATCATGCACTCCCAGCAAGTGCGCCTTAAAGACCAGGGTTTTCCCTGGAAAACGAAGCACGGTCAGGCCTCCCACCCAATGAGGTGACCAACCCGTCCAACTACCTAAATGTGGATCTAGATGAATACCAAGACTTCACTCCACTCAGGAAGCAACCAGAGAGAGTATGTATGAACCCTCCGAAGGTTTTATAAATGGAACATGAACCCCTGGTGCCAACCGAACTGGATCCTCAAGTAATGACTCCGGATATAACTTCCCAGGACTGGGACTAACATGATATAAACCAGGGTCTCACCAACCCCATCGAGGCACTAACAGCTCGATTGGAAGCAATGGAAGGTCAACGTGTTCCGATACAGCCAGAGAAGAAACCATACCCGGATTGGGTGATCAACAGACCACCTCCACCGAATTTTGGGAGCCTTGTATTCCATGTATTCAATGGATCAGGCGATCCAGAACAACGTTTGATGCACTATGCGTCTTATTGAGACCCTGTGATGGGAACTCCGGAACGACAAGAAGTACTAAAAATTAGATGCTTCGTATGGACCTTGAAAGGATCTGCCTTCGTCTAGTATACGAGCCTGCCATCCCATTCAATAAAAATATGGGAAGCCCTTCGGAAATAGTTTCGGTTCCACTTAAGCTCAACGCTACCTAAAACAACGGTCAGTGACCTCCTAATCTGCAAGAAGAGGGAGAACGAGAGAGTCCCAGATTTCATCACTATATGGAATGGTCTGACCTAATCCTTGAATAGAACAATGCCTCAAGACGAGTTGCTTTCCATATGCATTGATAATCTTCGAGATGAGCTGCAAACACCGCTCATACCAGTGGAGTGCTCCACTGGCATCCACCATCTCTCGGCCATTTCCCATAGAATTGAGGACTCCCTACAGCGGAATAATTTGAAGTCTCTTATAGCCTCGCAGGCTCCCACAAAGAGATCAGTTAGAGCTGAAGCATCCTCTGTCACGCTCAAGATAGCCCCTGTGCCTACTCCAACACTCAGGCCACTTCTCAATCATCAAGGGCCCCCTGTATTTCAGCGGCCACCTCCGCCTATGTGGGACGATCAGAGAGGATTGAATTGGAACCATTTTGAGGAACTAATACACAAAGTATACTTGTTCTTAGAGGACCAAGTCTGCGACTACTTCATCACCGCCATGAATTGCAACATTCTCCGCCTCTCGGAGCCAAGAAAACCCAAATAATTCGGCCGTGATGATAAGAAATATTATTGTCTCTACCATTGAATGTTGGGGCCCAATATCCAGGAACACTTCATCTTTAAAGACCTCCTACAAAGGATGGTAGACTCTAGGAAGGTTGAGAAGAGACCACCCCCAGCACATGTGACATATATTTCTACCACCGACTCCGAAAAAGGGGAGCGGTTGTAGGAAGTCACCAGTAAAAAGGGGTAGAAAGTTGATAAATGGATGACTCATAAGACCATCAATTGAGCCCAGGGCATACACGGAGCTCAACTACAACAGAAAATGTTGCCACCAATAGCCCCTAATGTCGCACAACCAACAATATCATCCTCACAACCATCTACGAGCCGGTCATCCAGGAGTAATAGATAATGGAGGAGAAAAGATCAAGAGGATCAGTCCACAATAGGGCCGAAGTTAGCCCCGACACTGTCAGATTTTATGCCCCAAAACTTGGTGCCACGGGCACCGACCCACCAAACGACACCATCAAGGACAACAGGCCGGGTTGACTTGTCAGAGGATAAAGAGCCAATTTTTGGTTCCATCAACATCATCCATATTATGGAATCATTCCTTGATGAATGGTATGGTTATGAACCCAAGTTCCCGATGCAAAAGGACGGGAGGGGGAATCGCAGAGGCATGAGATATCAGGGAAGGCACAGTCGAGGGCGAAATCAACCCTACTATTGGACCTCGGCCCAAACCATCAACATCATGGAAACCCATTGGAGGGCCCTTCAACAGAATCAGTAGAAGAAAGAATATCCCTCCTCCTCCACAAGCGGCCACTCTGGCCCTATCATTCTACGGTACCCATCAGTGGAGGAACGGATGTATAGCTGACCAGTGTGCATAAACAGATCGGCCACACCAAATCCCCAAAATATGGGGACACCGTTGACATCCAACCCTACGGTTGGTCTCTCCTCATCACATATTCCAACTCCCAAGCTGCCCGCTAAGACTCCCCCACCAATGGAGAAGCGTCAGCCGCTGGAACAGAAATACAAAATACTTAAAAATCTGGCATCGGTACTAGCCAAACTGTCGATCCTGGATGCCCTGAGGTTGTCAGCAGACCGTAGGGAGGCACTTATAGAAGCCTTGCTCAGCCCCTAGGAGTTTCAAGCCGAGGTAGCTGCCATCGAGATTTACTAGACAGAGACTGGATCAGCTGAATGCGATGTAGTGATTTCCTTCACCGATCAGGATGAAAATTCCATCATGTGAGGAAACATCAAACCACTATATTTGTCCGGACACTAAGTGATGTTGAGATCCGCAAAGTCTTTATTGACAATGTATTTGGAGTTAACCTCCTTCCCCTACGGACACTCTGCAAGTTGGGCTATAACGAGGATAACCTAATCCACTCAGCAACAACTCTGTTAAGTTACAACAAGAGTGAGCAAAAGCCAATGGGACGAATTAAGCTAAATAACCATTTTTGGCGACCTTGTGGCCTATTCGGAATTCCTGGTGGTTCGACAGAACACAACATTCAATGCCCTGCTAGGATTTCTGTGGGACCACAAGCACATGGTCATTCCTTCATCCTAACACTAGTGTATTAAGTACTGCGTCAATGGGAAAAGTGGGACATTGCATGCCGACAAGGACCCTTTAGAGCTCTCTGAGTCACACTATATTGACGCAGGGTTTTACGAGGAAAAGATGAAGAAGACTTCGGTCGATGGTGTTGACTAGATCCCCACTCAAAATGGTCTAGAAATGGTTCTTAATGACCCTCTGAGACAGATTGGCAGAGACTATGTACTTCCCATTAACCATATTGAGAGCAGGGGTTCAAGCCTGGACACAAACTCAGATGTCCTCATGACTTCAACCATAACTACTGGGCATTACAATGCAAGAACGTCTGCTAAACCTCAATTTGGGTGCGAATACTTGAGTGAGGATGCCCAAAATGCCTCGCCTCTGGATTCCCAAGAACCCGTGATGGGAGCTCTCCCATCGTCAGGTCAAGAAGATGATGATTTGGGAGAAGAAGAGGAGGAAGATCTGAGGGATGCACCTCCCTCATTTGAGGACGGTGTCTCGACAATGGTGGATGAGCTCAGGGAAATAAACCTAGGTACCGAGGAAGACCTGAGGCCCAGTCTCATTAGTGCAGCCATGTCTGCCAAGGAGCACGAGGTATATACCTATTTCCTGAGGCAACATTGAGATGTTTTTTCCTGGAAGTACAAAGAAATTCCAGGACTCGATCCCGAAGTGGCGATGCATCACCTAGGTCTCCCAGAAGACCACCGGGGCTATAAACAGGCCGCCAGAAAGATAGACCCCTCACATGCTGCCAAAATAGATGCAGGAGTCGATAAGCTCATTAAGGCAGTCCTCATTCGGGAGGTCCAGTACCCAATCTGGTTGGCTAACATTGTCCTTGTCAAGAAAAAGAACAGAAAAATACATGTTTTCATTGATTTCAGAGATCTCAATCGGCATTGTCCAAAAGATTATCTCCCGGTCCCGATCACCGAGTTATTAATCGATGCAACGGCCGGGTATGAGGCTCTATATTTCATGGACGGCTACTCTAGGTATAATAAATTCTGGATGGCCCAAGAAGATATAGAAGCCACTAACTTTAGATCCCCTCCAAGAATATTCTATTACAGGGTTATTCCCTTTGGTCTCAAGAACACTGGTGCCACATATCAGCGTGCCATGCATCGAATCTTTAATTTATTCCTGGGGAGATTCATTGAATGCTACATGGATGACTTGGTGGTTATGTACAGGTAGCACTCAGATCACCTATCATACCTTGAGACCGTCTTTAGTAAACTTCGGTAGCATAGCCTGAAGATAAATCCATTGAAATGCACCTTTAGGGTTACTTCAGAAAAATTCCTTGGCTTTGTCGTATGCCATCTTGGCATCAAAGTCGACCCTGAAAAGACAAAGGCTATTCTCAGCCTGCCACCCCCGGTAATCTCACCAAGTTTAGAGCATTCCCAGTGCACCTGGCCTACATCAGGCGATTCATAGCCAACCTAGCAGGAAAATGTTTTCCCTTTACCGGGTTAATGAAGAAGGGAGTCACGTACCAATGGACAGTTGACTACCAAGAGGCGTTCGACAGCCTAAAGAAGTATCTCTTGAGCCCACTGGTGCTCATGACCCCGGTTGAAGGAATACCTCTCATCCTATATGTGACGTCCCTAGAGCGGTTGTTGGGACCCTTCCTCGCATAGAAAAATGACTCCAGCAATGAAAACAGTCTCTATTACCTCATTCGAACCATGATTGATGATGAGACTCGACACTCAAATATCAAGAAGATTTGTTTTTCCTTGGTCTTTGTAGTTCAGAAGTTGTGAAATTATCTGCAGCATCATGAATGTCATTTGGTCTCGCGTAGTAACCCGCTCAAGTACATCCTAAGCCGCCCGATACTGACCGGGTGCCTGTCCTAATGGGTAGTCATCCTGCAACAGTTCAACATCCGGTTTGTGCCTCAGAAAGCCGTTAAGGGCCAGACATTAGCATATTTCCTGGTAGATCACCCTTCAATAGGGACCGCCACATCGGACGTCAAGCTTCTTGATGAATACATCTTTTCGGTTGAAGAGGAGTTCCCAGCATGGGAAATGTACTCCGACGGCGCCTCCTGAAGCCCAACCGGGAAGAGGATAAAAGATCCAAAATTTAACAAGGTGGGTTTGTGGATAATACTCATGTCCCAGGAAAAGGCAGACTTTCCATATTCCTTCCTCCTGTCAAAATTATGTACGAACAATGAAGCAGAGTATCAAGCCCTCCTTGCAGGCCTAGAGCTCACACTCCAAGCATAAGTATAACACCTTAAGGTCAAAGGTGACTTGGAATTGGTCATCAAGCAAGTCAATGGTCACTAGTTTATCAAAAAGGAGGAACTTATTCCCCAGTTTGACCATGTCCGAGGGTTAATGGATGAATTCTCCACAAACCAACATTGAACTATATTCCCCGATATTAGAATTCCCAGGCTGATGCATTAGCCAACGTGTCCACAGCCCTGGCCGACCCAGACCGGGATGAAACATTTATCAGCATCGCTCATCGTCGAATGGTCTTTCCATTTGTTCAAACCAAGACGGATGAAATACATGAAATTAGTCCTTTACAAGATCCATATGCTCCTTCCACTAGCTGGATGAACCCTATTGAAAACTACCTTTAACGAGGATAACATCAACCAGACAGGGCTGAATGAGAGAAAATACGGAGAAGGGCAATCAATTTTTTCCTATTTGGCGGTGCGGGTCAGCAAGAGGTCCTCTACAAATGAGGCCTCGATTTAATCCTCCTTAGATGCATTGATGGAGAAGAAACCGCTGCTGTCATGGCTGAAGTACATGTCGGAGTATGTGGGGAACATCAGCCAGGGTCCATGCTTTCCCATCAGGTCCGAAGGCTTGGGTACTATTAGCCCACCGTGGCACGAGATTGCGAGCACTTTACTGCAAAATTCCACCCATGCCCAATCCATTACAACTTCATACATCATCCCCCAGAGTTACTTCATCAGGCTAAGTACTCTTGGCCATTTTCGTATGGGGAATGCATGTCATGGGACTATATCCTCCCACCACACCCAAACAACAGATGTGTATCCTCACGAACACCAACTTCTTTTCCAAATGGGCAGAAGTTGTACCCCTTAAAGAAGTCGGGGCAAGAAGCATTGTTAGCTTCGTGAAAACCAATATCATCACCAGATTTGGTGTCCCTCATACCATACTGACAGATAACGACACCAACTTTTTCTCTACTGAATTGGAGAAACTATAGCAAGATTATGGTATCAAGGCTAACCACTCATCCCGCTACCACGCAGCGGCCAACAGACAGATAGAGGCTTTCAACAAGACCCTATCCAACATTCTCCATAAAATGGTGGACAAAGAAAAGAAGTCATGGCCAGATAAACTCTTCCATGCATTGTGGTCTTACCAAACCACAATCTGCACTGCTACTCGGGCTACTCCATACTCATTAGTATAAGGAACAGAAGTGGTCCTGCCCGTTGAGCTCCAATTTCGCTCGCTCTATATTGTCCTTTGTGATCAATTATCTATCGATGATCAATCAGAAAAGTGGCTAGGTGAATTGGAGTAGCAAGGTGAAAAGCGGTTTCACACTTTGCACCACCTGGAAGTATATCAGAACCGGATTGCATGAGACTTCAATAAAAAGGTCTGTCTTCCATCTTTGTTGGATGAAGAATTTGTATTAGTCCTCCAGAACACAACGATAACCATAAAATAACCTCAAAAGCTGGAGCCCAAGTGGGAGGGACCATATTTTATACACAAGGTCTACTCCAATAGAGCATATTCCCTGATCTCCATGGACGAGAAATTCACCACCGCTCCTACAAATGCGAGATTCCTCAAGAAGTATTTCACATAGTAACTAAAATCAATTATCGTTCGAGCTGCAGGATGTTAAACTACCAAGCACCCAATGGTCCAAACTCTATGACCTTAAACAAAGAGTATTCCATCCTCACCGCATGACATTAAATTACATGGATTTTAGAGAACTACTTATGGCTTGATTCTTTCCCTCACAGGATACTTAGCAATTCCAGGGTTCCCTATCCCAACCCAGCCACCTCCAGATATCAAAAATCTAAAAATTCCCTTTCCCCCATATATGGAACGGACCGACATGGGGTGTATCCCTCGTACTTACCGCACGACATTAAACTGCACAGATGAGAAGATTTAAAAGTGCCCCTTTCCCCCATGTATAGGCCAGACCTGCACGGGGTGTACTTCTTTCAGAGAACTATGTACAACTTGATTCCTGCCTTTATAGGATACATAGCGACGCCAGGGTTCCCTATCCTAGCCCAACCACTCCCAAATAAAAAAAATGCCCCCTTCCCCCGTGTACGGACCATCCCTGCATGGGGTGTACTAATTTCAAAGAACTACGTACGGATTGATTTATGCTTTTGCAGGATACGTAGCGATGCCAGGGTTCCCCATCCTGTCCCAACCATCTCCAAATAAAAGTTAAAAATTCCCTCTCCCCTCGTGTATGAACCATCCCTACATGGGGTGTATTATTTGTCCTTTCCGTATGACGTTAAACTACACGGATAAGGATAAAAGAAAAAAATAGTGGAATGCCCCCTTTCCCCTGTGAATGGACTAAACCTGCACGAGGTGTACTTTCTTTCAAAGAACTACGTATGGATTGATTCCTACCCTCACAGGATATGTAGTGACGTAAGAATTCCACACCTTGTCCCAACCACCTCAAATGAAAACCAAAAATACCCCCTTCCCCCCCCCCGTATGGAACAGAACCACACAGGGTGTATTCCTGAAATAACTACATGAGGCTTGATTCCAGCCCTCATAGGTTACGTAGTGATGCCAGGGTTCCCCATTCTGGACAAGCCATTAAAAAATGCTCTCTTCCCTCGTGTATGGACTAGATCTACATAGGGTGTATTTTTCGTACTCACTGCATGACGTTAAATTGCATAGAATTCATACTCACCACACGATATTAAAACTGCAAGGACTTCGTCGCGAACCGACCAAGATATATGGAGAAATGAGATAGAAATAATCCTTTCACATTACGATGCATCCCCTCCATACATCAGACTCCACGTTCCGGATAATTATGGATCCTCATAACCATTCACGGCCATCAGAAGTGGAAAGTTATCGACCTGTGGACAACTTTGCATGACTTTTCATACCATGCTCTCAGCAGATCTGCATATTTATAACCCCTGGCCCGTCTACCAAAGGCAAGATTTCCTCAGGAGGTACTCTTCCTAGCTCTGTACTCTTATCTGTCTCAGAGCCCCCATATCATATCATTCGATCTAGAAATTTATCGCGCAGTGGTTTACAAGTTTGTTCCCCTTTCCACATCCAAACGTTGCCAGGGTATCCCTACCCATTTAGCCTATGTATCCGCCCATGGTTCACATGAAGACCTGCATATACGAACATCAAGATAGGGCTAGGCTACCTTGACTCAACAGACAATTGCAGTGAAGATGTTTTTTGTATTCTTGGGCACCATTATCCCTGCATGCCGAACACTGTGATGTGAGCAATCTCGGATCTTGACAATCATTCATGGCCATCGAAAGTGGAAAGTTATCGACCCAGAGACACCATTGCATGAATATACATACCATGCCCTCAGCAGCTCTGCATATTGATATCCCTTGGCCCGTCTACCAAAAGTAATATTTCCTCGTGCGGTACTCTTCCTAGATCCATATGGTTACCGACCTCAGATCCCCCACACCACATCTCCCTATCCAAGAAACCTCAGAGTTACAATATAAAAACTTCATCCCCCACCCTATTCAGAGTATATCATAGCATGGTAACTCAGTTATCCTTCGAGTGACTGTAGTAATGGTCACCCATTGGTCCGGGCTCTATGACGGCTAAACTATGAGTACTTTGTCCTTACCGCACAATGTTAAACTGCACAGAGTAAAGGTACACCCCTGTGCGCAAGATAAATCCGCATAGGGAGATCTTTAAGCTTTAACAGCAACCAGGGCCGAATATGCCCAACATGTCCAGATATTTTCTCACCAAATGACAGACTACATGGCCCGGACAATCTCAGATCCTCATAACCATTCATGACCATCAGAAGTGGAATGTTATCAACTCGTGGACACCATTGCATGACTATGCCAACTATTCCCTCACCGGCTCTGCATATCGATAGCCCCTGGCTCGTCTACCAAAGGAAAGATTTCCTCTGGCGATACTTTTCCTAGCTCTGTATTCTTACTGGCCTCAGAGCCCCCATATCATTTCTCCTGATCCATGAATCCTCAAAACCACGATTTACACCAATGAAACCATTTTACACATCTGAGGCATGCCGGAATATTCAAGACAAGTTATATTTTGATCAAGAGAAGCCTTTGCAACTACGTCCTTACCACATGACATTAAACTGCACAGAACATCTTGGTCACTTGGCATAAAGCTCCAAAGACCAAGCATTAAACATCAAGGGAGATGACTCCAACTACAAGCATTCTCACTAGTTTAAAAATGCTCCCACTTCTTTCCTACATGAAGTGAAACTGCACAACATCTTCAAAAATTCTTACCATCCTTACCGCAAGATGTTAAACTGCAAAGAATTTAAAATTCTTCCCGTCCTCGCTACATTATGTTAAACTGCACAACATCCTTTAATAATGCTCTTCCTCTTTACTGCATGACGTTAAACTGAACATAATCTGTCCTTACCACATGAAGTTAAACTCAATGGTCAAACCTGTCATGGGTTCAGAAAGGAATAGAGGCTTTTCTGTATCCCTCAGTGCACGGGTCAGACCTGCACAAACCACTCTCTCACACCTGCGTGCGATGGAATGACTTAACCCATTCTCAAGAAAATTATCCTAGATATTTCTCCTGTATCCAGGAACCCTCTCCTCATAAACCATACTCTCTACTAAGAAAAATCCGATCTCTCATAAGCCACCTCTAGTGGTCCCGAATCTTAACTTCCCTGAATTTTCTCGGCTATCGGGAGAATGCAATCATTGACCCAAGGACACCTTTTCATGACTATGCATACCATGGCCTCAGCGGATCAGCATATTGATCGCCCATGGCTTATCTACCAAAGGAAATATTTCTTTAGGCAGTTTTTCTCTTCATACGCCTCTTGGCATTGGAGCCCCCATGTCCATCTCGGGATTTGGAAACCTTCTATGCTACAGTTTACCAGCCTCTTTCACAACCCTTCCTAAATATGGTGGAATGTCTCTGATGATATTACCAAGAACCAGGAGAAGTCATTCCATTCTAAATGATGTCCCAGTAGCATGACTTTAAACTACGCCAAGTTCCAACAATTCTTTACTCTAGATAAATGCATAGTAGAGGAACCTTGCTTCAACACTCCTGGTTAATACAGATGTCCTCAAACCCTTTTCAGACATCACACACCCTTTTCGATCCACCCCCGGTGGTTTTCATAATTCTCCAAGCCACCCATGGTGGTTTCCATATGCCGGACTTCTATGAAGTCTTTAGGCTATTAGAAATGGAGATTTATTCACTCAAGGAAACCTTTGCATGAATATTCATACCATTCCCTCAGCGCCTCTACATATTGATCACCCCTGTCTCATCTACCAAATTCAAGATTTCATTCAGAGATTCCCTTATTATCTATGTACGGCGATAGGGCTCCCATGCCTTGAGACGTGCCCTGCATGTCGTTCAAATCTACAAATTCTCCACCCACATGTGTCTGGAGGATATTGAGACATATTTTAATGAACCAAAACACATTGGGGCCCTCACCCCACCTTGTCTGGTCAGAGATGTTTGACCTAAAAAAACAGTAATGATAGTCTTGTCTGCGGGACTTTAAACCGCTCACAAAAATAGGCGCAAAGCCTGTTAGGCCGAAAACCCAAAAAGGGTGACCTAAGAAAGGGTTAGGCCATACCCGCTGGGTCCACACTAAATGAACCCAGGAAAAATTGGGGTATTAAAAGAAAAGGACAAAACTTTTGTGGGGGTTTTTCTATAAAACCTTAGAAATAGTCAAACTATGTTCACTAGATCCCATGATTCAGGAAAAATTTAGAGTTCATTTTTAGAAATTGTCCTGAACTCTAATTATTCTATGTTCGGTGAATTAACATATGCTGAAATCACGCCAAATAATTCCTATCACAGGAGAAGACAACAAGAGAGATGGTTAAAACATTTCTTTATTCCATAACAATGTTGGAAAGAAGGGAGTCCAAAATACGGAGCCTCCTCTGGCATGAAAGGTTATTACAGGAATTTCTCAGCGGATTCAAAAAGTTGTATCAAGCACTGATGATAATCCTCGATTGCTTGACATAGATTCTGCAGTAAGGCTGTCTCAACTTCTACACCAGCCCACAACGCTTCCGCCTCCTGGGCTGCCTTTGAGATTTCCCTTATCCCCTCATCCATCAGCTGCTCCCCTTCTTCAATTATGGCACTGACATTAGTCTCTTCCTGCTGCAGTCCCCGTATGTCATTCCCCAACACCTCCAGTCGAGAATGCTGCTCAGTGACACCTCCCTAGAGTCTCGCAACAACCCCGACATGATCATGAGCCTCTGTTAGGCAAAGTTGTCAGGTCGCGGAATGGTAGGCTTCAGATTGAGAAGTATAAAGGCAAGATTCAAAACCACCAAGTCTTTCCCAGTCAGCTACCACCTGTTTGAATATATCATAAATACCATGGTAGTCAAAGCCGTCAAATCCCAGCAGCATAAACAGAATTCTCAGCTTTTGTAATTTGGTCGGCATCTCGGCCAAGGGCTTCTGAAAAATCAGCTTCTAAATTTTCTCCCAAGCCCTTTGGTGTGCAGGTCGAAGGCTGGAGAGGAATTATTAATCAGGGTCAGAGTCACTCCCATATGAAAATACGTATTCAGGGATGAACGTCACCAAGGGGGGACTTGATGCGGCTTCACCCGCAAACCCTGGCGCCGAAGCAACTTCGTTCCCGGCAGTTGTGGTCACAGGCACGATCAGATCTGAGGGCACAATTGCCAACGCCAAAGGTCATGATCCTAAAGCCCGAGAGTCGATAAGATAAATAAGTATCCCTAATCAGAAAAGATATGAGGAAAGAGTTAGTGGTATGAGATTTAGAAACTTACCCCTGATCATCAAGGCATTGGTGTCCTCAAGATCTCTGCCGCCATGAAAACTCGAAGAAGACGCTACGTCTTCAAGAGACAAGGGAATCCAGGGAACCCCCAGAGGTGTCCAGGGCCTAAGTCCATACCCCAGTACAGCAGCTCCCAAAGTTGTCCCCAAGAGGTCGACTATGGAGATGAAGCCCGGGGAAATTACTCCCCCAATGAACAAAATAATGAACCGCTCTCGGTTTCCGAAAACTAGCCTGATGGCAGGCTCCTCCTCCATCTTCATGGGATCAATTGGGTCTGAGGCAGCTGGCCCTGTCAGATTTTGGGCCTCTTCGGTAGGCACCGGATCCCCATCATCCACCATAACTATAATGGTTGTATGATCAGCCGGAGCCTCAACTTCCAGCTGTTCCTCCTCTGACATATCTCTGACTGATGAAGGAAGGAGTAAAGCATCCATATCACTAGACCCTTCAGCAGTGCCCACCATTTCTTCATGCTCAGGTGTGGCTGAAGGTGATACCTCATGTGATAAGGGGGAATATGGTACAACCACTTGGGTATCCCCGACCAGGTCTCCGAGTGGCCCTACACCATCCACCAAAACAAGTTAATAACTAGCAGAATCAGAATATACATGTTGGAAATCGAGGAAATGGGAAGTCTTGATTACCCGACATCCCCTATCTGAGTTGTTCCAATAAACGGGATGCTTACTGACGTCTCTAGATTTTCCCAAGGGATATTTATTTGCTCAGGGAACTATAAGGAGCTGGAGGAGGAAAGACCCTAGCTAGGTCTGCAATGGTCGCTTCCATGATCTCAACTGTGTCAGGAGACCCCTCCTCGATGATCCCTATAGCTGAAAGCGCATGTTCGCCTGCTGCGGTCCCACGGGGACTATACTCTGGGGAATGGATTGCCCCCTGGAATTCCTTGGCACCCTACATAAAGGAATGAAACTTTAGAATCTTCATAGTAAATGAAGAGGAAAACTGGAATGGATGAACAGGACAACCTCCTCTTCTGGATCAGATGATTTAGGATGTCTTATCATCATGGACACCCGGGTAGACTCATAAAGCTGGTTCGAGAGTGAATGAATGTATGAGTCCATCTCATTCAATGAGGTGACTATTTCTTCCAAATCCTATTCTAGAAGCAAGTGGGGCAGAGCGAATATCATACCAATACCTAGAAGCTCGAGGAGGTCCCGTTTGGAGTAACACCCAAACCACTTCATCCGAGCCACTAACACTCAGGTCATCCCAAATCCTCCTAGCATCCAGAAATGCAGTCGTAATTGGAACAACTAGCCGGGGAGGATCAACTTGAGAGGGTCGGGTAGAAACAGGGGCTGGTGGGGGCACCAATGTCCATGATTGTGTTCTGGATCTCGCCGCTGCCCTGGAATTCTCTAGAGCTACCCGTTGGTGGGACCTCATGGGCAAGGGGGGATTTCCTTGCCTCAGCCGCAGTGGGGGAACCACCGAGATCACTACCCCATGAAGTGTGATCACTCTCTTCCACCTCTTCGTCAGTCACCAACCGCAACATGGCCTAGACTCGATGAGTCAACACTGCATAACCCCGACGAGCATGAATGTAAGCCTCGAGGTCCTGGAGATACTACATGGCCCTCTCTGGGTCCGCATACTAAAGAATGTCAACAGGAGCAGATATGTAGCCCATCCAGTCAAATGCCACTTCTGATTCCTAGAGATACTTCCACAAAGAAAGGGGATACTGGATGCAAAAGAATGACTGGCATTTGAACTCATCCCATTGACCCCAGGCTGTCGGAAAGGCAGCATCCTCGGAATGACCAGCTCTCTCCGGGAAGCTTCAAGGGCATGAGAGGATAAACCTCTGTCTGTTAAGATCTTCCACGAAAGCATGGGACCAGTAGGGTTGCAAAGGACCTTGACCGGCCTGGTTGAAGTACTGTCCCCCTTTCTCTTCCTTTTTCCCTTCGATAGCTTAGGAATTGAGATAGTGGGAACCCACAGCCCTAGCTGGCCATTCGGGTACTACTGGACCCAGCTGTCGGTATATCTCATAGACATGAAAGGCATGGAGTCTGCAAGAGCGGGAGTTATAACCTTGCACCCAGTATCTTTCTGGGTAAACATTAATCACAGTTTCCTAGCCACCATTAAATGGCGGTTATCGCGGGAGCCACTGAGTGCGGGAGGACACAATGCCTGGACGCATCCAAATTGATGCCCAAATCGGCAAGGCGTGTACCCCTCACAGATCAGTTCCCCATCGATACGAGCCACCTGAATGCCCTCTCGGAGGGAAAAGAGATAGCCTCTCTGGCTAAACTCCTCTGATATGGTTTTCCTAATTACACCAGTTGGGGAGGGATATGATCGGAAATTAAGATGATCATGACTCGAGATTTGACTTGACAGCAGACGCATATTATGCACTGTATGTTGTCCATCCTTCTCTTGGGTCACCCACTCTTCGGGCATGACCCTGCTGATCATTTGAAAGTACAGCCATAATTTTGTGTCTAGACTCTGAAGAGGGTTGATAAAGGTGTAGCAGTTCTTGATATGTGCTCCCAACCATCCCTAGAGAATTTGGAAAGGGCCGGCTACCCAGTTTTTCCTACCCCCATCAGTAATATTGCTAAGGAACCGATAAATCCTGTCCAATACTGGGACAACCATGTTGATGACATTGCCGGTAGCTAGCTGTGCTTCGATGAAAAAAGTAGTGACCCTCATTCCACCTGTCTCTCGTACGGGAAATAGCCAGCTACTCAAGAACATATCCAAGAAATGCCTCCAAACGTAGCAACTGATCAACGTCCGGAACAAGCTCTCAGGCCCAGTCATTGAACTGGTCTTCCTACAGGATTAGCTAGTAGCTGCCCCTCTGCCTTTGGGACTCCATTGTGGGACAGGTCGTGGGCTTGTGTGGGAGAGCCATGGAATTTCACTCTTTAGAAAAATCCTTGACACATTCACGATATGGGACAAGCTGTTTCGAAGACGTATCATTTGAATGCTTCTGGGCCTGGTCAATAAGCTGCTTCACCAAAGGGGGAGTCCTCTCTTCATCATGCCACATATTAGAGGGAGGCATGAATTCGTCATACATACCCCCAACGATGGGGACCAATAAAATCTAGAAGACGTCCCAAATATTAATACTCACCTCCCCATGGACCAGGTGGAATGTGTAAGTGTCTGGAATCCAACGGCTCATAAGATTCTTGGCGAGGACTTAAGGCCGATGGGTATAGGTTTGGGACACCCAGAAAACTTCATATAATCCTACGGCTTGCAATTATACATCAAATTCTACACAGATCTAGCGAACCCCGAAGGGACACCCCTAGTCCAATGACTTAAATGCCCCTCCGGGATGAAGGTCCTGGTCTGCTGACCAGCCATACTGGTTGTTTACCATAGCATTGCAGGCAATGCTCCGGTAACAGTGAGTTTTCCCATCCAGCTGATGTTGTTCCCCTATCAGGGACACAAGAAGGTGATTCAACACAGGCCCGACAGCTGTATCCCTTACGGAAGGCCACCCTCTAGAAGATATCATAGATCGAGGGATGGTGCTAGTAAATATCCATGCTACTGGATTGTTGTCACGAGATGGTACCAGAATCGGCGTATCGGACAGTAAACTGAACATGTAGGCCGGAAGGTTGTTGGAAAAGGGGTACTCCCACTGTGACTCAGAGAGCTAATCGAAAAGGAAGGAGCACAGTGGGGAGTGGCGGATTCCATCCTTAACAGATCTGGCCACTTCCTTTAGGAGTTGATCACCAATTGGGAGAGGCTCGGTAGCAGGACTAGGTACAGGACGAGGGGAAACCATATTTTCTCCCTGCATTATGGAAATTAGGCAAATGATTATTTCAGAATAATAAACTCTAGAAAAAAATACCAATCATATGGCATAGGAGTCCAAGAATCCTTCATGACGATGTCCACTTGCAGGCCTCAAAATTTGGTTCGCGATGACTGCATCCCGCGAACCAAACCTAAGTGGAAGGATTCCGCGGTACTCTGGCCTGTGGAGCATTGGCTAGAAAACCGCTAACCAGGTTCCTCCGCGGAGTCTTAATCCCGGATTTAAATAATTAGGTTCGGAGGACTTCAGAAATTTTTGAATTTTGAAAGGTTTCAGACTGCGGACCATCAAAACCATGGAGCGAGTTCCTACGCGGTGCATTATGACTTACTTGTAAATTAATTAAAATTGTTAGTTTTCGGTTAGGATATTGGTCCGCGGGTGAAGGAAACCACAAACAAGGAATGGTTCCGGCAAGTGGTAGTTGGTTCGTGGATGAGGCATTTCGCGAAGGAACCAGCACGCAGAGACAAAAAGCAAGAGAGCTCTAGTTTCGCGAAGAATCCGGTTAAGTACAAAGGAGGGCCCCCGTATTTATAGGCGTGGTCCCCTACCAGGTTCACTCCCTTACTGCAAACCATCCAAGTTTCAGGATCACTCTACATCGGAATGGACTCCTCTTTATTCCGATCAGACCCCATTCTGATGGAGGGAATTTGAAGGGTCCTGAAAAATCCACAAAGGAAGAATGAGAATACTCTTTAATCCAAGGGAGATTATACCCAATTTCCCCCACAAATAATTAGAGAAAAGTGTAGATAATACTAAAAGGAAGTAACCCGCAGAACCGGTCCATAGACCAGTCCAAAGAAAATGGATCGCGGTTGGTTCCATGATACTCCACCACTGCTGACCGCTATAGTTCGCGGAATGGAGGCGGAGATCCACCGCGGGCGCGAAGCAGGACGAGCACCAACCCGGTTCACCATCAATAACAGCCCAAGCCGCGGACCGTGTGGACCATCCTCGGCCACATCCACTGTCATTCATGGAATGGAGGCGGAACCCTGCGCAGCAGCAAAGAACTCCCCGATCAAGTTTCCTTCACGGGGGACGTACGTTCAATGCCCCCCGTGAATTGTGGATTGACCAAGTCATCTGTAAACCATGTTTCAGATCATGGGCCTCCATAAAAGGTGTCGTATGAATAAATTTACATCCCTTTCCCCACTGTATTAAAGGAGATTGATGGAGAATGGAAAAAATGGAAGAGAAGAAGAGAAGGAGGGGAGAACGATCAGATTCGGGTGAAAGGATTTCGAAGGAAGGAGCATAGGATTTCATAGATAGTGAAGTTCCAATTCACGAACCAGAACAGGTATGAAGTTGGAAGTGAATTAATAAGGAACTGAAAATGCATAACAACATGGTGAACTGCAAACTTAAATAAACAACGAAAACATGACCGTGAACCATGGCCCCTCCGCAAATTCACTCCCCATGGACCAAGGAGTTTTTTTCCCTTTACCGATCTGTCGCACCGCGTAGCACCCTCCTACGTGGGCGAGGCCCAGAATGACGAAACCCAACCGATGTTTCCCTTGGCCGCCGCTACTCGTGTGGACCCCTCCACGTACCAGCCTGGTACATGGACCAAACCCGAAGCCGCGAACCACCCTGGTTCGCGGGATACCCACCAAACCAAGAACCACCCTAGTTCGTGGATTTCCCATCAGTTACCTACACGAAGGGCGCCACCACTCATGCACCTGCATGGCCCACCAAATCCTTTGGATTTCCCATTCCCCAAGACAGATAAAATCCTTCCAATCCAGCATGATCCTCCCCAATCCCCTCATTGTCCCATTCATCGGCCTCGAGGTGAGGCCTCCACCAAAGCCACCGAACCCATTTGATGTAACCTTCAGACGCATCAGGGCGCCGTTTTGAGTTCACATACCCACGGTAAGCGAGGGCTAAGGGGTTACTCCGACCCTTGAGCGGATTCTCAAAACATTCCTGGGTTCACATTACCACGGTAATGCTGAGTCTGAGCCTGGGAGTCCCTTTTCTGCCCCTCCACTTGTTAGGACTGGGGCACTTCTCCCCTCCACAGGTCATGACGGGTTACCCATCAGAAGGAAGCCCCCATGCACCTTTCTACTTCCCCATAGCCATGGCCAAGGAAGGGTGTAGTGGGGAAGGATGCTGCTCCATCCTTCTTTGGGGTCAAGTCCCTCTCCCGTTGTGCTTTTTCGCCAAGGGAATCCATCTCAGAGTAAGCCCCGAAATTTTGGGCCGCTCTTATGCGTAATCCCCACTCCACTTCCCACAGATGCACCTTTCATGACATGATCGTTTGGTCCCTGCTGCTTCTTCTTTCTCAGACCGAGCATGAATCACATGTGCTTAGAGTAGGCATCGACCATGACATCCTCTTATGGTCCTCCTCAGAGTGTATGCCCCAATCCACACCATGGGCCTCCTGAGAGTGTCAGCCCCAATCCACACCATGGGCCTCCTCTTAGTGTAATCCCCAATCCACACCATGGGCCTCCTCAGAGTGTAAGCCTCAATCCACACCATGGGCCTCCTCAGAGTGTAAGCCCCAATCCACACCATGGGCCTGCTTAGAGTGTAAGCCCCAATCCACACCATGGGCCTCCTCAGAGTATAATCCACAATCCACACCATGGGCCTCCTCAGAGTGTATGCCCTAATCCACACCATGGGCCTCCTCAGAGTGTAAGCCCCAATCCACACCATGGGACTCCTTAGATTGTAAGCCCCAATCCACACCATGGGCCTCCTTAGAGTGTAAGGCCCAATCCAAACCATGGGCCTCCTCAGAGTGTAAGCTCCAATCCACTCCTTGGGCTTCCCTAGAGCATACGCCCCACTCCATTCGAACTACATGGACTTTGATTCCCCACCATAGGGATACGTAGGAAGCCTCCAAGATGTTCAAGCCCGATCACCATCAGACCCCCAGGTCCACATTCACGTCAATTCTCTGACACTCCCAGTCAAACTACATAGACTTTGATCCCTGTCTCCTAGGCAGGGTATGTAGGAAGCCTCCCCGAGGTTCAATACCAACAACTGGTCGACCCGACTATCTTCACGTTGGTTCACTGCACCAACCATGGGAATCCTGGAGTGTAATCCCCATACCAAACCGAACTACATGGATTCTAATTCTTGTCATGAGGATACGTAGGAAGCCCGTGTTACGGGTTCAATCCAAACGCCCACGTCATTATCTGTCCCCCTGGATGGTAATAAACTCTAGAGTTCCTGGTTATGAGGCTTTAAATCAGTACCGTCTTAGTGAGTCCAGACTCCTCGGGGTCATTAATCCAACAAGGGATAGTAAACCTCGAGCATAAATGATTTCGATCCCCTACGTCCAGCTGACCATTTCCAACCATGAGTAATTTGTGGATACTATGTTTGGGTATAAACCAAAGATTCTCGAACATATTAATACGTCTTAAATCTATAAGAGAGTCCCAGAGTAGGCAATAATCCCCCCCCCAAAGGGAGCGATGAGCCTGACTTCCCATCCTCTCGACCAATGTGAGTTCTTAAGTGTTCCTGTCCAAATCGCCCAGTGAATGCATGACTTTGAAAAGTTGGTCCACATATTACTTGATATAGAACTGTTAGGAATTTCGAAACCGATCCGAAACAGATATAATATGTCATATTAACAGATTCAACCCAAAAATAATTTGGTAGGATGTATTCATTAAGAATTTCTCTTTGTTCTTATGGAATATTTCATTTTATTCTCTATAACTCTATTGTTTTTTGGTTTCTAGGGGACCAATATTTTTGGAAATATAAATATAATCACAAAATTTCTTAAAATCCATGTTCATAAACTATCCTCCACTGTCACTTCTAATTGATTAAATAAAATTTCATTTTTAGATTATGAATTTTTTATATTAATAAATAAACTTGTTTAGGGGTTCAATTTGTTGGATAAGAGTAGAGTCCATGTGAATATATTAAAATCATCTTCAATTTAAAAAAAATCTATTTATACCTAAACTAGAAATTCTCATGTGTATACAATAATCAAGATTAAGAAGTTCTAAAAATGTAGAACTGTTAACCATATTAACATATATAATGACTCTTCGTTTTTCATACCTCTCATATAAAAAACTTAGTAACATTAAATTTAGAAAGTTCCATAACCTATCTATCTACCATGTATGATTATAACTCTTTTTTATGGTTTCCTATAAAATATATTAAATGGATAATTGTTTTTGTACCCAATCTATTTTAGATCTAAGGGGATCAGTAATAATGCACTTAAGAACCCATACAAATTTAAGACTTGTATTATAGGTTAATCTAAAAGATATAATGTTATAAATAAAAGTCCTTGTGTGTCCAAGTGATTATGTAAATATTAAACAACATGAATTTTCATAATTTCCTTTTATATTACATCTATATCAATTAACTGATGAAACAGTTCCTTTATATATTTTAACAAAAGTATTTTGTTCATGTTAGGAATTTGTCTATTATAGAAAAATAATTTTTTTATTTATTACTTTTATTAAAATCCATCATCTTGTCAAAGTTTTCTCTATATTAAACCAACAAAGAGAGGGTTTGTTTTAATTCATTTACTTCCCTTCTATGATTTTTATTCTATTTTTAATAACTTCAAGATCATCAAATTTTTTCATAGGATAAAATTATCCCTTTTTAGTTTTTTATATTCATGTTTAAGCTCTTTACTTTACTTTTCAACTTTATCAATATCATCACAATCCAATTTAAATATTTTTTCTTGATATTATTTAGTTTTTGACATGAAATCATTCATTATTATATTCCCATATTTTTTCACAATTAGTTCAAAATATGAGAAAGTTTCTCTTTTATAATTTTGTTATCTTTTCAATTCTATATATAGTTATAACATTCTCAAAATAACACATTGAAACTTCTTATTTTTTTTATTTAATTATTTAACATCACTTTCAATATTATACTCATAACCATAAATGAAATCAAAATCAGTTTTACCTCAATCATTGTTGTTTCCATCAAGAAATGATTTTCCAATTATTTTTCACTCTCTGAACCATCACTATTGGTGTCTAACTCTTTTATATATATCCATACAACATGATATTCTCTTTTTATCACCCTTTTTTATTTCTTCCCTTTCCTTTGTTGTTTCAATTTTGTAAAGTTTTATTTTATATGTCCCTTTTTCCTATACTCATAGCATATTAATTTAGAAACATAACATTTTCTACATTTACCTATTTTACTTATCATTATTTCATTCTTTTGATGATCTCTTATGGGACAATTAATAAATAATTTCTTTTATTTAAATTACATGTAGACCCAATTGGTGAAATTTTAAATTTCAACCTTCTCACTTTTCTATAACATAGAATCAGAGGAATTTTAAATAAAATTTATATTATGCTTAAATGTTTTACCTTTTCTTTTCAATTGATCATAATAATTTCCATTATTTATTTCCATATCATATTGGAGAAGTTATCCTATCATTCCATTGATTGAATATTATGTAAAATCCATACTCACTTCGATTACAAGTTTATTTGAATATCTGAATTTAGTAGATATTGAAGTTATATTTCAATAAGATCTCTATTATTTAGGGTATCTATGAGTAAAAACATGTTGTTAAAAATCATGGTGAATATATTATAAATATCATTGATACACTCTTGATTAGTCAGTCTAAAATATTTTAACTAATCTCTATGAATACCTAGTTTGGTTCTCTATAACCTTTCATTTTAATAATGAGCGACTTTTATGGTTCATCGGATGTCAGTAGTAGTTTTATATGAATAAATATTTCTATACATATATCTACTTAAGGAAAAATATATGTAACCCATAAATTTTAAATTTATAACACATTATTCAGCATTATTTCCAATTAGAGTTTATAAATCTACTATAGGTATCTTATAGGGTTTTATATAATTTCTTAGAACTGATGGCATATAGTTTTTAGAAATACCTCTATCCAAACATTCTACTAAACATAGTATATATCACTAATGTTTAGTGGTCTTATAGGATTTAACAGCTTGAATTTTTATATTTCCATAACAAAGTATTAGATCTTTCATTTGAGTATTAAGTCTAAGATAATAGGTAGTTCAAAAATATAATGAAACAATTAAAACAAATTCATTAAAAGACACCTCCCAATAATTCCTATTTTTAGGTCCTAATATATGGAAGTAGTTAAAAGAGGGAGTGAATAGTTCTTTTAAAATTAATTAATCGAATATAACTATAAGAGTGATTAAACCATGTTAGCTATTCAGTAGAAAAGAAAAAAATAACACATGATTCTTTTTATAGTAGTTCAGATCACAAATATCTCAATCTACTCTTAAATATTCTCTACTTGATGAAGATGATGTTATTTACTAGTTCCTCACTTTTTTAGGGAGTGATAATCAAATTACAAATAAATGTACCATTTCATCACTTAGTAGTATAACCCCTAATTTTTGAAGGAGTCACAACCCACCATCCTTTTTGAGAGGAGGAATAACACAACCATCCTTTTGGATAGGATCCCTAACCCGATATGATATATTATACATAGGAAATGTGTAAGAAAACTATAGATTACTAATAAATAAAAATAAGAAATACAATGATGAAAATATAAATAATTATGAACTTAATTGGAGTAGTTGACGTTGAAATTCGTTGCATCTCAAGTTCTATTATCACTTCTATAGTAAATCAAGAAAAATATGTTGTCTTTTTTGATAATAGTAATGTAAATGTAGTACTTCAAATATCTTCATCTGAAAGTAGCATTCTTCTGTCACTATAATTTTTCATAATAATTGTTATCAAATCTTTTGAAAAATCTTTTTTAATATTATTTTATAACAGTTTTTTTCATTTCAATAGAAAATCATTCCATTTAATTAAATGATATCAGATAGTATTATCAACTAATCACATTAAGATGTGATAGGAAATTAATAAACATTTAAATATTACAATTACTTGTGATTTTTATATACAATTATCATCATTAGATAGTTCATGTTCTTTATTTTATTCATGTATGAAATAAAATTATAAATTATCCCCCAAAAACATTAGTACAAACAAGAGAGTTTATTTCATATTTTAGAAATAGATAAAAAATACAAAAAAACCTCCATTTGTATAAAGTATCAAAAACTCATAAAAATAGTGTCATAAATAAAATAACATCATGTGTGAATATGATCAAAATATATTTTAAATAACATGTAATAATATTTTAGAAAAATTAATAAATATAAAGGTTTCAAAAAATATTTATTTCAAATGCATCAAATAAAAAGTTATATTTTTTAAGATAAATATTTTAAAACTAATGTTAGATACAATATAATTGGAATTTTCAAGATATTATTACCATCATTTTGATCTATCATGAAGAAGATCTACAATATCATGATCTACAATTCAGGTATGATCTATTATTCTGTGATCTATCATTTAGTGATATATTATCATTTTTGAATTGGAATATTATTCCATAAGAAATACTAAAATTGAAGGCAGTGGTGAGCTACCATTGATGACATAGTAGGGAGAATATGTTGACTATGTGTAGTGAAAAAACTACCATTGGATGAAATAAGCTAGGCGGGTATATTTTTGAATGTTCTTTCTACAATCATGGTTGGTTCTACCACTACAACATGGATTTTTAATGGATCTTCGGTTACTGATGAATCTTGGAGTTGGTTTTACAATTGTAAGAACATGAATCATGCTATCATCATCTTGAGGATCTATTGTGAAGGTGATCGAATGGTTCAACCATTGATGGAATGGTCATGTGTTTTAAGAATAGGGAAAGTATCTTCTATTATAAAACATTCTACTATTGGATCAATAGTACATGAAGGTACATTCATCACAAAGGAAGAGAAACTATCAGTGAAGATGATCTAACATTTGAATAGTAGAAAAAAATTTCTAACAAAAGTTATTCATCTTGAATCCTTATTATTTAAAACAAAAAAACTTCCTTTTTAAATGGGTGAATGAACTACCTTCTACAAATCTGTTTTTAGATTAAATAATTCTTATCCATTACAATAGTTTAATTCTTGGAAACTTACTTTCATTGATTAAGTAGTATCTTCACAGACTCATAAATTTGATATTATATTCCCCATGTTATCCTTGGTTCAATCATTAGAGGTATGGTAGATAGATGGAGGTTCAATTTAACTCCATCCCCTTAGAACACAGTTGTGGGTCGAGAGCAAGAAGTCAAACTCCTGATATGATCGAACTCAAGGGCTATCTTTGAACAGATGATTCATGAAATATCCATATGTTTAAATAACTAATGGTTAGTTATGTTCTCATTTGATTCCCAAAGTAGAGTAGTGTATATTTGATCCACTAGTATATCATTCAAACCACGCCACAACCTCTCGATCTAGCTATTGTGGATCATCACCCATTACATCGCACATACTTATGGTCCTCATAGGCTGGTACTGGCCAGTGATGGCCTACTTTCCCTTTTTTTAGGCCTTATAAATGGGCCTTCCCACTTACATTCCTACCACTATGGATGTTATGTAAGATTCTCTCTCATGGGGTTGGCCTTTGAGTCACCCCCCCCCCCAATGTGGTTGAATGGGTTTTCGCATGGTCTACCCATGGTTGGCCCATTTTTTTCTAAAGGCCCCTAAAAGATACACATGAAATCTATAAAAAATGAATTCCACCAAGTAAAATTAAACATAAAACCATAAAAAATTATGACATATAATTTTATTTTATTCCTTAATTATAAAAGAATAAATCTTATAAAAAATAAAAATCATTTTGCAAAAAAACATTTAACAAATGGGATCTAAATTACAAATACAATAAAACAAGTGGACAAAACAATTTAGTGAAAACAAGAATAACCCTCTAACCACTACCCATGGTCCATAGAAAGCCTCTGGTTCCTTCAAATTAGTTAGAACCCTATATATACACTAAATTATAGAATACTCAGGCTCAAATAAAATTATTAATGAAATAATTCACTAAAGGAGCATATCAAAATTTCAATAGAAAATTTAAATTATTAGGGATCTATATAATGAATTAAATAGTTATATGGATTGTCATTTTTTGTTTCTAGAAATGGTAAATTAAAACACACCAAATTCCAACAAACAATAGACAAAAAACATGTGCATCGACTAAGGTGAATTAAATCAATGGTAGTATCAAACATCAATATCATCAATTTACACTTTTATGGAAACTCATAGGTCCAATATACACTGCTAGTTAGGCACTAATATATTTTTACTGCCTATCTCCTAACCATCCTATCTATTCCCTACACTATCAAAAATCATGGAAAATAATGGAAACCATCTAGGTTCTTTTGAAACTCCATATAAATTCCTATTGGACTGTTTCTCATTGAGTTAGAATCATATTAGTAATTGATTCAATATATTACCTTCCTTTTTTAGTTTATCTTTTCATCTTAAATATTATTTATATATAAGATAATATGCCATATTTTCAGGTATTGTGTCTATTTATCTATTTTCTTCAATTATATCCCAAATTGTATGGTGATACTAGATGAGGGTTTGAAAACAAATATAAGGTAAGAGGTATATAATTTCCCCTCTAGTATCATATTATATATATGTCATAATAATTTCACATGCTACTTTCACTAGTGTGTAGATCCTAAAATCAACCTTATGTTAAGTAGTTATATAATTTTAAACTGAAATTTCCAAATATAACCCTATTATAATTAGTGGTCAATAACCTCAACATGAACCGCCCCTTAGTAGAACTATATATGTTCCTAAATTCTATTTTTGTAGAGTATTAACCTAAACACCACTCAGTGTGTTTGGTTTGTCTTCTAATAATTTATTTAATTTACTTGAAAGAATGAATAGTTAAATTGTGATATGGAAATCATGTTCACCTATATTATTAAATTTTAACAAACTATTTAATGGTAGGAAACCCCATACACACCATTTTTATTTATAAATTACATGGTAAAGAAAAAAATTATATAAAGTGAATTTACTTGAGTGGTTATTACATGGATAATGAATTTTTATTAAATAAAAGGTTGTTATTTCTACTATAAAAATTCTTATGGTTAATGGAGTGGTCATAATTGAGTTATCGTTAGATTACCAAGGTAATGCCTTGATAACTTAGAGGACCCCACACTAATTAATTGAGTCAGTTTCCAAGTGAGATACCCACCATGGAATTTGATCTTTGACTTATTATTATGTGATTTCCTGGGTTTAATTATGAAAATTATCTCACTTAATATATGGATATTATAATACTTTGTATATACTCCTTGGATTCAACATAATGTACTCATATTGGAGGTGCCTTGGATTCTTCCCTTGTGGCCAGATTAGCATGAGATTTACTATGGACGTGCTCCATGGACTTGATTAGGAACTTTTCCAATGAAATTACTTAGTGTACCCCTTGGATTACACTTTGACCCGATATCTAGGATACATTTGTTATTGTTTTGAGCTTTCATGACCCTCTATGGTCAAGGATTCAATTGTTTTACCTTGGATCTTATCCTCCTATGATCATTTCTTGTATGATTTGGTTACAAATTGGGTCCTACTTTATATATTTCTTCTACGTGAAAACCATGGATACGTTCTATAGAACATGATCATTTACAGGTAACATGCTTAAATGTATCTGGCTTAGGTTGAGGTGGGTATAGTCGACCGATCATCCCATGAGGATCTGATCATAACATGATTATTTTTTTATACATCTCATTCAACTTATTATTCTTATACCTTCATATTTTTGCAATGATGTACACATAATATACCTTTTATAGACACTATTTGTGGTGGCCTATTGATTATATCTCTCACCCTTTTAATGATACTGATTGGTATTGGGATAGATTTATAGGATTCAGGTATAGATAAGTGAAAGTTCGCTTTCAGGGATGCATGATTTTCTTATAGCATGGGATATTTGAATCATATGAACAATCCTTTTTTATTCTATTGGAGATTTTACATTTGGTATTTTTTATTGTTTTGATATTAAAATATTATATGTGTTTGTAATTCCATGAATTCCTATTCTTTTTTATAGAATCATGACATTAACATCATTTTGTATATAGTGTTAATTGTTGTTGTTCAATCATTTATCTTATCCAGATGTTCATCTTTTCCACTGCCCTGGTTTATCATTGTAATTATGATGTTATTTTTATGAATTTATTATTTTCATTAAGATATAATATGACCAGAGGGAACGGTCTCCTAATGGACACACCATAGGCCCTCTCTTCTAGTCAGCAGCCTTTGGCTTATGGTGAGGTGCACCTAAGGCCATGTGGACAACATAGCTTTGTTATCTGGGATTGAACTCATTCTAGGACATCACAAAGTGTTATTAGAGCCTTCTTTTTATATATTCATGTTTTTGAATGGTTATATGCTATATTATTATGTGTTTTAATTTGGTAATGAGCATGTTCTTGGGATTAGAAAACCAACGAACTGTGGGAAATATAAATTTTCTATGATTGGATTTGATGTTCTGGTTTTTTTATTATGGTTAAAACAGTTTCACTATTGGATAAATCACATGAATTGTGTTATTTATTATCTTTGTGGATTATAATTTACCATTGACCTTGTATATCAAGTATATTTTTTATCATGCATCATTATAAGCACATGAGTACTGATATGTCATGAATTATAATATGCCATGTTTACTTTCTTGAACATTTCCTGATGCATATTCCTATAGCCATGGTAGTTGTATTTCATTTTTTACTAATATTTCATGTTGGGATAAAATAATTGTATTAATTAAAGTGTATGAATGAAACTAAATTGTCTATTATCATATATATTGATGTTAGTACCTTAATTATTCAATTTTTTCATGTTTGAGCAATGGTCCATTTGTCATCCGAGATTAAATGTATGTAGGTTATAATGATATGGATGACAACTATAATTTAGATAGTATGTACACATCTAGAAATTTGGAATTTTGATCTATATAAATGAACAATCATAAAATCAAGGTTACAGTATCATGTAGTACCACTTAAAACTTATAATCTGTAGGAATTTATAACTTTGGAATGAAATATGCAACTCACTAGACATTAATATATATATATATGTGTGTGTGTGTGTGTGTGGATATACACGTTGACATACATACAAATAATTGACTTTTACATTTAAATGGAAATTGTTTTCATTAAATGGGGGTGTCAATTAAAGAGTAAAGTGTTTTTTCCTTTATAAAATGGAACTAAAACTCCATATATCATAACCCTTATAATTGGTTCTTGAAATCTTACCAATACCATGACCATATATATTGGGTAGTTGGGTTAGTTTGTAATGGGTAGTAAGCCCTTATGCTTGTCCAAATTATATGATAACTTCCTTTCATTTATTATCGATTTCTGAGGTGTGTGGTTATAAATTATAAAAATATGACTCCATGAAGGCCTTAAATTGAGTGCTAGTAATGTGGATACAACCATGATCCTGATGTAGTGGGACCTAACCTGCATGTAGTAGCAGCTATGGAACCTCTGGTTATACCTAACTTGGGTGTTGATTCCCAATTTGGATATTTTTTTATATAGATCATGAAGACCATGCAGGGAGCCTTGTGAGCTTCCCCTGCTATGGAATTGCTAAAACAAGTGTTCCAGCAGAAGCAAACACCTACTTTTTCCATGTATGGTGGCCCCAAGATACTAAGATAAGGCTAGAGGCTATGATTTATATCATTGAGAATCTAGAGATGCCTCCAGAGATGAGGTTCATCGTGATAATTATATTCTTCATAGTTTTTCCAATTGTTGGTGGGAAGTTATTACACAGGAAGACCATAATCATAATATGTTTATGATAGACTTATAGGTTGTATTATATGATTATTTCTTTTTGAAGATGTTGAGCTATGACCTTGGTAGGGAATTTATGCATCAAGAGAAAGAATCCCAGTTATTCATAGATTATTCAAATTTCATTACTAACCTTCGGTAGAATGTTCCTTACATCACCGTTGATGAGGTATCAAGAGTGAGATAATTTGATGATACGATTTGATATTCTATTTGGTATGAATTAAAATTATTCAATTAGAATATCATTTCAGGGATTATGATGTCAGACCCAATTACTTTTTGAAATTTCAGGGAAGTCAAATGTATAGGGAACAATGGTTTAGCACTGATGTAGGGTAGTAGTTCATCTAATAGTAGGATTCATTTTTAGAGAGTTCTCAAAAGAGTAGTGGAAGACGTAAAATATACAAGAGTAGTTTAGATATATTCTATCAGTGTGGATAGTAAGGTCATGTAGAGCCTCAGTGCGATTGAGAACCAGTTGAGGGTCGAGCTTGTTGCAGAATGGGGAATCATCAAAGGTTTTTTCTGATCTTTCCATACATTCTTAGTGGAAGAGTATACACACATGCTTCACCTTCTGAAGCAGGATTAGTTATTCCATGTTTATCTAGACGATATACTATCTTTCACTGTATATACAAAGAAGATGATGTGGTTGACCAGGAAATACTATGTATATGTAGTTCTAGATAAGTGGACCGACTATGGGTATTCAGGTCGTAGCTCAGGTCTATGTAGAAGGATAGATATATGTAGTATATTCTATACCTGAGGAGTTGGTTTTCAATCTGCATATAGTATGAGGTATGATCTTAGTAGCCTTTAGTTCAGAATCTTTTCTTTTTGACATATTCCATTTTCATTCATTTATCTCCAAAAATATCATAGAAACCCTTGGGCTCAAAAGTCATTATACATATGGATTGATTACTATGTATAATTTTTTGGGAGTACAGTAAGAAAGAGTATTCCAATGTAGGGAATAAAACCTTGAGGTGGGAAGCTATCATTCTATATGGGAACTCTTTATCCCTAAGATGAAGGGGTTCAATCACATTCCCGTGATAGACTAGTTGGTTTCCTATTATACGCCTATTGATTATTATCATCATAGGGTGTGCTTATAATAAACCTTCAATAGTAATTATTAATATAAGGGGACTGTGATGTCTAGTTGAGTCGAGATAGACTAGAAAATCCTGGGCTAGGCCGGATGGCAACCTAGATTTCTGATATTTTTATGATTGATAAGGTAACACGATAAATAGAATTCCATCCAGTGGTGGAGAATATCATGTATATATTACATGATTAATTCTCTAGACTAATTCTTGAGTGAATTGTAGATATTATTATTAATCTATTAATAAGAGCATCATCAGTACCTGTCTCACCTTACAACATAAAACCAACTGAGTTTTAGGAACTCAAGAAGTATTTTTATGACTAGGAGTTCTAGGGGTTTATAAAAGCTAGTACTTCTCCATATATTTGACCCATTCATGTTTCCAACAAGTCTGATGGTTCCCTCAAAATTTTCATGGATTACCATAAATTGAGTTGATTTATGATTAATAATTGGTATCTCCTACCACATATATATGACCTCTTAGACCAGCTCTAATGAGAGAGGGATGTCATGAAGATCGATATGTGTTCATGCTATCATCACGGAAATGTTAGGCCTTCGGATAAACCTCATATAACATTTTGAAGTAGGTATGACATTTATTAGTATCCAGTTATGTTGTTATATTTGAAAAATGTGCCTACCATTTTCATGGACTTGATTAATTGGGTTTTCCAAATGTATCTATATTTATTTGTGGTTGTATTAATGGATAACATCTTGTTTTATTCTCATACTCGACATGACCATGCCTAACATCTTTATATTGTACTGGATAAACTGATAGAGCGCCATTTTTATGCTAATTTCACAAAATTCTACTTTTGGATCAATAAGCTTCACTTATTGTGTTAAATTATATCAGAATCATGAGTATCCATGTATTTAGAAAAGGTGAGTGTTAGGGTTTTTCGGAGAAACCCAGTAATTTTTTTTATATATGGTGTTTCTTGGGGTTACATAGAAGTTATTAGTTCTTCATTTAAGAATTTTCACACCTAGCATCACCTCTTAAAGGGTTGACTAAAAATGGTGTTATGTTTTAACGTTTTAAACCATATGAGTAGACCTTTCAATATCTTAAAAGAATATTGACTTCAATGATGATCCTGATTCTTTCGGAGTTGGGATGAATCTATATTGTTTATTGTGATATGTCCTTTTACATGATAGAAGATGTCCTTATGAAGGAATACTGAGTCTTGGAATTCAGTACATTCTCTTTGAGGTATCATGATCATAATTACCATATGCCCAACCTCAAGCTAGTAGTTGTAGTGAATGCCGTGTATTTGTACATGGGACAGCTTGTTGAATGGTCATGCACGAGTGAGGGTTTTTCATTCTTCATTGGCTAGGGAGGGGTGGTTCCTCTTGTTTGGTTATGGTTTTTGGATTCTTGAACATGTTATTTGGATTTGGTGTTTCACACTTTCCCCTCAAAAGTCTTTTGTTTCTTTAATAAAAAAATTAATTTTAAATCAGTATGAGGACCACAAAAACCTCAAATACATCATCATGCAGCATGACCAAAATCTTTGATAGTGAAGGTGGGTTGAATAAATCAAACCCTTAAATTTTTATATTGCTTATATGTCTGGTAAAGTAAATGTTGTGGATGATTATCCATTCTAGATTAAACAAACATAGGCAATTTTGGGGGCCAATAGTGAGTGGAAGTTTGTGGACCTATTTTTAGAGATGCACTTAATGGTCCAATAGAATCACATTCATCCCATCATTACAACCTTAGTAGTCACATAATTAATTCTATATAGGTTACATTTAGGGGATGAAATGATACTCATACCTTATCTCATTTACAAGACATCATAATAGGTATAGATTATCATAAAGGGCATAGAATTAGCTTAGTCTGGGAAGAATTATTATATCGATCATTATAGAAAAAATCTCGATTTCATGGTTAGGGATCAGACCTTCTTGCATGTTTCATAGTGGTTGAAGTAACAATGGATTTATAAACAAGGAAATATAAAACCTAGGTTCATTATACCCTTCATGATTTTAAAGAGATTCAAGATATTAGCCTATCATATAGCTCTCCCTCATAGGTGCCGAGCCATGCATGAGGTCTTCCATATATCTCAGCTCCATGATTATCAATCCAACATATCGTATACTATTGATCCTAAAGATATTGTTTTAGAGGATTATACTTCTTATGAGGAGTATCCAATTCCTATAATTTATTATAGTGAGAAGGATCTATGAGGCAGGTTTGCTCCTTTAGTCTCGGTTTTAGGGTTTCATGAGCACATATAGGGTGAGAATGAGGAGATAGAGGACCATGTATGTGCTTAGTGTCTGAAGTTATTATCAGATGATTCATTACCAACCTATGAAGGGAAACTTAGGGATGAGTTTTATGTTTGTTTATGGGGGGGGGGGTTGTAAGATCATGGATTTTAACATGAGTTATGGATCCTTTTATTTTTTGTGTAAACCTCTCTATTTATTCTTATAAATATACATAAGAGTTTGAGGATGGTTTCAGGAGCATCTTGGTATTTTTGGAGATGTGAGATTATTTTGGGAAAGAATTTGAGACACACGGTTCTTGTATGATTAGGAGAATTCATGTGACTCAATCGTGTAGCCTAAAATAATGTGCATGATTTATTAAACCATATGGAGGAGGCTGCAAGCCCGTGCAAGAAACTATAGACCTATTGTAGATATTAAATTCATGGTCAAAGTATGGTATTTCTAACTATTTACCTAATTATGTAATGGGGTGGAACCTTTGGACAATTTTTAAGCATGGTTGGTGCACGATTTTCCAACTTTGCAATAAAATCATGCACATTAATAAAATCCATGGAAAATTAGCTACCACCCCTCCCCCCATTTATTTATAAAATTAAAACCCAACATTTTTTCCTTCTTCTCTTGTATGTGACCACATTGAGAGCTCCATCTAACCGCCTCCAAGGTTATTTTAGTTCTCCTTCATCTGGACTCTCATCGTGCTGTCATTCTTCACATTGGAATCATATCAGTATGTTATTCAATAAATTAACTTAATTTATCCATTTATCTCCAAATTTTGTGTTTTGTTTATATGTAAATTAATATTCCCTATTTTTAGGGGTTTGTCTACTTCTTTATTTTATTCTCTTCTATCCCAAATCAGAAGCTAATACTAGATGACAGTTCATTAACTACCAAAAGGTATGTGGTCTATCCCTTTCCCTTAGGTATCTTTATTTATATTTCTTTCCATTATGATGCACACTGATTTCTTCCAAGCATATCACCTAAAATCAATATACCTTTAACTAGTTACCATTTTTGAAACTCAAATGCCCAAATAGACCCTCAATTTTCATTGTAGGTTAATTACCTTAACATGATCCACATGTTGGGTGATCCATCTATGTGATTATGTGCCCATTTTTTATAGTATTAATCAAAAAACCAATCAAATTGTTTTGTTTGACTTTCAATAATTAATTTAAATATTCTTAATGGATTTAATATAGATCTTTTACATGGAATGCATGTTCACTAGGATTAATAAATTTCAATGAACTGTTTAATATTATGACACCTCATATACACCATTTCATTTATAAATGAAAAGGTAATGGAATTAATTAAATAATGTGAATGTAATGGCATAGTTGTTACATGGGCAATTAATGTTTTCTTAATACAAGGTTTCAATTTATACTGTGAAACTTTTTCTTATTGAAGGAGTGGTAAGACTTGTGTTGGTCTTGGATTCCCAAGAGAATGCCCTAAAAACTCATAGGATGCCACCCCAATTTATTGAGTTTGTTACCAATGGAGATACCGACCATGAAATTAGTTCTTTGACTTATTGTTTTGTAAATTTCATAGAAAAGTATAAGTAATACACTCACTTCATATCCATAAATTATAATTCCTTTGATACACTCCATGGATTCAGCTTGATGTACTTGGACAAAAGGTTCCTTGGATTCATGCCTTGGGAGATAGTCATGATTAGCTTAGTATTTAATTTTGATGTGTCCTATGGATGTGTTTACACAATTTTCTAGTGGGATTCCTCTAGTGTACCACAATATTTCACTTATTCCCTATAGATAGGTTGAATAGGTTAATACAGTGGGCTAGGTTGACCTTATAGGTTCAAGGGAACCTTGGTTTTACCTTGTGCCATATCCTCCTATTATCATTACATGGATACCTTGGTTAGTAAATAGGTCCTACATTATATTTTTCTTCTACTTGGAAACCTTAGATATGTTCTATAATCCTTGACTATTTATAGGTCACCTATTCAAATGTATCCAGCTTAGGCCAAAGCAAGTATGGTCAGTCGAGCACCCCATAAGGATCTAATCCCAACATGGTTATAATTTCATGCATCTTATTCTACTACTAATTCTTATACAGGTACACTTTTACATTTATATACATACTATAATTTTATAAAAACCATTGGTGGTGGCCTACTGAGTATATCTCACACCCTGTTTGGCCACTGATAGGTACTCAAACATAATACTTGGATATAGCTGGGGACAAGGGTAGGAATTCGATCATGAATGTTTTATTTCTTATATCATGAGAGCTTAGGATCAAAGGATATAGCCTTGTCCTGTGGATCAATATTATATTGTCTTTTTGGTCTTTTTTTGTTCCTTTGATATACCTATATTTTATGTTTTCCTTTTTACATGAATATTTGTTCCCTTTTTATTGAATTATAATATTGACATCATTTTGAAAACACTACTAATTTTTGTTGTTTATTATAATTATATTATCTAGGTTTTTATCTTTTCCTCTAATCTAGATTATCATTGTTATTATGATTATACTTTTTATAAATTTATTATTACCACTGTGCTATTATAAGACCATGACCATTTATGGAGATTTCTTAATCTCATTTACATTGGATCTTTTTTACTCTTTTTTAGTATACCTTTTATGCGTTATATCTTGGTTCTTTGTGGGTGAAATTGGGATGTTTTTTGAGGGGTTTTGGACAGCTACCATTTGGGCCACATTTTTTCCAAACCATGTGCCCTTCCCCAAAAAACCTTGATACCGCAGACAGAGAGAGATTTCTTGGATGGAACATGGTGTTTCAAACCATATTCACTTTTAAGAGTAACTGTGCACCCCAAGAAGTGAAGAAAGGTTTAGATGCACGGTTTATAAAAATATGTTCCCTAGTCCAATAAACCATTAATACGACTTTATTTATTCCAAAAATTGGTTTTAAAATTACCAAACCCCTCATCCTTCAACCTAATTCAACCCAACTAGACCCTAAATTATTTATCTCATTTTTTGAGTTTTACATAAAAATTATTAGGGATCTTGAACATTGTTCTTGTTGAATCAAAGGCCGAATCAACATATCTGTACCTATCAGGGTATATGGTTTCATCTAGAGTAGGTTTCTATCTCAACCATTACTCTTTCCATATAAAAGGGGTAGTTTTTCATCCTTTGGTGGTGGGTTTATAACTAGGTTTGATGGACCATGATTCTTTTTTTATTAGATCTAGGTTTTGGAAGAATATTTCATTCATCATCGTGAGGTTGGATGTTCTATGCCAATTGTGTATTTCCATTGGTGATCATTTGTCAATAATTTTGAGGTTGGTGGTCAAAAGACAATCCTCGTAGTTTTGAGATTTGGTTTCATGTATGTATAGTGGAATTTAAGTTGGCATATTTGAAAATTGAAACAAAAATTGAATAATTTAATTGATTAAATAATTTATGGAATTATGGAATTGATTAATTTAGTTTCCATTTTAAAATTAAATGAGTTGGAAGTGGTAAAATTGAATTTTTTAATTATGATTATAAAATTTGTGGAATTGGATTAATTAATTACTTAATTAATTATTGGAATGTTGTTATTGTGGAATTGATGGGGAATTTGGAATGTGTAATTATTAAATTAATGTGATATTGAATTAATTGACAGTGGTAATTTTTTGATATTTAACTTGGCCTTAATGGGTTAAAATTTGAATATTGAAAAATATTTTAAGGGTGAATTGCTCATATTATTCCAAGTGATTAAAGTATTTAACCATGATTTGTTTTGATCGTTGAAATGGTATATCTTGATGAGATATGTGATAAGAGAGTTAATTTTTATTAAAGATGATGGATTTGATATATGGTATACATGTGTGATATGAGATATATGAGTGTTGGATAGGTACTGAGGCCCCAAATACCTATATGTGATAAATGAGTTTGGGACAGGGACTGAGGATCCAAATACCCATATGTTAAATTGAGGTTTGGGATATCCCTTGAGTCTTCAAATACCCATAAGTGATAGAAAGTATGAAATTGGGATTAGGCTTCAAATACAGACGTGATATTGAGGTTCGGGATAGCAACAGAGGTCCTAAATACCCATGGGGTGTTATACATGAAGTTATATTCCTATGATATTTGCATTAGACTACGGTTTCAATTGGAAGTGATATGAATTGATATGAAATAATAAATTATAGCCATGGTATTGTGATATTTGATATACCTTTGGGAAATTTTAGTCTCTAGCATGGGTCGATGTAGTTATTAAGGGGTTGTGTGTCTAAGGCATCAAACCTTTTTATTACATAACTTTTCGTTACATTTTACAAAAAGTGGATCTTTAAAGATTAGTGTCTTGGAAATCAGGAGCATAATACATGAAAACAACATAAAATATTCTTATTATCTACTTGTAAGGATTCATCGATGGTTCATCCTAAGTACAATTACTACTTCTCGTAACCTATAGACATACATCAAAGGAAAGGGTGAGTAGAAGGCCTAGTAAGGGAAGCAAAGGAATCAGTTTACTTCTAATATAAAAAAACTTGATTAAAAACATAAAGACACAAGCAATGGAAGAAGATGAATATCATAATAAAAGAACTTTAATCGTAACATGCAAATGAGGATACAACATTTAAGTTAGACATTCATGAACATATCACCAATGTCCATCCCTAAGGTGTCGTAAAAATTTCCAAGGATATTCACAAAATATCGTGAAACTTGTCATCTCTAGAGATTAAATTATTTACCCAATGAATTAGAGTGAGATATAGGTGCCACCCTTAATCATAAACAATACACAAGAACCAGAACATAGTCATACAACATGAATAATTACATAAAAACATTTCTTTTGAATTTTTTAAAATAGAATTTTCAAAAGAGGTTTTAAAAGGAAGGTCACTTATAAACATTTTTTTTGAATTTGTTTGATGAGGAATTTGGAATTAAATGAATGAAGGAATGGGTTGGTATTTATAGAAAAAGTGGGGAAATATTTTATTAATTTTCAAGGGACACCTCATTGGTGTTTTTTGCAAAACCATGGCCTTGCCCATGGTATTGGCCACTTGGGACACCTCATAACATATCTTACTATTCACACATCGAACAGAATTATTACATCATGATTACATCACTAATGATGTCATTAAACACAATGAAATTCAAAACTGTTATTTGACTGTTCATTGAAAAACCAAACATATTATAAAAATATCATAAATAAATCCTAACATAATATTGATTATCTAACTTAAAAAATGAACTCCATTTTATGAAAATAATTTTCAAAAAAATTTTAATTTATTTTTCAAATTAAATCATTATTTATTCCAAAAAACAACATTAAAACTATAACTCTTTTTGTAAGAGCCTGAAAAAGTAATCCAGGTCCCATAAAATTATTGTAAAACCATAATATAATAAATTATCAATTTATGATTACATTTTATGAAAATTAATTTCCATTTTAAATTATTAAATTATTTATAAAATTGTAAATAAAATATTTATCACATACAAAATTGCCAAAACTTATACTATGATCGTTTTTTCACTTTTAAGATATCTAAATTGTATTTATACATTCATGGGTGATGTTTCTATTTTTTTGGATGATTACTATTCATTACTATTCATAAGGTTATGTTACTATTCACCAAAAAAATATTTTGATCTTATTTAACCACATTTTTCACCCTAATTATAACCTTGAATAACAGATTTTTGAAAATCACTTCACAGAAAAAGTTATTTAATAATAAAATATTTTTTTACTATTCATTAAAATAACACTATTCATCAAATACTATTCATCAAGAAAACACTATTCATCAAATAAAATACAATTTATAAAAAAAATGACACTTCTTAGAAAACTTCTAAAAATTCTACCTAGATTAATTTTGACATTTGAAATTCAAAAATGATGTTTATTTAACCATAATAATTCTCTAAGTATGAGAAATTAATCTTTTAAATATAAAAATACATATTTACTAAAAATAATAGCATATAGAAAAGGAATACAGAAATTTAATAGTAATATTTCTGACATATAAACAATTAAAATTATATTAAAATTTACATTTAAAAAGGTAGTTTTAATCATACTATTTAATTAAAATAATTATTATTCCATATACCTTAATTTGATATAATAATTATATAATTTTTGAAAACTAAAATTTGGGTCTGAAGTAATAGGATGTGCTTTTATTGTAAAACATAATACAATGTTATTAGAAGGAAAGAGATCCCTAAATAGAAGAAGTTTATTTTTTATGGTCGTTACATTCTTCCCCCCATAAATGAATTGTGTCCTTGCAATTTTATATTATTAGAAATTTATTGCTATTAAAAAACTTATCATTATAAAGTAATTTCATGTCGTAAATAAATATTATTCTTCAACAAAAATTACATTATCTATAAATCCTTCATAATTATTCATAAAAATATTTCGATTAACCAAACATATCCCCCAGGAGTGTCAAACCATGAGTGCAGCAAGGCCCATTGTCAAGTACCAGGATACCCTAGGTCAATCCCGATACTCCTTGTTTGAGTTTTCACTCTTATGTACATATGTGCTAGAGCCACATCAACTTGTTAATATCAATAAATAGATTTAGTTATTCAGAAACCACTTAAATAATATTTAACCAAAATACCAAGAAGCTTTCCAATATTTAAATTTTTTAAAGGGTTCTTCCTAATGTTTTTTATATTCTTTTTATTACATAAGGTTTCATTATATTTTACAATCAGAGGATCTTTAAAGTTTTGTGTCTTTGAAATCAGGAGCATAATACATGGAGACAACATAAAATATTCTTCTAATAGAATTCTAAGGCTTAATAAAAGGTTTATTCTAAATACAACTACTACGTACCATAACCTGGAGACATACATCAAAGGAAATGGTGAGCAAAAGGCCCAGTAAGAGAAGGAAGGGAATCAGTTTACTTCTAATATCAATAAGAACATGATGAAAAACATAAATACATGAGAAATGGAAGAAGAGGAATATCATAATAAAATAACATGAATCATAACATGAATATGTGTCTACAACATTTAATTTATACATTCATAAATATTTAACCAAGGTTCATCCCCAAGGTGTCATAAAATTTCTCAAGGTTTTTCACAAAGGTATCATGAAACATGTCATATGTAGAGATTAAATTATTCAACCAATGCATTTGAGAGAGATATAGGTCTCACCCTTCAATATAAACAATTCCTAAGAACCATAACATAATCATACAACATGAATAATTACCTAAAAACAATTCATTCAAATTTCATAAAACAAAATTTTTAAGAGGTTTTAAAAGGGAAGTCCTTTAAAAATATCTTATATTTAAAGGGGTATTTCATAGAGTTGATGGAGTTTGTATATAATCTATAAATAAAAATTATTAAACATAATTTAATCATAAATCATCCCAAAAAAAATTTAAACACCACATAAATAATGAACTAGAAGGTTAACCCAAAGAATGGAAATCGGGTTAAGAATTCTCTTACCTTGATGAGTAACTTCGAAATCTCGAAGGATGAGACCATAGGAGGACTGGGGGAACCTTGAGAGGACTCCTTAGGATGAAAAAATACTAGATATTCATTGAGGATGAATTTGGAATGAAATTAATGAAGGAATGGGTTGGTATTTATAGCAAAAGTTGGGGAATATTTTATTAATTTTAAAGGGACACATCATCAGTGGTATTTGCAAAACTATGGGCTTTCTCGTGGTATTTTCCCATGGTAATGTCCACTTGGTATACCTCATAAGATATCATACTATTAGAAAGTCGACTGGAATTATTAAATCATGATTACATCATTAATGATGTCATTAAACACACTGAAAGTCAAAACAGTATTTTCACTATTCACCGAAAAAACATTTTATAAAAATTTAATAAATTCACCATAACCTAATATCAATGATATAAATTCAAAATAAACTCCATTTTTTGAAAATAATTTTCTAAATATTTTTAATTTAATTTTTAAATAAAATCATTATTTATTCTAAAAAACAACTTTAAATATATAAATCATTTTGTAACACCTTGAGAATGTAATCAAAGTCCAAAAAAAATTATAGTATAACCATAATATAATAAATTATATATTTATTATTGCATTTAATGAAAATAAATTTCCATTTTAAATTATTAAATTAATTATAAAATTGTAAACAAATATTTATGACATACAAAAATTTCAAAACTTATACTATGATAGTATTTTCACTTTTAAGATGTCTAAATTGTATTTATACATTCATGGGTGAAGTTTCTATTTTTTGGGCTGATTTAATATTCATTACTATTCATTAATATTCATAAGGGTACGTTACTATTCTATAAAAAATTATTTTGATCTTATTTAACCAAATTTTTTACCCTGATTACAACCATAGATAACGGATTATTTGAAAATCATTTCACAGAAAAAGTTATTTAATACAAAAATATTTTTTTACTATTCCTCAAAATTAAAATATTCATCAAGAAAACTATATTCATTAGAAAAACACTATTCATACAATACTATTCATCAACTAAAATACTATTTATCAAAAAATTGATACTTCTTAGAAAAATTCTTAAAATTAAGAGTAGATTAATTTTAACATTAGAAATTCAAAAGTGATGTTTTTTTAACCATAATAATTCTCTAAGTATGAGAAATTAATCTTTTAAATATAAAAATACGTATTTATTAAAAATAATAGTGGATAGAAATGGAATATTGAAATCACATAGTGAAATTTCTGGCACATAAAAAAATAAATTTATATTGTCATTTACATTTAGATTTAAAAGGGAAGTTTTAATCATACTATTTAATTAAAATAATAAGTATTCCATATAACTTATTTTTTATAATAATTATATCATTATTGAAAACTAAAATTTGTGTCTGATGTAATTCTATGTGATTCTATTGTAAAACATAACAAAAAGTTATTAAGAGGAAAGTGATCCATAAATAACAGAAGTTCATTTTTTCGGGTCATTACATTCTTACCCCCTTAAATAAATTGCATCCCCACAATTTTTTCTTATTAGAAATTTATTTCTATTTATAAACTTATCATTATAGTGTAATTTCATACCATAAAAATATTATTCTTTAACGATAAATACATTATCTATAAATCCTTCATAACGATTCATAAAAATATTAGGATTATCCAAATATTTCTCATGATCGTGTCAAGCAAAGAGTGCAGCACGGCCCGATGTCATGTACCAGGATACTCGGGGTCAAGCCTGAAACACCTTGTTGGAGTTTCCACTCCTAGGTACATTTGAGCTGGGGCCACAACCACTTGTTCGTATCAAGACATAGATTTATTGATTTTGAAACCACTTAATTATATTTCACCAAAATTCCAGGAAGTTTTCCAATATTTAAACTTTTCTAAAGGGTTATTCCTAATTTTTTTCATATCCTAGTTTACATGAGTAACTAAACTATCCTTTGATACCAACTATGGCATCCCACCTTTTTATTACATAACTTTTCATTAAATTTTACATACAGAGGATCTTTAAAGTTTACTATCCTGGAAATCAGAAGCATAATACATGAAAAAATATAAAATATTATTCTAATACACTTTTATGGATTTATTAAAGGTTTATCCAATGTACAAATACTGCATCTCTTAACTTGGAGACATACATCAATGGACAGGGTGAGCAGAAGGCCCAATAAGGGAAGCAAGGGAATCAGTTTACTTATGATATAAATAAAAACTTGATGATAAACATAATGAAATGAGAAATAGGAGAATAGGAATATTATAATAAAATAACTTTAATCATAACTTTAATATGTGGCTAAAACATTTAATTTATACATTAATTAACATATCACCAAGGTTCATCCCCATGGTGTCATAAATATTTTCAAGGTTATTCACCAAGGTATCGTGAAACTTGTCATCTTTAGAGATTAAATTCATTACCCAATGCATTGGAGGAATATAAAGGTATCACCCTTCATAATAAATAATTCCCAATAACCATAACATAATAAAACCACATGAATAATTACATAAAAACATTTCTTTTGAATTTCGTAAAATAGAATTTTTAAATGAGGGTTTTAAAGGATAATACCTTTTAAATATCATATAATTAAAGGGGTATTTAATAAATTGGATGGGATATGTATATACTCTGTAAATACACATTATTAAACAAAATTTAATCATAATTCATCACACAAACAATTTAAACAACACATAAATAATGAAGGATAAGGTTAACCCAAAGAATGGAAATCGGGTTAAGAATTCCCTTACCATGAATAGTAATTTCTACAGCTTGAAGGTTGGGACCTTAGGGGGCATGGGGGAACCTTGGGAGGACTCATTAGGAGATAAAAATACCAGAGCTTTATTGAGGACGAATTTTTAATGAAATGAATGAAGGAATGAGTTGGTATTTATAGCAAAAGTGGGGGAATATTTTATTAATTTCCAAGGGACACCTCATTGGTGGTATTTTCCAAACCATGGGATTGACCATGGTATTTTACCATGGTATTGGCCACTTGGGATACCTCATAACATATCTTACTGTTGAAAAGTTGACAAAAATTATTACATCATGATTATATCACTAATGATGTCATTAAATACAATGAAATTCAAAACTGTATTTTCACTATTCACCGAAAAAAACATTTTTTAAAGATCTCATAAATTCAAAATAACCTAATATTGATGTTCTGAATTAAAAAATGAACTCCATTTTATAAAAATAATTTTTTAAATAATTTTAATTTAATTTATAAATAAAATCATTATTTATTCCAAAAAAACAACTTTAAATCTATAACTCGTTTTGTAACACCTTGAGAAATTAATCATAGTCCCATAATATTATCATATAAAGATAATATAATAAAGTATTAATTTATCATTACTATTTATGAAAATACATTTTGATTTTAAATTATTAAATTAATTGTAAAATTGTAAATAAAATATTTTTGACATAAAAAAATACCAAAACATATACTATGATCGATTTTTTTCACTTTTAAGATGTCTAAATTGTATTTATACATTCATGGGTGATGTTTCTAATTTTTTGGATTATTTACAATTATTTACTTTTCATTACTATTTATAAGGGTATGTTACAATTCCCCAAAAAAATTATTTTGATCTTATTTAACCACATTTTCACCCTCATTACAACCATGTATAACGTGTTTTTGAAAATCATTTCTCAGAAAAATTTATTAAATAATAAAATATTTTTTACTATTTTTTAAAATAACATTATTCCTCAAGAAAACACAATTCTTCAAGAAAACACTATTCATCCAATCCTATTTATCAAATAAAATATTATTTCTCAAAAAATCGAAAATTCTTAGAAAATTTATAAAAATTCATCCTAGATTAATTTTAACAGTTTAAATTCAAAATTTAAGTTTATTTAAAACTAATAATTCTATAAATATGTTAAATTTATCTTTTAAATATAAAAATACTTACATATTAAAAATAATAGCGAATAGAAAAGGAATTCTGAAATTTCTTGGTGAAATTTTTGACACTTAAAAAAATAAAAATATATTATCAATTAAATTTAAAAGGAGAGTTTTAATCATAATATTTAATTAAAACAATCATTATTCCATGTACCTTGATTTGTTAAAATAATTATATCATTTTTGAAAACTGCAACTTGGGTCCTAATTAATTTGATGTGCTTCTTTTGTAAAACGTAATAAAAAGTTGTTAGAAGGGAAGAGATCCATAAATAAAAGAAGTTTATTTTTTCGGGTCGTTACAGTGTCATCGTGAACTAGGGAAATTGATGTTTTTTATTAAATATTAGTAAAATGTGATAATTATTTACCTTATTTATTTTAATTTATTCTTTTCAAAACTACATACAATATTATTGAATTGATATTACTTTAGACTCCATTGGTGGTGGCATACTGAGTTGTACTCACACCCTACTCTTGTTGCCTAATCAGAACCTAAATAAACCTCTTATTTGAGGGACATGGTAAGAGAAAGGGTCCTATGTTAGATGGATAATTTTGGATAGTGCATGGATGACGGGTCCAGACAAGGTATCATGACTAGTTGGGAGTCTTTATTGTCTTTAATTTTTTTAATTTCAACACTGGACAGTTATTTCAGCATGACTTATCTAATGTTTTGGTTTGGATACTATATTCCTATTTTGGTTCAACATGTGATATTGGTATTATTCCGGTTATGGTTATTGAATTATTAAATTTTTAGTGACATTAGTTGTTGTGATACTTTGATAAAGAGGGTATAGTTTCCCCATGATTTATAACAGACCCCCACTGCCAGTCAGAAACCTAGGGTATAGGGGATGCATGCACGAGGTCCAGTAACTGACCGGCTTGGGGCTACTTTGTGTGGCACTTGGGATAGGAAAATAAAAAGTTTTATCATGGGAGACTTTAATTTCTTTTTCTTTTGTATTATCATTTGGGAAAGGTATATAGGAAAATATGATGAGCTCTACCATGGTTAAGAGCTCAATCATAGAACTAACTAACCCATGTATGAGGTTGTAATCCAATTGCCTAGGGTTGGATTGTTTTTATTTATTTGTGTTGTTATAGTTGAATGAAATTTCACCACGAGTGATGCACTTGTTGTGTGATGTGATTTTTTTTGAGATTTTGTGAGATTTGACATACGGCCCAAAATGGAATGAGAGTTGATTATTCACATATCATTCAACAAACTCAGGGTTTATTATGACATGCGTAATTTTTATGCATGCACGGAAAATAATGTTTTGCATAAGTTATTGAACATGAAATTTTTTCCCATCTTGTGAAATTGAAAAAGAAATGGTACCTGATGTGGACTTAAAAACTATAAAATGATGAAAAATATGGAAAATTGGTGTCTAATAACAAAATTGAATGATGATATTGATTTTAACTATTTTAACCAAGACCTTGATGTGGGATGGTTATGGGTAGTGATTTTACCTTAGTTTGACCATGTGGCGTGGTTTGGTGGAATGACTTGTTATGAATTATTTTGAATATATCTTACATTAATGTGTCAATGTGGTGTTATGAATCCTTATATGTGTGTTTGGAAATGTAGATATATAACTCCATGATAATGTTTTCTGATAGATTGATAAGAGGATATCGCTGGAAATGATCCTCCATCATTGGGACCTGAGGCACCCATAGTGCTAGGTGAAGGAGTTGGAGAGTAGTTTTGTGAGAAATGTTCTGGCTTCATGAAGTTTATGGAATGAAACCAAGAGTGTTTACTAAAGATTATATATAACCTTCCATGGTAGATTATGTTGCACCAGCCACCAACATTCCTCGAAAAGGGTGTACATGTGGTATCTGGGTTTTGGGGTGAGTAAATCTATATTATACATAACAATTATAGATCCATTTTAAGAATAGGTTCTTGTTGGCATCTTAAATATTATGAGGATTATCAATGTGTGGGTGAGATTTTTTGTCGTGATCTATGCAAGAAAATGGTATGGAAAAGAAGGTATTTTTAGAGAAGTTCCAAGAGAAATTTTATCTAGAGACTTTGTTAGAGGAGAAGGAATCTGAGTTCATGTGTTTGGATCTTAAGATTGTGTATGTGATTGACTATTCAGGTCTCTTTAATAACTTTCAGTGCATTTATCTAGTGCTAGAAGGGGACATGACAACTATTGAAAAGCTTTATGAGAATGGGATTAAATTTGAGATTATGTCCCTAGTTAATATATTTCATCTAAAAATGTTTTCATAAGTTGTCGATCAGGATCTTATATCTGAGGGGAACCTGTAGGAGGCTTCCTATGGAGGATATGTGGTTTCTATTGGATGATTAGAAGGTACGTATTCAGAGGTTTTGAATCATCATTAAGAGAATTTTGACAATAGAATTGTAAATAAGAGTGTCCATAGGGAAGGATAATTCACTCAAGATCATACCTGAGTGATCTTTCACTAGTTTGGTTTGTTTGGTCACTTTCGTAAGTATTTTCCCTAAACATTGGTAGAGTGTCGAACTTGCAAAATGATAATACATCAATCGTGGTTCTGCAAGAACCCACAATTGACTGGTAATGATGGGAATGCTATGTAGAACTAGAATACGAGAAGAGGGAGTTCTACACTGTATCGGTCTAGCAGTTGGAGTTCTGTTTTCCATGGAGGTAGAGGCAATAGAGGTAGTGCTTTTGGGAAAGAGTGACCATATTAGCAGAGTGGTGGGGACTCAAACTACATCATTGAGAAGAGGGTAAAGATAGTTTTATGCGGTTTATCCAACACTCATGGATAGTGAGGCTAGACCATCTATAGTCATATGTATTATTTTGGTAGCTTATACTCTTTTTAATGGATTATTTGACACTGGAACCTCTAATTATTTTATATCTTCCCAAGTTTTGAATGGTTTTACCCTACAAGTGGAGTTAGTGAGTGGGGTTTTTATGATAGATACACCTTTTGGAGTACGATTGAGAGACATCTATTTGTGAAAGGGGTGTTCTCTTGAGGTTGAAGAGTATTATTTCCTTTGGGATCTTTACATTCTTGATATTTTAGGATTCAAACTAAATATGGGTATGGGCTGGTTAGTATCATATTGATCACATGTATATTTTTACCACAAGAGAGTTATGTTTACATATCATGTGGGTGAAATATATAATCACTATAGATATTAGGATAATCAAGAAGGTTGTGCAGGGCCAATTCATCAAAAACTATCATAGATCACTGCCCATGTTGCAAGTCATTTTCATTATGATGGTGTTGAAAAGGATGATTCTTTTCCACCCATGGTGGATATGTTCTAGGAAGTGTTTCCCGAGGACTTATTAGGGATTCCACATGATAGAGATGTGGATTTTATAATTGATCTCTTTTCTGGAGCTGATCTAGTTTCAATTCCACCATACAGAATTGAACCAAAAGATCTTTGAGAGTTTAATACTGATCTAGTGTAGTGGATGGATAAGGGTTTTATCCATCTATGTATGTTTCTATGGGGTTCTCTTATCTTGTTTTCTAATAAGGATTATGGTACATTTTTCATCTGTGTTTATTACCAGAACATGAATGAAATGATTATGAATAAATGGTATCTACTTCTGTTTATTGACAATATATTTGACCAGTTGATGGGAGCTTTTGTTTTCTCTAAGAACGAACTGATATCAATGCAGCATCATATTAGAGGTCAAAATTATGATATATTGAGGACTGAATTCATAATTATTCATGGACACTATTATTTCATTGTGATGTCTTTCAGCTATACGAATTCACATTCAGTATTTATGGCCTTGATTAATAGAATATTACACCCAAATCTAGATCATTTTGTTGCGGTGTTTGTGGATGACATCTTAGTGTACTCCAAGACTCATGACAATCTATCCCAATCTCTTGACATCATCCTGTGTACACTGAGAGAGAGTCATATATTTTACAATCTATCTAAGTGTCAATTTTGGATTGATCAGGTGCACTTATTTAGACACATCATCTCTGAAGAAGGTGTGTTAGTGGAATTAGAGAATCTTTAGGTAGATGTTTCTTGGGAGCATCTCATAAATGTTTTAAATATCTATAGATTCCAGGGGTTATCATGTTTTTGTTAGAGGTTTATCTTGGGATTTTATCAATTGAAATCACCAATTTAAGGCTTGACCAAATGGGAAGTAAATTTTAATGGTCTATAGAATGTTATAATGATTTCCATGACTCGAAGGAGAGCTTGGAAATGACCCCAATTTTCCTCCTACCCTAGCTAGGTGGGAATTATATGGTGTTTTTTATGCTTATGGGGTTGGGTTTGAAGCAGTGTTTATGCAAGGAGATCGAGTTATGGTGTATGGTTCATATGAGTTGGGGAAACATGAATAGAAATACCCTACACACAACCTCAAATTAGTTTTAGTGGTTTATGTGTTGAAGTGTTGGAAATATTATCTTTTGGGTGAGAAAATTACTGTGTATATGGATCAAAAAAGTTTAATGTATATCTTTTCACTGTGAGACTTGAATCGTTAATAGTGAGTATGGGTTGAGTATATGTAGTCATATGAATTTTATCTAGCATATAATATTTTAAAATTAAACAATGTTTTTGATGATTTAAGTAGAAAAACTCAGACTCCAGTGGTTTAAGAGTCTATTTCTGAGTGAAAGATGGTGACTTTACTTTTTGATATTCATGGTGGGGTTCAGAAGAGCCAATGGTTGATGAATCTAGTATCAGTTTTAGTGGATTATAAATTTTTAGCTATGTTAGGGGGAGAGAATATAAGGATTTATAGTATTCATCTTGATGGAAGTACTTGATGGTGGGGAGTCAACTTCAGATTTGACCATAGATTAAGATGATCTCATCTATGTCAGGAATTGGGTTTTTGTGATTACGAGTATGTTAGAGGATATGCTGTGTGGATTTCATTCACTAAAGTGTGTAATTCACCCCGTTGTGAAAAAATATATCGTGACCTACAACGAATGTTTTGGTGGGAATACATGAAAAAGAAAATAGTAGGGTTCGTGACATGAAGCTACACTTGTCAATAAGTAAAGGCCTAGTGGTTTAGTAAAGCCATTGAACATCCCAAAATTGATGTGATTCGATGATACCATGTAATTTTTGGTGGTTATCCCAAATATTCCTTAGAATAACGACACTATTTTGGTTGTTGTGGAATGACTGATAAAATTAGTTTATTTCATGTCTATATGGGAAACCTTCTCAATGGAACAGTTTAGAGATATGTATGATCATGAGTTATTCCATATTAACGGGGTGACATAGAGTATATTTTCAAACCATGAATCAAATCTTACTTCATGCTTCTAGAAAGTCTTATAAAAGGATCTTGGTACATAGGTTTTATTGAGTACAACATTCCACCCATAGAATGTTGAGCAGTCAAAGCGTACTATTCCGGTGCTTGAGGATATGAAACAAACATTTTTTTAGACATTGGTGGTCTTGGTAGAAGAACTTATCACTTATATAGTTCTCCTAAAACAATATTTATCTTGAAATAGTACATATTCTACCTCATGAGGCTCATTATGGAAGAATATGTAGAAAAAATCTATATTGGATGGAGATAGGTGAGTCGGAGATATTGGGACTGAGTCTCATGCAGGAGACATCAAAGTAGGTTCAGTTGATTCAAGAACATATTTATATGACTCATAGAATTTATAAGTAATATGATTATATATATTTATGACCCCTAGAGTTTATTGATATTGACTGTTTGTTCCTTCAGGTGTCACCTAGATTGGGTCACCATATGATTTTGAGATAGGGAAAACTGGCACCAAAGTTTTTTCTACTGTTGGAGGTTGTTGAGGGAATCAAGAAGGTGGCATACTAATTGGCTATTCTATAGAGGTAAAATGTTGTCCATGATGTTTCTCATGTGTTGAAACTTCGACAGTATGACCCCAACCCTTCTCATATTATCAATATCGATAATGTAAAGCTTTAGACCGATACGTCATTTAAGGATAATCTAATATGTGTGTTGGATCATAGTGAGAAAGTGTTTTGGGGAAATACCCTGCTGATAGTTTGTGTTCTAGGGAAACATAGTCATGTAAAGGAGGAAACTTCGGAGATAGAAGATGATATGTAGGCTCAATGTCGTGATCTTTTTGTGTAAAATCTTAGTGATGCTTGAGAGTACTTATTGAAAAGAAGATATTATGAGGTTGGGAGATTATTAGATATTGAAAATTTATATAGATGTATCAAGCTTTCTTTAGGTACTATTTTTTCTTTATTTTGAGTATATATTTTTTGGGTTTTATCATGGTTGTGATTAGGTAAAATTTAAAAGTTATTAGATGGGTTTTGGGAAGTTCACAGTTGGCACACGGTTTTCCCAAATCATGTTCTCTACCCTAGAAAATTATCCAACCCTAGACATAGGGGGGATTGAACATCTGGTACATGTTTCTTCAATTCATGCACCCTTTTATGGGTAACCATGTAGCCCCCCCCCCAGAATTGGAAAACGGTTTAAACACACGGTTAGTGTTCTACCTACCCTATGAACTCGTGAAACCCTAAATAGAGATGGATTTCACATATGGTGTATGGTTTTCCAATTAATGCACCCTTATATGAGAAACCATGTAGCCCCCTCCCTTGGAAGAGGTTCATGGTTTAGAAAAAATGTTTGGAAAATTGGGTTCCCCAAACCAGGAAACCATGTGCAGAGGTTAAATTATTAAGAAAATTGGTTTTTAATTTTTTGAACCCCACCAGTATTCACCATAATATGACCCAAAACAACCATAAATGATTTCTATCATTTTTATAGTCTTCTAGAAAAATTCCTAGTTCTCTATAACACTGTTCTTGATGAATCTAAGGAAAGATGTAGAGATCTTCTCCTCTCTGAGTATGTGGTTCCTTCTCAATTAGGTTTACTGTCTCATATCCATTTCAATATAAAAAGGGGATATTTTACCTCCTTTGGTGGTTGATTTAGATCTATGTTTTATGGACCATGATTATTTTGATCTTTGATCTAGGTTTTTGATCTTGATATCATTCTTGGTTCTAATCTTCGTTGTTACACTTCAATTAGTGAATTCCAATCGTTAACATTTTTTAACTATTTTGAGGTAGGTTGTCTCTAATTTCATGTATGTATTATAGAATTTCAATTGGAACATTTTAAAATAGAATAATGAACCGGATAAATTGATTTATGGAATTATCTAACTGAATAATTGAGTTTTCATATGAATATGAGATGAGTTGGACTTTGGAAAATTAAATTTGGTAATTGTTATTATGAAATTGGTGGAATTAGATTAATTAATTAATGGAATATCATGAATGGGGAATTGAAGGGAAATTAAGATTGTGCAATAAGTCAACTAATGTGATTTTGAATTAATTTTCAATGGGAATTATGATATTGTTGACTTGACCTTAATGGGTTAACGAGTTATATGATTTGAATATTCCAAAACGGTTTAATGGTGAATTTCTCATATTATTCTATCTTATTAAGGTATTGAACCATGATTTGTTTTGATAGTTTAAATGGTATATCACAATGTGAAATGTTAAAATATGGTTATTGTTTATTAACATTGATTTGTGTGACATATGTGATACATGTGCGATATGTGATATATGAGTGTGGGATAGGGATTGAGACTCTCAATAACTATATATGATAAATAAGTTTGGGATATGGAATTAGGATTAAAATACACATGTGAAACATTAAGGTTTGGTATTTGGATGGAGGCTCCAAATACCCATGTGATATTGAGTTCTGGGATAAGGAAAGAGGCTTCAAATACCCACGTGGTGCTAAACACGATGTTATACACCCCTGAGATTGGAATGGGACTATGGTTCCAATTGTTTGTGACATAAATTAAAATGAAATGATAATTGATAACCATGGTATTGTGATACGTAATATCCCATGGGAAAGTTCAGACTTCAACATGGGCCAAAGTAGGTACTGAGGGGTTCAGTGTCATTCTGAACATGATAAATTGATGTGGTTAATTAAAGTAAAATGATGTTTGGACTTTTTTACCTTATTTCTTGTACTTTATTTTTACACAACTACATACAATATTGTTGATTGGATCTTGTTTTAGATGTCGTTGGTGGTGGAATATTGATTTTCTTTCACTCCCTTCCCAGGATTCCAAATCAATACTTAAATGTATCTCATGTTTGTAGGAAAAGATAAGGGAAAGGGCCCTGCTTTATATTGACAATTCAGGATGGTGCAAGGATGGGGGATCTATACATGGTGTTGTGAACTGTTGGGAGTTGTCATTGTCTTTAATTTGGGTTTTTCATTTTGACACTTAACACTTATTAATGCATGACTTAACTACTGTTTTGGTTTGGATATTGTATTCATGATTGGGTTCAACACGTGATACTAGTATTATTATCTTTATGATAATTTGATTTTTTGAATTTTTTATTTACTTCCACTATTATGATACATTGATAAATAGGGTATAGTCTCCCCATGATTGATAATAGACCCTCACTTCTAGTAAAAATACTCTATAGGTTTCCAGGGAGGAGTTCTTGAGGATATTCGACTGACCGGTTCAGGGCATCATTGTGGGGAACCCAAGTAAGGAAGTTACCGATACACTCTGACCAGAGGGAATAGTCTCCCCATAGTCACACCCTAGGAACTCACTACTAGTGAAAAGCCTCTATCATATGATTAGGCATGTATGATGCCATGTGGTCAAATAATTTTTGTCACTTGGGAGTAAAACAAGTATGTTTAGACATACAATCAAGTAAAAATAATTTATAAATGTCCTCTAAATATAAGGACCACCTACATTAGGTGAAAAAATTCTTCACTGACAAGGGTAATGTTAGGGTCAAATTGCACGAATTTGAATGAAATAAAAATCTCTGATCCAAAATAATTAGAGTTATAGGATCAATATTTAATAGATTCCACACCAAAAATGTAGGAAAATATGATGCCCATATGAGAAGATCCATTATCGGAAACAGTCATGGTCCAAACAATGCACAGATGCCAAAATAATGTATCCCTATGTCAATTATATCAATGACCAAAAATTCACATGTTATGCAATAACAAACCCCTTATATGTGTTTAATACATCAACAATCTAGTAATATTTGATCAAGGAGGGGATAAGATAATTTATCTAGATCAAATAAAACTCACTAGACTTGTAACGTAGGATCAAAACATTGTCTGAGTGTCGATGACATGAGATACAAGGAGAGAACATAGCCTAAAATTACTTCAAGAGAACATAATATTCATATTAAAAGGATAAAGGTTAATGAGAAAATAAATTATTTTTGGATCATTTAATTCTACTAGGACCCACTAAACTCATGATGTGATTTATTGATTCGCGTTGTTATCTTTTTGAAAGGCTTATAATATGTAAATCACATTTCCTTATTTAAAAATCCTAAAACACCATTAATGACCTGAATTTACCTCTCACATCATTAAAAAATTTCACATATTGAGTGAATAATCATGGATCCTTCTGATAATTCATTTATATCATGAACATCCATTCTTTCCATAAACTACTATGGTAGCTAGTTTCCTACCTTTTAGCCACTCCATTCTCTGAATATCCCTTACAAGACTCATCTAATTTAATTTCACCAATAAATATGCATCAAAGATTAAAATGATCTGTTCATTAAAATTGATAAAGTTACCCAACTATAAGGATTTTTACTCTAGATAATTCAAAAACGGTGTGTAAGTTGCAGAAGTCCATTTATAAATTGATGCAAACATCGAGACAGAGTAAATTTTGTTCAATGAAGCTATAAAATAATTTTTTCCATCTAGAATTAATTTGACAAAGGTTTTTACCATATTTTTTTGTGAGAGTGAAACCATTACCCTAGTAGTATATATTGATGAAATATTACTTATTAAAAATGATATACCAATCTTACGCTCAGTTAAGAACTAGTTAAACAAGTGCTTATCCAAAAAGAAAATAAGTAAATAAAGCTAACGTCTAGGGATAAATAAGTGCCTTCTTAGAATATGTAACTCTCTGACCCTTGTTACCGAGAGACAGTGCATTATTACATAACATTGGCATGATCCCAAGAGATCAAGTCCCTAAATACTGATCATTTTAGTAGCCTTGGAAGTACTAGATATATACATAATATTTACATTACATTATGAAATAATAAAACAAAATTGTTTCTCCTTTTGACACACTCATATAACTTATCCTATCCATAAATTTCAATCATTATATACTTCTTCACATCCTAGGAAAAATAAAACATAAGAAAGTGGTGATCTAAGATGCATAGTAAGGATAACAACATAGTAGAAACTATTATAAATAATCATAAACATTTAGGGAAATGTATAAGACCAAAACACAAGCCTTCTAATCATAATCTTCAGCATATTAATAGAAATATAAACCAAATAATTCCATTTACTTATTCACATAGATATTCTATTATTTGAGTAATCACATTTAATGTCAATATCAAATTTCCTAATGATGGAATGCATAATGTCGGACATCATACCCACATAGTCAAGGCCTAGTTCCAATAATACAAATAAATTATTTTCATGTCCTTGTACGGACACACTAGTTTGTCTCATGAGACCTACCGATGCATCAAGGGGCTACAGAGGGCCTCACCCATCACTTACTAAGCCTAACTCATTCCTTATATGAAAAGGTTAAAACATAACATAAACATTCATATTAATCCTATCATACAAAATTTTAATACTTTATCCATAAATGATGAATGTTATAAAAATAGAACATCTACATAAAAACATATCACAAATCCTTCAATACAATATGGACAATTTTATTATAATAAATTAACTTCAAACAAGCAATAAATACAACAAAGGATGTTGACATAAATGAAATCAATCCCAAAAACTATTTGATAGAAATATCTCTTTCTGTTTTGAAATATTTTAACATTAACCAAATTTTAAAAGAAAACATTTATTTTGAAAATATTCTTATAATCCTATAAGATAATCTTAAAAATTGTTATAACGATATAAAATAGCCACACCCACCGTATAAGTTAGAAAAAAATTCTTACCTTAATTTGACGAAAATGTCATAAAGTACATTGTTTGGAAAATGACAGAAAGATTCTTTTAAAAACATTTTATAATAGTAAATCAAGGGTATAAAGTAACTTGAAACATAGTCTAAAAAATAGTAAAAATGTTTTTAAATACATTTTAAGAAACATGGATGTGGAGGATAAAGAAGTCCTAGTAGATGCTTACGTATAAACAACTTCAGATAATAAAGAGATGGTAAAATTAACCCTTACCTTGTACCTTTCCTTATCTAAGGGTACCTTAACCTCCTATATAATGGTAAATCATAGTTATTAAATTATAAATAAACCACATACATAAATATGATATCATATGTGATCCTCTAATATTTATTTTGCAAAAATATTTCAGTAGTATCATTGTTCGGATGTTAACTGATTCATTTTACATTATATGTTTTGTTATATAAGTCAGGTTTTTAATGAATAGTATGTATTTGATTTATATACAAAATGATATTAATTTATTATAAATTATTTTTAATCATGAAATGAAAATTATTATTGAATGGTTACGATGGGGAATGGAATCTCATCACGTCTTTGAGATGGTAAGCCATATGAACGCATGAGCGACAATATCTTTCTATTGATGGTGAAATATTATGTAATTGGATGTTATATTATATAAACATAATAATTAAAATGTTATATTTATTATTTTCATCAATTATATTCATTATTATACCCATAAAAACAATGAAGTGGGGAATAACAAACTACACCATGACATAGAGACGTTAAGTCATACATATGCACGTATAGTTACTTTGTCCTTAATAGGATGGATAGAAAAATGAATATTATTGTACCATAAATAAAATAACATATAATTATTTATAAGGTACTATAAAATTGTTTTTTATGGAATCAAAAAATAAATAGGATGTGGAACAAAAAAATAATATTGAAAGAGGGGATGAAATAATTACCTCTTCTTCAGGTTCTTCCTTTTCATTTTAACAAAATAGATCTTGAGGTTGGATTTCTGTTCAAAAGAAGACCTATAGGTTGAATTTAGGGTAGGTGGGAGGATATTTGATAATGTTTTGGCAGAGACAAATGGATTTGGAGGTGTTAATTTAAGAGAATGGGAGGTTCCCTTTTATAAGAGATGTGAGGGGCACTTTAGGAAAATATTGCAATAATAGTTTATTATAAAATGATTTTTGGTTTCTAATAGATCAAATTTGATTTATTTAGAGGATATGGTGGGTAGGGGTCTAAATACATATAACCAATAGGTTTTATACAGGTTTAGGTCACCATATTATCCTTATATTTTAGATTTAACTCTTAGTTAAATAGTTTAACATTTACCATGTATTCTGGTATTTTTATATTACGTGGTTAATAAACTTAATATAAATTTCCAAGAGAACCTAAAATGGTTAATTAATGACATATATAATCTCATATAATTACTTTGACTGAATCTTATATTTTTTGGAGTATTATATCATTTTATAAAATAGTATTTTTTAAAAAAACTCATTTATGTCAACTTTGACACTATTTAGTATTTGGTTTTTGTGAAAGTCATAACAACATGATTAATTAGAAACATATATTTTTAATCAAACCTAACATGTCATATTAACCTATAAAATTATTATATGGAATCAAAAGTTTCATTTTACATTAATTTTAATATTTATAACACCAATTATTTTAATCATTCATTAATAAGGTAATTATTTCATCATCATTGTGTCATAAATATATTTATTTATTTAATATCTACAAATATAAATGAAATACCATGATTTAGGAAATATTTTTATATTTTTAATGAATATTTTTAGTCAAATTTTTCTTATGGATAACTCTATATTAAAAATTGTTTAGTTAATAAAATATCAATTAAATACTTTTAACTCTGCTTAAAATATAATAAATGTCCTAATCTAATAAAAGTGGATAAAAAGGACCATATTTTTTTCCAATAGATGATTTTGGTTGAAATAAACATATTAAATATAATTAGGACATGTGATGGGGTAATTTTAATGTCATTTTAACTTTAAATACCCTATTAACTTTTAATCGTGGTAAATAAAAAACAAAAGTTACTATTCACCAAAAATTATTTTCATCCTATTGAACCAAATTTTACTTACTTATGACAACCGAGTCTATCATATTTTTGAAATTCAGTTGAAAGAAGTGGTAAAATTTTTGTTTAGGGAAATTTTCTAATGTGCTTAAAAGGTATGTAAAAGACGTTAAGTAGTTAAATAAAATTTTATATGTCAAATCAGATTATAAAAAGGCTCCAATTTATTAAATTGGACTAATATAGGTATCATATATCTATTTTTTACTTTAAAATAAATTTTAATTTAAAATAATTATTAAAATGAAAAATTCGATTTTTAACAATAACATAGTGTTTTTCAATATTTATCAAAAATTGAATGTTTTCAGGAGAATAACAAAAATTCACCTGAAGCTAATTTTGATATTTTGATCCCAAAAAATAAATTCATTTTTGAAAACTATTTTTAATTGAATTTCAAAAAGTTTGTATTAATATTCATAAATACTTTTTAAATGACTACTTTGATTAGTCATGGTGTTCTAGAACTATATGTTGCATACAATGCAAGCTAGTGTTTTATTCAAAGAGAAGCATAATTTGGAAGCTTGGGGTGTTACATTGTTCCCTCCTTCAAATAATTTCATCCAAGAAATTTATAGAATATTACTAAATAAAAATATTTGGGTGGTTCTTCATTATAAGTTCCTCAGGTTCCCATGTTACCTCTTCTATTTTACGGTTTCTCCAATGAACTTTTACCAGATGAGTCATCTGGCTTATCAACACTAGTTTTCTGGTATCAAGATTTTTGATAGGATCTTCATAATAAGATAGATCTGGTTCTAGTTCTATTTCTTCATAGGTGAGTACATGTATTGGTTCAAGCATGTATTTTTTCAACAGTAATACGTGGAACACATCATGATCTTTGGAGAAACTTGGTGGCACTGCCAAATAGTAAGCTACATCTCCAATTCATTCAAGAATATCGAAAGGTCTGATGTACCTGGGACTTAATTTACCCTTATTATGGAAACATATGACGCCCTTCCATGAAGATACCTTCAAAAAACATGATCTAAGACTTGAAATTAAAAATCCTTCCTCTAGTTATTGGCATAACTCTTTTTCCTATGTTGTGCTACTTTGATGTGGGTTTGGATAATCTTCATCTTTTCCATTGTTTCCTCAACATGTTCTGGGCCTACGAGTTTCCTTTCACTAATTTTGTCCCACCAAGTTGGTGTGCGACATCACTTTCCATATAATGCTTTATATGGTGCGATCTGAATAATTGAATGGAAGTTATTGTTATAAGAAAATTATACCAGAGGTAAATATTGATTTCACATACCTTTAAAGTCAAGTGAGAAAGATCTCAACATGTATTATAAGGTTTGAATAGTCCATTCAGATTGTACATTAGTTTGAGGGTGGTAGTCAATTCTGAAATGATGTTTAGTATCTATGGCTTTTTGTACACTTTTCTAGAATCTTGATGTAAAATGAGGATAATGATCAGAAACAATCGATAGGGGTACACCATGAAGTCTTACAAATTCATTAATATTTATTCTTTTTGAACGTTCCAGTGGTAAATATTCTCTTATAGCAAGAAATTTTTCTCACTTAGTTCAATGACCAATAATGAACCATATTGCATCATTCCTTTTGGGGGTCTTTGGTAACCCTATAACAATGTCCATCGTAATATCATCCCATTTCTACTTAGCTATGGGAAGAGGTTGCATGACTCCTCTAGGATGTTGTCTTCCAGCCTTCACCTGTTGAAAAACTGTACATCTTGACACATAATCAGCAATCTCCTTCTTTATGTTGTCCCACCAAAAATGTTCCTTCAAATCTATATACATCTTAGTGCTACCAAAGTGTATAGTGATATTGGAGCTATGAGAATCATACAACAATTCCCTTTTTAGATTAGGTATGTCAGGAACACAAAACCTCTTCCCAAATTTCAAAATTCCAACTTCATATACGAATTCAATAAATCTCTCATCATTTAAAGATTTAATTTTCTTTTGAAACTCCTCATCTTCAGTCTTAGAAATATTTATCCAATCAAGTAAATATGGTTTGGAAACCATTTGAAAAAGTACTGATGCTTCACCTTCCATGATTATTCCTATAACCATCGTTACTAGATCCATTTACATAAGATACTTTTCAACTCTCATCATGTTCATAACTCCCTGATCTTTTCTTCTCAAAGCATCTTCCTTCTTATTTTCCTTCCATATGTGGTAGTGTATAGTGCATTCATAATCCTTGAGTAGTTCAATCCATCGCATTTTCCTCATGTTGAGTTCTTTCTATGGGAAATATACTTCAAACTCTTGCGATCAATATATATCTCACATTTATCACCATAGAGATAGTATATCCATATCTTCAATGAAAATATTATAGATTCTAACTCAATTTCACGAGTAAGACAATTTTGTTCATGAATGTTTAGCTTCTGTGATTCCTATGCAATAAATCTATCATTCAGCATAAGGAAACAACAAAGTCCTTTCATTAAAGAATCATTATAAATAACAAACCCATAATTCTCTGATGGTAGAGTCATGATAGAACCATTGACTAATCTTCTCTTCAATTATTCAAAACAATTATCAATCTCTTTTGTCCAAACAAATTTAACTCCTTTACGTGTGAGCTTGGTTAATGGGTTAGCCAACGGGGACAAATTCCAGACAAAACGCCGATACTAACCTGTTAAACCAATAAAACTATGTACCTCACATATACTCATTGGTGTTGGCCATTCTTGGATTTACCTTATTTTGTAAGGATCAATAGATATTCCATCCTTAGAGACAATATGGACTTGAAAATAAATCTCTTTAATCCTGAATTCCCACTTGCTAAACATCCCATATAATTAATTTCTTCTAAGAGACCTTAAAGTAGTGCGCAAGTGATTTTCATGATCATCGTAGCTTTTGGAGTATACCAAGACATCATCAATAAATACTAATACAAATTTATCATGATATTCCACGAAAACACTGCTCATTAGATCCATGAAAACAAAGGGTGCATTAGTCAGTCCAAAAGGCATTACTGTAAACTCGTAATTCCCATACCTAGTTCGAAATGTTGTCTTCATATTTTATTCCATATTTATGAATAATTGTTGGTATCCAGATCAAAGGTCAATATTTTAAAAAATATTGAGCTCCATGAATTTGATCAAATAAATAATCAATGACAGGTAGGTGATACTTGTTCTTTATTGTTATAGAATTGATCTCCATATAGGCAATGCACAAACTCATAGATCCATCTTTCTTCTAATCAAAATAAACATGGGATCCCCAAGGGAAAACACTAGGGTGAATAAATCATTTATTAATTAATTCCTATAGTAGTTTCTTCAGTTCCAATAATTCCATAGTGTCCATTTTATAATGGGTAAGTGATATGGGCCTTGAATCAGGAATTATGTTAATGTAAAACTCAATTTCTCATTCTGGAGGATGTTTAAGTAAATCTTCAGAAAACACATCAATATATTCTTCCATAATAGGCATATCCTCTATTTGAACTTTTATTTCCACACCCACAGTTATTTCACACCCTTCCTCCCCAATAATTTAGTTTAGTATAGCTACTAGGGGTGGATCTAGTTGAGAATCAGATGGTGAGGTTTCTACTCTAAAGATAATATATTCCATATCATCATCCAAAATTATATCCTCTGTTTTCTTAAAATAGACTTTCACATCATGGTATGAAATCCAATACATACTAAGGATTATATCAAATTTAATCATGGGTATGACAATAATATCATAAGATAAATCACATTTATATGCCAGGATGGAAACTGATTAACAAAACTTTGTTGCTATGATACTTCCCTTAAGAGTTTTGACTAATAACTCCCATGTTAAATCAAATTGGAAATATCTAATTTTCCTGGAAAATAGGAAAGTTATGAAAGAATGTGAGAATCTTGAATAAAATAAAGCATTGGATAATTTTTATTAAATGATTAAATTATATACCAATGCATTATTAGGAACTTCAACCTCAGCAGTAGTGATTTTATAGCATAGAATTTCTCCCATGGCCTATTCTGAGGTATTTATCCTTGACATTTAGAAAATTCATTTGCAAAATTCCATATTTCTTTACAATTGAATCATTAAACACTGAAATCCTCTTTCTTTCCCTTATAATAACTAGTTTGGTGTCCATTTTCTCCACAATTTTAACAAACTACCTTCCACTTTAGGAATGTACCAGAATGTTTCATTCTATAATTACTACAGGATGGAAATTCAACTTTTCCATCCTTCCCCTTATTTCCATTTTCAAAGTGTTCATTAGATCTCTTCATCTTTTGATTCTCATTAATGTTATCTGACATAGAGAATTTTTTTTGTCTTGATATCGCATTAGGATATATCTTAGTATGATGGGAAGTATTGTGAGACTAATGCTCGACAGAGAAATGATTTTAACCCATCAAAGAATCCATCAATCTTACATCTCGGGTTACATAAATAATCAGAAGTATTCTTTTCTATCCTTGTAATGTTAGCCTCATACTTTGCGACATTCTCATCTTCCTTTTTTCTATGACACAGAAATTGTCTTTTCATATCCTCTTGTTGTTCACGAGGAATGTATTTTTTCAAAGAAAATATCTTTAAAAATCCCTACATTCCATATTTGATAATTATTCATCCTAGTTTATATTTTGAACCAATTAACATCATTGATCTTCATCTCCTGTGAGGCGATAAAATGACATGACAACTTTTTCCCTTTTGTTACTCCCCAAATCATGAAATATTTTCCTTAAGGAACTTATCCATTTCTCAGCTACAAATTTATTTGTAGTCCCATTTAATATTGGAGATTTTTTCTACATCAAGCTGCCATATATTATTCCTCCTTGTTATGGATCAGGGTGATCCATACGGGTAGGGTTATTATTCATAACCTGAGTGAGTTGTCCCAATATGTTTATTAGTTGTTCAGCACCAGTTTCATAACCAACTCCACTATAACTATCTGGAGTAGGAGGGAAATCCCTTTATGGATTACGTTCATTGACATGGTTTCCATTCCTTCAACTAGATGCCATTTCAAAACAATGGCATACACTAGATTAGTTTATGAATCAGAATACGTAATTCAAAAATGTATAATACGTACATAACATGAAAATATAATTCATATAATCCATTAAAAATTTTTATTTGGTGAAGTATTTACTCATAAATCCTTCATAATGTTTTGTAGACAAAATGGAAATTATCTTAAGAATATCCCCTAGGAGTGTCAAACCAGGTGCGCAGTAAGGCCTGTTTTCATGTACCAGGACACCCCTAGTCAAGAATGAAACTCCTTGTCAATGTTTTCACTCCAAGGTAAGTTTGTGCCAGAACCATGTACACTTGTATTATGTAGACATTTTTTTTTTCTTAAAAAACCCCCATTATATCTACATTACCAAAATTTTTGTGTGTTCTTCTATATTAATATTCAAATTCTATCTTAGATTAATGTTCTATTATAATTTATTTTCTAAATCTACTTTCCAAGGTTTGTACTAAAATTCCTCTAATACAAACTATAATTCCCGAATCCTTACTACCCAGAGTCAATGCATTATTATATAACATTGGCATGATCAAAAGAGATCAACTCCTGAAAGACGGATCAGTTTAGTAGCCTTGGAAGTACTATACACATACATAAGTTTTACATTACATTATTAAATAAATAAACAATATCGTTTCTTCTTTGAAAACACTGATATCCCTTACACTATCCTTGTAGTTCAATCATAATATACTTCTTCACATACTGAGAAAAATAAAACATATGAAAATGGTGAGCTCAAATGCTCAATAAGGATAAAAACATAGTAGAAACTATCATAAATAAGAATTAACATTTAAGGAAATGTATAAGACTAAAACACAAGACTTTTAAACATAAACTTCAGCATAATATGGAAAAGATAAATCAAATAATTCCATATACTTATTCACATGGATATTCAACTAGTCGAATAACCACATGTAATATCAATAGCTAATTTCATAATGATGGAATGCATAATGTAAGACACCATAAACACATAGTCAATGCCTCATGCCAAGACAAAAAATAAAAATTGTATCAATGCCTTGTGTCAAGACACTAGTTTGTATCATTATACATACCGATGCATAGAGGGGATATAGCGGGCCCCTCCCGTCACTTACTAAGTTCAATGCATTCCTCATATGAAAAGGTTGAAACATAACAAAAACATTTGTACTGAAACAAGCATGAAAAATGTCAATACTTTATCCATAAACTATGAATTGTATGAAAATAGCACATCAACAGTCAAACATATCACAAAACCTTCAATACAATATGGAATATTGTATTATAATAAATTAACTTCAATGAAGTGTGAAATCCAACAATGGATGTTTACATAGATGAAATAAATCTAAAAACAATTTGAGTAAAATATCTGTTTCTACATTGAAATAATTTAACAGTTGCATAATTTATAAAAACATTTATTTTGAAAATATTCTTATAAGATGGTAAGGGAAGCTTCTAAAGTTTTATAATGGTGGAATATATCTACACCCTCCGTATAAGTTAAAAAAAAGCTTTCCGTAATTTTTTGAAAAGTTTATAATGTACATTTTTTGGAAAATGAAGGAACGATTCATTTAAACACATTTTATAAAAATTTAAGCAAGGGTAAAAATGACATTAAACCATAGTCTAGGAACTATTAAAAATGTTTTGAAATACATTTTTAGAAAACACGTATGTGGATGATAAAGAACTCCAAGTAGATAGTTACGTATAAACAACCTTGGATAATAAAGAGATTGTAAAATTAACCCTTATTGTGTACTTTTACATAGACGAGGCTACGTTAAACTCATGTATAATGGTTTAATCATTGTTATTAAATTATACAAGAACCACATATATTAATACGATATCATATATGATCCTCTAATATTTATTTGTTTAAAGTATTTCAGTAGTATCATTGTTCGAGTGTTAACTGATTTGTTTTCCCTTATATATTTTGTTATGTAAGTCATGTTTGTTATGGATATGATGTATATGATTCATATCAAGAATGTTATTAAGTTCTTGAAAATTGTTTTTATTCATAAAATGAAAATTATTCTTGAATAATTACGATAGGGAATGAAATCTAATCGCGTCATGCAGATTGTAAGCCTTACATACGCAGGAGATAAACTATCATTATATTGATGGTGAAATAGTATGTAATTAGAAAGTATATTATAAAAAAATAATTAAAAAGTTATATTTATTATTTACAACAATTTTACTCATAGTTATACCCATCCAAAAAAATAAAGTGTTGAATAACAAACTACACTGCGACGTGGAGATGGTGAGTCGTACGTACACACGTATGGTGACTTTGTCATTCATAGGATGGATAGAATAATGAATATGGTTATACCATATTTATAATAGAATATTAGTATATAGAAGGTACTATATCTATAATGTTTTTACGGAAATAACAAAGAAATACGAAGTGAAAGAAGAAAAGATAAATTGAAAGAGGTTATGAAATAATTACCTCTTATTCGGGTGCTTCCTTTTGATTTGAAAAAAAGGGATACATGATATGCATTTATGATAAAAATAAGGCCTCTAGGTTTAAGTGAGAGTAGTTGGGAGGAGATTTTAGTATAGTTTTGCTGAGCCAAATGGATTTGAAGTTGTGAATTTATGATAATGGGAGGCACCCTTTTATAAGAGAGGTGAGGAACACTTTATGAAATGATTGAAATATTAATTTATTATAAATTTTTTTTTGGTTATTAATAGATCAAAATTAATTTATTTAGAAGCTAATGTGGGTATGGGTCGAAATACATTCAACTAGTACGTCTTAGACAAGTTTATATCACAATATTAACCTTATCTTTTAGATTTAACTCTTAGTTAAATAGTTTAACATTACCTTGTCTTCTTGTATATTTATATTACATTGTCAATAATATTACTGTAAAATTCCAAGAGAACCTCAAGTGGTTCATTAATGAAATATCTAACCATATATATTTACTTTGGAAGAATCTAATATTTTTAGGGGTATTATATTATTTAATTAAATAGTATTTATTTTAAAAACACATTTATGTCAATTTTGACACTATTTAGTATTTGGTTTGTTTGAAAGTCATAACAACTTGATTACTTCAAAAAAAATACATTGAATCAACCCTAAAATGTAATATTCACCTTGAGAATTTGTTTATGGTACAAAAAGCTTCAACTTGAATTTATTTTAATATTTATAGCATCGCTTATTTTAATCCTTCATTAATAAAATAATTACTGCATCATCATTTTGTCATAAATAAATTTAATTATTTATTGAATAAATATTTTAAATAAAATGCCATGATTTATGAAATATTTTTATATTTCTAAAGAATATTTGTAGTTTAATTTATCTTATGTATAAATCTATATTAAAAATGGTTTAGTTAATAAAACATGAATTTAACACATTTAACTCTTCTTTAAATATAATAAATTTCCTAATATAATATAAGTGGATCAAATTGATAATACATTATTCCTAAGGTTTATTTTGGTCGTAAAACACTTATCCCATAGAATTAGGACATGTGTTCGGGTAATTATAATATCATTCTTACCTTTAATTACCCTATTTACATTTAACTATGCTAAATAAAATTTAAAAGTTACTATTCAACAAAAATCATTTTCCACCAATAAGACCACATTTAACTTAATAATGAAAACGATGTCTATTGGATTTTTGTAATTAAATTCATAGAAGTGGTAAAATTATGTTTTATACAAATTTCCTAATGTGCCTAAAAGGTAGGTAAAATACATTAAACAATTCGATAAAATTTTATATGTCTAATCTTATTATAAAATGACTCCAATGAATTACATTGGACAAATATAGGTATTATGTGTCTATTTGGACTTTAAAATAAATTTAATTGAAAATATTTATTTAAATGAAAAAGTGAGTTTTAAATAATAATGCAGTGTTTTCACTAATCATAAAAAATGAACATTTTTAGAAAAATACCAAATATTCACCCTAAGATAATTTTGATATTATGAACCCAAAAGTGAATTTCATTTTGAAAAATAAAATTAATAATATTATAAAAAGCGAGTATTACTTTTCATGACTACTTTTAAAATGGCTAGTTTGATTAGTCGTGGTGCGCTAGAACTCAAAGTTGCGTACAATTCAAGCTATTGTATTATTCAAAGAGAAGCGTACCATAGAGGCTTGGGGTGTTACACAATACATTACGCTATATATATTAAAAAAATACCAAAGAAATTTAGTATAGAATAATATATTATAGGATTGGTTTCAGTGTCACATAGTATAGTTCTCTCTAAGAAAATGTGTCCTCAGACACAAGAGTAAAGAGTGACAATGTGAAATATCTCATATTATTATTTGATATGATCAATCATGTACTCCATGTTATGTAATATTATTTATCTTCCCAATTAATTGAGTATGGTGGGATGATATCAAGGTGATTCATGTGAATATAACCGGTCTTCTATTAAGGATATCCTTAAGTATCTAATAATATCTAAGGATATGTTCCAGGATTATAGAGTAGAAGATGATGTAATAAATAGGGGTTATATTGATTCTATATTTAAAATAGATTAAAATGATCTAAAGTCATAGTAAAAATATTTCTTTAGTCTCAATGAAGGATCTTTGTGTCTGGAAACTTCGAAGAAACTAGTTATCATCGATTGCACAATGGAGTCTGAGTATATAGAGGCTTATAAAGAAGACAAAGAATATGTTTCTATATGAAACAATTTCCAATAAATTAATGTTTTTCCCAGTAGTAACGACCCTATCACGTTATATTGTGATAATACTACCATAGTGTCTCTCGAAAAGGATTCAATGTAACACAAAAGAACAATACACATACACCAAAAGTATCACTTCCTGAAAGATTAATATAAGAGGGTTGGATTTATAATGAAAAAAGTTTCCATGGAATGGAACATGGGGGACTTCTTGAATAACACTTTATCCCTATAAAATAATGATTATCATGTGAGAGATAGAAGACTGAAGGTTGTTTGTAGTTGGTTCTAGTGAATGTGGGAGTATTTTGGAGTTGGTTCCCTAGAACCAACTTTTATGTAATTTATGATTACCTCCATTCGTTGTTTTTAATATTAATAAAGTAATTATCACATCATGGATGTTCTAATACATGATGTAGTATGTGATAAGAACCTATGAATAATGGTATCCCTAAATGCTAAAAGAAGTTACTTGTTATGATGATAACCTAGAAGTGCTATTATTTTATTCTTAACTTTGTGTTATATATCCAAATAAAATAATTTGATAGGAATTAAATGATATAATATATTTGGGGTGGAGACTTATATGACTTTGAGGCACCTTCTCATGGTGTACGCCCTTGGTAATTTCTAGTGTAGTAGATTATGATAAAATGACACTTCGGTAGAAAATCCATATTTATATGTATCGTTGTAGGTTATTATCCATAGATGTGGGGAATATAAAATTATTATTAATGGATACACTTAGTCACATACATTGATGTATTTATGAAAACCATGATAACATATGTTTTTAAAAAATTAGGATATGTTGGGCGTTTCATGAGTGATGTTGCATTAATGAATAATGCATGAAATAATTTGTACCTTCTATTTTTTGAGAGAAGTAGATATGTCAATCCCTTTGTTGGGAATGGAACATCCCTAATAATTCCATATCCATGGTGTTATAGATGTAGATTTATTTAATTTAATTCAATATATGAGACATAGATCACATATGTGAACGACACTAGCATGAAACTTGCTTGATTAGAGATATAAAAATAAGGAGATTTCATTATCAATTATGCATTAACATAAGGTTTTATGAAATTGATATATTATATTTTTTCTATATGGGTGCCTTAGAGTGTTACTAGATTCTAACCATATTCTTTGGGAAGCTCCACTTAATTCACCTGAGAAAGCGGCATAGGGGGTTACAAAATAAGTATATCTAAAACCTTAGTAAAATATTCTTATTATTTAACATGTTTTTTGTATATTATTACCATATGTGGTTTAATAATCATTCATGTTTTTTAAATATCATATATTCAGTAACTATTCATTCAAGGGAATATTTTTTAGTTGAATATTTAATAAATATTTATTTTTATTTCATAAATATATTATTTATTTATTTACTGATGATGAATGTTTTTATTTTATTAAATAAATTGTCATTTTAAATGGATCAATATTTATTTTAGAGTAATAAAATATTTATTTTAAAATGTTTGGGGATAAATAATATATATTAAATATTATTTTAGTTTTCTTACAGGTACTTAAGTACAAATATTCAATTAATCCATGAGTTTTAAGAATGTCAAGAAAAATATTATTACTATTATTATTATTTGGATATGGGGTTCCCCAGGAAATAAGAAAATAATAACTTCCTTTTCTAAATTATTATTTTATAACCCTATCACTATTTATCCATAAATATTTTATTTCCAACCCTAATAGTAGCCTTTTTTTGGTTGTTCACAATGACATCAGCATATTTCTCTTAGGACCTAGAGAGTTCCTCTCCATGAATTCTCTCCAAAGTAGAGAACAATCCCCCTCCACCACCCCTCTATATTTTAGAGAGAGCAACTATAGTCTTTCTTTGAATCAATTCTCATCACAATCATAGACGAAAAATGAAAGAATTGTGATCATCAAAGCTAGCACTTAGTGATTCCAATAACATCTCTGGAAGGTTTGTGGTGTATGTGTGTATCACCATGGGAATGAAACTACACTTGATTCCTATGACGAAATGATGTTATGACATAGATATGTTTTCATATTTATCAATTAAGAAATATTTAATTAAAATTTAATTATTTAATTACTTAAATTACTTAAAAATTATTATTTAGTGGTCATATCTTTTGGTTCTATCATTATTTTTTCAAATAATCCTTGAATTAATTCAATAAATTATGATTCTCCACATCATGAACATCTCATAATGATCATCTATTATGATTAAAACGAGTTGGGAATGCCAAATGTGCACTTACATTGCACCCAAATCCATTGGTTCAGATTCCTGGGGTTTCTTGTGGGTTCTAAAATTCCTAGAATATACAATGAGGGCCTCTGTTCTATGTCTTGGGTTGTCTTATTTGAATCATATCTAGGTATTTAGCTGTTTTTTCACTCCATTTTTTCTTTTATGTTTTGATTTTAGTTGTATTATTATTATTATTATTATTTATTTTTAGTTTTTGTGGAATCCTTTTAGGTATATATATACTCACTCCTTCATGGGAGTCCTCACCAGTATGTTTCTCATTTTCTAAAGAGAGTGTAAAACTCAGCGATGACATTATTGGATATGATGTTTGTGGATATTAGTGGTACCTTGAGGTGAATATGGAATATTTAAATCCTTTCTAGATATATTTAATTATAGGGATCTATTCACCATAGTTGTTTAGGTTTTCTTTTGTTCTCTTGGGTTATTGAGCATATACTTTTCCCTTTACTATATAGATCATGCACATGTCTTTCCTTTGTGGATTTTTGTATATATTTCAATAACATTTTACACAATTGGTTATTTTTCTAGTTTAAATTATTGTTATGTCTTACATGGAGATGTGTTTTTTCTATTGGTGTATTTGTAAATGGTCACCCATCTTGTGTAATATTCATACTTAGTTCTATTCACCAGCCCTTAGAATATTGGAGGTGGTATTGGGGTGCCACACTCATCTCAATTTTATCCAAAAGGGGCCACGATGAGTCGAATTTTGTCAAATCTGGACATAGATAATATATCCAAATAATTTAATGCCAAATATATCATTCAGTTTAGTTTTCTAATGTTCCTCCATAAAAACATTCTCAATCAGTATTGATTAACTCTTATTTATCAAATATATCATGGGATTCCTGGGTTTGACCCAAAAATCCTTTATAATATTAAAATGTAGCCCCATTATATAGGTTCTCTCATTAAATGATCAGTTTGTTCAATCTACTACACTGTTGTATGGTTTTCCAAGTACTGTTTTCTAAAACCAAGTCCCTTTCTTTCAATAATTTTTTTCATTTTTATTTTTTTACACACCACCCTTGTGTGACCTCAAGATTTTCAGAAATTAAATCATCTCATTTTCCACTACATATCTCCATCAAATGAAATTTTCAAGTTACATATATATGTGCTATTTTTAAATAACTTATTTTACATACATATCCATAAAAATTCATATTTATGAAATAATGTAATTGTTTTTAAATTAATGATAATTTGATAACAATGTTTATATTCTATAATTTTTAAATACAATTATATGTTTTAATTATAATTTTCAGGTCACTATTCTAATTATTTGATTATTTTTTTTGGAATCTTGAATAACTTTACTATATATCATTAAATTGGATCATTTTATAGTTTGGTTATTTAATTGTCCATTTAGATCAAATAATGAAGGACCAACATGTTGATCAAGAAAACTAGACACGACACAATGACTTATTTTCTATTCTCAATACACAAGTTCAAAATCAATTAATCTTCACTATTGTTCAAATGAATTACATACCAAATTAGATAGAATTTTCATGGCATGAAAAAATATATAAATGTTCCAAAAAATCAATACATTTTGGCCCCAAAATCTGATTGAAATAGGATGTCAACATACTATTTTTGATATATCTATAAATCTAAAAATAAAAATGATCAAAAAATTTTGGGTAGAAATTAAAATTTTAAGGTGAATGACTTTGAATAATATTTATATTTGATATAATTTTTTGCATCGCTAAAATGATTTCACATTGAGATTATAGAAGAATGAAAAACAAAGACAAAAACACTTTGTTTATTAAAATATATATATATTTGATTACAAATGGATAATGGTCATATAATTTAGTGATATTATAGTAAAACTATATGTTCAAAATATTATTTAATAATTTATTTTATAATACTGCCTTTTGGAGGGATTAATGAGTTTACCAACATGGAAGATATATTTGCGGAGAAAGAATCACAACCCCTTGGATATTAATGCATGTCCATCTTCACATTGAAAAAGGATGTCACTTCCACACTAATGTGAGGCATATCACCATAACCAATTCCTTTTATGGTCTAGTGGGGCCATCTAAACACAATTTTCAACTAGATAGAACTGTCTTATACTCATACCAATCACCATATTCTTCATATTTGATTTATTATACATTGTAAGTTGTATTGTACTAATGTTTTTAAATTAATGGAAGATAATTTATATAATCTTCTAATAATATCCTTTATATATATATATTAATTTATATTATTAAAATTAAATAAATATTAGTTTTAAATTGTATCCCTATTCCTATTTGAATTCTATCATAAGTGCGTGTTTTCTTTACTTTTTTAGTGTGTGTGAGTTGAGTTCATTAAATTTTTTTTATCCTCTTATTTTTCTTTTATATTACCAAATCAACCGAATAAACCCAACTCGATTATTCACCATATCAATGATTGAGTAATCCTCCCATTAATGTGATTCTTAATTTTAATATATTGTGTGACTGAGAGATGTTATTTTTTAGCATTCATTAAATTAAACATGAGCATGTTTTGATAGAAATATATAAGGTTAGTGATATATCTAGTAAAACATATGGATTCCATGATTAATTGGAACCCAAATACAAAACAACCATAGATTATTGATCATTTCATTAAAAAATTTGATAAATATTGATACACTATTTCATTCTTGGATTAAATTATAAACATATTGGAACATCAGTTCAAATCATATTGGAAAGTGAATGTTAATTAAAAAAATTAATTCCCATTTCATAATGATATTATAAGGTTATATTTTCAACATTTAACTCAACCTAATACATATAAAATAGTTTTATTAATCATAAATCATTGACAAATTCACATAATCTTTATAACCAAACAACCCCTTATTCCAAAGTTATACAAAATAAATTGGTTCTAACCCTTTAGTATGATCATTGAGGATTCGAACTATATGTCGATATACAAGTTATAGTAGATAATAAAAATTTTTATGTTAAATATAATACAATTATATAGGCTTTCATTAAGATTAATTATTTGGGATGGTTTATTAAGGAATACATTTTTCTTGATTTTCTTTCAAAAAATGATAAAAATATAAAAAGTAATAAAAACTCAATCAATTCAAAAAAAATCATTTTCCAAATCCATTTTTCACATTTCATAAAAAATTCAGTATGTGCGGGAAAACACTATAAATTTCCCAAAAATCCTACTAATCTATTTAAACTGAAAACTGATTTTTTCATAAGTCAGTATATAATGAAATCTATGGATACCCAAAACAATCCAAAGACTCTACCAATTATTTTTCAAATATTGACAGGGTAAATCTTAGAGAACAAACTATAAAATAACTTATTTCCCCACATATGTTTTATCAAACTCTTGTTATTTAATTTACCATCAACACAATATATTTCAAAAATAAAAATAGTTTTTATTTATATTTTACCTCATTCTATGTAACAACCCAAGTTTTTTTTAAAATAAATGGAACATTGTTTTAAGTAGATATATATAACAAGCCTTTTAACAGAAGTCTTCCACTTCTATGTTTTTAATTTTAAGAAACAGTCATCTACAGTTGTGTTCAGTATGTTATTTGGAGTCTAATGGAACCAACTTGTTTTTCTGGTGAATATTAACATATCGTAATAAATATTAATAGGAATAGTAATATGACCCTAATTAAAAGTAAATTTTATTATTATTTTATTTTCCTAAGGATAGAAGATAATAACAACTTGGTTAATTTTTCATTGTGATAAAGAAGTAGTTATAGAATTAGAACTGTTAATTTTAGAATTAAGTATGCTTTTATTTAAATATTAAATTAATAATATTTAGAAACTTATTTTCAAAAAATGGAATTCATTTTTGAAATATACACGTCGATAAATGGTTAGGGTGAATTTTGGGAATTTTTCTGAAACATTTGATTTTTTCGGTGAATAGTAAAAAATGCAGTTTTTAGTTTCGGTGTGTCAATGACATCATTAATTATATAATAATGATGTCATAAATATGGTAAACTTTTCTATAGTTAGATAATGTGTGTGGTGTCCCAAGTGTCTTATAACATGATCAAATACCATGGGAAAGCCCATGGTTTTGTAAATACCACCCACGAGGCATCCCTTGAAAATTATTAAAATAATCCCTCACTTTTCCTATAAATACCAATTCTTCCTTTCATTGAATTCATTCCAAATTCTCCCTCAACGAAGCTCTGGCCTCCTTACATTCATATTAGTACTCCCAAGGTTTCCTCAAGACCCCAAGGTCTTAACCTTCAAGTTTTAAGGGGTACTCTACAAGGTAAGAAAATTCTCATTTTCTTTCTTTTTTCCTTTCAAATTCTCTTTTATGTGGTATAACTTTAAAAATTTCCATAACATGTTCTTATTTCTTTCGTATTCTTCATATTCTTTATATTATTATTCATTTATGGATGTGTGACCCTATTCCCCTCTCTTTTAAATATTTTCTAAAACCATGTTGCGTAGTCGTTAGGATGCTGAATTTTTGTAAGAGATTTCTCAATTTTTCTTTTATTTTGAGTTCCTTCCTTATTCTTTCTTCATATCTCCTTAACAAAGAGGCATAAATTATCAAGAAATCATGTATAATCTGGATTTTATCATGTTTATGAAAAATTATTCATCTTAATTCTTCCCCTCCCCCACTTATTTAAAGAATAAAAAACATTGTCCATTTGTGTCGAATTACCGACATCGTGGACGATGTGATTTCAAAATCCATTAATTCTTTCAAGTTTGGTCATGAAACCATTTATATGGTTAAACCAGGTTATAATATATGTTTTATGTCTCATATATGGTTCTGTAATTCTTTTGTACTCATGGTTCTAATTTATAAGACAAAATGAGGTTGTTATTATCAAAGAACCACTAAAATTATCTAAACGAACATCATTAATGTTTTAACTTATAAGTCAATATCATATAAATAATCAAAGTGATAAATGGTATAAATTATGGTATTGGAAATATTTAAATACTACTCCATTCCAATTCTGTAGTTTCACTTCCAATCAAAAAGAGCGATTCATCATGAACCGATTGTGAAAATCATAAAAGAACTCACCCAAAATAATGAAAAGAACAAAATACAAACAGTTAAGGGGTGAAATGGTGTTATGAAATGACCATATAAGATGTTAAAAACGTTAACATGTTTCTTAAAAATACTAATAACACTATTTTAACCATTATATAAGAGTTTTAAAAATTTTTAAAGTAAGACAAGCCTAAGGTAAGGGAATTCTCAATCTGAATTTCATTCTTTGGGTTAACCTTCTACTTCATTACTTATGTGAAATTTAAATTGTTTCTGTGATGGGTTATATTTATATTATGTTTCATTATGTGTATTTACAGTATATATACATACTTCATCCACTCAATTAATTCTCTCTTAAATCGTATGATGTTTATTAGGGGATTTTCTTTAAAAATCCTCTTTTTAAATTCAATTTTACGAAACTCCAAAGTAAGGTTGTTATGGAATTATTCATGTTGTATGATTATGGTTTGGTTCTTGGAAATTATTTATGATGAATTGTGGGACCTATATTTCCCTCCAATGTATTGGGTATGAGTATGTTGGAGGTCATCTGTATGGTTACTGCAAGTGTAACTATAATGGTTACACAAAGTAAGGTAACTGTGAGGGTTACAAATTTTAAGGTAGCCAAGATGGTTACAAGATTATGTAAGTAATGCCCCAAGATAACTTTATGATTATATTTATGTTCTCATTTTTTTTTATCTTTTGTAAATCTCATGTTACACGAAGTATGTATTTATGGGTTAAAAGCATGTCTTTTGAAAATGTTTCTATACGTTATGTGTATTGATGGACTAATGTGATTTTTTCCCTTCTTTTCCTTCCCTTACTAAGATTTTGTTCTCATACCATGTTTTTAAATTATTTTTCATAGGTTAATGGATTTGTACTACAAGTAAGGAAGACACGTTAAATATTGAAGAATTGTTAAGGAGTCTTGTTTTAAGTTTTAATGTTTTATATTTTGAGAAAAATGGAAACTGTTTTTATGGTATCCATTATGTAACAATAAGTAATGTTATGAATGTTTTTTCATAATTATCTAAAGCTCTAAACATGAAAAGATCCTCAATTTAAAAGGAATTGTTTTCTTAACTAAACTCAAGATTATGTATGTCATAAGGTCGGGTCCTTATTGTTGGTATCATAGGATGGTGTAGATAACTTTCGGGGTTAGGGTGATGTTAATAGAATACCATAACTTATTTTCACTCTATATTTAATTTGACATGTCATAGAATATAAATATTACCATGTTTCTTCATCTAAGACTTGTTTTATTAGAATGGTTGTCCGTAGAAGGAACAGGGATGCTGAAGAGGATAGGCACTTACAGAATGACATCCTTCCTAATCTACAGCCCGGAATAGTAGGGATTGGAACTGAGCAGTTTCTGGCAGTAATGGACCAGCTAACACAGGAAATAAATGGTGGTGGCATCCATGAAAGAGGACCAATATAGGTACCGCAACGGAACATGGAAGTGGTTTAACATTTTATGAGACAACATCCTTCTACATTTAATGGATATTCTGAACCAGTGGAAGTTGATGGATAGATCAAAGCCCTAGAAAAGATATTTGATGTTATGGGATGTTCAGAAAATCAAAAGGTAAGTCTTTCCATTTACAGTTTTGAAAGGGAAGCTGGTAAATGGTGGTCACTGTTAAGTAATATCATGGGTAGAGAAGATTTTGATGCCTTAGAGTGGGATGAATTTAATAGTCATTTCCTTGAAAAATATTTTCCTAAGGTGGTGAGACTAAGAATGGAGAAGCAATTACTTGAATTGAAACAAAAGGAGGAAGATTCAGTGGCTGTGTATAAAGCTAGATTCACCTGACTGGTGAGGTATGGTCCAAATATTATTCTGGATGTTGATAGAAAAATCAACCACTTTTACTCAGGATTGAAGCCAAGGTATCGAAGGGCGTTGGCCTCTCGTGAATTCAAAAGTTATGATAAACTTTTCCGATGTGCTGAGAGTGTAGAGATGGAGTTTGATAATGATCATGTGCATTTCAGCAACAAAGAGAACAAGAGGTCTAGTTGGAAAGTAATGGGTAAGAATCAACCAAAGAAATCTTATGGTAAGAAAATCCAATTTCCAGTTTGTGAAAAGTGTGGCAAGAAGCACCCTGGGGGAATGTCTTAGTAGATCTGGGAAGTATTTTAAATGTGGTAAGTTTGGATATATGGCCCGAGATTGTAATGAAAATGATCCAAAAACTAATCCTGATAAGTAGACTGTAATGTGCTTTAAATGTGATGAAATTGGTCATTATAAAAATTCCTACCCAAAGAGAGACCCGAATAATGCAAAGAAGCCAGAATACAAGCAGAAAGGTGTAGTGGGATCCTTTGTGACTATGTTAGCAGATGTTGATCCATCCAATGAAGTTGTATTAGGTACTTTGTTTATTCACTCATATTTTGCTAAAGTTTTTTTTGATACGGGGTCTACACATTCCTTCATCTCTGAGAAATTTTCTGGGAAATTGGAAATATCACCTCATCAAATGAGACCTGAACTTGTTGTTAAAACACCAGGGGGAAATGTTATAACAAATAAGAGTTATAAGAATCTTTCTATTGTGCTATGTGGAAAGACTTTAAATAAAAACCTCATTTTTTTACCCTTATTAGAGTTTGATGTTATTCTGGGGATGGATTGGTTATCTGATTATCATGCTAAGATTGACTATAGAGCTAAAGAAGTTGTTTTTCAGAAAGAGTTTCAGTTTGTATACAAGAATGAACCCTTAAAATTCATAACATATAGGGAAGCTGAGATATTATTGAAATATAGAAATGAACATTATCTTGCTCATATTGTTGAAAACAAGGGAACTATTCAAATTAATGACGTTCCAATGGTAAATGAATACCTTGATGTTTTTCTTGATGAGTTACCTGGTGTCATACCTGATCGGGAAGTCGAATTCACAATTGACTTAGTTCCTAATTCTAAGCCAATTTCAAAACCCCCATATCGTATGGCTCCAAAAGAACTTCTTGAATTGAAATATAAGTTGCAGGATTTTCTTGACAAAGGCTTCATTCTTCCTAGCATTTCACCATGGGGAGCCACTGTTTTGTTTGTTAAAAAGAAAGATGGTTCCATGATACTTTGCATTGATTACAGAGCTTTGAATAACATCACTATTAAAAACAAGTATCGTTTTTCTCATATTGATGAATTTTTTGATCAGATCCAGGGATCACAGTACTTTTCCACGATTGAATTGAGATCTGGATACCATCAGCTGAAGGTGAAGGAGGATGACATCCCAAAAACGGCCTTTTGTAATAGATATGACCATTATGAATTTGTTGTTATGCTGTTTGAATTAACTAATGCCCCTGCTGTATTCATGAATCTTATGAATAAAGTATTTCATGAGTTCTTGGATAAGTTTGTAGTTTTATTTATTGATGACATTATATTATTTTCTAAAAATAAAGAAGAGCATGAAAAACATCTAAGGGTTGTATTACAAACTTTAAAAGAAATGAAACTATTTGGAAAATTTAGCAAGTGTGATTTTTGGTTACAAAAAATTTCTTTTCTTGGGCACATTTTAAATAAGGAAAGAATAATAGTTGATCCTGCCAAAACAAAAGTTGTTGATGAATGGCCAAAACCCACAATTGTTATCGAGATTCGTAGTTTTCTGGGCTTAGCAATTTATTACTGACGGTTTGTTAAGAACATTGCACAGTTATCTAACCCGATAACTAAGTTAACATGGAAATAGGTTAAATTTGTTTGGATTGAGGAATGTGATGTTTGTTTTCAGGAACTGAAGAAGAGATTGGTGAATGCTCCAATTTTGGCCTTACTTTCCCAGAATGGTGAGTTTTTCATTTATAGTGGTGCTTCTTTGAAGGGACTTGGTTGTGTTTTGATGAAGAATGACCAGGTAATTGCCTATGCTTCGAGTCAACTTAAACCTCATTAGGTAAATTATCCCACACATGATTTGGAATTGGCAACTGTGGTTTTTTCTTTGAAAATATGGTGGCATCATCTATATGAAACCAAATTCCAAATATATACTGACCATAAAACTCTAAAGTATATATTCACTCATAAGGAATTAAACATGAGTGAGAGAAGATGGTTAGAACTAATAAAGGATTATGACTGCATGATCAATTACCATCCTGGAAAAGAAAACAAAGTGGTGGATGCCTTAAGTTGGAAACATAATGCATCATTAACCATGATACGTATAGAACATGATCCCTTGATTAATGATTTGATGAATTTTTTCTTAGAATTTATTTGTTCAGGGAATAGATCTGTTTTGTTTCAGGTTTTAGTGCAGTATTCATTATCAGACAGAATTTATAAAGCGCAGAAGGAAGACAGCAAACTATATAAAAGGGTAGAATTGGTTAAAATGGGTAAGTTTCCAGAATTAAATCTTGACAAAGATTGTGTTTTAAGATTTGGAAAAAGGTTGTGTGTGCCTTGTGATTCCCAGTTGAAGAAATAAGTGTTGTGTGAAGCTCATAGTTCTCCATTTTCTATTCATTTTGGAAGTACTATGATGTACAGAGACCTTTGGGAGTATTATTGGTGGAATGGGATGAAAAGGGATATTGTTGTTTTTACAATGAAATGTTAGACATGTCAGCAGGTTAAAGAAGAGCAGCAGTTACCGAAAGGGATGCTTCAGCCTTTGCCAGTGCCAGAATGGAAATGGGAGAATATATCCATCGACTTTGTGGTGGGACTACCAAAGACTTCTCGAGGTAACAATGTGACTTGGGTTATTGTTGATCGGCTAACAAAATCTGTACATTTTCTTTCTATTCGAGATATAATGAATTTGGATCAGATTTCTCAATTATACCTCAAGGAGATTGTTAGGTTACATGGAGTTCCTCTTTCCATTGTGTTTGACCAAGATTCCAGGTTCACTTCTAACTTTTGGAAGGGACTTGAGAAGTCATTGGGCACAGAGTTAAATTTCATTACAGATTTTTATCCACAATCAGATGGGCAGTCAAAACAAATGATTCAGACTTTGGAGGATATGCTTCGATCTTGTTCAATGGACTATCAGGGAAGTTGGGATCAACATCTTTCTTTAGTTGAATTTTCTTATAAAAACAGTTTTCATTCCAGTATTCAGATGGCACCTTTTGAGGCCTTGTATGAGAAGTAGTGTTGGACTCCAGCATTTTGGGATGAATTTGGCGAAAGTAAGTTGATGGGGTAAGAATTAGTTGAAGAAGTGGTTGAGAAAGTGAGGATGATCCAGAAACACATGAGGACAGATCAGGGCAAGCAGAAAATTTATGCATATAACAGAAGGAAAGACTTATCTTTTGAGGTAGGTGACCATGTTTTCCTTAAAATATATCCTTGGAAAAGTGTGATGCGTTTCGGTAAGAGAGGGAAACTAAGTCCATGGTTCATCGGTCCTTTTGAAATCTTGGAGAAAGTTGGAACAGTTTCATATCGCGTAGCTTTGCCTTTGAGTTTGTTTTAGGTACACAATTTTTTTCATGTTTTGATGTTGAGAAAGTATGTCCCAGATCCGTCACATGTCTTGAGCCCAGAAGCAGTTCAGCTAGAAGAGAACCTTTCTTATGAAGAGAAACTAGTTCAGATTCTTGATCGAAGGGAATAGGTATTACGGAATAAGGTAATCCACCAGGTAAAGGTTTTTTGGAGAAACCACATGGTTGAAGAAGCAACATGGGAGTCTGAAAATGCTATGAGGGAAAAGTACCCTTAGTTGTTTAATAAGTAAATAAAATGGTGAGGATACAATTTCAAGAAGGTGGGGATAATGTGTCACCCAAAGTTTTTCTAAAGATAAATGGAACTTTGTTTTAAGTAGATATTTATAACTATCCTTTTAACATAATTTTTCTACTTTTATGTTTTGAATTTCAAGAAACTATCATCTACAATTGTGTTCAGTGTGTTATTTGTAGTCTAATGGAACCAACTTATTTTTTGGTGAATAATAACATACCCTAAGGAATAGTAATATGAATAATAATATGACGCTAATTAATAGTAAATATTTATTATTATTTTATTTTCCTAAGGCTAGAAGATAATAACATCTTGGTTAATTTTTCATTGTGATAAAGAAGTAGTTGTAGAATTAGAACTGTTAATTTTTGAATTAAGTATGATTTTATTTAAATATTAAATAAATAATATTTAGAAAATTATTTTCAAAAAATTAACTTCATTTTTTAAATCTACACTTTGATAAATGGTTAGGGTAAATTTTGGGAATTTTTCTGAAACATTTGATTTTTCGGTGAATAGTAAAAAAAAGCAGTTTTTAGTTTTAGTATGTTAATGACATCATTAATGATGTCATAAATATGGAAGACTTATTTGTAGTTAGATAATGTGTTAGGTTTCCCAAGTGTCTTTTACCATGAAGAAATACCATGAGCAAGCCCATGGTTTTGCAAATACCACCCATGAGGTGTCCCTTGAAAATTATTAAAATAATCCATCACTTTTTATATAAATACCAACTCTTACATTCATTGAATTCGTTCCCAATTCTTCCTCAACGAATCTATGGCCTCCTTAACTTCATAGTAGTCCTCCCAAGGTTTCCTCAATCCCCTATGGTCCCAACCATCATGTTCTAAGGGTTACTCTACAAGGTATGAAAATTCTCATTTTCTTTCTTTTTTCCTTTCAAATCCTATTTTATGTGGTATAATTTTCAAAATTTCCATACCATGTTCTTATTTCCTTCTTATTCTTGATCTTATCTATATTATTATTCATTTATGGATGGGTGACCCTTGTCCTCTCTCTTTTTAATATTTTCTAAAACCATGTTGCGTAGCCGTTAGGATGCCGAATTTTTGTATGTGATTTCACAATTTTTCTTTTATTTTGAGTTCCTTCCTTATTCTTTCTTTATATATCCTTACCAAAGAGGCATAAATTATCCAGAAATCATGTATAATCTTTATTTTATCATGTTTATGAAAAATTACTCATCTTTATTCTTCTCCTCTCCCACTTATTTAAAGAATAAAAAACATTGTCCGTTTGTGTCGAATTACGGACATCGTGGACGATGTGATTTCAAAATCCATTAATTCTTTCATGTTTTGTCATGAAACCATTTATATGGTTGAACAAGGTTATAATATATTTTTTATGGCGCATATATGTTTCTATAATTATTTTTTACTCATGGTTATAATTTATAAGACATAATGAGGTTGTTATTATCAAAGAACAACTAAAATGATCTAAACGAACATCATTAATGTTTTAACTTATAAGTAATTCTCATATAAATAATAAAAGTGATAAATGGTATAAAAAATGGTACTAGAAATATTTAAACACAACTCTATTTTAATTTTGGAGTTTTAATTCCAACCAACAAGAAAGAATCATCATGAACCGATTGTGAAAATCATAAAAGAACTCACCCAAAATAATGAAAGGAACAAAATACTAACAGTTAAGGGGTAAAATGAGGTTATGAAATGACCACATAAGATGTTAAAAACATGAAAATGTTTCTATAAAATACTAATAACACTCTTTTAACCATTATACATGAAGTTTAAACAATTTTAAAGTAAGACAAACCTAAGGTAAGGGAATTCTTAACCTGATTTTCATTCTTTGGGTTAACCTTCTAATTCATTACTTATGTGCAATTTAAATTGATTCTGTGATGGGTTATGTTTATATTATGTTTAATTATGTGTATTTACATTATATATACATACTCCATCAACTCTATTAAGTCTCTCTTAAATAGTATGATATTTATATGGGGCCTTTCTTTAAAAATACTCCTTTTAAATTCGATTTTCCGAAATTCCAAAGTAATGTTGTTATGGAATTATTCATGTTGTAGGATTATTCTTTGGTTCTTGGGAATTATTTATGATGAAGGGTGGGACCTATATTTATCTCCAATACATTTTTTATGAGTAATTTATAGGTCGGCCGTATGGTTACTCCAAGTGTAACTGTGATGGTTACACAAAGTAAGGTAGCTGTGAGGGTTACAAATTTTAAGGTAGCCAAGATGGTTACATGATTATGTAAGTAATGCCCCAAGACACCTTTGTGATTATATTTATGTTCTCATGTTTTTTTGGATTTTTTTAAATCTTATGTTACACAAAGTAAGTATTTATGGGTTAAAAGCGTATCTTTTGAAAATGTTTCTATATGTTATGAGTATTCATGGACTAATGTGAATTTTTCCTTATTTTCCTTCCCTTACTGAGCTTTTGTTCTCATACTATGTTTTTAATTTAATATTCACAGGTTAATGGATGTGTAATACAAGGAAGGAAGACATGTTAAATGTTGAATAATTGTCAACAAGTCTTGTTTTAAGTTTTAATGCTTTATATTTTGAGAAAAATGAAAACTGTTTTTATGGTATCCACTATGTAACAATGAGTAATGTTATGAATGTTTTGTCCTAATTCTCTAAAGATCTAAACATGAAAGGATACTCAATGTAAAAGGAAGTTTTTTCTTGACTAAACTCAAGATTATAAATGTAATAAATTCATATCCTTATAATTTCATCGGATTGATGGTGAGGATTTTTATCTTTACCTCAAAGGGTTCCAAGTATTTTGATTTACTATATAGCTTCATAGGGTTTCCAATGAAAATAATCAAGCTCAGTTAATTTCCATTTGAATTATATAAATTATGAAAATCATGGAATTTATACCACTCTCCAACTTCCTTAAATAAATGTAATGGCATGAACTAACTCTTATTATAAAAATATTCCTCACTTATAGAAAATCCAATATCAGAATGTAATTCAAATACATTCATAAATTCCCAAATGAATCACTATATGCATATTTGGAAAGGTTTAAAAATAATATTTATACTTTTCCCCACCATTTAATATTAGAATAACTAATTATCCAATAAATATATGAGGGTTTATTAGATATGGATAGACCTTCACTAATGTTATAAGTGATGATTCTATTGTAAAAAAATCATCTTTTGTGATAGACCTAATACACAATAAGCCTCAAAATACATAGAAATTACATAATAAATATTCAAATCAAGTAAAATAAACCCAATAGAGTTTTATAATAGAGATAAATAAGATGACTAAGTGGATTAGTTAGCTCACTGGTCTTGTAAGAGTATTATAGCTCACTGCCAAATCCCGAAAATCTTTATCTTGTCATTGAAAATTCTATGTTCCAAATAAATTTTATGGTATTTGTAACTCTGTTTATCATCCACCTGATTCATTTCCAATATTATAGGATGATCAATTAGAATTATTTATTCTAATAGATATCAATGAAACATTTTCTTAACATAACACAAACCCTCAACCTTTAAGGCAATTTTAAGGAAATTTTAACCACCCCTACTATGACCCCTTCTTTAAAACTAAAATATATGAAAGAAGAACCATATTGGTTTGACTAATTGTAATACAATACTTAATATTTCTCCTTAAAATATAAATCAATTTTATTATGGTCATTATTTATACCACTTTTCACAATAATATCCATAAATACTCTATTATCAAGGATTAAACTGCTCTCCTTCACATCATAGTGAGTTTTATCAAACCCCATAATTGTATAAAAAATATACTAAGAATAATAATCGAGGAAATATAAACATTAGAAATGTATTATATTATAATAATCATGGTAATTTTTTGTGGAAAAACATATCACATTCACCCATTATTTCATTGTGAATATTGAAAATAAAATTGGTTGACATTGTTCTTATTTAGGCTAATAGAAGCTAAGTAATACATCACAAATTTTAGATCAACCATTACCCAAACCCAAAGGTAACATGAGTGAAATTTTACTTATTTCATGAAATAATATTGTCACACCTCATGTAAACCCCTATAAATTATCTCTATATATTTATCTTTAGAAAATAATAAAAATCCATGAAATTAACTCAAAACAAATTCATCATCTCCTTCCATTTTCTTGACCGACCTAATTCTATTTCCACCACACATATCTTGGTTAAAACTAATTTGGAACATAATATTGAATTACTATACATGTTTAAACATTTTGAAGTAAACATTCCTCTCTTATATTTTATAAAAACTCCCTATGTAAATTTTATAAAGAAATTATGTACCCAGAAAAGGAAACATAAACCCCTTGAAATTTATTTATCTAAATAATCCATCCATATGAAGAATAAATACGCTAGGATCATTATAGATTATTCAAAATAGGTAACTCAATCATTAATGATATTCTCATAGACATAAAATTGTTAATAAATTTATTTCTCAAATAAATATGATCTATCTTTTTTAGGCCCCTATAACATTTAAGTTCATTCATACCACTATTAAGTGAAATAATTACATCTATTGATGGAATATTTATTGATGATCTATTTAAAGAAAATGATCTCATATTCTCAATTTACTTTTATGTCCTTACCATGTAAAGCAACACATATTCTATCCTCCCTTCACTTATTCACGGAAGAATTTTCCTCAGGAAAAGAAATAAAAAAAATTTCATTATGGAATATTATTCATTGAATTTAGAGACAAACTAGTCAAGTTCATCATTTTCTTATCTATGGTATACCCTTAACAAAATCTATCTCCTTTCTACACCCATGATTTTAAAAAAGATCTTAAGACTTGTGGGTACCTTAAAACATCTTATATTTCTTGTTCTGATGAGTGTGGAGTTTATGATATTTTCAAAACACATAAAAAGTAATCAATAGAGAATCTGATATTAACCTTCCATTACCAAACTCTATTGGGAGGGATAAAAATCTTTTAATTCCCGCACCACCATTCATCTTTAGTAATCTTAATTTCACAACTGAGAGAATAATGAATTGAAAATAATTGATAGCCTATTTTTTGATCTCAAGATACCTATCCCAAAAATTGATAAATAAAATAATATAAAACCACTTCTTGAACACTTGAACTATTCATTCTAATTCTGTTATCTATATTAACCTATAATAACCTTTATGGTGATTAATGAAATGGAATAATCAAAACTCATTCATATGATAGATGAAAATAAGAAGGCCTTAGGTTAGTCCAAATATTACATACCAGGTATTAATCTTTTCCATGGTATGAATCAAATACATCTATTGAAATATTCAATAGTGTTATACAACCTAAAAAATACTAAATCTACACATACATAAATTCTTAGTGTAATAAATTAATAATATTCTTAAATATGTTATTGTTTACATTATTTTTTACAATGATTAGGTTAATACAATTATTTCAGTCCCTAAAAATGATAGAATAACTATTTTAAAAAATGTAGTTGGGAGAATGTTTCCAAATCAAGTCAAAAACATGTAGTGTATTTATAGTGATTACTAAAAATTTAATTTTGATATAAGAAAATACCATTACCCACTTCCCTTCCTAGACCAAATAGTATAAAAATTAGGAAAAAATTAGGTGGAAAGTCACATTACTATTTTCTTGATGGTTACACTAGTTATTTTCAAATACCAATTTCACATAAAAACCATGTCCAAATAATTTTCACATTTCACTTTAGAACATACACATATATGTGAATACCTTTTGGAATTCATAATTCCGCCAAAACATTTCCAAGATGCATTAATTAAATTTTATTTGATTTTATGGATAGTTTCATTGAGTTTCTCGTGGATAATTTTACCATTTATGGTGATTAAATTGAATCGTGATTGTGTTCAATATCTTTGGTCCAATCACTTTTTGAACCATATTTAGTTTGAAACATCCAAAATAGTGTTAGACATGTTTGATTCTATTAATATCCATAAAAATTTATGTATCATTTCAATTACCCTCACTCGGTTACTTTAACAAGATGTTCCATTCAGTTTTGATGAGGCTTGAAAGATATAATTTTTTACAGTAAAAATTTACTCACATATACCCCAATCATTAAATTTTTTATTGGTACTTGTACTTTGAACTGATGTGTGATTCTTTTGATAGAGACATTTAGTAATTCTATTATTAAAAATAAAATACTTCTAGTATCATTTAATATACCTAAAAACATATTGTATAAAACTCAATATCATTACATTCTCATATAAAAATAACTTTTACATTTGTTTTTCTCTTTTGGGTAAATTTTAAACTTATTTATTTGGAGAAATATTCATCAACTTCATAAATAATTCCACTTTAATGTTCATAATTATAAATTGTGATTCTAAAATGAGGCTAATAAAATGGATTCTAATTCTATTAAATTATTCTTTGAGATTACAGAAATACCTCAAAAATAATATCATGTTATCAATTACTGTTGTACAATTTCAAGTTATTATTATTCTAAAATAAGGGATCATGAATTACCTATTGAATAATGTCTTATAAAAAAATTATCAGGGTATGCCCCAATTATAAATTATATAATTGATATAAAATTTCCACAAGAATATCCAAAGTAAAAAATGGAAAATTAAAAAGTGAATATAAATTTTATTTGGGAATATAGTAAACATTAGGGAAATAGGGATTTATTGATAATCAGGGGATGTTTAAATGAAGAGGAACATTCCAGTATTTTTAGATTATTTCACTCATTACCTATATGTGGGAACATTGGACCAAAAATATCCTTATAAAATATCTTAAGCTTTTTTTTATATTTCACATGCTCATCAAAGAGTCATATGAGTTCCTTCAATATTGTCCCATGTACCCATAATTTGAAACAATTTCAAAAATTAACAAGATTCCCCATAACCCTTTAATATTATATGATATACTTTCTGTATTGGAAATAAATTTATTGGGAACCTTACCACCATATAATGGATTCACAAATTATTTTTTCATTTTTTATGATTCAATGTGGGTAGTGGTGAAACCCACTATAGATGACGATGGAAATAGTGGGATTGAGGTCCTTAGAACATATTTATTTTATAGGTTTGGAATGCGACATGAATTAATGAGTGACTTAGAATGTTATTTTTTCAATTAAAATATAGATTGTATTTTGAAAAAATACATGGTCCATAGATATTTCTTTGTTTTTGATAACATATCATAATAATGACACTTATTCTATCTGAAACTCACATTTACTGTATTTACATAATGTTTCTCCCTTCACAATGTCTCTCACACAATATTCAAATGATCCTGATATTCCTCATTGTTCTGGGAGTATATCATAATATCTTCAATAAAGACTACCAAAATAATTCAATTTAATATCGGAAGAAACTAGTCATTAAATACATGAAAATTTCTATAGAATTAGTGATTCTAAAGGGCATTACCATGAAATTGTATTGTACCTACCTATTTCAATAGGTATTCATGGGAATATCTTCCTTTCTCGGTTTTAATTTGTGATACCTCAAATGATTTTCCTCATTAGAGAAATACTCAACTCCAGATAGTTGATCAAACAATTCGTCAATCCATGGTATGGGATACTAGTTCTTTATAATGATTTCTTTGATCTCACAATAATAAATGCAGAGGCACATTGATCTATCCTTATTCATTATGAAGAGGACTGGTACACCCCATGATGAAGCCCTCAAGCATATAAAACTCTTTTCAATATTCTCCAATAACTACTTATTCAGTTCTTCCAACTCAATGGTGTCCATTAACTAAGGTTTCTATGATATAGGTAGAGATCCAATAATAATTTCAATTGAGAACTCAACATCTAATTCCATATGATGAAAAGTCAATTCATACGAGAATACATAGGTGTAGTCCCCCAAAATGGGCATGTATTCAGTCATGATTCTTTAATTTGTCTTAATAATTTATGTTATATATGCTTTATCATAGGGAAATAATATGAACACTTGAGATGATTATTTTTAAGTTATTCATCTTCCTCCTTACACTTGTATAGAATTAGAGTATGTTTTGGGTTTTGAATAGTGATATCCCTTTCCAGAATGTTGGTGTTGTATTTATATAAAGATACCTAATCCGTGACCAATATATTATTAAACTCTACCAAAGGAAGTATGATAAGATTTTCTTGGAGGTTTAGTCTATAAACCTTAATCGGGGTGGTTATATAAACTTTGGATGAAATAATTTCCCCATCTTTTTTTTCATGAATAACTCAACAAATAAATTGTAATGTCGTGTTTAAATAATTCAACTAAACTTGAAATATATGTACGAATGCGTAGAACAAGAATCAAATGGTATGTTCTATATTCTTTTATGAAGAATCATCGTACTTATCACCACATCATTGTAAGGTTACACCTAAATAGTAGTGATAGAATATTCACTTACATGCCACCTAAGATGTTTTTGTTGTTGATTGCCTCAAACAACCCATCGAATAAGGAAATTTATTGCATAATTATCATGTTCATTGCAGTTGAATCACTTCATTATATGTTGAGTTTTGATTTGAACCATCATTTCTTCATCCACAATAGTGGGATTTTTCAAATACCTTTGGCATTCATTATCCATATTCCCCATTCTTCCACATTCGAATAATTTTTTGGTTCCCTCTAGACAATCCCTAGATGCTTCTTCCCACAATTTTGACTCATGGGATAATGGGTTTTCTTTCTATTATGTGATTTTTTTGATGATCCTACAATATTAAACTCTATTTTCCACTTTTTATCTTCATAACCACGAGACCAATGAGATCTTTTGATCTCTATTTAATCCATAATGGAACAACATAAAATCTTCTCATAGTCGTCAAAGTCTCAAATCTCTAATTCCTTTCATAGACTCAGATTTATTCCACTAAATAATTGTTCCACCTTACATTTTGTGTCCATGATAAAGATAGAGTTGTAACTTTCAAGCGTTGAAATTTTTTCTTTATAAACCCTGATAGACTCGTCATCCATCTACTTTATTCCAAGTAACTTTCATTCCATTTAATATGGAGGGTTTGTGGAATATATTTATTGAAAAATATTTTCTCAAATTCCACCCAATCCATAAAATCAATTTCATATTTGGACGTTTTTATTGATCAGTATCCACCACTGATCAGCTTCCCCATCAAAATGATAGATTTTTGTCACAACATTTACTTATTCTTAGCACTAGAGGATCAATAATATCTTCTCAATAGTGTTAATACATTATTCTATGATGAGGGGAATAACTGATCCACTAAATATAGGAGGAATTTGATGTGTATAGGATTTATCCTCTACTTGACCTTCCTTAGGATAAAGAAGGAGTTCCAAAGAATTCAAGTTATTATTCCAAACATTATCAATTTGAGAAAGTATTATCATTAAGTTTTGACCACCTATTCCTGTCATAGTTTTTATTTCATTAGCTAAACCATCACATTTCCTATCACATCAATTGTTGGAATGAGTTCTCCAATTTCCATCCATTAACTAAGAAAAATAAAATACAATTAGGGGGATCTAATAATTATCTAATATGCATATAAACATTTAATATTGAATATATAAGGATAAAATTTTAAATTAAGTGTATCCTAACTTCTGGTTTCCTATGACTAAATATATGTTATGCACGGTAATAGAATTATCCATAGGGTTATTACTAAAGTGTTATAGTTCTAATCTCTATAAATAACTAGACCATACTCTGATTCCAACTATAATGGACCTAGCATTTTATAATTATTATTACATGATTTTAAGCATAACAACCCTTCAAATACAAACCAAGGATTGTAAAGTCTAGTGTTCCTAGATGACAAGGTACATAAAACTGAAAACATGGAATGGAAATAAAAACATATTTTATTTAATCTCTATAAAGTTCTCAAAAATTACATTGAGCTCTTACACTTTCATAGGATAACTTGGGGAATAAATGAAAGAATGTATGAGTTAAAAACCCAGTAAGGGAATAGGCATCTTAATAAAGCATATCACATGTGTTAGAAGGCATGAAATGATAACAAAAAAGGCATGGAATATGAATAAACCTATGGGAGCATAACATACAGAACATGGAATCATTCAGTCATAGAATAATATAAATATAAAAAAACATACAATATGGCATAAGAATGAGTCAATCCTAACCACGAAGACCATTTCTCATTGTGTATCATGAGTCAAGGCTAACCACCAAGACCATTTCACATGGAGGAGAATGAGTCAAGGCTATCCCCCAAGACCATTGCACACGGCGTCGCATTAGACAAAATGTTACCCAATTAATTGGAGGGATATATGGATGAAACCATCATAACAAATTTAAGAATATGCCTTCCACATGAATAATCATACATAAGAAATCACACATAAGAATAAGGGTTAACCATGGAAAGAATTTAGTATAATAATCATTTCAAAAGACATAACTAAAGGGAGTATCATAATGGTGTCCATGAAAGAATGGATTTAAATCATACATGTAAATTTATATTGGGAAATAGGTATAGATAATGATAAGTGATGTCAAAATGAAGTGAAAAATATAAAAAATGTTTTAAGAAACCATATAAATAAGACATTTTAGTGCAGTTTATGTAAAATATTAATGAGAATTTAAAGCAGTAAAACATAATATTTTATATAAAACCATAAATTAACCAAGATTAATTTTAATGATAAAATTAGTGATATTAGAGAAATAAGGGAGGGTTAAAATAGATTATGGATGATATATGTAAATGTGTGAGAAATTGGGAATATCCCTTTAATCATGTTTACTGATCGGAGAGAATTGAGAAGGGAACCTTTTTTGAAACATGTTTTTCACTATCAAAGAAAGATGAAATGATATAGATATATTATTTTGCAACATATTGACAGAATTTAGAATAATTACTTAAAAATAAATAATAATTACATTGTGTTAATGATAAGGAAATCATAACTTGAAGGAAAAATAGAGGTTTGGAAAGAATCTCTAATATTATGTATGAAACTATTCGTCACTTGATCTTATTTTTCAAGATAATGAAATTAAACACATAAATTAATTAATTTAAAACCTTTTATACATGTATTTGATTTAGAATAATTTAATTAATTTTTTTAATATCCTTTTTTATGAGTTAAAGAATAAATTTGGACTCCATTTAAAAAAAATTCCAATTTTATAAAATTTATTTTTTAATTAAAATTATCATTTATTCAAAAAAATACCAATTTTAAAATTATAACTCCTTTTATATCACTTTGAATACTTAATTAAGGTCCCATAAAATTATCTTATAATTATAGGACAATAAAATATTAATTTATTAATATCTTTTGAGAAAATAATTTTTTTTAAATCATTATATTATTTATAAAATTATAAATAAAATTATATCATTTATAAAAAATACCTACACTTAATTTATCATTTTAATAATATTTATTAACTTGTACCATGATATAAATTTATCATATTTTTACTTATAAGATACCGAAATTATATTTATACTTTTATAAGTGAGTTTACTATTCTATTGGATAGGTTTCTATTTTTAATGTTCACATTACTATTCCAAAGGTCATGTTATTATTTCGTTGTTTTAGGTTTCTTAATTTTTATACATACATATAATTTAATTCATTCTTTATTTAATTTTTTTATTTTTTCCTCTAAGTAATTTTATGCGGTTTATACTATATGAATATATTATAAGAAGATAGTTTCCATTGAAAAATTTTATGGTTGTTACATTCTACCCACCTTATGAAATTTATCCCGCAAAATTTTGTTTTACCTAATTAGAGGAAAACTGGTGAGGATACTTCTCCTTCATTTCTCCCCCGGGTTCCAATGTTGCATCTTCAGACTTTTGGTTATTCCATAGTTCTTTGACCACGTGAGTAGTATTTTTGTATAGAACCTTATCTCTTTGGTCCATCATCTTCACTGAATACTCCTCATAAGAGAGATCATTTTCCAACTATACTACCTATGAATTTATTAAATGTGAGGGATACATAGAATACATCATTTACTTGAGATATGGTTGGTGGAAGTGCTAGTCAATATCCCACAGCTCTAACATGATTAAGAATTTCAAAGGGGTTGATGTACATGGGACATAGATTTCACTTCCTCCCAAATATCATTATCCATTTGCATAGAGATATGTGGAAGGATAACATGTCTCTGATATTAAACTCCAGGTCTCATTGATAATTGTATGAATATATCTTATATAGATTATTGGATTTCATGATGTGTAGTTGATTTTTTTCACCTTTTCCACCATTTCATTGACCATTTTAGGTTGGAGAATTTTACGTTCACCATGTTCATCACAGAATGTCAGTGTTCTATATATTTTCCCATAAAGAGATTAACATTGTTCCATTTGGATGCTCGAGTGGAAACTATTATTGTATGAGAACTTGAAAAGAGGTAGGTATTGGTCAAATCCTCTCTTAAAGTCCATTGAACAAGCTATTAACATGTCATTCATTTTTTGAATAGTATGCTCAAATTGTCCATCAGTTAGAGGATAATAGGATGTACTGGAGTTCAAAGAAGTTTTTATATCATATTGAATTCTTTTCCAGAACTAAGAGGTAATTCTCATATCTCAATTAGATAAAATCTATAGTGGTGCTCAATGAATACTCACTATAATTCCCCATACTTTACATACATTTATATTACTTTGAAGTTGAATACTATTAGTTAAAAAATATGACAAAGCCACAAAAATTCCATATTAGTATAGTTTCTTTAGAAACTGGGAGACATAAACAAGTGGTTCATTATACATCTTCATTGTCTCCCACTTATTTCTTCATAACTAGATACCATTTTCACATATATTACCTAATACCCTTATACATAACCTAGATAAAAGAAACATTTTAATGGATGGGCTCAGATTCTCAGTAGGGGTAAAGTAGGGAGATATCAATCATGTCATAATCATAAGAACATAACATTTGAAAATCTTATCCTACATTTGAAAGATCATGATATCATCACATGGGATAAATCATGAAAGTTACTAAGAAATGTGAATGTATTCACAAAATTCATAACATAAGAAACGAAATTTTGTTGCACACACATTATCATAGAAAATAATTTCATATTAGTGAAGGCTCATTACCAAGACCATCATAGTGGGAAAAGTCGATCATTTAACTGAGTTCACCACTCGTTCCATCCCAATATTACTGAATCAATATCATTTTTCATTATATCCATGTATGTCTCATGAGATATAAATCTTTGTCCAATGCATTGGATGGAGATATAGGTCCCACCCATATCATAATGAAATAATTCTTATGTGTTCCACAATAACATATATGATTCATCAAACCCCAAGGAATAAAATGGTTTTCTATAAACATCATTCCACCATAACATAATTCATGTGAAACAAATGGATTTCATAAATAAGATTCAATCATAAAAACTATCAAATAATTGGAACAATAGGGATATTATACTTTAAACGTAACCCAATTAAATAATCCCCTCTTATATGCAATGTAATTTTTATATAACACTTGAAATTAATTTTTAAGGAAAATATACATACTTCTTCAAAAACGTTTTATTTTATCAAAAAGAAGTGAAATTTTTAAAGAAAATAATTTATTTGAAAATAAACATGAAATATTTTAGATGATGATTCATGGAAAATAGGATTTATGATAATGTAAAAATTTGTTCATGTCCTATAACTTTAAATAGAACAATCTTCTCATACTGTTTCCAGAAATTCAAAAAACACCTCGTATCGAATAAAGAAAAAATATTCATTTCATACTATTTAATAAAAATTAAACAATGGGAAAAATTGAATATAACCAATTATATAAGAATAGAAATAATGTTACATATTTATAAAACATGGACATCGATGATAAATATACCATAGTAAATACTTGTGTATAAACAATCTTAGATAAAAATGAGATTACAAAATTATCCATTGCCTTATGTCCAATATCATTTGTATGTACCCGAACCTCATATATGTTGATTTTAATAATTTAATTGACTTATTTTAGCATCATAGTCATTTTTATAATACCATATATGATCAAATTATCATTTGTTAACAAAATTTTATTACTACTAGTTATTCGGGTATTAACTGCTCATTTTCTTAATCATGTTTCATAGAATAAGTTTTGGTTCACCTTCATAGGTCATATTTATAAAATTAAAAATTATTTTCACATAATATATACCATATTTATTCATTATTTACATTTATATAATCATTCTTTAATGAATACCATATAGAATGAATCACATCGCTTCATGGATACGGTAGGTTGTACGTATACTTGAGCAATGATATCATTCACATATTTGATAAATGGTATTAAATTGGATGGGGTATAATATTTAAAAAATAATATCATGTTATAATAATAAAATATAGTTATTTTTTCCATCATTATATCCATCTATGTAAGGTGGTGGTGAAAAATAGATTACACCCCAGTGTGGAGACGGTAAGCCATACGTACGCACGCTTGGTGATTTCATTTTTCATAGGATGGATAGAAGATGGAAAATGGTAGTTTCATAATTATAATAAAATATCAGTATATAAGTGATACTGCAGTTATTACTTTTTAATTAAATATCTCAGGAAGTGTAAGTGGAAGAAGAAATAATTTTGAAAGAATCGGTAGGTGAGACTACCTCTTTTTCGATGTGCTTCCTCTAAATCTCCTCTTAGAAGACTAGTGTTGGTCTTTGAAAAAAATACTAGAACCTCTAGAATGTATCTAGGGAAGTTGAGAAGGTAAAATGGTTGGGGATAACCGAGATTCAATGCTCATGGTGATGTGAATAGGTTAGTGATTATGTCACCATTATAATTGAGGAGAGGAGAACTTTTGGATACTCCATAAATAATAATTTATAATAATACAAAACCCTAAATAAAAACCTCCAAAATGTCCCAATTTCTACGATTATTTGATATAAGTTTTAATCTAATCATCCAATTAAATTTTTTCAAGTTTAATGTCAATTAAAACAATAATATTGCAATTAAAAGTCAGTTATTCTATTTAATTTTTAACAAGGGTAACAAATATATAAATATTAAAGTGTTAAATATTTACTTATTTGATTTCAATTAGACCACAAATAAATAAAATAGGACATTTTAGTCAATATAATAATTATTATATATATTTTTTAAAAAAATTATTATTTTAATATAATTTATTGAAACTTTATTTTTCTAAACAAACGATAGTGTCAATTTTGACACTATTAAATTAATTGATTTTTAAAAATATTAGCATAAAAAGTTAACATCAAAAAAACTATTTTATTATATTAATAAGAGGTCAAGGTAATCTATAAAATTCATTTAACATGTTAATTAGCTAAAATTATATTTATTTTAAAATTATTAATAACATTTATTTGTTATCTCCATTAATAAAATAATTACTGCCTCAATTTTGTGTAATTATTTAAGGTACTTATTTTTGGAAATAAAAATTAAAATAAAGTACTATAATGAATATAAATATTCTATATTTTATAATAATACTTATATTTGAATTTATCTCCTTGAAAATCTGACATTAAAATGTTTTAATTTTGAAAACATGAATGTGACAACTTTAACATCACTTTAAATAAAATAATATATGTGTCACAATCTCTTTAATAAGATAAAAATTGTCACTAAGTCAGCCCAAGGACGGTTTTGGTTGATATATACTTGAAAAATAATATTTTTTAAAGGGTTTGGGTTCTTTGATGGTTATTATAATTTTAATAAAAATTGTTTTATTGAGTTCTCATCAATTAATTAATTTTTACATCATCAAAGTACAAGACTTTGAATAAATTATTTATCTATTAAAAATTTAAAATAAATTACCATGATAAATAAAAACATCTTATCTTTTAAATTAGTATTTATAAACTAATTTATCTTATGTGTAGCCTAATTTTAAAAATTATATATTTTTTTAATTTGAGTTTGATATTTAATATTTATTTAGATAAATTATATTAATTGTCTTAATCTCATCCAAGTGCCTTCCAAAGGACATCATTTCTACCCAAGGATGATTTATGTCTAAACACACTCATCCAGTGATATTAATATAATTTTTAGTGTAATTTTATAATAGTATTCTTACCATTAATTACCAGATTTACATTTTTACCGTACTAATAAAAAATATTGAAGTTATTATTCATAATGCCCAAAAATAAAATAAAACTATTTAATTAATTTGGAAAACCTGATTTTAAATATGGAATCCATTTTTCAAAAATCATTACAATTAAGTTTTATTAATTAATTTAAAATTAATCCCGTTGTTGGAAGGAGAGAATGTGTATTAAAAATTAAAACATTGAAAAATATTGAACTGTTTTTATATCTGAATACAATGTAAAATTAATTCGAATAAAATACATTATATTTAATGATAAAAATATATTATATTTATAATTTAAACCCATTTAATATTATAATTTAGCCATATAAATTATTTCTATGAAAAAAGTTGTTTTTAATTACAATTTATTGTATTTTTACTATTCATCAAAATTTGAATGTTATCAAAAAAATATTAAAATTTCATGCAAAGTAAATTTTTATAACCTGATTTAATAGAAAAAAGTTTTTTCATATAAAAATATTAATGTTTCAAAATCATAATTTTGAAAGGGGACACTATTAAAATGTGGAACAAATTTCCTTCAAAAAATATAAGTTTTTATACATCAAATACAGTTTATCCATACCCTATGAAAAAAATATCTATTAGATGAATATAAAAAAATATTATGTATATAACCTATATATTTCATTAATTTCATTTAATAATAGTAATTAAATAAATTTATTAATAAAAAAATCAATTATATAATTTATTTATATTTTTCCTAAATAATTGTCAACAAATGAATTCACTATACATTTCTATAACTCAATTATATTTATTTCTACTAACATAAGTCTATGTTTAAATGGACATTTAATACATAAATATTCTCATGGTTCATCTAAACTTGTGATTGCGTGCAATGAAAGCTACTTAAGAATTAAAATTATTTAGAGAAAATATTTCACAAAACATTCAGGTGCTACATTCTACCCCCCCTTAAACTGAATTTATCCCTCAAAATTTGTCATTTGGATAAAAATAGAAAATGACATATCTACCTCATCATATCATCATGTTCCCACATATCATCCTCAAATTGGTGTTTCCACTACAACACATTAACAAAACGAGTTCTCTTGTTTCACAAAACTTTTTCACTACGATCCAGAATCTCTATCGGTCATTCTTCATAAGTAATATCTTAATAAAGTGGTACAACTTCTATGTTTAGTACATGTGAAGGATCAGGTATGTAAATTATTAGGTGAGATACATGGCACACATCATGAAGTTAAGAGACATTTGGTAGAAGTTCCAATCGGTAAGCTACCTTCCCAATACAATCCAGAATTTTAGAAGGATTGATAAACTTAGGGATCAGCTTTCGCTCCGTTCCAAATCGTATTAATCTCTTCCATGGATATATTCATAGAAACACCTTTTTATCCACATCAAACTATATTTCTTTTCTTCGGTTGTCTGCATAATTTTTTTTCAACATTGTGCTACTTTTATGTGTTGTTGAATAGATCTAAACTTTTGTGACATTTCATCAATAAGATTAGTTCTTAATATCTTTCTTTCCGCAACGTCATCCCAACAAGTTAAGGTTCTTAAATATCTTCTATAGATGGATTTATAAGGAACCATCTAAATACTGTAGTTAATGCTATTTTTGTATGAAAATTAAACCAATGGTATGTGTAGATCCCAACCACATTTTAAATCCATATAAGAAGCCCTCAACATGTCTTCTAGAGTCTAAATTTTTTACTCAGAATGAACGTCTATCTGAGGGTGATAAGTAGTGATAAAAATTTACTCTGTATCTAGAGCCTACTGATGACTTTTCCAGAACATCAAGGTAAACCATAGATCCCAATAAAATATAATAGAAAGTGGTACTCCATGAAATCTTACCACTTCCTTTACTTATATCTTGAAAAGATGGTCAATATAGAAATCATATCTAATAGTAATGAAGTGTGCCAACTTTGTACGATGATAAACTATAACCCATATAGAATTAAATCCTTTAGATGTTTTTGGATGTCTAAGGAAAAATTCCATAGTGGTTTTTTCACATTTCCCTTCTTGTAGAGGTAATGGTTATAAAATCCCCTTGAACTTATATATGATGGCCTTAACATACTGACAAACAAATTACTAAGAGTCATATTCGACCACATCACTTTTCATGACATCCCACTAAAAAACTCTTTCATGTCCATGTATATCATTGTGCTTCTAGGGTTAATAGAGAATTAATAACTATGAGCCTCATCCAATAACTCCTTATTAAATTCTGGGATGGGAGAAATACAAAACTAATTCCTAAACCTTGTTATTCCATCACAATCAATGTTGAATTCAAGGTCATTTGTCACCTTATTTTTATCTCTACATATCCCTTCTAGGATTCTATAATCATCACATTTAAATATGGTTTAACATTTAATTGAGAAAGATAGGATTTATCCCATTCATTAAAAATTTCATGATACATCCTTTTCAAATCCATAAATATAGGATCTTTTGTGATCTTCATCATTGATAGGCTAGCATATTCTTTTCAACTCAAAGAATCTACCAGCTTGTTCTCTTTACCAAGGTGGTAATATATTGATTATTCATAATCATTAATCAACTCCAATGATATTCTTTGATTCATATTCAGATCCTTTTGTGTAAAAATATATTTCAAACCTTTATGATTAGTATCTATATCACACTTTTCACCGTAATTATATTGCCTCTATTTCAATAGTGAAAATATCACCATAGATATCTCCAAATCATGTGTTGGGTAATTTTTCTCCTGGAATTTTAATTATCATGAGGAATAATCTTGAACCATATCATTTTACATGATAACACAACCCATCCTTTTTTAGATGTATCACTATATATCGCAAACCTTTCTCCAGTACAAGGTAGTGTAAACATAGTTGCATTGGATAACCTTTTTCTGAGCTCTATACAATTCCCTTCATATTCCTCCATCCACACAAAATTAACCCATTTTCGAGTCTACTTGGTTATTAGGTTAGATAATCATGAAAAATATTTCATAAAAAGTTGATAATATCCATCCAAACCAAGAAAAAATCATATCTTAGTTACCTTTTTTGGCCTCGACCAACATTTAATAAATTTTTTTCTAGATCCATATATATCCTCTCTCTTGAGATTATGTGACCCAAATATGAAATATTAGGAAGAGAAAATTCACAACTGGTAAATTTTGAATAAAGAATCTTCTTTATCAGGTTCTTCCATACAATTCTCAAGTGATCTTCATGTTCTTCATTGCTCTTCAAATATACATGAAGAAATTCTATAAAGGCTACCAAAAACTGATCAGTATACACTCTGAAAACTCAATTAAATAGATCCATGAAGACATAGGGAAATTATTAAGACTAAAATTCATCACTATAAATTCATTGTGTCCATACCCTATACGAAAAACTGTATTTGATATATCCACCTTCTTGGACCTTAATTGAAGATATCCTGAACAAAGATCAATCACGGAAATGTATTGAGCTCCACTTTGTTGGTTTAATAAGTCATCAATGTGGGGGAGAGGATATTTTTTCATGATAGTGATCTTGTTATGTTTTCAATAATCAATGTAGAGTATCATTGATCCATCTTTCTTCTTAACAAATTGAATAGGTGCTCCCTAATGTGACACACTTGGGTGTATAAGTCCCTTGTCAAGATTCTATGGGAGTTTATTCCTCAATTAATGAAACTCAATTGGGGTCATTTTATAAGGTTTCTTTGAAATATGAATATCACTTGGTATGGGTTCAATTGAAAACTCAACTTCAAGATTTGGTAAAAGACCTAGTAATTCTTCTAGAAAGACATCATAAAAATATTCAATAATTGGTGTATTAATTATTGTGAGTTTCTCCCCAACCATTAGTGATAAATAACCTTCATTTATATGGATGAATAACCATAAAGTGGAATTAATTTTCACTATATGTTCATACTCATCCTTGTATTGATAGACGATGATAGATTGATATGGAATACAAAATGTGACTTCCCTTCCTTGGCAATTAATATGATATCTATATAGAGAAATCCAATCCTTGTCAAATATCACATAAAATTCCACTATATAAAGTATCATAAAATTTTCAAGGAGATCATTCCCACAAAATTCAACCAGAAATGAATTATAAACTTTTGATGCAACCGTTGTTCCATTAGGAGTTGTCATAGATGACTCAATATCTAATTGTTGATGTAAAACAATGATACCGTTAGAGAATTATTCTGAAATAAAAGACCATGTCGATCCAAAATCAAATAAAACATTTTCTACCTTAGAATGGATGGTTACTGTACCTTTCACCACTTCATTATCATACTCCACATCACCGACAGTGATCGCATGTGACTTGACTTTGTCATTGGCCTTAAATTTTTTTTATGTAGATCATCATCAATAACCCTTGGATTAGGTACTTGATTGGAATAATTCCCCATTACCTTTCACTTGTAACATTGAAGTGAAAGAGGTGCATTTTATATATCCTTTTCTCTTTTCTGATCATTAGACATATGTTTACCATCACTTTGGAATTCAAATGTCGGATCAATTTCTTTTCCACACATAAAAAATTTACCAGTCCATTTAATAAAATTGCTTCTTTGTTTCTTTCCAAACTTGTATCATAAGGGAAAACTCTTATTCTTTTCAGTGTGGTCTTTATATTTTCAATTGAATTCCATTTTTTCTATTCTTATCAAACCCATTGGACAGATAGGTTACATCAATCTCCAACTCAACCTTGAGAGCACATAAAATGATATCTTTGTAGCTATTAAAGTCCCTTACAGATAATGCCTTCTAGACACTTGGTTTTATGCCACTAAAAATTGACCAATTTTACTCGCAGTTTGGATAATAATTCTAGAAGTGTACCTTTCAAGTCTTGTAAATTTTTCATCATAAGTTCCAATGGATTTAAAATCCTTTTTTTAAGTTCAAGGAACTACTTCTCTATCCTTTTTTAAATTATACGAGAAAAGTAATTATTAAAAAAAAGTTCTTGAACTTTTCCCATTTCATGGACTCAATTTTATCTATTTGAATCATATTCTAGATAAGGTTCCACCATTTAACAGCTTCACCTTCCAAAAAATAGACTACTAAGATAACATTATCATGTTTTGAACATTTGATAAATAGAAATATCTTTTCAGTGAAACTAATCCATTATTTATCTACTAAGGGATTAGAAGACCCACTCAGATATGTTGGATGCTACCTATTAAAGGACTCAACATAATGTTGTTCCCTCTATTTCTCATTTGGAAGTCCTGATTAATTTATTTCTTGAGAAATTTGTATGAGCATACCTAATTGATTTTTCATTCCAGATCCCATAAAATTTGGTTTCTTTAGAGGATAATCATTTCATTCCCCATCACATTTAGCATTAATACAGTTCCGTTGGGTTCTATACATTTACTAAAACAAAGAAGTATAGTGTGAGAAACACTGATCATAATGGAAAAAACACATAATCAAGAATAAAATTTCAGTTTATGAAACTTTAGGGTTTATCCTAGATTATTGATGATCATTTATAAATCACTAGGATAGTAACCTATACTATGACATATTCTTTGGGATCTTCCTATTTTTTTCTCATCCTAGATTCTGAAGGTTAACTCTACTTTTCCTCTCATACAAAATAAAATTCTCCATACTCTACATAGATTGATATTACATTAATGTTGAATAATATTAATTAAGAATATAATAAATCTATGACATGGCCCATTGGTTATAGTTTCTTTAGAAACTGGGAAACATAAACAACAGGTTCATAAGACATATTCATTGTATCCCACTTATTTTGTCATAAATTGACCACTTTTTTATATATCTTATCTAATATACTTCTTTAGGGAATGGGGAAAAGAAACATATGAAAGGGAGACCTCAAATGCTCCGTAAAGGTAAAAAAGTGAGATATCAATCATATCATAATCATAAGAATAGAAAATTGGAAAATCTTATCCTGTATATGAATGATTGTGATATCATGCCATGGGATAAATCATGATACTTCATAAGAATCAACAAACATAATCCCAAAAGTCAAAACATCAAACATGAAATTTTGGGGCACACACAAAATCATATAAAATCATTTAATATGATTCAAGGCTCATTTCCAAGACTATAAAAGTGGACAATATCCATTACTGAAATGAGACAACTCCTCGTTCAAGCCTTGTATTAAAAAACTGAGATCATTTAGTATTACATCCATGTCTATCTCATTAGAGATAAATATTTACCCAATTAATTAGAGGGAGATATATGTCCCACCCATATCATAATGAAATAATTATTATGTGTTTCATAATAACATAAATCATTCATCATATCCTACGGAATAAAATGGGTTTCTTTAAACATCATTCCATCATAACATAATCCATGAAAAACAAATGGATTTTATAAATAGAGTTCCATCATACACACAATAAAATCATAGTAACAATAAGGATATTATAATTTAAACATAACCCTATTAAATAATTTCATCTTATAAGGAAAATAATATTCATATAACACTTGAAATTAATTCTTGTGGAAAATATCCTTCTTTAAAAACAACTTATTTTCTCAAAATTCCATGAAATTTTAAAACAAGATAATTTACATGAAAATAAATGTGAAATATTATAATGTAAGATTCATGGAAATAAGGAATTATGAAAATTTAAAATTCTATTCATGCCATATAAGTTAAAAGAGAACATTCTTCTTGTACTTTGACTGGAAAGTGAAAAAGTACCTTGTACCGAATAACGACAAAATATTCCTTTCATAACGTTTAATAAAAATCTAAACAATTGGTAAAATTGACTTTAAATAATTTTATAATAATATAAATACTAATAAATATTTGAAGAATCATTGAAATGGATGATAAATTTATACCAGTAAATTCTTATCTATAAACGATCTTAGATAATAATGAGATTGTGATATTATACCTTACCTTAGGTCTAATTTATTTTGTATGTATCCAAACCCCTTGTATAATGTTTTAAATAATATCATTGAAAAATTTTAGTATCGAATTTATTTTTTTGATATCATATATGATTATATTTTAATCCATTTGTTAATAAAATTTCATTATTATTATTTTTTTGGGTGCTGACTTCTTCATTTTCTAAAACATGTTTTGTTGAATAAGTTTAGTTTATCCTTCACAGGCCATAGTTATATCATTAAAAACTAATATTAACATAATATTTACCATATTTAATCATTATATACATTTATATAATCATTATTTTTTGAAGAGAATATATAATAAATCTTATCTCATCGTAGAGATGGTAGGCCATACATATGCACAAGCAATGATATCAATACCATATTTGTTGAATTGTATTGAATTGTATGGTGTATAATATTTCAGAATTAATATAATATTATAATAATCATATATAGTTATTATTTCCATAATTATAACCATCCATGTATGGTGGTGGTAAGAAATAGATTACAGGACAGTGTGGAGACCGTAAGTTGTATGTAAGCACGTGTGGTCACTTCATTTTTCGTAGGATGGATAGAAGGTGGAATATAGTTGTTTCATAATTGTAATAATATCTCAGTATATAATTGATACTAGAGTTATTGCTTTATAATGAAACAGCTCATGAAGAGGAAATATAACAAGAAATAAGTTTGAATGAATGGGTAGGGGAGATTACCTCTTCTTCGACATGCTTCCCCTAAATCTCCTCTTAGAGCACTAGAGATGTCCTTTGAAAAAGACTAAAACCTCTAGAATGTAACTAGGGAAGTTTATAAGGGAAAACATTAGGGGATTTCCAAGCTTTAATGATCAATTTGAAGTGAAGAGGTGACGGTGGAGGTGCAAATTTATAATTGAGGTGAGGGGAACTTTTGGAAACTCCAAAAATAATAATTTATAATAAAATCGAACCATACAAAAAACTTCCAAAATGTCCCAATTTCTAATATTTGATGAGATAGTGTTTTAATATCACAAAAAAATGAATTTTTAATAAGTTTTATATCAATATAAACCTCTATATTTTAATTAACATTTAGTTGTTCCATTTAAATTTTAACAAGGGTAACAATTATTTAGCTATTAAATAGGTTAAATATAAACTTATTTGATGTCAATTAGATTATAAATAAATGTATTATAATATTTTATAAAATATAATAATTATTCTATATTTTTTTAAGAAAAATTACGATTTTTAGTTAATTTAATGAAACATTATTTTTCAAAACAAACAATAGTTTTAATTATGAACGTATTAAATTCATTGGTTTTTTAAAATATTAATTTAACAAGTTAACATAAAAAAATAATCTATTATATTCCTAAGAGGTAAATGACATCTATAAAATTCATTGGACATATTAATTAGCCCAAATTATATTTATTTTAATATTGGTAATAACATTTATTTTCTATATCCATTAATAAAATAAATACTGCATCAATTTTGTGTAATTACTTAATATACATATTTTAAAAAAAAATAAAAAAAAATATGATGAAAATAAATCTACTATCTTTCATAATAATAATTTTAGTCAAATTTATCTTCTGGAAGACCTTATATTAAAAATTCTATAATGCTCCAAATGGTCACTAACTTGGCACTTGGATGGTAATGGTGGAGATATACTTGAAAATTACAATTTTTTCAAGTGTTTGGGTCCTTTGATGGTTATAATAATTTTAATAAAAAAATTTATTGATTTATCATCACTTAATTAATTTCTACATCAAAAAAGTACAAGCCATTAAAATAAATAATTTTTTCCTAAAATTTACAAAAACTATTCCTTGATAAATTAAAAAAATTGTATTTAAAATGAGTATTTATAATAGAATTTACCTTCCTTTTAACATTGTTTTAAAAAAGTTATAGTTATTAAAATTTGAGGGGGCATATTTAATTTTTCTTTAACTAAAATATATTAAATGTCCTAATCTCATCCAAGTGGCTTCCAAAGGACACCATTTTCACACAAGGATGATTTAGGTCAAAACACAATCATAAATTGATATAAAGGCAATTTTTAAGGTAATTGTATAATAGTATTATTACCCTTAATTACTGTATTTACACTTTTATCATATTAATAAAAAATATAAAATATACTATTCATAATTCTCAAAAAATAAAATATAACCATTTAAATAATATAGACCTAATGATTAAAAATATGGAATCCATTTTTCTAAATTAAAAATAAAAAAGTTTTAGTAATTATTATAAAATTAATCCCATTTTTTGAAAAAAGAGAACGAGTTTTAAAAGTTAAACATTTCAAAATATTGAAATGTTTTTACATCTGAATACAATGTAAAATTAACGCTATTAACATACATTAAATTTAATAATAAAAATATATTCTATTTATAATTTAAAAACATTCAATATTATTATTTAATCATATAAAATATTTCAATGAAAAAAGTTTTTTCAATTAAAATTTATTGTATTTTTACTATTCATCAAAAATTGAATGTTATCAGAAAAATATTTAAATTTCATCCAATGTAAATTTATATATCCCTCTTCCAATGAACAAGTTTTTATTATCATATAAATTTTTTTATTTTTTCAAAATAATAATTGAAAAAGGTTTCCCCGTTAAAAGGTGATAAAATTTACCATTTAAAAATATAGGTTTTATATATAAAATAGGGTTTATTCATACACTATGACAAAAATATATATCGGATGAATATCAAAACTAATTTATTGATAATATAGAATAATAATTTTATTAATTTCATTTACTAATAGTAATTCACTCAATTTATTAATAAAAAAATAAAAATATATAATTGATTTTTATTTTTCATATATAGATGGTAGAGAATGAATTCACAATACATATTCATGAGTTAAATTTATTCTCGCTAACCTAAAAACTAGTTTAAAATGGTCATTTTATAATAAGGGTATCTTGTAGTTCATTTAAACTTACAATTTCATGCAATGAAAGCTTTTGAAGAATTAAAATTTTTCAGAAAAAATATTTCGTAAAAACATCCTAGTGTTACACACTCCACTTCCCAGATTTATATACATGCAAGTTGATCAAGTGAGAAGTCCACTTGATTTTCAATAAAGTGAATTTTATTTTTAAGTCAATCCAAAACAACCCATATAGCATTGTTTCCTTTGTATTTCTTTGGATGTCTAGTGAGAAATTCCGTAGTGAATTTTTTCCATATCCTTGTTGGTACAGGTAATGGTTGAGTAATCCCCTTAGAAATATTCATTTTTTATTTCACATGATAGAATAATAGGCACATTGATTTATATTTAGATATCTTGTTCTCCATATTTTCCCATCAATTATAATCTCAGAGATGTTGATACATCTTAGTGCTCCCTGGGTGAATATAAAAGGTTGGGCCCTGTGAGGCATTTAGAAACTCTTTCTCCGACTTTGGATTTTATGGTACAAATATTCATGACATGAATCATATGACACCTTCCCCACCAATTTTTATCTCAAAATTTATCACATTTCTGATATCTTTCTCCTTTTTCTAAATTTTTACATCATTTGTTTGAGGATCCATTATTTTCTTCATAAGGGATGTGTATTAAATCATTAGAGAAATTATTAATGACTATACTTCCTTAACTATTTCCATTTCCATTATTTTTACATCTAATAATATTGGATCTTTCTCAATTTTAATCATTGGTAATTATGTAGGATCATTTCTAATTAGATAATTTTTCACCTTATTCACATTACTAGGATGGTAGTGGAATGATCCGTCTTAATCCTTGATGAGCTCTAACCATCTTCAGTAGTGTGTGTTAATATCATTCTGTGTGAATATATATCACACTTCTCCACATAAAGATAATGTTTCTAAATTTTAAATTCAAAAATTATAGCCACCAACTAAAGATCATGAGTGGGATAGTTTTTCTAATTAATTTTCAATTACCTTAATGTGTACCCTATAACTTTATTAATTGTCATCAGTAAACAACCTAATCCCTTATTTGAAGAATATTTATACCCCATAAAGATTTCCCACTTGTCAATAATGTGAGAAATAGTGTAGTGATAAGACTCTTTTTCAACTCATTGAATAATCATTCACATTTACTTGTCAAGTCAAACATGACTCAATTCCGAGACAGGTTGGTTATTGGGTTAGAAAATCATGAGAAGTTCCTCACAAATCATCAGTTATACCCAACTAGACCAAGGGAAATATGGATATCGGTTACAGATATTTCCATGGGATACTCCTTAATTTCATTTTTCATTGAAGGGTCTACAGATATTCCTTTTTTGATGATTATATTCCCCAATAATGACACTTCCTCCATCCATAACTCACATTTACTATACTTTGAATAATGTTTACCCCTTCATTAAGTATTTGGAACTATATTCAAATTCTCCTTGTGTTCCTCCTTACACTTGGGGTATATCAGAATATCATTAATAAAGATAACCATAGAATTTTTAATGTAATCTCTAAGGACTCTATTAATTAAATAACTAGAAATTGGTGGTCCATTACTGAGTCTGAAGAGAATATATATAAACTCACACTGTATATACCTCATTTAAAAGGAAATCTAGGGAAAATATTACCCCATAACCTTTAATTAGTGATATCCCAATCTAATTTACACCTTAAGAAATACTTTTCCCCATATAGTTGATCAAATTTTTCATCTATCCATGAGAGGGGATACTTTTTCATTATCATTATTTTTTTGAGCTCACAATAATTAATGTAGAGGAACATTGTTGCTTTCTTATTTTTGAAAAGAGGATTGGTGCACCCCACAATGAAGCACTCCAGTGTTTAACCCCCTTGTAAAGATTCTCTTATAACTATTTATTCATTTCTTCTAACTCAACAGTGGACATTCTATAAGGTTTATTTCATTTATGCAAAGATCTAGGAATAATTTCAATTGAGAACATATCTTCTCATTTAGGAGGAATTCCAAAAAAATTATTCATGGAAGACATTAATGCTTCCCTTACACTGAGTATGTCATTGAGCATGATTCTCTCCCTTGTCTCAATCATTTGAGATATATATGCTTTCTCGTAAGGCAATAATATCCACACTTGAGACAATGATTTTGAAGAAGATTCATACTCCTCCTTCCAATTTTATATAATTATAGGATGCTTTAGGATTTCAATATTGATATCCATTTCCCAATAATTTATGTTGGATTTAGATAAAGTGAGTAAATCCATTCCAAATATAGAGTCAAACTCTAAAAATAGAAGTATGATAGGATTTTATTAGAGGTTCTTTCGACAAATATTAACAAGGGTGGGGTTGTAAATGTTTGATGCCATAATTTACCCATTTTTTTGTTCACATAGACTACTCACCCTCCATATTTTGACGTGGTGTTTGAATAGTTCTACTAAACATGAATGTTATAAAAGAATGTGTTGAAACCGAATCAAATAGTAATTAATTACTAATGAATAACCAGGGTACCTTTCACCACATCATTGTCAGGATCAACCTTAGAGTAGTGATAGAATCTACCATTCCTTGCTTCCTTGGAGGTTTTTGTGGTTGATTTCCTCTAACAAACCCGGTCTTAGGGAAATGAATCTCATAATTACCATTTTCCTAGAAGTTTAAAAACTACACTAAATGGTGACTCTTGATCCAAATATACATTTCTTCTAAAAAATTAGTGGAATTATTCATATCCCTTCGGTATTTATTTACCATATGCCCTATTCTTCGACATTTTTAGCATTTCATAGTTCCCCTTAGATAGTTCCCATGATACTTCTCCCTACAATTTTGACATGTGTTGTGCTAGGTTTTCTTTCCATCATGGGATTTATCTACCGATCCACCCATATTAAATTTCATTTCCTTATTTTTATCTCTAGTCCAATGAGACCATTAATAGTCACTAATCTCCGTCTCAGCCATAAGTGATCAAATAAAATATCCTCATAGCTATAGAAGTTTCAAATATCCAATAATTCTCATAGACTCTACTCTAGTACACTAAAGAAGTGAAACACCATACTTTTGATATTCATGAGAAAGTCGGAGTCATATCTTGCAATCTTTGAAATGTTTGCTTCATACACCTCAATATACTCACCTTCTTTAACTTTATTCTGATTAAATATCTTTCAGTCATGATATAGAGGGTTAGGAGAAAATATTTATTGAAAAATATTTTCATAAATTCCTCCCAATCCATTGAATCAGTTTCATCCTTGGACTTTGAGTTCTAGATCTGTATCCATCAGTGAACAACATCACATCAAAATGATTGACCTAGACCATATATTTTTCTTCGTATGGGAACTAGATGATATAGAATATCTTCTCAATGATGTCAATCCATTGTTATATGTTGAGGAGATCAAGAGATCCACTAAATATGGTAGGACTTTGATGCATAATGGATTTGAACCAAACATAATATTTATTAGGAGTGGGAATTTACATAGAGTACACGTTATTATTTATATCTTCAACCAATTTAGAAAGTAATTTCATGTTGTATTGACCACCCATTCCCATCAAAGTTTTCATTTAATTAGAAAAGGTTTCACATTTCCTATCACATCGATTGTTGGCACGAGTTCTCCTATTTCCATCAATTAACTAAGAGAAGTTAAAAACAATAATGTGGGCATGAATACATAGAAAATAATCATATAAAAACTAAAAATTGAACATATAATGATAAAATTAAAAATTAAAACTGTATCCTAACTTCTGATTCCTTATGTTTCAATCTTGGTAATCCATGGTAATAAAATTATCCTTAGGGGTTTTACTAAAGAGTTATAGTCCTAACTTCAAAAAATAACTATTATATCGTATGATACACACTATAAAGTCCATATACATTTATATATATTATTACAATAATTTACGCATAACTATCCTTCAAATAAAAAATAAGGATCATAAATTCTAGTGACTCTATAATATTAGGTAAATAAAGCTAAAAATATGGAACCAAAATAGAAACATATTTTCATTAATCTCAATAAAGAGATCCTAACATCTATTGAAATCTTACATCTTCATAGGATAACCTAGGGAATACATGAAAAAAGGATGATATAAAATACCCAGTAAGGAAATAATCATATGAATAAAGTACAGAACATTGGATAGATGAAAAAACATTATTACATAAAAATTCATAGAAAATTAATAAACATATTGAATCATGACATACGAAACATGGTATCATTTAGTCATGGAATCATTGAAATGTGGAAACCTCATACAACATAGAATGATTATGATTCTTGTCTAACTTCCAAGACCATTTCACATGGAGGATCATGAGTCAAGGCAAACCCGAAACCATTGGAAATGGTGGATCCGGAGTCAAGGCTAACCACCAAGAACATTTCACATAACCTCTCATGAGACTAAACATTACCTAATGAATTATAAATATTTCTAGGAACAAAAATCATAACATGTTCATAAATCTATGTTCAACATGATGAATTATACATAATAAATCAAACATAATCATAGTGGTTACCGATGGAATGAATTGTGTATCACAATCATGTCAAAAGGCATACCAAAAGGGAATATCATAATGATTTCCATAATAGAATGGATTTAAATATTAAATGGATATTCATAAGGTAATATTTTTATTGATAATGATAAATTATTTCAAAATTATGTGAAAACATGTAAAAATAGTTTTTAATAAACATTAGAAGTGAAGCATTTTAGTACGGTTTAAGAAAATTATTAAAGAGTGTTAAAAGTGGAAAAGGTGTAATCATTTATATAAAACCAGTAATAAACAAAGACATATTTTGATTATAAAATGATTCATTGTATAAAAATAATTGTGTCTTAAAACACATTATTGATGGTACTTGAAAATGGGTAAGATATTGGGAAATTCTCTTTAATCGGGCTTGCTTATCAGGAATAATTGAGAAGGGAACCTTTTTTGAAACATGTATTTCACTATCAAGTAAGGATAAAATGATATGGATACATGATTTTGGAACATATCAATAAAATTAATAATAATTACATAAAAATAAATAATAATTACATTGAGGTAAAGAGAGAGAAAATGTACGTCGAATGAAAAATAGAGGTTCAGAAGGAATCTCTTACCTTATTTCTGAAACTATTCTGTACTTGATCTTAATGTATTGGATGATGAAATTAAATTAAATAATTAATTAATTAAGAACCATTTATATATTTATTTTATTAATTATATGTTTAATAATTTCATTCATGTACTTTTTGTGAGTTATAAGATTAAATTTCACCATTTACGAGTTATTTCCTTGGTTTTCATGATCATTTTACTTGTATACATGTATGAAATATCAGGTGAAATGAGAATAGTTGACTATAATTGAAATTATATGTTATTAATGAACGTATAGAATCTTAAATGTTCTTATATATAATTTTTTCCTATATTTAATTATGATTTTTTAGGGAAAACATTAATTATAATCATTTATATTATTTTGGTATTTTTTCAATCATCACATACTAGATTTATTTCATTAATTAATCTTATGTATATACACTAGTTCCACAACATTAAAAAAATTTAATACATATATTATTATTTCTATGACCATAAAAAAATTTATGACAATACATTAAGGCGGTAATGGAAATTCAAAACTTGTCATCCTTGAATGTGATCAGTAAATATGTCACGGATAATGTTATCTTTTTTAGAAAAAAAGAAGAGGGGGAGAGAAATGATGATGGGTTGTTACATTGATAAAATAAAAGTTTAGTATTTAAAAGATACTAGATTTATCATGTCACTTTGATAACAGGAGGTTGTGAGAGGAAAATAAAAGAAAATAAATTGAAAATAAAATAAAGGAAAAGAAAGAGGTTTTAAGCTCTTAAGTTGTTCTTCTTGAGAACCTCCTTGAGACACTTGAGTTCGGTATTTTATTGGGGAAAAAAGATTTTGGATATGGTGTAGTGAACTGTGAAGAGTAATGGGTAGAGTTTTTACATGCTTCATGTCTTTTGAGGTGTGAGAAGAAGAGGTGGTGATTGGTGGTATATTTAGTGGGAGGAGAAGATTTTTTTATTATTTTATTCATTAGTTTATTATTTTGTCTTATAATTATGAATAAAGTTGATTATTTTGACTAAATATAGTAACTAGTTAATGTGATTTCCAACCAATGGTTCTTAAATAATCCATTCATCAACAATGGCTCAGAAATTCCTATATTTAACTTATACCATAAATTACAGTATTTCACAATTCATAAAAAATACAACTACTTTAGAGAAATCTCACCAAAAATAACCCTATACATTTTTTATGTATTTAATTCAAAAATGGACTCCATTTTATGAAAATAATTTTCAAATTTTCTAAATTTATTTGTAATTAAAATCATAATTTAATCGAAAAATACCAATTTTAATAGAATAACAGATTTTATAACACATTGAAAAATTAATTAAGGTATCCTAAAATTAAATACTAAACATAACACACACAAAATAATTTATGAATATATTCTATTATAATAAAGTCTCTCTTAAATCATTATATTGTTTATAAAATTGTAAATAAAGATTTATGTTTAAAAAAATACAAAAAAATAATTTGTCATTTTAAAAACACTTATTAACTTATAATTTGATTTAAATTTAAAATATTTTCACTTATAAGATTCAAAAAAAAATTAAACATTCATAGGTGAGGTTACTATTATATTTGATGGGTTACTATTCTTAATATCTGTATTAATATTCTAAAGGTGATGATATTATTCCATTGGTTTAGGTTCCGTAATTTCTATAAATACTTCTTTTTTCATTAATTATTTATTTATAAAGTTTTTATTTTGTTCTCTAAGTGATTTTTTGTGATTTATACAATATTAAAAAATTATGATAAGGGAATTTCCAATGATAAAATTTTGGGTCATTAAATTCTCAACCACCAATGGAATTTATCCCTAAAAGTTTCATTTTACATACTAAGGGGGAAACATGGAAGGATGCTTCTTCTTCATTTCTCCCTCTGGTTCCACTATTGCATCTTTGTAATTATGGTTCTACCATTGTACTTTGACCAGGTGAGTACTATTTTTTCGTAGAACATTATCTCTATGGTCCAAGATCTTCAACAATGTCTCCTTACAAAAGAGGTGATTTTAAAACTGTATTACCACTAAGTTCCATAAATATGAGGGATCTGGAATATAATTCCTCAAGAGGGATACGTGGAATACATCGTGAACTCAAGACATGGTTGGTGGAAGTTCTAGTCTAATGGATATAGCTCCGACTTGATTAAGAATCTTAAAGGGTCCAATGTACCTAGGACATAGCTTTCCCTTATTTTCAAATCTCATGATTCTATTCCATAGATATATTCAGACAAATACCATGTCTCCAACATTAAGCTCTTGGTATCCTAGAAAATTCTATGCATAGATATTCTATCATCTTTGGGATGACTTGATGTGATGATGAATGGGTTTCATTTTTTATAATTTCATTTCAGATAATATTACATTCATTGAGTTTAACCCATAATTTCAGTCTTATGCATCTTTTCCCATAAAGGGATTCTTATGGATCCATTTAGATCCTTTAGTGGAAACTATTTTTATAGGATAAGTTGACTAGATATAGGTATTTTTCCTAGCCTCCCTTTATGTCCATATAACAATATATTAACTTGTATTCTAGTGTCCAAATATCCTTCTATGATTTTCAATCTATTTGAGGATGATAGGATGCACTGAAGTTCAACTCAGCGTTTAGATCATGTTGGAGACTTTTCTAGAACTTGGTGGTAAGTCTCAGATCTCGATCATATACAATATATAGGGGCACTCCTTATAGCCTTACCTCTTCTCTTATTTATATCATTGAATTTTGTTCTAGTGAGAAGTCCTCTCAAAATATGACAATGTTAGCTGTCTTTATAAGATGATCCATAAAAATCCATATAGAATTATTTCCTCTGTATGAATTTATACGTACAGTTACAAATTCCATGGTGATATTTTCCCATTTACATGTTGGTATGTGTAACAGTTTCATCAACCGCTTAGACTTTTTCCTTTTGACATATATTTTCTAACATAACCGAAACATTGATGTATATTTAGTGGTCTCTTTCTTTATATTGTTGCGCCAATAGTTATCTCTGATATCTCGATACATATAAGTGATCCCTAGGTGAATATAGAAGGTTGATATATGCACATCATTTGGAATCCCTTTATTTATCTCTGGGTTGGATGGTACACATATTCATGACCAAATTATATGACTCCTTCCCCCATCAATTTATAACACTAAGGATTCTAAATTTGGATAGTTTCAAATTTTATCTAAATCTACACATCACTTATTTGAGAATCCTTTGTTTTCTCCATAAGGGATGGTTGAGAAATCATACTATAAATTATTGAATATATTCCTTCCTAAAATATTCCCTTGTCCAACCATTTTACCTCTAAGAAGATTAGATCCATATCAATTATCATCATTGATAATGATACATGATAATTTATACTTAGAGATTATACCACTTTATTTTCTCTATCTGGATAATAGTTGATTGGGAATTCTTATTCCTTGATGACCTCTAACCATCTTCACTAGTGGATATTAATATCCTTCTATGTGAATATATATTTGAGGATCTTATGATCAATATATCTCAAACTTGTACCTATAAATATAATTCCACCACTTCTTAACACAAAGATCACAGCCACCAACTCCATATCATGTGAATGATACTTTTGATCAGGAAGTTTCAATTTCCATGATGAATAAGCTATAAATTTTTTATTAAACATGATTACACAGAAAAATGCCTACTTTGAATCATAATTATACAACCAAAAGAGTTCCCCACTTGTCCGTAGTGTCAGAAATGGTGTAGTGATAATACACTTTTGCAACACATGGAAGAAGTCTTCCCATTTAATGGTCCACACAAACTCCACTCCCTTATAAGTTAGAATGGTTAATGGAATTGAAAAACATGAGATGTTCTTCAAAATTCCTTAGTAAAACCCAGCTATACCAAGGAAACTACAGATCTATGTTAGAGATGCTTCCCAAGGGAACAGCTCAATTTCATTTTTCTTGGAAGGTTCCAAAGTTATTCTATTATTGGTGATAACATACCCCATGAATGAAAATTCCTCCATCCATAACTCACATTTTCTATACTTTTCCTAATTAATCTTCCTTCACAAAAACCTCAGTATAATATTCAAATGATCCTAGTTTTCCTCCTTGCATTTATAGTATATCAGAATATAATCCATAAAGAGTACCACAAATTTTATGAGGAAATATCTACAAACTATATTAATTAAATCCTTGAGTTTGTTTAATAGAATTAATTAGTATGAATAGAATCTATATGAACTCATGGTTTTCATACCTCATTCAAAACTAAGACTTGGGAAAATATTCCTTCCTCACCTTTAATTGGTGATATCCTAACTAAAGGTCCACTTAAGAGAAATACATGGTCCCATGTAGTTGATCAGAAAAATCATCTATCCCTAGAAAGGGATACTTTTTTTATCATGATTTTTTCAGCTCATAATAATAAATACAAAGTTATATTGATCCATCCTTATTTTTGGTGTAGATGATTGGCACACCCTATTGTGAAGCACACAGGTGTATAAAACCCTTGTCCAAATTCACTTGTAACTACTTCTTTAGTTCTTCCAAGTCAATAGTGTCCATTCTATAAGGATTCTATGATATATATAGAGATATAGGATTAAGTGAAATTGTGAACTCAACTTGTTTTTTAGGAGGAGTATTAGGAAATTCTTTAAGGAATACATTAGCGTAGTCTCACAAAATTTCCATGTCTTCAAGTATGACTCTCTCCTTTTTCTCAACCATTTGTGCTAGATATTATTTATCATAAGGAAATAATATCCACACATGATACAATGTTTCTAAATAAGATTCATCTTCTTCCTCTCACTTGTATATAATTGGAGGATGCCTTGGGATGTGAAATGTGATCTCCCTTTCCTGACAGTTGATGTTGTTTTTATATAAAGATAGTCAATCCATGACAGATATAGATTCAAAATCTAAAAAGGAAACAATGAAAGGATTTATTGGGAGGGTCAATACAGAATCATTAACCATGGATGAGTTATAAACATTGGATTGAATAATTTCCCCATTTAAATTTTCCCATATTACTCAACCACCATATTTTGAGGTTGTGTTTGAATAGGTATACTAAACTTTAATGATATGAATGAATTCTTAGAACTATAATCAAATAGTATTCTCTGTATTATTGAATGAATTTCCATCATTCCTATCACCACATCATTGACATGATCCACCTTAGAGTAGTGATAACGTATACCCTTCCTTCTTGCCTTAAAGATTTTTTTTGATTTCCTAAAACAACCCTTAGATTATGAAAATGTATCTCATAACTCTCATGTTCATTATAGTTGAAAATTGAACTATAAGATGACTGTTGAACTGAACCTTCATTTATTCTTCCACATTAGTGGGATTTTTCATATCCCATTGGTAGTTATTTTCTAGATTCCCCATTGTTCCACATTTGATGCATTTATTGGTTCCCTTTAGACTGTTCCCATGATGATTCTTCCCTCAATTTTGACATGTGGGGTGCTGGGTTTTATTTCCATCATGGTATTTATCAACTGATCCACCCATATTAATCTAAATTTGCAACTTTTTATCTCTAGGACCATGGTATCATTGAGTGTATCTTCTGTCCATTTCACCCATAAGGTAAAAATTGAAAACTTCTCATAGTTATCAAAGTCTTGAATCATGAATAATTTTTATAAATTTGGCTTCAGTCCATTAAGGAATCAATCCACCATAATTTCGATGTTCATGAAAAATTCATAGGTTTATCTTGCAAGACTTGTAATGATTTCTTTATATTACTTGGTATATTATTCTTCTTTATTATTTAGTTTGAATAACTATATTTACAACTTAATATGGAAGGTTTGGAGAAAATATTTATTGAAAAATATTTTATTAAATTTCTCCCAATAAATGGAATCAATTTTATCCTTGAACTTTGTTTTCTTGATCAGCGTACACCATCGATCACCTCCCCCATCAAAACTATTGACCATCAACACGTTTTTCTATTCTTTTAAACACTAGATGATAGAGAATATATTATCAATGGATTTAATCAACTATTATACAATGAGGGGATTAGGAGATCCACAAAATATTGTTGGGATTTGATATATAGTGAATTTTTTACCCAACATGATCTTTTATAAGAGGAGGGTGTTCCACATGATTCATGTTATTATTCATAACCTCATATTATTATGAAATTAGTTTTCATGAAGTTTTGACCACCCACTCCCATGAGATTTGGCATTTCACTAGGGAAATTTTCACATTACCTATCACATCTCTTGTTGGCATGGGTTCACCTATTTCCATCCATTAAGTGAGAAAAAGAAAATATAATTATGGGGGCTTTAATATGTATCTAATAATCATATAAAAATAAAACATTGAACATAGAAGGATAAAAATTAAAATGAAAAGTTTATCCTCAATTTTGATTCCCTAAGTTTCAATCTAGGTTATCCATTGTAATAGAATTATCTCTAGAGTTCTTTCTCATGTGATTTAGTCATAATCTCCAAAAATTACTAGTATATCCTCTGATACTAACTATAAGGGAACTAGCATTTTTCATATATTGTTACAATATTTAAAGAATAAATATCCTTCAAATACAAACCAATCATCATGATGTGTAGTGTCTCTATAATATTAGGTACATAAAACATAAAACATGGAACCAAAATAAAAAAAATTAATCCCTATAAAGAGATCCAAACTTCCATTGAGCTCTTACATCTGCATAGAATAACACAGGGAATACATGAACAAAATAATGATCTAAAAATATATATAAGAGAATAATTATTTCAATAAATCATATAACATGGGTTAGAAGAAATAACATGATGATATAAAAGGGAATGGAACATGAATAAAAATATATAAGAATAATATACCGAACATGAGATCATTTAATCATAGAATCATATAAATATGGAAATAACATACAACAAGACATAATCATGATTCACGTCTGTCCTCTATGACCATTTCACATGGAGGAGCATGAGTCAACTCTAACCACCCAGACCATTGAAGGTAGGGGAGAATTAGTCAAGGCTAACCACCAAGACCATTGCACTTGACATCTCCTGAGACTAAATATTTCCCAATTCCTTAGAAATATATCTGGGCACACCAATCATAACATGTTCATGAATATGTGTTTTACATGAATAATCAAACATAAGGAATCAATCATAATAATAATGGTTACCCATGGAAAGAATTGGGTAACATAATCATGTCCAAAAGCATACGAAAAGGTAATATCATAATGGTGTCCATGAAATAAGGGATTTATATCCTATATAGAAATATAGAAGGGAAAATCTAAATTATTAATGATAATATATGGAAAACTAAAGTTAAAATTTGCAAAAAAAAAAGAATTTAAGAAACATTATCAAGGATATATTTAAGTGTGGTTGAAGGAAAATATTAAAGATCAATTAATAAAGAAAAATAATAATATTTTATAAAAAACCAAAAATAAAAAAGATATATTATCATGATAAAATAAATTAATTTATTAAAATAATGGTGGATTAAAATAGATTATGTATGGTACTTTTAAAGGGGTAAGATATTGGGAAATTCCCTGTAATTGATCTTTCTTATTTGGAAGAATTGTGAAGGGGTCCTTTTTTAAAATTGAATTTCCCTATAAAAGGATGAAATAATATGAATACATGATTTTTGATCATATACATATAATTTTTAAAAATTACATAAAAATAAATATTAATTATATTTGGGATAAAGAGAGAGAACGTCTAACCCAAAGGAAAAATGGAGGTTCGGAAAGAGTCTCTTACAGAATGTTTGAAATTGTTTTGCTGTTGATCTTAATGTCCTAGATAATTAAATTAAATTCCATAATTATATAATTTATAAACTTTTATATATTTATTTGATTTATTATAATTTTATTAAGTTCATTCATGTCCTTTTTGATGATTTATAAGATTAAATTGCATCATTATGAAGTGTTTGTTTCCTTGGTTTTCATGATTGGTCTACTTGTATACATGTATGGAATATCATGTGAAATGATAATAGTTATATATAAGTGAAATTTTATGTTATTAATGAAATTACATAATATTAAATGGTCTAATATAAAAAATTTATTCCAAATTTGAGGTCGATTCATTATATAAAATGTCAATGATAACGGTTTAGATTATTTCAGTGTTTTTTTATCATTATGGACTAGTTTTATTTAATTAATTAATATTATGTATATATACTAGTTTCAGAACATTAAATAAGACATAATAAATATATTATAATCTTTCTTAACCATAATTTTTTATAACCATCCTTTAAGGTAGCAATAGAAATTGAAAACTCATCATCCTTGAATGCGACAAATGAACACATCAGGAATGATGTTTTCATTTTTAGAACAAAATGGCAGGGAAATAAAAAAAAAGCATGGTTGTTCTATTAACACAATAAAATTCCATTATATAAAATATTCTATATTTATCAAGTCAATTGGATAATGGTATGCGAGGATAGTAAAATAGAAGAATAGAAATTGAAAAGAAATTAAAAGAAAAGAAAGAGCTTTTTATATCTTAAAAGTTTCTCCTTCAGAACATCGTTAAGGCACAAGAGTTTGGTATTTCATTGAGATAAAATTTTCTTGGATATAAGGGAGACATTTTATGAGTATTGGGTAGAATTTGGAAACGTTTTAAGGCTTTTTAGGTGTGAAGAGAAGAGGTTTTGAGTGGTGCTTTTTATAGTGGGAGGAGAGGAGTGTTTTTGATCATTTTATTCATTAGTTTATTATTTTTTAATAATACTATGAATAATGGTGATTAATGTGATTAAATGAAGTAACTATTTAATTTGAGTTTGAATAATAGGTTCCTACATCATTAATACATCAATCATAACTCAATAATTCATGTATTTTTCTTACACTGTAAATTAACGTATTTTAGTGTTCACAAAAAATATTTTATTGTACAAAAATAAAAAAAATCACCCAAACAATTTCTTTATGTTTATAATTAAAAAATGGACATCATTTTATGATAATAATTTTATAAATATTTTAAATTTAGTTTTTAATTAAAATCATAATTTTTTCAAAAAAAATACCCATTTTAAAATTACAACTGATTTTATAACACTTGGAAAAATTAAATATGGTTTCACAAAATATATTATATACATAACATGAAATAATATTAATTTATGAATCAATATTATGAAAGTAAAATTTATTTTAATTCATTATATTAATTATAAAATTGTAAATAAACATTTCTATTTTAAAAAAATACCACCATTTAATTTTACATTTTGAAAATATTTATTAACTTATACCATTATATAAATATATCATGTCTTCACAGATAATATACCAATGTTTTATTATACTTTCATGTGTGAGGTTACTATTCTATTGTATGAGTTACTATTCTTAATTTTTTCATTACTATTTCAGAGGATATGTTACTATTCCATTGGTTTATGTTCTATAATTTCTCTAAATACTTATTATTTCATTAATTCCTCATTTATAAAGTTTGTATTTTGTTATGTAATTTATTTTATGTGATTTATATTTTATAGAATAATTATAAGAAGAGGATTTCCATTTATAAAAGTTTGGTTCATTACACATAGTGTGTGATATTAAATCACACACAATGTGATACTCATGAAAACATATAAACACTAGCACCTTGTGGAGTGACATCTGTGGTGTGTGTTTTTGGGATTACATGAAATATATTCTCCTCAAGTTCCATATTTATGTTTCTCATAATTTTCTTAGCAATAATCATTGTTTTCATCCCCATAATCACTTATCGCGTCTTCGGACACGTTTTTCACACCTGGTGATGTCATCCCTCTCTAGAATCACTTCACAATGGTTGTTCCCCTTCTCTAAATTTTAGTCTAATTGTTGTCAGACTTGAGTTGTTCATCAAAAAGCATATATAAATCTAAACCTTGAACCACTTCTCATTTTTATTTTATCATTGGCTATATCCATCTCCATCACCAATATTAATTTTTGTCTCACATGTAAGAACCTCTATGTTCAAACCATGATCCCTTGAAAAGGATTGCAGTGAATGAGATTTTAGTTGAAGGGGGTGTGAGGGGAAGGGGAAGAGTTCAGTGGGAAGTAATTGTTTTTTTGTCAATGTGTTATTTGATCATGAAAGCGTCCATTGATTAAGTGTGAATAGGATATAAATTCAAGGAATAATAAATTTATAATTCAATATAGCATATGTCAGTAATATTAATATTCAATGAAACAAATAAAAACATTTTAAGTAATTTTATTATTTAATAAATAATAATTCATTATAGAACTACAAATAATCCACATTAAATTGATCAATAGTATGTGGATTTAAAATAAACATTATTGATAAAAAGAACTCAATAACAGAAATATCAAATTTTTAACCATGTTATTAGATTAAATAACAAATAAAATAACATTAATAAAAACATGACTACTCAAGAACATTAATTAACTGAGAATTGGAATCGTATCATTCATGTGAGGTATCAAATAAATAAAACATGAGATACTTTGATTTATTTAGTTGAATAATTAGTTGAAGATGAATATCAAAAGTACCCTACCTCATTGAAGTAACACCAAAGATTCGTGAATCAACATATATTTTCAACCCTCCATCAATGTGGGAATAACTAATGGTCCTCAATATCATAAATATTGATGTGGAATACCAAATAAACCATCATGTTTATTTCAAGGTTTTATTTTTTCCATGATGAAAAGAACCAAAGAAATTTTTTAAACCTCATATTTATAAACCATGGTTAGGGTTGGGGGTTGTCTTTTTAGAAACATTTACAAAACAATCCCAACCTAGTCTTAAGCCCCCAATAAATATTACACCTCCTCTAGTTAAAACCCCATGCTCTATATAAAATCATGGTTTTTAAATTACAATTTTGGTGTATCTTAAGAAATTATTAAATATTTGTATGAAAATGAATAAAATGGATAAAATATATTTACATATTACATTTTTTTTCAAACACTCATATTACATATACAAATGAACCAAACTCACTACCCACTATCTAAATATTATATAAAATTTAGAGGATTATCATAAAAATATGGTATGTTACATCCTACACCACCTTTAAAGTGTTTTATTTTTAAATAAAAACACACAAAATGGGTTAGGATATTGACATAGTATCTAATTCTTTAATTCCTAGAAACATTCATGGAGATTCTTATGCTCCAATAGTATGTGCACCTAAATAATATCTTGCCCATAATGGATATTCTCATACTAATCCTTAATCTCCATTGTGTACTCCATGAATGTGGTGTCATCATCAACATACATCTTATATTATTCTATAATGTATTTAATATCTTACACACACTTCCTCAATTAAAACACATGGAAAATATTTTACATTCGTTTAATCTATGGGGATAATTTTAGGTAATAAGAAACCACATAAACCCTATATAGAATCTAAAATTTCCCATTGAACCTTTGGTACTTCTTGATTCCCTGAAAAACTCCTAAATTTACCCCAAGTAAATCCATTTAGGACTACATTGTCTCCCTCCTCAAACACCATGGGTATCTATCTTATGTCTTCAAATGAATTCAAATGTCTTTAGACTATCCACATATGCTCATAGAACACATGCACTTTCTCAATCATCAACTGAACAAACTCAGGTCCCATACGAAAGAAATCACAAATCTATAGCAAACAAAAGAGAAACATATATGGTATCAAATATAGGTCCTCGAAAGGTTTAGGGTGAATAGTATAGTGGTATATATTGTAGTATGTTGACTTCACTAAAGATAAAAGAGAAACCTAACTCCCATAAAATGAAGTACACATTCCCAATATATATCGTACATGACTTGAATGGTCCTCTAAAACTAAATATCTATCATGGTTTGTATTTTTATACTCATTCACAACTAGGTTTTGAGTTATAATTATTGGATCTTTCTTAATTGGTAAGTAAATTATGTTTCATGGTTGAATACAATCATCGATGGAACCCTATAAACCCCTATGATCTCATCTACATAAAGAAATAATAATATCCCTACTAAAAGCTACTACTAAATAGGATAGAACTAAGATGACTTTGTCATTTAGTCAATGATAACCCATATAGCATCATGTTCCTTCAATGTATGTGGATGTACAGTCATTAGATCCATTGATAAACTGTCCAAATTCATATTTATAACTTTAAGAGGTTGTATCAAATAAATGGGAACATAATACTCTTCTAACACCTAATGATATGTTAAGAACATTAAAATGAACTAAAAAACACAATACTTCATAAATTATAGTACTATTGTTCACCCAGGAATTGGATGAATTGTTACCCACATTTAGAGAATCTATCTAGTGAATTTTTTAAGAATATATGATCATTTATAATCTCACTATAAATATTCTCAAATTGGGACTCCCTTAACTAGTGAATATGTGTTGGGGGAACCACTATCTTTCCCAGATAACAAATATCTCCCACTTCCACCAAAACCAATTTCATTAATTCTAATATTAATACACTTCCTCCATCAGTAGAGAATGTTACTTCTGACTAAAATAATCACCACAATATTTCCCTTCCCTAGAGTATATTCTTTCTAAAACTAATAGTTCTATAGGAACTCTAACCAATTCCTATACCTCTAGTTGAGATATATCAATGATAAGATATACTCAACAATCTAGAAAAATATATATATAGATCACAAATAATTCTCCATGATGATATTTTCTGCGTGTCCTCAAAGTGAACACCATCACCACAAGATATATTTCATAGATTTCATCATTTTTATTAGGTTGTATTAGCTAGCTAGTCCCATAAGAAATCACATATCATCTCTATTCAAACCAATCCCCATCCTTATGGAATCATAGTATACCTAAAAGTTAATTACATTTTTTGGAAAATAAAAAACCAAATCATTAGTCAAAATATACTTAAAATAATTTAATAATTTCTTGGAATGATCAGATTAGATAAAAGTCTTCCATTTTCTACTAAGGGTTATCAAAAGATATGGAATCGAGGATAATTATTCCACACACCTCTAGTAGTAACCTTCCATCCCAAAGAAACTATACACCTCAAAAACTATTTTAGGTGACTTATAATCTATAATGATCTCAAACATCATAGGATTGACTTAATGACTACCTTTTAAGATAACATGCCCCCAAGAAATTAACTTCTTTAATCCAAATATTACACTTTGTGGGTTTTCCATACAACTAGGGATTATAAAGTAAGTCTTGGAAAATATTCAAATGATTAATATTATCTTACTATAATCAATAATATATGGGGATTTCATCAATTAAAGTCACCCATAACTTTTACAAGTAGTGCGTGAAAATAAAATTCAGGAGTCCCGTAAAGACAATAGGGGAAATCATCACACCCAAAAAAATACTATGGACTCATAATAACTATAGAGATATCTAAACAAAATATTTGGTATATCATATATATGATCATGAACTTAGTCATATTTTTGACCAAATATTAATCTTAGAGAACCAATTTTATCTTTTTAGTTATTCTATGTGAATTTCACTCCATGAAACTGGCTGTTTTTTCATAATTGTTTCCAGATTCAAGTGATGATAGTAAATACAAAGCCTAAAACCCCCATATATCTTCTTGTAGAATAGTATAAAATCATCCTATGGTGACATAATGGTTCTAATAAATACTTTCTCTATAAGGTCCTTAAAATAAAACTCTATATCTCTATGATCTTCTTGGATTATATAATACCATACAAATGAAATTGATTTGGTCATGTTGTGAAAATCAATGACAAAATATACATCTAAAAAGTGGGTAACCCCAAGAATTATTTGGTAAAATTACTATATAATACTCTATTATTGTGTCTAACATATCCTTTATAATGTAAATTACATATAGTTATATTCCTTCCAACTAATGGAAAATCAGTTAGAATCTCATAAGTATTTTTACTAATAATCCTCTCAATGGGTCACACTCATTAGTAATGGTGAATCTGAAACTTTATACATGATGGAATATCACCATTAAAAGATATTAATCTACCTAATAATAGGCTATTGATAGCCAATACATGTTGAATATAATTTCATAAGGCCTCATCTCTTCCATGATGAGATCCAAGGAAAATGTATCTCTATTGAGAGTGAGGTCATATAAATGGGATACATGAGATATCTTATGATCACCGCTGATAGAAGTATCTAACCAAATATTTTGGGATGGATATACCATAGTTTCTAAAATAGAATGGGATTTTCCTAGTGTAGTTCTAATCTTTATAATTATTTTTGTCCAGGCATGGGTCCATTTTTTGGACTTTGTTGAAAAAAATGATTCAAGATTAGACTACTAATAATTAACATTATAATTATAAATTAGATATTAATTTAAAATCAATATTATGAATCAGAAATAACTCAAGGGCGAATTATCAAATTTATTTCTCTGTTATTCGATTAAATGTGAAATTAATTAACATGAAGAATGGATTGAATATTAAATAACATGGACTAACTGATAATTATAATCATAAAATTCATGGAAGATATCAAATAAATTTAACATGAGATATTTTTGATTTATTAACTTGAATAAGGAGTAAAATATAAACATAATAAATTCCTTTACTCATGTAATAAATTTCAATTATTGAAGACATCACTTCAATTCAAAACCCATCATTAATTCCAGAATGGATATTAGTCCTTTGAATCATGAATAATCAAGTTGAATCCTCAATAATAAACTAAATTTACACATTGTGTTTATGTTTTCCATTACTTATAATCCATAATAAATTCATTAAACATTATATTTGCAGACCATTTATGGGGTTTCATACTTAACATGTTACATTATGAAAAGTCTCAAAATAGGTTGGCTTTATCCTAAAACCAAAATAAATATCACACCTCCTCTAAGAAAAACTTCTTGATTTGAACAAAATCATAGTGTTGAAATTATCATCTGATTATTATCTACTGGTTTATCAATCATTGACATATGTAAATCAAAAAAGGATAATAATTTTTAAATATTATATATTTTTTCCAAAGACCAACATCACTTCTAAAGATAAACCAACCTTAATATCACCATTATAAATATTATTAAAAATATTTTAAAGGGTATATTTAAAAAAGGTATCCTATAATGGGTTAGTGTAATATCTAGTTAGAAATTTGGATTTAGTGTATTTATTGGAAACTGTAATACAAAATGATTCATGGGTTATTTAATATATCATAAACTAAATTGTAAAGACAACTAGGGATAACCAAAACATCCCAATCCTTTATGTATTATTTATCCAAACCAAACCTAGAGGACAAACCATAATATAAATCATATCCCCATATATGAGTTACCAACAAATTGGTATTTAATATCCGAACATCAAGGAAGATTTTAAAATCAAATTGGGTTTGATTCATCTTTCATATCATTTTCATCGGTTATAGGGGAAAGATACTCATCTTCACCTAAAATAATTCTACTTTATATTCTTTACCATGAGGCCTCAAAGATTATTATATTAATAAATCAAACTCAGAGTAGTTCATTTATACTTGGATAACTTTACAAAATTATTTCTTTACTACTACTCCCCTAGTTCTATAAATTTATGAAATTACATGGAAGAGCTCTTGTTATAGAAATTATTCCCTTTATCTAGAAATGACTCTATATTAAAGGAAATTGGTGTTATTCATTAATTCCTAAATTAATTAATTAATTAATATTGTGAAAGGTTAAATACACATTTGGAGACTTTTCCCCACCACCATATCCTATACTAAATCCTTGTCCCATAATTCTATGAGGGTTTATTAGTGATGGATATAATAAAAATCATCATAATATATATTTATATATATATTAAATAATTTCCCCAATTAAACATCACATATCAAAAATAAAATGCAAAATCCTAGAACATAAATGTTTAGTGTCTTTGGAGAGTGGATACATAAATATATTTATTCCTTTATAATGTCCTAAAAATTTATTTTGAAATAATTTATTTCTATATGTTGTATTTCATGTAATTATCTGGTGGAGATGGGAAATATAAGTAGGAGTGATCACAAACACTTGGTAAGGGAATATCTTTTCAATGATTCAAGAAGATAATTGTGTGAGAAAACCTAATTATGGTAGAAATACCTTTTTTATAAGATTATGGGGTCATAATAGTTGATAATAAGATAGGATAAATAATATAAGTCATAGAATGTAAATATAAAACAACAAAATGAGTATCATAGAATCATAACTCAAATACCAAGGCATGGGAACATGTTAAAATAATAGTAAACCACTGAAACATGACATAGAAATGTGTCACAAAAATAATCATAGAAATCATAAAATATATAAATATAAAACACCCCGAGCATCATAACATAGTCAATTAAACGTCATTACTTGTGTCCTAAAACATAATGATTCATATGCCATAATTTACAACCCCTAGTTGATCAAGAAACACTACTTGGGTCCCATAATAATCTTCGGAGATGTAAAACATTAACTAATATATTTGATGGATATATCATACACTCTCATAATATAATTATAAACCATACATTTTTTCATCACATGAATTATATCATATATCTTGTCATGAAAAACCCCTTGGAAAAACATTAGGTTGGATAAAATTTTAAAATGGTATCACATACTATGAAATAAAAAAATTGATCAATTGGAACCCAAATTTCAATATCCAAAAATATTTGTATTAAAAGTTCATTTATAGGATGATTCATGAAAAATAACTCCCTAAAAGATTTATTATTATAATATAAGGAGAAAAATAGATGTCAAATAATAAATAGTATTTTCCTAAAATATTTTTAATGAAATCATAAAAATAAAGTTATAAGACACCATCAAAACCCTTTTCATTGGCTAAAAATATTATTTTGAAGATGATAATCTTAAATAAAACTCAAATAATAAAACCTTGAAAATAAATGAAAATAAAGGATATGATACGTGAAATGAAATATATAAAATATATTGAAGTGGGATGAAATACCTTTTAGGCCTTTTAAATTTTTTAAAGGAAACACAAATTAATAAAATAAATATAACATTTTTATTGAATGGAGATAAAGTGAAATAAATTTTTTTTATAACTGAAATAAAATAGAACAATAATATTTTACTATTGTTCTATTTCATAGGAATATATATTAATATGATTCATATTATGGGATATGATTTATTGATATCATATCTCACATGGAGATTCCTCTACCACAGTATATGATACGATTGTGATATAGGTGTATGGATACTATGATGTATTCAGTTTTATTTTATTCAGCTATGAAACATTAAGATGAATCATTAATAGATTCAAAAAACTTTTAATAATAAATTAAAATGTTTAAATAATCATATATTCCAATGGGAATGTGTTATGGGTAACACATTTCTGCTACAAAGTGTTGGAAGTCAATGCTCAACCTACTTCAATGAAGAAAGGGAGGCCATATAAAAGATGTGGATCCTCCTATTTGTTGGGTGATATTCAATATTTCTATAGTAAAATCTCTCTTTCTACATGGTTATACATTATTCTTCATCAAGAAAGGAATTATCACACCTATTGGAGTTTACAAGATTCTCTCATAGAATACAAGGATTTTAGTGGTTGATGTACATCCCCATGGAGGCTATAATCTGATAGTTTTTTCTTAGTGATGACCACAAAATTTTCTCCATCGAGATTGATAGAGATGAATTATTTTATGATATGTGTATTTATATTTATATGTGTGTTAATTATTTCATGTTGGATTTATGATGATAGATCATGAAATAAAATGTGTTTCTTCATCTATGTTGAAAATTAAATAATCCTCAAAAACCCATCAATGGTATCAGATCCACATTTATCATTGAATCATCATGTTTTCTTAAAAATTCCATAAAAAAATAAAATCATAATGTGTTTTAGGAAATATACTACTAAATAAAACACATATATTAGAGGATATTATCCCAAAACACAAAAATGTTTTCAACCGTTGGATCATTCTACATAGCGTTACAGTATCAGATATTGTAATGGGTGATTATATTTTTTCTTAATTGTATTGTATGGATAATTTTCATTATAAGGTATGATACATTGAAACACCATTATTTTTTATATATCTTAATTTATGATATGTGATATTACATTATGTGATTGAATATTAGGTTCCACAAAAAATAGACCATCAAATTGTAATGGAAATATAAAATATATCAGAGATTATGACTCGCATCCTACAATAGTGCTTATATTAAATGTTAATTATGTCATGAACTATAATTTATAGTTCCTATATCAATAATAAATTATAATATAGAATAAAAATGATAAAAAAATATATTCAAAATTTTTTATAGTTTATAAAGGATAAGTGTTTATCATTATAAATATAATATTTTTATGCCTAAACTAAATATAAATTATTCATATTAATATATCATGTTAATTAAATAAATAAAAATTTCATTATTTATTTATTCATATTAGATATTCATTTTTATAAATTATTTATAAAATATGAGTATAATGTGTGCTTTAGTTTATATTATAAGATGATTCTTCAAAATTTCTCATGACATACATTACATCCTCAATACAATGATATAATATTTTGTTTTAATATACATTGACATTAGTTTGTATTGTGGTAACTATATTTAATTTAGGGTTTGAATATAGTTTATACATACTAGGTTTTAGATTTATAATGAAACTGAGTAAATTATCCTTTAGTTGAGGGAATTTGGGTCAGACTTCTCATTTTTCTGGAGGCTTATTCCTTGATCTAAAAAAGTGAGGGTTGTCTATCTATGGCTCCAAGATTACTCATTTATATATTTCAATTTCATATAATTCCAATAATTTTCATGAAAATATTTTCATGTACCATAATTATTAAACGAATTTACATATGTATAATTTTTTTTATTCTATTTTGGATAAGTGATACAATCTGTGATTTTTTAAAGCATTATGTTGTAATATGGTTTGAACTTATTAATTTTGTGGACATAATATGGATTCTAAAACTAAATTGTTAGATGCATCTATTAATAAATGAATGAAGAATGATATAATAAATATTTCAAGGAGTAAAATATTTATGGATTCAATATCCTTGTGATGTATATTAAACTGAAGAGACAATAAATGAAAAACCCCTCAATTACTAAGTGTGATATTCCTTTCAAATCAAACACATGTAAAGACCTCATTCACCCATGTGGATAATTCAATCCATTGTCCGGTGTCCTTGGATTATATTATCTAAGAAACGTTAGGTTTGGGTGATCCTAATCAAGTTGGGTTCCCATATTCATAAATGATATTTAAGATACACATGGATATGATACCATAATTAGATTAGGACATGAGATTAATAGAGTTGAGTAGATTCTATAGGATGGATTTGGGAAAGGGTTTTACACTCAATTATCCAAGAGTTATATGTGATATTATTAACATTATTTCTAACATAAATAGAAAATTCATGGGTATAAAAATATATTAAATTCATTACTCATTAAATTAGGGATCTTGTCCCAATTAAGTTAATGATGTAAGTTGTTATCATTTTTGTGGGATTGCTATGATTTAAAATCCTTGATGAAAATACATAAAATATTATACTCAACCATAATTATGATTTTGTTTTAGATTATATAATGAATCATGTTTATAATTTTGTGGTATCTTATAGGTATGACTAACAAACCACTTTTATAATGATATCTAGCGATGAGAATTGTTCTTAAAGTGAATCGTTGTAATCATATAGATGTGAATGTTATAGAACACAATTTTTCCATTTCATGAATCAATTTTGTATCTCCTCTAACTCGATAACCCAATCCAGTCGGTGACATACTCATAGTGCATCTCTGATAGCCTTGAGATATAAACAAGTTCTTTTGGATTCATAATAGAATTATTGGGGAATATTTCAGCCAGTAAACATTACTTTTAAAGGATTATAATTCTACCAAAATTCGGGCATGAACCATATAGAGTTTTGATGCCAATGCTAATTTGGAGAAAATAAACCATTAATTATGAAGTACCAGATGAAGCACAAACAAATAACCTAGAAATTTAGATCAAAATAAAATGATACAAAAAACTAAAAAAATAATCCAATGTATAACAAATGTAATCTTGGTTGATATATATAAAAATAAACATAAACCCAAGGTAAAACCATATAAAAAACAAGATCTCTTGGGGACCCTATGGGTCACTCTCCAAAAACTATAACAATATCACTTAAATTTGATCAAAGTAGAACCTCAAACCTGAAACTAAAATAAAAATTATAGTTAGTATAATTAATCTCAATAATAATTCCAAATGAAACCACACCCCAATCGTTACCATAAAATAAAATACCCATTTCATGATAGTTTGAAATATAATTTATAGACACTGTATTTTCTCTTATTTTGTTTTAACAAATTTTATGGTATATTGAACATTATTCAATAAAACAATTGAACATAAAATGTGAGGTTTAAACATTTTAAAATTGATGGTCCTAAAAATAGAGAGGTGTAAAAGTGTTATTTTTAGAAGGATTATTTTGATGAATGTTTATATTATAGTTTTGATGAAGGAGTTTCAAAACAATTTTCTATCAAACATTAAATCAATAGTTTTCAAATTTTAAAATGAAAGAGTAAAATACTAAAAATAAAAAATCACTATCTTAAAAATGGTGGTAAAAACATGATATTAATGGAAATGAGGAAGAAATACATGCTTTGTCAATTTGGGAATAAATAATAGTTACCAGTATAAGATAATCAAATGGCCTAGATCATGGATGTTCGTATGAGTTTAATGGAATGTCTTTAAGGGTACTATAAAAGATCCATAATATTAATGTACCTGATGAAATCATACTTCCCAAATGCTCAATTGTACCCCACCTAGAATAACTGATGGGAAAAGAATCCTAAGTAGATCATATCCCAACTAGGTGGAACAAATGAGATATTGATCCTAAACTATTCTAACTTGTTCTCTTAGAGATTATACTATCCACCATAGGTTCTATTATAATACATGAAATGGAGGTAAGAAATATATATAATAACAAGAAATAACATAATTATAAATAAATTATTATGTTAATATATATATATATATATGTATGTGGTCATGTGAAATTAGAACCATGAATAAGGCCTCACCCTTGATCACCTCTCATGGTAGCAATCCCTTTTTTATCAAACATGTCCCATGCCAGAGGTATACTCAACCATTTCAAACAATAATATGAGGGGCCATCCCAAGGGTGTTTTTATTATGGAAATACTTATTAAAATAGAAACACTTCCTTTCTATCATTTTTTCATTGAAATAAACCATTAAAACTATTGTTTATCACTTTGAATCATTCAATAAATTTTAAAACTTTGAGAATGTCATTTCAAAGTACTAATCACACCTTTGGAACCAAAGGGGTTCTGTTGATAATGATTTTTAAAGCACAAAAAACATGTATGATTTTTAAATCCCATTGTAAATTTTATTTGGGTAAATAATCAAACATTTAGTGTGTGAGGTTAGACAGAATAGGTTTCTGCTAAGCATTAAAAATTGAAAATACAATTACATTTAAATTAAATTCAAGTAGAACATGTTTTTTATTTGAAATAATAATTTAAAACATTTATTACTATTATTATTTATCTATGACAAGTGTAAAAAGAAGAAAGTAATCAATATTTATTAAATTAATGGATAATATATAGGGAAATGCACACTCATGCATTGTTGCGAATGGGCAAAAAACTAAAATTTATAACCTACTTACTACTTAGGACAGCGGAAAGACAGAGTCGAACCACAGGGAGGCCTCATGTTGTGTTTGGAAATCTAAAAAAATAAACTAAAAAAACACACATGAAAAAAAAATAAAAAACAATTGGTGGTGGTGAAGTGGAGTGAATGAGATTTAGTGTGTGAAGAAGTGAGGGTAAGCTAAAGATTGAAAAGGGAGTAGACAGAGTAGTAAGAGAAATTGTGGTGTAAATAACTAATAGATGAGTAGGGGGAATTTCCACTAGATGACATGATATTGCTTAGACTTGTTCATGCACTAAACTTAAGAAATATGGATCTGACTAAAATTAACTGGCCAGATTTGTCTTCTGGTCAGTTTGTGATGAAATTGATGTTACAGTCCTTTTACTGTAAATGTCATTCCATCCAATGGTGAAAAAAACTTAGATGTCACCGGGCTCAACATGTCATTTGAGTTTGGTGTGTCTCTCTCATTTGAGCATAACTAACATGTTATTGAGTTCCTCAAATTAAAATTTTTTTCATTATGGTTCAAACAATATTGGTTTTCACTCGATCCTGTTGTTTTGAAAATAAAATAGTTTGTAACCAATGAGAGAGACAATCCAATAAAATGATGCAGCTCATAAGACTAAACAAATCAAATCAACAAGCTTATTCCCACTGAATGAATTTATCCAGACATTTTGGTTGGTTTTAATGTAACAATAGAGTGCTAAATAATAGACTTCATATTAAATTGAGTTATAGAAAAATAGAGCAGAAGACAAATAAAGATGCTCGTCTCCCTGATCAAGCTCTCGGAAATTCCAACTCCTGCTGCTTGATGGTAGATGCAATTCTGGAATCCACTCGATATCTATCCATGGTAATTGAGGTATGAAAATGCTCTGATATGAAACTCTCGGTGCTCCAATCTGCTCGTGAAGGAAGATGTTGTATGTTCCTCTTATTCTTCTCCCCCAGTCTTGATCAAAGCTTCGCTGCTTTTTAGTTCCCTCTATCCCGAATGATCTCCTCCCCTGATGCTCCCGCTGCCTGGATTGTTCAATGCCTCTTCTGCCTCTTACGCATTCATCTCTGGAATCTCATATAAAGTGTTCCCCAGCCTCAACGTGTAGCTTTCACTGTGCTGCACCCTCCCATACATTTCACCAGATCAGTTGCTCTTAATAGAATAAAAAAGATGTGTGCGCGGAGAGCTAATTTCTTCACTGGAAAAAAACAGATCCATGTGGCATGATTTTATGTGCATGTCACAAAATTTTTAGTGAACTCCATGTGATTGCAAACAATCCCTGCAACAAAACAACAACAAACGCACGTGAGTCCAATAAAAATAAACTGTTATGTATAACTAGAAAAATTATACACTATATATTAATATCACTACTTAAAGAAAATAATAATACTAATATCTAATATTATTTTTAATATAATAATAACATATATCATAAGAAATTATATATATAAGCTTATATACCAATTATTATTATTATATTGTACATAATATATGAATTATAAAAATAATGTACACAATTGATTTTATACTAATTATATTTGTTATATGTGTTACTATCATTATTATAATCTATTATATGTATATATATATATAAGTTATTATAAGTTATAATATAATATAAAGATAATAAAATAAAATAAAATTGAAAATTAAAGAAGAAGAGGGGGAAGGAGTTTTGTGTGGCATGAGGAGAGGAGTGGCGATGAAGGCAGGGGGTGTGAGACCACGGCGGAACCGGTCTTCCAGTAGGGTCGATGGTGGTGAGGGGGTCTCGTGGTGAGGATGAGATGGGAGAAAGTGGGAGGCCATCTTGGTGTGGTGCCTGCACAGTAGGGGGATTCGGCCGCGACTGATTTGCGGTGCAGAGAGGAGAGGCACAAAATCAGGGTTCGATGTGTGTGGGAGTTCCAACAGTAGGCGACGACATAGGATAGGGTTCCAAGTGAGCGCCGAGGCGAGGTCATGCAGTGCTGTTGATTTTCTATGCTATTTTTTTGTTGCTGATTTGAATATGATCTTGTTGATTAGTTCCTGGGGAGCGTTTATTTTTTTATTGCGATTATTTTCTTTTTGTGAATTGAATCTACTACTGTCGTGGATTTGAAATTTTCTATTGTGTTGATGGTTATTGTGCTGCTACTGATTTTCTATGGTTGTTGTGTGTTTGCAGTGGCTGAAATGGGGGATAGTGGAGCAGCATGTGATTCTCCGTGAGCGTACTGACGGTGAGAGAGTGAATGAAGAGGAAGCGTCTTGTGCACGAAATGGTGAAACAATGGCTGTGTGAAGCTATGAAACAGTGACCGAGTGGAGTGGTGAGAGTGTGGTTACAGTGAGATAGTGAGGTGCTTCAAATGGTGGAAAAGGGATGGGATATGGTGGTACAGGTGAAAAATGGTGGCACCGTGAGTGATGTTCACGGTGAGACAGTTTGGTTGGAAACGGTGGCACTTGCACCGTAAAGGAAAAAGATCGTGCGACCGCAACACCTGCAATCAAACACAACAAAGAAGATTAAATAAATAAAATAATTTAATGAAACTAAAAATAGATTAATCAACTAATAAACTAAATTAAATAGAATAGAGTTAAAAACTAAAAACAACAAAGTTAAATAATAAAATTAATAAAACTTTATTTAAAAGAATGAATTTATTTGGGTTTCAAAATTTAAAACACATTAAAATAATATTGTTACTTGCTTAAATTATTTAACCAATTAATTTACCGAATAATAACTTAAATGAAAGAATAAGAAGTATTAATTGAATAAAATTAATTTGTTAAAACTAATTAAATTATTAAAAGACTAAAAAAAGAGTTATTTATTTACAGTTTAAACAATAAATAAATAATTAATTTAATTAATTAATTAATAAACGAACTAGAATAAAAAATTTGTAAAAATAAAAGAATAAATAAATGAGAGTCAGATTCAAAAGAAATAAATAAATTAAATAATTATTTAAAAAGAAAATAGTGAATATTAAAAAAAATTGATTTAAACAAAAATTGTTTATTTTACACAGAAAAGTAAAAAATCACAACAGTTATCAATTATTTAATAAAAACCAACATTTTAAAATAAAAAATTCAATAAAAATACAGAAAGTATGTGGCAAAGAGTGTGAAAACACTACCACATCAAACTTCCCCACACACAATACTATGTTTTCCCTCAAACAAACACATTCCTTTAACTTTAAAACAGAAATATGATTTGTGAGTTTCAGTTCAAAAAGAGAATGATTGAACTTAAACATCAAGAGGAGACGGACCAAACAAATGGGTCTGGCTATCCAAAAGTGTTAAAAAATGATGTCCTTTATAGCTTCAAAAACCCACTGGAAATCAGGAGCATCACAAATTCATACACTATAAAGTATGTCATTCCTTTAATGTGTATTCACTAACTGTCCTACTTCACCTTCCAATTCAATTTCTATTTCAAGGAGTGTTGTTAGGTTAGATGAAATGGAACTCAAAACTTAACTAATTGAACCTTCCATTCTCACCTTCCCCCAAGTTCCAAAAATTAAATTTCATTAAATTGGTCACTTTATTTATTCAACTCAAATGAATATTAACCAAGTAAATTGCTCCCTTCTTCATCTGGGTTAAAAATTCCCCTCACCTTAATGAGTTCATTTTGGACAAGGTAAATTTATTTTATTCTTTCCTAGCCATATTCCATGTGTAGAGCACTATGCATAACACTTATTAAGATTGAAATTGGCTTTATTTATTCACAGAAATGCACCCAGTTCACCTTGTCTCGGATACTCACCGTGGGATCCCATTTTCCCATTTTACTCCAGTTATAAAGGACTTAATTAATTATAATTCTAATTGACTTATTAAAGTGATTGAATATTATTTTATAAAAATTTGAGTCTCCTAGGTTCTAGTAAAAACATCAAGTTACCCTAAGTGGTGATCCTCAACCCTCAAAACCTATCCTGTCACACTCCCATCCTCAGTTCCTAAATAGAAAGATCCATAGAGATAGTGAATAATTGCACTCAGCAATCACTCATGCTTGACCATTTCTGACTAAGTGCCACTCTCAACATCCATCAAACAATTATCCACTAAACATAACATAAATTAAGTACCATTGAACCTATAATGACCATCATGTGATTAAATAATTTAAAAAATTTTAAAGGAATTTTGAACCATTTTTTGAAAAAATGATAAAAATTCACATTTTTTAACAAATATAAACTCAGGTTCAAGAAGGGGGAATTAAACATGAAACTGGAATGACCCCTCTCCCCCACACATAAAATCCAAAATTATCCCCACTATTGACTCTCAAGGTGGTAGAAACTTTATGTACAAAACAGATAGGGATTTCAGCTGAAAAAGGATATGGAGTGGTCTCAATGAAGTTCAAAAAATTGATTTTCCACAAAAAAAGTAAAAGAAAATAAAAACAAAAAAACAAAAACAGAAGAACCCAACCCCACAAAACATCACCAGAAACCATGTTCATTTCTATTCATAAATTGTTCATCCTTTGAATCATTAAAGATCAGACAAAGGAGTCAATCAATTTACATCATATATTTTCATGATTAACAGTGATGTGCAGCAGCAGCATAATGAAATTGAAAGCAATGGGTGGAAGCATGTTTCAGTAAAACAGTTCAAAATAATTTTTTTTACACTCTAGATATTAGAAGATAAACACCCACACAATAAAACATAGTCATTTTTCCCATGTTAGGGGGAAATACCCCACACTTATTTCAAAGTGAAGATTAAGCAAGTAATTGAAAATGAAAAAGGGCATAACAACACTTCCTTGAATTATTAGACCTTTAGTAGTGGATTTCATCAACATATCCTCTTCAGCATCATTGGGTTGTTACTCATCTTAATTAACCTGCAAGTTAAAATCAGTAAAATAAGATTTTAGAGTTTTAATTTCAATATATGTGACCAAATAGAGTGAGTGTAAAGAAATGGTATCCAAAAACTGTAGTGGATTTATCCATTGGGGTTTCATGGCCGAGTTTCTGGAAGCAACAAATCTCTCTAAAACAACAACAAATCATGAAGCACCATCAAGTAGTTAAGAAATTGAACCATATAACAAGCAGCATGGATTAATTTTATTAACAAACAAAAATAAAAGGAAAACAACAAAGCTACCATGGGTTAATTCCCATTCAACACTGAGTTTATAGTCCTCAGTTATAATTGAATTAGCTCATTCTAACAACAGAGATATGGAAGCCGAGCCCTTTGGATTCCCTTCAAAGAAGTGATTTATTCTTGGACCATTGACTAAGAAAGGTCTATTATCTTCTCCAACCATCTCAAAATCTCCATTAACCAAGACTAAAACAATGGTAATGGGTCCTGACCATTTGGACTTAAACTTTCTTGGAAACAGCTTCAATCTAGAATTGAAAAGTAGGACCCTCTCACCGACTTTGAAATTCCTATTTTGAATGATTGAGTCATGAAAATACTTTGTTATTTTTTTTAAATTTCATCATTCTCATAGGACTCTCTTCAAACCTCATCAATCTCACTCTTCTCTAGCAGTCTCCTCTCTCCAGCAGATTTAAAATCGAAGTTAAGTTCCTTTACTTCCCAATAAGATCTTTGTTGTAACTCCATGGGTAGATGGAATTATTTCCCAAAGAGTATCCTATATGGTTAAATACCTATATGATTCTTATAAGAAGTTCTATAGGACCAAAGGGCCTCATCTAACTTACTTGACCAATCCATAATAGAGCTAGACAATGTTTTCTCTAAAATCTGTTTGAGCTCTCTGTTTGAAACTTCTTCTTTCCCACTGGACTGTGGGTGGTAAGTAGTGCATGTCCTATGTGAGCCCGCATAATTCTCAATCAAACCTTCGAACGTATGATTCTTTAAGTGAGTCACGTTATCAGTAATGAATGCTTGAGGAACACTAAATCTAGAAAAGATATTTTTCTTGATAAATTTCACAATACTAGCAGCTGAATTATTAGGAAGAGATACCACCTCAACCCACTTGGACACGTAGTCCACAAAAAATAAAATGTACGCAATCGTATAAGAGGATGGGAAGGGTCCCATGATGTCAAATCCCCACACATCAAATATTTCAACCTCCAGAATACCTTTTTTGGGTAGTTCCTGCCTTCTTCCAACATTCCCCAACATTTGACACTTCTCACAGCCAATATCAAGAATCCTAGAATCTTTAAACAATGTTGTATAGTAGAAACCATCATGTAGGACCTTTTATGTAGTCATTTATCCTCCATGGTGTCCACCCATTGGTGATGAATGGAAACTTTCAAGTATAGGCAAAATCTAATCCCCAACCACACATCTTCTCAGAATCCCATCAGCACACCACCTAAAGAGAAGTGGGTCATCCCAAAAATAATATTTCAGTTGAGATATAAACCTCTTCCTCTGGTTGTATGAGAGATCCTTGGGCATGAATCCAGTTGCCAGAAAGTTGGGATTGTCTTCAAACCAATCAGACTGCTGCATAGAAGCAGCAAACAATTGTTCATCAGGGAAAGAAGTGTTGATCTCCTTTAGTTCCTTACTTGGGGAATTGGACAATCAGGACAAGTGATCTGCAGCTACATTCTCAGCCCATTTCATATCCTTAATCACTAAATCAATCTCTTGTAACTTCAAGGTCCACCTCATGACTCTAGGTTTTGAGTCATTTTTATCTAGCAAGTACTTAAGGGATAAATGATCTGTGAAAATTATGATCCTTGATCCTATCAATTACTTCCTGAACTTTTCCAAAGAAAACATCCCACCAGCCAACTCCTTTTCAGTGGTAGAAAAATTTTTCTAGGTATCATCTAGTAGTTTTCTTGCATATTAAATAAAATGTAATTTTCTATCCTTCCTCCGCCCTAACACAGATCCTACTGCAAAGTCACTAGTATCACACATAACCTCAATGGGAAGCTTCCAGTCAAGAGCAGTGATTACAGGTGAAGTATTAAACTTCTCTATGGGAAAGTTAAAGTCTTTTAGACATGTCTCATCGAAGAAAAAGGGTTTTTCCTTAACCAATAGGTAGAAAAGGGGTCCAATAATCTTAGAAAAGACCTTAATGAACCTCCTATAGAACCCAGCATGACACAAAAAACTTCTAATTATTTTAACGTTTTTAGGTGGGGGAAACTTTTTTATGACCTCAATTTTGGCACTATCGACCTCTATCCCCTTTTTAGAAACTTTGTTTCATAAAAATATGCATTCAGTGGCCATGAATTGGAACTTTTCCAAGTTTAAGACTAAGTTGTTCTCTTGGAATCTTTTTAACACTAGTTCAAATTTTTTCAGACAGTTCTCAAAGTTATCTCCCACAATATAAAAATCATCCATGAACTCTTCAATTATCCATTCAATCATGTCTGAAAAAATTTCCATAATGCACCACTAAAAAGTGGTTGGAGCACCACATAAGCCAAGGGAATCCGTCGATAGGAAAATGTCTCAAATGGACTGGTGAAGGGGGTTTTCTCGTGTTCCTCAGGTGCAATGGAAATATAGTTGTAACTAGAATAACCATCAAGAAAGCATAATAATTCATTTCCTAATAATATCTATAACATTTGATCCAAAAATGGCTTGGGTAACTGATCCTTTATTGTGGCAGCATTCAATTTTCTATAGTCTATACAGACTCTCCATTTAATCACTGATCTTTTCTGGATTTTCTCGTTACTTTCATTAGTAACAAATGTCACTCCACTTTTTTTGGGTACCACCTGAACAAGATTGACCCAGGGGATATCAGAAATAGGAAAAATTATTCCAGCATCAAGCAACCTAGGATTACACTAAGGTTCCATTGGAATTTTATAAATACAGAAGGTTGGACTTATCCCTTTGATATCAGCAATCGAACAACCTATGACAGAATTGTACTTCTTCAGAATGGTAAGCATATTTTTCTCTTGACCCACTTCCAGGTTGGCTGAAATGATCATAGGAAGGGTGGAATTTTCTCTTAAAAAGGAATATTTGAGATGGTCAGGGACCATCTTGAATTCAAGGGTGGGTGGTGACTGGCTAGAGGGAAGACACTTGGGCCTAGGTGGCCCAAGGTCTTTATGACATCTCTTGAAGAAGGTAGTAGAAAAGGATTTTTCCTCAGTGCAAGAGTTTCCAAAAGATATCTCCTCAATCTTAGACTCCTCTATTGGGGTAAAAATGTGCCCCAAAACAAAATCATCTAGGTTCTCTAAGAATTCTCCCTCATACTCATCAAAAAATTATCTCTCCTTACTTGAGATAATCCCCATGCAAGAGGCAGAAGGGATTTCAGGTTAACTATTGATTTCATATATCATTATCAGAAACTCCTCTTTATCCTTATCAACATTACTTTCAGAAACTAACATCCTATATTTTGGGACAAATGGGTGGGTGGGTTCTTGGATTTCCATTAACACATTTAATTCTTCTTTCTGTTCACCCAAATTAAAAATCATTTTCCCCTTAGACACATCTATCACAGCTCCTCCTATGGCCGAGAAGGGCCTAACATGAATGATAGGAACCTCCTAGTCAAACTCCATATCAAGGACAAGAAAGTCAACAGGAAAAAATAGTTTGCCTACTCCCACTAGCAGATCATCGACCCTACCTGCTGGATGAGTAATGGACATATCAACAAGCTGTAACACAACAGTGGTGGGTTGGGGAACTCTTAATCTCAGGGGCTAAAAAAGAGATAGTGGAATCATTTTAATACTATCACCCAGATCACACAAACCTTTGAACATACCACCTCTATACCCAAATGTGCAAGGGATGACAAAGCTTCATGGGTCCTGAAGCTTAGGAGGTATCCTATTTTGCAAGACTGCACTACACTCCTCTATTAATATATAGGTTTAAAATTCCTCTAATGTCTCTTTGTTTGAATAGATTTTCTTGAGTGATTTTAGATATGATGATATTTGAATCAATGCTTCTGAGAATGGGATATCAATGTTCAGTATTTTACCCACTTTCAAAAAAATTAACAGTTCAGAATCATGAATTGGTTTCATAATTCTTTGTGGAAAGGGGATTTCAGGGGAAAAATTCCTCACAATTGGGGGCATCTATACAGTTTCTTCTTCAAAAAATTTCTTCCCTTTATTTTATTTGTTTTTCAAGCCATTTTATTTGCGTTTTTAAGTTCGAACAGTAGGGACTAGAGTGATTCCAGTGGTGCTGTCTAGTTTTCCAGATTCAGGTTCTTTCAGATTTGGGTTTCCATCTTCATCCAGTTTCTCATTTTTAGAATTTTGGGGTTCTTTCCTAGGCTCTTGGTGAGTTTGTAGACCACTTCTTGTGGTCATAGCCATGTAATTCTCCCTAGGATTGACTTCAGTGCTACCGGGAAGCCTACCCTTTTCTTAATTACTAGCATCCTTAACCAACTTCCCCATTTGAATTTCCATGTTCTACATTCTATCATCCATTTGAGCTTTATCATAATCATTTTTTGTCTTTTGTTCATCAAAAATCCCTATCAATTGATGGAACATGTCTCTCACATCATCTTTTGAGTTGGATAACTCATCATTAGGTTGTGATTGGGGTTGGAATTGCTTCCTAAGAGGCTGCTGGAATCCAGGAGGGGAAGTAGGTTGGAGGACTCCCTGCTCCCTCCATGACAGGATTGGATAGTTCATATACCCTCGATTGTAGGTGTTGGAAAAAGGATCATCCCTAGTCTGCATCCGAGGTCCATAGCCTGCAAAGATGGAACTCTTGGGAGGCTAGACAGACATATCAAAGTTTGGACAACAGGTTTGAGAATGGCCATACATTCCACAGTGGTGGCACTTCTCCTTAAGGACTTGATGTGTGTTCTAATTAAAGAACCCAGCAGCTTGGGATTTATCTTGAGGAGTAGGGGCAGTTTCCTTTCTCACAATGGTTCTCCTCCTAGAGCATTTGTGATAGGAATTTTGAGCTAATGTGTTAAAGATATGTTCGATCTCCTCAGCAGTCCTATCACTAAAGTATCCTCCGAAAGACTGATACACCAAGGTTTGGTGGTAAGGGGTGAGACTATTGTAGAAGATGTCCATGAAGAATTGAGGTGTATATTGATGGTTTGGACACTGCCTATGTAACCCTCTAAACCTATCCCAGGCTTCATGAAATAGTTCTCCTTCATCCTGAATAAATCAAGTGATTTTGTGCCTAATCTCAGATGTCAACCTCATAGGATAGAATTTCATTGTGAAGGCATTATAAACTTGATCCCAGTTGACAAAGATTTCTTCTTCTAACTATTGGAACCAAGACCTAGAATTGCCCTTAAGGAAGAAGGGGAACACTCTCAGTTTAAGCTCTTCCTCAGTGAGACCCCTAAGTGGTAGCTACTGAACACTACAATAGAAGGATCTAATGAAGTCAAGAGAGTCTTCACTAGGAATTCCATTGAATATGGGCTGCTGACTAAGCATGAATTGTTTGATCTCGTAATTCCTAGACCTAGTAGAGAGTCTAATGCATGAAGGAATTATAGACACTAAAAGTAACAAGAACTCTCATAAACAGTGCCTCTCAGCTATCTCATTCCCAGGTGGGTTCATCATTCCATGTTGGTTCAAATTCTCAGGAAGAGGGTTGTTCAAGTTTCCATTTCTATTATCTTCCATTTCGAACTAGTCTTTGTTCTTTTTCACTTCCTTGAGGTGTTTATCAATTTCAGGGTCATCATGTACTAAGTGTTCAGACTTAGACCGAGTTTTCATGCAGCTGGTTCACAAATGTTTTGAATTTAAAAAAAAATATCTTTTTTCAGATTTTTAAGTGATTTTTTTGATTTTTTTGTTTGATTTTTTTTATATGTGAATTTTTTTGTTTTTTTTTTAAAAACGCACAAAGCCTCCCCGGGAATAGTTCCAAAATATTCACACTCAAGCGTCATTGGGCATAGACAATAAACTAAAATTTATAACCTACTTACTACTAAGGATAGTGGTAAGATAGGGTTGAACCACAGGGAGGCCTCATGTTGTGTTTGGAAATATAAATAAATAAACTAAACAAAAACACACATGAAAAAATAAGAAAAAATAATTGGTGGTGGTGAAGTTGAGTGAATGAGATTTAGTGTGTGAAGAAGTGAGGGTAAGCTAGTGAGTGCAAAGGGAGTAGACAAAGCAGTAAGAGAAATTGTGGTGTAAACACCCAAAAGATGAGTAGAAGAAAGTCCACTGGCCAATTTGATATTGCTTAGCCTTGTTCATGCACTGACATTAAGAAATATGGATCTAACTAAATTTAATTGGCGAGATTTTTCATCTGGTCAGTTTGTGATCAAATAGCTCTTACAGTCCTTCGACTGTAAAATTCATTCCATCTAATGGTGAAAAAAAGTCAGATGTCATTGGGCTCAACTATTCTGGTGAGTTCGGTGTGTCTCTCTCATTTGAGTATAACTCACTTGTTAGTGAGATCCTCAAATTGAAATAGTTTTCCTTATGGTACAAAAAATCGGTTTTCACTCGATCTTGTTGTTTTGAAAATAAAATCGTCTGTAACCAATGAGAGAGACAATCTAATAAAATAATGCAGTGAATGAATAAGACTAAAAATTTAAAATCAACCAGCTTATTCCCCCCGAATGAATTTAGGTGGACATTGTGGTTTGTTTTAATACCAAAATATATTAGGAAATAATGGAGTTCATATTAAATTGGTTTTTGAGAAAAATAGATCACAAGACAAATAAAGATGCTCTTATCCCTGATCGATCTCTAGGAAATTCCAACTCCTGCTGCTTGATGGTAGATGTAATTCTGGAATCCACTCGATATCCCGCCCTGGGAATCAAGGTATGAAAATGCTCTGATCTGGAACTCTCGGTGCTCCAATCTGCTCGCGAAAGAAGATGTTGTATGTTCCTCCAGCTCTTCTCCCCCAGTGTGGATCAAAGCCTCGTTGCTTTTTTAGTTCCCTATATCCCGAATTATCTCCCACCATAATGCTCCCGCTGCCTAGATTGTTCAATGCCTCTCCTGAATCTTGCACATTCATCTCTGGAATTTCATCTAAAGTGTTCCCCAGCCTCCATGTGTAGCTTTCACTGTGCTGCTCCCTCTCGTGCTTGTCATCGGAGCAGTTGCTCATAACAGAATCGAAAAGATGCTCGTGCAGTGAGCTAATTTCTTCCCTATAAATAGCAGATCCATGTGGCATGATTTTATGTGCACGTCATGATCATTTTAGTGAAATCCAAGTGATTGTAAACAACCCCTGCAATGAAACAAAAACAAATGCGCGTGAGTCCAATAAAAATTAATTACTATGTATAACTAAATAAATTTATACACTATATATTAATATCACTACTTAAAGTTAATAATAATACTAATATCTAATATTATTATTAATATAATAATAACATATATCATATGAAATTATATATATATAATCTTATATAACTATTATGATTATTATATTGTACATAATATATGAATTATAAAAATAATGTACACAATTAATGTTATACTAATTGTATTTGTTATATATGTTACTATCATTATTATTATCTATTATATGTGTGTCTATATATATATAATTTATTTTAAGTTATAATAAAATATAAAGATAATAAAATAAAAAATGAAAAAATGAAAATTAAAGAAGAAGAGGGGGGAATGACGTTCGTGCGGCGTGAGGAGAGGAGAGGCGATGAAGGCAGGGGGTGTGAGACCACAGCGGCACAGGTCTTACTGTAGAGTCGATGGCGGTGAGGGGGTCTCGTAGCAAGTATGAGAGGGGATAAAGTGGGAGGATGGATTTGGGAGGTGCCTGCTTAGCAGGGGGATTCGTCCGTGGCTGATTTGCGGCGCGGAGAGGTGAGGCAGCAAATCGGGGTTCGATGTGTGCGGGTTTTCCAACAGTAGGCAACGACGCATGTTGGGGTTCCACGTGAGCAACGAGGAGAGGCTGTGTAGTGCTATTGATTTTCTATGCTAATTTTTTTGTTTCTGATTTTAATATGATCCTGTTGATTAGTTCCTGGTTCGCATTGATTTTGTTGTTGCGATTATTTTCTTTTTGTGCTTTGAATATGCTACTGTCGTGGATTTGGAATTTTCTGTTGCATTGATGGTTGTTTTTTTTCTGTTGATTTTCTATGGTTGTTGTGTGTTTGTGGTGGCTGAAATGGGGGATAGTGGAGCAGCATGTGAGTCACCGTGAGGGTACACACGGTGAGACAGTGAATGAAGAGGAAGCGACTTGTGCAAGAAACGGTGAGACAGTGGATGTGTGAAGCTGTGAGATAGTGACCGAGTGAAGCGGTGATTGTGTGGTTACGGTGAGACATTGAGGTGATGAAAATGGTGGGAAACGCAATGGGATGCGGTGGTACAGGTGCAAAATGGTGGCATTGAGACTGATGTTCATAGTGAGTCAGTTATGTTGGAAACGGTGGCACATGCATTGTAAAGGAATAGGACCATGCGACCGCAACACCTGCAAACAAACACAACAAAGAAAATAAAATAAAATATATAATTTAAAGAAACTGAAAATAGAATAATCAAGTAATGAACTAAATTAAATAGAATGGAATTATAAACTAAAAACAGCAAAGATAAATAATAAAATTAATAATACTTTATTTAAAAGAATGACTTTATTTGGGTTTAATAATTTAAAACACATTAAAATAATACTATTACTCGCTTAAATTATTTAAGAAATTAATTCACCAATTAATAAAGTAAATTAAGTATAATAAGTATTAATTGATTAAAATTAAATTTTTAAAACTAATTAAATAATTAAAGGACTAAAAACCAAAAAGAGTTATTTATTTACAGTTTAAAGAATAAAGAATTAAATAATTTAATTAATGGATTATTAAACTAACTAGAATAAAAAATTTGTAAAAATAAAAGAATAAATAAATGAAAGTTAGATTCAAAAGAATTAAATAAATTAAATAATTATATAAAAATATAATAGTGAATATTAAAAACAATTTATTTAAATAAAATTTATTTTACACAGAAATGAAAAAAATCACAACAGTTACAAATTATTTTATAAAAAACAACATTTTAAAATAAAAAAAATCAATAAAAATACAAAAAGGATGTGGATAAGAGTGTGAAAACACTTCCACATCAGAAAGCCTACCTCAAAATGAAGGTGAATGGTTTGATACTTACAATTAAGTATAAACACAACCAAAAAGGAAATCCACACACCATAACCTAGTAGAAATTAAAGGTTTTTGGATGGAAACCCTTATAGGGTAATACAGAGAGGGAACACCACACCATAATAAGAGAAAAATGTGAATAAATAAGATAGAGGAAAAAATTGAAGATATAAGGGTCTTTCCAAGAGAAATTAGACCTAAACCCAGATAAATCACAAATAAATCACCATGGGGGGTAATAAATCACTGGGAGACGAACCTGCAGAAGTGTGCATAAAATAAGATGTATGTATGGTGGTTTAAGGTTAAAATTGGGCCGAACTAAATTGGTGATTACATAAAATTTTAATTTCTATGCGCAGCTTGTGGTTTGGATACAAAATTTACAAAATAGTTCCCCAATAATGTACCCATCTCTATACAAATTCGGTCACCTACATCATTTCTCCACATAGTTAGAGAAACCATGAAGAAAATGTGTGAAATTACTCTATTAAATTGTAAAAATAAATTCATAGTTCTTGTAGGGATTCTACTAACCATGTTTCAATTGTGCACTTATTTTGAAATACCATAATTTTAAAAATTTAATTCTACTCGATCTTAAATTAAAGGAAAAGGTAAAAAATCATTATATAAATAAAATTATAGCATGATCATACAAAAAAGGTATCAAATCCTATGTAATTCCACAATCTTACCGAGGAACCAAAGAAACATAATTATAATTAAGAAGCCTTGATACCACCCAAGACATCATGCCCGCTCCAAGATCCTAGTATATATAGAAAGAGAATGGAATGATCAAAATTTGATGACCTAGGAGACTAGGGGTTAACCATCCAGTAAATCTTCTCAAAAGAGGATCAATCATGGTTAATAAATATAGAAATAGAGAATCCTCAATATAATGTGGTGACCATGGTGGTCACCCCACAAAAATTAAAATTATACTAAGATAACCAAGCATCTGAGAAGTGAGAAAAGGGAAAAGAAAAAAATGAGAAGTAGAAACCCCTGAAAATTCCATCGGTCAACTTGCACTACAAATTTTCCAAAAAATCTTCAAGTTCTCCCACTCATAATTTAAAACATACATAAGAAACACAATCCACCATAAGATCTAATAATTTCAAAAATTAGAGGCCATGAACACTTAATTGGTGAAAAACTAAAATCTATAAATAATAAAACCATAAAGAGGGCCTGAAGTATAAAAGGGTTATTCAAATTGATCATTTTATTCCTCAGATGAAGTATATCTATCTCCACACCTTCTTAGATAAAATCCTTTTAAAACCCTTTTAATGTGTACTAAATGGCCGCATGGCCGAAATTTTTTAGGGGGCACTAACAGAAAGGCTTCGTATAACATTTCATTCCACACTAGTGAAACACAAGAGTCTAACCCCCAATAGAAACTGATGAGATGTTGGAAGTCTTCATAGTTCAACCATCTACTTGATTAGGTTATATGTACGTCCATTATCCTTTAATAAAATTACATTCATTGCTTCTAAGAAATGTGGAAGGATCAATCACATCAAACACTCCTGTTAAAACATCATTAACATGAACAACATACAAAATTACATCGGAATTGGAGGTTTAACCGAACTCTAAAACCCTCAACTAAAATTTTTGATAATAGATTTTTAAAAAATATTGTTCCTTTACAAAATAATCCATTACAAAATCTAAAAGATAGAGGACCAGATAAATAAAATGAAAGATGTGCTCAAACAATGGTAGGTCATCATATTGATTATAGTAACACTATATCACCTTTACCACATTCACAAACTCAGAATACTATTTTTAGATGAATGATTCTCTTAAATATTCCAATGAAATGTCCTATAATATATTAGTTTGAAAAATAAACTTCCATAAGTTCCAAATTGAACCTTTGAGCATAAAGGTGGAGAGCATGATCTTTAAGGACTCAAACAACTCAGTGAGGTCAAATATCCTCTTGATTCTTCACAAGATTTCTTCCACTTATCAGGGATCTGGTTGAACATAATAGAGAGGATTATTCATCCTTCAATACACTTTAGGTAATTCTCTATGCTGAACAAATAAAGGGTCAACTAGTGGGAAACCACACATAGATTCCCCTTGAGAATCCATGAAATCTTTACTAGGGCATACACTAAAATAATAAAAAACTCAATAAGAGTAACCCAATATTAAATCTCCTCAAACTAAAAACAAAAACATAAATATAATTTAAAGAAACTAATCATTAAAATATTAAATAAAACTTATTAATTACCACTTGGAAAAAAATTTCTAATGTAACATTCACGCTTTGATAGTATCGTAATTCAAACTATTTTAGTTTTTTTATTTTTTTTTGAAAGGACCCTTAATTTAATTTTCTAAAATACTTAATTCTTCATAAAAATTTCCTTTTTCACTCAACTCCCTCATCCATTCAAATAGTATTCAAAATAACGCGCCCTAGATTTTAATAATTCCATGCTATCAAATAAATTTATTTTAGAAAATCAATTTTTTAAAACTACTTCATTTGAAATTAAAATACTTATTATTAATTTTGAAAAACATTTGTATGACCATTTTTTAAATTTACCTTTTTAAATTAAGATTTATGGAATTTTTAACAAATTGTTACCCAAAAATCATTAGGAAATAATAATTCAAAATAAATTATATTTAAATGAGTTCCATCATAAAATTTTTGTGTGGAAAAGTTTCTATGTGTATATAGCCACATGGCTTGGAAAATAATGTTACCACTATATAAATTCCAATATGTTTCATAAAAAAACATGTAATCAGGTTCTATATAGACTTCTAGGTGTTGGGAGATCTTCAAGTACCGCTAGTTCACTGTATTTTTCATCGACCAAGTATAAATTATTCCAAAAATTAAAATTATTTGATGAAATAATAAACAAAATTTAGAAAAACAAATATACTAGAAATAAAAAAACACAAGACCTAAGACCCAAAAACCCATCATATAATGGAAGCTTAATGTTTGACACTAAAAATGTTTTGTATACACTTTCACACCAATACCAAATGATTTTTCTGTACTAATACAATCTACCATTAATACCAAAATAATAATGGGTCATTTGAGTCATGGGACCTATTAAGATCCTAGGATATGGTACTATTTTTTCATTAACCAACTCTAGCTCTCCCAAGAAATAGGATCTAGATCCAATCCTCAAAATACCCAGGGTGTGTCCCTAATCACCTCGGGCAACAAAATAATGATGTGGGAATTGTAAGAGAACTAATTTGAATTATTTTTCATAATAAAATTGATTCAAAGTGCATCAATATTCTATTCTAATTATTCTATGACTCATCTAGACATTGTATGTCCACACCAAATCAATCAAATAGAAACATATAATTAAGAAACACCTGATGAAACACAACAAATAATATAAACCATATAACTATCTAAAAATATAACGGTACATATAAATAAAAATTGAATCTTAGTTACAAAAAGTATATCTTGGTCAATATAGATACAAATAAAAATAATATTGGGCTAAAATATAATAACAAACTAAATCTCTAGGTAACCCCGTGGATCAGCCTCCAACCAAAATACCAACATCACTCCAAGGTGATCAAAGGTGAACCTGGAACCTAAAATTGAAATTATAAATATAGGAATTAGCAATAAGAATAATAGGAATGACAAATTAAACCACAACCCTTGAATTAAATTTATAAAAATATCTATTTCAATGTAACTTGAAATAACATTTACAAACATTGGTTTTTCTCTTATTTAGTTTTAAATCAATAGATAGTTTATTTCCCATAATCCTTTTAAATAGTTTCATATAAAATGTAATGGTTTAAATTTTTTAATGTGACGGTCTTTAAAATAGATAGGGGAAATGTTTTATTTTTTTACTCATATTTTGAAGAGTTTTTATATTATATATATGATGATGGTTTTCTAAAAAAATTCATAAAACATTTAATCAATTGTTATCTATTTTTAAAATTAAAGAGAAAAACATAAACAAGAAATAATCAGAATCATAATAATGATGGAAAAAAATATTAATAGAAATAGAAAACAAGTTCATAATTCATCAATGTATAATTAAATAACAGTAACCCTTACAAGATAATAAAATTTCATAGATCATAGGATTACCTTGGATCTAAGGGAAAAATATAGAGTAGTACTACACACAATCCATCATATCAGAATACTTGATGTAATCATACCACCCTAACACTAAATTTTACCCTACCTATCCTAATTAAAGAGAAAACCTACCCATGTAAAGTATTGTCTATCTAGGTTTCACTAGTGAGATCTTGATCCTAAATTAGGGTATCATGTGCTCCCATAGATTCTACTAGCCACTCTACGTTCCCTTGGTATATATGAAATATAGTTAATGAATCTATATAGTATAAAACAATAACATAATTATAAATAAAAAATTTATGGATATATATATATATGGATGAAATAAACTAAAATCATAAACAAGTCCTCTCCCCTAATCACCCAATATGGTAACAACCACTTTTTAACCAAACACATACCATGCTAGCACTAGTGGAAATCAAGCCTATACCAACACTTCTTTCCTAACAGTTTAGAAAAATCAATGGGAAAAAGAACCTATACCAACAGTTCTAGTAAACTGTTGGAATAGGCTATTATATTTTGGCTTTTCCCAATGGTTTAACAAAACAGTTGTGAAAGAAAACTATTACTCACTGTTTTTATTAACCATTGGGAAAAAATAAACACAATTTAGGGCTCCCTACCAACATTTCATCCCCACGTGAACCCTCCCTCCGCATCCTGACCCACCCCTCCCCTTCTTAACCTCAACCTCCTCTCGGCCTCTTCCTCCACCTTCCAGCCTCCGCCTCCACCTCCCAACCCCCTCTCTCTCCTCTGGTGACCTTCCCCTTCCCCTCTCGGCTCCTTCTCCGACAACGACGTCCCCCTCCCCTCTTGGCTCCCAGCGATGTTCCCCTCCCCTCCTATCTCCCTATCTGGCGACATACCCCTCCCCTCTTGGCTCAATCTCTTCCGACAATGTCCCCGACCCCCTCTCCCGTCGCGCGTGAGACCCCCATGGCTGAACACCACGTGGGACTTCCCCCTCTCTCATCTCCCTCTCCACTTTCCAGGGTTCTTGATCGGTACTTCCAGGTAAGAATTAGTCTTCCTTTTTAAAAAATGAGGCAAAAATGAATGCATTGTTAGGTTCATATTTATAATAAACATTCACATTAATCGTTCATTTTCTAGAGTTTTGGGTAGTAACCAACTCATGATGTAGTGAATTATTGGGTAAATTGGGAATTTTTTCAAAATAAAGTCTTCTAGAAATGTAGGGATAGATTCATAGGTTGTATTCCATTAATTTGAGCAGTGCATTCAATAAAAAGTTCATGATTTTTAAAAAAATAATTTTTTCCTCTATAGACTCCTATTTGACCTTGTATTATGTTGGATTTAGTTTGTTAATCATGATATATATGTGATGAGGTTATATCATCATTAAGATGTACAATGAGGTGGGTTAATTGGAGGTGAGTAATGCTATATGATATTTTATGGGTTATTGTTAGGAGTTTCTTTCCATTTAATTGATTGGTTCATAAAACATAAGTTGGTGCTACTTATATTACTTAATTGGAATTGGTAAAGTAAAATGTTGGTCTCATATTTATGAGTTAGTTATTTGGATGGTATTCTCTATCAAAAGTTGGCATATCTCTATTGAATATGGGTGTATTTTCCAATTGACCAATGTATTTATTAAACTGACCATGAAATACACCTTTCCCACAATATGGAAGCACCACAGAAATCATGGATAGACACTACACACCCCAAGACAGCCATGGGAGACACCCCTTGACATCTATAGATTGTTAAAGGGCTATTAACTTAGGAAATGAAGTTGATTAAAACTCAAACCTTGAGAAATTCCTATTTCTGGTAGAAAAGATACCAACACCTTTATTATTAGTATAGTATAATGAAATGATTTACACCCTCATGGCCAAGTAGACAATCTGGTTCATGAACATGTTCCCAACCAGGTTCAAGCATAGGATCAACTACTAAACATTGATTGTGGCCCCTCTGAAGTTATTTCCATAGTGAAGAGGGTTATGTGCATAATATTCAACTCTACTAATGTAGCATAAGTTCATATTCAATGGATAATTGTACTAGTATGGTGTTTCCTACAACGTGCTATATAAAGTACATAATGAAAAATGAAGAGATTATTAAAAGTAACGGTTTCCCCCTTTCTTGTAGGAACATGATTTGACCCATGGGGTGTTCTGGTTCATATAAATTGGGAATTAACATGTATATTCATAGGATACATGTATCTTTTTGTTTATTTTTATTTTATTTTCTTTATCGCATTGGCCAAATAGGTATTTTACATCTTTCTACGGACGGAGGTTAGTGATGTTATTCTGACTAGTTGGCGGAGATCACTTGTATATTATAATACCATGAGGTGTGGGTGTGAGGAAACATTGGAAGCTAGAGGATCCTTGGGGTCTTCTTTGACATGGAATTGTTTTTCTAAAAAATAGTGTGGTAACATTTCTGGATTATGTTGGAGTCATTAAAAAACCCCAAGTGTCTCCAAGTGTCTCCATACATCGTATCATCCTCACATGGTTCAGTTATTCACCCAATCCTATTAAACCTATCCTAGTCTATCCTCTCAGTCACATATTCTAGATTCATCTCTCAAGGATTATGCCATGCCTCGATGCACATCTCATCATCCAACTAGACAAAAAGGATTATTCACCTTATGATTGTCCTAGTCACAAAAGCACACCATGTCGAACTCATATATATTATATTCTCAATAATTTGGTCAAGAACCTCATCAAAATCATGTATTATAACTGTGACCCACTAACCAGGTTCCATACTAATCTAAATCATACTAATCCTCTTGGAATTATAATCCCAATCTATCTGACAATACCCAATACCCACACTAGCATCTCATCCTTCATCTCTTTGGTTGAACTCTTGAATCATTAAATGGACTAAAACCTTTCATAATACATTTTATATATTCAGAGGGACCATAACACACTAAGAACCAACCAAGATTCCAATCCATCCTCATAATTATTTCCTCATCAAACGCTAGATGTACAATTTACACACTTATCACTACATGGCCCAATCCTCTTAGGAATATTTTACTTGATCTAAATCATCATCGTTAGTGACATAAATCACATTAAAGAGCATAAATGTCAACTAAACCCTACCTTCCAAGAATTATTCATGTAGACAGGTCAAATACTAACATGCTAAAAACTAAAACCATAAATAATAAAGCCAAATACATGCATCATTTTTAAATAAATATATCAACTGTAAACATAAAAACCAAGAATAAAAGACCTCTTACCTTGTATCAAAAAAAACCAAACTAAGTTGAAACTCGAGAAAAATTGATTATATACCATTAATAGGAAGAGTAATTGTTAATTAATAGGAATGTACTATTTGATAGTATCATTTTGAAACATTGATCTATTTCCCCTTTGCTTGCAGGAACATGATTTGACCCATGGGGCGTTGAAGTTCTTATATGTTGGGCGGTGACATGTATAGTCACAAGAGATAGGTATGTTTTATTTTAGTTTTTATTTTATTTTCTTTATCGCATTGGACACTTAGATCTTTGACTGCTTTATATGGAAAAAGGGTAGTTATATTCTGTGAAGGGGGCCAGAAGGAGTTCAGAATGATTCACTCTACCGGCTTTGATCATATGTAAGATTATATGGTTACTACTTGTCTCATACCTCATGTATTTTGGGATTTTGTGTTTTTGACACCATATTATGTTTTCGGTCAGGCATTGGATCATTTTGTGTTGGTTCGGGTGGATTTGGTTCTCTGCTGCAAATCTAGGTAATGATTTAATGCCATCGGTTGGTTTCTCACTGGTTATGTAGCATCATTCATGTGTTTTAAGGTTCTTAATATCCTTTTTGTAGTGCGTTGATCCCTACTCATTGGTTTCGAGTCACCAAGTCAAGGGAGACTCGCCTGCGTGTGCATAGGTAAGTAAGTATATGTATGTGGGTTCCCCCGTTAAGTGTACAGTCACCCATGGAAGTGATTATGCATGTATGGGGCTAGGTGTTCCCATGTATATATATATAAATTCATATGTAGGTGAGTGGACACTAGTATATGCATATAATCATATGTGCAATGATCCACTTGCACATGCTCATGGTCATGCGAGTGTGTTCATAGGGGATAGGTTTCCTTGCATGTGTGTGAAGGTGCATATACCCAGTGGAGGAGCAGCAACTTTTAGTTAGAAATCTCCAAGAGCCGAAGAGGACGGCTTGGTTCCACGTTGAGGTAGAGTCCCTCTCTTAGCCTCTTTAATTTAAGGATGCTTTCAATTGAATTTATCTTCTTTCTTAATTCTGGTTGATTATATTTAGTCACATATATTGAATAAGTTTTCTTTAATATAATTATTTCATTTGATTAATAAAAGTCATGTTTTTGTAATAAAACCCCTCCAACAGAGGTGCGCTGTCTGGGAAAACTCAGAGTGATAGTTTAGGGTGTATAATTATTTTTTGTCATTTTGATTCCCTTTAGACGTTACATCATTGTGCCGCTCAGTGAAACCTTCCGATGATCCCTTGTTATAACATATTAAATATTTTATTTGTTATATCATGTCCGTTGTGACCTTATCTTATGGAAAAACCCATTTCGAGTGTTTTACTGGCCTCTTGGCCACCCCTTTGGGTGTTTACCCAAGCCTATATATCTTAAAAAATTGATGGTGTCATTGTTTAACACCTATCATGCTTATGGTGCTCCCCACCATAAGCTTCATCTTAAAATCATTTGGGGTGTTTTCCTGGCCTCGATGCACATCTAAATTTTTACATATATGAATTCTCACATAAGATTTGTGTTTTATCCTAAGATGTTAAAACATACTCAAATTCTATTATTCTTAAGGTGACTGATGTTTTATTATTAGAGTTCCATGAAATGCATATACCATTGATAAGTAATACACCATCATAATTTGACTCTCAATAAGTTGTTTCTACTACCTAATACCACTTTTAAAAACAACGAATATAAAATATATATCTTTATCAAACCATAATCCTGAATCAAGAGTATGTTTTTTATAAAAAAAGATCTGTTTATATAATGTGAAATAAAACTACATAGTATTTTTTTCGAATCCTATCTAAAAGATGATGCCCCGAAAATGTCACTGGACTGGTCCAACATGCTGCGGTCATGCCGCGGTCACACCTCCTTCATGCCGCGTTCACGCCGCGGTCACGCTGAAGTCACACAGCGGTCACCCCGTGGTCACACCGCGGTAACCCTGCAGTCACGCCGTGGTCACCCTGCGGTCACGCCGCGGTAATGCTGTGATTTGGCACTGCTCCCGGATGACACCTCGCGGTGATTCGCAGTCCTGTCGGAATCTGATGTATGATACGTAGATAGATTTTTAGAGACATTACCCACCCATAGTTAATGGGGGGAGGCGATGACTGGAATGTTGCTCCACCTCCTCCAGCTCCCTTCACTTCTGGTCGGAATATGCTGCCCCGTGGATGTCACTGGACCAGGCCAACATGTCGCGGTCACGCTGTGGTCACGTTGCGGTCATGCCGCGGTCACACCGCGGTCACTCCGCGGTCATGCTGCGGTCACACCACGGTCACGCTGTGGTCACACTGCGTTCACGCCATGGTCATGCTGCGGTCACGCCACAGTCATGTCGTGGTCACGCCGCGGTAATGCCATGATTTGGCCCTGCTCCAGGATGACACCCCCCGGTGGTTCACAGTCCGGTCGGAATTTGATTTATCATAGCTAGATAGAGTTTTAGATACATTACCCACATATAATTAATGGGGAAGGTGGAAACAACCAGAATTTTGCCCCGCCTCTTCCCGCTCTCTTCACTCCTGGCCGGAAGATGCTGCCCCGCAGATGTCGCTAGACTAGGAAAAAACTCTGCGGTCACGTCGTGTTTACACCTCGGTCGCGCCGCAGTCACACCGCTAACACACCACGGTCAAGCCACAGTAATGAAGTGATTTGGCCCTGCTCCAGGATAATACCCCATGGAAGTTCGCAATCCTATTGGAATTTTATGTATGATACATAGATAGCGTTTAGATACATTACCCACCCATAGATAATGAAGAGGCAGGCGACGACTGAAATTTTGCCCCGCCTTCTCCCGCTCCCATCGCTCATGGCTAGAAGATTCTTCCTCATGGATGTCACTGGACCGGGCCAACATGTCGTGGTCATGCCGTTGTCACAACAAAGTCATGCTGTGGTCACGCCGCAGTCAAGCCGTGGCCACGCCGCAGTCATACCGTGACTTGGCACTGCTCCAGGTCGACACCCCGCAGTGGTTCGCAGTCCTGTCAGAATTCAATGTATGATACCTAGATAGAGTTTTAGATACATTACCCACCCATAGTTAATGGGTGGGAGTCGATGGTCAGAATGTTTCCCCTCCTCCTAGCTCTCCCTTCACTCCTGGCGGGAAGATGCAGCCTTGCGGATGTCGCTAGACCGGGCCAAAAAGTCGTGGTCACGCCGCGGTCAGGCCATGGTCCTGCCACAGTTAGGTCGCGGTCAGACCGCAGTCACGTCTTAGTAATTCCGTGATTTGGCCCTACTCCAGGACGAGACTTCAATAACCACCATCAGCCTGCCACCAGCAGAAAAGAAGCAGCCTCCACATGAAGAGACACAAAAGAAACACACAAAAATCAAATGAACATTTCACCGGAGACTAGAGAATCACACGAAACCACCCCGCCATCATGAAAGCACTGAGGTCTACTCGATGAAAGCGACAAACAAGAGGAAAACGCACCCACCCACCCACACGAACCCACACAGCCATCCCACGGAGAGCACACACTCCAACACTCGAAAACACATGCATGTACCCAACAACACGAATGCATTCTCCCAACCACCAACACATGGAGGACACTAAAGTCCACCTAAGAACCATCAGCCACCACCACCACCACAATCCACCCTGCACCAGCCACATCCATCCCACCCCGACCCCCTTCCACCTTAATTTCAGCATGCTACCACCATCATTCCATCCAACAGCAGCCCCCTACCACCTTCGAATTAGCTCGCACCGTCCCCCACCACCTGCAACCAGCCCCCTTCCACCAGCATTCCATCCCCCTTCCACCTGCATTTGAGCCCTCACCAGCCCCTAGCCACCTGAAATATAGTCCGCACCAGCCATCACACCATCCCCCACCCTCCATCCTCCTGCATAACACTCATGCCAGCCCTCTACCACCAGCAAAACAGCCAAAACCACTTGTTCTAGCCCTCACCATCCCCCGAACTCCTACATGCCAGCCCGCACCAGCCCCTCCACATGCCCAAAAGTCCCCATCCACCTGCAATCCAGCCCACACCCACCTTGTGCGACCTATTATTGTCTGCACCAGCCCCCTGTCATCCCCATGTCGCCTGCCTTCCCGCTTGTACCAGCAACTCTAACCTGCACCATCCACCGTACCAGCCCCTAGCCTCTTACATTCCATCCCACACCAACCCCCTTCCACCTACAAAACAACCCCATACCACATGTTCCAACCCACACCATCCCCCCGCCACTTGTATTCCAACCCACAAATCGCCAATGAAATTAGTAATCATCTGAAGATGAAATATGGGAGTCTAGGAAGCACTTGAAAAAATCCATGCAAATCACAAAATGGAAAGTCAAAAGAAGATCCCCTTGCCTGAGCCCTCTTTTCCCCCAAAATTATCCATGTAAACTGCCATTAACGTTCACCGAGAACCTTGGAGTAGAGATGTATCTTTTAACCCAAGACGATAACCTAGACGGAAATCCGAGCAGATCGAAGCATCCTATAAGAAGCCACACCTGACCGAATCAAAATCCTTGAATGAATCGATCTTGAATGCACACATAAGAACCTCAGAATCAAGATGGTATCCCAACAATAATTCCTAGGTAACAAGATTCTTAGGATGGGTTATTTGGGGGGTGACCAAGTACTATCCGTGGGGTCTGCATGAGATGGTGTAGGTGGGGTGTAGAGTCCCAAAGCTTGACATACATAGAAATTACATTACTATTGCGGAATAATTAGTACAAAACAAAAACAGACACACAAGGACCGTAATAGTTTAGTGTCTTTGGAAACTTGGGACGTAATAATCTAATCGTGGTGAAAGATCTTCAACATCTCCCGTAAAGATCTTCCCATTTTTGTTTCCTTACCTAAAATCTTTCTTTTAAACCTGGGGGAAAAGAAAACATAAAAATGGTGAGCTCAAATGCTTAGTAAGGGTAATTATGGATAAAGTAAAACATACCATATATATTTGAACTTAAAAAAACATGAATATTAGAAATCTTGAGCAACGACATAAAACATGGATGTACATAAGGCATAGATCATAATGGAACATAAATCATGATAAAATAGCATGGGAATAAAACATGTAATTTTGGAAACCATTAAGCACATGATATGATTTCCATAGTAGCCAAGACATTGCTGCCAAGACCATCTTAGTGGACAAAGTCCCTTTCTGAATCGAGTTCACTCCTCGTTTCAGTCCTGTTTTACTGAACCGGTTTAACCTAACGTTCCAGCCATGTCTATCTCATGAAATATAAATCTCTACCCAATGCATTGGAGGGAGATATAGGTCCCACCCATCTCATAATGAAATCATTCTTACTTTTTCCACAACATAAACATAAATCATTCATCATAACCCAAAGAATAAAATGGGTATCATAAACATCATCCCATCATAACATAATCTATTTAAAAAATGGATATCATTTCATCATAAGAACAGTGAAACCATGTAAATAATAGGGACATTATATTTGAAACATACACATATGAAATAATGTCATCTTAGATGGAAAATGGTTTTGATAAAACACTTGAAATGAATTCTTGAGGAAAATATCCATTCTTCTTCAAAATCATTCTCTTTTTACAAAATGTCTTGAAATTTTAAAATAAAATTATTTTGTTGAAAATAGTCATGAAATATTTTGGAGGATGCTTCATAAAAATAAGGCTTTATAAAACCATAAAAATCCATTCGTGCTGTATAAGTTAAAAAAACATTCTTCTCGTACTTTTGCCGGAAAAGTCAAAAAGTACCTTGTAATAGAAAGATTTCATACATTCCATGTAGTAAAAGTAAAAAATGGGTAAAAAGGACTTTAAACATACATGAAAACACTTTTATAAAACATGTACATGGATGATAGAAATAACCCCAGTAAATACTTACGAATAAGTAATCTCGGATAAAAATGAGATTTGCAACATTATCCCTTACCTTAGGCCCGATATGATTCGTACGTATTAGAACCTCTTGTATAATGATTTAAATAATGTTATTGACTTATTAGAGAATCATATTAATTTTTATGATATCATATATGGTTCACTTATGACTTTATATTACCCTTTCTTTTGTAAATTCCATGTTAAAGAGCGTTTTGGGTAAAATCGTTTCATTTGTCATCGGTGTTTTGACTAGTAATTATTTATATGATTACTTAGATCATGATTTCTTACATACAGAATGTAAAACATGATTCATATATAATATATATTCATAATATACATATATATAATAGATCTATAAGTGGAACGAAATACACCGTTCATGGAGACGGTAGGTCGTACATACGCATGAACGTTGTTTTCGTTTCCTCATTGAATTGAATGGAATTAATTGGATGACATACATATATATATATACATAAATCCAGTATCATTATTATGTCATATATTTCATGATTACTTATTATATATACTTTATAATCATTTATGAATGGTTAATCATTCAGAATGAATCTCATCGCGTCGTGGAGACGGTATTCCGTACGTACGCACGAGCGATGATATCGTTCCCATGATCGTGGAATTTTATTGGAATGTATGTATACTTTTATAGAATCAATATCACTTTACAATAATCATATATAGTTATTATTTACACCATTATACCCATCCAAGTAAGGTGGTGGTGGAAAGTAGATTACACCACGGCGTGGAGACGGTATTCCGTACATACGCATGCGCGGTGATTTCGTTTTCCGTAGGATGGATAGATGGTGAAATAGGGTTCTTTAATAATTATAATAACATATAAGTATATTAGTGATACTGATGTTATTACTTCATAATGAAAAAACCTAAGAAGAATAAGTGGAAGAAGAAATAAAGGTGAAAGAATCGGTAACGGAATTTACCTCTTCTTTGAAGCACCTCTTTGAGACCTCCTCTTAGGGCACTAAAATTGGTATTTGAAGAAGACCAGGACCTATAGTATGTTTCTAGGAAAGTGTAGAAGAGAATTGGGTAGGTTTTGGCCGAGCTTTAAGGTTCAAAGTGGTGTGTGGAAGAGAGGGAGGAGGTTCCTATTTATAAGGGAGGAGAGGGGAACCTTTGGAATTCTGAAAAATATTAATTTATAATAAATCTAGACCCACTTAAAAACCTCCAAAAATGACTCATATTCGAATATAAGATGAGATAGGTTTTTAATCTCATCATCCAATAAAATTTAGACATGTTAGGAAATTATATTAAACATTATCAACTTGATTTATCATTACTTAATCAATTTAATTTTATTTGTGTTGATAATATTCTAAATTTTAAATTAGAACTAATATTTAATTATTTGTTGTGAATTGTCCTTAATTGGATACTTTATAACATTATAGACCATATAAATTTAAATTTATAATTTTTATATATTTTTGTGATTTTTAAACAATTTTAAAATATGTTATTTTTATAAAATAACAATATTGTCAATTTTGACACTATTCATTTATTTGAATTTAAATAAAATACATAGAGAAGATACGTTCAAAATAAAAGATTTAATAGATTAATAAAAGATCATATGTATCTATAAAATTAGTGGATCACATTAAATAGTTCATATAATATTTATTTTATTATTTTTAAAACCATTTATTTGGTTTATCTCTTAATAAAATAATTACTACAACATTTTTGTATAATTATTTAATATACTTATTTATTGCATAAAAATTACAAATTAAATCCTATGATGAAGATAAATCTATTACCATTCACAATAATACTTTTACTCGAATTTATAATCTTAAAATCACAATATGTAAATTGTTATATTTATTAAATTATGAAGGTGATAACTTTGATATCATTTAAAATAAAATAATATAAGGGTCATAATCACTATTATAAGACTCCAAACGGTTATATATTAGGTACGTGTATGCTTATGGTGTATATATATATTACCAATAAGTTTTAGTCTGGTTTGTGGAACTTTTAATGGGTATTATTATTTCAATAAAAACTATATTACTGATTATTCACTTAATAAATAATTTCTGCATCATTACTGTATCACCATTAATGATAATTATTTAATCCATAAATATTCTAAATAAATTATAATGATGTAGATAATTTTATTATCTTTCTGGAGACTATTCAGGTTTGAAGTTTCAGGAAGTTATTCACTAAATTAAAATTAATATACTTATAAGCTTTAAGAGAGTGACATGTTGTCACTTTCTTTTGTTTTAATAATAATTAAGTTATTTTCATGGAAAAAAAGTCCATTAAATGATTCTAATCTTACCCTTAGGTGATATGGGTCTACTGTTAGCCATCCAATAGAATGTTGGCATGTGTTAGGGTAATTTTATAATATTATATTTACCCTTAATTACCTGATTTACCTTTAACTATGGTAAATAAAATTTACCGTAGTTACTATTCATAATTCCCAAAAATAAAAAGTAGCCTATTAACATAATTTGGACCCAATTATTCCAAATATGGAATCCATTTTTTCAAATTCGATACACAGAAGTTGCAGAAATTAAATTAAAATTAATCCTATTGTCGAATGAAAACAGGTTTTTGTTTAAAACATTGCAAAAAATTGAATTAATTTAACCTATGAATTCAATGTAAAATAAATGCTAATGACATAAATTATATTAAATGGTAAAAATATATTCTATTTATACTTTAAAACCATTCAATATTACAATTTAACTATATAAATTATTGCGATGAAAAAAGTTGTTTTTAATTAAAATATAGCGTGTTTTTACTATTTATCAAAATATGAAAGTTACCAGAATAATATGAAAATTTTATCCAAAGTAATTTTTTTTTTCTTGATTCCAAATAAAAATTTTATTTTATCAAATTGAACTTATAAACATGTCAAAAACTATATTTAAAGTGGGTGCGCCATCAAAAGGCGGCAAAACTGCATTTTTTGAAAAATACTTATTTTACCCGAAAAAATTATTTTGTTCCTATACCATGTTCTAAAAAATGTGTAAGATGAATAATAATGTTATAAAATTAAAAATTTAGTTAATAATATTCATAACGGCTAGTTCATAATAATATTATAATAATATATCGTTATTTAGTAAAACCCGGTATTGCATACAACACACGCTATCGAGGAAGGTCGAGATTGCGTGTAATGCAAGCCAAGTCAGGGTTGCGTGTTGTGCAAGAATCCTTCGTTGTTTCGTATAATAGAATCCAACCATATTTCATTTATACATTGAATATATATATATACTCAATGTTGCGTAGAATAACTATTATCAAAATTGTGTGTAACACGATCCAAGAATAGTGTTGCGTATACTGCAATCTAATACAGTGTTGCATATAGAGCAAGGTAATCTTAGTGTAGCATACAACACAAGACATTAATGAAATTAAAACAATATTTTTCATAAAATCTCGGGGTGTTACATTCTACCCCCCTTAAAATGAATTTCGCCCTCGAAATTCGTCGGGGTTATAAATGGTTTACTACTCGAAAGTTTGTTTAATAGAAACCCACATCGTAAAAAGGAATACCAAAACATGGCTTTAAAAACTAATGTATGAAATGTAACGGTTACCAAAATTAACTCATCAATGGGTTTCCACATAGGAGAAAATAGGTGAAAATATGGATATGGAAGAAAAATCTAACCATCAAGTTCTGATGGAGAGTGGTAGAGAACATGGCTATGAAAAAGCCAACAATCAAAAAGCTATTGATTTGTGATGATCTAAGGTACAATCTGATTCATCGGATATAAGGGAACTAGGACATCATTTTTGGTTTTCAAGATCATTTCCCTAAAGTTGATGAATTAAAATAAATACTTTCGTGAATTGAACAATATCCACTTCATCCCTTAATGAAATGAAGTTGAATTTATTATTCGTGATGTGTTAGCAGATCATGTGATAGAATTATGGGTCATTCCAACTCATTCAAAAAAAAGGTTTGCGAAAGTTATAAGTCCATCTTATGGTTAGATTAATCATATATGGTTCAAAAATGAACTTATACTTCATAAATCATACCACTTAATAAAATAAAACTAGTTTCTACTAACCAGGGACTTCCTGTAGGCTAGTGGTAGGCGATAAAGGCCAGTCGCAATTCAATTGTGGGTTCGATTCTCACAGCCTTGTCCGATGCGATGGGTTGTCTCCCATCCTATAGGTTGTCCTTTTTCTAAAACTATAATACTATAACATCCCATCCATAATATCTAAAAAAACTTCTATCCTTAAACAATACTAACTTATGTCCAACATAATCCATTCCAATATTTGGGCTTATCCATAATACTGCAGTCCACTCTCATAATATAGTGAAAACAATTACCAGAGATTTAATACCATCTTTGATCCCCATATATCATAAGATATGTCTTGTTGGTCACATTCCAAACATTCGAAGGCTTTAATCACGTATTCTCTTGAAAAATGAATACCCATTGAGCCTTAGTGAAAACATGAATGAAGTTAAAAGTTAACACTTTCCACATACCAAAATCCTCAAAATTCTATATACTCAAACCATGATATCAATTAGTCCTTATATCAATCATGAGCTCATGAATACAATCAAACATCTCATTATCTTCTTATTCCTTCATTTTCCGCATAACATCTACTTAAAAAAAATATCTGAATAACCTTCCATGGTTACTGGTACGATTCAACATATACTTTAAAACACTTTTAGGAAAAACAATAGTGTAACAATCCTTAGATGATTCTTTATTCCATAGTACCATTAACTATACAATATAACTCTCGTTAAACATACAATAATTCCACTACCTTCTAAAACAACCGACTGAGCTTCAAAACTTCTTTCATCTCATATATCATTTGTAGTCTCCTCATCATCATCCATATAAATACTACCCATATGACCATGGTGATTCTCTTCATGAGATTTTCCATTAGGGAATTGGTTTGCATAATGATCGTACATTCCACGTTTAAAAAATCTAATCATTGTTGATGTCGTAGCAATACCATTATCCTTGTCCATGGTGTTAACTGAACCTTTTCATTTGCACTTACTGGATTTGTGTCCTTCTTTTCCACACCCAAAGAATCTTCCAGTTCCTTTGAAACAATCTCCCTGATGCCTCTTCCCACATGATTTACATGAGGGAAATTGAACTTTCTTTCCTCTATGATCATCATGAAACTCCATCTTTCTCTTATTATATGAGTGGGGAAACTTAGCAAAGTTGAGATTATTGATCATATTATGAGATTGCTGATTAGGCATAATAACGATTTTTGGACTTCCAGATCCCATTTCATTTGGTTTCTCATGAAGAAAATCATTCCATTGTCTGTCATATCCTCCATTATCGTGAATCTTCCTGTTTCCAGCCATTTTATAAAACCCAAAAAGAATAGTTTGAGATGCAAAAAACATGCTAGGGAAAACAACATATTAAAGGGGGAGTATCTTCAATATCTAACATCTTAGGATAAATTCTATTACTGTTACCGTAGTTCTAGGACTGTATCCTATACGTATACTTATCCTTAGGGACATCCCTAGACATAACTTAGAAATATCTCTAGGGATCTCACTGACATTTTCGCATCCTAGTTTCCAAAGGTTGACTAAACCTTTCCTCTGATACCAACTGTAGAGACCCAAAGCTTGACATACATAGACATTACATTACTTTTGCGGAATACTTAGTACATAACAAAAACAGACACACATGGACCGTAATAGTTTAGTGTCTTTGGAAACTTGGGACGTAATCGTCTAATCGTGGTGAAAGATCTTCAACATCTCCCATAAAGATCTTCCCATTTTTGTTTCCTTACCTAAAATCTTTCTTTTAATCATGGGGGAAAAGAAAACATAAAAAGGGTGATCTCAAATGCTCAGTAAGGGTAAGCATGGATAAAATAAGACATACCATATATATTTGAACTTAAAAAAAACATGGACATTAAAAATCTTGAGCAACGACATAAAACATGGAAGTACATAAGGCATAGATAATAATGGAACATAAATCATGATAAAATAGCATGGGAATAAAACATGTAATTGTGGAAACCATTAAGCACATGATATGATTTCCATAGTAGCCAAGGCATTGCTTCCAATACCATCTTAGTGGACAAAGTCCCTTTCTGAATCGAGTTCACTCCTCGTTTCAGTCCTGTTTTACTGAACCGGTTTAACCTGCTATTCTAGCCATGTCTATCTCATGAGATATAAATATTTACCCAATGCATTGGAGGGAGATATAGGTCCCACCCATATCATAATGAAATCATTCTTACTTGTGCCACAACATAAACATAAATCATTCATCGTAACCCAAAGAATAAAATTGGTATCATAAACATCATCCCATCATAACATAATCCATATAAAAAATGGATATCATTTCATCATAAGAACACTGAAACCATGTAAATCATATAGAAATTATACTTGAAACATACACATATGAAATAATGTCATCTTAGATGGAATATGGTTTTGATAAAACACTTGAAATGAATTCTTGAGGAAAATATCCTTTCTTCTTCAAAATCATTCTCTTTTTAAAAAAATGTCATGCAATTTTAAAAGAAAAGTATTTTTTTGAAAATAGTCATGAAATATTTTGGAGGATTCCTCATAAAAATAAGGCTTTATAAAACCATAAAAATCCATTCATGCCGTATAAGTTAAAAAAACATTCTCCTCGTACTTTTGTCAAAAAAGTCAAAAAGTACCTCGTAATAGAAAGATTCCATACATACCATGTACTAAAAGTCAAAAATGTGTAAAAAGGAATTTAAACATACATGAAAACACTTTTATAAAACATGTACATGGATGATATAAATAACCCCAGCAAATACTTACGAATAAGAAATATCGGATAAAAATGAGATTTGCAACATTATCCTTTACCTTAGGTCTGATATGCTTCGTACATATTTGAACCTCCTGTATAATGATTTAAATAATGTTATTAACTTATTACAGAATCATATTAATTGTTATGATATCATATATGGTTCACTTATGACTTTATATTACCCGTTCTTTTGTAAATCCCATGTTAAAGAGCGTTTTGGATAAAATCGTTTCATTCGTCATCCGTGTTTTGACTTGTAATAATTCATATGATTACTTAGATCATGATTGCTTACATCCAGAATGTAAAACATGATTCATATATAATATATATTCATAATATACATATATATATATATAATAGATCGATAATTGGAAAGAAATACACCGTTCATGGAGATGGTAGGCCGTACGTACGCATGAACGTTGTTTTTGTTTCCTCATTGAATTGAATAGAATTAATTGGATGAAATACAAATATATATATATATACATAAATCCAGTATCATTATTATGTCATATATTTCATGATTACTTATTATATATACTTTATAATCATTTATTAAGGGTTAATCATTGAGAATGAATCTCATCGCGTCGTGGAGACGGTATTCCGTACGTACGCACGAGCGATGATATCGTTCCCATGATCATGGAATTTTATTGGAGTTTATGTATAATATTAAAGAATCAATATCAATTTACACTAATCATATATAGTTATTATTTACACCATTATAACCATCCAAGTAATGTGGTGGTGGAAAATAGATTACACCACGGCGTGGAGACGGTATTCCGTACATACGCACGCGCGGTGATTTCGTTTTCCGTAGGATGGATAGATGGTGAAATGGGGTTCTTTAATAATTTTAATAACATATTAGTATATGAGTGATACTTCTTTTATTACTTCATAATGAAACAATCTAAGAAGGATAAGTGGAAGAAGAAATAAAGGTGAAATAATCGGTAACTGAAATTACCTCTTCTTTGAAGCGCCTCTTTGAGACCTCCTCTTAGGGAACTAAAATTAGTATTTTAAGAAGACCAGGACCTCTAGGATGTTTCTAGGGAAGTGGAGAAGATAATTGGGTAGGTGTTGGACGAGCTCGAAGGCTCAAAGTGGTGTTTGGAAGAGAGGGAGGAGGTGCCCATTTATAAGGGAGGAGAGGGGCACCTTTGGAATTTTTAAAAATATTAATTTATAATAAATCTAAACCCACTTAAAAACCTCCAAAACTGACTCATATTCGAATATAAGATAAAATAGGGTTGTAGTCTCATTATCCAATAAAATTTAGACTTGTTAGGAAATTATTTTAAACATTATCAACTTGATTTATCCTTACTTAATAAATTTAATTTTATTTGTGGTGATAACATTCTAAATTTTAAATTATAACAAATAATTACGTATTTGTTGTGAATTGTCCATAATTGGATACTTTATAACATTATAGACCATATAAATTTAAATTTATAATTTTTATATATTTTTGTGATTTTTAAACAATTTTAAAATATGTTATTTTTATAAAATAACAATATTGTCAATTTTGACACTATTAATTTTTTGAATTTAAATAAAATACATAGAGAAGATAAGTTTTAACTAAAAGTTTTAATATATTCATAAAAGGTCATATGTATCTATAAAATTAGTGGATCACATTAAATAGTTCATATAATATTTATTTTATTATTTTTAAAACCATTTAGTTGGTTTATCTCTTAATAAAATAATTACTACAACATTTTTGTATAATTATTTAATATACAGATTTTTTGCATAAAAATTAAAAATAAAATCCTATGATGAAGATAAATCTATTACCTTTCACAATAATACTTTAAATCGAATTTATCATCTTAAAATCACAATATTTAAATTGTTATATTTATTAAATTATGAAGGCGACAACTTTGGCATCATTTAAAATAAAATCATATAAGGGTCATAATCACTATTTTAAGACTCCAAATGGTTATATATTATGTAATTGGATTCTTATGGTGTATATATATATTACCAATAAGTTTTTTTCTGGTTTGTGGAACTTTTAATGGGTATTATTATTTCAATAAAAACTATATTACTGATTATTCACTTAATAAATAATTTCTGCATCAATAATGTATCCCCATTAATGATAATTATTTAATCCATAAAAATTCTAAATAAATTATCATGATGTATATAATTTTACTAGATTTCTGTAGACTAATCATGTTCGAGGTTTCATGAAGTTTATCACTAAATTAAAATTAATATACTTATAAGATTTAAGAGAGTGACATGTTGTCACTTTCTTTGGTTTTAATAATTATTAAGTTATTTTCATGGAAAAAGTCCATTAAATGATTATAATATGACCATTAGGTGATATGGGTCGACTTTTATCTATACAATAGAATTTTGGCATGTGTTAGGGTAATTTTATAATATTATATTTACCCTTAATTACCCGATTTACCTTTAACTATGGTAAATAAAATTTACCGTAGTTACTATTCATAATTCCCAAAAATAAATGTATCTTATTAACATAATTTGGACCCACTGATTCGAAATATGGAATCCTTTTTTTAAATTTGATACACAGAAGTTGCAGAAATTAAATTAAAATTAATCCTCTTGTCGAATGAAAACGGGTTTTTGTTTAAAACACTGCAAATGATTGAATTGATTTAACCTATGAATTCAATGTAAAATCAATGCTAATGACATAAATTATATTAAATGGTAAAAATATTTTATATTTATACTTTAAAACCATTAAATATTATAATTTAACCATATAAATTATTGCGATGAAAAAAGTTGTTTTTAATTAAAATATAGCGGGTTTTTACTATTCATCAAAATATGAAAGTTACCAGAATAATATGAAAATTTTATCCAAAGTAAATTTTTATTTCTCGATTCAAAAGAAGAATTTTATTTTTTCAAATTGAACTTATAAACATGTCAAAAACTAGATTTAAAGTGGGTGTGCCATCAAAAGGTGTCAAAACTGCATTTTTTGAAAAATACTTATTTTACCCAAAAATTTTATTTTGTTCCTATACCATGTTCTACAAAATGTGTAAGATGAATAATAATTTTATAAAATTCAAAATTTAGTTAATAATATTCATAACGGCTAGTTCATATTAATATTATAATAATATATCGTTATTTAGTAAACCCCGATATTGCGTACAACACACGCTATCGAGGAAGGTCAGGATTGCATGTAATGCAAGCCAAGTCAGGGTTGCATGTTGTGAAAGAATCCTTCGTTGTTTCGTATAACATAATCCAACCATATTTCATTTATACATTGAATATATATATATATACTCAATGTTGCGTAGAATAACTACTATCAAAATTGTGTGTAACACGATCCAAGAATAGTGTTGCGTATAGCGCAAGGTAATCTTGGTGTAGTATAAAACACAAGACATTAATGAAATTAAAAGAATATTTTTCATAAAATCTCTGGGTGTTACATGGGGTGTCTATGAGGGGTTGTCCAAGTGGGGTCTCCAAGGGCTATCTAGGGGGTCTTCATGGAAAGGTGTAGGTGGGGTGATCAGTAGGGTGATTTCCATTTCCAGATGTAGGAGGCACTAAGGTAGAGGCTGAAGGTATATATGTAGATGTATGAAGTTTTCGGATCACAATAGGTTGGAGATTCTAGAAAACATCAACTGAAGGCATACCAAAAGGCTAGAATTAAGGAGGTAGAGGATCCTAAGAAGAATCAAAGGTGAAGGATGTCATGGGAATCACCTCTAGAGAAGCTACTATAGTATTGGATACATATAGGAAAGGCTTTATGAGATTGAAAAAGTATTTAATAATGTTTTTTCATATCTTCATACTACTAATGAAATCTTCATTATCCTCCATGAATATCATGAGTAGAGTTGTCATCACTTTCAACTGGTCAACCTATTCCTTGAAAACCCATTTTACAAAATCTTCCTTAATTATTCCTGATGAGATGAATGTACATCACCTATAACATCATGGAGATACTATTTTACTATAGACTAGATCTAATCAGCATCAACTAAAGCTGAGGAAGGTGGAGCACTAGATATAGATGCAGCAATATGAACATTCTCAAATCTCTTCCATAAATAATCCTGACCAAAAACAAAGGAGGTCCTCATTTCCTCCATAACAGATCGAATGGTTTCTATCTCACTATCTTACCTAAATTTTAAATCATAACTTTCTGAATATGAAAACTCATCTTGGGATGAATATGACATACAACCATATCAAAAAGGTGTCTAGCATCAGCTTCACTAATCTAAGTGATAGGAGGCTCCTGATAACTCAAAATTATATTGAAATCTAAAATAATTCATTCTCTAAAATGTTATAAATATATTATGGATACAAAATATGAAGTCAATGGGGAACCTACTCTCTCAACCCTATGTAAAAAAACCTATACAGGTTATTATTTGTTAGGTAAAACTAAGGTAAAAGCTTGAAGCTCACCTTCTTGGTCAATCTGCTTAAGTAAGGATCCCTTAGGATATGTCCCAAATCCAAATGAGACAGTAATTCCACCATGCTCTGGTGGAATAATGTGGTCATCACCATCACTATCACTATATGAGTCTGGATATGATAGTCCAAGAAATTTGGAACTAGAGGAGGGATCCCCCTTATATGATACCTCATCCTCTACCAAGGTAAAACCACCCTGAGCATCTCTATGCTCTCAAGCATCTTCTTCAACATTTTTAGACTATGAATAGTCTAAAACATGATGGAAAAAACCTACTGAATTTTCCAACTCATCATGTGAAGCTACGTCCATATGAGGTGCTTGATGGTGCAGGTTTATAGGTGCTTTGGAAGACTATTAGAGGTGCTGGTTTATAGCAGGTGCAGGTTCATTGGTCTAAAGTGTGCTTTGGAAATATGTTAGAGGTGAAATTTTAGAGGTTCAGGTTTAGAGGTGTAGGTTTACTGCTCGAAGTGGGTTTACAGGTCTGGCCGGCTTAGGTTTTACAAGTTTATAGGTGAAGGTTTACTGCTCGAAGTGTGTTTACATGTCTTCCTAGCTATGATGTTTGTGGGGGAGTAGAGTTCCAGGTGTATGTTTCTTGCTTTGATGTTTGATGCGCTGTGATGGGGAGTATAGGATATACCAACAGTTCACTGAACTGTTGGTATTTAACCAAATTCTTGGTATATCCCAATAGTTTCAATGAAACCGTTGGGATAGAATATATGCCAACTATTTTTAAACTGTTCGTATATATTCTGGTTGGTATGTATACGAACGGTTTCTGAACTATTGGTACACATTTATACCAATTATTTTACTTAAACCATTGGCGTAGATTAATTTCACAACGCATATACCAACGGTTCTCTAGAATCCGTTGGTATAGGGCTATTGAAATGACCCGCATACCAATGGTTTTTGAAACCGTTGGGATAGCCTATCTCAAAAATTTCAGAGGCTATACCAACGGTTTAAAACCGTTGGAATAGGTGAACTATATAGTAGTGTAGAGAATAACTCATCCAATTAAAATAATAAGATCATAGACCATCCCAAGTGTGTTTTCATTATGTAAATCCCATTTAAAATGAAAATAATTCATTTTTAATATTTTTTCCAACCAAAATGAAAAATAGACAATTTTATATAACATTAAAACCAGTGTCTAATACTATGAAACATTAAAGAACATTTTCAACATTAAATAATGTCCTTCTGGTGAACCAAGAACACCTTTTGAATCAAATTGATTCCATTGAAAAAAAATCTTAGAACACCAAATAATTTTATGATTTTGGAAACCATTTTTAAAATATATTTGGAAAAATAATCATGCATCTTGTGTGCATGGTTGGATAAAACAAATTTGTTTTAAGTCTTTTGAATAAAAAAGACAATGTCATTTAAATTAAAATAATGTAGAGCTTTATTTTCCTTTAAATTAATAATTTAAAACAATTAATAAAATTATTAAATATCTAATACATATTTAAAAAATAAGTAATAAATACATGCGTTATGAATTGAAGTTCAATACATAAGTAAAGCTACCCCAAAAAAAGGAGAAAACGTTTCATACTTCTAATACATGATGAAAGTAACCTAGATGAAAAAACACACACCTTAACCAAGAAGTAATAAAATATATTAGGTCAAAAATGTTATGAAAAAATAATACAATGATCACAAAAGGTGGCGGTGAATTGTGACATTTTTAAAATCATCACCGATGCTCATTTTAATGAACTTTGCGATTTATGATGATATGCAGTGTTTTCTTCTATATGAAATAAAATAAGTAGATAAACAGAAATAATGAACATAAAATTTTTATAGTGGTTTAGGGAATAAAGATCCCCTAGTCCCCTCCACCAATGCTCTCTCTCTATGAGCTTGGTGACTTTTACAAAAAAAGGTCATCTTATCACAATACTATCAAATCCACAATTGAGTGGAGATAGTTGATACCTTTTAAAAAAAGTATAAACAAAGCCTTCTGGTTCTTTTAGGCGGAACTAGTTATACAAACCATATTCAGATAATTTGAAACTCTATAAGGACGAAGTCTGAGCATTCAAAACACAAATAAATAAATAAAATTTTATTTTTGAGGGCACGGGCTGATCTTAATAGTTACAGTAGTAGTAAATGACAGAATATGGATATAATTCTTCAGAAATGAAACTATTCAAGAAAGAATAAATTTTATGTTATCCTAGATACAAATTATCATCAATAAAAGTGGAAACAATCAAGCAACAATTTAATAGTAGTTCAAGGTTGAAAATGTATATATCTGAAGTGTAGCCTCTTTTAGAAAATAAGAAATTTATCCTTATTTTCAAAAATTATATATAAATTCAAAATATAATAAAAATTATATAGGAATATATTTATTTTAAAATAAATTTCAATTTTATATATAGAGAGAAAACTGTGTGCTTCGGTATTCTATATCCAATAAAGTTCCCTGACAGATCAAAAATATTCAAAATTGAATCAAACAAGGCAGTCGTATCTTCCCTTAATAAAAGGAGTGATTTTACTTGACGAATAATGTTATTTGAATCGATCTGGTCGAGTATGTGAATCAGTTGTAAACCATATTTCAATCTAATCTTTAATTAAATCAAGATTGTTGCCGAAATCTCAGATAAAATCTCGGAAATAGTTGGACCAATGTAGCATTGAACCTCATACTGTATGATTCATTTGAGTAGCATTGGGTTCCTTTGCATAGCATAGGGTTCCTAAATAATAATTTCATCTGATCAGAACATAGGAATAAAAATTTATGTTCGGATGAGAATCGATATATTCAACCTTTTAGCCTAATGTTCATCAACAATCATTTCGTTCCTCGAATGTAGGGTATGAACAGTGATTCCAGACATAAACATTTTCATAATATTCTATAAATTTATTCAAATGTAGGGTTGATTATTTTTACACACATTTACCAAACATAGGGTTACAGATCTTTAGGTCAATCGTTTAACATTGGGATGATGTTTCATTCATTCTGTCAATGTTGGGTGTGAAATCCATACACATTATTTTGAATGTAGGGTTCACTCCATACATTATTCTTATCAACATAGGGTATGAAAATTTTTTACATTAAACACTATAACACTTTTCAAAATTAGTGATGAATATTCCTTACAGATTAAGCACTTGAATATAATTCCAAAATAAAATTTTCAAAGAATATTAATTTATGAAAACTCAATTAAAGAAATATAATTAGTAAAACAAAAAAGGGTATTTGTGAGAATCAAAATCAATAAGATCTATATAGTATTGTTTAGAAAATACATGCTCACAAATCTCTTCATTTTGATGCTCACAAAACCCATAACTTAATTTAAAAAATTAAGTATTTTTTAAATGCTAATAAAAATTTTAAAGGAACACTTATTATTTTATAAATTCATTTTTTTATAGTTTTTTTTTTGATTTCACAGTACTATTTTGATTAAAATAAAATTAATACTTGAAAAATTGAAAATTATGCGTTTACCCAATTGTATCCCCCTTCTGTGATATCAAAAAGAAAAGCATATGAAAATTTATTAAAACACAATCAATGTGGCACATAACTATTATTGAATTTTTATTGATAAATATTAAGAGATAAATAAATTTAAAAATGGAATTGAATGAATGGTCATAATTAAAATAAAATAAAACTATATAAAACTCAAAAATATAAGGATAAATTTATATTAAGTAATTTGAATTGTAAATTTTTTGTTTTATAAAATATTAGTACAATACATAATCAACTGAAGAAATGTTTTAAAAGGATGTAATTGGGTTTGATTGATTTGATTGATTTGATTCTCTACATAGAGAGGATTCAATAGGATGAGTAATTGACTGAATATCACCATGATTCTCTTGTAGCTTCACCAACATGGTCTTAGTGTGATTGTTGAAAACTCTTGTCCACTATTAGAGCAACTTCTGATAATCTCGATCTATCCTTAAGCTCGCAACCATATCCACTTTAACAAATTCATTAACTATTTCTTCAGATTGATTGAAAGTAGTATAATTATCTCTTACTTAATGAATATATGGTCCTAACAAATATACATGAGTGGTTAGTTGACTTATCAAATGTCTTTTATTTATAAAGAGAACATTCAAAGGAGTACTTCCATACTAAATAGTGTACAGTCTTTCATTGAAATCAGCTAACACATAAGTTATAACTTCATATCTTCTAATCAAATCTAAAGAAGTTTGTTGTGAAGAGGTTGATACTAGGCGACTTTCTCTATTTAATTGAATCTCACATGCCAAAATTTTCTTCAACTCATCAAAATATCACTTATTTATGTATTATTCATTTAAATCCTCCATTTATATAGATAATTGTTTTATAAAATCTTCATTATCTCCCATAGAAATAAAATTTTCTTGAATATCACTGAATTGAGTCAGAAGAGATTAAAACATAGATCTAGGTCTAGGCATAATATAACTTTTTAAATCTTCAAATTTCTTATTTTTAGTTTCTTACACTTTTCATAGAGATAGGTTTTGTGCATTTAGCTAATTAAATTTTTTTACCAGTTCTTCCATATCCATGTTCTGTGAGTCATAAGACTTATTAGAAAGTGCTCTAGATTATTTTCCAACATCTACCATAGCCAAACTTGGATCTTGTTCTGAAAATCGTATTCTTTATCTGAAGGAAAACTATTTTTCTACTACAAAATCTTCAATAATAAGAGATTTATTCATCGGGTAAGCTCTACTAGAAATTGGTATAGCTTTCCTCAGTAGATTTTCCCTTTGAGCTAATTAGTCAACATCTTCAGCCAATTTAGCAAGATGTTGAAGCATTTATTCTACATCAGAAATATTTATTGAAATTATTTTCCTTTATTAAAGGCCAGCTTCATCAACTCTAGATTAAACTTATTCTTATTCAGTTTTAGGTCTCAAAAAACAATAGTTGGTGCCATTCTCTTCCCCCCCCCCTGAGCAATATCCATCATTATTTTTGGTTCTTATAATACAATTGGTAAAAAATGACCACTGGACTCACTCCAGAAGTATCAAAATTTTCATATTGTCCCCGAATTCCAAAAATTTATACAATGAATTTTCTTACATAATAATATGTCTCAAATTTTTTCAAGTTTGAATAACAAAAAAAGATAAATAATCCTTTCATAAAGAAAGAAGCCCATTTTTTCATCTTTTTGACAGCAGTGATTCAAATAATTTGGCATATAGTGACTAAAATTCAACTTTATATTTTTCAATAAAAAAACATAACATACAAATCTTGATACAAAACATTTTCTAACTGAAATATCCTCGGAGAAATTACATATTGAATAAACTTTATCAGGACCTTTTGATCAGTATTAATGTCATTAGTCATCATCATCTTGATATTTTATGTTTCAAATTAAGAAAAAATTATATCCTATGAATTATATGTATCATCTACAATATTTATTAAATCAAACTAAGATTTCCATCAAGGGGGGAAAACTAACAGCCTAGATATTTGTAGGGAAGAAATAGAAAATTTCTTAAAGTAAATCTTGGACACGAAAATATCTTCATCATTTCCAAAAGTGAATAAATCCTTTAGACAAAAACACTTTTAATTCAACTTCATATACCTTAAGTGAATTACCATCTATAAATATAAATTCAAAACCTTGAAATCTAATAGAATATTTTAACACTATATTGGTTTTTTAATTAATCAAAATCAATTTCCTTTCCTTGAATAACGTTTCGATAATTCAGCTGGCGGACAGGCTTATTCAGATAAGCTTCATCAAGAAAGCCTAAATGATCTATTTCTAAAGGTTTTAGGATTGAAGGTTCGATGGATATGATTTTGAGAAACTAAAATGAGATACTATTTGTAGAACAAAGGGTCAAGTAAGTATGGAAGAGAGTTAGAGAAGACTACCGGTTTAGTGACGTGGTCTGATTTCATGCTGATTGAGAATTTTATAATTATTTTTCTATGATAAAGATTCATTTTTAAAACTAAAATCGACATAAATATGTAAATAAATAATTGAAAATTATTAAATAAAATAATTATATGATAAAATAATAAATTTAAATAAAAATTTATTTAAAATTAAATAATCATAACTACCCTTAATAAAACCGAAACATGCTGAGAGAAGTGGATTAGTAAAAATATCATCTAATTGATCTTTGATATTTATAAATTCTTAAGATATATCATTTTTAAGAACATGATCTCATAAAAAATGATGTCTTATATAAATATTCTTAGTCCTAGAGTGACTTATAGTATTTTTTTTAAATGTTAATAGCAATGGTATTATCACATAAAATAGGTATATTATTAAAATTCAGTCCAAAATCAATTAGAGTTTGTTTCATCCACTACACTTATGCACATCAACTTCCATAAAATATATACTCTACCTTAGCTCTTGATAGGGAAAACTAAATGTAATTTCTTTCTTGACCTGATACTAAATATTTTCTTAAAAAGTGACAGGTTTGTGAGGTATATTTTAATCTAATATAAATTATCCAAAGTCGTCATCAAAATATGAAATTAAATTGAAATCATAAGTTTTGGGGTAAAGAATAGGTTCAAGAATAAAACTGTCTAAATACCTAAATAATCTTTTAATAAAAATAATATGATATTCTTTTGGATTTGATTGAAATATAGCACATATATATATATATAGAAAACATTATTTTTGGTCTTCTAGTAGTAAGATATAGTAAACTACCAATTATACCTTTATATAACTTTTTTGAACTGGTTTTCTAGTTTCATCCAAATAATGTTATATATTGTTATAAATGGGAGTTGTGTAGGTTTTTCTATTTTTAAGTCCAAATTTTTTTAATTAATCAGTAATATATTTACATTGATTTAAAAAAATTATAATCTATATGATAAATTTGAAATCCTAAAAATACATTCAATTCTCCCATCAAAATCATTTCAAATTCTGTTTGTATTAGATTTGAAAATTCATCACATATATTTTTATTTGTTGAACCAAAATATTACATCATCAATATTAATTTTTACTAACAAAATATTAGAGAAAATAGTTTTCTTAAAAATATAAGGATTTAATAATACAATCGAAATAATATTTTCAAACAAAAAGGAGCTTAACATTTCATACAAAGCTTTAGGTGGTTATTAAATTCCATAAAGAGCATTAGTATGTTTAAAAATCAAATTAGTTTTGAGGGGGTTTTCAAAACATTGTGGTTGTTCAACAGAAACATCATCCATTACATATCTATTTAAAAAGTTATTATTAACATCCATATGATATAATTCAAAATTCATATGAGATACATAAGCTAAAAGATTTATAATGGCTTCTAATCTAGCTATAGCTGAAAATGATTCATCACAATCTATACCTTCTTCTTGATTATACCCTTTTTCTGATAATATATCTTTATAACATATTATGTTTCTTTGATCATCATTTTAATTTCTAAAGATCCAATTTGTTCTTATTATTGGATAATTGGATGATCTGTCTACTAATTCCCAAACTTTTTTCCTTTGAATTATTTTAGTTCTTCTTGCATGGCTAATAGCCAACTCTATTCTCCTAGAGCTTCTTCAAAAGACTCAGGTTCAAACTGAGATAGAAAGGCAGTTAATTAAACTAGGCTTCATGCATTTGTTATAGTAAGAATTATTATTTCAAGGTATCATATAGCAGTTTCTAAATGATAGATATTTGAGATTTTAAACTATCTAGGTTTGATACTTTTGTGTTCATTAGTTTCATGTTCTTCTCAACAGGACTGATTTCTTTTTATTTATTTAAAAAAAAAGGTTTTAGGTGAATCAAGACCCATGGTGTCTATAGAGTCAATAATATCATCTGTTAGATATTCATTTTAAATAAAATGGTATTTTTCGTCAAACATCACATGAATAGATTCTTTAATAACCCATGACTTTTTATTAAACAGTCTATAGTATATAGAAGTAACAGAATAACATTGAAATATTTCTTCATCATTTCTTGAATCAAATTTACCACGTATTTCTTTAGTATTCAAGATTTAAAGCTTAAATCCATGAACATTAAATTATTTTACATTAGGATTTCTCTTACTCCAAATTTCATAACATGTATTTTTAATACTATTTCTCATTAAAAATCAATTAATTATATTGAAATCTATTCTTAAATCTTCTTCCAAAAAATAGGTAAGATGACTATATTAATTTAGCATAGTCTATTCCATTTTTTGGAATAGTTTTTTATTCATTCAACAATTCCATTTTTTTGAGGTGTTCTTGGTGTAGATTAGGGGCATTTAATACATAAATTGGAGAAAAAGAATTGAATTCTTGATTCTAAAATTCTCTACCATGATAACTTCTTAATAAAATAATTTTAAAATATTTTCTGTTTTGAAAATTGTTTAAAAAACTTTCAAAAATAGTGAATACCCAACATTTAAATTTTTGAAAATATACCCATGTAAATAAGGAAAAATCCTTCACTAAAACATAAAAATATAATTTACCTACCCAACATTATACTATGTCTAGTCCAAGAAAATCTATAAGAATAAGTTCTAATGGTATAGATGTAGCAATTTTGTTAGTTGGTTTGAAAGAATATTTGTGTGGTTTGCTGATTTCAGATGAATCATAAAATCTAACATTATTATATTGAAGACCAGGTAATTTATAAACTAATTTTTTTCTTAGATAATTTATGTAAAGAATATACATTTCAATTTCCAAGTCTCTTATTCTAGGTCTATGATTAATTTTTCTTACCAGTTAAACATTTCACTTTTTGTCTACACATGGAATTGAGATCTAAAGTATATTTTTTTGTTCAAGGTGGTCTAAAATTATGTATTTTATCTCTAAAAATTGAGGAGGAATTTTTTGAAAAATAATCATAAAATCCATCATCAAAAAGTTGAGAAATAATTATCACGTTTTACATTATCCCTTTTATATACTATACTTTATTGATTGAAATTTTCTTGGGATCTCCAAAAGTTCCAACTCCTTCAATCTTTCTTTTTTCATTATCACCAAAAGTGACTAGACCTCCATACATTTTTGTCAATGTATGGAAATATATAGTGTCTCCACTCATGTTTCTTGAGAATACACTATACATATACCATATAACCTTTCTATTATTTTTAAATTTTCTCCCAAATTCATTTAAACATATGTTTGTTTTCATACCCAGATTTACTTGGGTCCAGCGGTGTCAGCATGTAGTGATTTGAAAATCCATATTTTCCTCAGTTTTTCAAAAACATATATTACTGAATTCAGACATATTTTTTGAAATAAAATCACTTTTTATACCACTAATTAGAAGATTTCTTAAGTAACAATTTTTAGTGTAATGACCTTTTATTACACAACAATAGAAGGTAACATTTTTTATTGGCAGAAAAATAATTTTTATATAATTTTTATTTTTCACCCTCACTTCCTATTATAATATTTTCTCTTTTAATAACATTATTTCCAACAGTCTCATTCAGATTGATTTCTTATTTTGTTAAAATACTGGTAGCAGTTTTATAAGATTATACAACATTCTAAAAAAAATAATCATTTTTCATGATTAATACAGTTTGAGGTAGATGAATTATATTTTTCAATTATATCTTGATGTTGCATTATAATTGCGTCTCTTTAACCTAAAACTATATTATGAATAATTTTTATTGATTTTTGTTTATTTATTAAAGAATCATATTTTTCATCTAGCATAGAATTGTAAGAATCCAATTTACTATTTAAACAACCATCATAGTTATAAGCATAAGAATAAAAGTTGTTCACTATTTCTTCCTTATCTATAATGAAGATATTAGCTTTGAGATTTTCTGTCACTTTTTATGAATCATATTTTGAAGATATTTTGGAGTCTCCAGATACACTCCACATAGACTTAATGTCTCTTTTTTCCATTATAAACAATATATAAATTCTTACAGTATTTTTTCCCTTCTTTCATCATTCAACTTAGGGCAGTCAGGTCTATTGTGAGCCAAGTTTTTTTCATTCGTAACATATTACATCTTTAGTCACTCTTACATCCATCTTAATGGATTTTCTAAAGACTCTATTATTCTTTTTATAATTTTATAAATAATTTAGTTAGATGATCCAGTTACATTTTAGAGTCTGAGGAATCTTAATTTTTTTCTATTCTGAGTTCTTGTTTTTATTTTCCGTCATGCTTCTTAGATGTTACCTTAAGGGATGTGTTCCCCCTTTTGAAACTATGTTGTGATCATTATATTCATATTTAATTTCTTCTTATTACATCATAAATTTTCGTATTACTTCCTTAATAGTCAAATTAGTTTTAGGTGATTATTTTCAAATAGTAGCAGATGTGTCATTCTATTTAGAGGTAAGTACTGTAATAACTTTCAGTGCTTGATTTGATTGACTGATGCGATCTCCCGAAACAGTAATATTATTGAGAATCTCTATTAACCATCCATTCATTGGTCTGATGCTTTCACCATCAAACATTCTAAAGCTTCCAAACATTGTTTTTTCAATATCATACCTCATTTTTCTGATATTTTCTATTCCTTCATAATTAACTGTAATTGTTGGCCTCATTTCGTAGGCAGTAAGACATTGTAAAACCTGGTTGAATTCAACTTTTACAAGACCACATATGATACCAATCATTGCCTTTGAGATAATATCATATTCATTATCTGTCGTGGTATCCCATGTCTCAAGTATTCTATAAATAAAATAATGAGTGATGATCTTTGTATAAACATTGAATCCAATATTCTTCAGATAGATGGTCATTCGTGACTTCCGACATTCGTAGTTGTCACCATTACAATATGGATCTCGAATTATATACATACCTTATTTTGTATCATCCATTGCCATATTATTTGAATATAACTTATTAATTTTAGCATTCTATAGCTTTGTAGTAGAATCTCACTTCTATTACCAATTGTTAGGTCGGAATAATACAAAAACAACACAAGAGGGGGTGAATTGTGTCTTTTTGAACAGATTCTTGTTGTTAAATAACAATTTGATTTATATAGATTTTTAGTGATTTTTATGTATAAAATAATAGTATTTGTTAAATATAAAGAGTTAAGACATCAATTTTATAGTTTTTTCAGGCACAATTATCCCCTAGTCCACTCCACCAACACTCACTTTGCATACTTGGTGACTTTCACTAGAATGGGCCTCTTATCATAAGATCTTAAAATTCAAAACTGAGTGTAGTTAGTTGAAAAGTTCTACAAAAAGGACAAACAAAGACTTCGGTACATTTATAGGGAACCGGTTATTCGCTACTTACTCCAAAAATATGATACTCCACAATGACTGACTTCGAGCAGTCGAAACTCCAATAAATCGATAGAATTTATTTTTTGAGGGTACGAGTTATTATTCATAGTTTTAGTAGAATAAAATAATATAATATGAATATTATTCTTAAGAAATTAATTTATTCAAGAAATAATAACTCTGAATTAATCCTAGTTGTAAATTTTTCTCAACAAAAGTAGCAACAAACAAGCAACTGTTTCATAGCAGTTCGAGGTTGAAAATGTATATCTCCAATGTGTATCTTATTTCATAAAATAACAAAGAAGATCATTCATTTTAGAAGTTCTATATAAATTCAAAAGTTATTCATAGGCATACAAACCTATATATATTTTAAAATAAATTGTGTTAGAATATTTAGATTGTGGATAGCATGCTTTGGTATTTTAGATCTGAGAAAGTTGCCCAACAGACCATGGATACTCAAAATTGTATCGACTCGGGGATTTGTGACATCTCTTAAGAATATGATTTTTTTTAATAATGAATACGGTTCTTTGAATTGATCATGACGATTTTTTGAATTATTCATACAATATATTTCAATTCAATATTTAATTCCATCAAGACTGTTATAGAAATATAGAATAAAATCTCTTATTTGAGTAGACCAATATATGGTCAAACTCTATAGTGTAGGATTTCTTTACTCATTGTAGGATTCCTTTTCATAGCATAAGGTTCCTAAACCGTACTTTCATATGAGAAGAACGTACGGATGAAAAGTAACATTGGGATGAGAATCCATGCGCTTATCCTTTAGCATAAGGTTGACTGACAATACATTCATTCTTTGAATGTATGGTAGGAATAGTGATTCCAGACATCAATGGTCGGTTGGTATTCAAAAAATTTATATGTAGGGTTTATAATCCATAAGCACATTTTTTCAAACATAGGGTTTTTGATCCATACATTAATCATTCATTGTAGGGATAATGTTCCATACTTTCCATCAATGTAGGGTATGAAATCCATATGCATTGTTTTGAATATAGGGTTCTTTCCTTACATTACACTTATCAACATAGGGTATAAATAGTGTTTACAAAAAAAACAATAATGATTACTCAATGCATTGATGAATATTCCTTATGGATTAAACAATTTAATTAAAATATAGAATAAATATTCCTATAAATATTAATTTCCTAAAACTCAATTTATGTAATATTATCAGAAAAACAATCAAGGGTATTTGTGAGCATAAAAATAAATAAAAATTGTAGAGTATTGTTCTTGTAGGACCCCGGAACAGCCTGAGAGGGGAGGGGTGAATCAGGGTGTCAACTTTTTCTTTTAAATACAACAATCTTGTTCCCATGTTAGTAGGAACTGGTTAAACCTATATGATGAATATTATCAGCAATGAAACATTCACATGAAAAGAGATGACACATCAATGTTTTACTTGGTTTGCCACAAAGGGCTACGTCCAAGGAGCATACATCGACAAGTTGTCGGTCATACCAAATTCTACTAATCTTCATTAGTTTTGGATTACAATGGTTCTAGAATAGTCACTCTATCCCATGCTCACTTCCTTTACAAAGGTTTAGGGATAGCTCACGGCTTCCCTTGGGTCACTCTCATTAACTCCCCCTAGCTCACTGCCCTTGTTGAAGTCACACTCAGTTTATAGAAGTGAAGATCTCTTCATCATTGCAAAATAATGCATCCTATGTTGTATATAGATTCTTTGTTGAAGTGAAACTCTCACTAGTATACTAATATTACTCTTCGCTGAGGGTACCGGGCAATCTTCCAGCTTTAGTGCAACTTCAAAAGGACAGATGTACTTTAACTATAAGGCCCCAGCCTTAAACCTTACTTAATCTTGAGTTATTACAAGATTACACATTGGGGATCTTTTCAGGTTTAGAGTTTTAGAGAGTTAGATCATGAAACTTGCATTACATTCCACATTTAAACAAAGTGGTTACATAAAAGACAATATTCATTCTTCCCATCAACGGAAACCTATTTAAAAAAAACACGGATTCTTTCTTGACACATCCTTGACACTATCATCACATCATGTACCTTTCCCTTGACCTGTGAAAAACATTTCAAAAACTTGGCATGAGCATAAAAATCTCAGTAAGGGTTATAAAAATATGGAAAGGAAACATGAGTTCATATATACATAAGAATGAAATCATACTTTACCCATAAAACATAGGCATATCAAATCATGAATAAATAATAGAAAACATAAGACATAAACGTAACTTGAGGCATTCATAACATTCTTACGTAGGGAGTAACCCTCTTGGTTACGTTTGGAATACCCATCACAGTATATTCCCTAAATCTCTTCAGAGAAACCTTAACGTTTCACTCCTTCGCGTTACCCAATGCATTGGAGAGCTATATCGGGCTCACCCGCCCTTAGTTTATCACGGAACCAACCGTTCTTCATAACAATGCCCAAGAACCATAACATAATCGTATCACATAAACATGAATAAAGGAAACATAACATTTCCACATTTCAATCACAATATAACATTTTAGGATATTGAAATAATGAATCCATTCAAAAAGAAACCATTTCCAAAACCATTTAAAACATTTAATAAAGTGATTTTTGAATCAAAGTGTCCCATACCACCTTGAAGCTTAAAATTTTAAACCATTAATATCCATATAAATAAATACTTAAAACCATTTTGAAAACATGGATATTAATAAGAATAAATTATTAAAACATTTAAAACGATATTTTGGTTAAAGGGGTTTTACCAAAATTAGAGACACTTGAATACAATAATCGAGGAATAACATTTAGTCAGAATTTTATAATATCATGAGAATAAAAGGATTCATGATATAATACTCCAAAGGACAGTATATACACCATATAAGAGTGAATTGGTGCATAACAACAATGAACCCTCAATAGAAATGTCAAATGTGATGAAATCCCTTATAAAGAAGGTATCCTTAAATTAAGGACAAATCAATCTCAAAAATATGTGTGACAAATATAAATACACCCAATATAAGTGGATATTAAGTGTAAAACAATAAAAGTTCATTCACACATATTCAATGGATGACATATTCAATGACTACATGTTGAACCCAAAGAAATCGAAATTGGGTTAAAAAGTTCCCTTGACAGCCTAACAGCATCACATCAAAATGAGTTGATGAGAGATAAAAAGTGTATCTCATCACTTGGACATAAAATTTACATCAATAAGGATGTATGAGAATATATCCCAACATAAAAATATGTAAATTAAAAGACCCAATAAAAGAAGTCTTTTAAAAAAGAGGAGGGTGAAAGGTTCCCTTACCGACTTGGGTATCTTTCAAAACATACACCCCATGAAAGAAGGACAATAGGTCATTGATGTAAATACTCATAAACGAAAGTATATTACACAAAGAGTAGAATATGGTATGTACATACACCACTCAATGGAATTTGTGGCAAATGTAGCATAAATCTCACGGGAATAAAAGTGAGATGAAAAATCCCTCACGAAAACACGGCAGCCTAACGACGCCACATAAAACTTCCGAATATGGATTGATGAGATCAAATAGAGTATCCCATCATATTACAATAGAATTTACAGCAAGAGGAATATAAAATAAAATCCCCCAACATAACAAATAGGAGCTTAGAAGAAGTGACACAAAGGAGAGTACTTAAAAAGAAAGAGAGAGGCTAGATCTCTTACGAAAGTTCGGCAGCCTAACGGCGCCACTCAAAACTTCCAAAATGGATTGATGAGAGAGAATAGGGTCTCTCATCACATGAACATAAAAATTACAGTAAGTGTAATATAAAATATCATCCCAATAACAAGAAAGATGAGCTTTAAAAGGAATGACATAAAAGTGTGTATTTAAAAAGAAAGAGAGGAGTAGGATCCCTTACCTCGGGTCCGACTTGACTCGATCGTTCTTTAACGTCCTGAATAATAAACTTGAGTTAATATACACTTTATTAAGAACCTTTTTCTAGTTCATTATTCCTATTAGATCACTTATTTCCATGTTATAAACATTATGTAAACATTTAAGTTAATAAAGTTTGTTTTGTCGATATTTGGTTCTTAAGTCGAAAGTGGACTTCTTACCATTACATGTTGTTCGTGTGGTCAAATGTTTATTATATCCAGAATCATATTCATGATTTGGATATCATATATTTCATATATATCCAGTACATGCATGCATTTATAACATTACATAATCATTTAGAGGTAAGAAATGAAATGCACCGTTCATGGAGACGGTAAGCCGTACGTGCGCATGAACGCTACTTTCATTTCTATTTCATATTTTATAGAATGGAATAATAATTATATAAAGGTATGTTATAATTACAGTATAATATCATATAGAATATCATAGTTCCATCCTTTATATGTCCCACATATGGTATTTAACGAATCAAATCACTTTGAGGGGGCGGTAGTCCGCACTTCTTTAAATGAAGATATCGCGTTTACCCATAATGGAAACCATAAAGGTATGCCCAAAATGAAAAAAATAGAAGCTTAAGGAAAACATAAACATATTATATATCATATATAAAAATAGTGACATCATAATGGCCACCTTTGAAGGTGTTAAATGAGTATTGAACAATCATCGTTTCGGGAGGCAGAATTTCGCCATCCACGGAAACCGTATGTTCTTTAACCATTTTATGTAGTTGTGTGGGAGTGTAGCTCGAATAAATATTATAACAACATCCTAGTATATTGAAGATACTGGTGTTGTTACAAAAGAAATAAATAAAAAGGGTTTAAGGGGTTGGAGAAGCAAAATAAAACAAATGAACATGAGAGAATGAATTACCTTTAAAAGTGTAACTCCTTTTGATTTGAGCCTAAAGGCTTCCTTTGAAAGGATTCTGCCCAAAGGGAATCTTCTAGGATTAGGAGAGGGATGTGGAGAGAGTAAATGGGCAGGGTTTGGCCGAGCCAAAGGCTTGATGAGTGTGTGAAAAGAGGTAGAGGTGGGGGCCTTTTATAAGAGGAGAGGAGGGGCACTTTTGGAAAGCAAAGAAATATTACTTTATTTGAAAATGTGTTTCGGTTTTAAAAGGTCCCACATTGATATAATTAGTGTATAAGGTTATAAAGGTTCGAAATACACCCATCCAATATGTTTTGGACATGTGTAGTTCATAGATTTTACATTATCTTTCCATTTTATTTTAATCGTTAAATAATGATGTCATCACTGCATCATTAAGATGTCATAAATAATTTAATTTATTTAATGTCTAAAAATTATAAACAAATTACTATGATGTAGGAAATCGTTTTAGCTTTCCAATTACTATTTATAATCAAAATTTGGACTTGTATAACCCCACTTAAAAATTGTTTTAGTAAAACATATCATGTTTGTGTCAATTTTACTTTTCCATTAAATAAAAATATATTATTGTCATTTTCCAACTAAGGTGGCACCATGGGGTCCCCAAGTTGGCCCATGGCTTGTCATGGTCGTCCATGACTCACCCAATAGGTGTAGGACAAGTGTCATGGTGTTTTCACATTCTTATAATATCATTTTTACCTTAAACTACACTAATTACCACTAATCGCGATTAAAAACATAATAAGTTACTATTCACCAAAAAATTATTTTTATCCCATTGAACCACATTTTACTTCTTAATGACAACCATGTATGTCGGATTTTTAAAATTCAATAGACATTAGTGGTAAACTTTCATTTAACTGAAAAATCAGTTTGCTTGATTACCACTTAGTGGTTTCACTATTCATCAAAAATTGGAGTTTTCAGAAAAATACCAAAACTTCACCCTAAGCTATATTTGATATTCATAATTCAAAAATGAAGTATATTTTACAAAATTCAAAACATATTAGTCACATTAATTAATTTAATAATTAATTCCCGCTGTCAGAGCAAATAGCGTGTTTTTATAAAACAATAAGTATCAAAAGATTGACACTAGTTTAAGTCTGATTTCAAAGTGAAATTAATTCCAATGACCACTATTGGATTTAATGGTAAAAATATTTTCTATTTTCACATTAAAACCAATTATAAATATTATCTAATCATATAAATAAATTAGATTAAAAAGAGGTTTTGAATTAAAACACAACATTCTACACTATTCATTAAAAAATGAACTTTATCGGAAAAATACCAAAAAATTACACAAAGAAAAATTTGATGTCCCGATTATTAATAAGAGTTTTATTTGGTCCAAAAGAATGTATAAGAGTGATCAAAACTATATTTAATGACAGTTCTCCATTAAAAGGTGATAAGTGAACCTTTAGTGAAAACTAGGGCATATACACCTAAAATTTAATTCTTTCCGTATTTTAAGCCTTTAGCTTTTATTGGATAAATGTAAAAACATTAAAAAACACATATAATCATATTTTAGTTATTTATATCCATTCCCGCCATTATAACGGCTACATGTTAACTACCATTTAAAATAATATTATTTTATTATTAGAGTGCAACGTAAGATTCCCAAGAAACTCGTTGTTGCGTGTTGGGTACGCCATCGAGCATAGCGTCCCCTTTAAAGTCATATTAATATTTTATTCACAAATATGGATAAATATGAAAATTTCATATTCATTATTTACCTGGGGTGTTACATCCTTCCCCCCTTTTGGGAATTGCATCCTCGCAATTTTAAAATTGCGCTTGGAAACATCTTTGAAAGTCCCACATTGGAACAAGAGTCGGTAAAACAATCACTTTAAAATAAAGAAAGATAAGCACAGAGGTCACCCGAGTTAACCCATACTAGGACTCCAAGTATGAAAATATGGACATGGAGGAAAAAAAGGGTCATGTTCTGATAGAGAGTGATAGAAAACATGTTTAGGAGAAAGTTAACCACGAGAAAATCACAAACTTGTGATGGGTTAAACGGTATTCGATTCCCCAGTAGGAAAAGTTAATAGAAAATATTTTTGTTTTAAGTTACTTTTTATTGAGGAATTTATTCATAAGGAAACATAATCACTTATCATATTGACTTTCAACTTTTATTAGATTCCTTACAAAAACTCATATTTTCTCCAAAAGATGAGTATTTAGGAAGACTTGTTCACATTAAGAGTACTATAATCAACTTCTAGAGAATCACCTAATCCACAAAATAGAACTATATACTTCCCATGTCTTTAGACTTTAACCAAAACCAAAACCAAAAAGGCTAGTACAAGATCAGATAATCCAGAAAAGGATAACCCTTTATAAAAAGAAAATCTATTCTTAATCTCCAAAATTTTTCCAACAAAACCCAAAGTTCAACGAGGACCATTCTATAATCAATTTGTCCATAAAATTCTTCAAATTAAACCAAACTAAGATTGAAACCCAAATATTTGAAGGATTTAGTCACATAGTCTTCCAAGTTAAATCGTAACATTTATCTCCAAACCACATCAGTTGCTCCTAAAGTCTTGTATTGAAAAGTAATTAACCTAATCACATATCCTCCATGATAGGTTAATCATTTTCATAAATAACCCAAAATCAACTTACTATTAATTCATAAAATCATATAACTAAAAAGAATCAGTCAAACTAACCAGGGTCTTCACGTAGTCCAGTGGTAGGCGATAAATACCAGTCGCACATTGGTTGTGGGTTCGATTCCCGCAGCATTGTCTGACGCGACGGTTTGTCACACGGTCTGCGTGTTGTCCTTTTTACAAAACTATATAATTCTCAAATCATTACCCAAAAAGGGATAAAATCATCAAAAATAACCATAACATAATTTATCCTCAATTTTATCTCATGCCTTTCACTTCAATCATAACATATGGTAACCCATAATTACCTCAAAAGTAAGGATCATATAAACCCAAATGGTTCTTTATAACTATGTCCACAAAAGAAAAGATAACTATTACTTGAATAAAATTTGCCTATATTAAACATCAGGGTTACACATAATATAAAAAGTCTTCTAATGTAACCCCATCATCAAAAGAGACTTAATACTCTTAAGAATTTCACCCTAACTCTTGAAGCCCTCATATGTTGACATCTTACTCATTCAACATTATTCATGATCCATTATCCATTCCTTTCCAACTTATTCTGAAATACCTCTTTCCTACAAACAAAATCATGAATCATATCCTAAGATTCCAAAATAAGAAAACAATAGTCATGAAATAGTACATACCTTTGATTGGTCATTGTCAGTTTCTTCATCCTCAATTGGAATGGAATTAGGTATAGGTAAACGAATATTGGTACGCTCTTGGTGACCCCATTCACGAAACTTCTTCATAGGACATTTGTTTTCATAATGAACATGCACACCACATTTAAAACATTCAATTGATCCCTCAGAAAGAACTTCTTTCCCTTTCCTCGAGTCAACTGGATGCTTCCTTTTTCCATGGCAGGTTCTTGCTTTATGACCTTCATTTCCACATCTATAGCATATTTCTGTCCCTTTGAAACATTTTCCTAGGTGTTTCTTTCCACATCTTTGACACATAGGTTTTTTTAACACACTTACCTATATGATTATTACCTGTACTTCCGTAGGGATTTGTTTCTTGCATATATGATGCCTTAGAGAAATCTCCAAGGTTTAGGTGGTCAATCATGACTCCAGATAGTTGGTTGAGGATAATCAAAAGAGTTCTCATTGCAGCTCCCATATCATTCAGTTGCTTGCTCAAAAAACTGTCACAGTTTTCTTCACATCCACTGTTACTTTGGTGCCTGCTAGATCCAGCCATTTACTAAAACCAAAAAGGTCAGTGTGAGTATATCAACAAAACCATCATGTAATAATGAGTAAGATATACAATAAGATATACTTACTCATTCACTTTATCTAAAACTAAGACTCTTTCTGAAATCCTAACCATTATAGTAATTGTCAATTATGCTTAAAGAATACCCTAACCTCTAAAGTTATCTAAACCGACCTTCGATACCAACTATAAGGCCCCAGCCTTAAACCTTACTTAATCTTGAGTTATTACAAGATTACACATTGGGGATATTTTCAGGTTTCGAGTTTTAGAGAGTTAGATCATGAAACTTGCATTACATTCCACATTTAAACAAAGTGGTTACAAAAAAGACAATATTCATTCTTCCCATCAACAGAAACCTATTTAAAAAAACACGGATTCTTTCTTGACACATCCTTGACACTATCATCACATCATGTACCTTTCCCTTGACCTGTGAAAAACATTTCAAAAACTTGGCATGAGCATAAAAATCTCAGTAAGGGTTATAAAAATATGGAAAGGAAACATGAGTTCATATATACATAAGAATGAAATCATACTTTACCCATAAAACATAGGCATATCAAATCATGAATAAATCATAGAAAACATAAGACATAAAGGTAACTTGAGGCATTCATAACATTCTTACGTAGGGAGTAACCCTCTTGGTTACGTTTGGAATACCCATCACAATATATTCCCTAAATCTCTTCAGAGAAACCTTAACGTTTCACTCCTTCGCGTTACCCAATGCATTGGAGAGCTATATCGGGCTCACCCGCCCTTAGTTTATCACGGAACCACCCGTTCTTCATAACAATGCCCAAGAACCATAACATAATCGTATCACATAAACATGAATAAAGGAAACATAACATTTCCACATTTCAATCACAATATAACATTTTAGGATATTGAAATAATGAATCCATTCAAAAAGAAACCATTTCCAAAACCATTTAAAACATTTAATAAAGAGATTTTTGAATCAAAGTGTCCCATACCACCTTGAAGCTTAAAATTTTAAACCATTAATATCCATATAAATAAATCCTTAAAACCATTTTGAAAACATGGATATTAATAAGCATAAATTATTAAAACATTTAAAACGATATTTTGGTTAAAGGGGTTTTACCAAAATTAGAGACACTTGAATACAATAATCGAGGAATAACATTTAGTCAGAATTTTATAATATCATGAGAATAAAAGGATTCATGATATAATACTCCAAAGGACAGTATATACACCATATAATAGTGAAATGGTGCATAACAACAATGAACCCTCAATAGAAATGTCAAATGTGATGAAATCCCTTATAAAGAAGGTATCCTTAAATTAAGGACAAATCAATCTCAAAAATATGTGTGACAAATATAAATACACCCAATATAAGTGGATATTAAGTGTAAAACAATAAAAGGTCATTCAAACATATTCAATGGATGACATATTCAATGAATACATGTTGAACCCAAAGAAATCGAAATTGGGTTAAAAAGTTCCCTTGACAGCCTAACGGCATCACATCAAAATGAGTTGATGAGAGATAAAAAGTGTATCTCATCACTTGGACATAAAATTTACATCAATAAGGATGTATGAGAATATATCCCAACATAAAAATATGTAAATTAAAAGACCCAATAAAAGAAGTCTTTTAAAAAAGAGGAGGGTGAAAGGTTCCCTTACCGACTTGGGTATCTTTCAAAACATACACCCCATGAAAGAAGGACAATAGGTCATTGATGTAAATACTCATAAACGAAATTATATTACACAAAGAGTAGAATAATGGGCATTACATACACCACTCAATGGAATTTGTGGCAAATGTAGCATAAATCTCACAGGAATAAATGTGAGATGAAAAATCCCTCACGAAAACTCGGCAGCCTAACGGCGCCACATAAAACTTCCGAATATGGATTGATGAGATCAAATAGAGTATCCCATAATATTAAAATATAATTTACAGCAAGAGGAATATAAAAGAAAATTCCCCAACATAACAAATAGGAGCTTAGAATAAGTGACACAAAGGAGAGTACTTAAAAAGAAAGAGAGAGGCTAGATCTCTTACGAAAGTTCGGCAGCCTAACGGCGCCACTCAAAACTTCCAAAATGAATTGATGAGAGAGAATAGGGTCTCTAATCACATGAACATAAAAATTACAGTAAGTGTAATATAAAAGATCATCCCAATAACAAGAAAGATGAGCTTTAAAAGGAATGACATAAAAGTGTGTATTTAAAAAGAAAGAGAGGAGTAGGATCCCTTACCTCGGGTCCGACTTGACTCGATCGTTCTTTAACGTCCTGAATAATAAACTTGAGTTAATTTCCACTTTATTAAGAACCTTTTTCTAGTTCATTATTCCTATTAGATCACTTATTTCCATGTTATAAACATTATGTAAACATTTAAGTTAATAAAGTTTGTTTTGTCGATATTTGGTTCTTAAGTCGAAAGTGGACTTCTTACCATTACATGTTGTTCATGTGGTCAAATGTTTATTATATCCAGAATAATATTCATGATTTGGATATCATATATTTCATATATATCCAGTACATGCATGCATTTATAACATTACATAATCATTTAGAGGTAAGAAATGAAATGCACCGTTCATGGAGACGGTAAGCCGTACGTACGCATGAACGCTACTTTCATTTCTATTTCATATTTTATAGAATGGAATAATAATGATATAAAGGTATGTTATAATTACAGTATAATATAATATATAATATCATAGTTCCATCCTTTATACGTCCCACATATGGTATTTAACGAATCAAATCACTTTGAGGGGGCGGTAGTCCGCATTTCCTTAAATGAAGATATCGTGTTTACCCATAATGGAAACCATAAAGGTATGCCCAAAATAAAAAAAATAGAATCTTAAGGAAAACATAAACATATTATATATCATATATAAAAATATTTACATCATAATGTCCACCTTTGAAGGTGTTAAATGAGTATTGAACAATCATCGTTTCGGGAGGCAGAATTTCGCCATCCACGGAAACCGTATGTTCTTTAACCATTTTATGTAGTTGTGTGGGAGTGTAGCTCGAATAAATATTATAACAACATCCTAGTATATTGAAGATACTGGTGTTGTTACAAAAGAAATAAATAAAAAGGGTTTAGGGGGTTGGATAAGCAAAATAAAACAAATGAACATGAGAGAATGAATTACCTTTAAAAGTGTAACTCCTTTTGATTTGAGCCTAAAGGCTTCCTTTGAAAGGATTCTGCCCAAAGGGAATCCTCTAGGATGAGTAGAGGGATGTGGAGAGAGTAAATGGGCAGGGTTTGGCCGAGCCAAAGGCTTGATGGGTGTGTGAAAAGAGGTAGAGGTGGGGGCCTTTTATAAGAGGAGAGGAGGGGCACTTTTGGAAAGCAAAGAAATATTACTTTATTTGAAAATGTGTTTCGGTTTTAAAAGGTCCCACATTGATATAATTCGTGTATAAGGTTATAAAGGTTCTAAATCCACCCATCCAATATGTTTTGGACATGTGTAGTTCATATATTTTACATTATCTTTCCATTTTATTTTAATCGTTAAATAATGATGTCATCACTGTATCATTAAGATGTCATAAATAATTTAATTTATTTAATGTCTATAAATTATAAAAAAATTACTATGATGTAGGAAATCTTTTTAGCTTTCCAATTACTATTTATAATCAATATTTGGACTTGTATAACCTCACTTAAAAATTGTTTTAGTAAAACATATCATGTTTGTGTCAATTTTACTTTTCCATTAAATAAAAATATATTATTGTCATTTTCCAACTAAGGTGGCACCATGGGGTCCCCATGTTGCCCCATGGCTTGTCATGGTCGGCCATGACTCACCCAATAGGTGTAGGACAAGTTTCATGGTGTTTTCACATTCTTATAATATCATTTTTACCTTAAACTACACTAATTACCACTAATCGCGATTAAAAACATAATAAGTTACTATTCACCAAAAAATTATTTTTATCCCATTGAACCACATTTTACTTCTTAATGACAACCATGTATGTCGGATTTTTAAAATTCAATAGACATTAGTGGTAAACTTTCATTTAACTGAAAAATCAGTTTGCTTGATTACCACTTAGTGGTTTCACTATTCATCAAAAATTGGAGTTTTTCAGAAAAATACCAAAACTTCACCCTAAGCTATATTTGTTATTCCAAATTCAAAAATGAAGTATATTTTACAAAATTCAAAACATATTAGTCAAATTAATTAATTTAATAATTAATTCCCGCTGTCAGATCAAATAGCGTGTTTTTAGAAAACAATAAGTATCAAAAGATTGACACTAGTTTAAGTCTGATTTCAAAGTGAAATTAATTCCAATGACCACTATTGGATTTAATGGTAAAAATATTTTCTAATTTCACTTTAAAACCAATTCAAAATATTATCTAATCATATAAATAAATTATATTAAAAAGAGGTTTTGAATTAAAACACAACATTCTACACTATTCATTAAAAAATGAACTTTATCGGAAAAATACCAAAAAATTACACAAAGTAAAATTTGATGTCCCGATTCTTAATAAGAGTTTTATTTGGTACAAAAGAATGTATAAGAGTGATCAAAACTATATTTAATGACAGTTCTCCATTAAAAGGCGATAAGTGAACCTTTAGTGAAAACTAGGGCATATACACCTAAAATTTAATTCTTTCCGTATTTTAAGCCTTTAGCTTTTATTGGATAAATGTAAAAACATTAAAAAACACATATAATCATATTTTAGTTATTTATATCCATTCCCGCCATTATAACGGCTACATGTTAACTACCATTTAAAATAATATTATTTTATTATTAGAGTGCAACGTAAGATTCCCAAGAAACTCGTTGTTGCGTGTTGGGTACGCCCTCGAGCATAGCGTCCCCTTTAAAGTCATATTAATATTTTATTCACAAATATGGATAAATATGAAAATTTCATATTCATTATTTACCTGGGGTGTTACATTAACAACCCTGGGGTGCTTCTCCAAGCTCGGCGCAAAAGTTTCAATCTCGGAACACAAGTCACTTGTTCGGTGAAAATTCGGCGCGCATGTGACACCAAACCACTTGTGTGACACTGCCTTCTTCAACTCCAAACTTGCGCGACGCTATGCCTTTAACTCTCCAACTGCCTTGATTGCGCAACCAACAACCGGCGTGCAACCTCTACTTGTGTGACCCAAAAACCACTTGCGCGACTCAACCACTTTCCCAATGAGAGCTCGAAAAATCTCTAAGTCTTGAACTTCATTACAAATGTGGAGGGGGGGTCCTCTATTTATAGGAAAATTGGACCCCCTGCGTGGTGGCACGTGAGTTCTTCCCTTGGCCCGCAGGTTCCGGCGTGCAGCTCATCCTCCCTAGCCTCTATCTCGCTTCTCACTTGCGCGACCACATCAATACTTGCGCGACCTTCTTTACTTTGCAATATTTTGAAGTTATGATCTTTAAAAACAATAGGTTTGCATGTTTCCAATCCTCCTAGGCATCAGCATGCAAGTCTCTTCATGGCACATAGGTCACTTGTGCGACCATCCCAAAACATGTGTGGCCCTTATCCCTTTGCCATTTTTCCATGTTCTGATCTTGAAAAACATATGGTGAGAAAGTTTTCTCTCCTTCAAGTACACGGAGCACAAGTCTCTTTTTCAAAAACACTTTTCTCCATTTGTCGATTTTTAGGCCCAAAATTTTTTCAAACACCGGGAAATAGCGCCGCCTTCAATACTGTTGTCTGCATGAACTGTATGATCTCTTTGTTGGTACACATTCTGAACTTCCACTGAGGATTGACAACAAACACAAACCATACTCCAAATCATGCAAATAAGACCATGTTTTTAACTGTTCATACAATAAATTCCCCACAAACAACCCCCCTTAGGGTTATTCTAATAGAGAATTCCAAAAGGGACGAAGAAAAAATAAGAAGAAATACATGGGGAGGAAGAAATTGAAGAGGGATGTGTCGTAAATTGTGGAACTGAAACCAAATATCAAATAATCCTTAATAAAAATCTATATAGTGGTCAAAATATTGACGGTAGGAGGACCCAAAGGTTATAAACAACAAAAGAGAGGATAATTTAGTGGTTTGTGGATAAAATCAGGGAGGGATAAGAGGGTAATTTTAAAAAAAAAATTAATTTTTTTGCAAGGTGCATAGATTTAAAGCACAGCTGACCAAAACATGAATCAACCATGAACCCATAACTAGACACACATAGTAAATATCATGGTTTCCCCACAATATTATAGAAACCATGTTCTATAAATATAAAATGGTTATGTTAAATTACAGACCCAAATTCCTAATTACTAGAAAGTTTCTGTTAACCATACGTCAATCGTGCACCTCTGTAGAAAAACATAATTAAAAAAATTATATTGGTTTGACAAAAAAATTAGGTAAAATGGTAATAATAATTAAATAATTAAAATAATAAGTGGAAAAGAGGGTTAGGGTGTGATAATATAACTCTAAATCAGGGGTATTAGATACAAGGTGTGCATCATACATTTTTGTTGATAAACACTAACTCATAGATAGGATAAAATTAATGAATGGTAACTTTGATATGTGTTATGGAAATAGTGAAATATATTTTCCATTTTACTAGTACTTATGATCGAATTCTATTAATTGGATTAGTTTTTGAATTTAAATTTTTTTATTATGTTCCTTTTAAAAAAAAGTGATTTATTTATCTTATTTAGAAAGGATGGCATTTTTATTCATTATAAAGAACAATAGTTGTTATATATGGTTTAATGAACTGTTATATGGAATTGGGAATATAGTGAATTGTTTATATATTTTAATGATGGACAGTATAATTTATAACATTCATAATAAAAAGGTCATGTTTGATTCTATGATTACTTTCCTTTGGAATTTATCCATTCATATATAAATGAGAAATGCATTTAAAGAATCATTAGATATGTATTATATGAATCAATATATTATGAATAATTTAATAAGTGATGCCTCCACGTTGATATCAACATATCTGGTGGTGAATTTTTTTCGGCGCCGGCCTCTTATGGAGATGTTTGACAGGTATGTGAATGAAGAATGGGGTTTATGTCAGCATGTGGAGGTCGGGCTCCTAGGGCCGAGACAGGTCCTTATATGTTTCAAAGATGAGGATGATTTGGCGTGGGATTGGTCTAGATCTATAAAATCAGTTCATGGATTTCATTTTCATCTTCTTTACTGGTCGTTCGACCTGTATATGAATCGAGACCCATCTACAAGGGCAATATGGCTTCAGCTTCCTAGTCTACTACTTCCCTTCCAGAATCGGGCTCTTCTGTGGTCAATAGGCAAATCAATTGGTCATTTCATGTGCATGGAATAGAGGATCTATTCCCTAAAGCATCCAATTGTGGCATGAATTTGTGTTGAAATGGAACTCTCATAGCCTCTACCTGACATTGTGTGGATAATGATTGAGGAAGAATACAGGTATGCTCAACCCATTGTTTTCAAATCATGGAAAACATTTCTCGATCTGTTTCTGGCATGTCCATTGTCATATGGACGGTCATAAAAGGGATTGGGGTGTTCGTTTGGTCGACACTCCTTCTACATATGTAGGGCCTTTAGCTACAGTTTTGATCAGTGAGGAATGATCGGTCCTTTCTTCTACTTAAGTCGATAATGAGATGGTGTGTGGTGATGCCTCAAGAGGCATATTCCCCCCCTTTCTCTTCCTTCCAATGTTGAGGAGACCCTAGATGTCTAGGAGCTTATGGCCCCTAAATCTTCAGGTGAGGAACACCACAGGAAGGTCCTAAACAATGTGGAGCTTCCTTCTGGTTTGGGGTAGGGAGGTTCTTCAGGCGCATTAGAGAAAGATTTTCCTCTAGGATCTGGGCCACACGTCTCAAATATTTTTTCTCTTCTAAGATGGGATTTAGGTGTTAGTCCTTTGTATAGGGGGTGGGGGTGGCCGTGCTGGTGCATGAGGATGGTCTTGAAGAGAGGATCCCCCCCTTAGATGTGGTCTCAGCCAGAAATCTGGTCCCCTCTAGCCCGACCTTTGAACCAGTTATGCAAAAGTTATCCTCTCCAGGTACTGGAGAACAACTTCAATGTGTGGTTCGGGAAGAAAAAACAAGAAACCTTAGTATATGTGTCATTTTTTTTATTATATCACTTGTTCAAAGTTTTCTGATCATGTATTATCAGCCACTTCAACCAATGCAGATAAGGTGAAGTTTGACTGAATGGCTTCCCATTCTCTTAATCGTTTCACAATGTTGGAAGACGAAGTGTGTCATGTGGTGGAGGAAGTGGATGAAGAGAAGGTTGTACATGGCAATATCATTCCTTCATGCCTATAGTGTCCTCATGTAGATATAGATTCTGATTCGGATTTCCTATTTGAGCCAAAGGAAGTGGAAATTGAAGATAAATTTATCAGATTCCCTTCAATGAAGGGGAAGAACACCATCATGGACCTAGAAGGGTTTATAAAGAACTCTTATAGCCTATAGAAGAAAAAAGATTATTCCTACTTACCTTACCCTTCTATCACCAAAATCTTCAAACAAAGGGCAGCCCCCTCAGATGTGTTCCAAGCCAGTGGGAACAATTTTTTCAAAGGATCTTGAACCACCTGTAGGGAAGTCATCTTCCGCCGACCAAGTGAATGTTGTAAAGGATAACATCATACCATATATCCACCAAAGTGGGAAATAATTGACAGAGTGCGATTAGAGGGCAAAAATCCTCATTTTAATGAAGAATTCTTGGACAAGGGCTTAGAGGTTATCAATACACATTTTGAGTTTGATAGGATGGTTTGGAGCTGGTTCAAGGCCAACAAGTCTAAGGAGAAGGGTGTTTGGGCCCAAAAACGACATGGAATTTCGCTACGTGGATTAAATGGGAAAATTATTACTATGGAAGAGTTCATATAGACTTGGGACAAGATGTTTTATAGTTTCAAAAACATCCTCAATGAAGTTCGGGATGAAAATTATTCCTGTCTCTACTACAGAATCCTTAGAGGTAAGGTCCCTAAAAGGCTTACACTACAACTCATAGATTCAGCTATTTCATATCATGTTTACTAAATCTCTATCTGTGTAATGTATTGGTTTCTCAGATTCCCTTAAAAGTGTTTTTCATAATAAAAAACATATATTTGGAGGAAAGTGGTGTTTATAGCCACTTGATAACATTTATCGATGGCTTTTTTTTATTATTGTTATGTGTTTCTAATGAGACTCAAGTTTGAAACCATCAAAAGTTTTCTGTTTTAGAATGAATTATAAAATCAACTAGGAAAAGGAATTAATACTCTTTAATCAAATTATATTGGTGAATACTTAAGCAATAAATTCACTTAAAATTTGATAGATTGTAGAATTTTTTCACAACATACTTCTCTTGGAATACCATAAGGAAATCATGTGTAAGAAAGGAATAATCATACCCTCTAAGATATGTTTCGATCAATAGTGGGCTAGTTTAACATTATTATTTTATTCCGAGGATATGTTCAAGAAATTATTTCACTACTACAAAACTCCATTCCATGTAAATAAAGCCATAAATAATTCTTATGAGATATATTATAAGAAACATCTTACTCTATATTTTATTAATAATTTTGTTTATGAAGAATAAATGTGGTTTTTATTCTAATAAACATGACACTAGGTTTAATATATGATTACTATTTTCTTATCCCCAAGAAAAAAAAGAATATTATATTTAAATTCCATTGGAACACAAAGTGTTTGTGGTGTGAACTAGTATATTTATGAAAAAGGGATGTATTATTAAATAATCTAGTAGAGTAATGTTCAACATGGAGATGTGAAAATTCTATAAATAAGACATGTTCTTGAAAATGAACTTGATTCGGTTCCACAAATATTTGTGTAAGAATAACTGACTCATGTTAAACAAGACATTAAAAGGTATGGTAGGATTAGTAACGAGGATGAGAGATATAGATTTATTATAGTGATTTACAATGAATTGTTGCTTATAAATAGTATACCAACTTCCTATCAAAAGTTTATTGTGATTTTTAATTCTGAGAAATTTCTAAAATCCATGAAATCTAAAAAATAGTCAAAATACACTAACCATTTTTGGAACATGGTGGATCCACTTGAAGGGGTGAGACCCATATGGTGCAACTGGATTTTATACAATAAAACTTACATGGGTGGTAGAGTGTCTACTTATAATTATATTTTTAAGTCAAGGGGTTACAAAAAAAATCATGTTATTTACTATGAATACACATTTTTCATCAATTTTGGGGAAAAATTTCATTCGTGTTTTTCTTTTATATCATATAATTTTGATTATGACATATATCAAATGGATATCAAAATTGATTTACTTAATGAGTATTTATTAAAGGAATTGTATATGATACAACATGATTTTTTTGAAGTACTAATTATTATTATAATATTTTTATGTTATAAAGGTCCATTTATGGATTGGAGTAAGATTTCCAGAGTTTGGATATCCAGGTTGATGATGTAATCAAAGAGTTTAGTTTCATTAAAATGACGATGATACTTTTGTATACAAGTGGGTTAAAGGGATTGTTGTATAATTTATGATATCATATATAGACTACATACTCCTTATTTGAAATTATTTCTTAACATTACAATCTATAAATATTTTGTTGTTAAAATTATTCCGGATGAAATACATGGGTGAAGTATCCTATATACTAGGTATTAAGGTCTATAGAGATAGATCAAAAAGGTTTCTTTATCTGACTCAAAACACTTATATTAGTAAATTAGAAAATTAATTTATCATGTTGTACTCCAAGAAGGGTCTATTATCAGTATTTTATGGAATGAATCATAGAATATTAAAAATCATTCTAAAGAGTTAGAAAGAATATATAATATTTATTATGTACTCACTATAGAATCTATCATGTATTCCATGTGTGAACTCAACCTAATGTTGGTTATGTTGTAAGTATAAAAATTTTATACTAATAAAATCCTAGTAAAATTAATTGGAATGTTTTCAAGAACATATTTAAGTACATAAGAAGAAGTACGAATTTGTTCTTCATCTTTAAAGGTGTGGATGAGCTCATTTTTGGGGGGTTACATTGATGGTTATTTCCAATTCATCACATATGATATGAGATCTAAATTTGATTTTTTATTTTCCATCAATGGTGAAGAAATCAGTTGGAAGAGTTTCAAACAATCCATTGTATCAGACTCAACAATAAAGGTTTTGTACACCACTTCAACAGATATCATGAAGGAATATGCTTGGATCAAGAAGTCCATCGCTGAACATGGGGTGGTTCCTAGTGTCGATGGAGAAATAAAGCCTTGATATGGAAAAAGAATGATATTTCTCAGGATAACGAACCCTAATCTCACCAAAAGACCAAACACATCCTTCAAAAATATCATCCTATTTGAGAGATCATTGAGAGGGTGATGTAATGATATTTTGGTTGGATATAGATAAAAATGTAGTGGATCCTTTGGAAAAACAAATAGTATATAAAAATAATGTGGTTCATGTTGAATCTCTAGGTAATCGATAACTGAAATATTGAATTCAATGTTTATAAAATAGATCATGTATTTATAATAAATTAAATCTCTATTTATCATTCATTTACATGTGATGCATTTATATTACATGAACAGTGACATTATAATATCCCATTAAAGTCTGACTTAAGTTTCCCCAAATCGATGATCATCACATATTGTTATGGGTTGGGATGATATATTAGGATTAGTGTGAGTAAAATGTTGCTTGTGATACAAATATATATATATATATGATATATATATAATAGACTCATGAGAAAATAATTTTAGACTAATTATCTAATATTGACTTAACAACGTATAATAAACAGAATGTAATATGCTCAGTGATTTAATTATGGGAGTATGATAATTATGATTCCCTATTACCTGAGGATGGTGAGACACCTAGAAAGATAACCTTCATACTTTAATTCCATTATTAAGTAATCCTTTAGGCTTATATAATCATATGGTGTTTTGGTAAGTTATTGATCATGCCATCTAATGGATATTAACCAAGATAGGATTTATCCACTTGTATGAAAATAAAATATATATATGGGTAATTGATTTAATTAGACTAATAAAATTCATGTTCATTAATAGCTAAGTGAAATGTGATGTGCTTGGAAACTGAGATGAATTAAATTTTATGTATTCAATTATATTGGTTTTTCTATTGTAAAGAATCATAGATGATGAGTTGGCCTATAAAAGATTGAAATGTTCCTTATCTAGGGGTAAATACATGTCATGGAAAATGTGTTATATAGTTATGTATATTTCATTTACTATTCTTCTTGTGGTGTACATGTTCATATAGATATATTAGTATGTTTGATCAAGATCACACTATACCCATTTGTAGATTGAGTAGAATTGATGTTTTACCAGAGGTCTCTCTTTGCATACATATTCAAAATAAATATTTAATATATTTTTTTCTAAAAATGATCACAAGGTCACTATAACACCTTATGATTTTATGAAATAATTGTTTCCAAAAAAATTTAAATTATTTGATAGATTTCATTGTACGCAATATTAAGTTTTACCAAACCAAAATATAATATGGTTTAAACATAACCATTATAAACTAGTTGTTAAACGCGGTGGTATGAATAGTAATAAAATAATTAAATAGAAGTATAAATTTTTTATATAATTAAAATATATTGGTAGATAGGACCATAATTTTGAGTAATGTCTTTAAAATGACTCACAACTACATTTCACTTAAAATATTTTTTTTATTAATTTTAATAAAAATAATAAAAACAGAAATTTTTTACTCTTTTGAAATTTTATTACTAAACACAAAAATTATTTTTGGAATAAAAAAGCCATAATTATTTAGGGTGAATTTTCCTTAATTTTCTAGAATGTTTTAATTATTCAATGAATAGTAAAAAATACTTGTTTTTATTGAAAATTGTCTTCTGCTTCAGAGAATAAATAAGGTTTGGATTTTTGAAAAAAATGTTTAAAATTAAAACATGTTAAGTATATTATAATTAATCCAATTTAGTTTATTTTAGATAATTTTTTATTGAATCTAGTTATCAAAACATTATCTACTTATGAAAACATTATCCATGGAAATTGCTTTTGCATCACATATATGTGTTCAATTTTAAATTTAATTTTAATATGTATGTTATTTTAATTTGAAAAAAATGGATCCCATATTTAGAATCATAATAATTAACATTATAAAAATATTTCAACTTAATTTTTTCAATTATTAATATTAAAAAATAGTAAAAATTAATTATCATAATTGAGGTTAAAGCAGGTTTACCAAGAGTTTAAATAAAAATATAAGGTTTTAAATAACCTAAAAACTTTTCCAATTAGTATTTTATGGAAATATTTATACCTAAAAAAATTTAATTTCTTATAATTATCCATTTTTTGTGTTGTGTCATGTGATAAATGTGGTTCTAACTTTTTCATTTCAAAACATCTAAGTGTGTCTTACCCCCCCCCCACCCAAATTATATAAGCCCACCTGCTTTCCTCCCCTATCCACATATAAAAATACCTTTGGATAAGAAAATACATTTCCAATTTAGTTCCTTATTTACCTAAACACATCATATTGGTCTCATTTTTATTATTAAACCATCTTAAGAAATATTTATGTATAACGACAAATAGGTTCTTTGAAAAAGAGGTAAAATTCATACCCTTGTGTTTTTATTTTAATTATTTTCCACCCCCTTCAAATAGTATTCACCTATGCTGGTATAAAATCTCCATTATCTACAATATAATAATATTTTATAATATTAATGTAAAAATTTATATCTATATCCTCGAACATCAAATAAAGAATGAAACTATCACTCATGCCTAGGGCAGACTACCGCCTAACGAGCCTATGTAATTTTCTTTCCATCAGTTCCTCTCACAATAGAAAATAATGATTTATTTAATATTTATATATGATATTTATGAAATTATTATACTTATTTAATTATAATATCACATTTACCTTTCTTATCTTCCAATCTTTTGTTAAATGATAACACCATGCATGTGTACATGTGGATTACTACCTCCACGAAGTGATTTGAAAAGTTTTAATAGGGATGGATTTGATTAATATAAATTATATATATGATATAATAATAATTATTTAATTTTTAATTAATTTTTAATTTTATTTCTTTCAATCTGTCACGATAATGGAAGCCACATTCATGCGTACATACGGCCCACAGTATCCAAGAACAGTGTAATTGATTTTCTATATCTAAATTTAATTGATTAATATATATATATATATTAAATATATATGATATTAATATAATTTGAAAAATTATTTAGATTATTTAACTATGAGAAATTTCAAATAACTAAAGTTACCAATCCAAAACAAACATGAAAAAAAAAGCTAGTATTACATGAAATGTGGTTTAAAAAGGGAATTGTTAAAAAACAAGTGATAAAAGGATATAAGTAAATCATATATGGTTTGATATATGTTATTATATTTCTGAAAAATATGCATAATAAACCTTTATTTTTTATACATGAGGTTTTAATCTGGTTGAATAAATATGAGACGTAACGTAATGGATTTCTGGTCTTTGTATAATTTCAAGGAGACATATGTCATATTCACCACTTTTTTCTTTTATGTTATGTATATACTTTCCATTTTTCATGTTTTATTAGTAATATTCCTATTTACTTGATATTTATATTTTATTTTTTAATATTTTCTAATTTGGATTATTATTTAAAAGTTATAAAAGCGGTAAGGGCTTTATATTAGGATCTAATCGTTAATCGGGATTGTTTATAAAAAAGTTTCAAGTGAAAAAATATTATGATCTAAATCTCAAGAACATCATAAATTTTGTTTTCAAATATTTATTTCATGAATATAAATTATTTCCTTTCATTTTCCTCCCTTTATGTACACAATATTCAAAAATTATTTTTTACGGAAAAGTGACTTCATTTCGCTCTTCGGTCAAAAATCCTTTTTCTTCAATGTACATTTTTTTATAAAAATATTTAAGATATTTTTTTTACTATTATGTAAATATTTTCTAAATTATTTTTACCCTTCCTTTTTAGACATTTTTACAGTAATCATCTTATATTTATCTAAATGTGGTGTTTGTGATTTTTACCAACCTATTAAAGGAATGAATTCTTTTAACTTATATGGAATGGACATAATTTTTCAGCATTATGAACACTAAATTTCATAAATATTAATTTATATGTTTCGAAGGTTATTTTAAAAATAAATATTTTTATTGTTTTTTGTGAGATTTTTAGTCTTTACATGGTGATTTTCAAAGTGAAAATGTTATTTTCTTTAAGAAATATTCCATGTGATCTGTTAAAATAATTTTCCACATAAGATGATATTATATGAAATTACATAATCTTTATTAGGGATATGATCCAATTATTAAATCCTTATTATTTCTATGGTTGTTTTATGATTATGATAAAAATATATTTCTAAAATTCAATCTATATCAATTTTTTGTCTATGATGAAATGATTACAGGTTTATAAAACCCATTTCTTCTCAAAAAATAATTCTATGATGAAATTTTTATGAAACCATTTCCTTTTAATGGGTTATGATATTATGAATTTTTTATGATGATGTGGCACATATATGTATGGCTTCTATCAGGTGAAGGTGGTAACATTATAACCAAGGATGATGGTAATATTTTTACCAAGGACAATGGTTACATTAAAACCAAGGAAGTGGTGTCATTATAACCATGGACTTGTAGAACATATATATCCCAATAATTTATTGGGTAATGATCAATAACCATTGATATATATGTTATTCATCGACCTTATTTTAAGTTCAAATTTGTATCTGTGGACCTGCCTTTCATGTCTGTAAGGTTATACGAGGACCTAATTTCATGTCCTTAATATAAGTAGTGAACTTATATCTATTTATATGTGTTCTAAATGTTATAATCTTATGTGTATGACACAAATCAATGCATTATTCCAATTTTATACTTTAATGGATCATTTTATTTGATTCCTTTATAATTCATGTATTATAAACAACCAATATTTACGACATCACTCACGTTTACAATATATGATATGCATTGGATGGTTTAAAAATGTTATTTTCATGTTCTCATACCCCTATGATCATTTTATGCTTATGTTATCATTAATATATTCCTTTTTTACCCTCAATGAGTATCCTAGCTCACCCATTCTCCTTATTCATTTTCTGAAGTTATGAAAAAGGTATTTTGTATGAAATGTCGAATAAGGGTGTTATTTTTAAGGAAATAAGTGGGAGACGATGCAGTTACCTTATAAACCAATTTTTTATATATCCATGTTTCTAAAATAAAAAATACCTATATGATCATTTTATGGATCATTGTATTATGGAATTAATATCCATCTATTAAGATGTAATATATGTGTATGGAAATCATTGGTTTTTACAGTTGGTATCAAATCAAGGTTTAATTAACCTTTGGAAACTAGGATGAGAAATCATTATTTAAACCCCTTAGTATAATCCTATGTATAACAGAACATCCTACATTATGATAGATAAATGTGTGTATTTTTTAAGAAATTACATCTAGGCCTAGATATTATAAGTGAATGTGGATCTTCTATATATATGCCTAGGGTTAATGACCCCAAAATGGTTCATTTATCTAGACCCAATCATTACATAATGCATCACAATGGGTCTTACTACGCACTTGGTTTAACACTCCCAAGGTATATTCTTAAGTTAATTCTTATTTACATTATGAACCATTATGAATTATTTAAATAGATAATGACCCTGAATGATCTAGGATAAACATTTTGTATTATGGATTGAATAGAAGGTGTCATGATTTATAAATCCTATTAATTATTTTTCAATATTAAATGATTTATCACTCCTATTAAGGGTGTTTGATGATCAATAAATCCATTTCTTACTTAGGTATTGAAGATTGAATGATTATGTTGAGGTAGTAATAGGAAATATCAAATATTAAAGTACCCTACTTAATCATAGTTACATGAATTCATTTATATCATGAGAAATATTTTGGAATGTTAATTAATTTCTTCAATGATTAGATATTGAATTATTAGTGAAACCCCTTAATGGTATGATTATCAGATATCAAGTATATGATTCTTCTCCAGTTAAAGTTTGTGGGAATGTGATTCTTGAAAATATCATTATTCTTCCCCTTGTGTAATTTGATGTTAACTTAGGCATGGGTTGGTTCTCTCTATATAAATACAAAATCAATTTATGAGGAATGGAATTCACGTTTAATATTCCAAACCAATCTTTGATAATCTATCATTCTGAAAATAAATATGAACTTTCGATATAAATTACATTGACTTTATGGGTACTCATTCCTATTAAAAAGGGTATTTTATATCATATGGTTGGGTATAAACTAAACATTTATTATATTATTATTGTGTGGGAATTTGTTGATTTATTTCTAGGAGATTTGTTTAGTCTCCCACTAAATCGTAAAGTTGAGTTTTCAATATAACTCATACCTGGAGCCACACCTATTTCAACTACTCCCTATAGAAGTGCCCTAACTAAGTTGCAGGATTGAATAAAGAAATTCTAGGAGAACATTTAAAAGATATTAATTTGGAAAGGTGTGTCTCGTTGGTGTGTACATATTATATTTGTTAAAAATAAATCTGAATTGATGCATCTGGGAACTAATTACTATGATCTTAATACGATTAAAATCAAGAACAAGTATCTTATACCACTTATTAATGAATTGTTTGATCAATTTAACATAGTTTGGTATTTTTCCAAGATTTATCTATATTATAGATATCATAAATTAAGGGTTAAAAAGATTATATACCCAAGACAATGTTCTCTACAAGATATAGACACTATGTGTATATAGTGATAAAATTTGGTATAACTAACTTTTATGTGATATTCATGAATTTAATGACTAGAGTCCCCTAGGATTACCTTTATCAGATTGTGGTGGTATTTGTAGATTATCTTATTATATACTAAAAAGGAAATGAATAGAATTAATATCACTTTATAATAGTACTGAATACACTAATGAATAAGAAATTGTATAAAAATGATAAGGTGGGTATTTTGGATGAAAAAGGTTTAAATTTTGTGTCATATATTCTCAAGATAGTTTATATTAGTGCCTCCATCAAAGCCATGGCTATTAGGCGTTGTCTTAGTCGCGCCATTGTAACTGAGATCTGATGTTTTCGTGGTTTTGTTAGATATTATCAGTGGTTTATAGAGAGATTATCATGACATCTACCCACTCACCATGTAAACTCAAAATGGATCCTAGTTCCTATAAATGAATGAATTCATGGAAAATTTCAATAAACTAGAGAGAATATTAGTTAACACACCTATGATTATACAAACCTACATTACATAAGGGTTTTTAATCAGTAGTGCTACATACAAGAAGGTATTGGGATGCATTCTCAAGTAGAATTACATGGTTATATATTGTGCCTCATTAAAATTGATGGTTCGTGAGAAAAATTACCCCACTCATGATTAGGAGTTAACTTCAGTAGTTTTTTCATTAAATATATGGGTAATTATCTTTATAAAGATAATTGGGATATATATTCTAATCAACAAAGATTAAATTATTTATTCACAAAGAAGGAGTATAGAATATTCTATACAATATGGTTACAACTAACTAATGATTAGGACTGATCAACACATTACCACCCTAGTAAATCAAACAAGGTGTTAGATACATTGATTTGAAAGGATCGTGCTATCTTATTTGTGATGAGGATAAAAAAAGATACAATATTTCATCATGTTCAAAGCATGGATCTAGAAATCCAAAAGGAAGGGTAGAAATTTTATCTTTCTCAAATGAGTATTTAACAACTTATCCTAGTTAATTTTAAAGAGGCACATAAGGATGATAAGAAGCAATCTAAAAATGTGATAAATTTTCCTAAGCTTAATCTTGAATGTAATTGAGTAATAAGGTTCAAGAACCAAGTTTTTATTCCCTCAATTCTATTTATGAAGAAGGATCTATTATAGGAGGCTCATATTTCTTCATCTATATTCATCCAGGAAGTAAAAAAATGTATAAGGATTTAAAGGGGTATTTATATTGAGAAAACATAATTAGATATATCATAAAGTTTGTATCTTGGTGCTTCGTATGTCAGAAAATTAGGTATAAGAAAAAAAATCTAAGGGGAAGTTACAACCATTACCAATACCAAAACAGAAATGGGAAAATCACCATGCATTTTTTCATTGGACTCCCCAAAACATATAAAAGGAACAATACTATATGGGATATAGTCGACCACATTAAAAAGTAAGACAAATTCATCACTATAAATGAAGATTACTATTTGGATCATATTTCTAGTATATAAATTAAATACATGGTAAGGTTGTATGGAGTAAAAAATTCCATTGTATGTGATTGGTATTTAAGGTTTACCATGAACTTGTAAAAAAGTCTTCAGTAATCTCTTTATATAGTGTTGCGTTTCAGCACATCATATCATCCTAAAACTAATGGTCAGTTTAAGATAATAATTCAAACGATATTTGATATTTTGATATCCTTTTATACAAATTTTCAAGGTGGCTAGGATCAACACCTCCCTTTTGTTGATTTTTCATACAACAATAGATTTCATTCATGAATTCAGATGGATCCTTGTGAATCCCTCTATGGAAATAAGTGTAGAACTCTAAAGAAAAATGATGAATTTGGGGAAATAATTTTATTGGGACCAGCACTACTGGATTGAATGTAAGAGAATGATAGATCAATTCATCAACACATAATGGAAGCATAAATTTGGTAGAAATGTTATGTTTATAATCATTAACTTGATATAGAATTAGATTATTGTGAGAAGGTGTTTCTATGAATTTCTTCATGTATTAATGTTATTATATTTGGGTATAATGGAAAACTATGACCAAGGAATATTGATCCATTGGAAATTATTGATTGTATCTGGACCATATATTATTGCTTCAATATTCCACTGAACCTCTATTTTGTTCACAATGAGTTAATTGTATCTCTCCTAAGGGAGTAAATACAAAATACATAAAATGTACTAAACAAAGAGGTTTTACAATCTATTCATAATCTTTCTTATGTGGAATAACTAATGTATATTATCAATCATATAGATAAAGTTCTATAAAACAAGACCACTCGCCCTGTAAAAATTGTATGTTAAAAACACCAGTTTGAGGATGTTATGTGGGGACTAGAAAAGGTAATGAGGAAGAAGTATCTTCTGTTTTTTTACAAAAGTTAAATAATTTCAAGGTTAAAATTCATATTAAATGGGATAAAATGTATCACGTCATTATTTTTTTCAAATATATTTAGAAATTAATTTAATTTCATTGATATCTTTCATTTCACAAAACATCTAGTATTAACGAAACACAATATACCATAATTTAAACATGTCTATTAGAACCTAGCCATTAAACTTGATGCAATGAATAGTAATAACAAATTTTTTTAAATTAAATATAGAGGATTTAGATATTGAAAATATATTGATAGATAATCACTTAATTTTTAGTAATGCCTTTAAAATACTTTATAAATTAGTTTTCCCAAAAAATCTTTTTATTGTTATTGATGAAAAAATAACAAAATTAATTATTGAGATTTTTTGAAAATTTATTTGAAAAAATCAAGTTCATTTTTTTAATTATAATGTTAATTTTATCTTATGATGAATATTTAGTATTTTAGTAAAAATTTAATTTTATGATGAATAGTGAAAAATTTTGGTTTTAATTGAAACCTACTTTTTCATTTAATGATATTTTAAGGTTAAATTTTATTTTAAAAGGGTTTTACAATTAAAATCCTTTAAATTATATTACAATTAATCCAATTCATGTCATTATAATCAATTTCATATTGACTTTGGATATTATAACATTCTCTACTTATGAAAACATTTTCCTTAGAAAACTATTTTTCATCGCATCCCTGGTGTTAATTTTAAATTAAATTATTCCATTTAAATTATTTGAATTTTAAAAAAATTATTATATATTTTTAATCCTAAAAATTATTTTTATATAATAATTTCAACTTAATTTTTTCCATAATTAATATTAAAAATATAAAACAAAATTACTACAGATAAGGTTAAAACATGTTTACCGAAGGATAGACTAAACTGATAAGGGTTAACATAACCAAAATATTTTCTAATTAATATTTTACAGACATATTTCAAACTTATAATATGTAAGTTTCAATCGAGAGTCATTTTGGATCCATTATTTAGGTAAAAAACATGGTTATAACTTTTCTTTTCAAAAATTTCATGTGTGTCCTCTCCCCACTTATAAAAGGCCACCCCCCCCCCCCTCTCCTCTACTCTCCTTTGGAAACATCCAAATACTTTTGGATCACAAAATACCAACATAAATACCTTTATAACTTCTATCCCCACAGACTAGATGTCTTATTTTGATTATGAAACCCTATTAATAAGACTTCAGGTCTAACCTAAAGAGGTTCTCTGAAAAAGAGGTAAAATTATTAAGTGTGATTTTTTGTTTTATTTATTCTTCCACCTCCTTCAAATATTCTTAAAATTTGTTGATATAATATCAAATTTATAAATAAATTACTGAGATTTTATTATAGTTCATTAATAACATATAGCAATCTACTCTTCAATCAAGGGAAATGAAACTGTTGATCCTGTGTATGATGGACTACCACCTCATGAACTGATGTAAATAATTTTCTATCACCAATATTAATGGATGGAAATAATTATATGTTTAATTTTTATATATTATATTTATGATATTATTATAAATATTTAATTATAATATCATATCTACCTTCTTAACCTCTAATCTATTGGAAAAAAAATATAACATAGCTCATGTGTATGTGTGGACTACAGCATCCACGAAGCGATAGGAAATGTTTTTCATTTTATTTTCACATGGATACTAATAATGATATATTGTATTAATATAAATGATATATATTAAATAATAATAATTCATTAAAGGTGAAATAATACTTAATTTTCTTTCATTCCATCCATTAGGAAAATGGAAATAGTTTTCTTGTGTATGTATGACCTACCATCTTCATGAATAGTGTAATTCAGTTTATATCTCTAAATTCAATGGATTACTATAAATATATATAGATATAATTAATATTTATAATATTTATATCATGTATAAAATTTTAGATGTTATGTAACCATGATCAATATAAGAGGACCAAAGTTATCAAACCAAAACATACATGAAAAATGAAGCAATTGTTACATGAAACATGATTTAAACAGAAAATTATTAATAAAAATGTTATCAAAGGTTATCAGTAAATCATATATGGTTTGATATATATATGATTTTCAGATGTAAAATAAATATAATAAAACAATATTTATTATACATTAGGTTCAAATGTTTGTGAAGAATTTCAAGGCTTAAGGTAATGAATTTTTTGTATTTTTTTATTTTCGGGAGACATATGTCACATTCACCACTAATTTCATTTTTATAGTGTATATTATAATCCATTGGCACGTTGTATAATGAATATAACTCTATACATGTTATTTAATGTTTCATTTTATCATATTCTATAATTATTCTTACAATTCAAAATTATTCAAAGCGATAGGGGTTTTATTATAAAATCTCATAATTTATTGGGATTTTTTAGGATAATATTTCTCATGATGAAATATTATGATCTATATCACTATAACTTCATTAATTTTATTAGAATCTATTTATTTCATGAAAATAAAATTTTTTTTCATTTCATTTTCCTATCTTTATGTACTCAAGAGTCCAAAATTATGTTTTAAGGAAAACTAACTTCATTTCTCTCTTTGGTAAAAAAATATGTTTTTATATGTGTCCATGTTTTCTAAAAATTTTTAATGAAAGTTCTTCCTATTATCCAAATATATAATAAGGTAATTTTTACCCGTGTTTTACTTTAAAAAAATGTTTTAAATGAATCCTCTTGTCTATTTTCAAATGGGGTTCTCTGGATTTCTAACAGAGTGTGAAAGGAATGATTTCTTTTTACTTAAATGACATGAATATAATTTTCTACAGTATTTACCACTCACTATTTTAAATATTACACTGTATATTTATAAGGTCATTTTAATGTAAAAATATGTTTGTAATGGTTTATCATCTTATTTTGTGAAGGTTCTTTTCTAAATGAAAATATTATTTTCATAAAAAAAATTCCCCAAGTGATCTTTCAAAATCATTTTCGGTCTAAGACAGAATCCTTGGATGTTACATATGATTTACTGGAAATATGATCCAATTATATAATTCTTATTCTTTCTTTGAGTGGTTTTTGATTATGATGAAAATATGTTCTGGGAATTCATTCATTTTCTATGGGTTTTTCAATGTTGATATTTTGAAAGGATTATGAATCCTTTTTTACCCGGGTTATGCTAAGATGAAATGTTTATAAAACCCAGTTATTTTCATAGGTTCTCATATGACGAATGTTTTATTGATCTTATGGAACAAATATGTATGGTTTCTATTATGTTATAGTTGTTGGATATATTATATTTTTCTAACATATCTCACTTTGTCTGTGTTTTGATGATTTAAAAAACCCTAATTTTATTATAACAATGTTATATTAAGTGTTTTATACAATATTTTTAGAATTTAACTTTTGTTGAGTGAGATATTCTATATACTCAAAAGTACATTATCTTATGAAAATATAATAATATCTTCCACCTACTTGGAATTAGAAAAACATTTTTATTGAATTTTATATAAATATGTAAGACTGTATCTTATAAAGAGAATGGTTGTGATTCATAATTCAGGTGATTTATTTAAAATAAAAATTTGAGAATACATTATCCTATGAAAATGTTATTTGTAAAATAATATATTACAAGAGTCAGAGAATTTATGAAATCTAAGTATCACACCAACATTACATATTTATCTTATACTAAAGAATTATCCTATTTAGTATCAAAGTCATTTTATTATATAAAGAAGATGAATAATTGTTTTATATCATAACGCCTAACATAATTTTATCTTATGGAGAATAGTTCTACCAGTTGAATATATTTGGAATAATTAGTTGTATTTGGAATGTCATGACTATTTTTCTAATCTCTTGGTAATTGTTTTCATTATTTTAAAATTTATCAAAAGAAAGAATGAAAATTTAAGGAAGGTCAGTTTTTAGGATGTTTCATCATTATGAAAGTTGAAAGATATGACGAAGATCTGTGAAAACATTTATGTTGAAGATTATTCCATATTTTTACGAAATAGACACAATTAATTAGTTTGATGTCTCATAAATGGATTATTTACTCAAAATTTGGGATTATCTCACTGCTTAAGTTTAACATTTAAGAGGATATATAAAATGATGAGTTAGTCATTGCATGAAAGAAGATGATGAGAAAATAAATGGACGGATAATTAGAATGACTAGAACCCACGTCCACACAAATACATTAAATGCATATACATAGAAAAGATCAATTAAAACCACTTATGTTAAACCTAAAAGATTATCATTTTCACTAAAGATCATTCTGATCTATAATTTGACGAGTATAATATTTCCTTGGAAAATCTTCCATTACTATCTATTTCTTCTTTCAACAGTGTATTGCAATCACTACATTCAAAGTTTATTCATTCTATTCTGTTTAAAATCATTATAAGATCGTGTGTTGAGATTGAGGATAGTTCTTGTAAATGGAGATCCTGGTTGAAATATTTTAGACTTTTTTATTAACTGAAAACTTCTTGTAATCAAATGGGATCCCTTGATAAAAGTTTTGTTATAGTAAAAAAACCAAACACTAGGACTAGAGTATTGGTGGAGCGAACTAGGGGATTTTTGTTCTCCTAACAGCTATAAATGTCTTGTGTTCAAACTCATTCCTTTATGATTTTATTTTTTTTACTATATTTACTAATTAAAAGATAAGTAATAACATATCCTGAAGGGGATATTTTTATAAATAAAATTTTTAGGAACTCAATTTGTCCCCCTCTTAATTGTTCAGCTACCCATTATCTGTGACAATAATTTCTATCAGAGAATGTCACTTTTGATTTCATATCTATAAAATTTTTCTGTCCAAGTATCTATTATAAAATGACTAACATGGTTGATAACCAAGTAGGAATGTTAATTATTAGATCTCTATAATTTAATGGTGAAACTTATGGTTTTTGTAAACCTCATATTACCATCAATCTGAAATTTTGTATTGAAATTTTATGTCAAAGTAAAAAACCCTATGAAATTCCTAAGATATATCCTAAGACTTGGGATGTTATAGATGAAGAAAAATATGATCTGAATTCCTAAACTTATAATGATATAATATGTGGATTGAGGTCAAATTAATTTAACAAAGTTTCTCAATATTAAACAACACAAGAATTGTGGCCAACTATAGAAGTTACATATAAAAGTACTAATAATGTGTAGACTCTTAGATATGACACTGAAAAACATAATTTTGATACATTTAAAATGATTAAAGGAGATATAATAACTCATTTAAATCGAAGAAACACTGAAATTGTGAATAACATTACTTCTCTAGGAGAACCTATCATTGTACCCAAACAATCATTAAAAGTTATCAGATTACTACCAACCAAGTGGAGTATAATCTTAGGTAATATGACATAATATATATAAGTTAAGAACATTAAAATAAAGGATATCATTGTAAATAGAAACTAAATCTATAGAACATAAAATTTTTAATAAGGAAAATGTTTCCATGAAGTTTTCTACTTCGAAGTGTGATAGTAAGAAAAAAGTATAAAAATATATAAATCATCTGAAGAAGATGAATCTTGAAGAAAATGTGGATCATATTATGATCTTCCACAACTTTCTAAAAAGGTAAAAAAGTTGTCTAATGAGAGAATAATTTTTTGGATTCCTTTCGACAAGTAAAAATGGCATAGTGATAATTTTAAAGAGTTGAAATTCTCTGATTTTCCAAAACTAGGGCATATCAAGACTAATTTTATGAAAAATAAATTTGAAAAGAGAATATAAAATAAATACTTCAAGAATTATGGTCATAAGAAAGAAAATAAATCTATAAAGGCCATATTAAGTGCTTATAAATATTCTAGTGAATGGACATCATTAGAATTAGAAGCTTATGTTATTAATCAAAAGTCCAAAATATTATTTATTGCATATTCAAATGAGTTACATTCTTAATATACTTCTAAGAATAAATTTGAATTAAAAAAATTAAAACTAATGATAAGATTTATTGAAATAAACTTATACCATGTTGGAGCGTAAATATGATATCCTAAAGAAGAAACCAATACTATTATGAACTCCTATAATAAAATTTTTAATTTAGAGGAATTATTGAAAAAATAGATTTCAAACATGAAAAATAAACTATAAAATTATATTGCTTCAAATAATAAACAATATAAAATTAAATAGAATCTACAGATAGAGTTTTGAAACTTTAAATTTGTTTTAAGTGTATGTACTAAAGGATAAGGGTATCTTAATAAAATTTATAGTCAAAATCAACTTAAGAACGAAAATTTTGGAATAGGAAGTCCAGATCAAAATCTATAATTCTATAAAAACTATTTTATACATAGTTCAAAAAAAATCATTCTAATTTTTCCTCTTTTCACTGTGGTGAGGTAAGACATTATGCTAAAATGTATAATTTGAGAAATCCTCAATTCTGTGGAATAAAAATGTATTTCTTAAAAAATATTTTTTTTAAAATCTATTTTTTCTTGAAAACGAAAATAAATTTGGATACCTAGATCTATTATAGCTAACATTTATGGACCCAAAAGATTTTGGGTACCAAAAAATTCTATAATTTAATTTTTCATTATAGGGAACAAACCACACGAATAGTAATAAAAAATGGGTTGTAGAAAGTGCTTATTCAAGACATAAGAGTGGTAATGTTCCCCTATAATTGATAACATTTACGCATTAGATATCAATTCTTCATGTAGAAAAAATATAAATTGCTTGCATGCAGAATATAATGAATTGTGGATTTATAATAGAATTCTTGGTGATTATAATGTTTATTTTCTGAAAAAATTGTCTAAAAACATTAGATTTCTGACATTCATAATAACAAATTAGACAAAAAGGAATCAGTTTTATGGATGTCAAATGGAAAAGAAACACAAGTAAGATTTTAAACCAATTAAAGAGGTTTCCACATCAAGACCTCTAATGCTTATCCATATGGATCTTTTAAAACATACTAGAAATTAAAACCTTACCGGAAAATTTTTGGTTTATGTGTTAAGTTGATGATTTTTTTAGGTTTACATTTGATTAATTTCTACGATTTAATAGTGAATCGTATTCTTTTTTTATTAATTTCTATAAGCTTTTGAAAAAAATGATTCTAAAATCATGACTTTAAGAAGTGATCATGTAGGCCAATTTGATAATCATGAATTTAATTCATATTAATTAATAAATAAAATTAAACATACATTTTATTCTTCTAGGAAACCTCAATATAATGGTGTTGTTGGAAGAATGAAAGGGACTTCGTAAAAAATTATTAAGACTAAGTTATGTGAATATAATTATTCCACTCATTTTTTGGGATGAGGCTATTAACACATCATGTTATTTCATTAACATTATTTTAATAAGACCAATCTTAAAGAAAAAATTTTCTATGTAATTTAATATTATAAAACCAAAGTTTGGAGACTTTAAAATATTTTTATGAAAGTTTTATATCTTATAAACCAAGTATAATATAAGAAAGTTTGATCCAAAGGCTGAGGAATATATCATCCTGGGTTACTCTACTACTTTCAATTCCTATAAGGTTTTCAAAAAAAAGTTCAAGGATTTTTGAATAATCAACTCATATTAAGATTGATGAAAGTGATAATTTTGATCAAAAAATGATTCAATATAATTAAAAAATTGACACACTCAAGGATATGAGACATGAAATCCTATTTAAAACCCATGTGGGTGATAATTTGTAACATGATCACATTAAACTAGATCTAGAAACGGTTGATACTTGTGAACATGAAAGTGTGTTTCCTATAATACCAATAAATCCTTAAGATCGTGCTCTAGAAATAGTTATAGAAAAATTTGATGAAGGAGTAAGAACTATAAGAAATATAGGAAACCTAGTATAATTCTCATCCTTTTTATCCTAACTAGAACCTAAATCAATAGAAGAATCCTAGTCAGATGAAATTTTGATCTTGGATATGCAAGAAGAGTTAAATCATTTTAAAAGAAACAATTTTTGAGAATTATTTAAAATACCCTATGACTATCTTGTAATTGGAAAAAATAGTTTTTTTGAAACAAATTTTTTTTTCATGGTGTAATAACTAGAAATAAATTTGGATTAGATGCTAAAGGATGCAGTTAAAAAAAGGAACATATTATGAAGAAACTTTTCTTTCATAGCTAGGTTAAAATCTATTATGAACCTTATAGAATATGTATCTTATATGAATATTAAAGATTATAATATGGATGTTAAATATACTTTTATGAATATATTTTTGATGTAATAAGTTTATGTAAAAAATCACTTGGTTTGGAAGACCCTCACTTTAAAAATTCTATTTTTAAACATAACGAAGATATATATAGACTTAAAGAAGATCCAAGAGCATGGTATGGAAGAATAAGTTCTTTTCTTTTATTAAATTATTTTAACATGGTAATGGAAGACCTTATATTATTTAATAAAACATTATAATCAAATATTTTTTTCATATAAATATATGTTGATGATGTCATTTTTAGATAAAAAAATACAAAAAAAAATTAAAATTTTAAAAATTTTATTAAAATGATTTTGAAATGAATATGACTGGTGAGTTAAATTATTTTCTCAGATTTCAAATCAATCAAAAATATTTTTCAAATATTTTAAATCAAATCAAATATATACTTTATTTACTTAATATTTTTGGACTATAAAATAGTAATACTTACTCAACTCCTAAAACCTCCATTATTAACCTTAAAACAGATGAAATTTGAAAAACATTTGAAAAACATTTGAATAAAAGAATCATTGTAATTTTTTTATTTCTTTATGAAAGTAGAGAAGATTTTATTTTTTCATTTTTTATTTGAGAAATATTTCAATATAATCCAAAATAATCTAATTTAAATCCTTCCAATAGAAATTAATTATTTTTAAAAGGAACTTTTTCCATTTCTATTCTTTTCTTAAAAGCTTATGACTTTAATTTAACCTCATATTCAGATGTAGTTTGGGTGTATATAGACAAGATTAGAAGAGAACCAAATGAACCTATAATTTTTATTGAAAATATCATGTATCATGGTCAAATAAGAAACAAAACTTAGTAACATTATCAAATGAGGATGGTGACTATATTGAAGTATGATTTTGTTGTTCACAAGAATTGTCGTTGAAACACATGTTAATGAATTTTGGATTTAATTTTAAATTTTTACCAATAATATGTGAACACACAAGTACTATAAAAATTTCAAATAATCTAATAAACTTTTTAAGAACACAACACATAGATTTGAAACATCATTTCTTAAGAGATCTAGCACAAAAAAAGACACATCTTTCGAATTTGTTTGCATAGAAAATAAATTAGAAGATATTATTACTCAAACCATTCCAACTGACATATTTTTTTTCATCAAATCATAATTAGGTATGTTTAATTTTACATAATTTTATTTTGAATATAAAATTATAAAATATTCAAAGTAAATCTTTTATTTACCTTATTTTTTTATTCTGGGTTCCATAGTTTTGAGTTTTAGTTATATCCAAATAGGTCATATAAACTATTTTTAGTAATAATTACTATTTATATCACTACAAAACCCCATGATTACCTCAAATGAAACGAACTATGTCAACTCTACATGGGGAACATTTTTCAAACCTATAAAACCTCTTAATCTTTGATACCCAAAACATTGATGCTCTATCCTTCCAGTTTTTTATATCCTATCATAAATGGTGAGAGAATAGACAACCAATAGTGCATCATCAAGTGGAATAAACCATCAACCAATATCCAAGAAAGTATTTAGTGTATGAGTGATAGATTCTAACTGGCTCAATGGAACAAATAATCTGGTCAAGAATGTTATCAACCATCAAGGATGGGAATATGTATTCAATGAAAGATGGACTGGGGTTGTTTTTAAAGGGTATTTCATCATTTTTATGGGAAAAAAAGTGTTTCATTTTTTTGATAATGATGATTTTTTTAGAGAAATGGTGAATCATAAGATTTTATTGTTAAAATCGTTGGTACTTGATGAATATTTCAAGTGCATGCATAAAGGCTATGCTGAGTTATGTACCTCGTTGCACACCATATATGAAGTTATTCTTTTATGGATTATAAAGTCTCTTTTTAGCTTTTATAATATGAGGAATAATATAATAAATTATTTAGAACCATAAAGGAAAGTATGCAACAAGTTCATTCAATATGCCACCTCTCAATGCAATGGTGAGTTTGAAATTTTTTTATTTTAATATTTTATTGTATTATACGTGTTTATGATTGAAAATCCTATTAATATGAAATGGTATGTTATGAGTTATATGTTTCATGTACATAACATGTCTGTAAATTTCATTTGTTTTGGTAGAATGTTAACTTCACTTTTTCAAAAAATTAATATTTTTTGGATAAGAGTACCTCTAGTAATTGTCATGGGTTGACAGTGATATGTTTAAGTGTTTTGACTAAAAGTGGTTTGTATTTTAATTGATTATTTTACAAGTTGGTTCTCATAAATTTAGAAGTGGAAGTTAATAAAACTTCAACTATGGGGGTGTTATCCCACCTACTAGAAATACCAGTGTTAGTAGACAGACCAACTCAAACTGGTAATATAATATAATGTCCTGATAATGAAGAGACTCTTGTCAAAATGAGTAGAAGTGTCAGGGTTGTTGTATCTAGAGAACAAATTTTTCATCAAATAATGTTCACCTCAAACACCTATTTTTGTTCTAGTCAATAGGGGAAAGACTGGACTATATTTTCACCTATTTTTTTCTATTGGTCAAGATAGGAGCATATTTATAAGACTGAAAACATCACCTATCATTATTTATTCTCATTGCCAAAAATTTCTAAAATTAGATTCTAGAATAATTAGTCCTGAGCCTCACAAATCTCATCATGTTTAAGATTTACTTCATGTTTTAGAAGGTCAATTGAATCATGGTGATGTATAAAAGTTCAACAAGAGATATTTTATCCTATCAAATAAGAATTTAGAAATTCATATGTACCTAAATTTGGTAGAGATGCTACAAAGTGATCTATACGGAGCTATTAAGAGTTTATGTCAGAAGTGGAATCATTGAAAATTCAGTTATTAGAATCCAATAATGAAATAAGGATTCTTTTTTATCATATTGTTTCAAGAGGTGATGTAAATAATGTAATGTTTCTAGAATAATCATTGGTTGATAAGTTTTTAATGAAACCCTTTTATGAAATCTCAAGTCGGGGGGATTTTTTTCCATGTTAGAAAGTGTTTATGGATATAGACACAACTAATTCTATTATTTCATATTTAAAGTGTGACTTTCTACTAAAGTAAATAATTATGGGTCTTAAAAGAGACATTATATATGAAATTTTAAGGATACATGTATTTCCTCAAAACATTATCGCATTAATTGATAATTCCAAAAAGGAAACCAGCTCTCTATTACAAGAAATGGTTCTACAAATTCAACTTTTAAAATCACAAGGAAAAATGATATAATTAAAATCATCACCTGATCATATAAAATGGATGGATCTCTTCCCACTAATTTTTGAATCCCTATAAAAGAGATTTAATGATTTAAATCAAGAATTTGTAAATAGTATGAAGCCATAATTTTATTATGTAGAGGAAGATAAATACAATATTGAGGCCATTTTTTATCACCAAGAGTTTAAAATGTCTGAAAAGATGAATGAATTTTTTTTTGATCATTCAGTTGGTATGGTAGAGAATCAGTTTGAATAAATGAATAAATTAACAGTTTCTTGTGATAAGTAGGGGATATTCCTAATAGTTGTAGAAATTTTTCATATAGGATATAGAATGGTTTTACAAATATTTTAGACTTTTTAGGAACTTCATGGTGAAAAGGATTGATGTATCTGAAAATTCTTTATATCAGATGATAGGAAGATGACTACACGGACCTACCATTTTTTTATCATCATTCTATTTTTCTATAAATGTTGAATAAAATTATTGATCCATATGAAATTATTCAAATGGGAAAATAAAGTTTTTCTGAATAATTTTCTTTACCTTTACCTGTTGAATCCTCTCAGCTATTTTTTGTTCCTATAGATAGATTCAATTTAAAAATATCTCAACGATTTGATCTCAACATCCAATCCAAATCAGTAGGGATCTCACAAGGAGATCAATTAGATATTATAGCATATCTACTAATGTTGGGTGATGTTTTTATGAAATATCTAGTGACCCTCTTCATGAATCATCTTTACCCCATATCTAGCATTTATCCACCAAGAAACTAACCCCAAAGAACTATTTCATGTTAAATAATTGATACGACTACACCATTCTATTTATGTAATTGGTTTCTCAGTGGATCAGCAATTTACAAACATTTAAACAATGCCTCGTTTAATGGAATCTTTAAACATTTTATTTTTTTAAGAAAAAATTTGAACACTTGATTTCATTTAATGATGTTTTTAGGATGTTTATTTTTTATCTGGTTCTATATTTTTAGAAATTATGCACTATTCTTGTCTTATAAAATCTTTATATTTTTACTCTATAATATTTTAATTGTTTTTTAATATGATTGTTATGTTTTAGTATCTATTTACTATTGACATTTGAATTTACTTATATTCTCAATGATCCCTATTACTTATTAAAAAAATGATGCAAAATTGTTTTCAAAATCAGTATCCCTAGCTATTCACAATTTTTCATGTGTAATATTAATTTTCTTCCTTTTCTATAATTCTCTTTGATATCACAAAAATAGGGAGAAAAAAATAAAATAGAATGAAAAAATATAATGTGTTAAAACAATTATCATTATTCTTGGGTGAAGAAAATGATAATTTTTTAAGTGAATGTTTCTATAAAGTTGGATAAGAAATGTAAGAGTCTATAATTTTAAAAAAAAATCATACGTAAAATAATTGAAAGATAAATTCTTATTTTATGAAAACAATATCTATTTTATTTGATTATTGATCATCAAAATGATGGAGTTTTTTGGAAATATTATGTCATTCCAAAATATTATAGATTTTATGTGTTTTTATGAATAAAAAAATCCCTACTTTTATTCAAACAAGGTAATATTATGTTTTTCAGAAATTTTGAGATTTTTTCTCACATTGAGTAAAGTATTCAATCAATGAAAAACTACTTTATATTAAGAGAATATAAGAATAACATCTAGCTAATAAATATTATAAAAACTCTATGTGTAAATTTTATCTAAATATGTATGACAATATCATACAAAGAGAATATTTGAGTTTCTTAATTTATATGATTTATTCAGAATGTACAGATGAGAAAGAATTATCTTATAAAAAGGATTTTTCAGAAAATATTATCTTATGAGATCCAGATAAGTTTCTCAAGATATGTATCATTCATATATAACATTTTCATCTTATTATATAACATTATCCAATGTATTATTGAATTCATTTTATATTTTGAAGAAGATGAAGATTTGTTTTATCTCATGATGTCTCCCATAATTTTATCTTACATAGAATAGTACTAAGATTTTATTATCTTTTGAATAATTAATTGGTCATATAATTCCATTATTATTTTACAAATCTCTTACTAATTCATTTCCTTCTTGTAGAATATATCAAAGAAAGGAATTCCTATTTATGTAAAATTTAGTTGATATGAAGTGTCTCTTTTCTCAAAGTGGAAATATATGAATAAGATAATCCTGGAAAATGCTTCCTCTGAATATTATTCCATATTTTAAAGAAATAGATGCATTTAGTTAATTTATTTTCCCTTAAAATGATTTTTAACTTAAAAATTAGAATGATATAACTTATTGTGTTCAAAATTAAAGAGGATATATAAAAAATAGTTATCCACATCATGAAAAAAGATGATGAGAATATATATGGGTGGATTGGAAGAACGGATAAAATGCACGTCCACGTGAATACTTGGAATTAATTTACATAGAAAAGATCAAGAATAACCCCTTTTACTGAACCTATAAGTTTATCAGGTAAAATGAAGATCATTATAATATATATTTTCAATAATATCATCTTATTCGGATAAAAAATACACTACTATTATTTTCTGATTATTGTTGTGTTCTTCAACCACTTATTTAAAAGATTATTCATTCTATTCTATTTACACTTTGTGTAAGAGTGTGTGTTGAGACCGTGGATATATCTTGTAAATGGAGAACCTAGATGAAATCTATTGAACCGTTTTATTAAGTGAAAACTAATTGTAATCATCTGGGATACCCTAATAAAAGGGTTGTTAAAGTGAAAATCATGAAAATCAAAGTATAGTGTTTGTGAAGTGGTTTAGGGAATTATTGTTCCCCAAACCAATATAAATCTCATGTTTTTTATCTATTTCCATTATGTTTTTATTCCCATTACCTATCATTACTATGAAAAATATCAGTACTCACATATCATGAAGATGGTTGTTTTCAATAAAGAAATTTATTAGAAACTAAATTCAACACCCCCTCTTGAGTGTTCAATAAGCCATTATCTGGGACAAAAATAATGGTGACATTATAACTAAGGTTAGTGGTTAAATTATAACCATGGTTGGTTGTTATGTTAAAAACAAGGGTGGTTCTCATTTTATAACCAAGGATTGGTGAAAAATATATCTCCCTCCAATTCATTATGGAGTGATTGATAACTCATGAGATAATTATATTATTCTTGAACTTGATTTAATGTTCACAAGTTTATGAGTGGACTAGGCTTTCATGCCCATAAGGATATGCAAGGACCTGATTTAATGTCCTTAACTTAATTTGTGAATTGATTTCAATTTATACATGTTCAAAATGTTAAAATATTATGTGTATTCCACACATATATGTATTATTCCAATGTTATGTCCTCATGTAACATGTTCTTTGATTCATTTATTATTCATTTCTTATGAACTATTATGATTTATTCTATGACTCAAGTTTATGATCTATGATATAAAGGGTAGGGTTTTTAAATGTTATTATCATGTTCTCATACACTTATACTCAGGTTATGATTATGTTATCATTGATATAAACCTTTCTTACCATTACTAAGAATCTGAGCTCATCCTATCTTTTTATTACATTCCCCAAGTTATGAAGAAAGACATTATGTATGATATTTCAAATAAGGGTGACGGTTTTGAGGAACTAAGTGGGATACAATTTCGTTTACTTATGAACCAATTTTTTTAGATATCAATGTTTCCAAAGGAAACAATCCTCTATGATTTTGGCTTGGATCATTATGTTTTTTAAAGAATTTCCATTTTTTATGATGTGATATCTAAGGATGAAATGAGTGGGTCATTGTAGTAACATAGATAAGACTTATAATAAGGATTAAATTTTTTACAAGGTGTTTGTTAGGAAATGTACAATGTGTAATAAAAAATATCCAAATGAGTTTTCTATGAATTCAAAAATATTTTTAATGTTTTGAATAATTATCTAATGGGATATTAATCCAAGTGGGATATTTTTGGAAATTCACTAAAATTATCAAATAATATTTTACGATTTTTCTATATTGTAGGCCAAGATACTCATGTGATCAATATTGTAGGATATGGTATTTAGATATAGTACTAGGTAGGGAGATTACTCTATCATAGTAATTATGCGATTATGAAATGGGTGAATGTTTATTTTATGAACCTTTTTCTTAGTTTCCTTCGATTACGTATCATCAATATGATTCATTAATGGATTTTGAAACATGAAATAATCATATGAAATGTTCAAAAAATCATATATCCCAACTGGAATGTATTATGGTTAAATAATTTCAGATTCCAAGTGTTGGTATTCAACAATAAAAGTACTTAAATTATGGGTGGTAAGATATATAAATAATGGGATCCTACTATTAGGTGTGTAAAGTTTAGTATTTCTATAATTAAACCTCTCTTCCTGCACAGTTCTCCATTATCCTTTGTTAAAAAACGTGTTAGTAGACTTCTTAGAATTCACAAGATCCTATCATAGTGTAAAAAGGATTATAGAAGTCGATTTACATACAAATGGAGGTTAGAGTTCATTTTTTTCTTAGAAATTTTCATTAAGCATGTTATTTCAAGAACGATAGTGATGGTGTGTTCTATGATAGAGGTAAATCTATTTATATTTTTTTTCTTCTTTGAATGTTGGTTTAATGATGATAGGCAGGGTAATGAAATGGGTTTATTCTATTATGTCATACATGATATGATCCTACAAAACCCATCAAAAATTAGTATTGGTCTATATTGTGGGCCTAGATATTCATATTATGCATATTATAGGAATTGATCTGTAGATATACTATTAGGCAAGTAGATGCCTCAATCACAACAAACATAGGATTTTGAAATGGGTGAATTTTTATTACCATGTCTTCTGGTTAGTTTCATTCTATTATTTACAATCAAAATGATTCATTAATGTATTTAAAAACATATAATAATCATCTTAAATGTTAAAAAATCATATATCCCAATGGTTGTGCATTATGGGTAACGCATGTCAGCTTCTAGCTGTTGGTAGGTGATGATAAATATCCTTCAATAAATGATGGTAAAATATATAAATCATTGAGTTCCTACTATTAGTTGTACAAAATTTCGTATTTCTATAGTTGAATCTCAATTTTGGGAAATATGTTTTTTGAATTGATTTAATATTTTTGATATTTTTTATTCCACACAACACTTAGTGCAGCTTGTGATATATGAAAGAACCAATTTATTATTTATTTATAAACCACGCCATATAGAGGATGGAAAACCTAAAACAATAATATTTTCTTTCAGTACACACAAAACTATATTTGTCTTCTGTTTCACAAAATTCCGAGTTCTTTGGATAACTTATGTTATAAGCAAGACTGGGTTTTACTGATCTTCAATATACTATTAATATTATTATAGTTACCACCTAGCCATTGGAATATAAATTAAAAAATAATATTGGCTAGATTACGAAATTATAATTTAAACATGTATATAAAATTAATCCTTCGGTCATCAATTAGCTATAAATTAACGTTAAAAGTATTTGAAAATAAATAAATTCATTCTCAAAGAAAATTATATTTCTATGTAAAAACACCATTTAATCTCAATAAAATCAGAAAACAATATTGGTGAATTATTTTTTATAAAATTTATATATTTAATATTAAATCAAATTTATTTTACAATCATCCAATTTATTTTATAGGAATAAGATAAGAATAAATGCAATTTTATGAATAAAAATATATTTTTAAAGGGTAATTTTACCACCTTTAAATGGAGAACCCATTTTAAATAATATTTTTCACATATTTATATTTTTTATATTAAAAATAAAATGTTTCCTTGAAATTAAGATATAAAAATTTACTTTTAATGATTTTTTGATATTTTTCTGATAAGATTCATGTTTTGATTATTAGTGAAATATACTAACTTTTAATTGAAAACATATTTTTAATTTAAATAAATAATAGAGAGAAATTATATTTTTGATTGGTTTAAAATTATAATTAGAAATTTTTTATATCAATTAATCTAATTTAGGTAATTTTAATAAATTTCAAATTGAAATTGGATATAAAAACATTTCAAACTTCTAAAATTTTTTCCTTTAAACCATTATTATTTCGTCCGGTCTGAGGGATTATTTTTTAACCAATTTCTAAAATTTATTTTAATTGAATTTGGAAAAATAGATTCCATATTTTTAACCACAGTCCAAATTTATTAAATAGTTCACTTTTGTTTTTGGACAATATGAGTAGTAAATTTAGTAATTTTTATTAAAATAGTTAAGGGATAATATGGTAATTAAGGGTAAAAATAATATTAAAAAAATTAGAAAACTAACCAAAAAATTGAAAAAAATGTTATTGGATGAATTTAATTCTATAATTAACACATAAGGATTTGAATTGAATAATATAATGGACACTTTTCTAGGAAAACTTCATAAATAATATTAAAATGAAATGGAGTGTTAAAATGTCACACTCTTAGTTTTAATATGTGTAATATTTTAAATATGAGGTTGAATAGAAGATACGATCAACTATATATATTATTATAAAAAATAAAAGTATTATCTAAATCATGGAAAATTATTTTTAAATTTTAGTGATGAATTAATTTCCTAAATAATCACACAATAACGATGCAATAATTATTCAATTAATGAAGAAATCAATTAAATGATATTAGAAATATTAAAAGAAATATAATTTGACTTAATTCAGGTTATTAAATAAATTTATAGGTTATTATGACATATTGGGGGTGTATTAAATGTATATTTGGGAATTTATCTTGCTTTATTGATTTTCGTAAAACCAATGTTATGAATAGTGTCAAAATTGACATTAATTATATTTTATGAAAATAATATTTTATTAAATTATATAAAAATATTAAATTGTACCATGTTAATGATATATGGTCTAAAATATGATTAATTTTACATTTAATGTATAATTGACACATTATAAGTAAAAATTACATCCTCTTAATATAGTATCATTTATTAGAATGGTTAAAATTAAAATGGGTCAATTAAGTGTTAATCAAAATGATAAGGTTTAAAATTAACCAAAAAATTAACTAATATATATATATATATATATTTTATTAAAACCATTTAATATATTTTCTAAGAATAAATTTCCTTTTGGATTTATTTTTATTGAGATTGAATTTATTATAAATTAATCTTTTAATAAATTTCAAATGTGCTCATCCCCTCTCTTATAAAAAGGAACATGTATTTATATTCTATTCACACTTTAAAATCTATTTTTTCAGTAAAAACCTATCCAAATATACTCAAAATTCTATAAATTCTTCATAGAATCATTACTATGTGTATAATGACAAATAAATCCTTTGTGCAGATCAAAATGGGATACCCAGAGAAGAGGTAACGTTCATCAATAATTTTTGTTTATTTCTTCCTTCAGCCCATTAAATTAATTTTATTTAATGTTTATATAATAAACTAAGTATCAAAAATATACTAATTTTTTTTTATATTAACGGTTATACCTACACTTATACACATTTAAATCTACTAGGTAACAAACGTATTGTCCGTGTTTATGATGGACTACTACCTCGTGAAATGATGATTGTTTGCTTTTCCATTACCACCTATCGTGCTTGGAATTATGATCTACATAAAAATTTTATGATATATATTATATTTATTATTTATTTATACTTCTTCAAATATTACATAAAACACACCTTCATGCTTTCCATTTTGTTCAAATACGATAACTTAGTTTGTGAATGTGTGCAATATCTCCTCCACAAAGTGATGTGATTCTATCACACATTACATGAAATGTATTAAGGATTGGGTGGGTAAAATTATATGACATATATGAAATAATTATTTTACTATAATTATAATATATATAAATATATATTCCATTTACTATATTCTAATATGAAAATAAAATGAAAATAGTGTTCATGCATACGTGCAGCCTACTGTCTCCAATAATGTTGTATTCCAATTCATATTTCAATATTTTATAAGTTTTTTAAAAAAATTAATATGTATGATATTAATATCATGTTTTAAATTCTTTAAATAATTAAATCCTTTTCTAATTAATAGTATTAAGAATAAAATTTCACAACTTTTATGAAAAACAACGTCGATATTACCCAAATTGTAACATTAACACAAAATGGTTAATAAATGGGTAATATAATTTCATAATAAAATTATATATAGTGTTATATATATTAATATGGGTTTTTATATATATATAATAAACTTATATTTATTATATATCTGTTATGAATGATTAATGAGAGATTCAAGACATAAGGTATGAGATTGTTGTCTCACATTTATTTATGTGGGACACATACCTTAAACAAAACGTGTTTCTCCTATATGGTGTATATACTACCCATGAATTTATTTTATGAGTATTATCTATAATATTATGTTATTTTCATATCCATATAAATTTCTTTCTTTCATGGGGAATATTATTATACCCATTATAAAGTTTTTAGGCTTAATTTCACAATCTCATTATTATTCTGGATTGTTATACATAAGTATCTGTTAAGGAATATTTATATTCCTTTTTCCATGTTTCTTATAAATATTTTCCAAAATATTTTTACTATTATTTTAATTTTTTAAAATTTATTTTTACCTATTTCATATTTTTTATAAAAAATTTGAAAGGAATGTTTTTGACGTTTTTCTAACATGGTATTTTTTACTTCTCTGGTAAAAGTACGAGAGGAATGTTTTCTTAACTTTTATGGAATGAATGGATTTTTCATATTTCATAACTATTTAAGGATTTTATGACTACCATATATTCATATAATGATATTTTCAAATAAAATTATTTCTTTTTAAATTTTTCGTCATTCAAAATGGAAAGGATATTTTTCTCAAGAATTATTTTCAAGTGATCTCTAAAATTTATTTTCCACCAACAATAACATTATTTGATGTTAATTATGCTTTAATGGAGATATTTTTAAATTATAATATCCATATTATTCATATGGTTAGTTTATATTTATGATGAAATGGTATTCATGAAACCCATATATTTTCCATGGGTTATGTTATGATTTAATGTTGTTTATAAAACACATTTAATTCCATAGTTTTTGATATGATGAATGATTTATGTTCGTATGGAATAAATATGTATGTTTTTCATTATGTGAAGAGTGTTAATTATATCTCCATCCAATGCATTGGGTAAATATTTATATCTCATGAGATAATGACGGTAAAGATTTTGACAAACTTGATCCACTATAGAAAAATGTGGAAACTCGATCCACTATAGGAAGATGGGGAAAATTGGTCCCTTATAAGGAAGGGACAATGGTAGGGGATAGTGGTGTGTCCCGCCTAGTAGTTGTAGTCCCCATGAAGTCCCCGGATAATTTTTTAAAAATATTCCTTTACTTATAGGGATTTATATGACATGTTTATGTTCCTTCAACAATTCCATGTCTTCTTCATATGCTATTCTTTCATGGATTATAATCTTGATTCCCATATTATTCATGTCTTATGAACTAAAAATCATTAATTCCATTATTCAAGATTATTATATTTGATATTAATTATTTTCCTATCAAATGTTAGGATCCTATTCTCATACCCTAATTCTCCTGATATGCTTATATATCTTCCATGTTTACTATTACTAAGCATCTAAACTCACCCTTTCTTATGTTTCCATTCCGCAGATTATAATGAAAGTTTTTACATTGGGGTAATAAAGGGAATGACATTTATGGGATAATTTTGATATCTTTCACCATTGTAGAAGATTTTTTTATAAGTTTCCAAAGCCTCTAAACTATTACAATCTTAGAGCATGTGTTTGTGTAATGTAATGAATATTCTTTTAAAAATATGTAATATCCATGTATGAAACTCCTTGGTCTTTATAGTTGGTAAAAAAGTAAAGGATTATTCAACCATTTGTAAATTGGATGAGAAATATTTATTGAGATCCCTATATATATTTATAAGGAAATTTATAAGTATGTCTCAAAGGATAATTCTAAGTATAGGTTACAATCATATAGTTTTTGCAACAATCATGAATAACCTTGGACTAAACCTTTGGTGTTATAGATTGAAATATTATAAGTAATTTCACTTTATTATGTGGTTATACAACTATTATTAGTTTTTCACACACTATGATTTCTAGTTTTATTCAATATATCATACACAAAGTAACCACATTAATGATGATTTTGATGTGAACTGTAATGATTACCCTCCTCAGAAACCGAATTTTATAGGGGTAGGAATAGAAAATATTTTTGTATGGTTACAAAAATTTCTCAACCTATGAATTATTCTAGAAATACATGAAAAAATGAGCGAACAACATTCTATTGAGTCCTTATTGAGGTAGTATCCACCTTCTATTAGTGGGTCTTTTGATCCACTAGTGTTTGAGCAATGGATAGTACCACTAAAAACAAATTTTTTGTTCTCAAATGTTTTGAACATGAAAAAATAATTTTGATTATTTATCATTTATTAGGTGAAGCATACTAGTGATGGAATATATTCAATACTATAATAAAGAATTATGAAAGTTTATCCATGGATTGGGATGAGTTCAAGATCTTATTATTCAGTAAGGAATTTCCTCATGTTCTTTGTATTAATATTGAAATGGAGTTACTTGCATTGAAGGAAAAGGATGATGAATCTGTTAGTAACTACAAGGATAATTTCGCAAGACTTGTGAGGTATGATTCTATTATTATTATCTAAACATAATGTAATTTTTATATGTTCTTTAGTGTATTAAATCCAAGTCTCAAAAGTGATTTTCTGTAGGATACTTTTGCAGCTATAGATAGATTATACATTGTGAAATAAAATTTGAATTAGTGATTAGAGTTACGTATCATGCTCATCATTTTAACAAGGAAATTAAGATATAGTTCAAAGGAAAATATAAAAACTATAGAGAAAAGAATATGATCCTTCCTTTATGCTCTGATTGTGGAAAAAATCATGGAGGAAATTTTCTGATAAGGTCAAAATAATTTAACTGATAACGGAAATTCCATTAGGAAATTGATTTCCAAAATGATGGGAAGAGGTTAGTCACTGATAAAAAAATAGAAATATTCATAGAATTCACCTCCAACACATAAATTATTCAATTTTATCGAAAATGGGTAGTATGTTAATCGATACTGAAATCCAAGGGTTAATGGTGATGATTGAAGATACTAACCTCTTGAAGCCAAAGTCAAAAGTAAATCTCAAGTAATAAATATTGGTGGTACAGAGTATGATAATTATGTGGTGGAATTATTTAGTATTTATGTAATGGGATTCAAGAATAATTTTATAGGATTACGTTTATGCTATTTTGGAATAATGAAACATCTATGTATTGTTCCATTAAATTTTTCTATAATGATTTATGAGTATATTCCAAATGGTACCAAAAACCATGAAAAGTGATTGAGGTGGTAAGGTGATATTTTTTTGAAATCGCATGATTAATAGAAGGATAACCCTTAATATGTTCATGATGTTGAGATAACGTTGTTTTTATAAAGATACATTGGATATGAATAACTAAATTGGGAGGTAATGATTTCCTTGGAACTAATTCAATATTTTTTTTAAAAGTGGTTTATTATATCAGATATGGGGATTAAAACATATTTAGACTTAAGGAATATATCCAATATTATTTGGAATAAGAAGGAAAACCTGTTTTTAATGAAGACTTATTATAATTACCATTTTCAAGAGAATACTTGATGAAGGAATTCACATTATTTGGATGTGTCACAAAATATCTACTTTATAATATACGAGAGATCAATTCTAAGTTGCTTTTTGTGAAATTTATTAACCTTTTTTCTAACGTTTTTTAGTTTCATCATTTGTAAGTGTTATGAGGTTAACCATTTTTTGAATGGTTTATATTAAACATCAGATGGTATTTTAGAGATTAAAGCATTATATCTCTCTATGCATATTTATTCATTTTTGATAACTTGTTCTAGGATTTCCTTTATGATAAAGAAAACTGGAATAAACAATCCTTTTATTTATAGAACTCATGAACAACTAACACCTTAGGATTAGAAAATCCACCTTCATTTCATGGAATAAGAGATGAAGTGGAAATTGATCATGGCACAACAATATATGTGGTTTACCTAAAATTATATAAGTATATATTATCATGAAAGTTATTTAACTTTAGGAAAAGTATCTTGATAAAAAAATGAAATCATGGTACCTTTATTTATGATGAATAAAATGGACCCTTAGATCATCATAGATTTACCTTTCTCTGATGGTTAACATTATAATGACCATGTTCAATATCATTGTCCATCAGAACATGATTGTTATATTTCTCTTCTATTTACATGTTTTCACATTCCAGCTATGTTCTCCTACATTAAAACCTAGGAATTAGTTACACTGAAAAACCATTAAGTTTATAACTTTAATTTTAAATGTTAGTTTTGTTATTCATTTTTATGATTTTGGATTCTACATAAGTAACTTTCAAGTATTAAACCATTGATAACATAGATGAATTTCGAGGGAGAAATTTATTTTAAGGGAGTAGAGTGCAACACCCAAATAGGTTTTGATAATTTTTTTCAAATTAATTTTATCATTTAGATTTTTTATCATTTCACAGAATACTGAATATAACTTTTATTATAAGAAATCACCAATTCATTATTGGTTTATATGTAACACCATGTAAAGGGTGTGCTACATGAAACACTTATATTATCTTGAGATACATTAAACAATATATATACATTGGGTTACACATAATTTCGATTGCTTTTTATATCTTGTGTTACATGCAAGACTGGGTTTTACCGAACATCAATATTCTATTAATATTGTTTTTAAACTATTATTATAGTTACCACCTATCTGTTTTAATAGAAATTACAAATAATATTAACTAAATTATTAAATTATAATTTAAAAATTTATATAAAATGAATATTTTGGTTATCAAATAAATATAAATGAAATTAAACACTATTTGAAAATAAAGTACTTCATTTTCTAAGAATTTTTTTTCTATATACAAACTCTATGTTATCTCAATTAGTTAAACAATCCAATATTTGTAAATTTTTCTAATGAAATTAATATATTAAATATTCAACAATTTTTTTTAACTCATCCTATAGATTCGATAGACATAAGATAAGAAAAAATCTAATTTTATGAATAAAAACATATATTTTTTAATATTTAACTTTTAATTTATTTTAATGTATAACCCTTTTTATGTTTCATTTTTGACACTTTTATAATTTTTATATGTAAAAATAAACTTTTTCTTTGAAAACATGATATCAAAATTTACTTTAGTAGAATTTTTCATATTTTTTGATAAGTTTCTTGTTTTAATGAATATTGAAAAATAACGATTTTTAATTGAATACAGGTTTTCATTTAAATAATTTTTAGTGTTAAATTATATTTTTTATTGGTTTTAAATTACAATTAGATCAATTTTATATCATTTAATCCAATTTAGGTCATTGGATTCAATTTGACATTGACATTGGTTATAAAAACAATACAAAACATTGAAATTTTTTACTTTAAAAACATTTTGCTTCATCTCATCTGTGTCATGACCCATCCTAGAGGGGATGGTTCCATGACTACCCCAAGTCCCCCTCCAATATTCCAAGGGCTAGTGACTAGCTCTCAGTAATCATATCCCAAAATCGGGAGGTATTAGCCTAAAGTACATGTACCCACACACACATATCCAAGCCACACAATGCTGAAATGTAAAACAACTGAAATAATGCATGGGTACAACTAAGATCCCACAACTAGAGTACAACAAGAAGTAAGGGAAATTTAAAAAAGGTTAAAAAACAAGCCCACCACAAAGATAGTCTCTACCCAAGTCCAAATGAAACTATAAAGTGTATAACCTGTTCCAAGGGCAAGGACTAAGTCAAAGGAATGATCCCATAAAAACACCTTAGTCTTCCCATATCCTTCTATACTTCACCTGATCCTAGTCCTCCTTGGATATCATCAATACGGGCCACCATCTTCATAAGTCACAACACGTGAAGGGAAATCCTGTGTAGGGGTGAGTATAGCAATAGATAGTAGGATACCCCGAAAACACTAAACAAAAATCACCAAGTATAGTCATATAAATACATGATTAAACAATGTATTACAGAAGAAAGTAATATAAAAATAACATAGATATTCTTATGAGAGACACCACACCATCAGGTAGTCACAACCAACTACCAACCATAAGATCTTGCTTGAAGCGATGCTCGTTCTAGGAGAACTCACTCCATGATCCATGTTATCATCATAGACAATTGAAAAAGAGGTAAATCTCATTTGGGAATTTACCAAAGAAAATGTGTTATTCTAAGAAGAATATGATATATAAATTGGGGTCATTCCTAGGACTGCTGGGGAGACACCATGAACTCGATCTGGATAAACCTTGATACATAGATAGTGGATCACGTCCAGAACCAATGGGGGACACCGCAAACCCAATCTAAATCAATTGACTATATATGAGAATGCATTCTAATGACTCCACAAAACCTACTAAGGCAGTATGCTAGATGGATGATAAATTTTCTACTCTAGGAGGTCACATTGATTCCACAAGCTTGACAATGGGTTAAAGAGGATTGCACTCCGGTCTCATAGTGGGACACCACAACACAATTTTAGGATTATACTCTATAGGATATTACAATTCTGTTATGTGAATGTAATCATGCATTACACCCTCAAGGAAAGGACCAAGGGAAGGAACTCAACCTATACGAGTACAAACTAGAAAAACGAAGAGCCTCAAGAATTATTGATGGGAGTACACAGTATGTCACAGGGTGTACATTGTGTGTTCAGCAATGCCAAGTCTTTCCCATGCTGAAATCCTCATATGGAAAGTAGTCTCAAAATATGTGGTGTATTGGATTGGTACATGGTGTGTAGAGAAAAATGGTTCCCTACCCATGTCCATGCACTTAATAAGTGTCCATGTACCGGTTCATGTAAGCCATTCCATGTCTGTGTCTTAGTACACAACGTTCCATCTGGACTTGTATTTTTACATGTGTTTTTGTACTCTTTGGAGTAAACACCAAGTCTTATGGGGAGGGTCACACACTGTGTGAAAGGGTTCACACATTGTCTGATCCATAACATTGGTCAGAACCATAGTACCGTATATAGGGGTCCCTAAACGGTGAGTAAATTTCAAATACACAATGTGTTAATTGATAATTTTATAACCCATTAGGGATCTCCTCATTGTTGATCAACACACTCCCAAAACATTCGATTGGTCAGAATCTACATATCAAGGTTCTTCCATGCCATTAATCGCTAGATCTATGGAATCCAGGTCTAAATTCTCTAGGAAATCACCACTACCAAGCTAAAATTTTTATGTATCAAGAACCAGTTTGAATGGATGCCAAAAATTTGATTGGATCTACATCTAGTCAACCACCGCTGACATCACACCTCGATCACATCACTGGTCATGAACCAAACCTATGGTGTCGATCCATTACACCAAAGAACGGTTGTGTAATGGTTTATGACTGGGTATTCATCGAATCTTGTGAAAAAGGGAAACCCCATGATGAACGTATGAATAAGAGTTGTATAAGTACATAAATAATAAATTTGATGAATGAACCTCAACTGTTTTTCATTTTTCCTCATTTATTTATCACAAAAGGATAATTGAAAAGGGATAATCAATGAACTAGACATAATCAATTATATCCAATTAAATCAACCAACAATGAGGAGACCAATTCTTGTTTGATTAATTGACCTGTGTTCATTCGGGATTAATAAAAGGATGAAATTCATGAACCAAAACACCTTATATGGATTTTGGATCAATCATTGATGAAGAATATTTGTGTTTCCATCGTTGATGATATCCCCCAACTCCACTAGTGCGACAATCCATGATCCATTATCACCCATAATTATTTCCCTCCTATAAATATATATTTGGATCAAGAGATTATTTTCCAACCCTAATACAATTTACTTATCCATAAAATAATAGAGGAAGCAGGCCGCTGTGCTAAAAAAATTAAATAAAATATTCTTTTAATTTATTTTATCAATTTCATGGACTCAATAACATTTTCAGAAATGACATGTTCTGACCAATGATAAGGCATGCCTAATATAAGGACTCTATTCTAGATTCAACGGTGACATTAGATTTCTAATCTAAGAACTCATTTAGGATTTATTTCAATTTTTTTGGAAAAACACATGTGCATGCTGTTAAATATTTTAACACTTTTCAAAAAAAAATCCAAGCACCCTGGGTCTCAGGATCACACACCATCTTAGCTTCAAGTCTCGAAAATAATATATATAATATTTAAAAATAATACATAGAAAAGCTAAGAAATATCATTCTCCCAACATTGGGGATTTACATCTTCAAAACGTGAAAATAAGGGATACTCAAATAGATGAGATTACTAAGCATGAATTTGAGCCTCCCACTCCCATGTCCCCCCTTGGAGATTCCTATAATACCACTTGAAATATTCTAAAGGAATATATCTCCCAAAAAGTATCCTCTATTGTAGATCCTCAACCTCTACTGGGTACTTAGCAAATGTCTCTTCATCCTTGATGTCCAACTCACCCCATTTAATGATGTGTGATGGGTCATGCACGTACCTCTATGTTATGACATGCATAAGATATAATATACCTGATCTAACTACATAGGTTGATCTAACCAGTATTCCAACTCTCCACTTCTACATAGTATGTATAAAGGACCAATGAACCTCGGAGATAGCTTGTTTCCCGACCAAATCTTTGTAATCCACGGTGAGCTTAAACCTGAAGAAACACATGGTCTCCTCCCTAGAACTCCAAAGGCCTCCATCACCTATCATCATGAGACTTATCACTTCTCTGTATAGTCTTAATCCACTCCAAGATAATCTTCACCTTCTATGTAGTAGATCACAACAACTCTGGGATCATGAGTGTTGACTCTCCTAGGACAGTCTAGAAAAGTTGTGGCATGTATGGTAGCTTGTACAATGCCTTGAATGGTTTCATACTGATGGTGGAAGGGTGGATGTTTTTTTATCAAAACCCCACCACTGGTAGGTGATCATTCCAACTACAGCCAAAACATAACATGTCAACTCACAACATGACCTTCAAAACCAGAATGGTATGCTCAGTCTGGCCATCTGTTTGTGTGAAATGTTTTTCTCAAGAATAACTGGGATCCAAACACCTCCTATAATCCCTTCCATAACCGGGGATGTAATGCAAGAATCATGATCAAAATAAATTCTCGACGGAACTCCATTGAGTTGAACAATCTCTTGAATATAGAGTCATCCCAAACTCTCTACTAAACTCTGCTCTCAGATAGAAAGGAAATGGGTCCACTTAGTGTGTTGGTCAATGATCACCCAAATAGAATCATTTCCCCTAGATGTACATGGTAAACCCATCGTGAAGTCTATCAATATCTGATCCCAGATAAATTCTGGTACCTAAAGGTGTTGAGCTAAACACACTGGAACTTGGTGCTCAGACTTCATTTGTTGATATGTATGAAATCAAGAGATGAACTATGAAACTCCATTATTCATTCATGGCCACCAAAACTTATATCAGATGTCCTGGTATATCTTCACCACACCTAGATGTTCTATAAAAGGTGACGTATGAAAATACCTCATAACCTCATCCTAAAACATCATTGGTACCATCGTTCATCTTCTGAATAGAATGAAGTTCTCCCCACCTTTTGAATATCCATGAGAAGAATAATTTGTAGACATCTGATCATATAGGGTATTATGATCTGTATCCCTAAGTTCTTCCTCCCTGAATCACTATATGATTTTAGGGGTTGCCACCATCAACTGGAGGTATGTTTCTCCATCTCTATCAACAAAGGATAACTCCAATGAGGCCAACTAATCTGATGCCTTGTTTAGAAACTACAAACTAGATCTCCTGCTGAAAAAATCTACCACCACATTTACCTTCACAGGAGTATAGAAAATCTCAAAGTTATAGTCATGGAATAACTCTATCCACCCCCACTATCTTATATTCAAATACATCTTATAGAAGATATACATGAGACTCTTGTTGTCAGAGTATTTGAAAATTTCATGCCCATCAAGTAGTGTCTCCACATTTTCAAAGAAAATACTACCATTATTATCTCCAAATAAAGGGTTGTATAATTCATATAATGGTTCCTCATATAATGTAAACTAGATTCAATCACCACTTGTCTCTATATCAGGACACAACCATGATCGATTCTTGATGCATCGTAGAATACCATGTACTTAACACCTTTCTCCGATAACCTCAATATGGGAGCACTCATCAACCTCTTCCTTAGCTCCTGAAATCACTACTAGAACTTTTCCATCCACATGAAAGGTTTTACCTTTCATGTAAAATATGTTAAGGGTTATTCCACTCTAGAGAAGCTGGGTACAAACCTCTAATGGTACACTTCAAATCCAAGGAAACTCAGCACCTCGGTTACACTCTTGGGTGGCTCCCAAGCAAGCACTACCTCAAACTTCACTGGATCCACTGAAACTCCAGCCTCTAATATGAAGTGTCCTAGAAAATGCACTTCTTGAATCTGGGATGGGAACACAGTGAGATTCTTGTTAATTTATTTCTATCATCGTGTTTCCATGACTATCTTTAAGTGCATTTCATGCTTCTACTCAGATACTGAATATAGTAGGATTTCATCAATAAAGACCACCATGAACCTGTATAAGTATGGTTGAAAGATCCATTACATGAGTCCCATGAACACTTTTGGGGATTTTTCCATTCTAAACTGCCTCACCAAGTACTCATAGTGGTTGTAATGACATCCAAAGGTCATCTTCGGTATATCCTCATCCCATACTCACAGTTGGTGATAGGCTGGCCGGATGTCAATATTTTAGAACCATCACGACCCTTTAACCTAATCAAAGAGGCCATATATCCTCGATATTGGATACTTTTTATTCATAGTCACCTAGTTAAAGCTCCTATAATCCGCACATAACCTCAAGCTCTTATCGGCCTTCTTGGAAAACAAAATTGAGGCTTCCTGGGGTGAAACAATGGGTCTCACGAATCCCTTCTTCTACAAGTCCTCTAACTGTACCCTTGGCTCATGATGATCAACTAGAGAAATCCTATATTCAAGAGAAAATATTGGTTTTGTATTAGGGTGTAAATAAATACAGAAGTATATCTCCGTACAATGAGGTAAACCTATAACATCTTCAGGAAAGGATTCCTCATGCTCTGCCACCGCTGTTGGAAACTGAGGACTCATAATATCCACTACACCGAGGGTTAGGCTAGCCAACATATGAGTAATTGGATACACCCTTCTGTACCTGAATCTTCTCGACGCTTCCAAGATTTCCTTTTGAACAAAAAAGGAAAACTTGGTGCCATCACTACAGACACACCGCACTCTTTTCCTAAAACATTCAATCTGAGCATGAACAGTGGATTACCTGTCCATACCATGAATGACATCATAATGTGTCGACACCACTACCTAGAGATCACAACTGAAACACTCATCTCTAAAATTTGGTTCAAACTATTGGAACTTGTGTGGGATCATTGAGTCTCCTCTAGTAGGAGCCTCAATGAATAATGGTCGAGTCAACGACTCAACCAAAATATATGAGTACCAAAAAAGATTTATGGAAAGAAAATAATGAATATCACATGTGTTTATAAATACTACAGTGAATGTAGAAAAGACACAGATCATATATCATATCATCCTTGGTGCCTTAGGGTCATAGGCTTCCATAGCCTGCAGCTGGCCTCATCCCCACCCACAAGCTCTCTCATCCTAGCATGGATCACCTAGGGGTGGTGGTGGTAATAATCCAAACCTCCTACCACCTCATATTTCTCTACCTTCCCATCTTCCTCATTCATCTCCCGGAAGACCACCCTTCTTATATCTATATCTATGTCTATGTCTAGGTTTTCCCTTGACCATCTCTCGATCAACTATACAATGGGTCGGGCAATCTCATGATAGAAGTCTCCGAACATTTCAAGAGAAACACTTCATGTCCCTTGGATGATTTGAGACACCCTGTGAGCCTTGTACTTTTTTTCTTGAGTCCTAGGATCAAATATTGAAATTTGTGACCTGTTTAGATCCATTTGACTATTTTCGGCTACCTATATCGAAGGTATCAGCTACCGATTTCCCACTGCTATCTCCAAGTACTTGTGTCTCCTCTACTAGAAAACATTCCACCAATAAGAATTTCTTGAGTACTCCAACATAAGTATAAATTCTATGGTATAACACTGATTCCCTAATGCCTCATTGAAATCTCTACACAATGTTCTGATCCCAGAATAACTAGCCTTTCATCCTATCTAAAGAGTAGCATGATAGATCAGTAAACTTCGTTAAATATTATTCCATGGTCATACTGCCCTACTATAGATTTTGAATCTCTTGTATGCATACTGATCACAACATGGATGGATAGAACACTTTGAAGAGATTCTTGAAGTATATCCAAGAGATAGATGTCTCATCATGTTACCGAGACACCAACTCCACCATCTCCCCATAGATCCCAAAAGAAGACTCATGGAAAATACTTCCATATGATCGACATGCATCCTCACAAGGTAGAAAACACCAGTTACTACCTCTATTCAATCCTATTCCATCTAAGATTATGGTTCAACACAAAACCTAGGACATCACTACCTTTGAAACTTGTGCAATCCACTCAACTCACGTGTATCTTCAGCTGGAAGTTTTGGTAGTAGATGTTGTTCGATGGGTGGTGGTATAGCTGGTAAACCACTCAGAGATTCTATCTTCAGTACAATGCCATGTACCGATGCCTTATCACTGGACAGATCATCCTCGTAAACATGTAGTGGAATCCTGGTTAGATATCTATTTAGAGGCATCCTATAATAAAACAATATGTACCATGAACAATAGAGTTTATCATGGGGGTTTACCCAAGAAGTACATGAAAAACACATGCATTCCTATATGATGTATATACAATTTTTTTAGTAACCAGTGTTCTCATGTACCTAGTGGAAAATTATGTGATCAGAGACTTGGTGTATGGATTAGTCAGCCACTGCACCAACATTGGAATCCTTGGTTTTATATCCAAACTTGAAACACTTAACATTGTTGCCCAAAACCAATCTCATAGACACCTGGTCCAAAAGTAGAATTGACCACTCTGATTCCTGTCTATCATGAACCATCCCAAAAGGGCCCATGTTCGGACTACCCCAATCCCACCTCTAATAGGCCAGGGGCTAGAGACCATCACTGAGTAGGCGTATCCCAAAAATTGGAGGCATTAGCCTAATGTACCTATACACATGCACTCATCTCCAATACACACAATGCTGAAATGTAAAAAAAACGTAAAGAATGCATGCATACAACTAAGATCCAACAACAAGAGTACAACATGAAGTAAGGGAAAATTAAACAGTTCCAAACACAAGCCCGCCATAAAGAGAGTCTAAACAGAAGTCCTACTGAAACTATAAAGAGTCCAACATTATCCAAGGGAAAGAAATAAGTCAATGATATGCTCCTAGAAAAACAACTTGGTCTTCCCAGATCCAGCTATACTCCACCCGCTCCTGGTACTCCTAGGGTACCGTCACAAAGGGCCATCATATTCACAAGACATGACATGTGTGGGGAAAGCCTGTGCATGGGAGAGTATAAACATACTCAATAGGATACACTATATACACAAAACATAAAGCACCATGTATAGTCATCTCAATAAAAGATGTTACAATGTTTCACAAAACCATGTTGTAAAAAAGAAACTTGATATACTCAGGAGAGACAACATGTGATCAGTGTGTCATAAGAAACTGCTATCCACAAGAATCTTCTCGAAGAAACGCTTGTTTTGGGTGAACTCAATCCATGATCTATGTTATCACTAGAGACACACATAGAAGTGGCCTATCTCATTTAGACCCTGCCCAAATAGAATGTGTTTGTATGAGAAGAATATGATACATAGAAAAGGGGATATGACTAGGACCATTGAGGGGACACCACAAACTTGATCAGGATCAACCTTGATACACATAAAGGGGGTCACGCCCAGAACAGTTGGGGGACACCACAAAACAAATCTGGATTAAACCGATATGTAAGGGATTATATGCCAATGATTCCAAAAACCCTAATAATGAATCCCTATATAGAGAGGAAAAAATTTTACCCATGGAGGTCGTGATGATTCCACATACATCACTAGGGATGGTAGAGGATCGCATTCCGGTCTTACAGAGGGACACCAAAACTCTATCTAAGACTTTGCCTCTAAAGGGGATTTAAATCCTTTGATATAGATGTAATGTTGCATTGTACCCCAAATTAAATGACCAAGGGAATTCACACAACCTATACTAGTAAAAACTAGAAAACCAAAGAGCCTCATTCCCTATTGATGGGAGTATAGGGTGTTTCCTAGGGGGTACACGGCGTGTTCAGCTATCCCAAGTCATGGCCATGTGGAAATCATCACACAAAACGTAGTCTAAAAAACATGGTGTGTAGGATAAGTACACAATGTGTAGAGACACATGGTTCCCTTCACATGTATTTTTGTTGTGTATGTGTACCAAAGTCATGTCAGTGTACTAGTCTGTGTATGTCATGCTGTGTTCGTTTCTAAATACATGGCAGGCCATCTGGCCATCTATTATTACCCATGCCAATGTACTCTCCGATGTATACACTAAGTCGTCTGGGGAGTTTCTCATGTTGTGTGACAGGGATCACACATTGTGTGGCCCTTAACTTTAGTCAGAACCCTAGTGTTACATCCATGGGGCCCCACACATTGTGTAATTAAGAAATACATGTTGTGTTTCTAGGGAATTTCTAGAGTTGTCAAGGATATCCTATACGTAGATCCACGTGCCAACAGAACCTCCAATCTATCCTAAATCTACAAATCGGGGTTCGTACATGCCTATAATCTCTAGATTTGAAACTTTTATGTTCGAATCCACTAGAACTCACCACCATTGAGCTAAACCTATCGTGCATCAAGAACGAGTTTGAACGAATTCCAAACATCCATTTGGATCTATATTCAGTCATCCACCACCACCATCGCATGTCGATCACATCCCCAATAATGAACCACACTCGCGGTGTCAATCTATTATGTTGACGAACAGTCATGTAATGGTCGATCACTAAGTATTCATCGAATCATGGGATAAAAGGAAACACCCATGATAAATTTTTGAATAAAGGAGGGATAAATAAAAAAATAAAAAAATATTGAATGATCATGTGCTATTGTTCGATTGTCCTTAATTCATTATCATATATGGATAATTGAAGTGGGATAATCAACGAACTAGAAATAATCAATTCTATCCAATGAAATCTATTGACGATTCATGGATCAATTAACGTTCATTGAATTAACCCGCATTATTCCATCATTAATAAAATGATGAAATTCATGAAACAAATCACCCCACCTAGAGTTTGGATCGATTGTTGATGAATAAAAGTTTTGTTTTCATCATTGAGGAGATCCACCAACTCTGCTGGTGTGATGATCCATGATCTAGAGTCGCATATCAAGAATTATCTTCTCCAAAAGCTTCTATGTCTCTAGGGTTTAGCGGCCAACCTTGTGACAATTTTAACAGTCGTAAACTTATATAAAAAGAATATTGATTTGCTGAAAAAATAAAATAATTTTTTATTTCTGTTAATTTTATTTATTTTGTGGTCCCAAAAATGATTTCACAAATGACACACACCAACCAATTCCAGTTCATTCCTATGGTAAAGTTGATATTTTTTATTCAACGATGCCCTTGGATTTTTAATTCGGGAAATTGTTTAGGAGTTATATCAAATTTAAAAAAAATAATGTGCGTGTTCTATTAAATAGTATATTATTTTTCAAACATATGTTCTGAGCACCATGGGCCTCAAAATTTAATTTCGTCTTAGTTCTTGGTCTCAAAAATAATTCATATAATATCTAAAAATAATATATGGAAAATCCGAGATATTACAGTTTGTGGGATTAATTTTTCATTAATTTGTTATGATTTTGTAAATTGAATTTAGAGAAATGGATTTCATATTTAGAAGAAAAAGTTACAAATTATTTAAATAGGTATATTTTATTTTTTTTAAATGAATAGTAACATTAGTAATTTTTATTACCATGTTTAAGGGTAAATTGGATAATTAAGGGTAAAAATAACATTATAAATATTATAAAACTACCCAAACACTTTTCCAAATGTTATTTAACGACATTAATTTTACCGTTTAACACATAAAGATCATAATTTTATTTTTTTAATTGAAACATTTCCATTACAATGACTTAAATATTATTTACATCAAAGTGAGTGACAAAATGTCACACTCTTACTTTTAATATGTATAATATTATTAATATTGGGTTAAATAGAAGATATTCTTGACTATATATATTCTTATGAAATAAAGAATATTTATCTACTTCTTGGAAATTTATTTCTAATTTTTAGTGATGAATAAGTTTCATAAATAAATACACAATGATGATTTAGTAATTATTCAATTAATGAAACAATCCATTAAATGATATTATAAATATTAAAATAAATACAAATTTACTTAGTTAAGGTTCTCTGTGAATTTTATAAGTGAATATGACATATTACGGGGGGTATTAAATTATTTTTTTCGAATTTATCTTATATTATTAATTTTCATGAAGTCAATGTTATGAATAGTATCAAAATTGATAGTAATAATATTTTATGAAAATAATGTGTTATTAAATTAATTAAAAATATTAAAAATATTCAATAAGAAAAAATGGTATTATATATGGTCTAAATTATCCCAAATATTCTATTTATGGTCCAACTAAAACTTTCTATATGAAAAATTTAAATCCTTTTATTATAGAAATATTTGTTACATTCAATAAATTTTAAATTGGTTAATTATGGGTTTATAAAAATGAAAAATGTTTGAAATTACACAAAAACTTATATAAAATATATTGGTTGATGAGATTACAAAATTTTAATATCTTATATTATAATAAATTTTCTTTTTTTAGGTATTTGTATTGAGATTTAATTTATTATAAATTAATATTTTTAGAAATTAAAAAATTTCCCATCCCCTCTCTTATAAAAGATCATTTATCCTTCTCTTATCTTCACACATAAGAACCTATTTGATTTAGCCAAAAACAATCCAAATCTCCTCCCATAATCCCTTAATTATTCCAAGAATCCTTATTTTGGTCATAAATCTGACCAAAAAAATCCTTTTGTGAAAAATCAAAAGGATATACCCAAAGAATATGTAACATTTCTTGAGAAATATTATTGTTTTATTTTTTCCTTTAAATCCTTAAATTATTTTTATTTCATATTTATAGAATAACAAAAGTATCCTAAATATACTTATATTATGTTATAGTAATGTCTCTACCTAAACTAACACACACTTCCATCTAATGGGTAACAAACTTACCATTCATGTTTATTGAAGACTACCACCTCGCAGAACGATAATTGTTCATATTTTTCTTTAACACCTATAATGGTGTTAATTATGATGGGTATAGTATTTTTTATAAAATATATTATATTTATAACTTCTTTATTATTTTTAAAATATTACATAAAACATACATTCATTCTTTCCATTTTGTGTAAGTATGATTACTTAGTTTGTGGACATGTGGACTACTGCTTCTTCAAATCCATGTGATTCGATCATACATTACCTGGAATGTATTAAGGATTAATTTAGTAAATTTTTATTATATATGTGAAATAAAAATATTAATATAATTTTAATATATCTATATATCATTTAATTTCTTTCAAAATGACAATAAAATGTAAACAATGTATATATTATTTAAATAAGTAAATCATGATCTAAGTAAGAGTATCAAGAATAAAAATTCAAAACATATATGAAAAACAATAAAGATATTACCCAAAATGTTACATTAACATGGAATTGTTGTAATATAATGTCATAATAATATAATATATGGTATTAGATATATGAATATTATTTTGTGGTAGATTTATAATATACTTATATTTATTATATAATAGTTTGGAATGAGTTCTATGAGAGTAAATACATAAGGTAAGGAAATTGTGTCTTGCCTTTATTTTTGTGGGACAATTTCCTTATACAGTAGTTATTTCTTCTACATTGTGTATATACTATACAAGAATTTATTTTATGAGTCTAATCCAAAAAATTATGGTATTTTTCTTATTAATTTAATTTTATTTCTTTTATGGGTAATATGATTCTATTGATTATAATTTTGTAAGGGATTATTTCACAATCTCGTTATTATTCATGATTGATTATACAAAATTATCTAAGGGGAAATATTTTTCTTCCATGTCCTTGTTTCTTAAAAAAATTCCAAAACATTTTTATTATTTTAAAAGTATAAAATTAATTTTTACTTATGTTTGAATTTTTACTAAATGGTTTGAAAGGAATCATTTCATCATTTTCATAACATTTTATTTTTTTTACGTTTCCAAAAAAGTTGGAGTGGAATTTTTTTTAATAAATTATATGGAATAAACACTATTTATAATTTTATGAATAATTAATTATTTAAACCCTCCCATAACTATTAAAATTATATTTTCAAATAAATTGTCTTTATTTAAATTTTTTCGGCATTTCAATAAAATAAATTGATTTCAAATAAGAAGTCATATTTTCCTTTATAATTATTTTCAAGTGATATCTCAAAAATAGTTACCATCTACGATAATATTATTTAAAGTTACTTTTATTTAATGGGTTATTTTTCAATTATACCATACATATCATTCCAATTTTTGGATTCTTTTTATGATGGAGTGACATTCATGAAACCCATTTCTTTTCCATGGGTTATGTTATAATTGAATTATGTTTATGAATCCAATTTAATTCCATGGTTTCGATATGATGAATGATTTTGTTCTTGTGGGACATATATGTATGGTTTTCATTATGTGATGGGTGGGACCTATATGCACCCATAATTATTTAGGTAAATATTTATATCTCATGAGATAATAATGGGAAACAAGTCAAAAATCTTGATCAACTATGGGAAGATAGGGAAACCTAATAAACTATGGGAAGTTGGGAAACCTGATCCCTTATATGGAAAATAGTGTGTCTGGGGATGGTGGTGTGTCCTGACTAGTAGGTTTAGTCCCCATGAAGTGGCCTTGTAATTTTTGTAAATTTCCCTTTACTTATAGGATGTGGTATGACCTGTTTATGTGTCTGCCACAATATCATGCCTTATTCCTTTGTTATGATCTTTTTAATTATGGACTTGATTCCCTTATTATTCAAGTCTTATGAACTACCAATATTTAATTCTATAATTCAGGATTTTAATATATAATAAATAGGGTTTTCTTGTTAAATGTTATCATCAAATTCTCATACCCTTATGCTCGTGATATGCCTATATATCTTCTTTGTTTACCCTTACTAACCATTTTCTCTCCCCCATTCTTATGTTTCCTCATCCAAGATTATAAATAAAGGGTTTATGTAGTATTAATATATGTGAAAATCTTTATGGGAGATGTTTGATAACATTCACCTGACTATAATATTGTTTTCTATGTTTCTAAAGGCACTGAACTATTACGTTCTTCAAGAATTTGTTTGTGTAGTGTAATAAATATTCATCTAAAAAGATGTAATATCCATGTATGAAAATCCTATGTCTTTATAGTTTGTATTATAGGAAAGGTTTATTAAACCTCTTCAATTGAGGATGATAAATTTTAGAGATATATCTAGATATATTTATAAGGATATATCTATGAATGTCTCTAAGGATGAGTCTAATATTAGGTTACAATCCTAGAGTTTTTATAATAATCCTGAATAACCTCAGAATGAACCTATGGTTTTATAGATTGAAATATTATTACTAATTTCACATGATTATGAGGTTTTACCACTATGATTAGTGTATCTCACACAATTCCTTTGGGTTTTACTCAATGTATGGAACTCGAAAAAACTGTGTTAATGATGATTGTGATGAAAAATGAAATAATTTTCCTCCTAAAAACAGAATGTTATGGAGGAAGGAATTGAAAATATTTTTTCTATTATCACACAAATCACTCAAGATATTAATGATGATAGTCTTAGAAATGAATAATATAGGTAATAACATTATGTTGATCCCTTCTTATGGAAGATTCCACCTTCATTCAGTGGGTTTTCTGGTCCACTAGTGTCTGAGAAATTGTTCAAAACCACTAAAAAGATATTTTTGGTTATCCAATGTTTAGAACATTAGAAATTCAATAATAATATTTATCATTAATATGGTGAATTGGTCCATTGATGGACTCTAATTAAAAATATTATAATGTAAAATGAAATTAAATCCATGAATCGGGACAAGTTCCTGAAATTATTATTCAATAATTAATTGTGTCATGTTCTTCGTACGAAGATAGAAAATTAGTGAATTGAGTTAATGAAAATGGATGATGAATCTATCAGTAAATATGAGACTAATTTCACAAGACAAGTGAAGTATGATTCTGGTATTATCATCCAAACTGAAATTAATTTTGATATGTTCTTCAGTGGCTTAAATCCATGTCTTATAATGGTGTTGTCCATAATAGACTTGTGTAGCTACAAAAAGATTTTGGGTTGTTAAATAAAATTTGAAATAGAGGTTGGAGATACGTATCAATCTCATGGTCTTAACTAGAAAAGGAATATGCAGTAAAAAAAATATAAAAACCATAGAGATAAGAAAATGAACCTTACATATTGCTATTAATGTGGAAAGAATCATGGGGGGAATTGTATTCTGGGGTATAATAAATTTTTTAAGTGTGTAAGGGAAGTCCATTGGGAAATTGATTTCCAACATGATTGGAAGAGGTTGGTAAATGATGAAAATAGAGGGAACTATATAAAAAATTCACATCCCACAATTCAATGCTTCAGTTTTAAATAAAATTTAAGCTATGCTAATGAACACCCAAATCAAAGGGTTAATGATGATGATCGACGATAGAAACCTCTTAAAGACAAAGAAAAATGTAAATTTCATGTCATCACTATTTGTGATATGGAGTATGAAAACAAACTGGTTTAATGATAGAGTATTTATATAATTGGATTCATGAATAATATTCTATAATTAATTTTATGGTATTATAGAATAATGAAACATCTATGTATTGACCCAATTTAGTTTTTTCTTTAAGGTATCAATATCATATGTCGAATGGTACTGGTAACCATGAAAATGATTTAAGTGGTATGATGATATTTTTGAGAAACACGTGATTAATTTAAGGATAGTCCTTATTATTTGTATGATATTGAGATAATGATGTTTTGATAAAGATATATTGGATATGAATAAGTTAAATAGACTAAACTAATTTCCTTGGAACTAATTAAAGATTTCATAAAAAGTGGTTATTAAATTAATTATAGAATTTGTGACATATTTAGACTTATGTAATATGTAAAATAATATTTGGAATGATAAATAATTCATGTTTTAAATAAGGATTTAGTAACCTTATTTCTAAAGTTTTATACTTTCTTCCATTGGATGGGTTATAAGTTTAACCATGTATGGAACAGTTTATGTTAAAATTCATGTGAGAATCTAGAGATTAAATTATTATCTTACCATATGAGGATTTATGCATATTGGATAACAGGTGTTAACATTTTAGTTGTGATAATGATAGATGGAATGCCCTATAATTCTATTTATGGATCTCATGTTCTGATAACACCTCAAAAAAGAATAATTCACCTTCATTTCTTGGAATAAGAGATGAATTGAAAATTTATCAAGGAACAATAAATGATGAGGTTTTCTTGAAATCATGTAAGTATATATTCTACTAAAAATTATTAAACATTTGTAAAAGTATCTTAAAAAAATGGTATCCAATTACCTTTGTTTCTGATTAATTAGATGGTCACATCGAACATCCAAGATTTGTTATTCTTTGATGGTTAACTTTATAATAACCATTTTCTCTATTACACTCTATCATAAGATGATATTTTTTCTCTTTTATATCCATGTTTTCACTTTCCACCTATGTTCTCCTATGCGGAAACCTATTCATTAGTTACTTTGTTTAACCATTTTGTTTCTAACTTTTCTTTTTAAAGTTAGTTTTATTATTAATTTTTTTGATGTGGTTTTCTATGAGAATAAAATTTCAAGTATTAAAAATTTGATAACACAAATGATTTTTGAGGGAGAAATTCATTTTAAGGGGGGTATAATGTTACACAATGACATTTGGTGATTTTTTTTGAATTAATTTAATTTTTTCGATATTATTTATTTCATGCAACATTGAATATAGATTGTGTTATATGAAATAACCAAGTCATTATTTATTTATACCCAACATCAAGTCAAGGTTTAACTACAAAAATAACTTATATTAGCTTGAAGTACACACAACAGTATGTTTTTCTTGTGTTACAAATAATCATGAGTTCTTTTGATGTCTTGTGTTACACAGAAGACTGAGATTTACTGAACTTCAATATAATATTATTATTGTTACTAAAGTATTATTATATTTTCCAACTAACTGTTGGAATGGAAATTAAAAATAATATTAACTAAATTATAAAAATTTAATTTAATTATGTGTATAAAATTAATCATTTGGTCATAATTTTGATATAAATGAAAGTATGAACAATTTGAAAATAAGGAAATTCTATTTCTATGAACATTATTTTTCTCTACACAAACACCATTTTATCTTAATAAATAAAACCAAATAATATTGGAGAATTTTTTTAAAAAAATTATATATTAAATATTAAATAAAATATTTTTCAAATGTATCTAATAGATTTGATAGGCATAAGATAAAAATGAATCCAATTTTATGAATAAAAAGATATATTTTTTGAAAGGGTAATTTTATGAGATTCTAATCGTGAACCAATTTTAAATTTAATTTTTGAAGATTATATAATTTTTCATATAAAAATGTTTTCTTTCAAATCAGAATATCAAAATTTATTTTGTTTGAATTTTTGGTATTTGTCTTTTAAGATTCATGATTTGATGAATTGTGAGAAACACATAATTTTAATTGAAAATAGCTTTTCATTTAGATAATTTATAGTGATAAATTATATTTTTTATTAGTTTAAAAGTATAATTATATAACTTTTATATCATTTAATCGAATTTATGTCATCCTAATCAATTTCACAATGAAATTGTATATAAAAACACTCAAAACTTTTGAACATTTTTAATTTAAAAACTTGTTGTTTCATCCCATCTCGGTGATTAATTTTTAATTAATTTCTGGAAATTAAATTAATTGATTTTGGAAAAATTTATTATATATTTTTTAATTATAATATCAAAACATATTAAATAAATATATTATTTTGGTTAATTTGAATAGTATCTTTAGTAATTTTTATTACCACAATTAAACGTAAATCATGAAATTTAGGGTAAAATTAATATTATAAATATTATAAAACTATACTAAAACTTATAAAATGTTATTGGATGATTTTAATTCAACCATTAATAAATAAGTATCAAAATTGAATAATTTAATGGACTATTTTTCCTGAAAATGACTTAAATATTATTAACATCAAAGTGAGTGTCAAAATGTCACACTCTTAATTTTAATATGTATAATATTTTTAATATGGGATTAAATAAAAGATATTATCAGCTATATATATTCTTATGTAATATAAAAGTTTTTTATGCATCATGGAATTTTATTTTTAAATTTTTTATATGAAATAATTTTCATAAATAATTACAGAATGATGATGTAGTAATTATTCAGTTAATGAAACAATCAATTAAATGATATTATAAATATTAAAAAAATTGACTAAATTAAGTCTATACACGAATTTTATAGGTTAATATGACATATTTGGGGTGTATTAATTTAATTTTGTCAAAGCAATATTTTTTTAAGTTTTTTAAAGTCAATGTTATGAATTGTGTCAAAATTGACACTAATTGTATTTTATAAAAATAATTTTTAATTGAATTATTAAAATATTAAAAATATTATATAATAAAAAATGGTATCATATATGGTCTAAATTATCATTAAGTGTCCATTTATGGTCTAACTGACATTCTATAAGTAAAAATTACATCTTCTTAATATAGAAGAATTCATTACCTTAATTAAAAATAAAATGGGTAAATTAAGGGTTAATCATAATTAAAATATTTAAAATTACCCCAAAATATTTATAAAATATATTATTTGATGGGATTAAAAAATTATAATATCTTATATTTGAATAAATGTCATTTTTAGGTATTTTATTGAGATGTAATATATTATATATTATTCTTTTGAGAAATTCTAAAATTGTCCCTCCCCTCTCTTATAAAAGAGAAAATCTCTTTATCTTCTCTTCACACTTCATAACCTATTTTTAAGCCAAAAAATATCTAAATATCCAACCAACATCCCTCTATTAATCCAAGAATCGTTATATTGGGACTAAATCCAACCAATGAAGTACGTTTGTGCAAATCCAAAGAGATACTGAAATAAGAGGTAATGTTCATCAAGATGCATTTTTTGTTTTATTTCTTCCTTAAACCCATTTAGATAATTTTATTTTATGTTTATATAATAAAATAAGTATCATAAATAAACTTATATATATCATATTATGGGTTCTAATTAAACGCACACACACTTCAATCTAATGGGTAACAAACTGATTGTTTGTGTGTACGGAAGACTATCGCCTTAGGAAACGTTGATTGTTCATTTTTCCTTTATTATCTCTCATAGTGATCATTATGATGTACATAATATTTTTTATGAAATTTATTATATTTTTTATGTATTTATGATTCTAAAAATATTACATAAAACATACATTCCTTCTATCCATTTTGTGTAAATACGATAACTTCGTTTGTGGATGTGTTGACTACTTCCTCCTCAAAGCGATGTGGTTCAATCACACATTACATGGAATGTATTAAGGATGGGTTTAGTAGAATTATATGATATATATGAAATAAAAAAAATACTATAATGATAATATATATAAATTTACATAAATTTATTTCAATTTTATTAAATAATACAATAAAATGGAAACAGTGTTCATGCATACTTTTGGCCTACAGTCTCTGTGAACGATGTACCACATTTCATATTTATATATTTTATAAATTATTATAAATATTTTATATATATGATATTTATATAATTTTTTACATTATTTAAATAATTACATCCTGATATAAGTAATATTATCCAGAATAACAAGTGAAAACATATATAAAAAACAGTGCGGATATTACCCAAAATGTAACATTAACATGTAATTATTAATAAAAAGGTAATATGATGTCATAATACATTAATATATGGTATTAGATATATTAATATGGTTGTGTGGTAGATTTGTCCTAATTTTATATTTATTATATTTTATTTTTTAATGAGTATGAATAAATTCAAGATATATGGAAAGGGGTTTTGTTTTACTTTTATTTATGTGGGGGACATGCCTTATACACTACTTTTTTCTTCTAAACGGTGTATATATTTCCCATGAATTTAATTTATTAGTGTTATCCATAAGATTAAAGTATTTTTAAATTCATATAATTTTATTTTTTTCATGGGTTATACAATTCTAATAATTATAAGGTTCTAAGGGTTAATTCTTTAATCTTATTATTATTAAGGATTGTTTATACATAACTATCTACAGGGAATATTTGTCTTCCTTGTACATATTTCTTAAAAGTGTTTTCAATAATATTTTTATTATTCTTATACAAGTTTAAAATTCATTTTTACCTATGTTGTATTTTTTACTAAATAGTTTGAAAGGAATCATTCTGTCATTTTCATAATCAGGTATTTTTTTCATTTTCCAACAAAAGTAAGAAAACAAATTTTGTTAACTTATATGGCATGAAAATATTTTTCTTCTTTCCTGGAGCCTTAATGATTTTAATCTTACCTTAAATTTTTATGATTATTTTTCAAAAAAAATGTTTTCTTTTAAAAGTGTTCATCATTTTATCAAAAAAGACATTTCTAAAGTAGAAACGACATTTTCCTCAAGAATTATTTAAAAGTGATCTCCCAAAATTATTTTCCATGTAGATAATATTCTTCAATGTTAATTATAATTTAATGGGGATATTGTTAAAATATATTATCCATATTTTTTCAATTTTTTGTTTACGTTTATTATAGAATGATATTCATGAAACCCATTTCTTTTCCATGGGTCATTTTATAATTGAATGATGTTTATGAAACCCATTTCATTCCATGGTTTTATATATGATGAATGATTTATGTTATTGTGGCACAAATATGTATGGTTTATATTATGTGGTGGGTGGGACCTAAATCTCCCTTTAATACATTGGGTAAATAATTATATCTCATGAGATAATTATTGGAAATAAGTTGACAGGCTTCATCCACTATGGGGAGATGGGGAACCCCGATCAAATATGGGAAGATGGGGAAACTTGATCACTTATGAGGAATGTAATGTGACTAGGGATGGTGGTGTGTCTTTCCCAGTAGGTGTAGTCCATTTGAAGTTCCATGATAATATTTTTCAACGTTCCTTGACTTATAGAGAACGATATAACATGTTTATGTGTCTTCCATAACTAAATTTTTTATTCTTATGTTATGATTTCATGTCTTATGCACTTGATTATATTATGATTCATGTATTATGAACTACTAATCTTTAATTACATGTTTTAAGATTAAGATATTTAATATGCAAGGTTTTCTTTTCAAATTCTATGTTCGTGTTCTCAAACCCGTATACTCATGATATACTTATATATCTTCCATGTTTACCATTATTGGGTATCTGAGCCTACCCTTTATTAGGTTTCATTTTTCACATGTCATAAGAAATAGTTTTAAGTAGGATTACTAAAGGTGAATATATTTATAGGATATGTTGAAGATCTTTCACCAGGCTAGAATAATGTTTTTTATATTTCCAAAGGCACTAAACTATTATGGTCCTCGGGCATGTGTTTGTGTAATGTAATGAATATTCATCTAAAATGATGTAATATCCAAGTATGAAAATAATAGTTCATTATATCTGTCAAAATATTTATCTATTAACCATTATCAAATAATGGGTTATCACATGCATTTGAGTTCATAAGAACCAATAACAGTGTATCGGGATTCTATAAGTCGGTGTACAACCATGTGGAGGCAAGATTCCATCAGTTCTATATTGGTAATCTCTATTAAACATGCTCTATAAATATCATTAGATGTTGTGCGTTCTATGATAGAGTTATGTATGTATATTTTTTTCTTCCCCAAATGTTGGTTCAATGATTATGGGTCAGGGAAGGAAATGGGTTTCTTCCACTACATTGGAAATGAGATGATACTATATAACCCCTCAAAAATTATGATTGGACGAATAATATTTTATTATCGGTATGTGTTTTAGTCTTCGATAGTCATATATTAATATCATACACTATGATATATTGATATATTATTCGTCATATATATTCCTCTATCGTAGTAAAAATGGGATTATGATTTGGGTGAATGGATACTACCACGTATTTTTCACAGTTTCCTTATATTATAGATCATCGAGATGAATCATTGACTACTAGAAAAATACCCTATACCAACGGTTTGGAACTGTTGGTATAGGACTCCAAACTGTTGGTATAGCCTATACCAATGGTATGGAGAACCGTTTCCAAGTAAGTCATGGGGATAGGTCTATACCAACAGTTTTTTAAAACCATTGGTATAAGTAATATGAAAATATATACCAACGGTTCTGTAAAATCGTTGGTATATGTAATTCAAAAAGTAATCATTCGGTTGGTTTTGATCCCATCACCTCCCATTTGTGAATGAACGACCTAACCACTAACCTAGCTTACTTTTGTGAACATAATTTCATAAATATATATATCTATTATAATAAATATTTTAAATTCTGATTTATATAATGTCCTCTGTAAGAAGATTCCTTTAAAAATACAAGTACTTATACCAATGGTTCTCAAAACCATTGGTATAGACCTATACCAACGGTTTTGAGAACCATTGGTATAGGTTCTTTGATTTTGGGACCTATACCAACAGTTTTGGCCAAACCATTGGTATAGGTAAAAATTAGTGAACTATACCAACGGTTTTCCCAAAACCGTTGTTATAGATCATATTTTCAGTGGTGATTAATGGATCTAAAATAATTTAATAATCATTTGAAATGTTCAAAAAATCATATATCCCATATGTCAAGAAATATTTGTAACACATGAGTTCTTCTAAGAATTGGTATATGATTATAAAACTCCTTTATTTAATGAAGGTTGGAACCTATCAAAGCGAACGAGGATTATAGATGTAGGTGTACATTCCCATAGAGGTGAAAGTATATCATTTATTTCTTGGCAATTCCATTAAATTTTCTATATCAATATTGATAAATATGGAGTGTTCTACGATGGAGGTAAGTCTATTTATATTTCTGTTCTTCTTAGAATATTGGTTCGATGATGATAGGTTGGAAAATAAAATGGGTTTCTTTCTGTACATTGTACATTATATGTTATTTGAAGACTTGTCAAAATTTATAGAAGATAATAAATATTTTTATTTTAAAATAATAAAATAATACTTTTTGGGTGAGAAAGAGTGTGAACATAGAATAAAATAACCAATATATAGAATGGAAATTATTCTTAACTATGCCATATTTTAATAAAGAAAGAAACCCATAAAAAAGAATATTCTACCATTAAAATATGATTTACTATGAGAATAATAGAAAACACCATTTGAGAAATATAATGGTAGAATATATCTATCATTGAAGAACATGGTCATATAAAAGAGAATATGACTCAAGGAATTTAGATTGAACAAAGAAAAACCCTTACCATGGATTCACTCTTGGTCAGACATGCTCCAAACACTTATATAATAAATTTAGGTTCATTATTTATCTATATCAAAAACATATTTATATTTATTTTAATCGATAACATTAATTTATAATTTCTTATTTCTCATATATTAATCATTTTGTAACACTGTAGAAATTATGTTACATTAATGTTATAATAGTTTTTCTCATATGAATTACCAAACCCAAAAAATGTGTTAAATTTTAATAAAATTATAAATTAAAATTAATGAATATGAAACCTTGAATTATATACCGTGGTTGATTTAACCCATAAAAATTTCATAAACTAAAAAGAGATAATAAGAATAAAAGAATTATATCTTCAAAACTAAGAGATCAATTTGTTATCTTGACCCTTGAGAATCACCATTAGTAGAACTAAACCCACAATGAGAAATAAAATTATTAAACAAAAAAGTGTTTTGAGGAAGTAGAATCATGACTTAAGAAGTGACAATGGAATTAATGAGTTGATTAAGGAAATATATGGGAAAAATTTGACCATTATAAATATTGTGGTTGAAATATGGTCATTGGAAATATAGTCGTCAAATATACATGCATATTATGGGGATAAAAAATTAGTGTATTTTCTATAAAAAATTTAAATACTATATTTTAGAAATAATAAATAATAGAAAAAATAAAATATTTAATTAAAATATTTAATTATTAAATATTTTAATACGTTGAAAATATTATTATTAAATAATGATATGATAAAACTGAAAGAAATATTTTAATATCAACATTATGATTAAAATGAAATGATTATAATATAATTATTTAATTTAAATTGTTCTTGGGTTAAATGCATTTAATATAAAATTGATATTTTTCAATGTACTATTTTCCTAAAAGTGTTGTTTATATTTAACATAATAAAATAAATCACTTCTAAATAATTATTTCAATGAAATTTATTGATAATATAAAAATGGAAAAAATTAGAAAACCCCATAGTTATTAATATGTAACTAATAATAATAAATTCATTTTATCATTAAAAATTTATTTTACTAAAATAATTATGAACTATAAATTTTTACCTTAAGAAACAATATACATTAAGGTTAAATGAAGATAAAGTATATTCTTAAAAACAATAATATATTCCAACCAATTTAATTATGAATTTATCGAAAATAAAAATAATGATAATTAATATTTTGAAAATGATATTTTCTAATAAAAATAGTTTTCATTGTATTTTTATGTATCTATTTAAAAGTAAAAATATTGAAATTTTAGATTTTCAATTTAACAAAGTGAACATGATTTTTGGATTCAAAATATAAATATAGTCTTAATATGAATTTTTAGTATTTTTCTAGAAAGATTTATTTTTTAGGTGAATATTAAAAATATTACCAGTTTTACATATATCATGACTTTTATGAAAACATTATGATATAAGAATGAATTAAAAATTTTATAAAACTTATTTAATATAAAAATTATTTATTAAGTAATATTATAAAATTAAAAAAAATATTTTTAATTTATAAAACCTTTTTTTGAAATTTTAAAACTTAATAAATATTTTATTCCAATAAATATTGTTTTGTATCATTATTTTAATTAAAAATTCACATAGTGAATTTTTATTTTGGATTTCTTTTAAATCTATATAACTCTTATTTTTTGAATAATAAACAAATTAATATTATTAATATCAACAACATTGATAATTTTTTCCTAAAAATAATTTTTACTCTTAAAAATACACTTATACTAAAAAATGATTTTTGTGCTTTTTGAGCACTAATATTAAAATTAATTTTTTTCACCACTAGATTTTTTATTTTATAAAACTGTTTTCATATTTGGAATTAAAATATCCAAGTTATGTAATCAGGATCTTTTCTTTTCTTGTCAAAAAAATTAGTTACCATGTTTAAAAATATAGTTACCACGTTAAAGGTATATTAAGGTAAAAATAGATTAAACAAGAGTAAAATGACAAAAAAAAAAAATTTAAACAAATTCCATAAATGGGTGGGTGAGATGTGGACTGACCAAACCTTTTCTCCTCTTTATTATTGTGTAATTTTTAATCCACTTTTCATGAGAAACATGTATATTCACCCAATCATCCTATACAAAAATATTACATCTTTTTAGATGAATATTCAGTACATAAAATTACCATCCATGTGAAAACCATAAAGGATTACTGTCTTTGGAGACTATATAAACAAATCTTATTTGGGTAAATTATTCACCATTTATAATAAATTTCTTATTATTTTTTACCCTTCTTGACTTAACCTACTTAATATATTTCTTCATGATCGGGGAATGGAAACATATGAATGGGTGAGCTTAGATGCCCAGTAATGGTAAACATGAGAGATATTAGTAGATGATCATATAAAAAAAGATAAGAATAAGGGTATAATATTATAACCATAACTTACAAAGATCATGCCCAATCATTCAAATATCATAAACATGATCCATATAAAAAAACTCTATCATTTTATAATACATAAATCATAAAAGTGGGAAAAGATCCTAAATCAATCATTAATCAATCATAAATAATAATTTTATATCATAATAACTTCTTAAAAGTATCGCACAATCATAGGAATATAAACCATTTCACATTTCTAGTTTTACAATCAACTCCATCAAATCATAAAGGATCAATCATCAATACATATTTTTTGTATCATAACTAATCAGACAGCATCACCTATTTCCCATAGTGAATCAGACATCCTTATATGTTTCTCATAGTGGATGAAGCACATCGACATTTTCCCTTAATTCTCTCATACTTTACCCAATGCGTCATAAGGATATATAATTCTAGGCCTACATGTCACATAATAAAATCCATATATATGTGCATCATAAGATCCTAAAGTATTCATCATATCATCATATCATACTCTTGCATAAAATATTTTTTTCATAAACATTTCCTTAAATAAATCATATAACAACCCAGGGAAAATAAATTGGTTTCTCAATTATCTTATTATCATAGTCATAAAACAATAAGGGAAAGAATAAGGATAGTATCATTGGATCATACCCCATAAAAGAATAATTAACATCTAAAGATTCAGTAATAGATGAAAATTATTTTAAAAATTCACTAGAAACATTTTCATAGAAAGAAAAACATGGTTAAAATTACATTAAAAACTAATTGTAGAATAATCAAAAATATTTTAATGAAAACATGGTAATTGAAGAAAAATATTCTTGAACGAATAGTAATTCATAATCAGTTTTCCTTAAAAAATTCATTCAGTCTATTGAGTACTTAAAGTGAGTAAAATGAAATAAAAACATGTATTATACAGAAATAAATAGATTAGAATAAAAATTAATTGTATTTTTTAGGTAATAATCATCTAATTTCTTCAATTTAAATTCATACAACAAATCCTTAATAAAATGGGGTTTAGACATAAATATCATACCACAAGTATCATCTTTATTTTCACATATTAAAACCTCCAGTATAATAAATATATATTTATTATACATGTATTATTTTATATTACTCATTTATATCATACTATATATGATTTAATTATATCATCTTATCCCCAATTATTAACATTTTTTTATTTTCTTCAGTTTTCATCAATGTTTTGGTTCAGCAGTCCCGATCATTGTTCTTTAGTCATGAACACCTTAATATCAAAATTTTTAATAATGATACATATCATATATATTAATTATATATATAACTATATTCTTTTATTATAGGTATAGATAAAAAAATTAATTACACCAATCATCGAGACGATAGACCATATGTATGCACAAAGGTTGTTTTTTCTTCTCAATGGATGAAAAAAACAAGTGTAAATAATAATTCTCCAATTTATAATCATTATAATATCATATATATCATATATAATAATTAAATATATCTTTTTTTACCATCCATTTAAAAATTATATGAAAAAAGAATCGCATCATTTCGTGGATGTAGTAGTCCACACATACGCAGATGTTATCCCATAATCAAAAAAACAATTAAATATATTTAATTTACTGAATTAATTATTTTATAATGAATAATATATATTTATAGGTGGTATACTAATAAAAAAATTGAAAAATCTCAGTTAACAGCTATACATCTTTGTGGAGAAACCATCTTTGGCTTACACATTAAGACTTGAAATAATGGTATTTTTGAACTACCAAAAGATCTATGACGTATTCAAGGAATATATAATGATATTAGGGTATTTATTGTATGATAAATAAGGCTCAAACATTATGAATAATGATAGAGAGGCGATTTCATTTGTATTAGTGAGGAGAGGAGAACTCTTGGAATTACTCAAAGTGTTAAATTAATATAAATTAAGCTTCATGAAAAAATGGCTTCAAATTGATAAAATTGGAATAAAGTATGAGTATGAAACTAAATATTCTCATTACATATAAATTTTATAAGCTTTTTTAATGTTTTTACCCTTATTTCATAGTTTTAACCCATGCTAACCCTTTTGACAATTACCATGATATCAAAGTTTTTTATGATTTAAAATTCAAGAAAGTTAATATAAAAGCATAAGGGTCCCATGAATCATAAATCATTAATATTTTAAACGGTATCCCATTATATTTTAACAATATAAGTTTTTTATGAATTTTAAAACAATTAATAAAATATTTTTCATTCTCAAATAACATTAATGTCATTTTTTGATATGTATGAAACATAATAATATAATATGTAACAAGATCATTTAAAATAGTTCCAAAATGACATGGATTCTTTTAAAAGTAATATATAGTATCAATATTATAATAAAACCAAATTGTTATATATTTATATATTATTTTAAACCTTATATTTTTATTTAATCCCTTGGTCAATCAATTTTAACATTAACCATGGTAATGAATTTTTTCAATATTAAAGGGTTTTGATTTTACTTATAAGCTGAAAATTGGATCATAAATGGATAAGGTATAAATTTTAAACCATCTAACATCTTATTTACATCAATAATTATTTTTATTATTTTTAAATAATTTAATAAATTATATTTAACATGAACGGTATTATAGTAATTTTAAGAACGATTCACATAATTAGACTTTAAAGAAGATGATGTCATTGTAATTTGAATAAAAACATTTAAATAATATATAATATTATATATTAATATTAAAAAATATTGGGTAACATTAGATCACCCAAAATAATATTACATTTAGAATTATTAAAATCATTCAATTGATTGTTTTTACTCCTTGCACAAGTGATGTACCGGTTTTTCGTAATCATTAAATGTAATCATTTTGTTAATAAAAAATAAAAATAAACCAAAATGATAAAAATCATTAAGATTTAAAATAAAAAATGTATAACTAAAGATAATGTGTTTCTATCCCATTCTTAAAATATTATATATATTTAAAAAAATGTGGTATTTTATAATTTATCTTTTACTTAAATATTATAGAGGTAAAAATCAATTTTAAATGGAAAAAAATGTAACATCCCAGGTAAATAAAGAATAATAAATTTTCATATTTATTAATATTTATGAATTAAAATTAATTTTACTTTAAAGGGGATTCTATGTTCGATGGCATACCATATACGCAACAACGGGTTTCTTTGAAATCATACGTTGCACACAACATTGGGTCAAAATGAAAAATAATAATATAAAATTATTTTAAAAGGTAGTTAATGCCTAGCTGTTTTATTTTTGGGAATGTAAAGAACCAAAAAAATATAAATATACATGCCTGATAAATTTTTTTATATTTATCCAATAAATTTTAGAGGCTTAAAATAAGAAAGAATTTGATTTTAAGGATAAATACTCTAATTTTCATTAAAAGGTCGATTAATCGCCTTTCCATAGTGAACACTCTTTAAATATAGTTTTGGTACCTCTTATATGTTCTATTTGACAAAATAAAATTATTATTAAGAATCAGGACATAAAAATTTACAATGGGTATATTTTTTGTATTTTTAAGATAAAATTCATTTTTAATGTATAGTGAAAAATATTGTATTTTAATTAAAAACTACCTTTTAATCTAATTTATTTAGAAGGTAATATTATATTTTTAATTGGTTTTAATGTAATTATATTATGTTTTTACCATTTAATCTATTGTTGTTCATTGAATGTAATTTCACTTTTAAATTACACATAAATAAGTGCCAATATTTTGATAGTTATTATTTCTTAAAAACACACTTTTCGTTTTGATAGTGTTAATTAATTTTAAAATAATTTATGCCAATTCTGTGTTTTGAATTTGGAAAAATGGATTCCATATTTTTAATTAGGAGGTCCAAATTTTGTAAATAGTTAACATTAATTTTTATCCATTATGAATATTTAATTCAGTAGAAATTTTATTTACCTTGGTTGAAAGATAAATCTGGAAACTAAGGGTTACAAAATATTATTATAATAAAATAAAATAACCTGAACATGTTCCCTAATCCTATTGGTTGATACAGTTCCAACCATGGGAATCCTTTTGTTGATTTTAGGACTCCATGGAGGCACTTGGGAGTGGTAATGACACTTTATATTAATTAATTTAAAGTAAAGACAAAAATGAAATCAACATTATCTTTTATTAATCAATTTTTACATAGGGTTATGTAAGTTAACTTTTTGACTATAAAATATTCATTTTAAATCTATAAATATTTCCTACATCATTTTTTTTATAATTTATAGACATCAAATATAAAAAATTATTTTTGACACAACAATGATGCAGTATTTACCTCATTAATGAATGATTTAAATAAATAAGATTGTAAAGATTAAAAAAATATCCAAAACCTATCAAATTATTATTGTATGATTTTATTTCGAATATAAGTCATCTTATATTTGTCTTTATTAAGTTTTTGATGTTTAGAAACTGAAAATCATTATATAATAAAACAATATTTTTAAACTTTCTTAAAGAGACCCTCCTCCCCCTTATAAAAAGCCATCACTTCTAACCCATTCCTCACACTTATCAAGCCCTTTGGCTCATCCAAACTCTGAACAATTAATATCCCTATATCCCTCTCCTCATCCTAGAATACTTCCCATAGGCATATGCAAATTAAAATAATCCTTTTGGTTCAAACCAAAGGGAGATACCCAATTTAAAGGTAAGTTCTTCTCTTAAGTTATTTTGTTTTATTTGAATTCTACAACCCCATAAAATCTTCTTATTCCTTTATTTTATAACAACAAAAACATCCTCAATATACAAGGTTGTTTTTATGAGAAGTATTTGAACTAAATTTATACATACCTATATCTAATGGGTAAAGAACATACTGTTTCTGTGGACGGTGAACTACTGCCTCACAAAACGATGATTGTTCAATATTCTCCTACCACCTTTTATGGTGGACATTGTGATGGAACAATATTTATATGAGATATATATTATATTTATATTGTCTCTATGCTTATTTATTTTTCATTTATAGCATACATTTATGGTTTTTATAATGGTTAAACGGGATAATTTCATCTCAGTAAGTATGGACAACCACCCCCTCAAAGTGATATGACTCGTTCATGCCATACGTGGAACGTATAAAGGATGTAGTTAATGAAATTATATATGATATTTTAATGGAATTATAATATAGCTAGTTATCATTAAGTTTTAATTTCATTAAAAATACGAAATAGAAATGAATGTAGCGTCCATGTTTACGTATGACTTACCGGCTCCATGAACGGTGCATTTCATTTCTTACCTCCAAATGTTATGTACTATTTTAAATACATATATATAATGGATATATATGATATATATGATATCTAAATTATTAATATCATTCTGTAGATAATGATCTTTTTACCTCATGGACAACTTGTAAATATAAGAAGTTCATTTTTTACTCAAGTACCATATATCGACAAAATGACAATTATTAATATAAATGATTACTTAACGTTTATAACATGGAAATAAGTGATATAAGAAGAATAATAAACTTTAAAAAGGTTTTTAAGCAATTAGAAATTAACTTTAGTTTATTATTCGTGATATTAAAGAACAAATGATTCTAGTCAGACATAAGGTAAGGTACTTCATCTCAATATCCATTCATTGAGGAATATTTTGATTTATACACGACATTCTTTTTTACGGTGTATAAACACCTTTGATATTTAATTTCATTCAAAGGGAATCTTTTTTATACGAGGCATTTTAGAAAAAAACAAAAAATAATGTTTCTTTTTTAATGTAAGTGGTGACCACGACCTTTTCCGCCGCTGCAGGTTTTATTTGATCTTTGGATTTCTTAACAAGACGTAATGTTTTTAAAAGGAAAATAAATACCATATACAATTTTATGTATTTTGGTATTGAAAATGGGGTTTATAATGGATTTCTTATGTCAATATAATTAAATAATATATTTTGATTGAAATGCGCAAATGTTATCTTTCCTTTATATTTGGTTTATATGTTATGAATATGTTATGGTTCTTGGGCATTGTTTAGAAATATGGGTGGTTCCATGATAAAACTAGGGTGGAGTGAGCTCGAGATAGCTATCCAATACATTGGGTAATGTGACAGAGGTAAACGTGAATGTTTCTCCTAAGAGCTTTATGGAATATACTGTGATGGGTATTCCAAATGAAACTCCCAATGTATCTATGATAGTTATAATGTATGTATGATATGGATTCTGCAAGTTAACTTTATGATTTTTTATTTCTATGTGTTATTCATAAATCTTATGATTTTATAATGTATGATAAAGAGATTTTGTTATGTATTTATTAATGAACTAATTTTTTCTTTCTTTGTTTTATAACCCCTACTGAGCTTTTTATTCACATCCCATGTTTTAGAAAACAAATTCACAAGACTTAAAGATGAATAGGTTCAAGAATGAGATAAAGGGAATGTCATGATGTCTAAAACATGGAGCTAGACATGACCCTTTTTTCAAGAGTTTTTATTTTAAGAAAAAAAATGGTAACTAAGTAGAATTGTCTACTTTTTAATTATTGATATGTAATGTAATAGTTATGGCCAAATTCTATAAAACTCTAATCCTGAAAAGATCCTCAATGTGAATTATTCATTTAATTCAAGATTATGTAATGTTTTAAGGTTGTGTCCTTGTATTTGGTGTTATAGGATAGTTTAGACAACTTCAGGAGTTAGGATATTGTTAAATTAATATCCATAAATTAATTTTAGTTTAAGTTATGATTGAAATGATATAGCTTTTTCATATTATTGTGTCTCTTAGCTTAAGATATTGATGTGTTCAGAATGGTTTTCTGTAGAGGAAACAGAGCAGCTATGATGGGACGACATCAGGAGGAAGACAACCTTCCCAATAAACAACCTTAGATGGTCTCAATCAGAATCGAAATTTTTTAGTAGTGATGGTATAGTTGACTCAGGCTATAAATGGTGGTGGTATCCATGTACGAGATCATCCAGATCAACCACAGAGAAACATGTTACTGGTGGAGCATTTCATGGGGCATCATCCCCATTATTTAGTGGATCATCTGACCCTGTTCTAGCTGAAGGTTGGAATAAAGCACTAGAGAATATTTTTGATGTAATGGGGTGTTCAGAACATCAAAATTTTAGTCTCACTCCTTACTATTTTTAAGGTGAGGCTGATCAGTGCTGGTTGATGGTGAAAAATATCAGGGATTGTGAGGATATTTATGCTCTTGTTTGAGATGAATTCAAAGGTTTGTTTCTTGAGAAGTATTTTCTTAAGGGTGTTCGACTAATGATAGAAAAAAAATTCCTAGAATTAAGGCTAGAGGACGACTTAGTGGCTGCTTATGAAGAAAATTTTCTTGACTAGCAAGGTATGCTCCAAATTTCCTATTAGATCTTGATATTAAAATCAACCATTTTTACTTAGGATTAAAGCAACATAATCAAAGTGATTTAGCTTCTTGGGAGTTAAAATATTATGAAAAACTTGTTCGATGTGCGAAGAATGTGGAAATACAGTTTTTCGATGATCAAGTGTTCTTTGAAAAAAAACATAATAAAAGGTCGTGGTTGTATAAGAAAAGAGAAAAACTCTTTAAAAAATTATGATGGTAAGAAACTTAAATTTATAGTTTGTAAAATTTGTGGTAAAATCATGATGGGGAATGTATTTTGAATTCTGTTAAGTGCTACTGATATGGTAAAATGTGGCATAAGTCTCGTAATTTCACTAAAAAAGATTAGGGTAATGGTAAGACAAAATCCAATTTACAGTCATTAAAATGTTTTAAATGCACTAAAATGGTCATTATGTAAATGAGTGTCCAATTAAAAACTCAACTGAAGGAAAGATTCCATAATAAAAGTAGAAAGGGGTAGTTAAATCCATTACAACTACTTCAGTAGATATTGGGCCATCAAATGAATTAGTATTAGGTACACTTTTTGTTTGTACAGATTATGCCAATGTGTTGTTTGATTCAGGGTCTACACACTCTTTCATTTCTGAGAAGTTTTCTAGTAAATTGGGAATTCCATCTCAAGATATGAATCCTGAACTTATGGTTAAAACACCAAGAGAAAAATTTGAGACAGAATAAAATTATAAGAACCTTCAAGTCCTTGTTTGAGGAATGAATCTACGTGCAAACCTTATTGTTTTTCCTCTAGTAGAGTTTGAGGTTATTTTGGGTATGAATTGGTATTTTGTTTATCATGATAAGATTGATTGCAGAGAAAAAGAGGTTTCTTTTCATAATGATTTTCAATTTCTATAAAATAATGAACCCTTACTTTTGATAACATATCATGAAGCAAAGAAACTAATAAAAGATGGAAATGAATGTTACCTTGAACATATTTTTGAAAACAAAAGGACTACTCAGATTAATGATGTGACAGTGGTAAATGATTACCTTGATGTTTTTCATGATGAGTTTCATGGTATTATACATTGGGAATATGAATTTACTATTGACTGAATTCATAATGCTAAACCAATTTCAAAACCCCCTTATCTAATGGCTCAAATTGAACATTTAGAGTTAAAGAAGCAATTATAGGAATTATTAGATAAAGCTATCATTCGACCTAGAACATCGCCAATGGGAGTCCATGTCTTGTTTGTTAAAAAGAAATATGGTTCAATGAGACATTGCATTGATTATAGATCATTGAATAGAATCACTATTAAAAACATATATCATTTACCTCATATCGTTGATTTGTTTGATCACCTCCAGGGAGCATAGTTTTTTTTGGAAGATTGATCTTAGGTCAGGGTTCCATCAGTTGAAAGTAAAGGAAGTATAAATTTAGAAGACTACATTTTGTACTAGATATATCCATTATGAATTTGTAGTTATTCCTTTTGGGTTAACCAATGCACCTATTTTATTCATGGATCATATGAATTTAATTTTCTGTGAGTTCCTGGATAAGTTTTTGGCTGTGTTCATTGATGATATTTTGGTTTATTCAAAAATTATAGAGGAGAATGAAATTTAATTAAGGGTTGTCTTAAAAAAATTAAAAGAAAAGAAACTATATGGGAAATTCAGCAAGTGTGAGTTTTGGTTATAACAAAATTCTTTCCTTGGTCACATTATTTCAAAAAATGGAATAGTTGTTGATCCTAGTAAAACAAAAGTTGTTGAAGAATGGCCAAGAACCAAAAATATAACTGATATTTGTTGTTTTATTAGATTAGAGGGTTATTAATGAAGTTTTTTGGGAAATATTTCATGGTTATCAGTCCCACTGACTATGTTAAAATTAAAAGGTGTTAAGTTCATCTAGAAAAAGGAATGTGATGATTCTTTTCAAGAATTGAAAAGAATATTGGTGAATGATCTTGTTTTGGAAATACCTTCCGAAAATTTGTTATCTACAGTGATGCTTAATTGAAAGGACATGGTTGTGTCCTTATGCAGAATGATCAGGTATAGTTTATGCTTCACGTTAGTTGAAACCTCATGAGTTAAATTACCCTACCCATGATTTGGAATTAGTTGTTGTTGTTTTTTCTTTAAAAATTTAGAGGCATAATCTGTATGGAGAAAAATGTGAAATATATACTGACCCAAAAGTTTGAAGTTTATATTCACTAATAAATAATTCAAAATTTTATAGAGGAGATGGTTGGAATTAATCTAGTATTATGATTCCATGATCCATTACCATACAAGAAAAGAAAATAAAGTGGTTGATTCTTTGAGTCAAAAAAGTAATGCTTTATTAACCATGTTAAGTTTGGAACGAGATCCTTTGGTTTTTGATTTGATGAACATTGTCATAGAAGCTGTTGGAACCAGAAATTCCCTTTTTTGTTTCAAGTGTCAGGGAAATCGTATCTATCATACAGAATTAAGAAAGCGCAGAAGGAAGACAGTGAGTTGCAGAAAAAGGTAGAGTTGGTTCATAAGGGTATGTTTCCTGATTTTAACGTTGATAATTATTGTTTTTTGAGGTTTGGGAATAGATTATGTGTGCCTTGTGATTCTTAGTTGAAGAATGAGTTGTTATTTGAAGCACACAGTTCTCCGTTTTCAGTTCATACTAGTAGTACTAAGACGTACAGAGATCTTTGGAAGTATTAGTGGTGGGATGGAATAAAAAGATATATTGATGATTTTACTATGAAGTGTTTGACTTGTCAATAGGTTAAAGGAGAGTGGCAGTTATCAAAAGGGATGCTTCAGTCTTTACCGGTGCTAGAGTGGAAATGGGAAAATATATCCATAGACTTTGTTGTGAGATTACCGATGAAATCTTGAGGTAACAATACAGTCTGGGTTATTATTGATCGATTGACTAAATGAGCTCATTTCCTTTCTATTCGAGAAACTTTTTCTCTATATCAACTTTCTCATTTGTATGTTAAATATACAGTTAGGTTTCATGGTGTTCCCCTCTCCATTGTATCTGATAGTGATCTCATGTTTACTTCTATCTTTTGGAAAGGCCTTGAGAAGTCATTGGGTACTGAATTAAATTTTAGTATAGCTATTCATCCTCAGTCATATGGGCAGTTAGAACAAACAATTCAAACCTTGGAAGATATGTTACATGCATGTTCAATGGATTACCAGGGAAGTTGGGACCAAAATCTTTCTTTGATTGAGTTTTATTATAATAATAGTTTTCATTCCACTATACAGATGGCTCCATTTGAGGCATTATATGGTAAGTGGTGTCAAACTCCAGCATTTTGGGATGATGTAGGTGAAAGGAAGTTGATGGGACCATAATTGGTAGAATAGATGGCAGAAAAGGTTCAGTTGATTCAGAAGCACATGAGAATAGCTCAGAGCAGGTAAAAAATTTATGCGGATAACCGGAGGAAGGATCTCTCTTTTGAGGTAGGTGATCATATCTTTCTCAAAGATTCTCCATGGAAAAGTGTGATGTGTTTTGGTAAGAAGGGAAAGTGGAGTCCAAGGTTCATTGGACCCTATGAAATCCTGGAGAAAGTTGGATCAGTTGCATACAGAGTGGCTTTACCTTCAAGTAAATCCTAGGTATACAAAGTTTTTCTGGTTTTAATGTTGATAAATATATGCCAGAACCATATCATGTTTTAAGACCATAGGTATTTCAGTTAGAATAGAATCTCTCTTATAAGGAACAGCCTATCCAGATTCTTGATCAAAGAGAGAAAGTGTTGCGAAATAAGGTAATTAATCAAATAAAGGGTTTGTAAAAAACCATATGGTTGAACAGTCAATGTGGGAATCTAAAAATGCTATGAGGGATAAATACCCCCCATTTATTTGATATGTGAATAAAATTGCGAGAGCGCAATTCCCAAAATGGGGGAAGGATGTAACATCCCAGGTAAATAAAGAATAAGACATTTTAATATTTATTAATATTTGTGAATTAAATATTAATTTTATTTTAAAGGGGATTCTATGTTTGATGGAATACCCGATATGCAACAATGGGTTTCTTTGAAATCTTATGTTGTACACAATGTTGGGTCATACGGAAAAATAACAATATAATATTATTTCAAATGGTAGTTAATGCTTAGTCATTTTATTGGAAGTAATAGACAGAACGAAAAAAATATGAATATACTTTTTTGATAAATGTTTTTATATTTATCCAATAAATTTTAGAGGCTTAAAATAATAAAAAATTCGATTTTAAGCATAAATACTCTAATATTCATTAAAAGGTTGATTTTCCGCCTTTTGATGGAGAACCCTATTTAAATCTAGTTTTTGTCACTTTTATATGGTTTATAGGAAAAAATAAAAATATTCATTAGAATTGGGACAAAAAAATTACTTTGGGTATATTATATTTATTTTTCTGATAAAATTCATTTTTTAATAAATAGTGAATAATTATGTATTTTAATTCAAAACTGCCCTTTAATATAATTTATTTATAAGGATAGATTATCTTTTTAATTGGTTTAAAAGTGTAAATATATTATTTCTTTACAATTTAATCCAATTTTGGTCATTAGAAGTAATTTTACTTTGAAATTAGACATAAATAAGTGTCAATGTCTTCATAGTTATTATTTCTTAAAATCACGCTTTTTATTTTGACAGCGAGAATTAATTTTAAATTAATTTCTGCCACTTGTGTGTTTTGAATTTGGAAAAATATATTCCATATTTGGAATGAGAAGTTCCAAATTGTGTTAATTTTTATCTTTAATTTTTATACATTTTGAATATTTACTTCAGAAAAAAATTTATTTACCATAGTTAAAGGCTAAATCTGTTAAATAAGGGTAACAAAGTATTATTACAATAATATAAAATTACCCTAACATGTGTCATAATCCTATTGGGTGATATATTTCTGACCATGGTTATCCGTGGGTCAATTTTGTGACCCCATGGATCCACTTGGGTGTGATAATGACAGTTTATATTAATTAATTTAAAGTAAAGACAAAAATGACATAAACATATATCTTTTAGTAAATAAATTTTTACATAGGGTTATATAAGTTATCTTTTCATGTATAAATATCCATTCTAAATCTAAAAATATTTCCTAAATCATGGAATTTTTTTATAGTTTTTAGATATCAAATAAATAAAATTATTTATGATACAATAATTATGAAATATTTACCTCATTATTTAATGATTTAAATAAATATGACTATAAAGCTTAAACAAAATAGATCCTAAACCTGTCAAATTATTATTGGATGATGTTATTTCTAACATGAGTCATCTTATCTTAAACTTTCATAAGTTTTGGACCATTATAAACCTAAAATAATTACATAATAAAATAATATTTTAAAACTTTCTTAAAGAACCCCTCACCCCCTTATAAAAAGCCCTCACTTCTAACTCGTTCCTCACACTTCTCAAGCCTTTTGTCTCATCCAGACTCTTACCAATTAATCTTCCTAAATCCATCTCCTCCTCCTAGAAGCCATCCCATAGGCATAAGGTAATTCAAGTTAATCATTTGGTTCAAACAAAAGGGAGATTCCCGATTTAAAGGTAATGTCTTCTCTTAAGTTCTTTTGTTTTATTTTACTTCTCCAATCCCATAAACTCATTTTATTCCGAAATTTTATAAAAACAAAAATATCCTCAATATAAAAGGTTTTTTTTATGATAATTATTCAAACTACATATACACACAACTCCATCTAATGGGTAAAGAATTACTATTTCTGTGGACGACGAACTACTGCCTCCCGAAACGATGATTGTTCAATCTTCTCCTACCACCTCTTATGGTGGATATTGTGATGGAACATTATTTTTATGTGATATATATTATATTTATATTGTATTTATACTTATTTATTTTTTATTTATATTATACCTTAATGGTTTCCATAATGGGTAAACATGATAATTTCATTTGAGGAAGTGCGGACTACCACCCCCAAAAAGTGATATGACTCATTAATGTCATACGTGGAATGTATAAAGGATTGAGTTAATGAAATTATATATGAAATTATAATTGAATTATAGCATACCTATTTATAATTACGTTTAAATTTCGTTAAAAATATAAAATAGAAATGAACGTAGCGCTCATGCGTATGTAAGGCTTACGGTCTCCATGAACGGTGCATTTCATTTCTTCTGCTTCGATTTTCCTGGTTTTCTCTTCTCTCCTCTCATTTTGTAAGGCTTCACTCTCTCCAGGTTATATTCTCTCTCACTCACTTGCTCTGGTCTCATCTCCCTATTTTTCCTTCTCTGGCTCAGCATAGGCCGTTTCAGGCCACCTTACTATGGTCTAGCCTCGAGTTCCACTACTCCTCTCTAGGTCAGAACTTGGAGCGATGGGCACACCGAGGCTTTGGGATAGCGGTTTGGCGGTTGAGGGTCCTCTTGGAGTCCATTTTCTTCTTTATTTAGGGTTTCAGCTCCCATTATCTTTCTAGGGTTTCATCCCCTCACAGCGGTGCTTTTTGGCTGTTCTATTTAGGGTTTCAATTCCATTTAGAACCTGTTCTGGTTTCGTTCAATTTTGGGTTCTTTATTTGTTTGTTTGATTTTAGGGTTTCATCCCCTAGTTTTCCCCTCTTTTTCTTTGGCTATATGTCAGTGCTTCTCGATGGTCATTAGTGGTGCGCGGTTGAAGACTGTAGTGATGGGTTACTTAGGTGGTTCACTGGTTTTTGGTCGGTTCACAACTATATTGGTGGGTTCCGATGTCGGATGTCACTGACATTTTGTTGGTTTGGTGCTGAGTCTATAGGTGATTTAGGGTGTTCTGCCTGTGGTGTCTCCTTTGTGCTTCTACTTCCGATGTCTTTAGTGGCTTGTCAACATTTTCTACGACGATTGGTTTCTATTCTCAATAGTGACGATGACGACTTATCTTATAGCGATGATGGTCTCACATGGTGTCTCTCAATTATGATTCTGGTGGTTCTCTATAGTGATGACGTCGGTGATCTCGATGATGATGGGGTTCTGCGGTGGATAAATCGATATGATGGTTTGGTGTTAGTGTACAAATTTTGAGGTGACAGTGACTAATGCGTGATGATGGTCTGACAACTTTTTGGATTTAAATTTTTGAAATGGTGAATTTGGTGGCGGCATCCTGTTTTGCTACAATTATTATATCATGGATTTTGAATCAGGATGTTGTGACGGTCTAGGTGTGGCATTTGGTTCTGTTTTGTTTTTTGAAATTTGAACTCTGTAATGGTTGTTTTGGGAGGGTGTGTTTTGCTATTGTAGAAATGGTACTATTGGTTCCCACTTACCCTCAAAGTGGTTTTTCAATAAAATAAAATAAAGGGATTGTGGTGTCCAATGAATAATAAACATGAAAATTGTTCTTAAGCATGTTTAAATTAACATTAGTTTATTATTTAGGAGATCAAAGAGTGAACGGTTCAAGTCGGACACGTGGTAAGGGACTTCATCTCAATATCCTTTCATTGAGACATATTTTTTTATACATGACCTTATTTTATATGGTGTATAAACACCTTTTACATTTAATTTCATTCAAATGGAATATTTTTCTATGAGGTGTTTTACTAAATGATAAAAAGGAATCTTTCTTTTTTAATGTAACTAGTGATAATGACCTTTTCTACCATCGCGAGTGTTACCTGATCTCTAGATTCCATAAAAATCCATAATGTTATTCAAAGGAAAATAAATACCATATACTCTTTTAAGTATTTTTTTATTGAAAATGGTTTTGATAATGGATTTGTTATGTTAATATATTTAAATACTATATTGTGATTTAAATGTGGAAGTGTTATCTTTCCTTTATGTTTGTTTTATATGTTATGAATATGTTATGGTTCTTAGGCATTGTTTACATATATGTGTGGTTCCGTGATAAACCTAGGTTGGGTGACCTTGAGATAGCTTTCCAATGCATTGGGTAACGTGACAGAGGTAAGCGTGAATGTTTCTCTTAAGAGATTTAGGGAATATACTGTGATTGGTATTCTAAATTTAACTCCTTGTGTAGTTGTGATATCTACTATGTAAGTATGATATGGATGCCACAATTTACCTTTATGATTTATGATTTCTATGTGTTATTCATAAATCTTATGATTTCATTAGGTATGATAAAGAGATTATGTTATGTATGTATTTATGAACTAATGTTTCCTTTCTTTGTTTTATAACCCTTATTGTGATTTTTATGTTCATCCCATGTTTTTGAAATGTTTTTCATAGAACATAAATATGAATAGATTCAAGGATGGGATCAAGGGAATGTAATGCAATTTAAAACATGGAACTAGACATGGCTCTTTTTTTCAAGAGTTTTTATTTTATGAAATAAATGGAAACTGAGTAGAATTGTCTAATTTTTAATTTAAATGATTTAATGTAATAGTTATATCCATATTCTATAAAACTCTAAACCTGAAAAGATCCTCACTGTGAATTATTCATTTAATTCAAGATTATGTAATTTTTAAGGCTACGTCCTTATAAAAAATGTCATGTTGTTTATGTTTTTAATATTATGGAAAAAAATACTCACATAATGAAATTAATGAAAGTTTTTTAATGAATTTGAAGCCTTATCCAATAATTTTTAACACTAATAACCCACTTTACCATTAAAATGGTAATTAAAATTTATTATGGTTACTATTCATAATGACTAAAAAACAAAACTGACCAATTTACCCAATTTGACCTGATTCACAATATGGAATCTATTTTTCAAGATTCTATTTATATAAGTGATAGAAATTAATTTTAGATAAAAAAACACAACGAAAACAGTTTTCAAAAAAAAATTATATATTAAGATATTTTTATTCCAAATTCAAAGGTGAAATTGATTATAATAAACATAATTGTATTATTAATAATAAAATTGAAATAAATTTTCTTTTAAACCATTTTAAATCAAAATTCTAATTTTCAAATGCTTGAAAAAAATGTGTTTAAAAAAAATTATTTCCCACAATTTACTGGAAAATCAATCTTTTTAGAAAAATCCAAAAAGTTATCCCCAAGATAATTTTGATATACATATTTAAGAAATGATATTATTTTTATAAAATATAAATTTTTAAAATTTTATAAGAATTAATTTTAATATTTACTCACAAAAACCAATAATAAATTATTCTAAAGAATAAAATTAATTTACTAAGAAATTGAGTTCTTAATTCCTAAGAATTTATCAATATTTTTTATTGATTGTGAACTTATATATATTTTGTAATTGAGTTACTTATATTCATAATTTCTATGTCAATATCTATTTTATAATAGTCCTAAAATGATAATATTTGGTGGTTTGTTAAATTTCGATGTTTCATGTTGTATAGGTTATTAAACATGTTGTTATTTTAAATTATCATGGTCTTAAAAAATGTGTACCTTTTATATTAATAGGTTATATTTTAAAAAACATCATTTCATTCACATATAAAAGGGGCCTTCCACCATTCCTTCAATTAAACTCTAAAAATTTAGTGTTCCTTTGAATCAATATCCATTTTACTTCCCCTAGAATCCTCTACCACATCCCAAAGACTTTGGTCCTAATAATTTGGCCCATTCCCTTTACTTCTAAGATGTAATTTAACGGAAACTTCAAATAATAAACATATGTTTTGATCACACTTTAATTTTTTTTCATTTTCCATATTTTTCCTATAAAATTATATCATCAATTAAAACATGGTGAAATAAATATTTTTTATATACTGATATTTCTTTATGTTTATGGAATAAACATTATAGACCATTCACCCATTTTCCTTGCCAAAATGAATACTTCATCATGTGTATATGAAGACAAACTCCCCCCTGACCGATGGGTTTGGTTTTTCTTCACTGCCTTACAAAACTAGTTAAAAAGGTATATTTAATGAATATATATATTATAATTATATCATTATTAGGATTCAGAAAAGTTAAATCAATTTCTACCTTCCATCCATTCTATGGGAAATGAAAATGGTGTTCATGCGTAGGTGCAGATTACCGCCTCCATAAGAGAAATGTTACATTTTACTTCACCTCCTTACATGGATAGTTTTAAAAATTATTTTATTAATATATATGATATCAATGATTCCTATATATCATGAATTGGGATTGTATGTTATGAAACAAAAATGTATGATCATTATGAAGTAATCTATTATTATTTGTAGATTACCCAAAATAAGATCATCATGGATCTCATTCTCTATAACTGTGACCATGATATGTATAAATCATTGATACATAATCATTTAAATATATTTTATTATATGGTAATTATGAAATTGATATCAAATAATGGGTCCAAAATCACTTTTATGGACAATGTGTGAAACAATCAAAATTAGAACATCTAATAATAATAAAAGAAATAACTAACTAATGAATGTATAATAAATTAATTTATATTTATATTCATAAAGGGTTATATATATCAATAAATTTATGAAAAAAATTATTAATATGGTTGTGTTTATTATAAATAAGTTCAAATCCTTTTGACAGGAGATTAGAATTTAAGCAAGGGATTTCATTTCTCAAAAAAAAATTCTTTAATACATATTATATATCAACCATTGATTTCTTTTTTCTAGTGTATATAATTCTTTATGAGTGTTTTTATCTTACATAAATGAAATTAAATGGATAAAAAACCATATTAATTTCTATTTTCAAGGTTATTCGATTCAAGATTTAATAAAGCTATAAGGGTTTCTTTCCACTCTCATTTTCAAATAAGGGTTGTTATTAATGAATTTAAATTAGGGGTAAATTGTGTGAACTATATATATAATACCCCAAACTATTTCTTCTCATATGTTTATTATTGAGGTTCTATATTTCATCTCTCAATTTTATTTCCATTGGTTAATAATTTACCCAATGTGATGCATGTATTTGAATCAGACCCCACCCATTCTTTACAGTCAAGAATATTCCCACTTTATGTCCACAATAATTTTATAGATATCCTTATTCATACTTAAATAATATATTAAGGTTATTTATAGTATTAACATTCCTTTACGATAGTTTGAAAATAATTTTATAACATTTTCCACATGTGTCATTTAGAGAAAATCAACCCTTTTCAGATTTCTCATGTGAACACATTCATTAACGGTTATATAAATTCATATTTTCAAATAATTCTTTCCATGTTTTAAAATGGTTTTACAAATTATTTTAATTATTAATTATTTTAAAAAATATAATAAAATTTTATATTATTTTTCAATAGTAAATTTTTTATTTTAAAAAGTAATTATTTATTTTTAAAGGGATTTTAGAGGCATTTCCTTTCATGAAATAATACATCAATGTTTTTATGCCTTCTCAAAGAATTTTTTTGAAAGAATCTGTATTTTATATTTTTTAGAACCCTTTTTGTTTTTAAAGTGTACTTTTTAAAATATTTTCTCAAGATCAAAGTATTTCATTTAAAAAAATAGTTTTACGTAGATTTCAAGCATTTTGAAAAAAGGATATTTCTTATTATTATTCAATGTGATTTTTTAATAATCTTAAAAGACTTTTTTCATCTATATCAACATCATTTTATCTTTCTTATGCTATAAGTGGGTTATATTATTATTATATCGTCCACCTTATTTCTCTATATAACTTATGAAGGTGATGTTTTAAGTATGTTTTTATGAAACATATTTCTTTCACTAGTGCAGAAACACAATTTAATGTCTGTTTTTTTATTTTTGAAATCGGATTTTAAACGACTTCTATAAAGGAGATGTAAAAAATAAGATTTTCGGTGTCGGTTATTATAAAACTGACGCTGAAAATTAATTTACTTAGGGGTTTCGGTGCCGGTTTTAGATAAAACTGACGCTGAACCCCGGTCAAAATTGAATTTTCTGCGTCAGTTTTACAAAAAAAACTAACGCCGAAGGTCAATTTCGACGGTTTATCGATGTCAGTTTTATAGAAAACTAACACCAAAACCCCTGTTTATTTCTTTATAAAAAATTGGCATCTATTTCTAAAATAACTGATGCCATAAATAAAAAAAATTATAAAAATCATAAAATTACACTTCTAAAAATATAAAAACCCCTGTACAAAAAAAACACAACATATAGAAACAGTCAAATAGTTTTTATCATTCGATAAAAACCTATAACTTACATATACCAAGAATAAATAAATATATGATGTTGAAAGTTAAAAAAATTAGAATAGACGAACATGAAATTTATGACGGTCTCATTGTTGGTTATTATTGAAGCATTCATTTGATTATTTGTAGGTTCAAAAACTGAATATGACAAAAGAGATAGTTTTTTAAACCCATATGTATTATTATTTATAAATATTAGAATATACATACCACAAATCCTAATCAGACTTAACCAATAGTTCACAAAAGTAGATCAAATATGGGTCATTTCCGATTGGGAATAAGACCGTGAATCATTTAATACCTACAATAATATTGAATGATATGAGGTTAAAAAATAAAATAATATGGAAGAAAATATAAAAAAATTAATTCAACTAACCTTATGAAAATAAGAAGTTTCCCTAGTTGTGATTATCTCGTACATGAATTGTAAAATATAATAACCACATTCAACATTTCCATTTTGACGATGAAACTACAGTTATAAAACATTAAATTGATAACAAATAAAATATATAACAATAAATTCAGAAAAAAATATAATATAAAAACTAATTACATGTACTTCCAAATATTTGATTTTCTTTAGTTTCTTTACTAACATGTATTCCTTGTTAAATTATTTCCATGTACTGGATTTTCATATATATGAACTAATAATACATGTCTATACAATGAAAATTAAACATGAAGAGCTTATAAAAAATAAAAATAAAAACATACTTGTTTAATAAGGTGGAAAATGGTTTAAGAACTATTTCTAATAAAGAGAAAAACCACTATAAGGTGCATTAACTTGGGAAAAATACACCTAACATCCAATGTCCCCTATAATACAAAAAGTTCACAATTAATGACATTATAATTATTATTAGTTCATAATTATATTTATGTTCCTACATATCAATAAATGTAAAAAACTGGCATTTAATCTCTATCTGTGATAATCTCTCATATATATATTGAACTCTATCATCATTATTCACATTTACGAATTCCAAGGAAATGTATTGAGGATCTATAAAACTGTAAATGTCAGTTCTTTCATTTTGTAAATAAATCTTGTGTATATACATAAAATAAAAAAGAAAATATAGTTATTCAATTTAAAACCATATTTTATTAAAGAAATAGCAATTCAAACATCAATTTACTTACATGGAAAACACCTGCACCACACTCATCCCGAGCTCTTAAAAATCATCTAAATGCATGATATCTTCATTCATTATTCTCAATTGATAACTTCTTCCACATATATCAGGCATCTTCATAAACTCATAGATATAATTCAAGGAAGCAGAATCCTGAGATAATCTTTGTAACCAAAAAGAAATATTAGAAGGTTTAAAGCTGACTATTCCTGAACATTTTGTTGCATTTGGGAAGTTTCTTTTGCTTATAGATATTCCTATATAAGTTAAATGCCAGAAAAAATTAAAAGTAATTTTGAATCATTAGTAATTCATATTTATAAAAACACATACCTCATATGAAATATAACGTAGAACAATATTTGTCAAAAGTGAAAAATGGCTCAAACATTCTCCAACATAGGTGATCTCCTCAGTAGGAAATGGTAGTAGAGTAGTAGGATCTATAATATCATATACCGATACTCTAAGCTGGCCAATCTACATAGGTCTATGATGTACTGAGTCCCCCAAAAATGCACCTTTCCTAACACAACAATATGTATATGAGGATCTTCAGCAAACAACTCATAATATAAGGCTTGATCCGAGTGAGGAGGTCGAGGCTCAAGGTAAGCAGATGGGGCAGGGTTGTCCAGGTGAGCAAGCTGAGAAGGAAAAAAAATGAAAAAGGTATATTAGTGTTTATAATATATAAAATAGAAAAATTGATGAAAATATAATAATATACCTCAAAAGGCTGTGCAGAAGGGGCAGGATAAGCAGATAGAGCAGGGTAGTCTGGGAGAGGAGGCTGAGAAGGCTGGAAAATGAAAAAGGTATATTAGTGTTAATAAATTATAAAATAGAATAATTGATGAAAATAAATTAATATACCTCGAAATGCTGCATAGACGGGGAAGGTTAAGTAGGTGGGGCAGAGTAGTCTGGGTGAGCAGGCTGAGAAGGCAGAATAATGAAAAATTTATATTAGTGTTTATAATTTATAAAATAAAAAAATTAAAGAAAATAAAATAATATACCTCGAAAGGTTTTGCAGATGGGGTAGGGTAAGTAGATGGGGCAGGGTAGTCCGGGTGAGTAGGCTGAGAAGGATGAAAAATGAAAAAGTTATATTAGTGTTTATAATTCATAATATATAAAAATTGATGTCAAATTAATAATATACCTATGAAGGCTATGCAGACTGTGATTGTCTTGCCAAGTGTTCTAATAAAGCCTTTTGCACTACTGCTTGAATTTGATCACCCATAGATTGTTTCATATCTTTCAGATCTTATTTTAAGGATTCTATTTCTCAGTCTCTTTGTTGATTAATCTTACCAAAAACCTTCTGAATACTAATACCCTCCTGATATCCTCTAACACGGTCGGGGTGTTCATCATTTCCCAAAGTAGTGTCTAGGATGTCCATCCTACCCTCGTGGATAAAAGAGTCATGTGTCTCTTTCTCCTGAAGTTCATCCTGAAATGAAAAATAAAAAATTTATATTAGTGTTTATAATTTATAAAAAAGAAAAATTGTTAACAAATAAATCATATTTACTTACAATTCTATCAACCACTTACTGAGCTTCCTCTATATGATACTGTTCATTTTTCCTTCTTTTTTCTCGTTTCCATTTCTCATGGCGAGTGGGTGGAGATGGAGGACCAAACTGGATCTCTTTTGAACCACTACTTGATCGAGCTCTTAATGCTTAAAATTTTTCTTCAATCATTTTCTACTCCAAATACGAATACCATCCACATGATAAAGTACGTGGGTATAAATTTCTCAACTTGATCTCTTGATGAGATGCCCTAGAGGCATGTTATATAAAAACAAACTACTAAGTAACAAGAAAAATATATCATAAAATTTAAAATATAAAATAATTATCATACCTAGAATTTATCTTCTTGACAACTATCAACAAATCACTTCCATGTATCTTCATATCTAAACGAATACATAAGACATGGGCTTTCAAACCTTCTCTTTCCAAAAATATAATTTTTTGTCATTTTGGTTTTAAAATCTCTCAATCAATCTGCCTCTAAAGTGATATGTCTTTTCATAATTTATTTGGATTCCTCAAAATTGAATGTCATCTATAATTTAATAAATTTAATATTTCATTTAAAATATATAATATTCATAATATGAGATAAAAGAAATAAATTAAGATATTTTACCATCACGGCCTCCCAAAGCTGTTGCTTCACCATCCTGTCCACTGACATCTAATTAGGATATAAAATACTAATCCTACAACGGATCCACATCACTTTATAACTGAAAAACTGAACTACATTTGGGCCAACTACATTATTATTATAATCAAAATGGATGTGTACTTTGTCATCATCACGAGAAAGTGCTAGTTTTGGTAAACATGTAATACCATGTTTACTATCTTGAGAACATGATTTTTGAGTAGAAACATGAGAAGTATCCTCCGCCAAGGATGCATCTGTAGTCCTGTAATTTTTTTTAAAATTAACAGTTTTATTTCATTAAATAATTATATTACTGAATATTTAATAATATTTCAAAATTGATATACCTTAGTAACTCGTCCTCTCAATCTATATCTGACATTGCTACTAGAAATTTTAATGAAATTTTGTGTACCTTCATATCATTAGAAAGCCGAATAATTAGAAACAAGGAAGACAAAAATAAGTACGTAAAAAAGAGGCATGCATTTGTACGTTTCAAAAATGGAAACAAAATATAAATATTTACCAGAAAAATTAGGAGACTAATTTATTGTTTTCCCACATTCCTTCATCATGATCATTATATACTGCATGCACTATGTCTGTCTTGTACTCATTGTAATTATATAGAAATTGTGTAATAGATGAATAAGGCTCATGTAAATAAATAACATCATCAACATCATCCTCAACACCCAATTGGTATATTTTTCCTTGAAAAACAACTAACCCTTGATCATTCGATGGATCAATGACATAAAATTCTTGTTTTCCATGTGTTGCCATATTAAATGGATCCTCATTGCAATTAAATCTTTTCAAATCATCGAGATTAAACCCATATTCATCATGTTTCACTCCACTATTACTATCAACCCAATTACCCTTAGAAACAGTGGCTCAAAATTTAATATAATCAATGTCTCGTATGTCTTCAAGAACTCCAAGATATTTCGTTGATGCAAAAATTGGTTTTTTATCTTTGGCACTAAAAAATGAACTAATTCAGCGAAAACCATCACACCACTATTCTGAACGGTACTCTTTTCATCCATGTTTTTTTGTGTAAAATGTGTAGCCATTGATATCAAAACCATACCATGTGATCACATTAAGATATTGTCCCACTGCTAACGACTTCAATGTTTCTGATGTAGATATATCTGGGGTGACTTTCTTTTTAAACCATGAAACAAATGTCTTCTTATGCTCAATCATCACCCACTTTTCGTTTCTTTTATGATATCTTAACTTTAATTCAGAAATATGTGAGGATATATATGATTGAACCTCATATGTGTTGTTCAAAATGTATGAATGTTCCTGCATCACTTCATCATATGGAATGAACTTTACCTTTAAGCCCCGAACCATTCTACCTTCACTATCAACTATCATGTGTCGAGATACAGGGAGAACAATATGCTCCACCTCATATAAATAATTAGAACAGACCTCAATCACCTCTTCTGATACATATTTTTGAACAATAGAGGCCATTGGTCGATAAGGATTTCTAACATATCTTTTCAAAATTTTCATATATCTTTCAAAAAATACATCCATCTTTAATAAACAGACCCACATTTTCTTATCTCACACACCAAATGAATCAGAAAATGAACCATTATATCAAAAAATGTGGGTGGGAAATACATTTCTAGTTGAAAAATAATAAGAGTTTCGTCATTATCCAACACATCTAACATATTTGGATAAATAAATTTCCTACAAATGCATTTGATGAAATTACATAACCTGATGATATTCTTTCTAACTGTTATCAGCAATATACCACGCACTGCTACTAGTAGAAGTTGTTTCATCAACACATGGAAATCATGAGATTTCATACCTATTAATTTACAATCCTTCAATGACACCAAGTTATTCACTTTTGAAGAAAAACCACTAGGTACATTAATACCATGAAGACACTGACAAAAATTCATCTTTTCAATCTTTCTTAATGTGTGACAAGCCAGAGGTAAATATGTTATGTTTCCTTTCATAGTGGGAGATAACTCCAAACGTATTCTCATTAATATCAAGTCCAATCTAGCATGAAATCCATATTTTTTCTTTCATTTTATGTCTAAAAAAGATCCAATAAAACTATCACATATGTTTTTATCTACATGAATAACATCAATGTTATGTTTTATCTCTAAAAATATCCAATAAGGTAGTTTGAAAAAACTAGACTGCTTCTTCCAATTATGCTTTTGAAAACCAGAACTTGTTTTCTTTCCAAATGTCGAATCAATATCTTTCACCCTTTCATAGTATTCTTCAACTGAAAATGGTCGAGGGTGAAGGTTGTATTCTTGTAAACCATTAAATTCTTTTTTTAATATACGATAAGGATAATCAATTCACAAAAATCTTCAATGTCCCAAGTACACTATCTTTCTTCCATTCTTCAGTTGATAATATGAGGTTTTTTCTTCACAAATTGGACTTGCTTTATGTCCCTTAACGCTATATCCAGATAAGTTATCATATGTAGGAAATTAGTTTATATTGAACATTATCATAGCACGCAAAAGAAAATAATCATTCTTATAAGAATGAAAAACTTTAACAACTTCCTCCTATAGTAGTTTCAAATCATCAATAAATGGTGAAAGATACAAATCAATATCATTTCCCGATTATTTTTGTCCAGAAACCATCAAGATCATCATAACATATTTTTTCTTCACACATAGATGTGGGGAAAAGTTGTAAAGTACGAGAAAAACAGGCAATGAACTATGTTGGCTACTGAGGCTCCAATATGGATCCATTCCATCAATAGACAATCCCATTTTGAGATTTATAACTTCACATCCAAAATAAAGAAATTTTTTATCAAAACTGTTTTACTGTGGTGAATCTGCAGCGTGATGTAAGTTACCATCAAGGATGCACTCATCTGAATGCCATCTTAACCTTTTTGCATCAATTGAATCTGCAAATAGACACTTCAAATGAGGAATTATTGGAAGGTACTAAATTAATTTAGTATGAGTTTTGATTCTGGTACCTAAAATGAATTAGAATTGAATTATCATAATTGTATGCAAAAAATATTGGATGATATAATTGGAAAGTAAAAAAGTGATTTTTCATGACGTTAGATGACATCACATGAGAATGAATCTGAGTTGAATTTCCCATCTATCTTATAGTGTGATGTCCCACATGTAGGAAAACTTGATAAATAGTCATTTTATTTCCTATATAGTACACAATCATTAGGGAAAGAAAGTATCTTTTTATACCCCAATCCCATGGAAATAATATTTTATTCACCTCTGATTAGAATCAGGAAGCCTTTTGGCTTCTGGAAGTAGCTCTTTTAAAAGATCAAGTAAATTGAAAAGATTTTTATCACTCCACCTATTTTTTTCTTTTAAGTTAAATAATCACAAAATGTAAGAACCCGGACCTTCGTTTTAGGTATTTTTTCCTTTTTCTGGAGTTTTTAAGAAAAATGAACTTTCTAGAAATTTTCGAAGTACTCTTCATGTACTTTCTGAGTACATGTCGTGTACTCTTCTCCGGCTCGAAGCCATGTTCAGGTCTTGCCCGGGCCACACACACGGTGTGTAGGGGTGACGTGGATGCCGATTTTGGTAGATTATGGAAAATACCCAGTACATGCCGTGTACTCTAAAATTACATGCCATTTACTTTCTTTTTTTCACTAAATGAACCGGGGTCATGCCTGACGCATAGAAACACCTCCTTCTAGGTCTCGTTCATCTTAGAGCAACCCGTATAGCCAGATCTTCAATGAGCCCCCGTCTCCTCATCCATTCTTTGATTTGAGCACGGTCGATTGTGTTGGAATCACAGCAGTAAGATCTTCCTTCTCCTTTAGCTTTGTCTTCTGATTCCTCTTCGTTTTTTAGTTATCATGGGTTGAGATTTTTCCTAGATCTACGACGTTCTAAGGGGAATCAATCGTCGTGGTTCACGTATATCGATCTCCTAGGATCGAGGTAGGTGGTTTGTGACTTTCTGTTGAAAGTCAATGAGTATTTTGTGAAAATTTCACAAATTCCCTTGGGCGGGGAATTGTGGGTTTCCTGTTTTTCCCCTGCTGTTTTCCTTCTTTTCTTGATTATTTTAGTAAAGGTTTATGATTGTAAGTAGAGTAATTTATTTTGTTCTTAGGTTGCTTTGCCATGTTTGTTCTGCCTGTTTGGAATTTTTCCATTTGTCATGCCTAGTCTTAGGATAGTGGAAATGCTATTTTATTATGATGTTAAGCCTTAGAATGATAGACAAGTAGTTCTTGAGGTTTACTTGGATGATACACACACACTATGAATGTTTATTTTCACTCAGGACTGTGAGAACCTAGAGTAGTAGACCAAAGGGAAAATTAACGTAAGGGCTTCTCCAGAGTGTCTTTAAATATGATGCGAGACCACAGGGGGAATTGACGATGAGTGCTTCCTTAGAGAGTCTATAGTTCCTTGACTCAAGACACAGGTGGAATGAGACGTTGAGTGCTTCCCCAGAGAGCCTTTAGTACGATACGAGACTATAGAGGGAATTAACGGTGAGTGCTTCCTCAGAGAGTCTATTTTTAATTTTATAGTTGAAACAGAGGGATGAGACTGTGTGTGCCTCTTAGAGGGTTACTAGTACTTATAGGTTGAACCATAGGGGTTAGGCTGTGAGAGCTACCCATAGGGTTACCTTTTTTCTTCTTGTTGTTGGATGTTTACTTGTGTACCTTGTTTGTTAGAAATGTGGATTGTAGCTATTGTGCTTTCCTATTTACTGCTTCTTGTTTTATTACTGCCATGTATTCATTGATTGTTAGGCACAAATCTTTGGGTGATTGCCTACTGAGATTGTACCTCACACCCAGTTTGGGCCATGCTTTTGGGCCCAAGTAGACTATGTTGCTACAGGTATAGATAAGGGCAAGCGCCCTTCTACTTCGGGTTCTTGATTCATTGGAGCTGGAGAGCATGGGACCGAGCCGAGGCTTATGATGCTGAGGAGTTTATATTTTTTTTCTTTTCTACTTTGTTTTTAGTTTTAATTCAGCACGTTGGGTTATTTTCTGCTTTCCATATACATATGTACCATGTTGCATCATTATTATGTATCCATTGCTTCCGCTGTTCACTTCAATTGTTGTATGCTGTTGATTGTTTCTGCTATTGTGTCTGGTTGTTTTTCCACTGTATACTTTACCGAATGAGGGCATAGTTTCCCCACCGACTCACCAAGTCTCTCGCTGCTATTTGACAGCCTCTGGCATTTGGTGAAACGCGCTTGAGGTCATGTGGCGAACCTGGTACGGGGCACCAGTGGAGGGGCTCTGGATTCAGGTCGTTACAAAGTGGTATCAGTGGAGTTCTTTTCCCTTACTTTACTGTATGGAGACTTTATCCAGGGATAGTGATCGGGAGTATCTAACCCATGTATAGGGAAAATCCATACTACCTCATTAATTGCAGTTTTCTGGTTTTGAGTTTTTTTTATGGTTGATATGTTTTCACCTAGAGTGATTCGCATGACTTGTGCGGTTATTGTTTGGATATTTAGGTTCTATTTCTATCGCAAACCGATGAGATGAGGGTATTCCATCTCATGAATCATATATTCACTTCTAGAAATCACATTCCATGCATTATTTCTATGCCATCAAGGGTGAATTAGCGATTCCATGCTGTTGTGATATGTTTTGTGTAGATTATGCATGCTGTTGTGATAGATTCTTGATAGAATCCATGCAGTTATGTTAGAGAGCTATTTTTTCCATTGTATGTGACTATAGGAGATTCCAATCTTTGATTCGCGGGGAGTATGGGCCCTCACGAATCGTATTTTGGCACCTCTTTTCCTTGTTTTTATTGTTTCTGGGGTTCGGTGTAGTTTCTGAGATACTGCCCAGAAAAACCCAGAATACACGGCATGTACTTTTGGATACACATCGTGTAGTTTTCAGGCCGTGTTACTGACTGTGTGAGTAGAACACGATGTCGTGAAAGTAACCTTAGGAACACACCATGTATGGTAGGTACACTCCATGTAGTAATGATCCGTGTACCCAGTCGTGTCACTAAAAACACGGGTCATGGAAGCTCGATTAGCACACGCCGTGTTGTAACGGAACACACCGTGTAGTCCCTTCCAGGTACCTGACCATGTCACAAACAACACGGGTCAGTTTGAACTTCTCTTAGACACGCCGTGTGTTTTCAGGCACATGCCATGTTGTCTTGTTCAGGTACCCAGTCGTGTCGCAAACAACACAGGACGGTGTCACCTTCACCTATACACGTCGTGTTTGTTCGGAACACTCCATGTAAGGTTCAGCAGTGTAGACGGCCGTGTGTTTAACAACACGGGCCAGCCGAAGCCTTTTTTAGTACACGCCGAGTGTGTTAAGAACATTTCATGTAGTCTCGGGTTAATTCGGACCGTGTGGGTTAGCCGTGTAATGAGAATGGAGTAGAGTATTATTTTTCGAGTACAAACCGTGTGTTGGGGTCAACACGCCTTTTAGTTTGAGGTGTACATGACTTGTAGGGGAGGAGTACACGCCCATGTTAGTGGCTTAAGAAAACATGTCGTGTAGTTTTTATACACGCCGTGTAGTCGAGTTTTGAAAACTTGTGTGTTTTCCTTCCCTGTTTCCATTTTGTACTATTGTGTTCTTTGTCCTTGTTTTCCTGATCTAAGGTGTACTATTGATCTTTCTAAGCTATGCCTCCAAGACATCCTCCAGTCATACGACTCTCGTCAGGCAGTGATGAGATGCCAGACAGGGCTAATCAGGGACTTCCTGCCGATCCTCCAGTCGGGCCAGCCTTGGCACCGGTTCTTATACCAGTTGCAGGCGCTGATGCGCAGTTCAGGGAAGGTCTTATGAGGATGATGCAGACCTTCCAGGGAGAGCCTCCTCCTGCCACGACTATGGCAGACCTAACATGAGTTTTTCAGTAGCAGCATCCTCCCACGTTCTTGGGGGAAGGAGGACCTCAGGCTGCAGAGTCATGGCTGGAAGCCATACTGACTATCTTTGAGCATCTGGAGATGCCTCCAGATAGGCGGGTCAAGCTCTCCACCTACATGCTCCGAGACTCCGCCAAGAGGTGTTGGTACGTGATCTCACGGGTAGGTCAACAGCAAGATATGGCTTGGGAGGATTTCCAGCGCGTGTTCTATGACTACTTCTACCCAGGGAACCTAAGGGCCGATCGAGCCTGGGAGTTCATGATCTTAGAGAAGGGTACTCTTTCTATCATGGAGTATTCCTCTCATTTCACCGAGCTACAGTGCTTCACACCCCTCCGGGATGGGAGTGGGGTGTTCTTAGCAAGGAAGTTTGAGGATGGTCTCAGGAGAGAGATTTGCTCGTAGGTTAACATCTTCCAGTTGACTTTCATCACTTCAATCGTGAACCAGGCACTGATTGCGGAGCGCAATATGAGAGACTCCGGAGCTGCGATCCAGGGCGGTTCTACTTCCAGAGCGAGTTTTCCTCATGATGACAGTAAGAAGCGCCATAGAGAGTCTATGCGCACTGATCTGAGGAAGCGAGATGCATCGTAAGGCAGCCAGGTGGGTGACTGGGGTTCTTCCATGACTCCTCTTTCAGGAGCAGCACCACCAGTATCTCATCAGTTGGGGAACTGGAGTTCTTCCGACCGTTCGGGCCAAGGTGGAGGTCGAGGCCGTGGTAGTCAGCCACCAGTCCCTCAGAACCAGCAGGGAGGTTTAGCTCAAAGTGGTCAGCGAGGGGCACAAGGCCATGGTGTAGGCCAGTCTTTCGCCGTGGAGTAGACCTATCAGGAGCTGGATCCCGAACCTTGTACAGTTCGAGGTATGATTTTAGTAGCCTCAGTTTTATCTTCAACTCTTTTTTATACTAGTGATATGCATAGCCTTATCTCTGTTGTTTTTGTGGAGTGCATTGGGATCTATGTCTTTTCTTCTGCCGACTCGCTGACACTAGACTCACCTTTGGGGACAAGGACATCCAGTGTGTGACAGTATAGAGAGTGCACTCTTGAGGTTGCAGGGTATCGTTTCTTATGGGATATCTATGTTCTAGAGATGACAGGCTATGATGTCATTCTCGAGATGGACTGGTTGGTTCCCTTCCAAGAAGTCATCAAGTGTTATCGCCACAGAGTGAGTTTCGTTTCACCAGAGGGTGAATCTTTTCTTCATAGAGGCGAATGGGATGTTCAGGCGAGTCGAGCAGGACTCGAACATCATGGGCTTGGAAGGGTGACAACCCAGATTTCTAGTCCTTATCTATACGATCAGGGGACTCCACAATTGGACTTTCCTCTAGTGGTGGATCGATTCAGGGATGTCTTTCCAGAGGATTTATCAAGTTTTCTTCTAGAGCGTGAGGTAGACTTCTCTATTGATCTCATGCCAGGAGTGGCACCAGTGTCCATTCCTCCCTATATAATGGCCACACCTGAGTTGTAGGAGCTTAAGAAGCAGTTGGAGGATTTGCAGGCAAAGGGTTTTATCCGACCCAGTAATTCTCCTTGGGGTTCGCCTGTCCTGTTTGCGAAGAAGGAAGACGGTACCCTTTAGCTTTGGGTGGAATATCGGAAGCTGAACTAGTTAACGGTCAAGAACCGTTATCCCTTATCGAGGATCGATGACCTCTTTGATCAGCTTCTAGGAGCCAGTGTGTTCTCAAAGATCGATTTGAGGTCCATTTATAATCAGTTGCATGTTAGAGCATCATATATACCTCTAATAGCCTTCAGGAGTAGGTATGGTCTATACGATTATACAGTTATGCCGTTCGGCTCACGAACGCGCCTGTAGTTTTCATGGCACTGATGAACAAAGTGTTCCATCCTCACTTGGATTCCTTCATTGTGGTCTTCATGGACGATATCTTGGTGTTCTCTCAGAGTCGACATGACCATGACACATATCTTGAGATCGTTCTGAGTACACTGAGAGAGCATTGGCTTTATGCTAAACTATCAAAGTGCCACTTCTGGATGGATCAGATTCACTTCTTGGGTCAAGTCATCTCAGTGGAAAGAGTATCTGTGGTCCCAGAGAAAGTGAGAGTTGTAGTTTCATGGGAGAATCCGAAGAATGTCTTTGAGGTACGGAGTTTTCTAGGGCTGGCTGGATACTACAGACGCTTTATTCAGGACTTTTCTCATCTAGCAGCACCCTTGACAGGTCTGACCAAGAAGGGGTCGAAGTTCTTATGGTCAGATTCTTGTGAGTCAGCCTTTGAAGAGCTGAAAGGGAGGTTGACATCATCACCGATACTAGTCTTTCCTAATCCAGGCAAGATCTACACTATTTACTATGATGCTTCAGGTATCGGGCTGGGAGATGTGCTTATGCAGGGAGATGGAGTCGTTGCGTATGGATCTCGGCAGTTGAGGCCACATGAGAGGAACTACCCTACGCACGATCTGGAGTTGGCAACTGTTGTCCATGCCCTATGATGTTGTAAAAACTATCTTCTGGGAGAGAACTTTGTGGTCTTCACTGACCACAAGAGTCTCAAGTATATCTTCACCCAGCATGATCTGAATCTGAGGCAGCACAGGTTGGTCGAGTACCTTCAGTCTTTTGATTTCGATCTTGCCTATATGCCTGGAGTGGGCAAGGCAGTGGCAGATGCATTGAGCAGGAGAACTCATATTCAGCCAGTTTAAGAGGCCCACAGTGAGTGACACTCATGGCTCTATTCTCTGAGATGCATCTGTAGGTGCATGACAGAAATGGACAGACTTACCTATCTTCTATTGTTGTTACCTCTACACTTATCAATCGGGGACGAATGAGGCATCTATCAGACTCAGAAGGCTTAGTCCTACGGGAGGGTGTGTCAAGCGATGACCCTCTTCCTGGATGGACAATGGGAGAGGATGAGGTCTTGAATTTCCAGGGATGCATATGGGTGCCAACAGACATACGCGAGGAGCTGATGCTGGATTTTCATTCCTCTGTTTGGGAAGTTCATCCTGGCGTCACCAAGATTAATCGTAATCTTCATCACCCATACTGGTGGCTAGGTTTGAAGAAAGATGTTTTTGGTTTTATCAAGAGATGTTCTACTTGTCAGTAGGTGAAAGCATAGCATCAACGACCAGCATGCCTTTTACAATAGTTACCCATTCTAGAGTTTAAGTGGAAAGATGTCGCGGTGGACTTCATGACCGGGTTGCCGAGGTCACCTCGGGGAAACGATGTCGTTTGGGTTGTCATCGATAGCCTTATGAAGTGTGATCATTTCATGCCGATTAAGGAGACCTTCAGTGTCGATGAACTAGGATGAATTTCCATCCGAGAGATCATTCGTCTGCATGGAGTTCCACACTCCATTGTTTCAGACAGGGATGTGTGCTTTACCTCTCGGTTCTGGCAGGGACTTTAGAAGGCCTTGGGTACCCAGGTACTTTTGAGTACAACATACCATCCCCAGACTGATGGTCAGTCCGAGCGCATGATCCAGGTGCTTGAGGATATGCCTTGATCTTGCATCCTAGACTTTGGTGGTTCTTGGTAGAAGCATATTCCTCTAGTGGTGTTTGCCTACAACAACAGTTTTCAGGAAACTATTCATATGGCACCATACGAGGAATTGTATGGTAGGCCATGCCGATCACCCTTATGATGGCTGGAGGTAGGAGAGGCAGCTTTGCTGGGACCTAGACTCGTTCAGGAGACCTCAGAGCAGATAGAGCTGATTCGGAAGATGATGGTTACAGTACAGTCTTGACAGAAGTCATATGATGATCAGCGGAGATGACCTCTGGATTTCGAGGTCACGGATCAGGTTTTCCTGCATGTCGCACCGAGGATGGGACACAAGAGGATTCAGAGACAGGGTAAGATTTCACCGCGGTACTTCAGTCCGTTTGAGGTCTTGGAGAGGGTGGGGAAGTTGCTTATCAGCTGTAGTTACCTCAGCGGTATCAGGCCCTGCATGACGTCTTCCACGTATCTCAGCTCCGACACTACTTTTCAGACACGTCACATGTCTTTCAACCTGAGGAGGATGAGCTTGAGGCAGATGCATCATCTTAGGGGCATCCTATCCGGGTTTTCAATCACAGTACGAAGGTTCTTCGCGGGCGTTCTATTCCTCTGGTACGGCTGCTATGTCAGCACGAGAGAGTACAAGATGAGACTTGGGAAAGGGAGGATGATGTGCGATCGCAGTGGCCAGATCTATTTGGGGATTCATATTCTACGCCACGTTAGAGAAATTTGGGGATGAATTTCTTTAAAGGGGGAAGTTTGTAAGAACTCGGACCTTCGTTTTAGGTATGTTTTTCCTTTTTATGGAGTTTTTAAGAAAAATGAACTTTCTGGAAATTTTCGAAGTACACGCCATGTACTTTCTGAGTACACGCCGTGTACTCTTCTCTATCTCGAAGCCTTGTGCTGGCCATGCCCGGGCCACACACACGGTGTGTAGGGGTGACATGGAGGCTGATTTTGACAAAGTACGGAAAAGACCCAGTACACGCCATGTACTCTAAAAGTAAGCACTGTGTACTTTATTTTTTTTCACTAAATGAACCGGATTCACACCTGACGCACAGAAACACGTCTTTCTAGGTCTCGTTCGTTCGAGAGTGACCCATATGGCTGGATCATCGACGAGCCCCTGTCTCCTTGTTCGTTCTAGGATTCGAGCATGGTCGATTGCATTGAAATCGCAGCGGTATGATCTTCCTTATACTTGAGCTTCGTCTTCTGATTCCTCTTTGTTTTCAAGTTATCATTGGTTGAGAGTTTTGTGAGTTTTCCCAAATCTACGATGTTCTAAGAAGAATCAATCATCATGGTTCACGTATATCGATCTCCTGGGATTAAGGTAGGTAGTTTGTGCCTTTCTCTTGATATTCAATGAGTATTTTGTACAAATTCCACAAATTCCCTTGGGCGTGGAATTGTGGGTTTCCTATTTTTCCCCTGATGTTTGCCTACTTTTCTTGATTGTTGTAGTAGAGGTTTATTCTTGTAAGTAGAGTAATTTATTTTATGCTCAGTTTTCTTTTCCATGTTTGTTATGCCTATTTGGCATTTTTCCAGTTTCCATGCCTAGTTGTAGGATAGTTGAACTGTTACTTTATTATGTTGTTGAGCCTTAGAATGATACCCAAGTAGTTCTTGAGGTTTACTTGGATGATACATGCACGCTCTGCATGTTTATTTTCACTCAGGAATGTGAGAACCTGGAGTAGTAGACCAAAGGTAGAATTGACGTAAGGGCTTCTCCAGATTGTCTTTAAAAATGATGCGAGACCACAGGGGGAATTGATGATGAGTTCTTCCTCACAGAGTTTGGAGTTCCTCGATGCAGGCCACAGGGGGAATGAGACGTTGAGTGATTCCCCAGAGATCATTTAGTACGATACGATACTATAGGGGGAATTAACGGTGAGTGCTTCCTCAGAGAGTCTATTTTTAATTTAATAGCTGAACCAGAGGGATGAGACTGTGTGTGCCTCTTAGTGGGTTTCCAGTAATTATAGGTTGAACCATAGGGGTTATGTTGTGAGAGATACCCAGAGGGTTGCCTTTTTTGTTCTTATTGCTAGCTATTTACTTGTGTACCTTGTTTGTTAGAACTATGGAATGTAGCTGTTGTGCTTTTCTATTTACTGCTTCATATTTTATTACTTCCATGTATTCATTGACTGTTAGGAACAAATATTTGGGTGATTTCCTACTAGGATTGTACCTCACACCCTGTTTGGGACATGCTTTTGGGAAAAAGCAGACTATGTTGTTGTAGGTATAGATAAGGGAAAGCGGCCTTCTACTTCGGGTTCTTTATTAACTAAAGCAAGAGAGCATGGGACCGAGCCGAGGCTTACGATGCTGAGGAGTATAATTTTTTTCTTTTGCACTTTGTTTTCAGTTGTAACTCAGCATGTTGAGTTGTTTACTACTTTCCATAGTCATATGTACCATGTTGCATCATTATTATGTATCCATTGCTTCGCTGTTCACTTCAATTATTGTATGCTGTTGATTGTTTCTGCTATTGTGTCTAGTTGTTTTTCTGCTGTATACTTTACCAAATGAGGGCATAGTTTCCCCACTAACTCACCAAGTCCCTCACTTCTAGTTGGAAGCCTCTGGCATTTGGGGAAACGCGCTTGAGGTCATGTGGCGAACCGGGTACAGGGCACCAGTGGAGGGGCTCCAGATTCAGGTCGTTACACAAAACTACTGATAACACTGTATGTTTACTACAACCTGGGAATAATGGTTACTCGAAATCTCCATACAATCATTCAATAGTTGGTGTTTTTTATGGTTTAAACACCTAAATCATGAATTAATTCTTCAATATGATCCTCTACGTCATTATGAATATCGTCATCAGCATTGGATGTTGAATTTTCAGTTCTTTCACCATGCCAGATCCAATGTGTATAATTAATTCTAAATCCATAACAAATGAGATGATCCTTGATTTCTCTAGAGTTTAACTTTTTCATATTTATACACTTCACACATGGATAGAAATTCAAATCAATGTTTTAAAGATGTCGTTTAGAGAATTCCAAAATATTATCAGCCCCTTTTTCATATTCACTAGTGGTTCTTCATAAATGAATCCAATTACGATCCATTAAATACCTTATATCACAATATATTTTGTGAATATACTAAAACATATAAACATTTAAATATCTATGTGATAAATTTTAAACAAAAACAAATTTAATAAAAACTATTGATAATCAGATAGAAAACATCAGATATGAAACACATTTACAAATAGTAAACATTTTATTTTCATATTATATACAAGTGTGTTATATTGATATTATTATTTATTTGTAATATCATTCTTATAAAATTTATTAGTTCATTTTACATAGTTGTTGCATTATTTTGATGTTGCATGTATCAAAAGTATTGAAGATTGTATTAATTTAAAGGATGTAGTGATTGAATTGGGTGAAATTTGATTGGAGTCAATGTAAAAAGATGCAATTTTTGAAAAGGATATTTAAGAACTTTTGTTGACAGAATATTTACACATGTCCTAACACATTTAAAATAAAATATAAACTATTAATTGAAGAAAATCAATAACAAAATTAATTGATAAATAATTTAACTACAAAATTTAAAAAAACATTCAAAATTTGATGTTTAACCTGAATGGAGATCCTCAATCCAAAATGTGTTCTATATAATGAGTTAAATAAAAAACACTACAAAATCTATACCATCAATTATAATAATAACGAAAAATAATGATAAACAACAACTAAAATCAAACCACCATTAAAAGTGGCGTAAAATTGGGTTATGGAAGAAGAAGAAAATGGAAGATAAATCAAGAAAGGATATAGAAGAACACAAACCGAAAATCATTAAAATGGGCTAAAACCATCAACAATGGCTGTCAAAGATCACAAATAGGGATTTGAATGTCTTCACGAGTCGAAGGTGCCACCATCAGTTTCAATTTCAAAGATCCAACAAAATGAGGGTTTCGTGACCCCGATAAATTTTAAAATACATTCAGCATCGATTTTGAGAAAACTATTGCCCATAATCCTTTTTTTATTTTCAGCGTTAGTTTTTACCAGAACTAACGCTGAAAATATATATGTTTCGTATTTTTGGCATCGGTTTTAGACAAAAATGATGCCAAAAATAGCACTTATGGAGTCGGTTTTCCTCCAAACTGACCCCAAAACATTTTTTTGATTTTCTGCGACAATTTTCACAAAACCAATGCAAAATATCATCAAATAGTGGCTTCTTGTGTTGGTTTTCATAAAACTAGTTCCAATAAGTTCCTACAAATACTATTTGCGTCGGTTTATAAAAAAATGACATTATTAAGTCGACGATAAATCCCTTATTTCCAGTAGTGTTTCTCATGGGAGATATACTTTAATAACACCATACATCTTCTTTATCAAGATATATTATGGTAATGATGTCCGTAATATTGACTGGGGAATGTATTAACATATTCTGTTTTGTTATTTTAATAAAATGATTATTGATTACTAAATAATGTTTATTATACAATGTATTGTTATTTATTTCATCCATATGGTGAATTCAATATACATTTTTAGTGATGGGTGGGTCCTAATATTAGATATCCCCTCAATGTATTGATAAGTTTTCTGAGAAAAACTAGATTAGGTGTTTAGAATATGCCTTACCTGTTTATATACGATGTCTTGGAATGAGGCCTTGATGGTAAGACTATCATGTCTATCATTATGAATTCAATCATTAAAAAACCAGTTATTATCGTCTATGTGATTATTTATATTGTTATGTCATTAAGGGATATTTTACTATTTGATGATATTAGTTATATGAACCATTTGATTATTGTTTATCACAATAATATTATTCACAACATGGTTATTCTATGATAGATTTCATTGTACGTTATCCCCTAGTAAGAATCAAAACTCACCCTTTTTTTGTTTCATAACAATTGGGTACCTAAAGATGAACTTTACCTGATTTCAAGGTTATATTTAAGGAAATTTTAAAGGTCTCATTCTAATTTTATGTTTTATTTCATGTTTTAAATTGTAATATGAGAATTATGTATGTATATAATCTCTAAAGACTAGTAAATTGTGTGATCTTATGTGATGGTATCCATTGTAACTTATACAAATGGATGGTAGTGACCACTGGCTCAGAGTTCCTAGAGTTTGGTTTGTTACATATTCATTATTAAAATTAATATTAGGGTGTTAATTGTCAGATTTGATCTATACTTACTTTATTATGGTGGTTTCAATCCTAGATCCTTGATCATGTGTTCATTACCTATAGAATTTACCTAGAGGTTTTATAGGTGCGATTGACATAGATCTGAAGTCTAGCAATCATTTTATAGAAGTTGGGGTGATATTTTATAAAGAGATATTAAAATATCATTTTGTGAATTTCAATTTGATAAAGAGAATCAGTTTTATTAAGGAATATACATATATATACTACCATTACAAAATTTTAAAAACATTTCAAATTTATTCTTATTACATTAAATTATTAATATGTAGGTTTTTTAAAAAAATTCATGATATAAATATTGTTTCATCGTTCATGTCAGCGGTAGAACCGACCCAAACAAGAACACATCATAAAAAATAAATGAATAGAAACAAGTCATTTTATAGATATAATATAACATTTAGAGAAGAATAATTATTTCAAAATAAAGTTATACCAGGAAAATACATATTATTTGGCAAAGCATAACACTTACATTGAAGACTTGAATCTTCTCTTAGAGAGCCTCCTTGAAATGAAGGATCTGGGACTTCTTTTTGTGACTAGAGGTTACCAAATGTGAGATACGATAGATATGGAGAGAATTATGGTGGTGATTGAAGTTTAAATATAAGTAAATGTGTTCTTTGAGGTGGTTAGATGATAGTTCCTTTGATTTGTGAGATAAAGTGATATTTCTTTAAAAACTCAATTCCTTAATGTGTAAGGAATGCAATTTCCCACAACAAGATTATCCAAAGTGAAAATGTTATGACACCATGTTAATAATCCTATCATATAAAACTTTTCACATATTGTTAGAGATATTTTAAGTATATACACTTAATTTATCATATTTTATCCCATTTTACCATTAATATGGAAAAATACGGTTTCTATCTTTCTAACATAATTTTTGGATAAAAAATATAATTGACCACACTACCAAATTTGTACATTATAATTCAAAATATAAAATCGTTTTATTAGATATAATTTCTTAAATTGATAGAAATTAATTTTAATATAAGAGCACATAAGGTATAAAAAAAATTAGAATTTTTTTTTAAAATTTAAAATGATTTTATTATTATTTCTTTCCAATTACCAATCCTTAGATAAATTTTTATTTATTTATTTATATATATTATCAATAAATTATATTAAAATCAATCCTTTGTAGTTGTTAATATAATTAACTTAAAAAAACTTGATACGTATAAAAAAACTCTTTCAAGAATATTTATTTTTAACTTTAAATTATTTTAATCCTAATTATTTAAAAAAATATTTATTTACTGGACATTATTTTAATTTTTCAATAAATATTTATAAAAAAAATTTCTCATGTTTAAATAAATTATTTATTTATGAATAAATTTTTTACAAATTCTAAATTTATAAAAAAATACACCGAATAATGAAAAATATTTTACAACATAAATATCATTTATTAATTTAATATTTACATGTTTATATCATATTAATATTGAAAACCCAATCATGACCTCTTCAAGATACCTATGGGTGAGATATTAAATGGTGGTAGTCATGTGTGATGTTTCATGTAGTATTGAACTTATAGTAATTTCCACAAGCTTTAACTTCTCTTGTGTATCATTTCAGTCAAGCAGTACTATTTTTAGTCCATATTGGACTTAGTCCTTGGTAAACCCTAGTGATGAAGAGTTATCTTCATGATTTAAAAATTTGACTCGTAAGGAATTATACTACAACTTGACTCAGATGTTTCTCTTTTCTTTATAGATTTCATAATTTGGTTACTTCTATTTATATTTAACAATTCAATTATCATGATCTAATGGTCACATTATAATTTAATATTACTTCCAATAAACATATAATTTATCTCAACAATTATTTTCATGTCTAATAATATTTTAAATAGATATATAATCCTAATAAACATGTAATCTCATTTTCCATATAATACTAATGATCCTAAATATAATTCACATACTACATTCTCTTATACAACCTATCACACTTCATCCAAATCACTCATCTAATTCTACCATTTTATTCTCTCATTTCTTTTATAAATATGATTATCATATTTATAATGTGTTTTGTTCTTTTTTGGTTATAATCAACAATATATCCCCCAATGAATAATGGGATGAGGAATATTTCAATATTTTTTTTCCTGTCATTTTATCCCATTTCTAATTTTCTTTATTTTTTCCCATGTAGTTATCTTATAATGAATTTTGTTATGTTTTTTAATATTCTACTATAATTAAACAAGTAATTGTTCATTTTTTCAAGTATTTAATTTAAGATAATTTATCAGACACATAAGTTTTATTTAAAGGAAGTTTCAAAGTAAAAATCAATGGTTTTATAATAAACATCCGTAAAAAATTCACCCATGACATTAAAATAAATGAGGGTGTTTTTTTCTCATTACATCCTCAATTTCCTCCCTAGATTCCTCGAATGTAGTATTTTTTCATTTAACTTTGACTGGTTGAGTGGTCTTGTTTCAAAATACTTCATCTATATGATCTAAGATATCCACTAATTGTTCCTCATAAAGTATCCCATGTTCTAGTTGTGTAGATTTTAATATTAGTACATGTAATGGATTTGGTTTTTAATTCCTTAAAATAAATACATGAAACACATCATGCACTTGTGATTGGTTTTCTGGATGTTATAAGTGATACTCTAAAATTCACACATTATTATGAATATTTATGGGACAGATGTATCTAGAAACTAACTTTCCTTTCATCCCAAATCTCATAACCCTCTTCTAAGGGGATATTTTAAGGAAGAATTTTAAACCGACCTCAAACTCCACATCTTATAAAAAATTATCACCATATCTCTTCTAAAAACTTTTCACAACTTTTGTATATTACTAAATGGTTTAGACCTTCTCTACCATTTTCTAAACGAGATCTGATCCTAAAAACATCATCTCTCTAACTTTATTCCATCATACCAATGTTTTACATATCTTCCTATATACGTCCACATATGGTTCCATTTGGAAGTTAGAGTAGAAACTATTTCTATATGATAACTGAACTAGAGAATTATATTGATCCCAAGTTCCTTTGAAACCCATTAAAAAAAATTTAGCATGTCTTCCAAATTTTTAGTGTTCCATTCAAAATTGACCATAAATTTGTGGATGATAAGTTATAATAAATCTCAACTGGGTATCCAATTCATGTTTAAGACCTTTAAAAAATTCTGATGTGAACCATGGGTCTATATTACATATAATTAAAATTGATACTCCATATAGTATTACCAATTCAATTATATATATCATAGTATTCATATTGAGTGATAAATACTCTAAAAATATAATGAAAAGTGTTGAATGTTTAAGTTGATCCACCACTACCCAGATGGAATTATTTCTTTGAGAAGTATTATGAAGACCGATGATGAAATCGGTGGTGATGTTCCCCCATTTCCATTATTATATCGGTAATGGTTACATCATCCACGTAGATTTCTAACATTCATCTTTAACTTATTGTCACACCCATAATCAACATATATACTCTATAATATCCTTCTTTATGTTGTACAAACATAAGTGAAACTTAAAATCTCTACACATCATTATGCTTCCTCAGTGAATTGGGAAGAATGAGGTATATGTATCATTCAAAATATCCCTTTTAGATCTAGTCTGTATGGGACACATATTTAGGCTCCAAATATTATACTTCTATCTCTATCATGTTTAAACTTTTTAACATTACTATTGTATTTTGTAAATCTATATATTCCATCTAGGAACCCCTGGTATTAACATAGATGGATAGTTGGGAAATCATTTGAAAAATGTAGGATTTCATTCCATCATTTAGGATTTTAAAATCATTATTTTAAATATCCATAAATAAAGGTTAACTTTAAATTCTTATAAAGGTTGGTGTATCATTATCCATTCTAATTAGAGCATCACACACCAAGTTTTCCTTCCTAGGATGGTAATGTATTGAGAAATAATAGTCATTGATTAACTCCAAAAATCTCCATTGGTGAATTATTAAATCCTTATATGTGAATATATATATATATATATATATCTTGTGATCCATATATATATCACACTCTTCACCATAATGATAATACTACCAAATAATTAATGTAAAAAATATCACTGCTAGCTCCAAATCATACAAAATACAATTTTACTCATTCATATTTAATTATGATGATGCATAAGTTATCAACATTTAATTTTTTATAATGAAATATATTAATAAATTATTTAAAGAATCATTGAAGATCATAAATACTTCTCCACTATAGGGTGGTGTAAGTAAAGGTTTAGTGAACAACCTATTCTTAATCTCCATGATGAAATAATTACATTAGTTTTTATCTGAAAATATAACTCTCTTACATAATAACTTGGTTATTGGATTTTAAAATCCTGGGAAAAATCATCCTAAAACATTGATATTATCCATATAATCTATGAAAACTAAAAAAACTCTATCATAGTGTTTGTTATGGACTATTATTAAATCATCTCAATGTTTTAATTATTTATCAACATAACCTCACTTGTGAAAAAATTTCCCAATAAATATAAGATTTTTAGCTAAAATACATCGTTTTAAAACTTCAAATATATCTTTTTTTAAGTCAAAATAATCTTTTATAATCAATTTTTACAAATCACAATACACTCCTTTCTATTTGTGTTCTTGTTTTAGGTTTTTATATGTTCTTTTTATATAAATACGTAAATTCTAGTTCTATGTTTTATTGAATTAGATTGAACTTCCAAATTTCCATAAAATCATAAATTCATGTTGAATAGATTTCTTTTGAATATAGAGTCTTTAATGATTTATAGAATTTCATCTCAACTACACCCTTAGAATATAACAATTGAATCTTGTTATAATGATTCTTATAAATTAGATTGAGGACATCAAGGAATATAAGATTTAGATTCATTTATAATCTTATTGAATTCTACATCATATCATTTCTTAAACCGCTTCTAATTGTATATTAATTTCTATGTTTTTTTACTTAGAGCTACCATTGTGGCGTTTTCATTGTTAAGATCTATGTTCCAGTTGTAATAACATTTTCCAATTATGTATGATTAATAAGTTCTTCAGTATAAAAAATGTATCTTATGAACTTAATATTTGATGAATACTTATGTTGGAATTGTTATTGTCGATCTTATTGTTGATTTGGGGATCAAAGATAGATCTATATTCCTATAATGTAATTTCAATGAAGTCTTGGTGAATAATTAAATATTCTAATCAGTGGTAGCTCATGGATGTTCTTGGTTAAAACATAGATACTCTTATTCAGGTTATTAAATCTCCTACCACTTTGTAGTAAAAAAATAATTTTATGATTGGAATCATTTGGTAATAAAATACATTTTAGTTATTTTCGTATTTTTATCTAACACACCACACATTATTTATATTTTTTTTAATTACTGATTTCTATGTATGTATATCAATGGTTATGTTTTTATCTTCTAGTAGATTTATTTTTTCCATAGCATTTTATACATTGATATTACTATAATTGATCAGAAATTATATCTTCTAATCAGTTTACATTTTCAAGGGAGAAAATGATAAGTTGTGTTTTTTTGTTTCAATTCACCCCCACATAATGATTTCATATGTATAACTTCCAAGATAACATTTAGTATAAGACCTTATCTCTTATTAATTATTCTATAATATAGAAGAGAGTAGATATTTTTTTTTTACAGTAGGGCCACAAATTGTAGCCTTGGATAATCTCAATACTATCCAAACACTTATCGTTTTTGGAGATGACTATGATTCCTTTCATGATCAGATGAATTATTTTTGATTAAAACATGAGTTGATCGTTATTAGATAATGATTTTAAATTTCTATTTCCAAATAAGAAAATTTCTCAATTTACTAGGGAGGAAAATATAGAATATCAAGCTAACTATAATGTTTGAGATAATTTATTTTGTTATATTACTATAAATATCTAAATTTAGATATCATCATTTGAAAAAACAATTTTATTTTAGAGGAATATCAAACTTACAAATTTTGGTACTTCAAAAATCATTGAGACTAGAAAAGCAATGGCCAAAGATAATTATCAAGCAATCAAATTATTACCTCATGAATCTGTTTCCCAAATTCACCATCAGTTTATGAAGATAGATAACATCCTATAATTACTTAGAGAGTATAAAATAGTAGATTAAAAACTCATGGATAATATCATAGATATTCTTTTGAAAATAGGGGAATCTAAGTGGTCATTAATAGATGATATGAAGCATCTTACTAATATGAACCTGGATAAATTGATTGGAACATTTATATATTATGAAAATCAACTAAAAATACACTAATAATGGATGAAATGAAAAAAATAAGTTTCATTTAAATTTAATTATAGTGCTCTATGTTCTAGAGAAAAAAAATTTAATCCTAACAATTCTATGAAAATGAGTTCAAAAAATCACTCAAATAGTATGTATTAAGAATTATTGAGGAAAAAAATGATCAACTTGTAAGGTAGATAAATAGTATTTATGGATAAAAGTACTTCGGAAAAGATAATTGAAAATGAAAATATAAAAATAATAGAAGAGTGGAAATTTATTTTGGCATGATTTTTGATGGGTGAAACAATTCATAGAACATTAAACTTGATTTCCTTCATCTAAAAAAGTGAGATAAATAGTATGTGATAGTTTTAAATATAAAATTAATAAAATATTTTATAGTTATGATAGATATATGAAGCACTCCTGAAGATCCATTTTCAAATGATAATAGTGGTTTAGATAGTAATAACCTTTGAAAATGTATCTAATTTTAAGCCGATTCCCCCAAAGAATAAAATATGTTTCATAGAAAAGGTAATGGTTTAATCTATTATGAATTTATTTTTAAATTATTATTTCAATTTTTTATTAGATGATGATGATGAGTATAATTCTCTATCATTGGATGAAATTTATAGATATGTGACTTTCCATGAGAATAAAAATAAAAAATAAATTATATATTGGGATTCAGCTATGTAAGATAATGCTAAATATAATGAAAAAAATTAATCTTACATATGAGTTATATAATAAATATATCTCTATTTAAACTAAGAAATCATAATATAGTTATAAAACTAAAGTTCAATGTTAGTTGTCAAAATAATATTTTATTTAATTTTTCTTCTAAAAGGGAGAACAATTAAAATCTATTAAGAACATTGAAACATAATCATGCATCTTTTAAAATAGGTTTTAATTTAAAAAGTATCATTTCTAATCAATCTATTTTTTTCTAAAAATATCACCTGTTGTACTAAATTTTCTTCAGGATATCACGGAAGGAAACCTGATTCTTTGAAAAAAGTTAAATACTTAATAACTTATATGAAATATATTTATATATAACTAGATGATATTAAACATCAAATAGTTGGACATATATGGATTTTTAATGCATTGTTTTATCTCATTTATTGACCAAAGAATGTTTGGGTACCAAAATTTAGGCTTGATTATTTTGGTAAGAAAGGTTGAGTACCATTAGCCAAAACACATGTAACATTAATAATGTTTCTCCCCATCATATGACATGGAATATGTTCAACCTCTTAAAATTATAAAAAGTGTTGGGTGGGTGTGATACTTTTGGAGACAACATGAAAGGAAAAATTATTGGCATTAGTGATGTTTCATTTTATAGTATAAATATTATTTCAAATTTGCTTTATGTTTTATTTATTAATCATATCCTTATCAACATAATTCAATCATGTTATGGAGTTTATTCAGTGAAATTTGTCACTGATGTGTATAATGTTAAAAGCTAAGAAGGAGTCCACATCATATCTGTCGATTAGCATCATAATGCTTACATGATTAAAACATAAGACATGTGTTTTCAAACCTTACATTTTCTTAACACAGTTTAAGATTTTTCTTGGATTTGGAATTGTGTGTTATAAAATTGTAAGGTTTAGAACATATTTAAACTTTATAGGGGAGGACTAATGAAGGAGTTAAGGATCTTAAGTTAAATTTTCATAAATTCAATGGTCCTTTATAATTGTTAAGAACCCAAAGTTGAGCATTAAACTGGATAGATAAATGAAATATTTTAAACCATTATAGTTAGTGGACCTGAATATTTTTAGTCCTATAAAATTTGGAAGTACTGAAGAAAAACATTATGTGTATATCCTTGTTAATTATTATAACAGTTTTACTTGGGTTTATTTTCTTAATCTGAATTCAGAATTACTATTGTTTTTCAATAGGTTTTATTATATTTTTTAAAATAAAAAAAACTACCTGTATTTAATATCTATAGTGATCATGGTATATGGTTTTTAAGTTTCTCACTTTAAATATTTTATTATAAATGAGTTTTTAATCATAAATTCTTTGCACCAAGAACTCTATAATAGAATGGTGTAGTTAAAATAATGAATAAATTCCATTAACAAATTCTCCAGACATTATTGTGAAAATATTGTCCTATTAAGTATTTTTTGGTAAAATATTTTTGTACGAAATTTTATTTTATACATTCATTTTTACATCCACATGTTTTAAAAAACACCTTATGAATTATTGAATGATAGAAGGAAACTTGGTTTCTTTAATGTTTTTGGATATAATGTATTCTTTTTCAATACTAAATATAATTTACATAAATGTGATCTAAATATTAATGAAGATATTATTATTTGATACTATACCACAAGTAAATCAACTCTTGTTTTCAGAAAATGGACACATATAATTGAATAAATGGTGCATGTTATGTTTGATGGGGATTGCCCATATACGATGTTAAAACATCTAGATTTTAATGTGGATTTTTCATTTCAAACCCCTTAAACTCTATTTATAAAAGTTAAACCTTATCCATCAGAAGTTATATTAATATAATCAATACTTATGGAAGATTTTATATTGAATTATATAATAATTGAATCTATTCAACCGATCAAGGAGGAATTACATTCATTTTTACCTAGAAAATAGATGATCCTAAGGAATAATCCTAGTGAAAATACCATGGTTAATGTTTATAAACCAGTTAGAACTACAAGTTACACTATAAATAAATGTGAGAATATTTCATTCTTATATCTATCAGAATAAAAAATAAAAAATAATTCATTTACTGATTAATGTTTAAGAATTTATATGCAATAAGATACAAATTGATTTTAAGGGGATAATTTTTGGAGCTTGGTTGATTACCCTAGTGATCTTCTGGTTATAGGAGACAAGTGGGTATATTAGAAGTAGTGTGACAAAAATTAAATCATAGTTTATAATAAGGATAGGTCATTTGCTAAGTGTGATAACTGGGAATAACGAATAGAATATGGAGAAATGTTTTTTTCCAGTATCCAGACTCAAGTTCATCAAAATCCTATTACTCTTCACACATTTTCTGAACTATACAATATTTAAATCGAATGTAAAGTGTGTTTTTCTTAATGATTATGTTTAGGAACAAGTTTATGTTGAGAAATTACATGGTTTTGAGGAAATTAATGATCCGAAACATGTATTTAAACTTAAAAATCACTTTATGAACTAAAATATGTCTTGAGAGCTTCGTAAAAAATATTATCTAGAGTTTTACTTAGTTTTTTTAAATTAACAGAGGATCCAATTATATTTATTAATATATTTTTTAAAAACACCATCATTTTAAAAATCTATATGGAAAAAATCATTTTTTTATAAACCCTAAAAAAATGTGAATTCCATTTTTTGAAATGTATGCAAAGTGAATTTGAGATGAGTATGATGGGTTAACGTAATTATATTCCTGACATCCAAATAAATGAAAGACCATGATGAAATATCTCAACTAAACATAAGTATATCTAATATTTACTTAAAAAAATCTCTTAAAAATACCTATAATATTAGTACTTCAGTATATATCTCCAATAAACATGACTTTGATAAATCTTGGAAACTGATTAATAAATAATTATTTAGAGGAATGATCATAAATATACTTTAAATGAATAAAATTAAAATGAAAATTATATTCTTTGTATTCTTTTGTGGGTGGTTCCATCCAATCTCGAATGAATAATATCTTAAGGTTGTTAAATATAGGTTATGTTATCTTAATGGGAATTTTGAACTTAGACATTTTTATTCTTCCACGTCCGAATTTATTCTTATAAGTTATTTAGATGCTGATTTCAATGGTTATAGAATATATTAGAAGTGAATTTCTGTAACATGAAACTTTCTCAAAGAAGTTTTAGTCTCTTGGTCTAGAAATAAGATCCATTATGTCGCACTTTAAACTCTTGAAGCTAAATATGTGGCAGTTGAACGTTTTTTCACTCAATTATTATATATGTAATGCACACTCAAGGATTTATGGTTTAGTATCAAAAAAAAATCTATTATTTTTATTGAATGGACACTATTTCATTGCCTAAGAACCCTATTGATCAATAGTGATCTAAACATATGGATATTATACACTACTTCCTTCATGAGCATAAAAAAAGATATTATTCTCATGTTTATTTGAACTGAATATCATCTTGATGACATTTTCATTAATATTTTAAAATTTGAAAGGTTTTAATATATTAAATATAACTTTGGTATAATTAACTATAAGTTATTAAAATATATTATTCTTATTTTACTATCTTATAACATTTAAGATATCCTTTGGAATGTGGGGATACATTCCTCTTTTATAAATTCAAAAAAGTTTTATACATTTACATTATATTTACTCAAATAACATTGAACAAAAGTGATAAGATGTCTTATAAATATGTTTTTGAACCAAAACATACAGAAGTTATCCATATTAATTAATTTAAATGTAATTATCTTCCTTATGGTATTTTTTACTTATTTTATTACCACTTCTATTTTCAAGTTACTCATATATTTATTAAATTTTCTGTTTTTTTAAAAAGTTACTATTACATCTATTGAAGGTACTCTTAGGTTTACTGAATCTTTACCAATATACATTAAATTTACTTATTCATATGCATAGTTATGAAAAAATTATATTTTTATATAATAAAATTTTCTTTATAATTTTAGATTCTCTATTTTGACTAACTCATTGAAAAAATGATGAGTTTTTTAACTATCTTATATATATTAATATATTCTAAAAAAATCTATATTTTTTAGGTAATATCTAAAAAAATAAATTCTAGAACTGTATTAATTATAAGAAGATCATTCATATGTATTAGAATATAACTTCTGGGAAAAGTATTTGTTTACCTATCTCTGTAGTTTTTAACTTTCTTATTTCAACTTACTTTTAATTAAAAAAATGGCGGGAATGTTTTAATATTTATAATATTTTAGTGAAATATTATATACTTACGAGATATCAAAAGTTAAGGGACCACCCCACTAGGAGATTCTAGAAGAATAAATCAATGATGAAGTGGTTAAGAAAGATCATTTTTCTCTTATGAGATCAATGTATATCTCAACATGGAGTAAATTTCATTAAAGTAATGGGAATGTATTTATATTATTTATGATTACTTATCTTAACTATTGAACATGTTCTTAAATTTTTCTAAATGTCTCTTTTATATTTGGTTCTTTACTAAAATAAAAAAGCTGAATAAATTTGAGGGTTGATAGGTTTTCCTAGTTCTCCTTTAGTTTTTTCTTTTATTAAGGGGGTAACATTATATTATAATTTTAATTGTAATTTTTCATTCTTTTTATATATTTTTTAGATGAAAGGTATTATTTTAAAAAAATTTATTCATTTAATGAGGGATATTTTTCTTTATTAGAGGTTATTGTTACAAACATATTTGTTTCTTAATGGACATATTTTTCCCAAAGATGTTATATCTAGGGGAGGTTTATCAAAAATTAAATAGAGATTTAGTTTTTAATTTTTTTAAATTACCTTTTCATTTGTGTCTTATTAGTATAAAAAAGTATAATATTATTGATTAAAATAACTCTTCTATATCTTTTTTTAATTATAATACATATCATTTTATATTATACTAATATTAGGGTTTTGTATGTTTTATTTATAGGAAAACTTTACTTATAATTTTATGTTCCAATGAATTAAAGTAAACTACAGTGTTTCCAAAGAATCATGGAGTTGTGTAAAATAGATTGCATCAGAAGATGGTTTTTCACTATTGTATCCAATACCATTTCAACAAAACCGAATGATTTTATAATATGGTTCTTGATGTTTGATACAATAATTATTATAAATTGGAATAAGAACACTGAGGAATAAAACTTTGAGGAAGGGAAGATACTGATTCACTTACAATCTTGTTTAAGTCTATGTCATATTGATTCCAAAAGTGATTACAATTTTATTTTTCATTCAGTGTGTTATAATTTTATATACTGTTATGAGGTTTTTATTATGATGTTCTAAGTTCTTAATATAATTCCAGTTTTTCAATCTAGTATGATCGATCCATTTTATGGGCTAAGAATCTATATATTATGAACTTTGTGTTTGATGAATTCATGTGTTGGAAATGTTAATGATGGTTTTTTGATCAAATTGGAGTTTTAGGATATAGATTAAAATTTAAAATGTTTTATCAACGTATTACTAGTATGGACTTATATCATCTGACTAAGGATAGATCGAATAAGATTCTGATTAATTCCTGGATACCGTGAATCATGTTATCGAATATTCTATCGGTTTTGAGTAAGATTAATGAATTTCATGATTGAATGTTTTTGGTATTCAATATCCTTTTAGTGGTTTTCATATTGATATCTGATAATCCAAACATCAATTTTATTATTTTTTATTTCTAATTAGTTTTTAGATTTATCTATAGTAAAGTTTTGAACATTCAGTATATTCATTTTTACCACCACATTTAATACTTTCATATTACTGTGATTGATTTTAAACAATATGTTTTGACTAGTTCACATTTCTAAGGGAGAATTTGAATTTGTTTTTTAGACATTAAATCAACCCCCTCTTAAATTCTCTATATGTCTACCTACTGGGAAAATTGTTTACCCATTCATATGTTCAATAAAAAAATCCTAAAATTATCTTCATGTAATTCCTTTCTCTTAGAATATATGAGAATATCATCAATAAATACAACCATAAATTTATCAAGACAGTATCTAAAAACTCTATTCATAAAATCAAGAAATATAGCATATAAATTAGTAAGACCAAAAGGAATCATATGAATACATAGTGTTTATACATTGTATTGAAGTATATCATGGTTATATATTTTCTCTTCACCCTAAGATGATGATAAATAGATTTATGATCCTCTTTTAAGAAGTATTGATCCCCATTAAGTTGATTAAAAAAACTATGAATACAGGGTAGTAGATACTTTTTATTACTTTTCATCATGTTTATTTCATGATAATCAATGAAAAGATCCATTTATCCATCCTTTATCTTAATAAAGAGGACTGACTCACCCCATGGTGAAGTACATTTTCATATAAACCCCTTTTTCAAATTCTATTTTATTGACTTCTTTAATTATTTTAATTCTCTAAGGGTATTATATTAGGAATATTTGGTATTTTAATAGAACTATATATGAGTTAAATTGAAGACTCATCCTCATATTTTGTGATAAAACCAAGTAATTTTTTAGAAAATACATCATCATAATTCCGTACAATTGGAACATATTTAATTTTGATTTCCTCCCCAACCATATAGTCAATGTATCCATTATTATTATGTATCAGGTCACATATTAAGAAATTTACAACCTCAGGTAGTTTGTAATCATACTTTCATTAATATTTTATCATGGGATGATTTGAAATTTTAATTGAGATTTCCTTATTCCAAAAATTGATATAATATCTATGATGGGAGATCCAATACATAGCCAATATAACATCAAATTATACCAAAGAAAGAGTAAATTTATTTTTAGGAATTTCCTTCCCATAGACATCAATTAATTAAGAGTAATATACTTTGGATTCAATCATCCAACCACTATAATGTGTTCAATGATAATTCAATACCTTAGTTTGAGGTAGTAAACAAATATTATTATAAATCTTTCTAGATATTAAGGAATATAAATAACCAAAATTAAATAATACATTCACATTTATTGATTGGAAAATAATTTTATCTTCCACTACTTCCTTATCATGTTCTAATTTAGAAGTAGTGATTTCATATGCCCTTCTGTGATCCTTTTCCTTTGCAGGTTGTAATGTTGACTCTACTTATTTTCCTTTGGATTAGGTAATTGGTTTAAATAATGCTCAAATACCTTACATTTGAACAATTGAAGTTTGGGTGGTGAATTAGTAGTGAATTTATTCTCCTTTATCATTTTAATTTGAATATTTGAATTAATTTAATAATTATGTGCTTTATTTCTATCCCTACAACTCGTAAAACATCTTCTTAGTCTTTTAAGGAAATTTGTCAGTTGGTTCCTTCCACATTTTTGTCATGTGGTTGGTTGAATTTTCATTCGTCCAAATTATTTATCCTTTGAGTTTCTATTAAACTCGATTTTCTATTTCTTTCCTCCAAATCCATTAGAATAATTAGAAAAAAAGATTTCTATTTCCACCTTATAGATACCAAAGTCTCTTATGGATAATGCCTTTCAAAAACATGGTTTTAAGACACTAAAGAAAAGGTCTGCCTTATTTTAACAATAATAATAAAATTTTAGTTTTTCCTTGAAATGGACATGAAAATTTAATCATATGAACCAATAAATTCATCCTACCTTTACTTTAAATCAAGTAATTATCACTTTATTTTATGTCAAAGTGATTGCCAAAAATATTTGGTGAATAATATTTTATTAAACCCCCTAGCCCAATTAGTCAATTTATTCATTTTTCCTTGTGTTCTTGATCAAAGTACACCATTTCTCTACTTCACATTTCAAATGATAACCAACCAAGATCACATTTTCTTGTTTTTTTATAATTTAAGAAAATAAAATGTATTCTCTATCATGTTGATTAATTTCTCAATAATTAGTGGATCATAAGATCCACTAAAGGATAATGTTTATTGATACACAAAGGACTAGATATAAAGTTTCTAATTTATTAGTGAATTCTATATTTTAACATGATTAGAGTTATTATTAATAACCTAATAAAAAATCCATGAATTTCTACACCTAATCTATCAACCCATTTGGTTTTTGATTGAGGAAATGACTTCATTATCCACTGTAATCATTGTTAACTCAGTTTATCATGATTATAGTCATTTTATAAAACTAAAAAAGGATTAATGTGAGAAATAAATAATAATACCTTAACAATATAAAAGTTAAAATCCTTTAAATTTGATCAATCAAACCTGTAATGGAATAATTCATAACACCTTCACTTTAACCTATGGTAATTTCGGTTGTTCTAGGTTTATTAACGTTTAGTTCTCATGTACTTAATTACCTAATCTCTAAATATAACTACAAATTTATCTAAAATAAGATGAGATGAACCAAGCATAACATGCATATACTTTACATCATTTCCATAATTAAACATCACATCCCCCAAATGAAACACATAATCCTAAAACACAAAGACTAAGTGTCTTTGAATATTTTCTATATAAATGTCTTATTGAAAATTATTTCTTCAACATCTCCTATAAAATTCATCACACATTACTTCTACTTAGGAATATTTCTATATGTAATTATATATGGAAATGGGAAATATAAGGAGTCATATCAAATTCTTGGTAAGGTAAAATATTATCAACAATTCATAAAGGGTTAGATCATAATCATGTGATAAAATTAAACCTGGGAGAAATTAATGATTGAAAATATCATGGGATCATTAGAGTTGATTATAAGATAGGGTAAAATAAGATAAATCTAGTAATGTGAATATAAGACCCAAAAAGGATCATAATGTAAACATAATACATATATCATGGAACAAGAACATGTTATAGTAGTTATAAACAATTGAAACATTGCATAGAAATATAAAAAACCCAAAAGCAAAAAAATCATAAAATATGTCAAGGTTAACCACTAAAACCATCATATCAAAGTTGACTAAGAATCACTACCTAAATCCCCTGACATAAGGGGGTAATGAGTCTCTACCTACATCACATAGTGGATTAATCATCCTTACTTGCTGTAGAGACCCGAAGCTTGACATACATGGACAATACATTACTTTTTCGGAATACTTAAAACATAACAAAAAAAGACACACAAGGATCGTAATAGTTTAGTGTCTTTGGAAGCTAGGAATGTAATCTTCTAATCGTGGTGAAAGCTCTTCAACATCTCCCATAAAGATATTCCACTTTTTGTTTCCTTACCTAAAACCTTTATTTCAATCCTGGGGGAAAATAAAACATAAAAAGGGTGAGCTAAAATTATCAGTAGGGGTATGCATGGATAAAATAAATCATACCATATACATTTTAACTTAAAAACATGAACATAATGTTTAAACATCAAAATCTTGAGCAATGACATAAAACATGGAAGAACATAAGGAATAGATAATAATGGTACATAAATCATGATAAAATAGCATGGGAATGAAACATTTAATTGTGGAATTAATTAAGCACATGTAATTATTTCTATAGTAGCCAAGGCATTGCTGCCAAGACCATCTTAGTGGACAAAGTCCCTTTCTGAATCAAGTTCACTCCTCGTTTCAGTCCTGTAACACTGAACCGGATTAACTTACCATTCCTGCCATGTCTATCTCATGAGATATAAATCTTTACCCAATTCATTGGAGGGAGATATAGGTCCCACCCATCTCATAATGAAATAATTCTTACTTGTGCCACAAAATAAACATACATCATTCATAATAACCCAATAAATAAAATGGGTTTCATAAACATCATCACATCTTCACATAATATATATAAAATAAATGGATATCATTTCATAATAAGAAAAGTGAAACAATTTAAATCATAGAGAAATTATACTTGAATCATACACATATGAAATAATTTCATCTTAGATGGAAAATGGTTTTGATAATGCACTTGAAATGAATTCTTGAGGAAAATATCCTTTCTTCTTGAAAATCATTTTCTTTTCACAAAATGCCATAAAATTTTGAAAGAAAGATATTTTGTTGTAAATGGTCATGAAATCGTTTGGAGGAATCTTCATGTAAATAAGGCTTTATAAAATTGTAAAAATCCATTCGTGTCGTACAAGTTAAAAAAAACATTCATCTCGTACTTTTGCCAGAAAATTCAAAAAAGCACCTCATAACGTAAACAAAAGAAAAATTCCTTACATACCATGTAGTAAAAGTCAAAAGCGTTAAAAAGGACTTAAAACATACATGAAAACACTTTTATAAAACATGGACATGGATGATAGAAATAACCCCAGTAAATACTTACGAATAAGCAATCTCGGATAAAAATGAGATTTGCAAAATTATCCCTTACCTTAGGTCCGATATGTTTCGTACGTATCTGAAACTCCTGTATAATGATTTAAATAATGTCATTGACTTATTACAGAATCATATTCATTGTTATGATATCATATATGATTCACTTATGACTTTATATAACCCGTCCGTTTGTAAATTCCATGTTAAAGAGCGTTTTGGATAAAATCGTTTCATTTGTCGTCCGTGTTTTGACTTGTAATTATTCATATGATTACTTAAATCATGATTACTTAATTCCAGAATATAAATCATGATTTATATATAATATATATACAGAATATACATATATATAATAGATCTATAAATGGAAAGAAATACACCATTCATGGAGACGGTAGGTCGTACGTACGCATGACCGTTGTTTTCATTTCCTCATGAATTAAATGGAATTAATTGGATGAAACATATATATATACATAAATACAGTATCATTATTATGTCATATATTTCATGATTACTTATTATATATACTTTATAATCATTTATGAATGGTTAATCATTGACAATGAATCTCATCGCGACGTGGAGACGGTATTCCGTACGTACGCACGAACGATGATATCGTTCCCATGATCGTGGAATTTTATTGGAGTGTATGTATACTATAACAGAATCAATATAACTTTACAATAATCATATATAGTTATTATTTACACCATTATACCAATCCAAGTAAGGTGGTGGTGGAAAATAGATTACACCACGGCGTGAAGACGGTATTCCGTACGTACGTACGCGCGATGATTTCATTTTCCTTAGGATGGATAGATGGTGAAATAAGGTTGTCTCATACTTATAATAACATATCCGTATATGAGTGATACTTATGTTATTACTTCATAATGAAACAACCTAATAAGAATAATTGGAAGAAGAAATAAATTTGAAAGAATCGGTAACGGACATTACCTCTTCTTTGAAGCGCCACTTTGAGATCTCCTCTTAGGAACTAAAATTGGTCTTTTAAGAAGACAAGGACCTCTAGGATGTTTCTATGGAAGTGGAGAAGAGAACTTTTCAGGGGTTTTCTGAGCTTCAAGGCTCAAAATGGTGTGAGGAAGAGAGGGAGGAGGTTCCCTTTTATAATGGAGGAGAGGGGCACCTTAGGAAAAACTAAAAATATTATTTTATTATTAAGTCATGTTCAGTTTTTAATGACTCAAAATTGATTTATTTAGAAGCTAAGGTGGGTATGGGTCGAAATTATATCATCCAATATAATTTAGACAAGTTTAGGTTTCTATTTTAACAATATCATTTATATTTAACTTTAAGTTAAATAATTTTTCTTTTACCGTGTCTTCTTGTTTTCTTACACTATAAGGTTAATAAACATACTATAACAATCCAAACAAACCCCAAGTTGTTTATTATTAATAAATATATTATTATCTAAGTCATTTTTCCAAACCGTATATTTTTATGAATAAAATAACAATTATTAATATAATATTTGTTTTAAAATCTATTTGATGTCAATTTTGACACTATTTGGTAATTGTTTTTTTAAAAACCATAACAAAATTATTAGTTTGAAAAAAGTTAACTAAATCAATACTAACATGTCATATTAATCTTTAAAATTAGTTTAATTCATAAAAAGTCTAAAATTACATTTATTTGGGTATTTATAACATCAATTATGTCAATATTTCATTAATAAGATATTTATTGTATCATCATTGTGTCATATATAAATTAACTTATTTTAAGTTTAAAAATTAAAATTAAAATACCATTATGTAGGAAATATTTTTATCTTTCTAATGAATATTTATAGTAGAATTTGTCTTATGTATAACCCTTTATTTAAAATTATTTAGTTATTAAACATTTATTTTAACTATTTTAACCCTTCTTTAAATAAATTAATAATAAATGTCATAATCGAATCCAAGTGGGCCTAAATGGTCATATTTTATTCCTAAGGTTGTTTTTGGCCGAATTACACTTATCCAATATAATTAGGAGATGTTTTAGGGTAATAGTAATATCATTTTTACCCATCATTACCCTATTTACTTTTAACCGTGGTAAGAAAAATAAAAAGTTACTATTCACCAAAAATTATTTTCATCTCATTGAACCACATTTTAGTCCTTGATATTAATCGTGTCTTTCTGATTTTCGAAATTCCACTCACAGAAGCGGTAAAATTATATTTTATGAAAAATTCAGTTTTTTAACAACAACTTAGTGGTTTCACTATTCATCAAAAAATGAAAGTTTCCAGAAAAATACCAAAAATTAGGCCTAAGCTATATTTGATATTATGAATTCAAAAATGATGTCTATTTTATCAAATTCAAAACATATCAGTTACATTAACTAATTTAAAAATTAATTCTCAACGTCAAACCAAATAGCGTGTTTTTAAGAGATAATAACTATCCAAAGATTGACACTTGTTTATAACTGGTTTAAATGTGAAATTACATCCAATGAACAACATTGTATTAAATTGTAAAAATATATTCTAAATATACTTTAAAACCACTCAAATTAATAATTTATCACTATTAATTATTTCGATTAAAAAAGTTTTTTTTAATTAAAATTTAGTAATTTTCACTATTCATCAGAATATGAAAGTTATCCGAAAAGTACCAAAATTTCACCCTAAGCTAATTGTGATATTCTGAATCCAAAAATGAAGTCCATTTTGAAATATAAAATTTCAAAAATTGGGTATTACTATTCATAATGGCTAGTTCATAAAAATATTATAATAATATCTCATTTAGTGAAACTCGGTATTGCGTACTATACACACTATCGTGGAAGGTCGCAATTGCGTGTAATGCCAGCCAAGTCAGGGATGTGTGTAGTGAAAACTCATTTTGGTGTAGTGTACAACACAATACATAAATAAAATTAAAAAGAGTATTTTTCATAAAATCTCGGGGTGTTACATTCTACCCCCTTAAAATGAATTTCGCCCTCGAAATTCATCGGGGTTATAAATGGTTTACTACTCGAAAGTTTTTTTAACAGAAACCCACATCGTAAAAAGGAATACCAAAACTTGGTTTTAATAACTAACGTATGAAACGTAACGGTTACCCAAATTAACTAATCATTTGGTTTCTACATAGGAGAACATAGGTGAAAATATGGATATGGAAGAGAAATCTAACCGTCATGTTCTGATGGAGAGTGGTAGAGAACATGGCTATGAAAAATCCAACAATCACAAAGCCATAAATTTTTGATGATATAGGGTACCATCTGATTCATTGGATATAAGGGCACTAGGACAACATTTTTGGTTTTCAAGATCATTTCCCTAAAGTTGAAGAATTTGAATTAGAATAAATACTTACTTTATTTTGGTACAATCTCACTGTTGTTCGTGCCTTGAAAAGTTTTCACTTCATCTCTTAAAGAAATGAAGTTGAATTTTTTATTCGTGAAATGTTAGCAGATCATTTGATAGAATGACGGGTCATTCCATCTGTCTCAAACAAAAGGTTAGAAAAAGTTATTAAATATACATAAGTCAATCTATAGTGAGATTAATCATATATGGTTCCTAAAATGGACTTATACTTCATATATCATACTGCATAATATAATAAAACTAGTTTCTACAAAATAGGGACTTCCTGTAGGCCAGTGGTAGGCGATAAAGGCCAGTTGCACTTCGGTTGTGGGTTCGATTCCCACAGCCTTGTTCGACACGATGGGATGTCGCCCGTCCTGTAGGTTGTCCTTTTTCTGAAACTACATTACTATAAAATCCCATCAGTAATATCGAAAAAATTTCTATCCTTAAACAATACTAACATATGTCCAACATAATCCATTCTAATATTTAGGCTTATCTAAAATACTTCGGTCCAAGCTCATAGTATAAAGAAAATGATTACTTGAAATGTCATCAACCAAGCATGTGAATACAATCATTTATCCCCCATATATCTTGTTGGTCACATTCCAATCATGTGAATACCTTAATCATGTATTCTCTTGAAAAAATGAATACCCATTAAACCTTAGTGAAAAAATGAACGATACCAAAATTCAAAAATTCTATATACTCAAACCATGATATAACCTTCACTTTATATCAGTCATGAGCTCATGAATACTGTCAAACATTTCATTTTCTCCTTATCCCTTCATTATGCACCTATCATCTTCTTTCCAAAAATATCTCAATCACTTTCCATGGTTACAGGTACCATAAAATTATTAAAAACCTCAATAGACCAATACATAAATATTCCAATATTCCACGATACTATATACAACATTATTTTGGAATCCCATTACATAAAAACTTATTCATTCCACCACATCATTTTCATATTCAACATCGCCAATAGTGATCGCATGTGACTACCCTTTGTCCTTTGCCTTAAGTGGTTGCTCATGTCGATCATCACTAACCCTTGGATTAGGGCATTTATTATCATAATTCCCTATTTCCTTTCACTTGAAGAATCGAAGTGTTGGTGGTGCGTTCTCTGTAGTCTTTTCTTTATTCACATCATTAGGAACCCTTTTTCCATTAATTCGACAGTCAGCTGCTCGATGACCTTCTGTTCCACACTTAAAACATTTTCTAGTCCCTTTAAGACAATCTCCACCATGGTTCTTTCCACACTTTGAGCATAAGGAAACATTCATCTTCTTTTCACCATTATTCTAAGATTTCTTATTGAACTCCATCTTTCATTTCCTGTCAAAACCATGAGATGGATATGTAACACCAACTTCCATTTCTACCTTGATAGCACAATGAAAAATTTCTTCATAGCTATTGAAGTCTCTTATAGCTAATTCCCTTCAAATACTTGGTTTTAAGCCACTGAAGAATCGATCAACTTTACTTTCAGGTTGGATGATAAAGCCAGATGCATAGCTTGCAAGCCTTGTAATATTCGCTTCGTATATACCAACAGATTCATCATCCTTTATCTTTAGTTCAAGAAACTACTTCTCCATCTTTGTATGAAGAATACGAGGGAAGTACTTATTTAAAAATAAGTTGTGAACTCGTCCCATTCCATGGACTCAATTTCATCTCTTGGCCTCATATTATTGATAAGATTCCACCATTGATCAGCTTCACCTTCCAAACGATATACTGCTAAGATGACGTTATCATGTTCAGAACATTGAAGAACTGAAAATATCTTTTCATTGGTACTGATCCATTGTTCAGCAACAAGTGGATCAGAAGACCCACTGAAAGAAGGTAGATGATACCTCAAGAAGGACTCAATAGAATATTGTTCCCTTATCTGCGCATTTGGAAGTCCAGAATGATTCATAGCTTGTGTAAGTATAGAAATAAGATTTTGAACTCCATCTCCCATAACATTTGTTTGTTCAAGAGGACAATCATTGCATTGTCCATTGCATTGATCAACACGGTTCCTTCGGGTTCCATCCATCGTCAAAAACCAAAAAAGAATAGTGTGAGAGGCAATAATCATGCTAGGGAAAACAACATAAAAAAGGGGGAGTACCTTCAATATCTAACATCTTAGGTTTAATTCTAAGATTGTTAGCACATTTCTAGGACTATAACCTATACTTATACAAATTTTTAGGGACATCCATAGACATACCTTAGAAATATCTCTAGGTTTCTCAAAAAAGTTCCCGCATCTTAGTTTCCAAAGGTTGACTAAACCTTTACTCTGATACCAACTGTAGAGACCCAAAGCTTGACGTACATGGACAATACATTACTTTTGCGGAATACTTAATACATAACAAAAACAGACACACAAGGATCGTAATAGTTTAGTGTCTTTGGAATCTTGGAACGTAATCTTCTAATCGTGGTGAAAGATCTTCAACATATTCCATAAAGATCTTCCACTTTTTGTTTCCTTACCTAAAACCTTTCTTTTGATCCCGGTGGAAAATAAAACATAAAAAGAGTGAGCTCAAATGCTCAGTATGGGTAAGCATGGATAAAATAAAACATACCATATACATTTGAACTTAAAAACATGAACATAATATTTAAACATCAAAATCTTGAGCAACAACATAAAACATGGAAGTACATACGGCATAGATCATAATGGTACATAAATCATGACAAAATATCATGGGAATAAAACATTTAATTGTGGAATCCGTTATGCACATGTAATGATTTCCATAGTAGCCAAGGCATTGCTGCCAAGACCATCTTAGTGGACAATGTCCCTTTCTGAATCGAGTTCACTCCTCACTTCAGTCCTGTAACACTGAACCGGATTAACTTACCATTCCAGCCATGTCTATCTCATGAGATATAAATCTTTACCCAATGCATTGGAGACAGATATAGGTCCCACCCATCTCATAATTAAATCATTCTTACTTGTGCCACAAAATAAACATACATCATTCATAATAACCCAATAAATAAAATGGGTTTCATAAACATCATCCCATCATCACATAATCCATATAAAATAAATGGATATCATTTCATCATAAGAAAAGTGAAACCATGTAAATCATAGAAACATTATACTTGAAACATACACATATGAAATAATATCATCTTAGATGGAAAATGGTTTTGATAAAGCACTTGAAATGAATTCTTGAGGAAAATATCCTTTCTTCTTGAAAATCATTTTCTTTTCACGAAATGGCATGCAATTTTAAAATAAATAGATTTTGTTTTAAATATTTATGAAATATTTTGGAGGAAGCATCATGTAAATAAGGTTTTATAAAACATTAAAAATTTATTCGTTCCGTACAAGTTAAAAAAACATTCTTCTCGTAATTTTTCCGGAACAGTAAAAAAAGTACCTCATAACGTAAACAAAAGAAAAATTCCTTACATACCGTGTAGTAAAAGTCAAAAATGGGTAAAAATGACTTTAAAAATACATGAAAACACTTTTATAAAACATGTAAATGGATGATAGAAATAACCCCAATAAATACTTACGAATAAGCAATCTCGGATAAAAATGAGATTTGCAAAATTATCCCTTACCTTAAGTCCGATATGCTTCGTACTTATATGAACCTCATGTATAATGATTTAAATAATGTCATTGACTTATTACAGAATCATATTCATTGTTGTGATATCATATATGATTCACTTACGACTTTGTATTACCCGTTCTTTTGTAAATTCAATGTTCAAGAGCGTTTTGGGTAAAATCGTTTCATATGTCATCCGTGTTTTGACTTGTAATTATTCATATGATTACATAGATCATGATTACTTAATTCCATAATATAAAACATGATTTATATATAATATATATTCAGAATATACATATATATAATAGATTGATAAATGGAATTAAATATACCGTTCATGGAGACGGTAGGCCGTACGTATGCATGAACGTTGTTTTCGGTTCCTCATTGAATTGAAAGGAATTAATTGGATGACATACATATATATACATAAATCCAGTATCATTATTATGTCATATATTTCATGATTACTTATTATATATACTTTATAATCATTTATGAATGGTTAATCATTGAGAATGAATCTCATCGCGTCGTGGAGACGGTATTCCGTATGTACGCACGAGCGATGATATTGTTCCCATGATCGTGGAATTTTATTGGAGTGTATGTATACTCTAACAAAATCAATATCACTTTTCAATAATCATATATAGTTATTATTTACACCATTAAACCCATCCAAGTAAGGTGGTGGTGGAAAATAGATTACACCACGACGTGGACACGGTATTCCATACGTACGCACGCACGGTGATTTCATTTTCCGTAGGATGAATAGATGGTGAAATATGGTTGTTTCATACTTATAATAACATATCAGTATATGAGTGATACTAATGTTATTACTTCGTAATGAAAAAACCTAATAAGAAGAAGTGGAATAAGGTATAAAGTTGAAAGAATCGGTAACGGACATTACCTCTTCTTTGAAGTGAATCTTTGAGACCTCCTCTTAGGGCACTAAACTTGGTCTTTGAAGAAGACCAGGACCTCTAGGATGTTTCTAGGAAACTTTAGAAGAGAATTTTGTAGGGGTTTTCTGAGCTTCAAGGCTCAAAATGGTGTGAGGAAGAGATGGAGGAGGTGCCCTTTTATAAGGGAGGAGAGGGACACCTTAGGAAAAACTAAAAATAATATTTTATTATAAAGTAATATTCGGTTTTTAATAGCTCCAAATTGAGTTATTTAGAAGATAAGGTGGGTATGGGTCTAAATCCTATCATCCAATAGAATTTAGACAAGTTTAGGTTTCTATTTTAACCTTATCATTTGGATTTAACATTAAGTTAAATAATTTTTCTTTTATCGTGGCTTCTTTTTTTCTTACACTATAAGGTTAATAAACTTATTATAACAAGCCAAACGAACCCCAAGTTGTTTATTATTAATATACATAACCTTATCTAAGTAATTTGGCCGAACCTTAGATTTTTAGGAATAAAATAACAATTAATAATATAATATTTGTTTTAAAAACTATTTGATGTCAATTTTGACACTATTTGGTAATTGATTTTTTTGAAAATCCTAACAGAATGATTAGTTCTAAAAAAGTTAACTAAATCAATATTAACATGTAATTGTAACCTCGAAAATTATTTTAATTCATAAAAAGTCTCAAATTACATTTATTTGGGTATTTATAACATCAATTATGTCAATATTTCATTAATAAGATAATTACTACATCATCATTGTGTCATAAATAAATTAAATTATTTTAAGTTTAAAAATTACAAATAAACTACCATTATGTAGGAAATATTTTTATCTTTCTTATGAATATTCATAGTCGAATTTATCTTATATATAACCCTATATTAAAAATGATTTAGTTATTAAACTGTGGTTTTAACTATTTTTACCCTACTTTAAATAAATTAATAATAAATGTACTAATCTAATCCAAGTGGGCCTAAATGATCATATTTTATTCCTAAGGTTGTTTTTTTCCGAATTACACTTATCCAATAGAATTAGGACATATGTTAGGGTAATAGTAATATCATTTTTACCCTTCATTACCCTATTTACTTTTAATCGTGGTAAAAAAAAGTAAAAAGTTACTATTCACCAAAATTTATTTTAATCTCATTGAACCACATTTTAGTCCTTGATATTAACTGTGTCTCTCATATTTTCGAAATTCCACTCAGAGAAGTGGTAAAATTATGTTTTATGAAAAATTCAGTTTTTTAACTGCCACTTAGTTGTTTCACTATTCATCAAAAAATGAAAGTTTCCAGAAAAATACCAAAAATTAGGAATAAGATATATTTGATATTATGAATTCAAAAATGATGTCTATTTTATCAAATTCAAAACATATCAGTTACATTAATTAATTTAAAAATTAATTCCCGTCGTCAAAACAAATAGCGTGTTTTTAAGAGATAATAACTATCAAAAGATTGATACTTGTTTATAACTGGTTTAAATGTGAAATTACTTCAAATGAACAACATTGTATTAAATTGTAAAACTATATTATAAATATACTTTAAAACCACTCAAATTAATAATTTATCACTATTAATTATTTCGATTAAAAAAATTTGTTTTTAATTAAAATTTAGTAATTTTCACTATTCATCAGAATATGAAAGTTATCTGAAAAGTACCAAAATTTCACCCTAAGCTAATTTAGATATTCCGAATCCAAAAATGAAGTCCATTTTTAAAGATAAAATTTATAAAATTTCAAAAAGTGGGTATTACTATTCATAACAGCCAATTCATAATAATATTATAATAATATCTCATTTAGTGAAACTCGATATTGCGTACTACACACGCTATCGTGGAAGGTCGCAATTGCGTGTAATGCAAGCCAAGTCAGGGATGTGTGTAGTGCCAGCTCCTTTTGGAGTAGTGTACAACACAAGACATCAATAAAATTAAAAGGAATATTTTTCATAAAATCTCGGGGTGTTACACTTGCATCCCATAATAATCTCATGATAAATAAAACTTTACCTAACCATTGTAGGGATATATTGGACCCACTCACCACATAATTAAAAACCATATACTTATGTGCCGTATGAAATCAACCATACATAATATCATGAAAAAACTATATAAATAAGATGGGATACATAACCTTTTTAAATAGTATTATATAATAGGAAATTAAGAATTAGATTAGTTGATACCAAAAAATTTGTCACGACCCATCCCAGTGGGGCCCGAGCCGCAACTCCCCAAGCATGCCTCCAATAGGCCAAGGGCTAGTGACTAGCACCGAGTAGGCATGCTACTAACATGGGAGGCATTTCCAATAAACCTGTACACACGCACACACATCTCTAAGCCCACAAAGCTGAAAAGTAAAAACTACTAAAAATGGAAATGCATGCATACAATAAAAATCCCAACCAACAGAGTACGACAGGAATGTAAAGTACAGAAAGTGTAAAACCATGGGCCAAAACTATAATCCCACCAAAAGAGAGTCCATAACAAAGTCCAACTTGTAAAGAAAGGTGTTGGGACTGCAGTCTGTAGCCGTAGGGACACACCTCGGCCTGTTTGATCTCACTGAGTACCGTCTGGTCCTGGTCCGCCTAGAATCATGTCAAAGGCTCACTCATCTTCACAAGACACGACACGTGCGGGAAAATCCCATGCAAGGGTGAGTATAACAATACCTAGTAGGAAACCCTGAAACCAAAAAGGAAACACAACAAGGGAAACCAAAAAGGAAACACAACAAGGGAAAATACCACAAAGGAAAGATACAGTCATCTCCACACAGTATATGTCTATAGATCATATAAAAATAATATCCAGATATACTCATACACGATTGACTGTCACAAAACCACCACTAAGATCCAGCTCGAAGATTGCACTAAGCACATAACAAGGATAACACACTCCTAGGTCTGAAGAGAGAGATACGAAGTACTCGTTCCGGGAGAACACACTCCACAAGCACTTTGTGAATATGTTGCTCAGATGAGGATCACGACCAAGTCATGGGGTGATTCCGACAACTCAGTCTGAGCTAATCCACTAAGAAGAGGATCAGCGCCTGGGTAAAGTTGGTCACGTCGATTACAAGAACTCTACCTAGGGTTCCAGGAATGAATAGAGGATTCGGCTCTAAGTCTCATAGAGGGGATTCCAACAACTCTATTCAGGAAGTTCTGCTGAAGGGATCATACTCTTGTGTAAAGGAAATGATACCAGAACCTTCAGGAAAAGTACCAAGGGTACGAACCCTAAGAAAACTAGTCCAAGTCATAGAAGGCAAGCAGCTCAAGTCATTTAAGACAGGTTACATGACGTGAAGTATGGTTACACTCTGTTTTCCTTGACCCTGGGTACTACCTGTGTAAACGGCCCATGTCATTCATTCAAGCCGAGTAAAACCAAACTACACGGCGTGTAGAAAAAGTACATGCCGTGTTCCTTGACCCCAGGTACTGCCCGTGTAACCAGCATGTGCCAGCGTTCAAGATGTGTAAAACCAAAATACATGGCGTGTAGAAAAATTAAAAGTCGTGTTCCTTGACCCCGGGTACTGCCCATGTAAACGGCTCGTTTCACTCAGCTTGTTGGATAGAAACCAACTACACAGCGTGTAGACGATTCACACGCCGTGTCCGAGCACCTAGGGCTCACTCCGTGTACGCTGGCCATGTACCCGTACATGGTCTCTGCCAGTGTTTGTGTCGCCTGCCCGTATACCAGTACATGGGGTATCCCGTGTATCTGGTCATGTCTAGCAGAGGAGGGGTATACACGGCGTGTTCGTGGTTGTGTACCCTACTTGTCTCCGTGTACTCCCAAAGTACATGCCAGGTAAATCCACCGATGAACACACGTCGTGTAACCCATACTACACGGCATGTTGTCGGGAAATTTCCAGAAGTGTCGTCTTCCTCCACGCACCTCAGTTGATCCTCCGGATCTTGATCCAACTGTCCGATCATCAAGAAACTCCAGATTTGGGGTCGTCCTGCTCCTACGAAACCGATTCCATTTGTTTCGGGCTCCCAATAGGCCATGATGGCACGTCCTGATCCGTCCGCATGAAAACGCTCAAAGAACAGGAATTCCGAACCACACTGATTTGTCTGCCACCATCGTCATCGCACCTCCTATAGGTTGTCTCAAGGTTGGATCTTTGATTTCATATCGTTGCGACAACAAACGGATGTGCAATGATCGAATCCCTCAAAGAACACATATAAATCACACGAAGAACGCGTAGGAATTGGGAGAGGAAAACACAACAATTGAGAGGGACGAACCTCGATCAATGTTCGTGTCAATCTCGATTCGTCACCGTTATAATTTTTAATGAAAACCAAAATAAATTTCAAGAATCAAATCCCCAAAATTCCCAAAAAAGCCTATCCCGCAAGAACGATCAATCTGCGGATAATCTGTTTTTGGATCAGTCCACGTTCATCATGGAAATCAAAAACGGGGAAGAAATAACAATTTAAACATCCTACCTGAAATCTGCGATGGTCGTTGGTGAAGATCATGTTGTTGTGTCGTCATCGCCGCATTAGGAGGTTTTCTCCAGAGCCTCCAGAGCCGCCAAGGGTTTCAGGGTTATGAGGTTTTTAACCCTGGACCCTTGCACCAACCATTAATTAAAAAGGTAAGGGATATCTGTTGCAGCAGCTTTAAATGATTTCGCTGTATAATAAAATATTTTTATTTAAATATTTTATTACTCTTACGTCCCAAAAACCAGATTCCATGACCGACCTATACCGACCGAGGTTAGGCCTCACCTAAGGTAAAAACGTTGTTCCGAACACAATGGTGCCCTCGGATTTCTGATCTGCGCACCCGTTCAGGATTTATTCTAATTTTTTCATGAAAACCACATGCGCGTGCAATTTAATTATTAAATTAATTTCAAATATTTTTTCTGGGATCACCGGGCCTCGGAACTGCACGTCGTCTCAGAGCCTGGTCTTGAAATAATTCCCATATAATATTAAAACAATACATGGAAAAATACGGGACATTACAAAATTAATCACATAAAATAAATATATTACCATATAATTTAAAGGGTTATTTATGAAACAAACTCTATAAAAGATATATCTTTTATAGATAGTGTGGAAATGGAAGTGAAATCAAAAAATCATAAAACTTTTTTAATGTTATCATTAAAATGATGTTATAAGAAACTTTTAGAATACTTTTTGAGGGACGAAAATCTGAATTTAAAAACCATTATCTTTAAAAAGGTCTAAATAATATAATTTTTAAAATAAAAAATTGTGAATGAGAAGGTATGTGGTGTCTAATATACAATATATATGGAAGTGGAAAGATATTTCTTTTATGCTTAATGATTCGTTTTAAGGAAACTTATATTGATAAAATAAATATAAGATTTTATTTTGTAAAGAGATGAATAAAAATATGAAATTTAAAAAATATAATATATATTTGGATTTCATACTAATGAAATTAAACATTTTTTCTAAGAAATGATGTGTACATGGGGAATATAGATAATAAATAGGATTGGAATTATTTATAAGAACACTATATTTTAATAAAGAAAGAAACCCATTAAAGAATAAGATTTTGACATTTTATTTCTCTAGAGAACAATATTAAATTCCATTATATATATATAATGTAATAATATATCAATCATATAATAACATGGTAAAATAATAGATATTATGGCTCAAGGAACAGAGATTGAGTTAAGAAAAATCCTTACTTTGGATTCCTTCTTAATCAAACATTCTCTAACATATTGTACAATCAATTTAATTTTATTATTCATCTATATAAGAACCCTATTTTTTTATTTAATTTACTTCATTTATTTATAATTTCTTATTACCCATTTAACGATCATTATTTGTTAAAATTAATAATCAAGTATTAATTTTTCCATTTTTTTATTCTATCCTTGATATGGAGGTTGCGGTCATTGAACCTTGATCATGTGTCCATCACCTACAGAATGGACATGGAGGTTACATTTTTTTATATATTTATGAAATATAAATGTCACATTATGGAAGTTATGGTGATGGTTTGTAAATAGTGGTTTGAATCATTTTTTTAATTTTGATTCGATAAAAAGAATTGATTTTTATTAATAAATAGAATTATAGATTTTACCATTCTAAATTTATAAAAAAATTATTACATTCTAAATTATTACATTATATTAGTAGTATTTATGTTTTCATAATCACTCATGATATAAAAATTATAACATCATTCATATAGGTGGCAGAGATGACCCAAACAATAAAATGTTATAATAAATGAGTAAATATGAACTTATTATTATATATCTAAAATATCAAATTTAAATAAAAATAATATTTTCAAAATTATTCTGGAAAAAGGAAAATAAAAATAATTTGGGAGAGGAAGACACTTACATTGATGACTTGATTATTATCTTACAGATATTCTTGGAAATAAAAAATTTAGGACCCTTTATTATGAATCAAGATTACCAAATGTGAGAGTGGATTATTAGAGAGGTAATTATTTCTTGAATTTAAGAGAAAGTCAATGTAAATGTGTTATTTGGGGTAGGTGTATGAGGGGTCCTTTTATAGATTATCTTAAGTGGAACTTCCAAAAATACTCATTCTTTAATGTGAAAGGAATATAATATTTCATTGAAAGTGGATACAAAGAAGAAAAAATAATATTGGTAGATCATAAATCCTCTCTAAAAAATTATTTATAAATAATTTTAGAGATATTTAAGGTATTTTCACATTAATTTAACAACATTTACCATATTTTACCACAACTGTGTTAACTTACTTTTCTTATCTTAGAAACGTAAGTTTTTTATTAAAACGAAAGTAACCTTATTTAATATTTTAGAAATATTTATTCCAAATATAAAATAGATTTTATTTAATTAAATTTATAAAGTTGATAAAATTTAATTTTAATATAACAACTCATAATGCATCAAAAAAGATAAAAATATATATCATTAGAAAAAAAGTGATTTTATTATCATTCCGTTCAAATTAATAATAATATGATATTTGTTCAAGTATTTTTTTATATACATTATCGACATATTTTATTAAAATAATTATTTATTAGTGATAAATTTGATTTAATTAAAGAAATATTTTATATATAAAACAATTATTTGAAATAAATCTCTTTTTAATATTAAATGATTACATTCCTAATTATTTAAAATTGATTATTTATTTTCTATTTATTAATTTATTTTTTTCAATAAATTTGTATTGAAAATTACATTTCTCTTTTATTTAAATTAACTATTTTAAAAGTAAATTTTATAAAAATGAAAAATGTATACAAATAGTTGTAATAATGAAAATATATATTCAAAAAAATTATTAAATTGATAATTAAATATTTATATCATCCTAACATAAACTTAAAAACCCAGAAAGTCCTCTATATAATAACTAACCATGATATAAACAATATTGGAAATCGTGGGTGCTGATTCATCTAGCATAGATCTCTTATGGATTTATAAGTACTTGAACTTCTCCAACAAAAAATTACACTCAAGAAGTACTTGTTAAAGTTATTCTTCATATTGGTCTTCAGTATACCCCAGTGATTATACCTCTTTTACAAGCTCAAATAAATTATAATCATAAAAAATACTTCTACATAATTTCATTATTATCCATTGTTTATATACATTTCATAATGTAAATACTTCTATTTAGAGGAAGAAATTCCACAGCTATATTATAATGCTATCATCTTAAAATAATAATAAGTATAATACACGAATAACTTCTCACATTAATTATTCTCACATCCAATGATTGTATCAATGTAAATATAATCCTAACAACTATATAATCCCAATTAATATAAATATGATGTTTGTATTACATTATTTTATATAATATTTCACACTTGATCAAAATCATACATCCCATTTTCTCAATTAATTTATAAATATGTTTATTATATTTATAACATGGTGTATTATTTACCTAGTTATCATCTACAGTATAGTCCTCAAAGAATACTAAGAATAGGAAGATTTAAATCTTGTTGGTTTTTAATTAACTTTCAGTCATATTCCTTTTTTAATTTTCCTAATTTTGTTTCATTTATTTATATTATAATGTATTTTATTTTTTATAATAATATTATACTATTATGAAATAATGAATTGATTATTTTTTTCTGGTGTTACATGTGAGGAAATTTATCTAAAACACAATTAATTTAAAGTTAATTTCACACAAAATTTAGGGTGTTGTAGAAGAGAACACTCATTGATACTATAGGTAATGGTTATCATATAAAAAAATCATGATGTTGTACAGAACCTCATAAGTAACATGGATGAAAATATTTAGCAATTTCATATTAGAAACCCACTATTGTAAAATATTCTAAAGAGAGTCAACCCATAGAACTAAATAAAATGAATAATTTCTTGAGTGAGATCAATAGGCTCATAATACCATTATATGTGGCTACTAAATCCCCAAAGTCTACATATTCTTTAAACTAATTCTTTATACCCATAAAACTTTATGCTCATTATATATTATTTTCTAATATAAATTATGTTTTTCTAATGTTATAGAATGATCCATTAAAATCTTCTTTTAAATTGATATTAGTTCATAATTTATGTAGTGTAACAAAAACCCTCAACCTCTAAGTTAAATTGTAAGAAATTATTTCTAGCCCCACTATGATACAATCTATCCTACCTATAATCTAGACCATCTAGGCTTAAGTTATGATAATGTATCCCTTCAAATCACTCCTAAAAATATAAATCAATTATAGTATGTTCATGTTGGGAAATTCTTCCCAAAAAATTAATCATTTTCACCTTCTTATTGAAGGATAAACCCTCCTCCTATTCATTTTCATCTTCACGGTTAGTATTCAAAAATTTCAAAATAATATAATAATTTTCCTAAGAATAATAATCAAGGAAATCCAAACATTGGATATATATCATCTTTTAAGAAACCATGGGAATGTGTTATGGAATTTCATTCCTAATTCACCCAATATAGAATAAAGAAAATTAGAAACTAAATTGTTTTTATTTATTCACATTATAAAATCAAATAAATACATAATGACTTACGAATCAACCATTATATAACTCCGAATGTAATCTGATTAAAATTTCACTTTGATTAGGAAATAATTTTTTCATCAAGAGTTCTATATATATGATTTATATTCTCTATGTAGGCAATGTAAAGTATCATAGATGTTTCATCTGAAAGTATAAACTATTCATCGAGAGAAATAATGTCTTTATTTCACTATAAGGGTCATTAGAAGTTTCCATGATAAAGGTGTTTCCCCCTATAAGGATCTGATTATGATGGAACTAACTGAACTAGAAGATAGTTATGTTTATTATCTTCAAATAGATGAAGTGGAATCACTTTCATTGTATATTAATTCATCACATTTATGATTGTGTTATCCAATTATTTAATGAATTTTTTCCATTTTAATCACTTATTCCTCTTATATTGAGATATTTCATTCCAATGTTGTATGATTAGCTTCTAAACCTCATAAATCCATATCTTGGTTATGTTATTTACTTTTCATTTTTCATGATTCCATTTTGGTTTCATGATATTAGTTCTTACTAGTCGGCATACAGTGTGTGGATGGGGTGTGGGGTTATGTTTCATAGATCCCCATATTTGGATACACCACTCTAAAGTGTCATGTGTAACACCCTAACTCTAGTAACTTGGAGTCTATGGTTATCAGTATTAGAAGATCGACACATACTTTATAATCACATTACACTATAAAATAGTATAGTGAATGTGGTCTTGTGTTGTGTTGCATCAGGTGGACTTGATATGATTTTTTCACAGGCATTGTCAGGTGGGCGGCCCGTTCGAGAGATAGATGTGATGTCATCTATCATCCAGTCCTCCCTCTTTATATTTATTTGTGTGTAAGGAATTCTCTACCTCATTGTGCGACCAGTACAGTGAAACTACTTGGTGGGGGGAAACACTTTCACTTTGACATTATTTTTGTTGCAATCTCTCTCAAGGGGGGAAATGAAACTCTCTTATTTCCCTTTTACTTTTGCTCCTAATTTATAACTTTGGTTTTCTTTCATCCCTTTGATTTGTTTCTTCTAGATTTATTGTCATTGTATCTATATTGGGTTTTCTCTTTTCCCATTCTTGAAAAGAGGTTTTGATTTGATTTATTTTTGAGGATCATCCCCCATTATCAAAAAAATTAAAATTAAACTTAGGTTCTAGTGATAAATTTATAATTTCTTCAATCATATAATTTAAATAATTATTAAATCCATTGGTGGTGTCCTATAGAAATAAAAACATGATAAAGTTGATATTAGATTTTCATTAAGGGAAAGAATACAATATAAGATATATTAGAATAAATAAATCATTAATAATATGGTAGATATAAATAATAATAAAATATTTCATAAAACTAATATCAAAGAATGGGAATATATACATAGATGAAAAAACAACAAAAATAATCACATGGATAATAATAACTTGTTTCATATTTACTGAATTCATATTTTCAGATATCATAATCTTTCCATCAAGGACTCATGTTAAGATATAATACATAAATAGGTATGAAATGCACCAAATTCCCAAGTTAGTTTTGTCACATGATACCTAAGGATGATTCGAAGTGCTATAAGTTTTTATTTCAATCAAGTAATATGTCTAATTAATTCATCATATAGAAATAAATGAATAATAATTCAACACATAATCAACATAAACATTTGTATTGAAAAACCAGACAACAAAATGTTTATATTTTCAGAGGTAAAATAATAGTACAACATGATCAAAATCCATCATGAGAAATAATTGGATGGTATTATTATAGTATATCCCCTATAAATAATAAGATTCATCAAAAATTTGATACATATATGGAAGTCCTCTTAAAAGATGATAGTGACATTTCTTGAGGAAAAATACACTTTTCATTTTGAAATCAATAATTTAAAAGGTAAAAATTATATTTTATTAGTAAAATAATTTTTGTTGAAAATAATAATGGAAACCTTTAAAATAATCTTGAATGATAATAATAGTCATGATGGTGATAAAATTCATTCATATGTTAAATGATAAAACAAATATTTTGTTCACAGCTTTGGTAAACATACCTCATTCAGAATATGACAAGAAGGTTCCTTTTAAACCATTTTATAGAATGTAAAATATGGGTAAAAATGAATTTAATCAATTATTAATATATTGTAAAATAATTCCTGAAAACTTTTTAAAGAAAATATGGACATAGAAGAAATAGATTCCTAGCTGAATAAGAAATAATTTATGATTAACTTGAAACTATTCTTTCAGACATTATATTACATAAAAAGATTTAAATTAACAAAAAAAATTTATTTTTTTAAAATAACCATAGAATACGAAAATACGTATGAAATATATTAGATATTTCATATAATTTCATCATTTTAAATTTAAACATAAATAATCCTAGTAAAAAGTGAGATTGAAACATAAAATCCTTATTGTTTTGAAATTTTTTCAATCATAATCCCCGTGAAAAAAATAACTTGAAATTAAACATTAAATAATATATATCTAAATATATTAATGATATATAATGTCAAATGGGTGTTTTATACAACTTATTAAAGAAATAAGTGGTGGATATTTCATATGACTCACAAAAAAAGTGAAATGAGAAACCATTACAAAGATCATAACATTCAAGTGAGAATTAAATAATGAATTTTTTTTAACAAACATTAATCCAAAATAAAAAATTTTAAAAATAATTTAAAATAATCTAAGGATATTATAAAAATAATATTGACATAACATAATTATTAAATAAGATATATAATCTAATAAAAGGAAATCAAGTTAATAAATAACTTACCTCAAGTATAAGTCACCACATAAATATTTTTTCATATGTATATTAAAATTATATTAATTATATAACTTCTAAGGAAAATTTTTTAGTTATATTACATTATTATTACCCCTTTTATTTCATTTATTACCATTCCTTATATAAGTATTAAGTTAGTCATGTTCATGTCAGATATTTTGAGGATGTTCGATTCTTAATCACAAAACAACTTTGGCAGGTTGAGCATCGTCAAAGGGGTCATGGTTCCATAATATAAATAATATTAATAATTAAATATTAATAATTTTTATACATTAAATAGAATTTTATAACCATCCATGAATGGATGACAAGGAAAAAAATAAATCACTTCTTGTAGGTGGTAGTCCACATGTATGCACGAGTGACATTACCATTTTTTAATGGATAGATGGTTAATATGGTAAGTTTTATATTTTATTTATAGAATAATAATAATTTCATTAACATCATATATACATTAATTAAATTCATTAGAATAACTATCCTTGTGAGATGGTGATTAAAAGTGAGACACATCACTTTGTGGAGGTGGTAGTCCACACGTACACATTAGTGGTGTTTTCATTTCCCACAATATGGGGATATAGATGAATAAATGTTATAAAATGAACAAAAAAACATCTAATTATAGTATATATATAATGATGTTAATATATCATCATGTTTATTAAAAAAATATAATGAGGTAAAAAAAATAAAATGAATGAACTTAGTTAAGATATATAAATCTTCTTTGGGAAACCTCATTTGGCTTACACATTAAGCCCTCTAGGTTCATATTTTGGAGAAACCAGATCCACTATGTCATGTTTAGGATTTTTTTTGGTATATGGGTAGATCTTCTTCAAGATAAAATGATATAATAATGTGAGTAATATAGGATAGGGGTGTCCTTTTGTAAGCTAGGGGAGTGGAATAGTTGAAAATATTAAAAACATAGAAATATCATAAATATCATAATTAAGTCAAGTTAAACCTAATGGGAATACTTTAAAAGTTAGGATATCATATTTTCAAAATATATTTATCAAATAAAATTTATACAAGTTTATGTTTCATTTTAAACCTTATCTTTTGGTTTAACCCCCCTACGAACCATTTTTAGCCTTAGTTGTGTTAACACGTTTTTCACTCTTCATGGGTTATAAATTTACATCTAAGGTGTAAAGTAGATCAAAAATAGTTAATTGATTATATTTTAGACCATTAATAATCACACTTGTATTCTTTAAATTTTTATTGTAGTTCTAAATCATTTAATAAAAAACCGTTTATCATAAAATATCATTAACGTTATTTTTAGTACTATTCATTTATTATGACTTCAAAGACATCAATATGGAAATTGAATTAAAATATAAACGCATTTACAATTAATTATTCATGATAATTACCTATTAAATTCATGTAATATTATAATTAAACAAAGACATATTAGTTTTATTATTTTTTAAATCATGTGCCTTAATTGTTTTACTACTTGCACAAGTGTTGTATCTGTGTTGTGTAAGAATTTAACATAATTATACCACCATTAAAAATGAAAAATAAATTAATTTAATAAAAATAATACAGTAATATTATAAATAAAAATTTATAACATATCTCACCTTATTTTTATCCTAATAAAAATATATTAGAGTTAATAAAAGAGAGGAAGTTTTGTATTTACACTTTACATAAAAATTATATACATTATAAAAAAAGATATGTGTAAATAAATTGATATTATTATAATTCTACTCATAAAATTAAATAAATTAATGTTTTAAATATATTTTGTGGTCTTTTCTCGTATTTTTAACCACGTTTTTTGAGTTTTACTCTTATAGAAGTGACAAATATTTACCATAGTTTTTATTCAAAATCACCAAACATCAAGGGGAACTAATTACCAAATTTGAACCTCATTATTTCAAATATGTAATAAAATTTTAAATATTAATTTCTTATATGTTGTATAAGTAAATTTTAATATCAATTAAAAAAACTCAATGAAAACAATTTCTAGAAAAATGTATTTTTAAGACTAAAAATGAGTTTATACCAAACTCAAATAAGGTATTCTATACATTTTTAGAATAAGTGTAATTAAAGGGTTCTTATGTTAATTTGAGAAAAAATTTAAAACATAATGGGACTTTTAAATTACATTATTTAAAAAAGTAAATGATTTTTTTAAATTGACATTTTTCACTATTTACTCTAACTTCTTCCTTTTCATAAAAATACCAAAACTAATACTAATCCTATTATGAAATTATCATATAAAAAATTATACATATTTTATAAAATAAAATTTATAAATTTATCATAAATTAATTGTTATATTCTGGCATAAAATGATATAAAAATCAGTTTTGAAGAAAAATTGTTTTAGAAGCATAAAATGGCGTTATTCTAATTACTTGTAAAATAACCATAGTAAAATTATTGTTAATTAATTTAATAGGATATATAATTTACATATTTCATTATAATTATTTATAAATAGTTATTAGTTTAATCTATAAATGTAAAAATACATTACAAATATAGAAATAGTTTTATGAAAAGATGTTTATTTTACCTTTAAAAGGATTTATCGACATTTCCTACCAATTGATAATCCATGTTTGGTTGATTATTAATTTAATTAAAGAATAAATTTATATTTATATTTCATAAAATGGTTATTCTTATTCATACGCACTAAACCAACTAATTTTTTACAACCGTCATGTTTAAATAATGATGTTTCTATACTATATCATTGTCTGTTTAAGATCGGTGTTTTATATACCACATGGCATTGAATATATTAATTAATGAAAATAAATTATAAAATATTGGGGTATTTCGATAGGATATTAATACCATATATAATATATGTTTCACAATAAGTGTTCTTTGGGTTGGTTCAATTCATACCTATGGTTTTAGTGAAATAAGTGGAATCAAATCATGGTTTTCTAGTGTGGGAAAATTTTATGGATACTTCAATAAAATTTTATTCTCTCTTAATTTATGAATTTTTATTTAATTAAGAATATTATATTATAAAAAAATGTTATTTTAATATTTACATTTTTGTGCATATATGTTTGATGGAAAAACGTTTCGATATTAGAAGATTTAAGTTGAGGAATACAAGTTCTATGTACATCTAGAGGGTATAATTTTTTGTTTCAATATATAAGAAAGGTCAGAGGAAGAATGGAAAATTATTTAATAGAAGGTGATATGTTTGATCAATATTATGTTGTTTTGGAACATGTTTTTTAACATCCATGATGTGAATACAAATTATAAATTGATGTCAATTCTTGTGAACACATATGAGAAGACTTTCACAGTGAATATGGTGATTCTATTATAGTAAATATTCCAGATAAATATGGTAGAATAATTTTTTTAGGTTTATTATATTAATTATTTTATCATGATCCCAATTAATCTAGATTCTGTAAGGGTTATTTTTTCTAAATATGTATGCAAATTGATAATTCTATCATCGATTTTAGAATTTGAGTATGTGTTGATTACTACTATGAGTAATTCCAGTGGTAAGAATGGATTGGTATCAAGTATATCCAAGATAGGATTATGAATAAATATATCATTAATAAGGAAATATCTAATTCTATTAGAACTATATTTTGTATTAAAGTTGGGGGATGATCCACTTGAAGAATTCAGAAGAAGAATGACATAAGAGATAGAAGTCGTGGGAAATCAGATGGTACATTTGACTCTTAAGTGTGGAACTACATAAAAAAGGTATATTTATATAAGGAATATCATAAGATATTATTAAACTCTAAAAATCATGATCTTGTTTCATCCTCAAACTCTATATCTAAATTGGGTAATAAATCTAGGATTCCAGTGTCATTAGTTCTCTTGAGTCATGGATTCTTAGCTCCAGATCATAATTTTAATCATGGATTGAGAATGGGTGCATGGAAAAATATAGGTCTTTAGAATTTATAAATTTTCACCTTATGGATTAGAATCACATTATATTGTTATAAAAGTTTATGTGAATTTTTGTATGAATGAAGGTTGTTTTATTTCTTTTCAAAGTGTATGACACATCCCATGTTTATAGAGGAATATAATTTATACTAATCACTTTAATGATGTAAGAATTTTTATTATATTTATGGATAGTGTGTGGAAGATCAAATTGGGTATCTAGTTCAAATATTTATGTGTGAACGAAAAAACATAATATCACACTGGTATTTTATAAGGTACATTATATACTGAAGTATAAAATTCATGAAATTTGATTTATAACATGACTATCTCCATCATATTATTGATAAAGGTTTAGAAACATTGGTTGTAAAGGTATTGTTAAAGATTTATCCTATAGAGTATAGAACATGAGAAATTTTCATCACAGGTAAGCAAAAAAAGATGTCCTTTTTGTAATTGGATAATGCATCAAAGAATATGAAGCTCAGTTTGGTTTATACAGGTGTGTGGGGACCAACACTATTTCAATCTCATGGGGGAATAATGTACTATGTAACCATTATAAATTATTCCAAAAGGAAATTGTGGTTTTTCATATAGATGTATAGGGACCAAAACTAGTTCAATCTCATGGAGGGACATTATACAATTTTTCCTTTATAACTTATTCCAAAAGGAAATTGTGGGTGTTTTTCGTAAAACAAAAGTGCATGGTTTTTTGTAACTTTATTCTAATCGAAATCCATAGAAGAAGTTCTGGGTGAAATAAAGGTGAAATTGATTCAATGTAATATTAGTGGTGGGTATGGAAAATGTCAGTTATAGATGTTATATTGGATGAATTAAATCTATATAGTGAATACTATGAATGAAAAATTTAGATAAAATGACATTGGGGAATGAATGAACCATAATTTAAATTAGATTTACAATATAATGAGGTTAATTTTCTAATTTTGAAATTATTTTTTGGATGAATAAGTTATCCGTATGAATTATCTCAGGAATTGAAGTTCTTCTATGCAATTGGGGTAGAAACATATAAGATACTTCTAGATTAGAATATTAGTTAGATCAAATCACCTAATATTTATAGATTAATCTTGTATTTCTATGAATATGACAAAGAAGGGGGAAAATTGGAAGCTAATACTCATACATGTTTCTTTGTTTTCAATGGTGAAAAAAAATTTGTAACTTACTCTGGGATAACAATCATTGAATTTTTATTAAATTTTTTATTTTAATATTTAATTAGGATATCATGTAAACATATTTTAATTATAAAAAATATACTCTTGGGAGTAAATAACCAATACAGATAATTAAGGTTAAAATGAACATGGGTTTTGTAGTTCCATAATTTATTGGGAGCACAAAAATTTATGAGGTACAACCACCTTTCAAAATGGATGTTTTTATCTTTCTATGGATGTAACAATTACCAATGTATCAGAATGATTAAGTATTTAAGAATATTGGGCCATAGTTTAAAAAATATAGGGTACAAAAGGAGATAAACATCTGGGTTTATGGAGGTCTTCAAGAATAATAAGTCCAGTGCATAAGATTTATTATTGAATTAACATTATGATACTTATAGATGGTGAGAAACCTAAAATCCTTTGTAATACCAGGAGTCTAAGTGACTCGTTTTAGTGGGAGTTAAAAATGAAGGAAGAGATGAATTCCTTATATAGATCTGATATATTGGCAATAATGAAATTATTTCAAGTAAATAGGGAACTTCATAAAATTTATGTTCATAATCTAATGAGTAATAATATAATACAGTTTGGTATAAGGTGTGGTTGTTTTTAAGGGATTTAAATATTTTCAAGGTTTGGACTTTGGAAAAAAACTCTCACATATTGTTAAGTAAAAAATTATTCAAATGATACTCATCATGGTTACCATAAAAGGTTTGTTAATTTAATAACTTAATTTCAATATGATATTATTTCATAGAGACATATAGGAAAAATTATACATGGAGAAACCTAAATTTTGTTTACTAAAAAAGAATGAGGTCCTTCAGTATAAGCTCATTATAAGTCTATAGGGGCTTCAGCCGGCACCAAGGTAGTGTAATCAGATGTTAGTTAACTTCATAATGGAATATAATTTTTCTACATCAACGAATATAATTGTTGTTAATATAAGTTGTATATAAAATAGTGGTTCTTTATTATTATTCTTCATGTAGATAACTTACTCATAACAAGGCTTTTAATATAGAGGCTAGAAGATTTGAAGTGTGATATGTAAATAACCTAATTGAAGAAATATATGGGTTATGAAAAGTGGTTATTAGAGATATAGATTGGAGGAGACATAAATTTTGAAACATTTTTCTTATCTCTATTGGAGTGCATCTGAAAGTTATTGGAGTGATTTTGAATGAGAAAATCGAATAATATGATCACTCCATTAGTCAGAAACATAAACATTTAAAAGGTTAATGCAACTAAAATAGACTAATATGATATGTTTATATTAATAGTTTTATATGCATTAACTATGGGAATTATTATATACACCATGGTTTGTAAGAGGCCTCATATCACTCAACAAATTGGGGTGGTTAGTAGGTTTATGGGAAAATACAATAAATAATCGTTGGTATTTTATTAAGTGGATCATATGGTATCTTAATGGTATAATGGAACTTTAAATTTGTTTCAAAATAGATACACTTTATAAGGATTTATAGTTCCTAGAATTATTTGAGATATACACTCATTGAATAGAAAAACTAGATTTTTGTTTACTTTTAGAGGCACTACCATGAGTTGGATGTCTAATTTATAACTTTTAGGTGCTCTATCAACCATATAAGTAGATCACATTGAAATCACAGAAGTAGGGAAATAGTTTGTGTTGTTAAATTGTTTACTATGGGTGATTTTAAGGATACAGTAAATTTTCATGTTGTATTTTGATTACCAAAGTGTAATTCAATTAGATAATAATCTAGTGTTTCATTATTGGATGAAGCACATTCAACTAAAGTATCACTTAATCTAGAAAATCATCGATGATTGAGTGCTGAAGCTATGGAAGTTTGGAAGGAATAGAAATTTGGATGATATTATAACTAAATTTATTTATTAAGAAGTTATTGAGTGGTGTTTCACTTTAATGGGGATAATATAACTTAGTTTTCCTGGGATCTGAGAAATATTAATATAATGGTAGAGTTGAAATAGAAGGAATATTTTGGAACATTGTGACTTGTGGCCCAAAGGACATAGTGGTGGATCCTTGAAAAAAATCAAGTGGGATATTGTTAGGGTTTTTTATAAAATATTTTATTTCTATGTATTTATGTTGTATAAAGGATAAAATTATGGGATATAATTTAGAAATGGGTTCAAAGTGGCGAGTTGAACCACAATATAGAACCAGGTAGCAACAACTTATAGTAGTAGGCATGTTTAAGGAAGTAAACTACTTATATAAGTGTAACTTTGACGATATGAGAGTCATCTAGAGTTATATATAGATAAATAATATTCATCAAGTGGGAAAAAAATATCATGGAAGTTTATTAGGGAAGTATAAATTGTTCACTAAATGTTGATGGTTAATTCCATGTAATGGCAATGATATTGGTGGTTTCCATTATCAAGTGGTTTCCCAAAAAAATATTATATGCATGTAAAGATGAATAAACCAAAATAATGATTTTTTTCTCATTTATAAATAAATGGAGTGGGTTCACTTTCAATATACATGAATTTTTCTCATTTAATATTATAATAGTTTGTTTTTTGGAGAAATTTATCCATTATAATCTCTTATTACACTTCTATAGTATTTTTTTATTTTATATGGTATAATATTATTTTCTAAACCACTTAAATCATTTCTTTAGTCAATTTATTTACTTTTCATTTTCCTTGATTTCATTTTGGTTGTATACTAAGAGTTATTACTAGTTTATAGACAACGTTTTATTAGGGGTGTGTGGTTTTTTATATGGATTATCAATTATGGATAAATCAATCCATGGAATCAAGAGTTTTAGACATTTTGGAAACAATATTCCACATTTGAGGTTCCTAACTTTTGGTCATTATGTATCTCTATTTTAGATGAATAAAACACTACTTGTCTCAATAATCATGTATGTTCTTATTATATTCAATGAACTTATCTTCCATGTTGGTTTCCTTGTCCTTAAAATGTAAAGTGAGATATCACCTAGACAGTTTCTAATTATTATAGGAAAACCTTTCCATATTATGGATAAAAAACCAGTTTTTATTCTCAAATATTATCCATTTAATTTGGATATTAATTCGTCGAGATTAAAAGTTTAGAAGACATGAAGTACCCTTCTCAGAATAACAATGATTTCTTTATACATTCATCTAAAAATTATCTTATGAGTGAGGTAAACCTTGAAACTTACTACTTTCCTTATTCTAATGAGAATTAATTTTAGAATATTTATACACTCATTAACAAAGTAATAATTGGTGATATTTTTATTAAACTTATATATTTAAATTACATTGAGATAATTGATCTTGAAAACTCTATTAATTCCTCTTCCACATAAACAATTTAACACTATAAATTAATTAAATTAAAATAATTGGATACCATTATTCTAGAAAAAAAATTTTGGACTATAAATAAACGAATTAAACAATATATAACCACTTATTTCACACTTGATGTATGAATTCCATTCCCATGATCAATTTTACACTACACAATTTATTGTTTTTATTCATTAAATAGAGTAATTTGAACTCATTCATATGTTAGAGTAAACTAATAAGGCCTTAGGTTGGACCCTAGATAAAATTTTAGGAATTAACCATTCCATATATATATTTTATATAATTTTAGGTGAATTATATGAACCTATTAGAAAATCTTAAAGAACCACAAATCCAATTATAATTTATTTTTTAAAGGAATAAATTACCAAGATTCCTAAATATAGTATTATATAACCAAATTTTAATAGTGATTGGATCATTACAATTTATTTAATCTATAAAAAAGATGGTATAGTTGTTGTCAAAATTGAACAAGGATAAATTTTACCAACAATAATAAATAAACAAGTATCAAGTGTGCATTGATTACTATAAATCAAATGATAAAATAAGAAAATACCATTACCCACTTCCCTTCTTAGATAAATTGTTGGAAATATTCTCCACAAATCCAAATTACTATTTTATTTATTATTACACTTTTCATTTTTAGATATTAATTTCACCCAAAAGATCAATAAAAAAACAAATTTCACTTACCCCTTTGGAATATTCACATATTGGAGAATTCCTTTTTTTTCTTTTCAATGCACCTAAAACATTCATAAGGTTAATGATGAGTATCTATTTTGAGTTCATATATCATTCCATGGAGTATTTCATGAATAATTTTACATATATAGTGATTTATTTAAATCATACATGTATTCAATCTCTTTTATCCTAAAAAGGTGAGTTGATTGTAACCTAGTTTTGAATTATGAAAATTACAACTATATGGTTACTTGTTTTATTTTTCCAAGGCACCTAATATCCATTGATGGTACTCTTGTTTATTTTCTAAACATTGAGGTGATTCAATCACTTCATGAACCATCTTCAATTTTCAATATCCTCTCAATAATTAGACAAGGTAGTTTCTATTAATGGTTCTTCTAAATTTTAAATAGGATTATAGCTCCACTCACCTGGTTTCTTTAATAATATGTTTCATTAAATTTTAATAAAGATGGTAAGATATAATTTATAATGTTCAATTCCTTCCTGGTATGTTACATTGTTGGTTTTGGTGGTTGGAAGTGTTCAGATGTGGTCTTAAGAATTTTTTGTCGAGGCTGAGCTGCAACAGAGTTTCTATAGAAAATACATTCCAATAAAATGTATTACATGTGGTGTAATAATGGTTCATGTATTGTGTAGTTGGGTGTTTCATGGATTGTGTGTGTCTAAGGGGTAACTCATGGAAAGTTTACATGTTATGTAATAGGAATTCATGTCGTGTAATAAATTCAAGTGATTAATCCTTTGAGGTGAAGCGATTTTCACTAAAAGCTAAAAAAATTAGAAACTTGAGGATTAAACATCATGTAATGGTTACATGAAATTTACCCTATGGGGTTCTGGGGTTTTCAGTTTTTTTTTCTAAATTTTAATTAATTTGGTTGTGGATTCTTATTCCTATCATTTTGGGAAAAATCAAGGTTCCCTAAGGAGACATTTCGGTCCTCTTCTCCCATATTTATTCAATTACTTCTTGTAGATCAATGTTCAAAATCTATGGTAGGTTATCATCCCTTTCTTGGTTGGTTGTATTACTTTATTTTTCGGTTGATTCATTGTGGTGATGTTTTTTTGGTTTGTGGTGAGTGTTGGGTTGTGTTTTGATGGTATTTGGGTATGGTGTAGGTTTACCCACAATTTCTCAAGGTGCGACTGGAGTTTTGGGGTAGTTCTTCCTCACCCTATAGTGTGTAGTAAGTTGGAAATCATCAATAAAGTGGGTAATCCCTCATTTCTATTTATTGTGAATCATGTGGTAGGGGTTTTCTTTTGTTTAACATTGGGTTATGGTTTTTCTAGATAAATCAGAGATAAATAATTGTCTAATTTAAATTGAATGGGTAGAGGGAAATTTTTTACATTCTTTTATAGTTTTGATATTATATTTATATTATTATTGTACATGACTCATGCCCTGCTAGAAATTATATTCATTGGGGCTTTTGTTTACATTGGATGGTTTATCTGTGACTTCTTCTTTTCTTTTGATTATTGTGATATCACCCTAAAGTGTAAATTGGCTAACCAATAATATTTTTTAATAAAATGGGTTCTCCAAGTTGTGTATTCTATGATAATTCCCCTTAAATAATGTGAAATATAATAAAATCCCCTTTTTAAATTTGTAAAATGATCTTGATGTGTTGTGATGTGTGCTCATGATCTTGTGGCGGTGATGTGTGGTTAGGGTATTTGTGGTTGATGGTTTTTTGGATGTGATTTTAGGGCAATGGGGTGGTTTTTTTTTTCTATGATTTAGGGTTAGAAATGTGGTTTCTTCTATACTTATGGGTTGGCAAGGATGTAGTATGATGGGAATGTTGTGATGCCTGTGATGTGTGTGTGTTTTGTTCTACATTCCCATGTAGTGATGGAATAAAATAATTTTTTAATAATTATTGAAATAAAACTGGTTGGTTTTGTTAACGGGTGATGAATAATTAAATTATGGGTTTTGTATTAAAAATATTCTCAAAAATAACAAAAATAATAGTTTTATTAAATTTAATTGGTTAGTGATATGACTTTTGGTTGTGGTATGTGTGCTGTTATGTATTTAGAGGTGGTAGAAAAATTGAAAATGTTGTGAGTTTGTTAGTGTTTGGTTGTGAACTCATTTGTTGTGATTATGTGTTTGGTTATATGTATATACGTGTATATTCTTGTGGTTTCTATATGCCTCACATCCACATATAACACCAATTTCTGACAACCAAATGTTTTGGGGGTTTTTCCTAGATATTTTGTGAGGAGGACATATAGTTGTGTACTGACTCTATCCTTGTCTCTCTTCTAGGCATGGTAGGTATTGCATAGGATTTTATGTTTCAAGGTTTATTAGTTCATTTGATGGTGGTTGTAAAATCCTAGGTGTTTTCAAGTGATATGTGATGGCCCAGGTGTTTTTGGGTGATATTTGACTATACTTGTGGGGCGATGGCCCATGCATTTTCAAAAGAAATGTGATATTACCATGCTTATTGGGATGATTCTAGTGGGGGTAGTTCATGGTTAGAGGAGGGAATGTTGTTGATGTCCTATATGTTTCTGATACCCTAGTACTATTATTATGGAATTGGTCTTGAGGTGATGGTCGAGGTGTTTTTAGGCAAGATTTGACCATGCTTGTGGTGTGGTGGCCCAGGTGTCTACAAGAGATATGTGATGTGACCGTGATTGTGGGTCAGTGTGGTATATAGAAAGATAGGAGATCTAGGACATATGAAGTAGGAGTGTGATAGCATCTTACCAGTGGTAAATAATTCTAGGGTCTCTTTATCGATATTCTTCTTGTAATATTATATTACACAGCTTGAGTTATTTAGTGATAATTCCTTATTGATTTTTGGGATGGATAGTTGACATTTTTATGTGTGGTTGGTTCTTTTGTTTTATCACAGGTGAATTAGTATGATTCTTTCACATGTTCATGAGAGACTTTGATTTTCCTACTATGTATACTTGTATTCCCACCCTACATATATAAAAAAATCAGGTTTTTAGGATGATCACATGAACTGTGGTGGATATTACTAGCTCAGACATTGGACAGTTTTTTATCACAAAATTAGCTTTTCTTTTGGGTATTTTAATTTGGAGGCATTATTTTTATTTATTTTATTTATATATGCATTATAGGATGGTTTGATTTTCCTTTTATATTATATCATGGTGTTTCTTCTGGATGATTTATCGCATCTCTAATCCTATATTATTATAGACGGTAATGCCTCCCACACATGAGAGTTTTATACCCTCAGTTCTTGTTTTCAACCTGGGCCCTACTTGAGGTGGGACTTTGGGTTAATTATATCTCTCCCCTCACTATTGTATCTTTGGGGGGAGGGGTACTGACATAGTGGTATCAGAGGTGATGTTTTATGGATAGGATGAAGTTTAGAGTTAGGCATAGTGGAGATTTCATGTGTTGTTATGAAATTAGTTTCAAGTGACCTTGGTGTGTGACATATGACAAGAAGACTGGCTAGGACATGGGATTTTAGGGTCCCTCACGATCCAGTGCATGAACTCTAAGCTTATTTGATGCTCATGTTAGGCATACATCTTTTCAGGGTTGATATATATGAGAGGTACATGCATCATAATGACTTGTGTTCTTATTTTAATTGGGTTTCTTGGGATGTTTAAAATGAATAAAATTAATTGAAATGAATCTTAATGAAATTATATACTACTAAGATTAGAATGTTCTTGTTTTTCTTTTACCCATATCTCTTGTTCTTCATCTGCATGTTGCTCAAGAATTTTAGGTTCAGCAAGCTGAACTAACTGATCACCATATGGTTAATCCAGAAGATGAGGATGAGGCTTTGTAGAGGGAATTGTGTTCTTTTTAGTGGCATGTTATTTTTAAGTATAAGGGAATTGTTTTATATTTAAATATAAAGAGTTGGCTAGAAGATATTGATACCACTTTTAGTTCAGTCTATGACCTGATAGACTATTTGGTCCCTTTGGTTGTTAGTCATATGTAATGATCAATGAATTAGTGTTGGACATTGTATCTAGGAGAGCATAAGGATGAATATGTTTCATGGGTCAACTTTTATAAAGTTTTTTTGGTAGAGATACTTTAATCGACCATGAAATAAGTGAAGAGTTGTGATCTTATTTCTCTTCAGCAGGGGTGTATGTCAGTGTGAGATTTAGGAATAAAGTTTAAGGACATCTTATGTTTATTTTCATATATTTTTATAGATGATATGTCTTGTGTGAGATTTCGTAAGGAGGTGCTAAATCCTTATATCTAGTATGAATTCGCTCCCTTTATGATGTCAATGTTTCTAGAGGATAATAAGAAGGTATATGTGATAAATAAAATGCACTCATGAAGAATATTTTTGTGAGAGGGGGCCAATAGGGTTCCTTAAGAAGCATAGTTTCTAGGGGTGGGTCCTAGGAACTAGAATCATTGAGGTTTCAACCAATCTAGGGTTGGTCTCAGCAACTTCTTTTCAGTCTCTTGATATTTTAGGGCAAGTTTTTTTTAATGAGGAGGTCATGGTTATTGTTAGAACCAATTCCTAGTGGTTCCCTGAACTCAGATTGGTGGAGGTGGTTTGTTTCAATGGCAGTTTCAGCCATAGTTTCTAGTGAGGACATTTCAACAATAGGGGCAGCAAGCCTATACTCCCTAGAGGAAAGATGTTGTAGGAAAATTATGACATTGGGATATTCCTCATGATCAGTGACCCAAGACAATGTGTGGTCTTGGATATGGCCATCAATAAATAGGTAGAGGATCTGAGAAATGCTATTTGTATACAATATATGCGGCAAGGCCAAAGGTTCCATAGATCATTCGAGGTATGATCCATTAGATGGGTGCCCTTGTTTCTACTTCTTTTTCATGTGTGGTTGTTCTTATGATTTTTCCTTGTGTGAAGTGTGATTAGAAACTTCAAAAATATGATTAAGGGGAAACTTAATCCCTAATTAGGAAATTTTATACATTGATGTGGTTAAAAAAGTGTGGTCGAGTCAGTGTATCCCAACGAGGATAATATCTAGACATTGGAAAGTTAATTTCTTGATTTTTGTGATTAATGATTTGTTCTGTGGTGTTGGGTATTTTCACTTTATAATATGTGTTGTTTTCATGATGTGTGATAAATTCCTGACATATGAAAAGGGGAGTAACTGACTTCTAATCGAGATGCATTAACTGTGATGCGATTAAATATGTGCGGGTGAGCTAGTGTCGACCAAAGCGGATAGTATCTTTAAATGTAGGGCCATGTTCCTTGATTCATGTGTTTGGGATGGTGTGGCTAGTTGGTTGTGATGGTTTTTGGTTTTTCCCATTTGGAGGTTAAGATAATAGTGTGGTTATGAGTTTTTTTGAGATGTTTTGTGTTCATTTGGTTTGTTAGGATTTGGTTGGTGGTAGCATTCTAGGTATGACAGTATCCTTAAGAGGTATCTTGCGGAGTGGTTTTCCAGAACCCTTTCATTTTAGGCATGGTTTTGGTTTCTTGAGGGAAATAATATTTTGATAGTAATATGATGTAAAGGTATGTTCTTTCCTCATCCATTAATTTTTTGGTTTTGGTGGTTGGAGGTATTCGTTAGATGTTTTGGGATTTCTTATAGAGGCTGAGTTATTGTGGAGCGGCTCTAGGAAATATAAATCGTGTAAATGTATTACAAGATGTGTATTGGTGGTTAATTTAATGTATTTATGGTTAGTTAATAGATTGTACATAGTTATGGGGTAGCTCATGAAAACAGTATATATCGTGTGAGTAGAATTACTAACATGTGATTAATTTAGGTGATTAATCCTTCAAAGTGATGTGATTTTCAGAAAATCTAGAATTTTTTGAAAAACTATGGATTACACACCATGTAATGGTTAAACAACATGAACCATATGGTAATATAGGGTTTTAAGTTCTTCTCTAACCAAATTTTCATTCATTCATCTATGAATTATTCTTCCTCTCATTTTGGGAACACCTGAGGTGCCCCGAAAAGACCTTCCAGACCTCTTCTCCGAACTTTTTTTTATTGCTTTTGGTATATCATTTTTGGAAATCCATGGTAGGTTCTCTTCCCTTTATTTTTTGGTTTTCTTCCTTTCCTATTCTATGGATTTTTTGTGGCAATTTTATTTTGGTTTGGGGTGAGTGTTGGGTTTCATTTTGATGGTCTTTGGGTGCAATGTAGGTTTATTTGTGGATTATCATAGTGTGTTTGTGGTTTTTGGGAAGTTCTTCTTCACCCAAAGGTATGTAGTGAGTTGTAAAGCTTCATTGAAGTAGGGAATACCTCATTTCTCTTTATTATACATCATTCTTGAGGGTTTTATTTTTTTATGTATGGGTTATGGTTGTGATGGATTAATCAAATATAATGAATGGGCTAATTAAAATGGTAAAGTGGATTTTTCACATTCTCTGATAGTTTTGATATTATTGTGATATTTTTTTTGTATGGTCTTCATTCCCCATATAAAATATTGGTCGTTGGGGCCTTTTTTTCTGCTAGATGATTTTTTTTGAATGCTACATGTGTTGGTATTATTGTAATATCACCCTAAAATGAAAATTCTTTGACCACTTATATTTAGTTAATAAAATGGTTTCCCTAAGATTTTTCTTCTATGATTACACCCCTAAAATAATATTTAATTTGATAAAATCCCCCTTGTAAATATTTAAAGTGATCTTGAGGTGTTGTGATGTGTGTCTTTTCTCATGATGTGGAAATGTGTGTTAGGTGATGTGAGGAAAATAGTTGTTTGGACATTCTTTTGGGGAAGAGAGGTGGTTATTTTTTTACAATGATTTTGGGGCAGTTAGGTGGTTGTTTGGCCATTATTGTGGGGTAGTGGGGTGATGGAAAATTGGGAATGTTATGAAACTGATGTGTAGTTTTTTTGTGCAAGATTAACAAGTAGTGATGAACTACATGACTTGTTTTATAATAATTGATATGAAAAGGGTTAGTTTGGTTAATGAGTTGTAAATTTATTATGAATAATTAAATGGTGGGTTGTGAGTTAAAACATAGTTTTTAATAAATAATGAAAATAATGGGTTGATTAAATGGAATTTCGAAGTGATGTGACATGTGGTTGTGGTCTATGTGGTGTTCTGCATTTAGTGGTGGAAGAAAAAGTGATGATGTTGCAGTTTTGTTATTGTTTGGATGTGAAATCATAGGTTGTGTTTTTGTGTGTGCTAATATGTATGTAATTTTATATTCTTTGTATATTATATACACACCGCACCCACATCAATCACTAGGTGATGACAACCAAAAGTTTTTGGGATGTTTTTTCGAAAATTCAGTCAAAGATGACTGATGTATGGGTACATTTGTTTCCTACACTCTTTCCATATGAGGTAGGTATTGCACAATCTATGATAGATAGAGGTCGATTATGTATTAGATGGTGGTTTTGATAGCCTAGGTGTTTTTATGCAAGAGATGATGGTCCATGTTCTTTTGGGAGAGATTTTCCAGTGCTTGTGTGGTGATGGCCTAAGTGTTTTCAGGGGAGATGTGATATAATTGAGTTTTTGAGGAGGTTTATGGTGGGGGCCATGAATGGTAGTAGAATTTAATGAGGTTTACTTCCAACATTTTCACGATACCCTACTAATAGGGTTTTGGAAGTGATTTTGATGTGATGGCCTATGTGTTTATGGGAAAATGTGAATTTGCTTATGGGACGGTGGCCTAGGTGTCTATAGGCGAGATGCGATGTGATAATGCTTATTGGTTGTGTGGTATATGTAGTAGATGAGAGTTTCATACTCTAAAATTTTGGGGTGTGAGAGAGGCATACTAATGGGAAAGCATTACAGTGTACCCTTATTGATATTACTCTTGTAAAATTATATTACTTGTCTTGCATTATTTGGTTATCACGTCTTAGTGAGGTTGGGATTGATAGTTTCCAAGTTAAGGTGTTTTTTGTTTTCTTTTCTCATGGTTGAATTATTATTCTTATTTCACATGTTTATTATAAACTTTGGTTTCTTACAAAGTATAATTATACACTCACTGTATGTATATAAAAATATTTTCAGGATTCCTAGAGGATTACATGGAATGTGTTGGACATTAATAGCTTAGGCCTTATATAGTTGTTATGTCACTACTTTAGCTTTGATTTTGGGTATTTTAATTTCAAGACTTTTATCTATAACTTTTTTATTTATACATGAATTTTGGGATGTTTTTAGTTTCTTTTTATATTATTTCATATATTTTCCAGGGATGATTCATCTACTCTTCTGATCCTATATTATTATAGAGGTTAATGCCTTCCATACATGAGATTTTTATACCCTTGGTGCTAGTCACCAACCCGAGGCCTACTGTAAATGGTACTCAAGGTTAATTATCTATATATCACCATTTAATTATCTTTACAGGGAGGGGTTAAGACAGAATTCATTGAACCTAAAAATACATTCACATATTCCCTAATCATCCAATCTTCTGATTAGTCATTTCCCTTTAAATTGGTGTGTAATGCATCTAATAGATACATTGGGGTTGTCTTTGGTCTAATAGAAGAAAATATTCATAGTTCCATCCATTATTCCTTAAAATAATTGGATGAAACTACATCCTATTAAACAATCTCAGAAACAATAACTTCAGTTATGGTTTTTTATTTGGATAAATTTATTCCCTCTAACTTAGGTGTTAAAGTCATAATCCTTAAATACCATTCTTGTAACACCACTTATTTGGTGATATGTTGGTTTTATATTATCTATTTTAGTTATGAAGTTTTTTGGTATGGTTTAAGGAAGTTACCTGATGGTTTATGAGGTTTCGAAAGTATTTTGGAGGGTTTATAGGAAAGTTTTATTGTATTCCTATGTAACCATGCAAGGTGGAAAGGGTACCTAGGGAGAGGTACACGGTTGGTACATAACCTATGTAAACTATGGGTAATAATGTTCCTATTAATATTTAAAAATAGTGAAGATTCACATGGTTGTTTCATAGTTTTTGAAAACATGTTTCCAATCTATATAGCCTTATGTTTCTTCCAGTAGCACCAATGTGGTTGCAGAATGGTTTTCTAAACTGTGTGACCAAACCATGTGTTTAATTTAAGGGGGGTTTTAAATAATATTTAAACCCAAAACATGCCATGAAATTATCATTATTTCTCCTATGACTTGGTACCTCATAGGATATGGTCTATTTTGGTGATTCTTGTTATTTCTTTCTCTCCGTAACACAAAATCATTGAATCAGGGAGAATATGTCGAAGCAATTAATGGTATGACACCTGTTTATTTTCCTATTCCTTCTCCATCCTATTTAATCATATAAGATACCTATTTTTTGCCTTGTATCCCTAGATATGGTGAATAGGGTATGTTTTTATGCATATTTTATTAGAAATTTTCATAGGAAGGTTGCTAGTGCCTAGATCTATAAGGTCGTGATTTGATTTCATCTTAGTTTATTGGTTCATGGTAATTGTATTGGAACTCCCACTTCCTTTATTAAGAACTTGGAAGCTTAATATGGTGTTTTTAAAAGTTAATTTTTTATCTGATCACTACTTTATATCGTTAATAAATATATTTTGACACTCTCTTGGTGGAAATGGTTTTAAATTAATGGTAGGGTAAAATTACCACAATATGTTATGTAAATTTATTATCCAGTAATTTTTTAAAAATGTTAATTTTGCAATTCTATGAACTTGTTTTGATAATATAAAATTGAAATGGGTTTATTGTGTTCATTAATTCATATGTAAAGGGTCTTTTTGGGTTATACTTGGTCATGGGGACAATTTTGGGTTAAGGGATTTTACCACTAAGAGACGGCTTGGTTCTAGGGAGATGGGTATCGCTTGCGACTATGGGTTGTTCAGTGGGCCTGCTCTGATAAAAGGTTCATGAATGGGTGTAATTTCACTTAATGTGTGTGTGTTAAGGTTTGGGTTATTCATGTAAGTAATGGCTTCAAAAATGAAATATGGATTTTATTTTTTATTACATATAGGTATTCTCTTTCATGCTTATTGTATTCTTCTTCTCTATTGTTTTATATAAAATTTGAGCTAACATTATCTGTATATGCAGAGTGTTTATAATGAAATCATGATTTAATACTAATTAATTATAATCACCCATTGTATATTACTTTTGGTGGATATTATTTCATTATTACTCATTATACATGTAATATAGGACCTCTTAAAGGCTAGTGGGATCATATTACTTTTTTGGACTTGTATAGATCTCCAAGAATAGTGGTAGTCATCATGTGGAGATTTGGAGTGTGCCACATGGGAACCTTTTCTTTCTTTCTAGGTCTAGTAGTTCTATAGTTTTATTTTACATTGGATAATATACTCATATTATTAAGTATGGATATATTATGTATTGGAGCTGGGTCTTGTGTCTATTCATGCATCATATTTATATTTGTCTTGAAGATGTCTTGTGTATGTTGTCATATGTATATTTATATATATATACGGTTAAATAATTCCCAATGATATTGATAAACCGTAGTAATTTATTTCCATCCTTTGGTGTTTGGGGATTTCACCTAAGTATAGTGTCATCTTGGTCTTTCCCATTCCAATGGGTTTGGTTCGGGATGTTATAAATAAAGAAACATTGATTTTTTAGGGACGTGTCAATTTTATAATTTATTTTTATATTGTGAAATTATTTGCCTTATTTTGGAATGTTTTTGGAGGGTTTTTTAGGTTTTTTATGGGTTTTAGAGGGTTCACGGTTATCACATGTTTAGGGGAAACCATGTAGTTTTTTCAAGTAATTATGCGGAGTAGAAAGGGGACCCAAAGACAGGTGCATGATTGGAGCATAGTTTGAGTAGACAATGTGGTTCCCATGTGAGTTTGAAATTTTTTGTAAAGTGATTTTTATCTTGTTTAGAATATATTTTTCTAAAGTGTGTGACAAAACCATGAAGTCATGAGTGTTTTCCAATATCACCCAAATAGTTGACACATTTTTTTCCAATCTGTAAGGCCAACCCAAGTGCTTAATTAAATGGGTTTTGAAAATTAGAATTTAAAAAAAAAATCCCCCAAAATTCTCATTCTTCCACCAATAGCTAGAGATCTCAAATTAGAGGGTCCATTTGGGTGATTTTGGTGAATCCTTTCTCTTTATAATGTGATCCCGTGGAATCAAGGAGTGTTTGTACTAGGTATTAGAGGTACGACTCTTGTTTCTTCTCATATTCTTTATTATTCTATCTTCCACTTGGGAATAACCCTAGTTTTGGTCTATAATTCCAATATATAATGGTTATGGTTTTTTTATCCGTATTTTTTTTAAATCATCATAGCAAGGATTATAGTTTCTTGACTTATGAGGGTGGAATGTGATTTCATCTTAGCGACTTGGTTCGAGGTAGGTGGCTTCTCACCCTCCCAACCACTTTCAAGAACATAAAATATTTATGATTTAAAAGTAAAAAATTATTAATTTGATATCAACTAAATATTATAAATAAATATTTTATTATTACCTTTGTGAAATATGGTTTAAATATAAGGTTGTGGGTGACACTCACAATATTTTTTATAAAATTATCATTTGATTATTTTTATTTTAAAATAATGAATTTAGGATGCCATTTACTTTTATTGGTGACATGGAATTGGAATGGGTGACATGTTTTCAAGAATTAATATTGATACAGTCTCATTGGTTTATACTAGGTAATGGGGTAAATTTTGGGCTCAAGGTGTTTTACCTCCAAGTGATGGTTTTGGTCATGAGTGATGAGTACTACTCATGAGCATAGGATGTCCAGTGAGCCTGCTTTAGGAGGAGGTGAATGCAAGGGTGTGAGTTCTTGGAATGGTTTGTAAAATCCCAATTAATTATTGAATAAATAATTTTCATATCTTTTAGTACTCATTATTTATGTTGTTATATTCACAACAAAAAATATTAATTAACTTTTAAATCAAAAATAAAATAGTTTTATTAAACACTTTTCTTATAAGGTTTTATTCAAAATTTTAATTTTGTAATTATATAATTTTAATTTTAAAAAAAATTAATTTTATAATTAATCATGTAAAATTTATCTTAATTTTAATTTTTTAGAATTTTATAAAATGATTTATTTTTCAATGAATAGCGAAAATACTGATTTCTATTAAAAAATTATTTTCTTTTTGAGTATTTCCAATGTGAAATTATATTTTGTATTAGTTTTAAATATAATTAGTTCCTGTTTATTTAAAAAATTAATTTTATTATTTTTTAAAAGAATTTTATACGTTAATTAGGTATTAAATCACTTTATACTTTAAAAATATTGTTTTTTGAAAAACTATTTTTCATCGCATTTTATCAGTTTAATTTTAAATTATGTTATGAAAATTATGTGTTTTGAATCATAAAAAATTTATTCCATATATTTAATCAGTGGGTGCAAATGTGCTATATAGTTCCCTTTTAGGACATTATCTATATTAAACTTAGTAATTTTTGTTACCATGGTAAAGGGTAAATCGGGTAATTAAGGTTAAAATTAAAATGATAAAGACAAAACAAGGACCCCAACACTTACCTTTATTTTACTATATGATTATGAATGATCCATAATCATAAAAATTTCAAACATAAGACAAGTTTTCCATTTTCCATATTTTGGACCTTTATATTATTTTAGATAAATAATATTCAAAATTTTCATTCACTTCGTTTTATTATCCCTAAATTTTTTACATAGGGATAAATAAGATCTTTTTTACATTATAAATATTAATTTAAAATATAAATTATATTATTATCCATGTTAATTTATTTATAATTTTTAGGGACGAAATAATTACCTAAATTCTTATAGAACACTAACAAAATGCTTGTACAAGAAATAAAAAATAAAAAAATTCTTTTAAAAACAATAAAAAAATTATTTTAGTGTGTTATAGATTCCATGATTTCTTTATATAATAATAACATAATTGGGGTGTTTAAAACTTTTATATTCTTTTTATATATTTTTCTTGTTGTTTTTTAAGTCAAATTAAATGAATAGTGTCAAAAATGACATTAACGGTATATTTAATTAATAATATTTATTTAAATGATTTAAAATTCATAAAAATATTATATTCAACCAAGTGATTATTATATAATATAAAATATCTACCATGTTCAATTTATGGGTCTTTTTCCCTTTTAAAGTGACTATATTAACCCTTAAGAGTTAAAAACATTTATATCTCCATAATTTTCAAAATGGTTAGTGGGGGGGGATAAATAATAAGGGTAAAAATGTGATTTAAAATTCTCTAATTTTTATTTTATTAAATTATTTTTAATAATAATTATAATATATTCAAATATTTTTAAGTTTCATCCATTTTTCCATCATTATTAATTTATATTAATTTTATATTTTAAATAAATTCAAGAGTACCGCTCCCCTCTCTTATAAAAGGCTACCTCTTCCTAACATTTCTTCACACTTAAATAACCATTTGGTTTATAAAATAGTTATATAAATACTTTATTTACAAACCTACTAACATCTCAGAGGACTTTTTTATCATGAAACTGACTTAGAAAAACATTTGATGTAATCCTTAAGTGGTTGTTTGAAGAAGAGGTATCATTCATAACTTACTGTTTTTAATTAATTTCTTCTTATACCACATTAAAATATTATTATAAAATAATTATATAATAACATTAAAAAATTTCATGAAGTTATTTGTTATAATTATAATGACATAACCTACATCTAACATCACTTTCATCAAATGGGAAATGAAGCTATCATTTTTGTGTATGGCAGACTATCACCACACAAACTGATAAAATTGTTTTTAGATCATCATCTCTCACTTGAAGTTATAATAAAATATTTACTATATATATATATGATATTAATTAAATATTTATTATTCTAAAAATATAACATAACATATAATTTCTTAAATTTCCATTCATCGCATAATGATTGCATCATTCAGGCATACGAGTGGACTACAACCTCCACGAAGCAATGAGATTCATTTTCCATAACCACATCACATAGATTATAAATAAGTATATTTAAAAATATAATATGTTATTTGTGATAAATAATCATATAATAAATACAAAATAATACTTATATTCTTTTCTTAATGATCATTGAAAAATGGAAACGTTATTCATGTGTGAGTATGGATTATTGTATCCATGATTGTAATGTAATTTCATTTTTATAACCATATTTTATTATTGGTTTTGAAATTATAATAGATATATAAAAATTATGATTATTTCATGATTTTTATTCTTGAGATGATGAAATAATGTCCACTCTGGACATAGTTAGCCTACCAAAGTGATTTTGGACATATGAACTGAATATTGAAAATCACCTAATGTGAATTCCATTATTAAATAATAAAATATAGTATGGTAAGAGATAAAATAAAAAGGGACAACAAAAATTAATTTTTTTATTAATATTGTAAATAAATAACATAAGCTAATTATTCGAGAAGATAAAGAACATACATGATTGTTTGGACTCAAGGTAATAGAATTTCATTAAAAGAAGTTATCTTTTAAAATTTCCCTTCCAACTCTTTTTGTTCCATGTCAATATTTTTTAAAAATTAATTTATGTATGTATGGAGATAAAAGAATTATACAGGTAATTTTATGTCTCTTTTGAATTTATTTCAAATGTTTTCAAAAATAATTTGTTTATGAAATTATTTTAATTTATTTATAAAATACAAAAGGAATGATTTATTTTCATTTATATAATGAAAATTAATTTTACACCACAATAACCATTATTTGATATTTTACTTCTTTTATAAGTATCCATGTTTTCTTCTAATAATAAAACCCTATTTGAATATGTTCTAGTTTTTTCGAAAAGCGTTTTTTAATGGAATGGATATTTCAATGTCCATAAAAAATTTCTTATTGGTGAAAATAATATTTTACAAGTTTAATTATTAAAATGAAATGTTTAATATTTTATGATTATTTTATTGTTCTTGAAAATTATTTGTGATGATTGGAGTTTCCGTTATAAACCAAGCATAAGTGGTTATGTTATAAACTAAGGATAAGTGGTTACATTATTAATTAAGTATGGGTGGTTCTATTATAAACCAAGGACATGAAGTTACATTATAATCAAATGATTACTGGTAAAATTATTAATTAGGGATGTTTGGATCCATTATAAATCAATTATGGGTGGGTTTGTGATAGCCCTCTTATGCATTGGGTATGGAATTCAACAGTATGGTTTTTCTATTTGTAACAATGATATGGAAAATGATGTCCCAAGTTCCCTACATGTTTTTCCTATGATGGTTAGGGGTTTTTACAAAAATATTATGATTTATTAAGGTAAGATAATAATCTCAGGTTTAAATTTAACAATATGGTACTTTTTTAAGGTGAAAAGTATAACTTTGTGAAATAAAAATTATGAGTTTCTAATTTATTTAAAGAAAACATTATGTGTTTTAATTTTCATTTAATATTTCTTATGAAAAGTTTTATGAAATTATTTGGGTAGAGAAGTTTATTTCTTGGGTAAGAAAAAGTATATTTTGAACCTAAAAGTTTATTTAAAAAATTCCAATTTTTGTAATTGTTCATAAAAAAATGAGTTTCTTTCTTTCTTCCTTTTAATTTACCAAATTCAATTTTTTACTCATCACACATTTTGAAATTATATTCAAAGGGATTAAATATGGTTCAGGGTAAATAATAGGTCAAGTTTAATTTTATGAATATTTTCTATGAAAATAAAACATGGTTTGCATTGAAACTTTTATATTTTGTTAAAAATAGATACTGAGTAATGGTGTCCACTTTGTAAAATATTTTATTATTATGTAAATATTATTACCTAATTATATAAAAATTTATACCTAAAAATATTTTGGAATGAAAGAAAATGAATTCTAATGTTTAAGGTTAGGTCCTTATAGTTCATATTAAAGAATGGTTTAAATTACTTTAGGGGTCGTTATAATATTAATACAACACCCTTAAAGGATTTTACATTGTGGTTAAGTTTAAATGATATATAATTTTAAATATTACCATGTTGAATCATTTGAACTGTGTTTATTTAGAATGGTTTTTTGCAAAGGAAGCTGGGAAACTGAAGTTGGAAGGCACGAAGGGCATGATATCCTTCTGAATCAGCAACCCAGAATGGTTGGATTCGAAACTGAGAAATTTTTCATAGTAATGGATTAGTTGATTTTGGTAGTAAATATTGGTGGTAACCATGAAATATAGTAGTTAGATCAACTATAGTGGAACATGATGATTGTGGAGAATTTTTTAATAAAACATCTTCCAATATTAAGTGGATCCTTTGACTTAGTGGTAGTTAATTAATGGGTTAATGCTTTGGAAAATATATTCAAAGTCATGGTTTTTTTGGATTATCAAAAGGTAACCCTTTCCATTTATCATATTTAAGGTGAATCTAAATAGTGATGGTCAATGGTAAATAATATTAAATAAACAAAATATATTAATGACTTTAAATGGGATGAATTTAATAATATTTTATTCAAGAATTATATACCAAAGATTTTTCAACTTATGATGGAAAAGGAATTATTAGAATTGAGAAAAAAGGAGGAATATTCCATGACTGCATATGAAGAAATACTCACCCATTTTTCATGGTATATACCAAATTTTATTTAAGAACATGATAGTAAAATTAATCTATTTTACTTGGGATTGGTGCCAAGATATCAAAGGGTATTATCTTCCTCTGGATTAAAAAGTTATGAAGAACATGTTTGATGTGTTTAGAAGTTTGAAATTGATTTTTGGAAAATAAATTATTCTATGAAAACAAGAATAAAAAAAGGTCTAGTTAGAAAGAAATATGGAATAATTTATTTAATAAATGTAAAGGTATGAAAATTAAGTTCTTATATTATAATAAGTGTGGTAAAAAGAATCATGGGGAATGTCTTATTAAATAAAGAAAATTATTTTGATGTGGTGTGTTTGGGAATATTACATATTATTGAAAATAAATTTATCTTTGTAGTAATAATAAAAACAATTAATAGATAATGATGTGTTTTTTTAATTTAAATGAGTTAGTAAATTATGATAACACGTGTCTAATGTTAGTTTCTTATGGTGGAAATCATCAAGATCCAAAGAAAAATGGTGTCGTAAATTATTTTGCAACTACTATGGTTAATGTTGACCCAAAAAATGAAGTCTTCATTTGTCATATACAGTGATTACTCATTAAATATACTTGGTTGTGTTATGATTTATAATAATAAAGTAATTTATTATGTCTTATTTTATATAAAACCTATGAGTTAAATTATCCTACAGATGATCTAGGATAAGGTTGTGTTTTTTTCCATTAAAAAATATGTGGCATCATTAACATAGAGTAAAATTTTAAATATATACCAATCACAAAATTTTAAATTATATATTTACTCATAAAGAGTTTTATAAGAGGAAAAGAATATGTAGGAAATGGATTAGTATTATGACCTCACGATTCATTATCATCTTGGTAAAGAAAACAAAGTATTCGATGCTTTGAGTTGGAAAAATAATGGAACATAAACCATTTTTTATTTGGAAATGACAATTTGGATAATTATTTGATGAATTATTTTATATAAATTGTGTTTGTAGGAACTTATTCTATTTTTTTAGGTTTTAGTAAAGTTTTCCCTATTAGGAACAATTAATCAAGCTCACAAAAGAAGACTATGAGTTACAAGAAGAGGTATAATTGGATAAGAAGATTATGTTTTCTGGAATTAATGTTTACAATAATTTGTTTTGATATTTGGAAAGATATATGTGTTCCTCTTGATAACAATTTTAAGAGATAATTATTGATTGAAGCTCATAGTACTTGATTTTCTATTCATCTTGGTAGTACTAAGATATACATATACCTTTAAGAGTGTCCCTAGTGGAATGGAATAAAAATAGATATAGTAGAATAGTAATTATCAAATGATATTCTTCAACCTTTTATAGTTATATGGTGGAAATGTAATAATATATCCATGTATTTAATTGTTGTATTTTAATATACATCTAGAGGTAATAATGAAATTTTGGTAATTATTGATCAATAATTTAAACCTATAAATTTACATTCCATTCAAGATAATATGATTTCAGATCAAATTTATTGACTAAATCTCAATGATATATTCATGTTAAATTGATATACACTCTCTATTATATCTGAATAGGATCAAAAATTCACATTTAAATTTTGGGAAGAACTTATTTAGTCATTGGGTACTATATTGAATTTCGGTTTAGGTTTAATCCATAATTTAATGGAATATTTGAGTTAATGATTCATACCTTAGAGGAAATTATTTATACCTATTCAATGTATTAATAAATAATTTGTGATTAATACCATTATTTGGATGATTTTTCTAATAATAAAAGTTTTCATTCTAGTATACATGTAGCAGCTTTCCATAAATTATATGGAAAGTGGGTGTTGGACACCGGTTTTTTGGGATGAAGTATAAGAAACGAAGCTAATGGGACTAGATACGATTAGGGAAATGGTTTATAAGGTGATGATGATTCCATAGTATATGAGTATGGCTTATAGTAGGAAAGAATGTTACACGTATAACTAGATAAATGATCTTTCTTTTGAGATAGGTGATCATGTTTTCATTAAAGTGTCTCCAATAAAAAGTGTTATAAATTTTTTTTTACAAAGGGGAAGGTAGGTCTATGTTTCCATGAAATTTATGAAATTTTAGAAAAAAATGGTTCAATTTCCTATGAATTGGATTTACTTTTGATTTTATCCCAGGTACGCAACGTATTTCATGTCTCGATGTTAAGAAAATTTATTCCAAATTCACCTCATGTTTTGATCCATGAAGTAGTTCAGTTAGAGGATAATATTTCTCATATGGAATATCCTATTTATATTCTTTAACATAGATTAATGTTTCTACAAAATAAAGTTATTCACCAAGTTATGGTTTTTTCGAAAAAACATATATCTAAAAAAGCAACATGGGAATCTGAAAATGTTATAAGGGAAGATATACCCACTTGTTTAATAACTGAATGAATTTGAGATGAAGAATTTTACTAAAGGGAGGAAGAATGTAAAAACCTATTTAATTATATAATAAATCATTTTAAAATTTATAATTATATATGAACTAGATATATGTATTCATTATAAAAATATTAAGTAACTTTTAAGTCAAAATGGAAATAGATTTAGTTTTTAGTACGATTTCATATTCATATATATGTCTAGATAATTTATTGATTGATTTATGTTTTAATTTTTTATTTTGAAGCTATATAAAATCATAATCAAAGTGGGATTGGCACCAATAATAATGATGGGAATCAAGATGCTTTAGGTTATTATGTGGATTGACATGCTTTTGATATGCATGTTACATGTTTATTCTTTGTAGGAACTTGAATTTTGATTTTTTTATTATACATTGATATTAATGTTTTACTTTTTTGTGCAAGGTAGTCATCACTACACTACTATATTTTTTATGGTCAATGTTTTTTCTAATTTTTTGGTTCATTCAAATGCTGTATTTTTTTTCCTAAAGTTGTATGACCATGATCCACTACAACACAAATTTTTCCTTTTTTCTGAATCATTATGGGATATTGCATCTTGTAAACTATTATAACATTAAAATTACTATTACTATTACTACTACTATTATTACTATTACTATTATTACTATTACTATTATTATTATTATTTAATTTTAATTTTATTATTATTGTTGTTGTAGTAGCTTGAATATTGTTGGAAGACTTGTTTTTTAAATTGTTGTTACATGTTAAATGTTGGATTTAATTCCTTAGAACCAGTGTCTTTGTACTTTTAATTACCAAAATATTAAGACTTGAATATTAATAAAATGGAAATAGATTTAATAAAATATTTTCTTATATGGTTTTTCTTTAAATATTAATTTTCAAATTATAGAATTTTAATTTGAATAAGTAATTTTATTTTTTAATTAATAATTTTAAATTTATATTAAAAATAATTTCTTAAGAATTTTCTTGATAGGGTGATTTTTCAATGAATAGTGACGAATGTTGATTTTTATGGAAAATTATATTTTCTTTTCATGTATTTACAAACTCAAATTATATTTTTGGGTTATTTTTAAAATTTAATTAGTTATTATTGATTTAAAATAATCCTATTATGGTTTTTTTTAAAAAAATCTACTTGAATTTAGTATAAAAACACTATACATTAAAAATAAATTTTTGTAAAAAATATACTTTTCACCAGATTTTGTCTATTTAATTTTAAATAAAATTATACCACTTAAATGTTTTGATTCTTGAAAATAGGATTACATATTTATAATCTATTTTTCTAAATTTTATGAATATTACCTTTTCATTTTTTGTCATTATGAAAAATAACCATAGAAATTTTTATTATCATAGTAAACGTTAGATCAGCTAATTAAGGCTTTTTAAAAAAGAGATGAGACGTTTCCCAAAAAAGAAAGGATCCTTTAATAAAAAGAAATAAAAAATTACACAATTCTGAAAATAGAAGTCCTACCACAATCTCTCTTAAAAAGAGGTAATAACTCATCATGAAGATTATCATACCTAAGGAACTCAGCATCGCCAACACATTTATTTTCAAGGCCATATGCCACTGAAGTTGCTTCTCGATAAGCATTAGTAATGATATAATGAATGGACTGAATATAATCCAAGCAGTTACTCCAAAGATTAGTAAGCTTCCAAGATAAGTGAATAGATCCCAACCTGATAGCAGAAACAATTGTCGTAGAATCACTCTCTAGCCACATGTTATTCCACCCATGACTTTTTGCATGCTCCCCCACAATAATCATGTCAAGAATATCAGTCTCAATTGAAGAGGAAACCCCACAAGATCCATGAAAAAAGCCATAAAAACCTCCTTTATTATCCCTAAAAGACACACAATAACTGGAGGGATCTGGGTTGTCTTGAGAGGCCCCGTCACAATTAACATTAATCCATTCAAAAAAGGTTACTGCCAAAAAACTTCCAACATACCATACAAAGGATGAAAAGAACCCTTTACTCCAATCCGATCTAAAATAGTAATTTCATAAATTCAATTGGAGAAGAGATGTTTAATTCGAATTCTAGCCTCACGAACTACAACAAGAAGACGAGAAATAACATTTTGGACCAAGAAAGACTCACTAGAATGAAGAACCTGGTTGTGAATATACCATATATAATGAAGAAATTCTGATGTAGCAACTAGGAAAAGATCAAACAGCTGAGTGGAAAGATATATGGATCCCCAGTTCTGTATGAATTCTCATACATAGTTATCTAGAATATTAATATTTGGCCTTTTTTCCATTTTTCCATGATTTTTACCTCTACAATATTTTAAATAAAGAAAAGTAAAAAATATCATTCTTGTGGTTTTATTATCTACAAATTTTTTTCAAAGGGATAAATAGAGGTTATTTAACTTTTAAATATTCATTTGGAAGATAAATTATTTTTTTATCAACTTAATATATTTCTAATTTTTAGTGATGAAGTGATTACTATAAATTCTTATACAACAGTGATACAGTGTTTGCGCAAGTAGTAAAATAATAAATAAAATGATTTTAAAATCTCTAAAAATAATATTATTTGGGGGATTTATAGTGTCCCAAAAAAATATACATAATTATAACATACATGGTTTTCTTAATGGTTTATATTCAATTTAAAACTTTTTCATTATTTTTTTAAAGATAAATTAAATGAATAGTCTCAAAAATGACAGTAATGATATTTTATAATAAATAATATTTTATTAAATGAATTTAAATTCGTAAAAATAATATATATTTATAATTTAATAGGATATGGATATAAATATAGATCATGGACAATTTATGGGTTTTTTCCTTTTCTAGTAACTATATTAGCCCTTAAGAGTTAAAACCATTGATATCACTATAACTATCATAAGGGTCAATGAATGGTTAAAACAAAATGATAAGGCTAAAATGTTGATATAAATTTGTCAAAATTTTATTGGATGAGATTATTTCCACTTATAATTATCTTATATTCAAATATTTACAGTTTTTATCTATTTTGACATTATAAGTAATTTATATTAATTTAATTGTTTAAGAAACTCTTTAATGGTCCCTCTCCTCTCTTATAAAAGGGAAGCTATTCTTCTCATTTCTTTACACATATAGAACAATTTTTTCAAATACATAGACAAATAATTTTCCAAAATCCCTACCAAAATTTTATATTCATCATTTTGATCATAAATCCAACTTAAAAAATCATTTGGAGTAAACGTTAAGAGGTTGTCTAAAGAAAAGGAATCGTTTTTAAAAGTGTGTTTTGGTTTTATATATTCATGCACCTACTTAAAATATTATTCAAAAATGTTGTTATAATAATATAATTGTCGACCATATAATGGTATATTATAATTTAAATTAATACCCAACATCTATCTCTTATTCCATAAAATGGGAAATGAAACTGGAATTCATGTGTACAGAGGACTACCACCTCGAGAACTGATGAAGTTCATTTTCCATCACCAGATATCATATCTAGTTATAATGAAGGATTTAATATTTGTATATATATATATATGATATTCATTAAATATTTATCATTATTATAAGAAAATATATTATATACATTATTAACTTTCCATTCATTGAAAAATGATAATTATGTTCGTGTGTGTGTTTGGACTACCACCTCCATAAAGCAATGTGATTCATTTTTCATCCCCACATCACAATTATGATATATATATATGTATATTTAATCAAATAATAAGTTATATATGATTTAATTATAATTATATAAATATAAACAAACACTTACCATCATTCTATAGTGATTTTTCGAAAATGGAAATGTTTCCCATGCATATGTACAGATTACCTTCTCCATGATTGTATCATAGTTAATTTTTCCTAACCATCCTACATGATTGGTTTTATATTTTTAATTAATATATAAAAGTGATAATTATTTTATTATTATTATTCTATAAATGATGAAATAATTACCAATTTTACCATAGTCAATCTGCTAATTTCATTTTCTACTTATGAACCAAATATCAACAAAATGTTTGAGGTGGATTTAATTGATTAAAATAATTAACTATAACATGGTAAGAGACAAAATAAATAGTAATAATAAAATTAAAAAAATTTATTAATATATTAAATAATTAAAATATATTTATTATTCATCAAGGTAAAGAACATATGTGATGAGTGAGTCTCTTGGAAAGGGACTTTCTTTAAAAAAATCACCTTTTAAAGTTTCTCTCCCAACTCTTTTTCTTCCATGTCCATATTTTTTAAAAATTATTTTATGGAATTATGGAAATAAAAGAATTAGAAAGTAAATTTTGTGTCTATTTTTACTTTATTTAAGTAGTTTTAAAAATGACTCTATTTATAAAAGGTTTTTACTTTTTTTGCAAAATAAAAAAGGAATGTTATATTTTAACGTATACAGTGATAACAAATGTTCCCTTCATAGTAAAAATTATTTAATATTTAACATCCATTATAAGATTCCATTTTTTATTCAAAGAAAAATATATTCTTTCCCTATGATATTTTTATTTTCAAAATGGGTTTCAAAATGGAATGAATATTTCGATATCCAGAAAAGATTTCCTATAGGTGAAATTAATATTTTATGAGTTTTATGATTAAAATTTAAGATTTTATGTTTTATGATTTTGTTATTGTTCTTGGGAATTTGTTATGATGATGGGTGGTTATATTATAAACTAATAATTAGTGGTTTTATTATAAACCAAGAAATGAGTGGTTTTGTTATTAACTAATGATGGGAGGTTCTCTTATAAACAAAGGACGAGTGGTTCCATTATAAACCAAGGATGTGTATTTATTTTATTAACCATGGATGGGTGATTCTGTTATAAACCAAGGATGTGTTCGTCTTTGATATCCACCCAATTTATTAGGTATAGAAATCGACTATCTGGTCATTCTATTTGTAAGAGTGCTATGGAAAATGATGTCCCAAGTTAACTACATGTTTTATTTATAATTTATATGAGTTTTTTGTGGAAAAATTATGATTTATCAAGGTTATATGATGATATTATGTTTAAATAAAATTATATTCTAATTTTTTAAGGGTGAAAAGTATAACTTTATTAATTTTAATGAGTTTTTCATGATAAAAAAATAAAATTTTAGTATTTTTATTTTCCCCTTAATATTTCTTTTAAAGATTTTTATAAAAATATTTGGGAAAATAATTTTATTTTTTGGGTAATAAAATGTTTACTTTGAACCCCAATGTTTATTTTGAAAAGGAATTTTTTTAAGTATTCACGGACTAATGGGTTTCTTTCTTACTTACTTTTTATGTCCCATTCAAATATTTTTGGTATTTTCCCATTTTTCTAAAAAATAATAGGATTTAAAGATAGGTAAGGGAAAATAATATCTCAAGTTGACACTCCTAAATATTTTTCTTGAAAATAAATCTTGATTTTCTTTAAAAGTTTTATATTGTGGAAAAAATGAATACATAGTAGATGTTTCAACTTTGTAATTTATTGGATTTTTATGTAAGATATATGACCTAATTATCTAAAACTATAAACCAAAAAGATCTTTGGGAGTGAAATAAAATGAATTCTATTTTAAATAAACTATTTGATATAATTTTTATGGTCATGTACTTATACAGAGTGTGTGTGTGTGTGTGTGTAATATTGTGAGTTATTTCATGGATGTAATGGATTTAAAAAATAAATGATGAGTTGTTGTGAATTACATATCAGGTTTATTTATCTATTTTATTATATTATTCCTCAATCTAATTTTATATAAACTTTTGTCTAACTTTTTTTTGATTATGTGTGGGAAGTATTGGAGAATTCATAGTTATTTGAAATACTCAACCCCTATATATTAATTTTGGTTCATATACATTCATCTTTCTTTATGATACATGTGATGGGAGGACATCGTACAAGATAGAGGAACGGTGTTATTTTGTGGACTAACATAGATCTAATATCTTATTGGTAGTCTTTAGATACATCTTGGGAGTGTTCCACATGGGTACCATGTCTTTATTTTTGGCCCTTTTGGTTCAATATCCTTATTTCTTATTGTTTTTTTCACTCGAATTATTAAGTATGGATATATTATATATTGTATTATTTCCTTGTTTTAATTCATTCATTGTATTTATATTTATCTTGGTGATATATCTCATAGGTTTTTGTATATATATATAAGGGTAAGTCATTATAAATTATATAATTAAACCCAAGGTTCCATCCTTTTGTTTCCAGGGAATGTTACCAATGGTTAGTGGCATTTTGGTATTTACCATGTCAATGGTTTAGGGTCGAGATGTTATAAATGGTATTATTTCGGTATGTTCCATCTATTTTGTTGGTATACATGGAGATAGTAAGTGTTGAAACTTGAAATGTAGAGAATTAGAAGGAATATGCTATCTTTATATATTGAACTTCAAGTTACTATAGTAGCTTTGGTAATAAAAAGTGTTATCAAAACACATCTAGGTTTGTCGCCACCTAATCATTGTGGGTTTACTTAATGAGAAATATGTATCATAATTTATTAAAAAAACATCCCACTATGATTATTACATACACATGGTGTTTTAATGTTTATGCATTGGTAAATAGAAACAGGTTTACATTGATTGCTGGAAACGATAGGTTGTTCTTATTGATAAAACTGATAATTTTTTAGAAATGGATTTCAAAATAAGGTAAAATTTGGTTTGGCTCTATGATTTACAATAGTTTTTCTAATAATGATTTTTTGATTCTATAAATCATTACTTTTATTATTATTTACTTTTAATTTATATATTAATGGATTATGAAATTTATTTGGAACCATAACTTAACTAGTAATGTCTTTGGTTAAAAATAATTTATATAACTATAATTAGAGTATATGGTATTTTAAGAGAAAGTTGATAATTTTTTAGTAATCAAACTCTTAATTCCATGTTTATTGAATTTCTTGGTTAATTAATATTTCCATGTCTCTATCATAGATAACATTTATATATTTATGATCCATTTTTGTTTATCCTCACATTATAAGATTTTCATGACATCCCATGTGTTAATTTAATTTTAATGATATGAAATTTTGGGGCATATTCACCATGATTATACAAAGATAATGTTATAACATTGAGTTGTTATATATTTGGTTAATTTTATTATTGGTTAAAAATAATCGTATGTGTTATTCCATGTTATATATATAGTTAGTGAAACATATTTCGTATAATGTGTATAATATCATATAAAATTATTATATTCTCAAAGTGAAAATATTTGGTAATGTTTAATCTATTTATCAATTATTCGATTTTTGGTTACTCATCAAGAGACCATATAGAAAATTTATAACTTTTTTATTTCATTGTTTTATTTTTTAAAAATTATTGAGCATGACTATTTAGTACAAAAATATTTTTTGAACACAATAGGAGGAAAATATAACTTGGTTTGTTATCACCCAAATATGTACTCTCTTGGTTGGAAATTAAATAGTATACTTTATATTATTTTGAAAATAGTATAACTAGACTATTTATTAATTATATAACTTGATCATGAGTTTATAATAATTTATTTACCTTTTTATATATATATAAAATGATCGGTGAACTTGATTCAAGTGTTACTTATTGGTTTTTACTAGATTTGTTTCAATTTGTTATGTGATCTGGTTGATGCATCTATGTTTTTATATTATAAAGAGGCTTGAAAATAAGAAATTTTAATGGAATGTTTTGTTTTTAAAACATTTTACTGATTTAAAATAGGTTTTATAAATGGATTTTATGGGATTTTTTATGAAAAATTAAAGGTATTTTGGGTGTGAGAATATATTTAAAGATTCTTCTTAAAAAAATTCTTTAAATGTAAATTGGTGGAAATTAATTTCTGAGAGTAAACCATTTATTATTTTTAAATCTTTAAATTTATAGTGTTTATTAACTTTTTTATAAAGGTTACATTATGGCATACATTGTTTAAAAATAAAATTATAAAAAAAAGATTTTATGAAAGTTTTTACTATTCTATAATTTAGGAAAAAAGATTATATAGTTTTTTTAGCTGTTTTTTATTTAAATGGGATGTGAATAACCAATAAATATTTTCGGAAACTTTTGAACAATGCATATGGTTTTCCAATATTATTGTAACATGTTGGATTGGGAAATGGAACTTTATAATGGATTGTGGGAAAGGGTATTACGGACATATGGTTCCTATAAAATATGTTTCTAAACACTCCCTTGGTGAAGTTATAGTATAATCTATGTTTTTATACTTTTTTTGTTGTTGTTTTGAATGTGTTTTTGTGATGGTTTTCTATGTTTATATCTATAATTTTTCTTCTTTGTAGATTTTTCTTGTTTGGTTGATTGCACTGTTTATTTTTTGCAACAGAAATTATAAGTGGAAGTATAATAAATTTTTCATGGAAATTATGGCTCATGGGATGAGAATCAAGATACATCATGGGTGGTAGGTTATTCTCTAGTCTAGATTAGTCACCGGACTCAATTACCATTGACATATTCTACCTTTGGTGGATTTTTTATCTTAGAAGTTACTTTCATGTGATCTGTAAGAAGCATTGGTTGCTTGAATTCAATGCAATATTGATTTATAAACCTTAAAAGTCGATCAATCATGTTAAGAATAAGTATTCATTACTTTATTTAGGGATTTTACATGAATATAATAGGGTAATGGTCTTTATGGGTAGATTTTGGAATTATAGATTGTCAATCATTGATTGAACTGGGTGAACTATGGGTCAAGTTAAAAAATATAAGATATAAGGTTCACCGACCTTTTCATAAACCAACCTAGATTGAATTTCTATGTTAGGTGTGGTTTGTTTCCAAGAGCTTCAGGATGGATAACCTCCTTTGAATTTTTCATGGGTATGGGTTGGTATATGGTATTGTCTATAGATTTAGAAATATGTGAGATTTATTCCTAGAAGTTTGAATGAAATCATTTCTAGATACTTTCAAAAATCTTAACCTCTATGAATAGAGAATTATTTGTAGTTTTATCAATATTTGTCTCACTTTTTACTGCTCTAAATAGGTCTATAAGTTCATAATCAATTAGGCAGTAACTGTATTAGCTCAAAAATATTCATATTTTAGGTTATTAAAATATTGGATCATGAATGATTCTTGGATTAAATCACTAAAATGAACTTGAGTCATATGGGATAATATGATTTCATGGTTTTTTGGGTATCTATCATTTTTATAATGGAAATCATGTCCTAGTAATTTCAAGGGGTCAATGTTTATATTATTATAATTAAGGAAATCATTAATGGCATGGATCCATCATTGGTGAGAAAAGGGTGGAAATTATAGCACACAAGGTAATGATGTTTAACACCAACTCGTGGGAATGATGTGATTATTACCTATACCTTTCATGTAGTTTGATTGAATTACCATATGATTTGAAATAGACATGTCTTAAAAATAATAACATTATAAAGGTGGTAGCTCACCAACTCATTGAGTCAACACATTTTATTCTTGTTTGGGTGATAATGTCTATAAAGATATAGTAGTGGGGTGTGTTTGGGAAGTTTTGACCTTGAATTATGAAATGATTTACAAAACCTCTGATTAAGACCCCAGTTTTTCTTGTTTTTTACATTAAAATGCTTCATATAGTACTAAATGGAGTATTTCATTATCCTCTGGGTCAAACCCCACTACTTGTGTGGAGATTTCAAAAAATCCTTGCCTTAGGGGGGAGACTTGTCTAACAAGATATGAAATTTTTGACTCTATGTATAATAATGTATATGGATTCTATTTTGTGGATATTATATTAATCTATCCTTTTTTCAAGGGTATTTAATAGTAGTAAATCGTTGATTCTTGTGGAAATATTCTTGGTTAGTGAGTTTTCATCTGGGTGGTCAAGGGAATTTATCTTGAACCATTTGTTATCTTGACTATATCGATGGGTTGTTTTATGTAATTAAATTCCATATTCAAGGAAATACATGTCAACCAATTATCACATTGAGGCTATAGTGTGGTTTGGACTCTATTTTTGTAAGTCAATTAAGCCCTGATTCTCTTGATACAGTTGTTTCTATTTGGTTCTCTCCATGTATGATTTCATGTTATGAGCATGATTATATCTTTCTTAGTTATTTTATTCCACTAGTATATATATTTTGTTTACATAAATTACTCTATAGTAACTTTTGGTGTGGGATACTATGGTGTTGGACCAGTGGATTGACCTTATTTCATGACACTTCTCTCCTCCAACTTTTTGAGGATGAAAAAATAAATGTTGGGTGGAATGTAACACCCACAGATTGTGCATATTCAAGTTTTCTAGTATCTTTTCTAGTTATAGAAATTTTTTGTTTTGTTTTTATATGTTTCAAGAGGGTTTTGTAGGTTTTGATAGTGTTTTGGAGGGTGCATGGGCAGCTTATGGTTAGGGAGAATCATGTGTTTTTTTACGTAACTATGAATGGTGGAAAGGGGGTCTAGGGAGAGGCACATAGTTTGTGTAAGCCATGCAGTTACGATAAAAAAAGTCAGTGATGATTTTCATGGTTTCTATATGATTTTTCAATCCATGCATCCAAATCATGTAGCCTTTGGCATTTTTGAGTAGCACCCACACAATTGGTGCATGTTTTGACTATCTATACAGTCAAACTACGTGGGTAATTAAATAGGTTATAAAAATTAGATTTTAAACCAAAAACTCCCCCCTAAAATGATATTTTTTTGTTATGGATTGGGATCTTGTGATAGAGGGTTCCTTTGAGAAATTTTGGGGATTCCTTTCTCTCTAGAATACAGTCTTAGAGAATCAAGTAGTATTGGTCCTAGAAATCAAATTTATGACTCTCGTTTCTTCTCCTATTCTTTCCACTACTAATTTTCTATTGGTAAGAACCATATTTTGGTTCTACTATTCCTAGATCTATTGGTTAGGGTTTTTTCTATGGTAATTTTATTTAAAATCACCATATAAAGGGTCCTAGTGCCTAGATATGTGAGGGAATGAGTTTATTTCATCTTGGAGATATAGTTCATGGTAGGGGATTTTCACTCTCTCTACCATTATTAAGGAATTGATTTTTTTTTGGTATGAAAAGTTAAATGTTATTACTCTAATCTCTATATTATATGTTTTATAAATATTTTTTGATATTATCTTGGCGGAAAATGGTTCTAAAATAATGTTTTTGGGGGAATCCTATAACATGTTTGGTATAATAATTATATAGTGATTTCTTTAAATGAAGATATTATAATGTTATGAACATAGATTCGTAACATGGAATTTACATGGGTTTCATGTGTTCAGGAATTCATACAGAAACGAAATTTTTGGGTTAGACTTGGTATTGGATACACATTTGAGCTTAAGGGATTTTATGTCTTAATGAAAGCCTCACTCTGGAAGGATAGGTATTGCTCATGAGTATAGGTTAATATACGAGCTTGCTTTGATATGAGGAACATTCATGGGTGTGAGTTCATGGATGAGTATTTGTTTTATGGAATGGGTTATTTTATATAAATAATTTCATTAAAAAGTAAAAGATAATTTTTTGTGTATTTCTTATAGGGTATCCATATCATATTTATTGTATTTTTATTCTCTATTGTTTTATATAAAATTAAGATAATTTATTTTTTGTTTATATGGAATGTTCTAGAAGACTTTGGGATTTCCTACTAATTTGATATACTCACCTCTGCATATGTATTCTAGTGTATATTGTCTCATAATTCTCTATGATATTGGTAATAAGAGGACATCTTACATTCTACTGGAACAATATTGATACTATGGACTAGGATAGAGCTAGGAGCATTGTGGTAGTAATCATGTGGAGATTAGTGTTCCATGTGGGAACCATATCTTTATTTCCGAGTCTTCAAGTTCAATAGAATTATTTCATATTATATTCTTCAATCAAATTGTTAAGTACGAATATATTATTGATTAAAGTTTGGTCTTGTGTTTATTAATGCATTATATTTATGTTTTTCTTGGAAATATATCTTATAGGTTTTTTCGTATATATAAATAAAAACAACTTCCTAATATATTACTAAACCAAATGAATTTATTGTTAATATTTAGTGTTTGAGAAATGTCACTGAAGGTTATTGGCTCATTGGTCCAACCCAATCCAATGGATTAGGGTTAGTATGTTACAATTCTTCATTAAATTTCATATTTCAAATAAGTGATTCCAAACCAAAGCTAGTAAGATGGGTTATATATAAAGAAATAATTTTACCTTGATATTAGGAACAGTTTATGAAAAGAAAATTTTATTTTTTATCACTTTATTATAATTCATAATTCTTCTCATTTTTAAATTTTTTTTTTTAGATTCCATATTTGAAAAAATTCATCTCTCACACTAAAATTACTATGAATGATACAATTATAAATTACTTAGTTGGTATAATTTTTCACAATTTGTTTTCAAAATATAATAAAGAAATATTGAAAAGTGAATATAAATATTTTTGGGAAGATAATTTTTTTCTAAAATTTGGGATCACGTGGTAATTGTGAGATGTTTTGATGAAGATGAATATTCCTCCTTTTCAGTATATATTCACTCATTACCTAGAGGTGGAAAATATGGATCATAAAGGACCTACTAAAAGGGTTTTACTCGAGTTTCATTCTGACCTCTCTCTTGAATCACTCATATGTGTTCTATCAATCTTATCCCTCATGATAAAAACCATTAGTTCAATTTAAGAAATAAATAATATTCCTCAATGAACCTTAATATTTTATAAAATGTTTTATGTTTCAGAAAATTATGTTCATGTGACCCTTACTTTGATACAATGGCCTTAAATACATTCTTCAAGTGGTTGACTATGTATCTTGGTGGGTAGAGTTAAAACCCACAAGGAATAATGATTAACCTATTATGAGTGATTTCATAAAAATTCACTTATTACATATGTTTGGAAACACACGTGCATTAGTGAGTGACATAGGAACCCTTTTTTATTCAAAACATAGAGTTTATTTTTGAAAAAAACATCATTTTCTGCATAAATATTTTATATATAATCACCCCCAAACTAATGGTTTGGGTGAAATTTCAAATAGAAAATATAAAATAGTTTTTGGTAGGATTATTATGCCCACTTAGAAATACTAGTCATAGAAAAAATATTAAAGATCATTAGGAATGTTGAATAACCTTGGGATGTCCCTTTAGTATAATTTTTAAAAAACATGTCATTTACCAATCATGGTTAAATATAAATAATTTTTTGATGTAAAAACATATATTTATCCCTGTCAAAAAAGTTAGTGATGAAAAATTGCTACAATTTAATGAATTGGAGGAGCACTATCTTGATTTATATGATAATTACATACTCTATAAAAAATTTCTAATGTAATATATGAAAAACAACTCCTCTGAAAGTTATTTCATGAAGGTAATGAGGTAATTATATTAAACTCTCCCTATTGACTTCACTCAAGTAAATATCAATATCATTGGGAAGGTCCTTTAATTGTTACTAATGTTTACCCTATTAGTGTAGTGTAATTCCAATATTGTTAAACAAAAAGGGAATCCATAGTTAATGGTCACTAGTATGATCTCTATCATGATAGGATACAAACATTGGTAATTTCCTTGAATTCAAATGAATATACTTCTATGTTAAAGGGATCACAAATGGATAGAGAAGGATACCCACCTAATTCAAACTATGAATAACCACTTTAAAGATAAATATATTTGTATGTATATATATATATATATTTCTCATGTTCTCTCTTTTAACATCAACTATCTTTTTTACCTTCTCCCTCATCTTGTTATTTATATTTTATTTTATTTTATTTTTCTCTCTCTTTTATCATCTTTTATTTCAATTTTTTATTTCATGTATGGTTTCTTTATAATACTAAATAAACAAATCATAAATTATCACTATTACATTATAAAAATTTTTCTAACCATTTTTAAGGAGTCATTATACATTTTTTTATCTAAAAATTTATTTTCAACAGAAATTATGGGAACTTTTTTTAGATCATATAAGTTTTTAATAATCATTTTTATATTGGAAAATAGATTTTATTACCACAACCAATGAGATAGAATCATTTATTTATTTCTAGGTTTATTCATAACTATCTTTTCTTTTCTGTATTTCTCATCACTCATTATAAATCTTCAGCTTATAGAGATTCAAGATGAATTTCCTACTATAGTGTACATTAATATAATATTGTAATTTTTTTAAAAGCATGTGAGAATCAATATAGATAAATAGCCTCCCTCTACCCACATATTGAACTACCATTTAAAATACCATTTGTGCTTTTGAATACATATTATTAATTTCCATGTTATAAGACACAATCCTTATCAAACCCAAAATTTACATGTATTTAATTTTCAATATTTTATGAAATTGAAGTGTCAAAGGAATGGTATTAATTTTGGGACTCTTTTAATTTAATTTCAGTAGTCATCAGATTCCTGAGGATAGTTATCCTTTTCAGTGTGGTCGAGTGTTTGTCATTTGGCAAGGTTATGTAAGGAAATTATAATAATGTCATTTTTAGGAAAATTTTATTACAAAGTGTTCAAAAACAAGGTTTAAAAAAATATGTATATAAAAAAGAAATAAATAAGTAAAATACCTTTGAATGTTGTTTTTTACTTGATTCATTGTGATAAGTTTTGAGTTCTGTATATATTTTCAATTTTCATTCCCTTTAAATTCCATTTATAATGTCTTTATTCACACGTATGGGCCCTTTTGAATATATGTTTAAATGACCTCTCATACAAAATTTCAATATTTACGCATTATTTAATCAATGTTAATGTTTTTACAACTCTTTTCCACTCTATTATAAACTTTCATACCATCCAATAAGATAAAAAAAACACTCAAGGGCCTATTGATTAATGTGTAATTCAGCATGGAATTATAAGTTTGGAGATATAACAAACTCATATATTATCACATTTATTTACTGAATATGTGAACCTCATTCAAAATATTTCATCATTTTGAGAGGATTAAATTTTGTGTAGAAACATTTTATAATTCTGATTTTGATTAGGACAAATTAAATACTTTTTTGAAAAAAAATTAAGATAATAATGTTTGTTTAAATATATTATAGATGAGTGAAATAGTATATATCCCGCTAATATTTGAGTTTGTTCCCTAGAAACAACTTACTTCATACGTAATTATGTTTATTTAAATTGTAAATGACGTTCTATTATCACGTTATTGTTGTCCCTCTTCATGAAAATCATATGTGTTAATTTCATAAGAATATATATCACACTAAAAGGTCATTGAAGTTCCCTACTATAATGAGAACATAGACATGCCACGACATTAATTTTTGAACCTTATTATATATCTAGATGATATTATATGGTAAGACACAAAAATAAAAGAGTTTAGGGGTAGGATGCTCATAGTTTATTGGGACACCTTCTCTGGGTGTTCGCCTATTGTAATATCTATGATACGAGGTTATGAGAATGGACCCATTAATAGGAAATATATATATATATATCTATTTTTAATTGGATATTCTCTTCTATGAATGTGTTTATTGATCCTTATACTTTAATGTTATCATTAATGGATATCATGACTCACATACTTTGATGTATTGATAAAAATTGTTAATGCATATGCTCTTGGATAAATATAATTTGTTTTGTGCTTCAAAAGTGATATTGAATTAATGGATAATGTGATAAAAAAATTATCCCTTTTTTATCTGGTTGAAAGTTAATATCTTAGACCCTTTTATAAGAATGGAACTGCTTGAATAAATCCATGGACATGGTGTTCAGTGGGTGATTTCATTTCTATAAAATCAAATAAAGAGACATTGATTATATTGGTTGATGAAATGAACATGAAACCTTCTTGATTTCACATATTTTGATAAAAGGGTTATATTACATGGTAAACATTCGCAAGAGGTTAGATGTCATTATGATGTTAAATTCATCCTTTATGGATACCCTGTCTTGTTTCAAGATTCTAACCTTGGACTTTAGGGGGTTTTCATAATGCCACTAATAAAAAATCCTACAGGGTCACACACTATGAAAATACATAATCCTAGTTAAAATTTATTATTGAATTTAACAAGTTATAATAATTAATGATTATTTGAGTTTGGCTCATTTGCATAATTTAAAATAAATTTATTCAAAAGAATATGTGAGTTAAATAATAATAATTATAAATATTTTTTTGAATGTTTTATGAGTAAAATAATTATTATATTTATTGATAAATAATGAAATGATATTTATTTATTAAATAAATAGTCATTATTCAATGATCGATAAATGTGGATGAAGGAATGTGGACTGAGTTTAATGGTCTGATTGGAAATGGTATAAATGATATTTATATATATTATTTATAAATTTCATATTTCAAGAATTTAATATTATTATTTTTATTAATATTATTATTATACATGGGTTCAACTAAGAATTATGGAATTGGGAATGGGCATGGGTGCTATTTACAAACCCTAAACCTTCCAAAATAAATGTCTAGTTATATCTCTTTCCTAAATAAAACTTTTTGTGCATAATGGATATAGTGAGATTCTCTCAAAACCTATAGCTATGTCAAGTGATATAACATTATTTCCTCCCTTCCTCTCTCAATCCAAAAATGAGATCATCAAGAGATTTTACACTCTTGATAAGAATTCTATTATAATCAACCACAAACAATGCAAGCGATCAAGATTGGAAATTCTACTACCCTGGGATTCTATAACATTGTTTATAGATTGTGTTGAATGTTTGGATCACCATTATAGAAATACATCACTTGGTGCCTACAACAAAACTAAGGTACACCAGGATCTTATTCAATGGATCATCAATGAAAGTTGATAAAAAAATTTATGTAATTATATATATTCTATAAATAAATTATAAATTGCATGTAAAGATTATTCACTACCAGTTATGTAATTTTAATCTAGTCAAGAAATATACCATTTTCATTGAATGTAATGTTTTGATCATGTTAAGTAATGATTACATATTATTTATGACTAAAAGTAGAGATTCTCATACCATTAAAGAACATTTCTACTGCACCTATAACCTTCAACTAGTATTAGATAGGTCACACGTTTAATTTTATAATTATTTATTATTATTGATTGGTTTTATGTGTTTGGGTTTTTTTAGTTAAAACCATTATTTATAATATCTGACATCATCATCCTGTATCTTTCTTTGTTCTTGATAACAAAAAAAGTAATATTTTAGTGACTAAAAATGAATAAGTATTTGATTCACACTATCTAGAGGTTCCAAAGTGTCTACCTGGACAAAACCATAATACATGGTGTATACTTCCAGTATACACTACATGTAGCTTTTTTCATGATCATATCTTTCTCAATTGGGTCATATCCAACAAAATAATATCTAATATTTAAATAGACTAAATTAGTGTCTAGATCCAGATAAACCGGCACATGAGAGGTAGAAATACATTTTGTATAAGTACCATACATGTTATGTAGTCCTTATCTTCTCCTGGAAAAGAACACAGGATTTTCCAATGAGTTATGTATCAGATACACAATATAGGAACATATATGTCATTTAACTCTAAAGTTGCATGCCATGTATTCATAATAAATTTTGTTTCCCTCAAACATATCCATGGAAAGACACATAGATAGACCCAAGGAATGTTCTATTGACTTGGGTAGAAGAGAAGTATATGATGTGTACTCTTCTACACATTGTGTAGTCTTATTTTGGAATTGTTCTAAAAATTTATAGAAAGAATAATTAAATATATGATTAAAACTATTTATTATGTGTTTTTTTGTTGTCAATTCAATAGTACATGTCATTTTATAGGAATCGATGTTATATATTAAATTAATTTCTTTGTCAAATTTTTTTGATGCATACATAGTGTTTCCTCCAAGTACACTATTGTACTACATTAATTTTAAATTAAGCTAATTATAATAAAAAATATATATAATGGTGAGTTAAGGATGTTTGGATGGAAATAAAAATATTAAATTATTTATCATCAGTTGTGGGTTGTTATATTTATTAAAAAATTAATCAATGTAATTTATAACTAGATTGAGAATTTATACTAGTTTCTTAGATTGTGGGTGATCATAAGATTAGACCAGCCCTTGTATGTTATTGGTTTGTTTTAATTTATTATGGTTAAATTATTATTGATGATTTGTGTTTCATCCCCTCCTTATTATGTAAAGTCATGTGTGACCATGGTTTATTTTATGTAAACCCCATTTATCTAACCCATTGGATCCCCTCACCTTTTTATGAGAATATATTATGTATGGATGGATCTCCCAAGCGATTGTAGGTGGTATGATTCAAGTATCCAAAGTGAGAGAAATCAAGGTGATGCCTATGATCCAAGGTGGAATACTAAAACATGAACCAAGATATGTTTCAAGGTGTTTTCCCCTATGATCGAGGATTAGTTTATAATCATATAGATAAAATAACCACTAGATAATGTCATGATCAATCCTCATTTGTTTTATTTCTATTAGTTTCATGGTTAATTATTTATGTTTGTGAATGTTGTGTGATCACCTAAAAATTAATTAACAATCATACAAGATAGAATAAAATATAATTGTATTATCAATAAATTTTTTATTATACATTGTTAATCAATTAAGTAAAATATACTTAATAATAATAAGGTATGTAAAAGGACAAAATAGGACTTATGAAAATGGATAAAATCCACCAATTAAAATATTAAGTCGACTTATCCTTCTAGTACTTAACTTAGAATCAACCTCATACACTACTAGAAAAATAGGTATTTGCGACGGGCGATTTGTGACGGGATCCCGTCGCAAATGGCCTTTTTCGACGGGGACCCGTCGCAAATAGCCCGTTGTGGAAAACGTCGTCGCAACAACAACTATTTGTGATGGGCCCTTTGCTAAAGTTAGTAGTTGTGATGGGGATACTTCCCGTCGCAAATCTTACTCCGTATTTTTTAAAAAAACTTTTAAAACAGTAATTGCGACGGGGCCCGTCGCAAATACTGTTTTTTTGAAAAAAATAAAAAACTATTATTAAATTATTTTAATGAATATAATAATAATAATATTTGCGACGGGCATAGTATCCCGTCGCAAATACTGTAAAAAAAATAAAAAAATAAATTATTAATAAATTATTTTAATTAATATAATAATAATCCAATAATAATTCAAAAATAAAAAATAATAAAATATTAATAAATGACTTTAATTAATATAATAATAGAATTATAATTCACAAATAAAAATAATAAATTATTAATAAATTATTTTAATTAATATAATAATAATAGAATTATAATTCAAAAATAAAAAATAATAGAATATGAATAAATGATTTAATTAATATAATAATATTAGAATTATAATTCATAAATAAAAAAATATTAATAAGTTATTTTAATTAATATAAAAATAATATAATTATTTTACATTAAAATATTAAAATAATTCAAATATTACAAAAAAAAGATAATTAAATTATAATATTATAAAATTTTAATATATATATAAAATTTAATATTATAAAATATAAATAATATTATTATTAATATTAATATTGTTATTTCAAAATATAATATTATTAATATTTTATAATGAGACAGAAACTACGAAGAGAAAAAAATTCATATTTGATTTTACAAACTTTATAACATAAAAACAAACTCTAATCTGAATGAGGGGGGAGGGGGGGATCTGTAGATGCCGGTGGAGGAAACTCCATCCCTAAAGCATGAGTGAATCGGCACATGTACTCCATCTGCTCCTGGTACTGCTGCTCCCACCGACTCATCTGCTCCTCGTACAGCTGCTGCTGGCGTCGACGCTCCTCCTCATGCTGCTGCTGCTACAGACGCATCTGCTCCTGCTCCTGTCGGAGACTCTCTATCAGTGCAGTCTGAGATCGTAAATGATCCTCATACTGTGTAGCAGAAGAAGATGCATGAGCTCCTCTCGAGCTGGACGCCGACATCGCCGCACTGCCATAATAATCTCCGGGAGTCAGTCGAGAGCTAATACCAACTACCCGGCCCTTCTCGAAGGCATACTGGGTGGCCTGCATCCATGCCGCCTCATCAAACTGACGGCCAGTGGTCTGATTTGATGACTCGTCCTGACTCTCAGGTCGGGTCTGTGACGCTGCGGCCTCATATGACTCATGTAGTTGCAATTTAAAATTAAAATTGTGAATATATTATATGCAGTTAATTTTTAAACTTGAAAACAAATAATACTGACCATGATGTGATGCTGACGATCACCTCTGAGCTCCCCAGTAGCAGGATCACTATACATCCTATGATATACGTCGTACTCTGTAATATCGGGGTGCTCGACAGCCTATAAGAATAAAAAATAAGCTGTTAATATTTATAGTTATATAAAATATTTATAAATAATGTACGTACCAGATGCTGTCTATGAGTACTGAAAGAATGACTCCCAGATCGATGAGTCACCTCCTGTCTCCCCCGATTCTGCCTCCCCACCGATGATCTCCTCTGAAAGGCACCACTCAACCAGTACACACATAATCCATCCCATACATGGGATGAAATGTACTCTGGTCTGTGTGTTCTACATGACTCATCAAAATCTGACACTCCTGCTTTCTTCGTGGCAGATTTTCTTAAATTGTGCAAAAACTGACAAAAGTGATCACGCATGGCCACCTCCCATGCCTTGTGGATGGCGTCACGCATGGTATCCTCGATTGGAAACCATAAACCCTACAAATAAATCAAAATATCAAGTTAGAAATGAAATAATTTTCAAAATAAAAATTATTTATTTACGTACGTACCAACCAATGGCCGAACATGGCCTGCTGCACATCAATGGGAATCTGCTCCCATGTGGTCCACGGCTGAGAGAAATAGTTGCGCAAAATAGCGCTGCCCTATCCAACTGCTATATGCGGAAAACTGTAAAAATAATAAACATTTATTATGTGAATAGATTAATGAAATCTTAGTCAAATCCACAGATTCTCACACAGGTTATCACACCTTCATGTGCGTGGATCAAACCCAAGACATGGACGTCGCTCGGGGACGGGGTCAGGAATCATCATTCATGTAATAGCAAGCCCCCTCCGCGTACTCCCTGGAGCGCCTGTAGGCTGAGGGTCATCTGCTAGCAACTCATCCGCATCGAAAGGTAGGTCAGCATCCACCAACTCACGAAATGTGTCGTCGTCCATCTAAAACAGAAAATTTTAATGTTGTTAGAAAATAATTGATAATTACTATTATATATACATATATACATATTATGATTGTATATAAATACCATGGAATTCTATCAGTGTTCATCTTCATCATCATCTTCATATATGTCAATGTCATCTTCATATTCCTCCTCAACATCATCGATATCCAATCGAGTTACAGTTGCTTCATCTCTTATAATTTCAAATTAATATGTGACATCATTAACATCATCGTCATCACCGACTCTTAAATGTGGGGTGTCATCATCGATACTCATGTCTCTTTGTAAAAAAGATTGATTTTGAGTACTCTCTTGAAAAACATCAATTCTTTTCACATCAGTGAAAGCACATTCACTTTGACTAAACTGATTGTCTCGAATTTTGGTTTTTATTACAATCCACAAATCTGTCAAGTCTCTTGATGTAGCACAGTACTTTTCGTAATAAACTTGATGTGCCTGTTGAGCCAATAATAATGGTTCGTTTACTGCGAGAACACTTTTACATTTAATATCGATGATTCAATGAGTCGGATGAACACGCATGCCTCTCTCTATATCCAACCACCGACATTTGAACATGGTTATGTATTGTTTTCCAAGATAACAGAGTTCAATGATTTCATCAAGTATGCCATAAAAGTCAACTTCATTTTCTCGATGATGAGATCCTTTCAAGCTAACTCCACTGTTCATTTTTTTTCGATTCCCCATATGCATGTGTGTGAAATCGAAATCCATTCACCGCATATGCATTATAAGTCTTAACAGGTTTGGAAGGTGGGTTACTCAATATAAAAAACCATTTTTCAATTTTATCAGCATGTCGAGACACCTGAAAATTTGTGAAATAATTATCAATATAGTAAACTATACATTGAATGAGTTTATAAAAGATAAATAATTTATGTTACCAGTTTTTGAAACCATTGAGAGAAATTTTTCAGTCAATGTTCTTCGAGAGCAGCTGCTATAATTTGTGGAATTTGTTTCTTGATATGATTATCATACAACCTATAAAAACCAAAGTTCTTTACTGTAACATAAATGATAGAATAAGTGATATAAACACTCACAGTACAACTGATTTCATCTCTTCACAGTTGAGTAGAACATATGTATGAGCTCTATGATGTTCATCATCTAAAATCCAGCGTTCATAAACTCCACCAAAACCAAGCTCTGGCTGGTTGAAAACAGATAATTGATTGTCGATTTCATCAATATTCCTCTTGTTCCGTCCCATTAGGATTTGTTTTGAAGGATACTCAGATTCAAAATAATGGTAGCAGAAAAAAGATATTTCCTCTTGCAAATAAGCTTCTACAATAGATCCTTCAACAGATGCTTTGTTACGTACTTTTCTTTTCAATTTTTGCATGCATCTTTCAAATCGGTACATCCATCAAAACTGTACTGGACCTCCACATTTGGCTTTATATGGAAAATGTAACATCAAATGTTCCATTGAGTCGAAGAAAGATGGCGGAAATATTTTTTCCAGTTTACATATAATTACAACAACATATTTTTCAAGTTTTCTTAGAGCATCATAATCTATTATAGCCGCACAAATTTCCCGAAAAAAATGATACATGTCTGTTATGGAATCCCAAATCACAGAATTCCAATGGGTAGAAGTCTTTCCAATATAACATGACAATCATGACTTTTTAATCCAGTAATATGACCATTATTTACACATCTACCCAAATTGGAAGCATTGCTATCTGGAAGTCTCAAATCTGCAATCCACTGACAAAATAATAAACGGTTTTCTTTAGACAGTGTTTAATCTGCTTTTGGTTTCAGTAACCTTTCTGTTCTAACATTCTCAAAAAGTTCCAATTCTGGACGCCTGCAAATTTGGGCAAGATCTGAACGTGCATTTACATTGTCTTTGCTCTTTCCTGGCGTATCCAAAACTGTATGAAACAAATTATAAAAACAGTTCTTCTCAATATGCATGACATCTAACATGTGTCGGACCAACAAATCATACCAATATGGAAAATCCCAAAATATGCTACATTTAATCCAATTGTGTTCTTTCCCAAAACCAGAAATTTTCTGTTAGTTTATTATGGGACCAAAAGTGATGGGAGGTAATGAAAATAAAACTGATTTTAACTCCGAACCTGATAGCATTTTTGGAGGTCCATCCCTTTCAACTGTTCCTTTTCTGAAATGAGATCTGTTTCTGCGAAAAGGATGATCAGATGGAAGAAATCTGCGATGACAGTCAAAATAACAAGGTTTCTTTCCATGAATGAGCATAAATGCTTTGTTCTCTCCCATACAGTAAGGACATGATTTCTGACCATGTGTACTCCAGCTAGATAACATCCCATAAGCAGGGAAGTCACTAATTGTCCACATCAATACTGCTCTCAGTATGAAATTCTGTTTCGTTGCAACATCATATGTACTGACACCAGTACTCCACAATAAACTTAATTCATCAATCAATGGTTTCAAATAAACATCAATATTTTTCTTCGGATGTCTTGGAATTAGTAAAGTCAAAAAGATATATGGCTCCTTCATCAACATCCATGGAGGTAAATTGTACGGTGTTAAAAAAACAGGCCAACATGAATATTGACTACCATAAGATCCGAACAGACAGAAACCATCAGTGGAAAGGCCCAGTCGAACATTTCTAGCTTCTAAAGAAAAGGATGGATGCACTCCATCAAAATGTTTCCATGAATCACCGTCGGTTGGATGATTCAATCTTTTATCGGTTGAAATATTCTCTTTATTCCATGACATCATTGTCGTTGTATTCTTAGACATGAATAAACGCTGAAGTCTGGATGTAAGCGGAAAATATCTCAACTGTTTTACAGGAATCAAACCAGACTTCCCATGTTTTCCTTCTTTATATCTCAGTTTCCCACATGTGGGATAACTATCCAATGACTCATTTTCCCCAGAATATAAAATGCAGTCATTTGAACATGCATGAATCTTCTGAAAAGTAAGTCCCAAATTTCGAACCAGCCTCTTACTCTCATAGTAATTTGCAGGCAAAACATTTCCTTCAGGTAATAGTGTTTTAAGTAATGAAAATATCTAGTCAAAACAGGTGTTTGACATTCCGTTATCTGATTTGATAGCCATAAATTTTGCAACTGCTTCTAATTTTCTCATCTTGCAGCCGGGATATAATGCATCCTCAGCAGACCTCAACAACTCATAAAATTCAGACGATGCCAACTCAGGATTTGAAGCTATATCATCCGGAGTTTCTGTATGTTGAACAGATGAACCTACAACATCATGTACTAAATCTTGAAACCGGGATGGATCTGAAATCAAGTTGGTATCACCTGCTCGGGAACTGCGTTCACCGTGTTGATACCAAAAAACATATTCTGGTTGAAAACCAAAACGCACGAGATGTCCCCCCACTTTGTCAAACGTGTCAAACGTTATGAATGCACATTTTCTACAAGGGAATTTTATTTTTCCTTCTGAAACAAATTCTGGATTTGATGCCGCAAATGAAAAAAAAGTCTCCACACCCTCTACATATACTGGATTTAAACCAGAACCGTTTGGATTTCTACGTTGATTTATCCATATGCGGTCACCTAATAATGATTGTTGACGACCTAGTTATTCTATATTTTTCTACAAAATATAAAAGCATTACTGTTTTTGAATAATTTGTTAGAAAAAACACTCAAGCAAGGATAATTATAGAGTTTACATCATACACGACTAACGCAAACTTTTTATTGAGATAGACCTAAAAATTGACCCTTTAAGAATTGAATATGTTGAGAATAAAGCAAAACCTGTTACAAATATTGATAGTTTTAATATTATATAAATTTTTTATTATTTTCATAGTACTAATATTATTGGTAATTATTCCTAATTATTGGTAATTATTCCTAATTATTGGTAATTATTCCTAATTATTGGTAATTATTCCTTATTATTGATAATTATTCCTAATTATTGGTAATTATCAGTAATTATTGGTAATTATTGGTAATTATTACTAATTATTGGTAGTTATTACTAATTATTTGTAATTATTACTAATTATTACTAATTATTGGTAATTATTCCTAATTATCGGTAATTATTACTAATTATCGGTAATTATTGGTAATTATTGGTAATTATTACTTATTATTGGTAATTATTACCAATTATGGGTAATTATTGGTAATTATTCCTAATTATTGGTAATTATTCCTAATTATTGGTAATTATTGGTAATTATTACTAATTATTACTAATTATGGGTAATTATTACTAATTATTACTAATTATTGGTAATTATCGGTAATTATTGGTAATTATTGAAAATTATTCCTAATTATTGGTAATTATTCCTAATTATTGGTAATTATTACAAATTATTGGTAATTATTACTAATTATTACTAATTATTACTAATTATTGGTAATTATTACTAATTATTACTAATTATTACTAATTATTGGTAATTATTACTAATTATTACTAATTATTACTAATTATTGGTAATTATTACTAATTATTACTAATTATTGGTAAGTATTCCTAATTATTACTAATTATTACTAATTATTGGTTATTATTCCTAATTATTGGTAATTATTCCTAATTATTTGTAATTATTCCTAATTATTGATAATTATTCCTAATTATTGGTAATTATCGGTAATTATTGGTAATTATTGCTAATTATTACTAATTATTGGTAATTATTACTAATTATTGGTAATTATTACTAATTATTACTTATTATTGGTAATTATTACTTACTAATTATTGGTAATTATTTCTAATTATTACTAATTATTACTAATTATCGGTAATTATTGGTAATTATTGGTAATTATTACTAATTATTGGTAGTTATTACTAATTATTGGTAATTACTGGTAATTATTCCTAATTATTGGTAATTATTCGTAATTATTGGTAATTATTCCTAATTATTGGTAATTAATCCAAATTATTGGTAATTATTGGTAATTATTGATAATTATTCCTAATTATTGTTAATTATCGGTAATTATTGGTAATTATTGGTAATTATTATTAATTATTGGTAATTATTACTAATTATTGGTAATTATTACTAATTATTACTAATTATTGGTAATTATTCCTAATTATTACTAATTATTACTAATTATTGGTAATTATTGGTAATTATTACTAATTATTGGTAATTATTACTAATTATTGGTAATTATTGGTAATTATTCCTATTTATTGGTAATTATTCCTAATTATTGGTAATTACTCCTAATTATTGGTAATTATCGGTAATTATTGGTAATTATTGGTAATTATTACTAATTGTTGGTAATTATTACTAATTATTGGTAATTATTCCTAATTATCGGTAATTATTACTAATTATCGGTAATTATTGGTAATTATTGGTAATTATTACTAATTATTGGTAATTGTTACTAATTATTGGTAATTATGGGTAATTATTCATAATTATTGGTAATTATTCCAAATTATTGGTAATTATTGGTAATTATTACTAATTATTACTAATTATTGGTAATTATTACTAATTATTACTAATTATTGGTAATTATTACTAATTATTACTAATTATTACTAATTATCGGTAATTATTGGTAATTATTGGTAACTATTGGTAATTATTGGTAATTATTACTAATTATTACTAATTATTGGTAATTATTCCAAATTATTACTTATTATTACTAATTATCGGCAATTATTGGTAATTATTGGTAATTATTGGTAATTATTGGTAATTATTACTAATTATTGGTAATTATTACTAATTATTGGTAATTATTACTAATTATTACTAATTATTGGTAATTATTCATAATTATTGGTAATTATCGGTAATTATTGATAATTATTGGTAATTATTACTAATTATTACTAATTATTACTAATTATTGGTAATTATTTCTAATTATTACTAATTATTGGTAATTATTCCTAATTATTACTAATTATTACTAATTATTGGTAATTATTCCTTATTATTGGTAATTATTCCTAATTATTGGTAATTATTACTAATTATTGGTAATTATTACTAATTATTACTAATTATTACTAATTATTGGTAATTATTACTAATTATTACTAATTATTACTAATTATTGGTAATTATTACTAATTATTGGTAATTATTACTAATTATTACTAATTATTGGTATTTATTCCTAATTATTACTAATTATTGGTAATTATTATTAATTATTGGTAATTATTCCGAATTATTGGTAATTATTCCTAATTATTGGTAATTATCGGTAATTAATGGTAATTATTGGTAATTATTACTAAGTATTGGTAATTATTACTAGTTATTGGTAATTATTACTAATTATTACTAATTATTGGTAATTATTCCTAATTATTACTAATTATTACTAATTATCGAAAATTATTCGTAATTATTGGTAATTATTACTAATTATTGGTAATTATTACTAATTATTGGTAATTATTGGTAATTATTCCTAATTATTGGTAATTATTCCTAATTATTGGTAATTATCGGTAATTATTGGTAATTAATGGTAATTATTACTAATTATTGGTAATTATTACTAATTATTGGTAATTATTACTAATTATTACTAATTATTGGTAATTATTCCTAATTATCGGTAATTAATACTAATTATCGGTAATTATTGGTAATTATTGGTAATTATAACTAATTATTTGTAATTATTACTAATTATTGGTAATTATTGGTAATTATTCCTAATTATTGGTAATTATTCCTAATTATTGGTAATTATTGGTAATTATTACTAATTATTACTAATTATTGGTAATTATTACTAATTATTTCTAATTATTGGTAATTATTCCTAATTATTTCTAATTATTACTAATTATCGGTAATTATTGGTAATTATTGGTAATTATTACTAATTATTGGTAATTATTACTAATTATTACTAATTATTGGTAATTATTTCTAATTATTGGTAATTATCGGTAATTATTGGTAATTATTGGTAATTATTACTAATTATTACTAATTATTACTAATTATTGGTAATTATTACTAATTATTACTAATTATTGGTAATTATTCCTAATTATTACTAATTATTACTAATTATTGGTAATTATTCCTAATTATTGGTAATTATTCCTAATTATTGGTAATTATTACTAATTATTGGTAATTATTACTAATTATTACTAATTATTGGTAATTATTACTAATTATTACTAATTTTTACTACTTATTGGTAATTATTACTAATTATTACTAATTATTGGTAATTATTCCTAATTATTCCTAATTATTACTAATTATTGGTAATTATTCCTAATTATTGGTAATTATTCCTAATTATTGGTAATTATTCCTAATTATTGGTAACTATCGGTAATTATTGATAATTATTGGTAATTATTTCTAATTATTGGTAATTATTACTAATTATTGGTAATTATTACTAATTATTCCTAATTATTACTAATTATTACTAATTCTTACTAATTATTACTAATTATTACTAATTATTACTAATTATTACTAATTATTGGTAATTATTCCTAATTATTACTAATTGTTTCTAATTAGTGGTAATTATTAGTAATTATTACTAATTATTACTAATTATTACTAATTATTACTAATTATTACTAATTATTGATAATTATTGATAATTATTACTAATTATTACTAATTATTGATAATTATTACTAATTATTGGTAATTATTACTAATTATTGGTAATTATTACTAATTATTACTAATTATTGCTAATTATTGGTAATTATTCCTAATTATTGGTAATTATATGAATAATTAAAAATAATTAGGAATAATTACCAATAATTAGGAATAATAACATTATTAGTATATTTTATTATTAATATTAAAATAATATAATTTTCTATATTATATACAATTCTCCTTTCATCTGTGTGTTTTCTGTCTCCACATACAAATATTACATGTGGAGACAGAAAACACACAGATGAAAGAAGAATTGTATATAATATAAAAAATTATATTATTTTAATATTAATAATAAAATATACTAATAATGTAACAATGTTATTATTCCTAATTATTGGTATTTATTACTAATTATTAGCATTTATTCTTAATTATTGAAAATTATTCCTAATTATTCCTAATTACCATTAACTATGAACAATACTAATAATTTAAATTTATTAAGTAACAAAACAATGTAAACATAATTAAATTACAACTAATTAAGAATAATTGAAACTAATAAAAAATTTAAAATAAATATTAAATTAAAATGAACATAAATACCTTTAAAATTGATCTGAGGTTGGTCTCTGGTCGTTCTTGAAAACTTCAATATCTACTCCGGAAAAAAAATTAATCTTAAGAAACGCTGAACTCTATAAATAGAATTTTGAGAGAAGGAGAAGATGGAGTTTGAGAATGAATTGAAAAAACGGATGGGGTATTTATAGGTTAGATTATTTGCGACAGACCCATTTGCGACGGGTATCATGTCTAAATAATATTATTTGCGACGGTACCCGTCGCAAATACTTTAGCCATCATTTATTACGGTCAACAGTTAAATAGTTATTTGCGACGGGTCCCGTCGCAAATAATTACCTGCCGACATACTATTTGCGACGGGGGTATATTCCCGTCGCAAATACCTTTTACCGCCGCCGGTTATTTGCGACGGGCAATAACCGCCCGTCGCAAATACGTTTCCCGCGATTTGGCACGCAAAGCGCGCCAGTTCTTTTGCGACAGGGAAAGCTAGCCCGTCGTAAAAGACTACTTATTTGCGACGAGAAAATACCCCCGTCGCAAATAACCCGTCGCAAATACCCATTTTTCCCGTAGTGATAGGAAAATGTTTTTAACCAACATAAGTAGGGGTGTAGTAAATTATCATGTAAATTTTAGCTAGATGTTTTGGGATGAATTAACTTAGTTCACACCTAGGGTTGACTACTCAAGTTGGACCTGGTGTAACTAAGATTCAATGGTCGAGGAAATCCTTAAATTGGATTTCATGATTGGTGAGTCCATTCAACGGATCAAGGAACTATGATTTAATATAGTTGGAGAGTTATTACTACATTAAACCTTTTAAATAAAATTTCAGGTCCATGTTTGGGTTATGATGAAAGGGAATATGTATCATTTCCATTAGAATATCTAACAGAAATGGTATTCTAAAACTTGTGGTGAGGGATATTGGATTTTGAAAAAATAGGCAGAAATTAATAATAATTTATTTAAATTTAAATTTAAAAATATACTTTTGTAAAAAAAATAATTACTAATTATATGTTATTAATTTTTAGAAAATAGAAAATAAAATATCTTCGACAATATCACTATGATCCATACTATAGAAAGATAACCTTCCAACTATCACAAATTTCCAACAATGGTATAGGTGTTTGCATGTTATACTAGGCCATGAATGAAAATCATATTTTCTAGAAACCCCACTTACTAAGTTAGTTTATAAATAGGCTGGGGAGGAAGAAGTATCTCTCTACATAAAACAAGTGGATGATGTAATCGATGTACAATGTTTTCTTTTATACTCCATGTCTAGTGATATTTTAATGACATATAAGAATATGGATGTGTATAACATATTTTTTCACCTAACAGATCTCTATTAAAAGAAGGTGAGATCTAAGAGATATGAGATCTCCAATGCACTATACCTGTTAAAGCATGAAGATTAAATGATAGTTGGTCCACATGTTGTCAATATTATTGGATACATTGAGCATCGGTACATCTTGGGTTTTATATCCCTAATGAAACTACTACAAAATTGGCCTTTAACAGCGCTAGAAATGGCATTTATCAGCACTATAAAAACATTCACTACAAGAGAGAGGTTAAAAGCCCTAGTAATTTATTAGTGATGAAAAATCACTGATAAATTTGTCCTTTATCATCACTTTTAGAGGCACTGATAAAGGTCCATACTACAGTGTACTGTAACATCACATTTTCGCACCACTACAATGTGATGTAACAACACATCGTAGCACCAAAAACACACTAGATATCAACAAAAATAAGTACTGATACATGATTTAAATGAAATAAAATTTAAAACATGAACACAAGAAAAATACTATATTATAGACATTTCAAATATCGGTTTATACAATTACATAGATACAAATTATTGCATACCTTCAAAAACAAGAATGATCCTTTTTTCTTTTAATCTTGACTCAAATCATGTAATTACGAAACAAACCACCCCTACTCGAGAAAAATAACATACCTATATAAGAAAAATAATCTTATTTTAGTAATAATATAAAGAAATAAATTAACATAAAGTGTTAATTTTATTAAAATTGATCTCAATTTTAAATAAAAAGATGCTCTTGGAGTTATATCAGTCACAACATGCATCTTATTGAGTTTCAAATGATTCCGACATGTCTCAAATTAATTGTGTATCATTGTTCTAAAGTATCAGAAAAATATGAATGTGTTTTCTCGGTTTGGAGTATGTCATTTATCTTTTTTACTAAAATTTCATTTCAAACTGGAAACACACACTTTTGACTGATTATTATCACATCATGTATCTGCTTGACATGAAACAGATTCCTACACATCACAAATGAATTATGAATCATTTCCCTAAATTATCAAGAAAACCAGAGTGTATTTGATTTGTTTTTAGGGAGTGATACTTTTTGAACTAAAATGTTGACTTTAAACTGATAACGTACACTTTTATCCATACCGGGAACATCTTGTATCGTATTGAGGTGAGGATGATTCCTAATATTCAAAAATTACATATGGATCATTTTCATCAAGTATCAAAACAATAAAAATGTTTTTTCTGGGTTTTGAGTAGGATAGTTGTCCATTTTACTAAAAATGATGCTAATTTTAAATAAAATATGAACTTTCAGTCATATCGGTCACACCATACAACAAATTGAGGTGAGGATAATTCACACACATCCCAAATGACATAAGGATCATTTTCCAAATGTTTCTAATCAATATGAATTTTTTTGATCAGTTTTGAGTATATCACTTCTCTTTTTTACTAAAATTTCATTTTAAAATTGAAACACACAATTTGACTGATACCGATCACACTGTATATCAGATTGAGGTGAGACTAATTCTTAAATATCACAAATGAATAATGGATTGTTTTCATAAAGTATTTAAACAATGTGAATGTGTTTTCTCGGTTTTGAGTTGGTCAATTGGCCTTTTTACTAAAATTGATGGAAATTTTAAATAAAAAGACACAGTTTGAGTCATACCAGTCACACCGTGCATCAGATTGAGGTGAGAATAATTACTACACATTCCAAATGACATGTATATAGTTTTCAAAATGTTTCAAAATAATATTAAAGTGTTTGCTCATTTTTTAGTACGTTACTTATCTTTTTTTCTAAAATGTAATTTAAATATTAAAACTCATAATTTGAATCATACTGATTTTATTGTGTATCCGATTGAGGTGCGGTGGATTATTATACATCACAAATGACTTATGGATCATTTTCCTAAAGTATTTAAACAATTTTAATGTGTTTTCTCAATTTTAAGTAGGTTAGTTAGCCTTTTTTCTTAAATTGATCTCAATTTTTAATAAAAACAAGCACTTGGTGTCATACCGACCACACCATGTGTCGGTTTGAGGTGTAGCTGATTCATGCGCATCTCAAATAACTTATGGATCTTGGTCCTAAATTATCAAAACAATATGAATGTTTTTTCTTGGTATTGAGTATGTCACTTGTCTTTTTTACTAAAATGTAATTTTTAACTTGAAACACGCACTCTGACTCATACGGATCACATCATGTATCTGTTTGATGTTAGACCGATTCTCACACATCAAAAATGATTTCTGTTTCAATTCCCTAAATTATCAAAATTTATGAGGGTGTCAGCTTTTTTTTAGTGAGTGACGCTTTTAAATGTCAAATATCAATTTTAAACTGATGATGGAAAAATTGAGTTTTTTCAGTCACATCGTATACAGGATTAAGGTGTGGATGATTCGTACACATCAAAAATGACAAATGGATATTTTTATTAAAGAATAAAAATAATAAAAAGATTTAATATCTATTTTTTGTATGTGAGTTTTCTTTTTTAGTTAAATTAATGTCAATTTTAAATAGACAGAAGTACTTGGAGTCATACCAATCACATCGTCTGTTAGATTGAGGTGTGGTTAACTCCTGCATGTCCCAAAGTCTACAAAAATCTTAACTATCAATGTTACCATGATTTCTATCGACTTTCGTTTTTGAATTGCCAACACTGCATGAGAAGCTTCAAACTAACCACATCAACTCGAAAAAAATAATCCACCTATATAAGAAAACAATTATTTTGATTAATCATAAAAAGAAATAAATTGAACATAAATATGACATATTACATTAATTCTATGGAAAATGATTTTACTATAAAAATATCAATATTACCTATGTGATTGAGTAGTGGATGGAACTTGAAGTAAAGTGATAAATTTCTACACTGTGGGGATGAATGTTTTTTAGGGAGAAAAATTTTATGGAAGTTTTTGTCTAGAAAGGCATGAAAGATGGAAATGGAACCCAGACTCGAACAAAAGAGACCACCTAAATAAGGAAACAATTATTATGTGATTAATACTAAAAATAAATAAATTAAATATAAATATGAAATAATATATTATTTATATGGAAAATTATTTTACTGTTTAAACATAAATATTACCATTGTGATTTATCAGGGATAACATCATATCTCTTTCTGCAAAGGTGGTAGAGAGAACTTGAAAGAGTGTGATAAATGCAACAATACATGGGTGAAAATTTTTTGAGTGAAAAGAATCTTGAAATTTTATTATATCATCCCGACTTGAACAAAATAATACCTTTTTATAAGAAAATAATTATTTTTTGAGTAATACTAAAAAGAAATAAATTAAACATAAATATGAAATAGTACATTAATTCTATAATCAATGATTTTTCTATAAAAACATGAAAATTTCCTCTATGATTGAGAATAGATAGAATTGTTTCTCTTCCTACAAAGGAAGTGGAGGTAACTTTAAAGAAAGTGATAAATTCACCACTATAAGGGTGAAAAGGTTTTAAGGGAGATGAAGACATTGGATGTTTTGGTGAAGAAAGGGAGAAAGATGGATAGGGAACCCCAAATTAAACAAAATAATCCACCTGTATAAGAAAACTATTATTATTTAAGAAATACTAAAATTGAATAAATAAAACAGTAATATAATATAATAGATTTATTCTATGGACAATGATTTTACTATGAAAATATCAAGATTACCTCTATGATTGATCAAAGACAATGTCGTTGCACTACCTAAAAAGGAAGTGGAGAAAAATTGAATGAAAATGATAAATGGAAAACTATAGGGGTGAAAAGGATTTGAGGGAGAAGAATCATGAAAGTTGGATAAATCACACCAAATCGAACAAAAGAGTCTATCTGTATAAGAAAACAATTATTATGTGAGTAATACTAAAAATAGATAAATTAAACATTAATATAAAACAATACATTAATTCTATGGATAATGATTTTACTATGTAAACATTAAGATTACCTCTATAATTGAGCAAATGTATAATTTTTAATTTTCTTACAAATGCATTAGAGGTCACTTTAAAGAAAGTGATAAATGCACAACTATAGGAGTGGAAAGGTTTTGAGGGAAAATAATCAGGAAAGTTGGATAGAGTACCCCATCTCAAACAGAATAATCCACCTATATAAGAAAACTATTATTATGTGAGTAATACTAAAAGGAAATAAATTAAACATAAAAATTAAACAATACATCAATTCTATGTACAATGACTTTACTATGCCAAAAAAATATTACCAATATTTTTGAGAAGATACAGAGTCATTTTTCTTCTTACAGAGACATGATATATGGATAGAAATTTTTTAAAATAAATAAAATCCTCATGGAATAATTAAAATTAAATCAATGTTTCATTATATAATTTTTCTCTAAAATAGAGAAACTATATTGTAACATTACCTTTAAATCTTTCCAGAGGGTTTCATTCATTATTGTTTGTTCTTATATCATGTGTAAAATACATTATCTGCATGAATAGTCAAACATTTAATTTAGATTATTTTAATATAGTAGATAACATATAATATTATAAGAGAAAACATAATATACTACAAAACACTTTTACTTTCTCATTGAACACTCTTTATTATTTTTAAAGGTTTCAAGGATTTGGTTTCTTGATAGAAAATACAAATACCCTCTTTGTGGTTCCCTCTAATTTATAATACATTTTCTACATTGGGACCAACATGAATTGATTATAGTGTCCCAATAAGAGGTTCATCCTTGATTGAATTTTCATCTGACTCAACATTAGTTTTAGTTTCCAATAGTATAGTCAACCAATTATTATTTATTGGATCAGAGACATAAAATACTTTCACTAATTGTGATGAAATTACGAACAGAGCATCTTTTCCCCCCTTCCATGCTGATATTCACCATCACAAATTTCATTTCATCAACATTCACTACATTTATGTTTTCAACCCATTTCCAAAAAAAATGTGGCACTTGAAATGTTGTGAAATACAAATTGTATATCTTTTTGATAATGAAAAAATATGACACATTTTCATAAATTGGATTTCTATCCTTGGAACCAGATATGTGCATCATTTCAGCCACAAGTGAAACACCATTATTTTTCATTTTACTGAATTCATTGTGTTCTTTTGTATATAATGTATAATCATTGATTACAAAACCAATGTAAGATATAACAATTTAATTTGGTCATCTGGCTAGCCATTGAAGTCATTCAGAAATTAAATTTTTATTTTCAAATAATTACTTATAAATTTTATATCTGAACCATACTATAAGTTTTGGATTAAGTGTATTTAATATCCATACTTCATTCCTTGATGTATTCAAATATCTAAGGACTTCTTTTTGGGCTCCAATGTATGGATCAACATCTTTACTATTATGTAATATGTAAATATGTGGATGATCCCACTCTTTTAAGGTAATTGTAACAATATCTATTTCAAAAATTCTTTAGACTAAAATTAATTCACCATGATGGGACTTTTGGAGACAGATGCTTTCAATATATAATAGGTAATCAGTACAGAATTCAGTAGCTTCTTCAACAATATATTGTTTAGCAATAAACCCTTCTGGATGAATTCGATTATTGACATACCCTTTCAAATTCTTCATATACCATTCAATGGGGTACATCCATAAGTAATAGATAGGACCACATAGTTTAACCTATAAAACCAAGTGAACCATCAGGTGAACCATTATATCAAATAATATTTGTGGGAAGAACATCTCTAATTCCAATAATATTTCTGCAATCTTCTTCTTCATGATGGAAAACTTCACTGGGTCTATAAATTTATTCCATATAAATTTGAAAAAGAAGCAGATTCTTGTTAATGTATGTTATACATTTTGAGGCAGAATGCAACGGAAAGTAACATGCATTGAGTATTTCATCAAAACATAAAAATCGTGTGATTTTAGTCTGTGTAACATCAAATTTGACATTGAAATGAAATTATTGTTATTTGATGAATACCCATGTAGAACTTTTACACTAGTAAGGAATAGGAAAAATTTCAATTTTTCATGTCTAGATAGAGTGTAAGATACTGTAGGAAGAAATTTCTTCCTTTTAACCTTCACTGCTGCCAATTAATCCCTTATCCCCACTTTAATCGAGTCCAAACTAGCCTTGATGCCATATTTCATTTTTTCAAGAACATTTAGTAATGTTCCATAATACTATAAAATAAATTTTATTCCACATGCATGACATCAAGAAAATGTCTTTCATACAAACAATTCCAATACAGTAATTCGAAGAAAATTAATCTCTTCTTCCAACCTGATTTTGTATGGTTTTTTAAAATTGGTTTACCAAAAACAACGTTAATTGTTTTTAGTTTTTTTACAGTTGATCGCTCATTGCTGGAGATGGTGTTATATCTTATTCAATATTCCCATAGAAACTATCATCCAATATTGGTATTTATGTCATCGAGGTAAAAATTTATAATTTCCTAAACACATATTCTTTGAAGAATGTTTCAAACAAACTCATTTATATTTCTATACAACATGGCCCTCAAATTGAATTCTCCTATTCTATGTGCATCATACATTATAACACATGTATCCCATATCAATTTTAGATCTCCAATAAATGGATCTAAATAGTCGTCAATATCATTATCGGGTTTCTTTAGTCCATATATATACAGAGACAACATAATTTATTTGTGCTTCATGCATAACCATGGAGGAAAGATATAATTTACCAACATGATGGGCCATGTACTGTGAGTAATACTATATATATCAAAAGGATTTATTCCATCTATAAATAACACAAGATGAAAGTTTATCAGCTCATCTCCAAATTTAGAAAACTCTTAATCATTTTTCATCCACAAAGGAGAATTTTCTGGATTATATAGGTTCCCATCGTTAATTCTTCTATCTTCATGCCACCTTAGTTATCTTGTGGTTACCTAAAATCCATGTGGTCTTCTAAACTATGTAATTATTGGAATATAACTTAAAAATTTGGAAGGACTTGATTCATTTTTCTTATATTGATCTACACCACGCTTAGATTATTTTATGAGTGATTGATGGTCCTTGAAAAATAATATGCAATCATTTGGACTACATGTATTTTTTTAGATCATTCCCATTGAACATAGTATTCTTTTAGTGTAATATTTTCGGAACATTAGTTCATTTTCTTCTGTTAGCATATCTTTCAGAAGACCAAGTAGTTATATAAATCTGGTGTCACTCCATCCACTACCTACCTTCAAATTATATAACATCAATACATCTAAAAATGTTGTGTATCTAGTACAACCGATATAAAATGGTTTCTTGGAATAGTTATTTAACTCCTAAAAAAAATTTACAATCAAAAATTTAATCTTCAATTGTCATTTTCAATTCTTCCTTGTGATCTCCATTATCTTTTACAAATATATTCATATTAGATGATTCATAAACCTTAGTATCATTCCAATTGATGTTTGCATTAATTTTTCCTCATGTTTAGTCTAAAATTTATAGCTTTGATGTATTTTGTGACAAATCAAATGTTCTTCTAACACTTAAAACTAATTTGTCTTAAATAACAACAATATAAACACAGATAGAGGATTTTAAAAGCATCATCCACATGCTCTCTTGAAAACTTGATGAACTATTTAACTCCATCTTTATTTTTTTTGTCAAAAAATTATCATGAATCCATTTTTTTCTCATATCCATCCTATTGGATTTATAAAAAGATTAATTTTATACAATATATAAATAAATAAACATAAGAAATTCATTATCAAATGTGAAAGTTATATACAATTATAATAAGGGGAACTTGACATTTTATAGTTCAAAATAATTTCAGTAAGTTGAATAAAATGGATAATTAAATTTTAAAAAATAATTTCTCCACATAAAATATTTCTTAAATCCCCTAAACAGATGAAAATATAATATAGGCAATTAATGAGTAATAGTAAACTCAAAAATAATAAACTCTAATTCAATCAACTAGAATATATAAAAATGTTTTGGAATAAGTGATGTAGCAACCTAAGTAATTATTACATTTAAAATTAATGGTTTATCAATATTTGAAAACATATCAAGACACTTGGGATTTCATATCACCACACCGACCCTCCCAATGAAATTCAAGGTACTCCAACTGGATGTAAAATTATCATTTACTAAGGGAATACACGAATAGTAAGTTTACATCAAACATACTGATAGTTTTCTAATTTTTAATATGTGAATAATGTTTATAAATTAACAAAGATGATATATGAATTGAAACAAGAACATATAGCATAGTATTTATGGTTAGATAAATTCTTAATGAAACTATAATTTAAAAAAGAGGAATTGATCAAAAAAATTACTTGAAAAAAATTTATAGATAGATTGAAAGTGTTTATCAATGGGGATAGCATAATATTTAGAGCTCCAAGAGATGAACAATGATAATAATTTTCTACATTAACAATGATCGATGGTTAAATGTTGAGGATTCGTGAATTAAATTTTTCAATAGTTTATAGGAAACTCATGGAATTAATGGGATATTTGTTACCCAATCCATCTATGTGAGGGAAGTGTTTTATAGATTTTAAAATGAATATTGAAAACCCATTTTGACACCCACTGAAAATTGAATAAAATTTTCAAATGTTTTGGATGTAATATCAATCTATATCATAGAGTGTGGGAGATTTTTTATATGATAAATTTTTTATAGTAAAAATGATTGACATAGTATTTTTCTACATGTCATGTAGCTAGGTATAAAAGTGATTCCATGGAAATCCACTTATTATGCAACGGGTGAAGAGGCCAGAGATAGGGAAAATTCGTTACGCCCAGTTGAGGAGGCGTGATCAGTTAGTGTGGTAGATGGTAACATTTCAGTGGAGGTGGAGGCTCCTGGCACTGGCGTGGTAGCTCAACACGTTTACCCATTGGTTGAGAATGTGTTTAGTAGGTTGAGAAGGGACCTGGAAAGTTCCTCCAGTCATGGTGCACAGGAGGAAGGGGAAGAACATCAGTTTGAGGAGACTTATGCAGAAGTACGGGGAAAGGGGGATAAACATTTTTTGGACCAAACAACGGATGAAGGGGAGGAGGACCTATCTGGTTCGATGGATGTGAGGACACGGGTGGGTAGCGTGGATATGAGTAAGGGGATGCAGGGGACTGAAATGCACAAGATAGCTCCAAACAGAGGTGGGGAGGAAGGGGGAATGAATTCAATTGCTTTGACCAATAGGTTTGATGGTCTTTCAAAGGATGTTTTTAGCTTTTATTTGGATATTCCAGGTGAGGGGATCAAAGTGTGAGAAACATTTTACAACGGGAGTGTGCACATACACTCCGCTGATGAGGCCCCGAGCTTGAAGAGCACTAGGAGTCCCAGGAGGAGGAAGGGGAGGAGAGACTATTCTTTGTTACCGCCTCCATTGAGGACTCGATCAGTGAAGAAGATGAGTGACAAGACAATGGATATGTAACCTCTGAGACATCAGAGGCCAGGGGAGCAGGACTGTCAGTCACCGGTCCTGCTTTTAAGCTCTGAAGATAAAGTGATAGAACAGGTCCTTTTGCTCAATGCTACTGAGGAGGAGGTGGCTAAAATGATGGGGAGGTCTATAGAGGTTTCCCTTAATGAGGATCAATATTCTTGGATTGATAAAAAGACTCAATTTTGGTAGGGGGCTTCAATCATGGAAAGATAAGTGTTGAGGAGTACATTCAGTCTTGGGACCAACTAGTGACTGATTTTGAGAACCGGATATCGGAAGAATCAGATTTAAAATTGTCATCCCTAACATGGAAACTATTTAGGGAGAAAAATTCTGGTAATATTAAATTCCTTGTCAGCTACATAACTTAAGATGGCTTACGGATGTGAGCAAATAGTTTGTGTCAGTGGTGGTTTCTCCGAGTCTCCTTTTTGTTTTTAAATGTAGCTTTGTTTTATATTTTTTTAGCACGCTTCTTGGACCTGATCTGGAAGGGGATCAGAGCATTAATCTTTATTGAAACAGGTCTCTCGGAATTGGATGATTGAGAGGGGATAGCTTCTCCATCGGTTTCGTGCCCATGCTTTTGCACGGGACTACTTGCCGAGGGGTCCAATGTTGGCGAAGGATTGTTGTTGTCTCACTTGATGGGATGGGGTGGTCCAATTTTTTTTCTTTGGTTTTATGTGGTTTGTCACTTTTTCTTCAAAGTGTTTTATAATAAAAAAGTAATTTTCAGGAGCATTAACATACCTTCAACTCCGTCACACACAAAATCCCCAATTTTAATTTATAAAATTTCACTTGTATGGAATACCATTACTAAAATACAGATTGAAATATATGTATGATAGAATGGGGAAATCAATTTGGGATATGTAGACAAAAGTTAACAACCAACTAAACTCCATGTGACTCCATGTGTCACCATCGAGTCCAGAAACAATAAACTCTCCATGAGTGTTCAAGAGTTGAATAAAAATGGAAATTGAGAAAATTGGAAGGCCTAATTTGCTAATATACAATCAGAAGACCATAAATAATAACATCATCAAAGAATAAATCAAAACTGAAATAAAAAATACCCAAAGAATATCAAAAGGCCTGCCACGCTACGTGGAAGAAAATGTTAATCCCTCTTCAGAAACCCTAACATGAATCAAACACCAGATGTATGACAAGATGTTTGAGAGGTAGTTGAGTGGTGTGATTCAAGATTTAATTCACTGAGGAGGAGCGTTGGCAGCGGGTGGCTTTCATAAAAATATTTTGATATCACGATGGGTTTGAAAATGGTTTGGGTTTTTTAATTTTGATCTAGACACATTTATTAGCACTTACAAATAAGAACTGATAAAGGTAGGTTTTTATCAGTTCTAAAAAATCACTCATAAAATCAGTCTCTATTAGCGCTAAAATTATAGCCCTGATTAATGTTAATTTCATTAGTACTTTTTTTTGTCACTTATAAAGACTCATCTTTATCGGTATGAAAAGAACAGTGATAAAGATACATTTATCAGTTCTTATTATTTAAGCACTGATAAAGAATTTATAATAATAATTCTAAATAAAAAAATTCTAAATATTTATATATAATTAATATATATATATATATTGAAAATATATTCCTTTTTAAAAATATTTATTATAATTTTATAATTATTTATTTATAATTATATAGATATTTTTTAATAAATAATATTTATATCATTATATATATTTATATAATTATACATATATATATATATAATAAATATATTCATTATTTAAGTAAATTTATTATATATTTAATAATTATTTAAATATATATAATTATTTATTTTAAAATATATAAATACTACAAAAAAATATTTATTTATTTATAATTATAAATATATAATTGTGTAAATATAGTAAATGTATATTTATAAATATATTTATTTATAAATATATTTATTTATAAATATTTTTTAAAAAATATATTTTTAACATTATTAATGAATATTTAATTTTAGGTGCATGCATATTTGATAAAAATGAGTGAAATTGAATAAATTAAGAATAATTACACATTAAAAATATTGAAGAAATTGATAAGTTCATTGTGTGTGTGTGTTGTATATAAAAATAAATTAATTATGTATATGTGAAATCAATATAACATAGATTATATCTATGTTAAATTGAAAAATAAAACACCATTCAAATATATATTGCGTACTATGCAATTAGACTATATTTTTATTTCATAAAAATTTATAAACCATTATTCAATAAATAAATGACTATTTAATGTAAAGTGCATAAATATTTTTGAATTATATAAATCATATTTATAAACATTAATATGTATCTATATATTTAATATATAAAATTTAATCACATTAAATAACATAATTATATAATTGATAAATATTTTAATATTTAATAATGTATAATAAATTTTTTCATTTTTATCAATAATTATTTAATTAATAAAATTTTAGATAAGTCATTAATAAACTCATTTTTATTTTTTATTTATTTCATTATTTCATTCAATTTATTTAGAACTTTATTAGTGCTAAAAAAGTGCTGAAGAAAGAAATATTTATCACTGCTAAAAAAGTGCTGATAAAAGGTTAAATTTATCAGCGCTTTCCTTAGAACTGATAAATATTCATTTTATCAGTATTTTTCAAGAACTGATAAATATCAATGTTGATAAATGTGGATTTTGTTGTAGTGTCAGTTGCATAAAGATCTCATTATGTCCCCACTTCCCAAAAAATTCCCTTGTATTATTATAACTTATAATATGAGAAATGGAGAGAAGACACTTTCGGAACTTCTTACATTTGTTTTTCATATTGATAATGATATGGATAGTGAAAAAACCACTTTCCTTATAGTAAATAATTTTTGAAGAACTGTGAAAAGGCATCATAGACTCATTCTAAGTCTAAGGATCCATATCATCGTCTTTCCAAGAAAAAGAATATCTAGAGGCAAGGAAAGAAACTTTATGTGGTATGTTTTTTATGAGGCAATCAAGGCCACTTGAATGAGAATCGTGCCTAACCAAATAATAATGTGGAAGATTTGGGTGCATTCATTATCGAGTGTAATCATTCCATATCATCATGTTAGGTGTTAGATACTACTTGTAGTGCTCATATTTTTATCCAAATATAAAAACCAAGTAGATTTCGGAATATTTTCATAAATGAGGTGGATCTACAGGATGGTAGTGGATTGATGTTGGATGCTCTATTCATTAGAGACTACTATCTCACATTTCCTAAAATATTGATTTTGGTATAAAAGAACTGTTATTATGTGCCAATTATTACTATGAAAATTATTATTTTTTTGTTATTTAGATATAGATGGATTTATTTTCATTTTTGTAAATAAGGGTTGATAATTTTATAAAAATATAATATGTTATGGTATTGAATAGCTGAATAACTGTCCATTTTATTAAATTACGAAGAAAATATTAGAAATTAATAATGAAACAAATTTGTGTAACTCATAAACCAACCAATTGCAGCATCACCATCTTGGTCATGTAAATAGAAATAATTTGACAAAGCTCTATAAATATTGTTATTTAGACTCTTTTTAGATAAATCCACTTGAAATATGTTATGATTGTATACAAGGATAGATAACAAGACCATTATTTGGTGTTCAAGGTGAAAGGAACATAGAGATTCTAAATTTTGTACACACTAATGTGTGGGAAACTTTTAAAGTATAGGCTAAATGTGGATACACAAAATTTATTACTTTTACTAATGATTGGAGTAGGAATTGTTATATCTAATTAATGATGTATACGTTTAAATCCCTTTAGAAGTTAAAAGATTTTAATAATGAGGTTATGAATCGGCTATGTATGTAGATAAAGAAACATTAAATATATTGAGGTAATTAATATCTTAACCAATACATTATAGACTTTCTACAGGAGTATGGGAATTTATCTCATACTCATGTGTGTAGACCTTTTCATGTAGAGTCTATAAGTGGATGCTCCTAATATATTACTTTTACCAGTGACATGAGTAGGTATGGTTATATATACTTAATGTGGTACAAGTATGACTTGTTTGAGAAGTTCAAAGATTTAAATAATGAGGTTGATAATCATCTTGGTAAGAAGGTAAAGAAATGTTGACTAGATCAAAGTAGTGAATATCTTAACCAAGATTTATCAAATTTCTATGAGAGTATGGGATTTTATTTCAACTCAATCTACCTTATACACTTTCATGGAATGATATTAGTGAAATTAGGAACCATACTTTGTTGGACATGGTATGTTCATTAATGAGTCATGTAAGTCGTCCATTATCCTTTTGGGGATATGCATTACAAAATTAATTATACTTACTAAATCAAGTACCAACTAAAGTAAAAAACGGTATTCCCTTCGAGTTGTGGAGTGAAAAGAAACTCGTTTAGTAAAATGTTCCTTTATGGTGTTTCAAGACATTTATTAAGTCTAAATCAAGAAATAACTAGAACCCAAAGGCATAAAGTGTATCTTTATAGGGTATCCCAAGGAAAAAAGGGGATACTATCTATACAACCCTTTAGATAATAAATTAGTTGTCACAAAATAGGGTTTATTTATTGAGAGGGATCACATCCTTAATGAGGATAGTGGGTTAAATATTGGATTTGTAGAATTTGATTCTCAAGATACACAAGAGTTGTTATAGGAACTAATTACATAGGTCCCCATGGAAGATGTTGTTCCTAAAACACAAGTACTACATAAGATAACAAGAGAGGTAAGAGAACTATAGAGATATAGTTTTCTATTCACTGATGATGGTGAATCATTATTAGTTGATAATGATGATTCTATATTCTGTAAGGAGCCTGTAATGGTCTCAAAATATGTAAGATGGAAAAAATACCATAATTTTTCAGACAGATTCCCGGTATCAAAACCGTTTTTGGGTTTTTATTGATCCTATATTTAATGTAAACCCAATTGGGTTTAAATGGGTATTCAGAGAAAAACATGACATTAAAGGTAAATCAAATGCCTATAAATCATGGCTAGTATCTAAAGGGTTTAGATAATGTCATGTCATTGAATTTGATGAAACAATTTCTCCAGTGTCCATGTTTAATTCCATCCAAATTTTACTTTCCATAGCAGCTTATTATAACTATGAGATTTGGAAAAATGAGGTCCAAATATATTTCCTAAATAGGAACGTTCATGATCATGGGCATATGACACTACCAAGAGGTTTTGTGAATCCCAGAAATAATAAAAGGTTAAGAAACTTAAAAAGATCCATTTATTGATAAAAGAAAGAATCCCAGTCATGGAACATTTAATTCGATGAATCAATAAAGGGAATTTGTTTCATTAAGAACAAAATTGATCCATGATTTTTGAGGTTATTTAGTGGGATTAACATTGTTTTCATAATAGTATATGTTGAAAACATATTACTAATTGTAAATGATATAACAACCTTACAATAGGTTAAGACAGAGTTAAGAAAGTGTTTCTCTATGAAGGACTTAGGTTAAGCATCTTATATTAAATGGATCAAGATAATAAGGGATAGACCCAAGAGGCTACATGAACTATGTCAAGGTACATACATAGACTAGATACTGAAGACATTTAGTATGGAAAAATACAATAGGGGATTTGTTCAAGTTTCACATGGTATACATCTTTCTAAGAAAATTTGTCATCAAACACAAGAGGAAAGATATATAATGTGTAAGATTCTATGTTCTTATAAAATAGGATCTATTGTGTTTGTCATGTTATGTACGAGACTTGATTTTTTTTATGCTTTGATCATGGTAGGAAAATATCAAGAAGATCTAGGTTAAAAACATTGGACTAATGTTAAAACTATCATTAAGTATCTAAGGAGAAATAAGGATATGTTCTTGGTGTATGGAGGAGATGAAGAACTAGTCTCTAGGGGTTATACAAATTCTCTTTTTTATAAAAGATCATAATGATATGATTTCAAAGTTTGGATATGATTTTTTTCAAAAAAATGAGTTTTGTGTAGGAAGATTTCAAAGTATCTAGTTGTCACCGATTATAGGGTAGACTTTGAGTATATTATAGCTTTTGATGCATCCGTGGAAGAATTTTGGATTCAAAACTTTTTAAAATATTGTTATGTGGTACCTAGAAGTAAATATCCTATAAAAGTTTAATGTGATAACACTATAGTAGTGTCTTTCTCCAAATATCTGTGGTCTCCCCAAAGGAAAAAAGAATTTACATTTACATGTTTTTTGGGATTTTTTTCAATGGGGAGAAGTTGTGGTGAGTATAGTTTCTACAAATAAAAACATGGTTAACCCCTTGATGATGTTTTTATCTCAACAGATTCATGATTATGACATGAGTTCTAGTGGACTGAAAGTTTTCACTAGTTGGCTCTAGTGAAAGCGGGGGTTTGTTGGAGTTTGGGCCCTAGAACCGACTTACATGGTACTTGATTACATTATTTTATATTTTTATTGAAGTTTTCTTATCACATTATTATTTTTCCCCTAAATTAAATTTTTATATGCTAATGTCCAAATAATATATGTTTCACTAAATGGTCATAGAATTTCCCTACTATAATGACAACTAAGAGGTACCATGGAATTATTCTATAAATTTTTTCTATGGGTGCATTATATTGTCTAAAGGGACACAAAAAAATACATTCCATCATGGTTATAAGGCTCGTGAGATATTTAGACACATTATCATGTTGTTCGACTTCAGTAATCTACAAGAAAGGAGGTTATGAGAATGGACCAACTAATATGAAATCTACATATCCTTGTTTTATTCAATGGTCCTGTCTGTGGATATTTGTATTGAACCTTATAATTTAAGATTATCATCAATCGATATCATGACTCATGTTTTTTTTATATTGATGAAAAATATGAAATCATATGCTTGTGGTGAATTAATATACATTGGTTATGTCACGAGTGATATATAATTAATGGATAATGTGGGAATGAATTTATAACTTTTGTCTCTTAGAAAATGTTAATATATTATACCCTTTTATGGGAATGGAATATCCTGGATAAATCCATGTACATGTTTCTCTATGTGTGAGATTATTTGTAGAAGGTCAAAGAAAGAGACATCGAACATATAGGTTGATTACACCGCCATGATACTTTCTTGATTTGAGATATTTTGATTGAAGGATTATATTACATGGTAAACGTTAGTAAGAGTTTTGGTTTTTTGTGTGATGTTAACTTCATTCTTAATTTAATCCTTGGAATATTGCTAGATTATAAACTTATAATTTAGGTGGTTATGCCTAATGAATCTAAGAAATAGACCTTGAGGGTAACATACAAGTGCATATTCAATCTCAGCTAAATTATAGAATTGAATTTAAAATTTTCACCTAAATAAATTTTATTCTAGTTTAGTTTATCTTCATTATTTAATAATAAGTTATTCAAATGAATAAGTGAGTTATATAATGATAATAAATATTTTATTGGTTACGAGTAGATATTTAATTGAATTAAAAAATGGTGATCTATTCTTGATAGTTGTTAGTGAGAGGGTTAGTTTTAATATACATTAAATATTTGAAGAATTGTGATATAAAATTTGAAGATATTGATGTGGAAAGTAATTTGGATGCTATGTATGTTATTGTTATTAAATAAAGACTATAAGTGTTTATTATCTTGAACCAAGAGAATTGTGAAATTTCTAAAAAAACATAGAACTTTTTGGGATAAAATCTTAATAGATGGAGGAATTTTTATACCAAATGGGTTTTAAAAGGACCAAATGGTTTGGTCAGTACACAATCCAAATTCTAAATTTTGAGTACTAAACAAACACTTGTGGACTGTGTAAGATCTCAAACTTATTCTAACATAAATTCTTTTTTATGTTTTTTTTTACTCTATTTTTTGGGTTAATGAAATGGTTCTTAGGTATATAAGTAGTCTGAAGGGTTTCCCTGGGGTGTGTGGCATGAAAAGGGGGAATAATGGTCATCTAGTGCATGTTTCAGGGATAGAAAATAGTTATTAGTAACTATGTTCCATAAGCACGTGGTCCCTGGGTGGCAGGTGAATGGTTGAGAAACTATGCAATGGTAACCCTAAAACCATGAGGACTTGTACAGATACATCCTTCATAGCTAATAAAAGGTTTTTTAAACAATGCAGGCATCCCAGAAGATTGTGCGACCTATCCCCCTCTTCGGCAGACGGTGGTTCATGGTTGTCAAACGATTTGGACAATTGTGCGGCCAAACCATGCACCTTATTAGAGAGGGGAATTTCTGATTTCCCCCTCACGTGTTATGCTTTCTAACCTGATTTTGTTTCCATTCATCCCCCAAGAGTGTAGGTGAACAACTTATTCCTACCAATCATCTAAGGGATGATTCCCCTTAGATTCTTGTCTCTTTAGAGAACAGTTGGATGTGAATTAAAGATCTGGTGAGTCTAAAATTCCAATTTTATCTATTTTATGGAAGAGTCCCAATATAATGGTTCATATCCTTCTAAATCCCTAAAAGCAACTTCTTCAGAAAATTATAGGTTGGGTCTTTGTAACATCCCAGGTAAATGAAGAATAAGAGATTTTCATAATTATTAATATTTGTGAATTAAATATTAATTTTAGCTTAAAGGGGTGTCTATGTTCGATAGTGTACCAGATACGCAACAACGGGTTTCCTGGGAATCTTATGTTGCACACTAATAATATCATATTATTATTTTAAATGGTAGTTAACTCCTAGCTGTTGTATTGGTGGGAATGAACAAAACTAACTTTAATATGATTATACATGTATTTATATTTATCCAATAAAAGTTAGAGGCTTAATATATGAATGAATCTAATTTTAAGCATAATTTACATTAAAAGGCCGATTTACCGCCTTTTAATGGAGAACCCTTTTTAAATCTAGTTTTGGTCACTTTAATAAATTCTATATGACCAAATAAAATCCTTCTTTAGAATTCGGACATCAGAATTTACTTTGGGTAATTTTTTGGTATTTTTCTGATAAAGTACCTTTTTTAAGGAAGAGTGAAAATATTTTATTTTAATTCAAAACTATGTTTTAATCTAATTTATTTATATGGTTAGATGATATTTTTAATTGGTTTTAAAGTGAAATTAAAATATATTTTTATCATTTAATCCAATGTTGGTTATTTTAATTAATTTCACTCTGAAATCGCACATAAATAAGTATCAATCTTTTGATAGTTTTTCATTCTTAAAAACACGCTCTTTGTCTTGATTGTGAGAATTAATTCTAAATTGATTTATGCAGCTTATGTGGTTTGATTTTGGAAAATTGGATTCCATATTTGGAATAAAGAGGCCGAAATTGTGTAAATAGTTAACTTTTATTTTTAGACATTTCAAATATTTACTTCAGTAAATATTTTATTTACCGTGGTTAAAGGGTAAATAAGGTAAATAAGGGTAAAAAATAATATTATAATAATATAAAATTACCCTTAAACGTGTCTTAATCCTATTGGATGAGTCATGTCCGACCATGGGCATCTTTTGGTCGATTTTGGGACCCCATTGAGCCACTTGGAAGTGATAATGACAATTTAGATTAATTAATTTAATGTGAAGACAATACTCACATTAAAAAAATCATTTAGTAATTAATTTATATATGGTGTTATATAAGTCCTATTTTCGACTATAAATATTCATTGTAAATATAAAATTATTTCCTACATCATGGTATTTGTTTTATAATTTTTAGACATCAAATAAATTAAATTATTTATGACATAATAATGATGCAGTTTTTACCTCATTAATAAATGATTTAAATAAATAAGATTATAATGATTAAAATATTATACAAAACATGTCCAATTTTGATTGGATGATTTTATTTCACATATCAGTCATCTTATATTTGACCTCAATTATTTTTGGACCATTATAAACCGAATATAAGTTTATAATAAAATAATATTTTCACACTTTCCTAAAGAGCCCCTCCTCTCCCTTATAAAAGGAGACCACTTCTATGAAATTCCTCACACCTCTCAATCCATTTGGATCATCAAGACTCTGCCCAATTAGGCTCCCTACATCCCTCTCCTCCTCTTAAAAGCCTTAATTTAGGCAGAAGGAACTTCAAGGAGTTCGTTTGGTTCAAACCAAAGGAAGTTACCAAATTAAAGGTAACGATTTCTCTTAAATTGTTTTCTTTTATTTTACTTCCCCAACCTATAAAATCTTTTTATTTCCTTTATTTTGTAACAGAAACAGTATAATAAATATACTAGGATGTTGTTATGAAAATTATTCAAACTAAACTTACACAAAACTCCATCTAATGGTTGAATAACATAATGTTTCCATGGATGGAAAACTAACGCCTCACGAAATGATGATTGTTCAATTACATCTTACCACCTCTCATGGTGGAAATTATAATGGAACTGTATTTATATATCATAAATATTATGTTTATGATTTTCCTTATGCTTCTGTACTTCCCATTTATTTCACACCTTTATGGTTTCCATAGTGGGTAAATACGATAATCTCATTTGAGGAAACGCGGACTACCGCCCCCTCAAAGTGATGTGATTCATTAATGCCTTATGTGGTATGTATAAAGGATGTATTTAATGATATTATATATGATATTATACTATAATTATAATATACCTATGTATAATTATGTTTTATTTCAATTAAAATAAGAAATAGAAATGAAAGTAGCGTTCATGCGTACGTACAGTTTACCGTCTCCATGAATGGTGCATTTCATTTATTACCTCTGAATGTTATGTACAATTATATATACATGTATATAATGGATATATATGATATATATGATATCTAAATGACGAATTTATTCTGGATATAAAGAACTATTGACCACATGGGCAACTTGTAAATATAAGGTGTTCATTTTTGACTCAAGTACCAAATATCAACAAAATGAACGTTATTAACTTAAATGATTACATAATATATATAACATGGTAATAAGTGATATAAAAGGAATTATAAACTTGAAAAAGTTTCTTAATCAAGTAGAAATTAACTTTAGTTAATTATTCAGGATATTAAATAACGAACGGGTCATGTCGGACACGAGGTAAGGGACTTCGTCTCAATCTCCTTTCATTGAGGCATATTTTTTTTTAATACACGACTTTCTTTTATACACTGTATAAGTACCATTGAATTTTAAAAGTGATTATTTTTCTATGAAGGGTTTTACTAAACAACAAAAAGGAATTTATTCTTTTAACGTAAGCGGTGACACTGACTTTTCCGCCGCCGCGAGTATTATTTGATCTTTGGCTTCCTCAACAAGATGTAATGTTTTTAAAAGAAAATAAATACCTTATACTCTTTTACATATTTTTGGTATAGAAAATTGTTTTGAAAATGGATTTTTTACGTAAATATATTTAAGTCATATATTGTGATTGAAATTTGGAAATGTTTCCTTTTCTCTATATTTGTTGTATGTGAAATGATTTTGTATTGGTACTTAGACATTTGATGGGTGGTTATGTGATAAACCAAATAACGGGTGGTGCTGTGAATACCAGGATAGGTGGTTACGTTATAACCTCCAATGCATTGGGTATGGAAGTTGGCCTTATGGCTATTCCATTTAGTGATATGTGTAGAAGTCGACCGTATGGTTATTCCATTAAGTATGTTTATGTCCCAAGTTACCTTTATATGTTAGGTGTTCTTTATATGGGTTTTATGGTAATATTTTGGTTACCAAAATGTAAGTAATGATCTTTTATTCAGTAAAGAGTATTTACTACTTCATAAAGGTGAAAAGTATTACTTATGTTAAAGTATTCATGGTTTACATGTTGTTTTGAAAAACTAACAGTTTTACTTCTTTATGTATCCCTTACTAAGATTTTTATGCTCATCCAAAGTTTTTGAAATGTTTTTCATAGGACATAAAGTGGAATAGGGTCAAGGATGGGATTAAGAAAAATCCATTCTCTCTTTAACATGGAATTATACATGACTATTTTTTAAGAGTTTTTATTTTATATAAAAAAATGGATTCTTGGTAGAAGTTCATACTTTGAAATACTTTTGATATGTAATAGCTATTTCATAACTCCCTAAAACTCTAAACCTGAAAAGATCCTCAATGTGAATTATTCATTTAATTCAATATTAAGTAAGGTTTAAGGCACGGGGCCTTATATTTGGTATCAAATGTCGGTTTAGATAACTTTAGGAGTTAGGGTGTTGTTAAATTAATGCCCATAAAGTAATTTATGTTAATATTGAAGTCATATAGCATTTACAGATTATCATGTTTCTTTGTCTAAGATATGTTTGTGTTAAGAATGATTTTTCATAAAAGAAATAGAGCAGCTTTTCTGGGAAGTCATATAGAGGAGAATGACCTTCTGAATTAGTGACCAGAGATGGTTGGAATTAGAATCGAGTAGTTTACTGCAGTGGTGGCTTAGTTGAATCAGGTGATAAGTTGGTGGTTGTGTTTATTGATGAAATTTTGGTTTATTATAAAATTAAATAGTAGTGTGGAATTCATTTAAGGGTTGTCTTGCAAACCATAAAAGAAAAGAAATTGTTTGGGAAATTCAGTAATTGTGAGTTTTGGTTAAAAAAATTTCTTTCCTTGGTCACATTATTTAAAAAAATGGAATAACTGTTGATCCTGCAAAAAAAAAGTTGTTGAAGAATGTCCAAGACCCACAAATATAATCGAGATTCGTAGTTTTCTTGGTTTGGAAGGTTATTACCGAAGGTTTGTTGAAAATTTTGCACGTTTATCTAGTCCAATGACTAAGTTAACTCGAAAAGGTGTGAAGTTCATCTGGAAAAAATAATGTGACGATTGTTTTCAGGAATTTCAAAGAATATTGGTGAATGCTCCAGTTTTTGAACTGCCATAAAGAAATGCTGAGTTTGTTATCTATAGTGATGCTTAATTGAAGGGAATGGGTTGTGTCCTAATGCAGAATGATCAGGTAATTGCTTATGCTTCACGTTAGTTGAAACCACATGAGTTAAATTACCCTACACATGATTTGGAATTAGCTGCTATTGTTTTTTCTTTATAAATTTGGAGGCATAATTTGTATGGAGTGATGTGTGAAATATATACTGATCACAAAAGTTTAAATTATATATTCACTCAGAATGAATTGAACATGAGACCGAGGAGATGGCTAGAATTAATCAAGGATTATGATTTCATGATCCATTACCATCCGGGAAAAGCAAATAAAGTGGCCAACACTTTTAGTTGGAAAAGTAATGTCTCATTAGCCATGCTATGTTTGGAACAAGATCCTTTGGTTTTTGATTTGAGGAAATTTGGCATAGAAGTTGTTGGTGTAGGAAATTCTTTTGTTTTGTTTCAGGTATCAGTGAGATCATCTCTATCAGACATAATAAATAAAGTGCATAAGGAAGATAGTGAGTTGTAGAAAAATGTACAGTTGGTTCAGAAGGGTAAGTTTCCTGAATTTATCATTGATAATGATTGTGTTTTGAGGTTTGGAAAGAGATTATGTGTGCCTTGTGATTCACTGTTGAATAATGAGTTGTAATGTAAAGCTCATAGTTCTCTGTTTTCAGTTAATTATGGTATTACTAATATGTACATAGATCTTCAGGAGTATTACTGGTGGGATTGGATGAAAAGAGATATTGCTGATTTTACTGTGAAGTGTTTGATTTGTCAGTAGGTTAAAGCAGAGCGACAATTACCGAAAGGAATGATTCATCCTCTACCGGTGCCAGAGTGTAAATGGAAAAATATATCCATGTAATTTTTTGGGGGATTACCAAAGACATCTTGAGGTAATAATGAAATTTTGGTTATAGTTGACCGATTGACTAAATCTGCTCATTTCCTTCCTATTAGAGATACTTTGACTCTAGATCAACTTTCTCAGTTGTATGTTAAAGAGATAGTTAGGTTTCATGGAGTTCCTCTCTCCATTGTATCAGATCATGATCCCAGGTTCACTTCTAACTTTTGGAAAGGCCTTCAAAAGTCATTGGGTACTGAATTAAATTTTAGTATAGCGTTTCATCCTCAATCAGATGGGCAGTCAGAACAAAAAATTCATACCTCTGAAGATATGTTACATGCTTGCTCGATGGATTATCAGGGAAGTTGGGACATACATCTTTCTTTGGTTGAATTATCTAATAATAACAGTTTTCATTCCAGTATACAGATGGATCCATTTGAGGCATTATATGGAAAGCATTGTCGAACTCTACCTTTTTGGGATAAAGGAGGTGAAATGAAGCTGATGGGACCAGAATTGGTAGAAGAGATGGCAGAGAAAGTTCAGTTGATTCAGAATCACATGATAACAGCTCAGAACATACAGAAAAGTTATACAGATAATTGGAGGAAAGATCTTTCTTTTGAGGTAGGTGACCATGTCTTTCTCAAAGTTTCTCCATGGAAAAGTGTGATGCGTTTTGGTAAGAATGGAAAGTTGAGTCCGAGGATCATTAGACCTTATGAAAATTTAGAGAAAGTTGGATTAGTTGAATATAGAGTAGCTTTACCTCTAATTTTATCCTAGGTACACAATGTTTTTCATGTTTCGATGTTGAGGAAGTATATACCAGATCCCTCTAATGTTTTGAGCCCAGAGGTAGTTCAGTTGGAAGAGAATCTCTCTTATGAAGAACAACCAGTCAAGATTGTTGACCGTATAGAGTAAGTGTTGCGGAATAAGGTAATTTACCAGGTAATGGTATTGTGGAAAAACCATATGGTTGAAGAAGCAACATGGGAATCTAAAAATGCTATGAGGGTTAAATACCCCCACTTATTTTGATAAGTGGATAAAAATTGCAAGGATGCAATTTCCAAAATGGGGGAAGGTTGTAACATCCCAGGTAAATGAAGAATAATATATTTTCATATTTATTAATATTTGTGAATTAAATATTAATTTTAGCTTAAAGGGGTTGCTATGTTCGATAGCGTACCCGATACGCAACAACGGGTTTCTTTGGAATCTTACGTTGCACACTAATAATATCATATTATTATTTTAAATGGTAGTTAACTCCTAGTAGTTGTATTGGTGGGAATGAACAAAACTAACTATAATATTATTATACATATATTTATATTTATCCAATAAAAGTTAGAGGCTTAATATATGAATGAATCTAATTTTAAGCATAATTTACATTAAAAGGCCGATTTACCGCCTTTTAATGGAGAACCCTTTTTAAATCTAGTTTTGGTCACTTTAATAAATTCTATATGACCAAATAAAATCCTTCTTTAGAATGATGGCATCAGAATTTACTTTGGGTAATTTTTTGGTATTTTTCTGATAAAGTTAATTTTTTTAAGGAATAGTTAAAATATTGTATTTTAATTCAAAACTATGTTTTAATCTAATTTATTTATATGGATAGATAATATTTTTAATTGGTTTTAAAGTTAAATTGAAATATATTTTTACCATTTAATCCAATGTTTGTAATTGTAATTAATTTCACTTTGAAATTGGACATAAATAAGTATCAATCTTTTGATAGTTTTTAATTCTTAAAAACACGCTCTTTGTTTTGACAGCGGGAATTAATTTTAAATTAATTTCTGCTAATTCTATGTTTTGATTTTGGAAAAATGGATTCCATATTTGGAATCATGAGGCCGAAATTTTTTAAATAGGTAACTTTTATTTTAGACATTTTAAATATTTACTTCAGTAAATATTTTATTTACCGTGGTTAAAGGGTAAATCAGGTAAATAATGGTAACAAAATAATATTATAATAATATAAAATTACCCTTAAACGTGTCCTAATCCTATTGGATGATTCATGTCCGACCATGTGCATCTTTGGGTCGATTTTGGGACCCAATTGAGCCACTTGGGAGTGATAATGACAATTTAGATTAATTAATTTAATGTGAAGACAAAAGTGACATTAACAAAAATCATTTTGTAATTAATTTTTATATGGTGTTATATAAGTCCTATTTTCGACTATAAATATTCATTGGAAAGATAAAAATATTTCCTAAATCATTATATTTGTTTTATAATTTTTAGACATAAAATAAATTAAATTATTTATGACACAATGATGATGCAGTTTTTACCTCATTAATAAATGATTTAAATAAATAAGATTATAATGATTTGAATATTATCCAAAACATGTCCAATTCTGATTGCATGATTTTATTTCGAATATGAGTCATCTTATCTTCGGCTTCAATTATTTTTGTACCATTATAAACCGAATATACGTTTATAATAAAATAAAATTTTCACACTTTCCTAAAGAGCCCCTCCTCTCTCTTATAAAAGGAGACCACTTCTATGCAATTCCTCACACCTCTCAATCCATTTGGATCATCCAAAATCTGCCCAATTAGGCTCCCTACATCACTCTACTCCTCTTAAAATCCTTAATTTAGGTAGCAGAAACTTCAAGGAGTCTGTTTGGTTCAAACCAAAGGAAGTTACCAAATTAAAGGTAACGGTTTCTCTTAATTTGTTTTCTATTATTTTACTTCTCCAACCTCAAAAATCTTTTTATTTCCTTTCTTCTGTAACAACACCAGTATCCTAAATATACTAGTATGTTTTTATGAGAATTATTAGAATTACACTTACACACACCTCCATCTAATGGTTGATGAACATAATGTTTCCGTGGATGGAAAACTAACGCCTGACGAAACGATGATTGTTTAATTACATCTTACCGCCTCTCATTGTGGCCATTATAATGGAACTGTATTTATATATAATATATATTATGTTTATGATTTCCTTATACTTCTGTACTTCCAATTTATTTCACACCTTTCGGGTTTCCATAGTGGGTAAATACGATAATGTCATTTGAGGTAACGCGGACTACCGCCCCCTCAAAGTAATGTGATTTGTTAATGCCTTATGTGGGATGTATAAAGGATGAAGTTAATGATATTATATATGATATTATACTGGAATTATAATATACCTATGTATCATTATGTTTTATTTCAATTAAAATAATAAATAGAAATGAAAGTAGCATTCATTCGTACATACGGCTTACCGTCTCCATGAACGGTGCATTTCACTTATTACCTCCTAATGTTATGTACTATTATATATAAATATATATACTGGATATATATGATATATATGATATCTAACTAATTAATTTATTCTAGATATAAAGAACTGTTGACCACATGGACAAATTGTAAATATAAGGTGTTCATTTTTGACTCAAGTACCAAATATCAACAAAATGAACATTATTAACTTAAATGATTAAATAATATATATAACATGTTAATAAGTGATATAAAAGGAATAATAAACTTAAAAAAGGTTCTTAACCAATTAGAAATTAACTTTAGTTTATTATTCAGGATATTAAAGACCGAACGGGTCAATTCGGACACGAGGTAAGGGACTTTGTCTCAATCTCCTTTCATTGAGGCATATTTTTTTTTAATACACGACTTTCTTTTATATGTTGTATAAATAACCTTGACTTTTCAAAGGGAATATTTTTCTACGAAGTGTTTTACTAAATGAAAATAAAGAATTTTTTCTTTTAACGTAATTAGTGACAACGGCCTTTCCGCCGCCGCAAGTATTATTTGATCTTTGGCTTCCTTAATAAGTTGTAATGTTTTTAAAAGAAAATAAATCCCTTATACTCTTTTAAATATTATTGGTATTGAAAATGGTTTTGAAAATGGATTTGTTATGTAAATATATTTAAGTTATATATTGTGATTGAAATGTGGAAATTTTTCATTTTCTCGATATTTGTTGTATGTGAAATGATTTTGTATTGGTACTTGGACATTTGACGGGTGGTTACGTGATAAACCAAATGATAGGTGGTGCCATGAATACCAGGACGGGTGGTTACATTATAACCTACAATGCATTGGGTTTGGAAGTCAGCTGTATGGCTATTCCATTTAGTGATATGTGTGGAAGTTTACCATATGGTTATTCTATTAAGTATTTTTATGTCCCAAGTTACCTGTATATGTTATCTGTTCTTTATATGGGTTTTATGGTGATATTTTGGTTACAAAATGGTAAGTAATGATCTTTTATTCAGTGAAGAGTATTTACTACTTCATAAAGGTGAAAAGTATTACTTATGTTAAAGTATTCATGGTTTACATGTTATTTTTAAAAACTAATAGTTTTACTTCTTTGTGTATCCCTTGCTGAGCTTTTTATGCTCATCCCCAGTTTTTGAAATGTTTTTCACAGGACATAAAGTGGAATAGGGTCAAGGATGGGATCAGGGAAAAGCCATGGTCTCTTTAACATGGAATTAGACATCATTTTTTTTCAAGAGTTTTTATTTTATATAAAAAATGGATTCTGGGTAGAAGTGCCTACTTTGTAATACTTTTGATATGTAATAGTTATGTCCTAACTCCCTAAAACTCTAAACCTAAAAATATCCTCAATGTGAATTATTCATTTAATTCAATATTAAGTAAGGTTTAAGGAACGAGGCCTTATATTCTTTAAAGGTTTTTCTATTTTTAATAAAAGACGAATTTTAAGTGAGTGTTTATCCATGAACTTGATGTTGGTGGTCTACAAGTTATACCCCATAGTCCCGATTCCATTATATATTTGTATATGGTCTTATTATGGTATCTTCAAGATTTCCATTGGGTTTCCTTGATAGTAAATGATAATTTGATTAATTGAATGATGAATTGAACCCAACATGAATATTATAGGATCTATTGAGGTTGATTAGATTGGGCATAAAGACACTAATGGGGTGTGCCTTTTCCTTGAATGTATAATTGAGTTGGTAAATGATAAATTTAATGGTTTATGGAATAAAACCAATGGTAATTTTGTTGTATTATTAAATGTTATAAGGGGGGATTTGGTCTAATTTTAATGATTTAAATGAGTTATGGCATGATTTTTGAAAATGTAAAATTGGTTACATTGTTTAACAAGCATGCTCACGTGAATAAATGGTATGAATGGGGTGTTATATTGAGGATATACTCTTAGGGTTTGGGTGTTTTACTTAGGATCTACTCCCACAGGTCATTCTAGAATTATGAACTTGGATCTACTGATATAGTTAATTGGTTAGGGTTCCATACTAAGTCTTTATGCCTCTAACAAATGAAAATGATGTGAATTAATAGACTGAGGCTTCAGTAAAAGTATATTTATGTTTTTATTTGTTAAATAATTGTCCCTTTGATGTAGTAAAATTTAATCCCCTTGTATGTTGTTTAGTTGACCGTCATAGTACAAAGCATGTTTGGTGAGTATGGGTAACACATGGAACTAATTTTAATAGTGGTTATTGCTGAAAGAGTTAATTAATGGAACCTAGTTCACCATTTTTTAATGATTTTTACTTACCATACTTATTCATGCACTATTATGTTAGATATTTTATAGACACCTTTATTGGTGGCCTAGTGAGTTGTAATCACACCATACTTGAGTTTTCATTAGTTACTCTAGAAGATTTCATGGTTTTAGATCAGGAAAAGGGAAAGGGCCCTATGGTAGAGGGTAGAATTTGGGATTAGGGATGTTCATGGATGAGGGAACTAGAATTGGTTCCTGGACCCATTTTTTGGATTTTCATCTTTTCTTTAATTTAGGTTTTTTCCTTTACACACGGTATTATACAACATGACATGACATATTTTTATTTCGTTTTGGGAATGTAATTAGTCTTGGTAAATGGATTTGTGATGCATGTTTATTGTTTATATTGTTTCCTTTATTTCTTATTTTATTTATTGTGTATTACATTGATTAAGAGGTTATAGTCTCTCTAAAAGTATCATTATACCCTCAACGATTTGTGGGGTCATCTTACATGTATGGAGGTGTGCTTGAGGTCGTGTGGAACATCAGATCGAAGCACCAGTTTAATGTCTCCCAGATTGAGTTGTTACAATGTGGTATCATAGGCAAGTTCTTTTCAGTTATTTACTTTATTTTTGGAAGGTAGATAGGATATTATGATGTGTTGAGCCTTGTAAATGAGCTTGTACATGGGATTAGCTAACCCATGTATGGGGGAAATCCAAGTATCCTGAGTGGGATCATTGTTATTGATTTTCATTATTAAAATTTGATGTTATCTTACCTTGGGAGATGCACTTGATGTGTCATCTTAATGTTTTATGGTATTATTTTCAATTGACCGAATTAGAATGATGTTTTTATATGTATGTATCATATTATTCTCTTAGGGATATCTATTACATGTATAATTTTAGGCACACATGGAAAGAATATGTTTTGGTTAGGTATCGAACATGGAAATTCATTTTTATTCCTATTGTGATTTTAATGAAATGTTCCTAATACTGATGTTATAACTATATAAAAAATTTAAAGACATTATTGAATGGTTAAAGATAGTCCCTAACAAGAAAATTGTAATTATTTAAATAATTGAAGTATATTATCTAGAAGGGATTAGTATAATGTCTAACATGAATTGAATTTGAAAGTTTGGTTACCCTATGTTATCTATTACCTGTTGTACATATGGTTGATGGTAGTGATAGAGATATTATCATGTCTATTGAGATACTTTATGTGGAGAGGGTTGTTTATGGCTAGTAGTGATACTTTTTTTTGTAAAGTATTAATATTATATGTTATGTGTTTTGAGATGTGTGTACAGAATTATAGTGAGATTCATCCACAATGATGCCTACTGATTGATAAAAATGATGAAATCAATGAGAATTATCCTCTAGTATTGGTTCAAGAACCCCCATTAGTTCTGATTAAAAGTGTATAAGATATGTTCTATGATATTTTTTTTATTTTATGCATATGATATAGTGAGATTTAGGGTGGTCTATCTTGAGTATGTTGGACCTAACTAGAGAGTTTCAATTGCAGTACCCCTGACATTTATGAGAGAGTGTGGACATGAGGTAGTCTAGTTATTGATAGATTCCATCTAGATGATTTTGGATCACTTAGAGACTCCTCTTGAGAAGAGATTCAAGTTTTGGCTTATATTTTGTGAGAACCAGAAAAGCAGTAGTGGGATATTTTGGTTCATATTGAGCAGGAAGATGGTATGTAGTGAAAAGATTTCCCGTAAAAGTGTCTAGAACACTTTTATTATGAGACTCTAATGAAAGAGAAAGATTCAAATTTTATGAGGTTGAATCAGGGGACTATGTTAATGATTTATTATGTTAGTCCCTTAAATAACATACAATGCTTTGTTTCAGCATTTATAGGTGGTGAGGTAGCTACTGTGAGACATTTCCAGGATGACATAGATATGTGATCAAATCCTAGGTAAATATATTCCATTTAAATAGGCTTGTTATGGTGCTGGACCAAGAACATATATAATAAGGTAACGTAAAATATACTTATGATGGTATACATGTGGTTTTATTTGGGAAATATGATGGTGCATCTACAAATAGTAGGAAGAATCATTTTGAGGGATTTTACTAGGGACGTTGTAGATAGAGAAGTTAGAGTAAAGGATTGATATCTCCAGAGGGTGACCCAATGTTCTGTTATTTTTGAAGAATATTGGGAAACATGTGTGGTTAGTATCCCCAACCACTAGTAGTGTGCCAATCATGTAGAATAATGGGACATGTACAGTGTTTCTGCAAGAACCCTCAGTATGTGGGTAGTGATGACAGGTCAATGCTAGTGAAGGGTGCATGAAGGTGGTCTACTAACCCATACCATGTAGTCAATACGATTTCTACTAGACATACTAATTGGGGGGAGAATGTAGTGTTACAAGATATGAATTTATATATCAGTAAGGTAGTGCATCATTAGTAACAAAAACATGATACTAGGTAAGATGGGTGATTCAACTTCATGCAGTTCAACCTGCACTATGTGGTAGAGATGCTAGGACATCAATGGTTTGAGTTATGATCCTTGTAGATACCTCGCTTTATAGTGAATTATTTGATACATGGGATTCTCACTCTTTTATTTCTTCCCAGTTTGTGAATGTGTTGGGTCTAGTGGTGAAATGTATGTGTGAGTTTATATCAATTAACACAATATTATGAGTACAAGAACAAAATATGTATAACTATATGGAGTGTGAACTCGAGGTTGGTTGGTGTCTCTTCCTTTGGGGCATGTTTGTTCTCAAGATGGTAGGTTTTAACCTGATATTGGTATCATATCAATCCCATACCGAATGTTACCACGGAAGGGTAATGTTCATGTCCCTTGAGGGATAAACTTATGTTCATCGTGGGGAATGTCATATCAAGGAAGTTTGTGTTGAACCAGTTTGTTGGCATTGTGGTGAGATCATAGCCCAAGTGTCATATATATTCTTGATAATGGGGGGTAGAGTAGAATATCATTCCTCTAGTGTTGGATCGGTTTTTGGATATATTTCTTGAGTAAATGTTAGGGATACCACCTGATATAGAAGTTGATTTCACAATTGAGATAATTCTTGCAGTAGAATCATTTATATTCTTCCATATAGGATAACACTGGTGGAACTTTAGAAACTTAAGACATAGTTGCAGGATCTAGATAATAATGGTTTTATTCTTCCAAGTGTGTTGCCTTGGGGATCATCATTTTTGTTTGATAAAAAGGATAATGAATCATTTTAGTTTTGTATCGATTATCATAATCTCAACCGGATGATAGATAATAATTGATATCCTCTTATTCATAACAATGATCTCTTTGAATAGGTGAAAGGTGCATATGTGTTCCCCAAAATTGATTTAATGTTAGGTTATCATCAGCTGATGTTGAGACATTTTGATATACCGTTGAATTCGTTCAAGAGAAGGTATGGGCTGTAAGAGTTTGTTGTGATGCCTTTTTGGTTGAAAAATTCACCTACTATTTTTATGACCTTAATAAACTTAATCATCCACCTGTACCTAGATCATTCGGTAGTCGTTTTTGTAGACTACATCTTAATGTACTTTCAAACTCGTAAATATCATTCCAAACACATTGACACCATCCTAAGTACACTAATAGAGCATAGGATATATGAAAATATATCTAAGTGTCAGTTCTAGATCAAAAAGTTACATTTATTAGGTCACATAATCTCAGAGGAAGGTGTTTTAGTGGACTCAGAGAAGGTTCAATAAATTTTATCATTGGAGAAACCCAATAATGTTTTTGATATTAGAATCTGTTTGGGTTTAGTGGGATATTACCAAAATTTCATCAATGAATTTTATCAATTTTTATCATAGATTTCAGGCTTGACCAAGATGGGTGTCAATTTTTATTTATCTAAATCATGTGAGAATTATTTTCAAGAGCTAAAGAATCACTTGACCACTACACCAATCTTGGTATTATACAGTTCGGGTAAAGAGTATACTTTGTTTTCTGATGTATCTGGGATTTTAATTGGGGAAATGTTAATGTAGGGGGACCAATTTGTTTTGTGTGGATCATGGTAGTTGATACCACCTGAACAAAGCTATCCTACGAATGATCTTGAGTTTTCTGTAGTGTTTGATGCTTTAAAATTTTGGCGGCAAAAACTTGTTGGGGAAAATTTTGTTGTGTATATCGATCATAAAATCCTAATTACATATTATCCCAATATTATTTGAATCTTAATTATTGATTATGGGTTGAGTATATGTAGTATTTTTATTTTGTGTTAGCTTACACATCAGGGAAGGGAAATAGTGTTGTGGATTACTTGAGTTGAAATACATAGACTCAGGCAGTCTAGGTGTCTAGTTTTGAATGGAGGATAATGGCATTGTTTGCTGAGATTTACATAGAGTTTTATGAGTTCAAGGTGTATATGATCATCATATCTTTTTTAATTGACTATACACTTCTCATATAGATCAGGGAGAGTTGTAATAATGATCAGAGTGTCTATACTTGAGGGAAAGCCTTAAAGGTGGGTAGTCGCCTTCTATTTGGACTATTGATGATGATGATCATTTATGTTTGTGGGTGTGTTGTTGTGCCTACTTATGTGTGAAAAGATTTGATGTGTGATTTCCATTACTCGAAGTGGTTGGTGTATCTTGGTTTATCCAAAATATATCATATTATTTATAGACAATAATGGTGTCTAGGGACAAAGAAATATTTTTTTTGATTCATTATACGGTGCTACACCTGTCAGTAGTTGAAGGTTGGGCATCAGAGACTAGGTGGTTTGATGTATCCATTACCCATTCTGGAAATTAATTGGGATGATTTCACCATTGATTCTGTTGTAGTAATTCTTAGGTCACCTAATACGAATGACATGATAAGGGTAATTATGGATTGTTTGACCAAGGTATCCCATTTCTTACCAATTAAAAATACTTTTACCAGGGAATTATTGGGTGACATGAATGTTTAAGAGAAAGTATGTTTTCATTGGGTAATTTGGAGTACTATTTCATACCATGATCCATATTTTCCTTCGTACTTCTAAAATGGATTAAAGAAGGTGCTTGGTACCCCGATGTTTTTTAGTATGGATTTTTACCAATATATAGATAGGTAGAAGTAATGAACTATACAAGTGTTAGAGGGAACGTTGAGGGTATATTTCCTTGACTAGGATCGATCTTTAGAGAAACACTCATCACTCATAGATTTTTCATATAAAAATAGTTATTAGGAAACTATTTAGATGGAACCATATGAGGTGCTATATTCAAAGATGTTTAGATAGATATTTTGTTTCATAGAGGTTGAGTAATTAGAGTTTTTGTGGTCGAGTATCATACAAGAGATATCAGAGTATGTTCAGTTGATTTGGAAATTTATGGCTACAGATCATTGTAGATATAAGTCATATGAAAATCGACATTATTAGACTCTTGATTATGGAGTGGTTGATCATATTTTCCTTCATGTTTCATCAAGGTTGGGTCACCATCATGTTCAGAAACATAGAAATTTGGTTCTATTATATGTGGGGTTGTTTGAGATTTTAGAGAGGATTAGACTGGTGGCATACCGACTGGGTCATCCATCACAGTATAGTGTCTTGCATGATCTTTTTCATGTGTCATAGCTTGAATAGTATCACCATAAACTTTATCATGTGATTAATGTTAATGATATTGAAATTGAGGTTGTTGATTCCTTTGATGATCATCTGGTTTCTATTTCAGATCACATTAAGAAAGTCATATGAGGTGAGGATGTGAAGTTAGTTCAAGTGATGTGGTAGCATGGTGGTGTTCATGATGAAACTTGGGAGAGGGAGGTGGATATACTGACCCAATGAAATGATATTTTTACCTTAGAGAATCAATAATGCTTGGGAGTGAAGCTCAGGATAGACTATTATAATGTGGATAGGTCGTAAGATCCCTAATTTCTTCTAAGGTATGTTCTTGTTTAAGTTTTTGTTTAACTCCATTTATTTTGGGTAATGAAATAATTTTTAGGTTTATATGGACTCTTGGGGGTCTCCCAAGGTTTCGTAGAGAAAAAGGGGAAATAAGGGCCATCCAGTGCATGTTTAGTGGTTGGATCATGAATAGTAGAAACAATGTGTCATAACCTTGTGGGCCATAGGAGGCAGGTGCACGGTTTAGAAAGCATGCAATGAGGAAGACTGAAACTATTAGGGCCAAGACATAGCCATTCTTCACAGCTACTTCATGGATTGTTAAACTATGTGGGCATCCCATGTGACCATGTGACCTGGCCCTTCTTAGATAGAGGGTGGTGCATTTTTTGGACAACTATGCCACCATACCATGCACCTCATTAAATAATGTGAATTTCCTATTTTTTCCCTTATGATTTAAAGATTATAACTTAATTTTTCCCCATTATTCTCCTAGTATCTTAGGTGATGAAATTCTTCCTCCCAAGCTTCCAAGGGACAATTCTTCTTTGATTCCTGGATGTTTGGAGTGCGGTTTTGTGTGAATCAAAGCTTTGGGTGAGTCTAACACTCACCTTTTCTCTATTTTCTAGAAAAGGCTTAATATAATTATTCCTCTCCTTCTGAATCCCAATAACCTTCTTCTTAAAGAATATTATATTTTTTGGGCTCTGAAGGTTGTTTAATTTTGAATCAAAGTTAATGTTTAAGTGATAGTTCATCTATGAACATAAGGTGTGTGTTTTACAACTTATACCCCATAGTATGGATGTACTAAAATATGTGAATGTGGTTGTGTTGTGGTGTATTATTTCTATCCATTGTTGTTTCTTGATAGGAAATGATATTTGGGTAAATTGAATAATGAATTGAACCCCTCATGATTCTCATAGGATCCATTGAGGTTGATTTGACCGGACCTAAGGACACCCATGGGGTTGTTATCTTCCTTGAATGTAGAATTGAATAGCCAAATGATAAAGTAAAGGGTTTATGGAATAACCAAAATATTAATTATGTTATCTTTTTTAATTGTATAAGGGGGGATTTAGCCTAATAGGAATATTTTAAATTAGTTATGACATGAATGTAAAAAATTAAAAATGGGTTAAATGGTTAGAGAATCATGATCATGTGAATAAGTGGTATGAATTGGGTGTTAAAATGAGGCATTAGACCCTTGGGTTGGTTGTTAAACTGACTCTCTACTCCCTTGGGTCGGTCTATACTGATGCTCTAGGCACTATTTAGGTAGTTCAAGGGATAGAATGTCATAATAAGTTATTATTTTCCTAACTAATTCACATAATGTGAATGCCTAGACTGAGGATCTATGGAATGTTTGTTTATATATATTTCATTTTCAAATAATTTTCCTCTAATGTAGGTAACTTGACTCCCCTTGTAAGTTGTTTTGTTGATTAGAAAATAACAAAGCATGTTTGCTGAATATGGGAATCACATGGAACTAATTTTAATAGTGGTTATTGTTGAAACTGTTAATTAATAGAACTTTATTCACCTTTTATTATCTTGTTTCCTACCATACTTTTTCATACTCTATTATATTATATATTTTTTATAAACTATTTTTGGTGGCCTAATGAGTTTACTCACACCCTAATCTGACCATAATTGAATACCCAAGCATATTTCATGGTTATAAGTCAAGATAAGGGAAAGGGCCCAATGTTAGAGGCCCGACATGTGTCTTTGGGATGTGCTTGGATTAGAGAACCAAACATGGTGTTAGGAACCACTTTGGAGATTTTTAGCTTGTCATTATTTAGAGTTTTTCATTTACACCTGTAACTATAAGACATGACATGACATGTCACTATTTGGTTGTGGTCATGTATCTAGTTTTCTGAAATGGGTTTGTGATTCATGTTTATTTTGTATACTATTTCCTTTATTTGTTATTTTATCTACTTTTACTAACTCTTATTAATATGGAATAGTCTCACCACATGTCTCATTAGATCCTCTCTTCTTGTCGACAACCTTTAATGTATGGGTAGTCATACTTGAGGTCATGTGGAAAACTGGCTCGGGCATTGATTTAATGGCTCCCATGTCAGGGTGTTACAAATTGGACCAATTGCAATGGAGAAGTTGTTGTCCACAAGATGAATAATGATGATATCAGATAAAGGAAAAGGTCCCAATAATATAGGGAAGACCTAGTCGAGACCGTTTGTTGAACTAGATATGGTAAAATCCTTCCAATATTCTATCACCTGAGTATAAATAGGTAATTTTAAGAAAAAGACACTAAGAAAATCACTTTTAGGATGACACTAGTGTTTTTTATGTTTTCTTAGGATTTTAGAAAATTGACACTCCTCCATTTTATCATTTTGAGATTAAATTTTCAACGACATTTCACTTCCACTAGTTGTTAATTTTGTAGGTCCATAATGACGAAGAAAAAAAGTTGATGAGGAGGAGAAGGGATCACTTTATGAGGAATGTGGAGTAATATTTAAATTATATTTTTTATTTAACTACCATATATTTTCAACAAAAATATAATTTCAATTGAAAATAAATTTCCAAAATTTATCTCATGTTAATTTTAAATCTAGGAGAAAAAATTATTTTGAGATTGGCATCATGCCATGTTGTATAATACCTTTTAAATAGGATTAAATGATAAAATGGGGGATTGAATAAGTAAATATAAACATGGGGGAATGAATTTAATGATTCGTGATTGAGGGAACTTGTTGATATTTTTAAATGGAATTTATTTACAATTTCTAAGATTGAATATATGAAATTTGTGTGGATCATTTTTTTCATTAGTGTGAATTACCATGAGTGATTGTCTCAATAATTTTTTCCATTAAAAAAATAATTCTAAACTAGTTTTCTTAATTAATTTTAATTATATTTCTTTAGAGAAACTAGAGTAAATTTTCTTCTAGAACATTATTTTGTCTTATCGAAGCTATGATTGTACAAAATCACTTTTAAAATTATTAAGGAATTGTTTTTATCAATCTGTTATAAATTAAACCACCTTGTACATTAATCCCTATTTAATCCCATAGCTATTGTGAATAACCATTTTAGGGAATACCCACATTATAAGCCTATATTATTCTTTCTTCCTTAATATAATTTTTTCATGATATTAATTTATTTATGTGTGGGGAGTGGTTTTATATTGTATAAGGGGAAATTTAACATTGATAATAGATATTATAAGTTTTTTAAATTAATTTTAGAATAATTTTCATGATATATCATTCATTATGAATCATTTTTATCCCTCTTAAAAAATGAAAATATAGAGAGAAAAATGTGTTGTGTCTTGTATGGGTAAAAAATAACAATTATTTGACCAATGATATTATTATAACTATTTAAATTTATTTAATTAGGGGATAATATAGAATTTTATGATTTATATGATATTTTTATTAATTCAAATTTTTAAACAAAAAATTTGAAAGAATGAAATATTTTTTTTTGGAAAAATAGAAAAAAATATGACAGTATCATTTAGTGCATTTAATTATTACCTCATAAACCTAAATTGAATTTTGGATAGTTGAGTGATGAATATTTAAGAATAATATTTTCATTTTAATCAACTTTTTTATCATGCAGTATGACTAGATATCTAACCTTTTTTTGAGCATAAAATGTTTTCATAACATTACCAACTTACCCAAAGCTTTAGAGTCATATAAAATTTAATTTCAATCCCTCAAGATTATTTATGATCTTTTTTATTTACAAGGTGGAGATTAAAGATTAATTTAAATCTTATGGTAATAAGATTTATTCAAGGTGTGATCATAACTCCATTTAAATTTATTTACCTTGAGTGAAGAGTGAAAAAAATTAAAGTGATGTATATTACAATTGGCATGCACATTAAAAATAAATTGAAAAATAATAATTATGGAAAATAGGAGTAATGTAACTTAAAAAATGATATAGTAATACAAATTATTACCTTTACTTCATTGAAAAGTTATGGGTTAAAAATTTTATGTGATTCTTTACAATTAATTCCCCATTGAATTTTTTTTTTTGATGTTTAAATCATGGTAAAATAAAAAACCTTTGTGATAAATGTTGAGATTTCATTCTTGAGGACAATAAAGAGTCTATGTGTGAGGGAATTTGGTAAGAAAATTGCGTTCATATATATTTTATTTTTTTCAATTTTCAAAATTTTATAATTTATTTGATAATTCTTCCAAAATAATCTTTATTTTAATTATTTTTTATGTAAATAATGAATTTTGGAAAATAAAAAAAAGGAATTGATGTTTATAATTTTAAAGATTTATTTTTATTAAATAAAAATGTGTTATTTTTATGTTTTCTTCGTGGATGAGTTTTACAAATGAATTTATTGAATATTTTACTAAAAATTGAAAATACCAATCTAGTCCTCAACCAAAGTGTCAACCACTTGGCCAGCTGAAAGAAACCGTCATCACATAAAAGATAAATGTGAGGAGTGATGTATAGGCATGTAGGTGTGCATGCATGAAGAGGATTATAGATCAATCATGGATTGTATGGGTAGGCATGCAGAAGGTGGTTTATAGCCTCTCATGTAAAAGGTGGAATGGGAGGTTGAGGGTGTGAAAATACACCCTTAAGAACTGTACTGTCTAGGTAAGAAAGAATCCCAGCTTATTAGGGAGTTCCCTCCCACTAATATTTTATATATGGGAAAATCTATGCACAAGAATTATTCTCCATAACCAAAACAATGTCGCTTCACCTAGTGAACACATCACCCCCCCCCCCACACACACACACAAAACACATATCACTATTTCCAACATGCCACACTAACCACCATACCATTACATCAGTCACTAGACAATTCCATTGTTTCTAATTCAAGGTTGATCTATATATAGAGGAAGAACTATAAAGAAAGGAAACACTATGGAATACCCTCGGAAGCTTACGAGAGCCACACTAAGAAAGGAAGCATTGAGGATGTAGTCAATTCATAAAATCCATGAATACCATTCACATCATCAGTCCTATTCACACCATGAATAGTTCAAAACCTATATAGAGAGGGGAATAAAAGATTTTTTCATGTCAAGAATGAGGTTTAGGCCATGAACAATATAGGTCACATACATACAACACTTGAAATCACACATTTTACATAATGAATGGAATTGTATAGAGTGAATAAATGGATAGAAATATATTTAAATATTTAAAGGGATCAGACAAGTATGTTTTAAGAGATTCAAACTTTTGAGCTTTTAGGAGTAATTTAAATGGGTTACTTGTGATTCCCCCAAAATGGATAAAATGATTCAAATGGGGTATTTTATACTAAAAGGCTGATACTTTGTGCTCTCAACGCCTATAAATAGTGGTTTTTTGGACACTAATTGGGAGAGATCTAAATTTAAAAATGAAGGCTTGAGTGTTGTTGGTGTTATTATGAAAAAATGATGTTGATTTTCTACTATTATGTTTTAATTTTATTTTATTTACCCTCCATTAATATAATTAGAGTCTAGTTTCCTCAAGTGGAATGTTTTTTAATAAAGATACTGTTTGTATAATGAAGTTATTTATTCCCTTAGTTCCTGATTGGGTTGTTTTATATGCACTAAGTTCTTAATCTCTTTCAATTCTCATTATATTGTCATAATTTATGTGGGTGAAAGAGTAAAAATTATTTTTACAACTTAATATTTTAATATATTAATTACCATTTCATAATTTATGATAACAATGTTTAAAAAAGGAATTGCATCACATAATTGTTCAGTCACCCCATGTATTTGACTAAAGAATTTTCAAATTATAGATAGAATACCAAGATCATGGATTCACTTAAACTCATCTCCAACAACAATTATGGTTAATAAATTTAACTTATCACTTAACTAAACACATAAATCAAAAATTAAAAAAACATGGTATATCTTATTAATTTGATTTATACTAACCCAACATTTCTTGTTCTCAATCATTCAACTAACTTATTGAAGTTTTATTGAACCCATATCATGGGTTCAACCTCAAACATACCAGGTATTCTGTCAATTTAGTTAATAGTTAATAGCTTGTGTTTTCCTGATAAATTTCTAAATTGATTTAATATAGAGGATTTAACAATTCCTTTTAGGATTTCCACGATTAGAGTGAAGTCTATAGAATTAAATTCACCAAAATAAATAAAGTGATTGTATATAAAAAATTTTAAGTCACAAGCATTGTGATTTTGTTAATATAGATTTTTGAATTGTGATATTCATGAAGGAAATTTTTTAATTCAAGGTGATTTTTGAGGAATTCTTGAAGACTAATGATGCCAAGTCTTGCAGAGGATTTGATAAAATGATTTTTTTGATATATTTGGAATATATTTAAGAATGTTGACTAAATACATGATATGATTCCTTAGACCCATACTCTCATAATCAAATGTAAAAAAATTCCTACATTACATATCATATTGAAAACCAAATGAACTAACAAAAACATAACCATTCATTATTATAATTTGTTCAATGAATATTGAGTCACTTACACATCAAAAACAATTTATTTTTAGAATTTTGGAGAGTTAGGACACATAATTAACCAATAAATATATTTTTTCTCATAAAATAGAAATTTTTCCCATTATACTATGATTTAATTATTCTAAAACACATCTTCAATATCTCTCACAAAATTATCTACATGTGATACCTTTCAGAACATATCATATATACCACTCTTGTTATTTACATAAGGAAATGGAAATATAAGAAGGGTGATCTAAAATTCTCAATAATTTAAAGTGTATATAAAGTGGTTTCATATAATAAACAAGGAATGAATAATATGGAATGAATAAATGATAATCAAATAATTATAGATAACTAATAAAATTATCTCGAACTATATATGTGAATAAAAATACAAAAAAATTATATGGATTAAAAATGATTTCATAGTTAAGGAATGCATAATTTAATTCTTTATAAATATTTCCAATAGGCCTCATGTAAAGACATCATTAACATACTATCAAGGCATAATTCTTAAAAATCATAAATAATATGGTAGTTATACACCAAATACTTGGTTATTTTGTCACATGAGACCTACCGATTATTCAAGGGGCTATTGATGGCACCTACCATCACATGATAATTCCAATTAATTCACTATATGAAATAAATTAATAATAATACAATATATAATAATCTTTTCTTAGTAATAAATGACCATATATATTGAATAATAAACATAAAATATGTCAATACTTTCCCAATCAATAAACAGAATAACATGATCATAATAAATCCATAGAAAGAAGTTTGATGGTATTATTATGGAATATCCCAAGAGCAGTATGTGAACAATGATACAATTTTCAATCAAATTTTTGTAGTGATCAAGAAATATCTATATTTTAATAATTATTAAATTGGATGTCAATAATTTCACTGGTCAGTAAATGGAATAATATCATCATAATCAATCTCGAAGGTGGATGGTATCATTAGATTATATCCACATTTAAACATAAAAACTTTGAAGGATGTTTTCATAGATGAAAAATACCTTCATAATAATAAAACATTGAATGGTATCACATAAAAAGGGATTGAGAAAATTATTATTTAATACCATGAGTTTAATCCCACAGAATAAAATAGTATGAGGGGGTTTAAGAGGTATTACATGAATCATAACTCTTAATAAGGTAAAATCCTTTTAAAATTATGTGGAAAATGGAATGTAATTCATAAAAGAGTTTTTTTAATTCATTTTTCACAATTCCTTAAAAATAATATGTTAATAGTCTCTTTCAAAATTTATTTTCAAATTTTTAATAAGAAAAACCTTTTTAAAAACTATTTTAAAAGAAATCCAAAAAATATAGCCTTGAAAATTTCATAATGGTTTTCAAAATTAAATATGGAGTGGAGGATAAAAATATATATATATGTCAAGGAAATACTTTTTAATATTTAAAAAATACCTTTTATGAAACCCACATTATAATTAGGATAATAAATCTTCCATTTGAAAAGTGATAAAGAAATATCATAAGTTCACATGAGAAATACATATTATGATTTTAAAAATATGAAAGGTAAATATTTTTGAAAATAAATAATATGGTTATGGAGGATAAATATCCATTATAGAGGAAGGGGATTATTATCCACAATGTTTAATTTATGATGAAATAAATCCATCTAAAGAAAGGATTGATGTAACAATCCATCAATAATATGTTCATGAGAAATAAATGTAAATACAAAAAGTATAAGGTGGGAATAAAATGTAATTAAATCATAAGGTATAATATTCCCAACATATAAGAATAATGTTCAATGATAACAATCATAACTCAATGAATATAAATAGAGTTAGAAAAACAATTATGGATTAAGTAACAGTTGGATAAAAAGGGTTAAATTGAGGGATTCATGAAAATACAATTAAATCCAATGGAAGAAAATTTATTATAATAATAATAAAATACAATGGTTTATTAATTACGCCCTAAAAAATAATATTAGGTGCGTAATATGAAACTATTCATTAAATAAATGAAATTAAGATGAAGACCCTTAAGAATGTCATAATCATTGAAGTAACAATCCATTAGAAAGGAGTTCATGAGAAAGAATTATAAATCGAAGTTAATGAGAGTGAAAATAATAATTCATACAATCATAGGATAAAATAATTAAACATAGATTAATTTTATTCATTAATAATCATTATAAATTAACAAAATGAAATTAAGTTTGGAAAAACCCTTACCTTACATCTCAACTTTCATATAAGAACTTTTTCCTCATATATAATAAGCATAACCATAATAATTACTCATTTCATAAAATTATTCATATCTATAACCATTTTTAATATATTTTTATAATCATTTAGTATACATTCTTTATTATTTAACACTTATCTTCATTATCAGATATTGTAATTCAAAATGTTTTGCATGTGTTTTGTAATGGTGATGCAGAACCCCATTATTTGATATTGTGTTCATCATTTCCATATTATAAAATATATTTAAATCATTTTTTAAATTATTTATACATTCCAAAGTTCATTTCATGGTAGTTATGTGCATTGTTCAAAAGAACTACATCCCTAAGGATTTTGTTCAGGGTAATCTACAGATAACAATAGATTACTTCATAATGATCATTAATTTTGGTACTATAACTTCATAAAAATATTAATAATATATATGAATCTTTTATATAATATATATTCATCAAATATTTTTTTATAACCAACCATGTAATGTGTTGATAAAAACAGAACACATCGATCATGGAGGTGGTAGTCTGCACGTATGCATGGATGATGTTTTTTCCCATATAATTGAAGAAATAAATAACATTATTTATATTTTCATAATCTAGATAATGTTATAAGTACCATATTAGTTCATTAAATATAATTTTTCAATATTACATGTAATTAGATGAATAAAAATGAAATACATTACTTTGTGGAGGTGGTAATTCACACATACGCACGAACTATGTTTCCATTTTTATAAGGGAAAAGGAAAAGGGTAAATAATGTTTGTTTAATAAAACTAATGAAATATAAGTACATAAATAATACTAAATTCATAATTTTTAAAGGGTAATATAGTTTTTTGGAAAAACTATAGATAATAAAAAAGAACATTGAGTAAATAGTACTTAAATTGAGGATTTAAACTTTCTCTTATAAATGGAGGACATAGGAAAAATTATTAATATTAGAGGATTATGTGGGTCGAAAAGGATTTTAAGATAATTAAATTGATAATATTTTCAAGGTAACTTATAAATTTTTAGTTTATTTTAAGGGTTCAAGGAATACCCCTTTGATAAGTGAAGGAAATCATATATTTCAAATATAACCCCATAATATGAAGAGAGAACATGTTTCACATGGAAATTGGATTAAAACATTGAAAATAATAATGATTAGACAATTTTTATTCAAGATCCATCTCAAACACTCATTTTTAGCTATTTTATTCTTTTTTCCCTTGGTTAAAATCTCCTTACCTTAATTTACCTTTACCATGGTGACTACTTTTTAAACATCATTTACAAATTTTTATGACTAAAAATGAAAAGAAAATTATTAACTAATATTTAAATTCATATTTAAAATATGGAAATCATTTTATTAAATAAAATTGATAAGGGTGAAAAAAATTATATTAAATATTAGTGCACATTACGTGTAAAACCCATTTTTTGAAAAATTGTATTTCTAATCATATATATTATATATAGGATAAAATTATCATTATTGCTAAAATAAATAAAATTAATCGGTTTATTATCAACAAAATAAAATTTATGTGTCTTTCAACGAAATCCAAATCCAAATTCCACCTTGTGGATAATCAATTAAAAGAAATGACCAAAAATAGTTTATATTAAAATAAGTATTACTTAAGTGTAAAAATGTTAAACATGGGTTTTCTAAATTCAAAATAGTAATTTTAAATTTTTCATTTTCTCCTCAAATAAATTTTTTTTCATGAAAAATGTTTTATAAGTTATAAATTCATATAATGTTTATGATAATTTCATAAATGATATAATATAGGTATAAACTGTATTTTTCACCATTCACATAAAAATAAATAATTTTATAAAAATACAAAAAATTAATACTAATATAATAAAATATTTTTAATTCAAAAATAAGGTTCATTTTATAAAATTCAAATTCTAAAATTTTATAATTTATCTAAATAAAATCATAATTATATTTTAAAATTTCTTCTATAGGAAAATAAATTTCGGAATATTAACTATTCTTATTATTATTTACTATAAAATACAAATTAGGTTTAATCTATAATTTGTATGAAAAATAAATCTTATCATCATGTAACCACAATATATTGAGTTTATTGAAATTAAAATTCATATCACATTTAAACCCAATTATAGAAGACAAAAATTTAAACATCAAATGATCTTATTATTTATTTAGATATACTAATAGAATTTAATCAGTTCATTAGTATTTAAAAGTGAACTTTATTTTTATATCCTGAATAGATTTTTGAAATATGGTTACGTCTATTTATACTCGCCAATTCAATTTAAAAATAATAACAATTACATTTAATACTTATAGTTTTATCATAAATTATCATGGTTCATTTATACTCAGTGTTGCCTATTTTTAAAGTTCTATAGTACTTATTTAAAGGAGAATTAAATATTGAAATCTTAGGGTATTATATTCTCCCCCTTAAATAATTTTCATCCTCATAGTTTTTGGTATCACTTGCCAATGAAAATCACTAAGGGTATCTAAAAGATAAACATTAATCATTATATAATCTCAAATGGGATATCAACCATACCAACTTGGGTAATACTAATAAAATCATCTCTTTATTTAGAGTTCAGACCCATATAATGAAGGTAATCTTTATATAGACCATATATTTTACATTACATTGATAGATGACCATTTTTTGATTTATCTTCTAAAATGTGGCATCATTATTTCATAAATTTATATTAATTCAATGTGGTGATCACTAATATAACTCCAAAATTATATAAAATTCGTCTAAATTAATAATACTAAATTTTTCCTAAAGCAAATTTCCTAAAATTCCACTTTGGATACAATAATTATACAACCATGTTTTTTCTATAATAATTCGATATAAAATCATTATAGTGATGGTTTTGATGCTCTTAGAGAACTTCCTAGATATACTTGAGTGGGTAGAATAAAAACCAATAAGATATCCAAAAATATATAGTACAGTATAAATGTATATTAATTATCACAGTACACTTTAGTGGTAGTGATTACATAGGATTTCCCTTGTCTTGTTGGTTAAGGGAATTGTTTTGAATAATTTCTTAACTCATTAAATTTAAATCATAAAATTATCATTGGTAACTTAGGATGAATATTATTTTTCTCCACTGTGTTAATCGAACACTTTTTCCTCAGTGGTTGGTTGCTTGATGGACACCTTTAGCATAAATAAAATAAATTCCAATTACTTTAAAGGACTTACTTGGATGTTTCTTCCCACATTATTGACACATAGAAAATTGAATATTCTTTGCTTTATCATTTTTATCACTTGGAAATTCATGAGACTCCATCCTTACCTTCTTTGGTGTTTTTGGGAGTTAAACTATATTCACATTGTTAATCATCATTCGTGATATCTGTTTAGGAAGAATCATAATATTTTTCAGTGCAACTCCTATCCAATTTGGTCGATCATTGTCTCAATCTCTATATTTTCCATAGCACCAATTTTTAACCAGGTTCCTCTAATATTAAGTTATTACATGAATCAAGTAAATTTTAAGGATAATAATACTTAAATTAGTAAATTCACCTGAATTAAATCTCAAATAAATAACATATAAATGATATGTAATCCCAAAATTATGAATCTCTATGTTTTAATCTGGGTTATCAATTGTCTTTATCTTATTAAGTTCTCTAACAAGTATATTTAAATTACCTCATAATGGTATGTATGGTGTATGTGAAGATTTCAAGTCATATCCCACGAATGTTTCAAAACAAGTGTGTATTTGGTCTAATTTTTCATTCATCAAGTCAAGAATGAGTTAACACTCAACCATCCTTTTCATGGTTGTTACCCTTATGTACATCTTCACCATAGCCTGAATCCACTTGTTTGTATCCATATGTGGATTTCATGGCTAGGAAATCATAAACTCTATACTTCAAAAAAAATTATGATGTTTTCTTATATTTAGGGTTATCCTTACAGTTTTCACTACTATTATATAATCTTATTCTCTAATAATAATCAAGATCATTCTTATTATATCTTAAAACATGAATTCATGGAAACCTATACTCCAAGAAATCCAATCAACCATTATCCACTAACAATCTAAAATCATATAATAACAAATATATACCATAATCATGTATCATCCTAATAAATATTATAATTTTATCAAAATAACATGAATTTATTTAACATAAACTCTATACATTGATCATGTACTCTTATTAACCTATAAATTTATCAAAAACTTTCTTTGGTACCAATTATGACAGCCTATACCCAAACTCCTGGAATCCAATGTGGAAAAACTCATACATTACATTTCATATATGAAAATAATCCAATCGAACTAAAAAAAACCACTTATTATTAAAATATCAATAATGAATATTTATTCACGTAAAAACTAAGGATTCATTGGGTTTAGAATTTAAGAGAGTTAAGATATATTATTAAATAATAAAACACATTCATTTCTTACCCAATAGAAATTTTTTCCATTGTACCAATAATTTATTACTCTATAATATGTCTTCAACATATCCACTAAAATTCTCCACAAAAAATACAATAATAATTGCATCATATGTATTACTCTTCTTCTTAACTTGGGGAAATGGAAATATAAGAAGGGTGACCTAAAATGCTCAGTAGGGGAAAACATACTTAATGTGATATCATATAATAAATAGGGAATTAATAATATGGAAATAATATATTATAATAAAATAATTCCATATTACTGATCACATGAGCTTGAACTATATCAATGAATATAAATATGAACAATAACATGGATAATAATAATTGATTTCATAGTGAAGGAACTCATAATTTTGGGCATCATAAATCTTACTGTAGTGATCCATAATTTTCATACATAAATATTACAAATTAATATATGAATATTAAAAAAACAATAGGTTCCTCATTTAATTATAAATTTTTAGTTTATTTAGAGACAAGACACATAATCCGTTTATTTCATTAAATAACTTCAATGTTTCCCACATAGAACACTACTTAGGTATTCCCAACATAAAACATTTCGTCTTAACCTAGGGAATGATAAAAATAAGAAAGGGTTATCTCAAATTCTTTTTATGGGTAAAATTATCTGATATCAATCACAGATCATACTTAATAATAATATAAGTATAAGAGTTTGAGATAATAATCATAAATGTTAGATCCTAAACTTCCTGGAGGTATGTCCTTACTTAAATTATGATGTAATTCACTTAAATTTGGTTAAGGTAATTTTCACTGGGTATATGAGTATGCTTAGTGGTGTCTCAGGGGTTTGAGACATGAAAGAATATGGAATTGGGCCATTGTGTTATTGTTTAATTATTGTTATGTGGTTAGTGAAAACCATACACCTAAATCTTTCTATCTATGAGGATGGGTGCATGGTTCAGTAAAATGTGCAAGGGTAGGCCAAAATGTATGGCATGTGATGGAAGTATTCTACACATTGAGTGCACAGTTTTTCAAATTGTGTGGTCTCCACAAGTAAACATATCACTTACACCCCTCTTGGACAGAGACATGCACAAGGTTGTTACACGGTTTGGAAAACCATTCGGCCGAACTATGTACCCTATTAAAAGTGGGTTTTTACAATTTTTTACATAAGTATTTTTATTGGTTCACCCAATTATCTCCTCCATTATTATCCCAATATCCCTTTTTTAACATATTCACCCATATCATCTCAAGGTTAATATCCATTGATTCCAATCTATTAAGAGTGTTGTTGGGTGAGGATCGAATCTACGGGTAAGACTAACGCTTCTCTTTTCTTTTTTTTCCTAGATTAGGACTTTTGTTTTTGGTATTATTCTTTCTAAGCTCAAAAACCCTCTTTTTTCATTGGATTTTAGTTTGGGGTAGCAAAGTGTGCTTGAATCCAGATCTAAGGCTAAGGTTAAGTAAGCCTTCATCTACAGATTCGAGGTAGGTGATCAATTAGTTACATCACATAGTCATGATGTTGGATATATGAGTATATGGTTGTGATTTGAGTGTTTTCTTTTTGTGAATTTGATTCTCTGGTAATATTTAGAAAATTGGTTGGTTAAGTTATGGATTAAACTCCTCACTGTTCCCTTGGGGTGTGTTGAGATTGATTAAATCCATTATAGGGCCACTCATGGGGTTTACCATTACATGGACATGGAAAATGGTAATTTTAAGCATATAATTGATTTCTAATGAAGTAGTGACCTTGGTAAATTTCTTGAAATGTTGTTTGGATTATTAAATGGAACAAGGGTAGTTGTGTCTAGTTGTTAACATGGGATAAGTGGTTGTTTGGAACATTATGAATGAGTTAAATTAATTAAGGTGAATGTGTTAAATGACTTATGGGTTATAAAGGAAGAATTTAAGTGATCTAAGGAATAATGATGGTTTACGTAGTTAGGAACTATGAATTTTGGATGATGTGTGTATTTATTGATTATATTTTATGTAATGGATTGTTATTAAAGCATGTGAACATGGATTGGTGGTGTGTGGGATATTAGATCGAGGCTCATCCCAGGTTTCAGGTTAGACTAAGGATCTAAAATCAACCCCATGAATGAATGAGTTAGGGAGTATGACTGGGGATCTAGGACCCTGAAGGTTACATTGGATGAGACTACCTAGAAAGGGGCTCTAAGGTAAGTTTGTTTTTATTGATATTGAAATGCTTTCCCTAGTGATATATGGAACTTGACATATTCCCTTTTTCATAGTAGTTGATTGGAATAGGTCTTTGTATTATAAATGAATTTCTTAACCATATAATAGATAATGAAAAGGTTTAAGTGAGTATTGTTAATTAATTCCAGCGAGTTTATCTTTTTTTATATTGTGATTATTTTAGTACATGCATACATTATTTTTTTAGAGTGAATATTTTATAGACATTGTTGGTGGTTTCCTATTGAGTTGTACTCACACCCTGCTTGGTTCTACATTGGGTACCTAAGAAGACTTCCTAGTTGCAGGTCAAGACAAGAGAAAATTCCATATTCTAGGGAGTTGAGTTGGTCTTGGTATGTGCATGTATGAGGACTCGGGCATGGAGTCAAGACATGTTTTTGGGATTTGGATGTTTATCTTTATTTTGGGGTTTACTTCCCTTTTTTCACTATTATCATGGAATGACATATTTGTTGTTTGGTCCTAGATTTACCCTGTTTGGAAAATGGTTAGTAAGTTGTGTTTTTGGTTTATTGCTTACTGTTTTGTTATTTCATATGTTTTCTTTTGTGGATTACTTTGGTAAAGAGGTTATATTCTCCCCCACGTGATATATTAGACCCTCATTATTAGTTGGCAACCTCTGGAATGCAGGGATTCTCACTTGAGGCTTTGTGGCGAACCAGATCAGGGCATCAGTTTAGCAAATTTTGGGTCGGGGATGTTACCAAGTTATATCAGAGGGAGGGTTTTTAGTGTTGAATAACTATTTGGAAATAATATAATAGAGATTAGTAAGTGTTAGGGTATTGGTAATGAGCTTATTATTGGGAGTATATAACCCAGGTACGGGGGAAACCAAAATTTGTAGCATGGGATTGTTGTTCTTGATGTTTTTTGTTACGATTGAATGATATTTCACCATTGGGTGATGCACATGTTGTGTGATGTGATCATTTTATGATATTTTTCTTATTTCTAGAATGTTATGAGGTTGATCATTCATTTATTATTTTATTCACTCATGGATAAAGGTGGCATGAATTATGATAGGCACACACAAGGAAGATGTGTGAGACATATGGGATAAAAATATATTTCCATTTCCTTGAAAAATTGAATGAAGTGGAGTTTAATAAAGTTAATATAATTGGTTAAATGTAATGAATGAAAATGAATTGTTAAATAATGGTACTTAAGGAAGAGTTACAAATATGTTAAATTGTGGTTGTGTTAATTTGAATAAAAAGGTAGGGTTACTAAGTGAGAAATATTTAATATGTGGTGGTAAAATGGTTTTAAAATGGTGTCTAATGAAAGACTTGTGACTATGTAAGTTGGTTTACCCCATGTTGACCATGACCTGTGGTACAGATGGATAGGGGTTGTAAAAGAGGGGTGGTGATATCCTTTGTGATAGTGAATGAGAATGTGTTTTGTATGGTTAGTAGAGGATTTATTTTATATAATTGTAGATGTTTTTTGTTATGTGTTATATAATGTGTGTTTGGAATTGTAGAGAAGTGCCACCATGATGATGTGTGCCTGCTGGGTGGAAAGAGGATGTGGATGAGAATTATCCTCTAGAAATGGTGAAAGAAACCCCATTGAACCAGGGTAATATGGAAGTGGATCAGTTCCATGATAACATCACTCATTTTGTACAGATGTTGGAATGAGACATAGGGTGGGTTGTGCCAATTATGCTCAAGTTTACTAGGGAGTTTTATATACAGAACCCTCCATACTTTTTAATAGAGGGAAGACCTAATGAAACCATGTTTTGGATCTAGTCCATTCAGATGATTATTGATCACTTAGAGACTCTTCTTAAGAAGATAGTCAAGTAGGAAGCTTACATGTTGTGATATCAGGCAAAGAACTGGTGGGATGTTCTAGTTCAGACCCAGCAAGCTGATGGTAAGATATGTAAATATTTCAAGGTAAATATTCTAGACTATTTCTATTCAAACCCGTTGGGGTAGGATAAGTCTATAGAGTTTATGAGGTTGACCCAGGGGTCCATGTTAGTGATGGATTATGTCATCTGCTTCACTGTATTACAATGATTAATTCCACCATTGGTAGGATATGAGATAGATACAGAGATATAGTTCTAAGATGAAGTTAAACAGGAGAATAATTCCCAAGTGAATATCTTATGCCTCAAGATATTTTCTAAATTGTTGGATTAGGCCCTTATTTTTGAATGGAATCTCAAGGAGGCTTCTAGTGATGGACATGTAGTTCTAGTTGAGTGATCTAGTGGTGTGAATTCCAATGGTAGGAAGTGCCACTTCAAGAGTTTACACAAGGTAAATGGTGGAAACGGTAGAAAAAATATGGAACCAGCCTCTCAGGGTAGCGATCTAGTTTTCTATTATTAGTACAGAAGGTCGGGACGCATGAACAAATAGTGTCCTCGACTACCTGTTTGAGTGAAGATCATGTGGAAGTTTGGGTTATGTGTAGAGGTTCTATAGGAGTCTTCAATAGATGGGTACTAACAGAGGACCAATGAAAATATAGTGTTGCTAGGGGATCCGTTACCTTGTATCAGGAATGCAGTTGGAGCTCTAGAGGTCATATCAGTTGGGGTAATGGAAATTGTACTCTAGGGAAATAGAATTCATATCAGTAAGGTAGTATGGTTCTAGGAACATAGACCGAAGCTTGTGTCAGAAGAACGAGCTAGCTTCATACATTTTATCCTACACTTGGAGGTGGTGATGTAGGGTCATCGACAGTTTGAGGAACAATTCTTGTAGATTTTGTGCTTTCTAGAGCTTTGTTTTATACAAGCTACTCACATTCTTTTGTATATACCAAATTTGTTGGTTTTTTAGGCCTACTGGTTGATCATGTTTGTGTGTGTGTTAATTTAGATTGATACCTCATTAGGGGTGCAAGAATAAAATATTAGGTAATGTAAGGGGTGTTCTCTTGAGGTTAGTGGGTATCATTTTCTATGGGACTTGATAGTATTTGAGATGTGGGGAGTTGATCTAATTTTTCGAATGGATTGGATAGAAGTGTACCAAGACCACATTTAATATTACCACTATAAGGTTACATTCATGTCCCTTGAGAGAGACACTAAAGTCAATCATGGTGAATGGGTTATCCAGGTAGGATATGTAGGTATATTTTTTCAGAGGTTGGGTGAGCTCACAGCCCAAGTGTCTTGACTTATACTTGATGATGGAGGAGTAGAGAATATTTTACTTCATTTTATTGTGGATCAATTTTAGGATGTGTTTCCTGAGGACTTATCTGGGCTTCCACTTGAGAGAGATGTTGAGCTCACAATAGAGTTGTTTCTGGGAGTAGAATCAGTTTCTATTCCACCATATAGAATGGTACTGGTGGAACACCAGGAACTTAATACTCAGTTGGTGGAGTTGGAGAGTAAAGGTTTTATTCATCCTAGTACTCCACCTTGGGGATATATAATTTTGTTTTCCTAGAAGAATGATGAATAATTATGGTTATATGTTTATTATAAGAAGCTAAATCAGATGAAAGTTAAGAACAGATACCATATTCCTCAAATTGAAGATCTCTTTGACCATATAAGAGGAGATTTAGTGTTATCCAAGATTGCTCTAAGATTAGGGTATCATTATCTAAGGGTGAGACCTTCTGATGTACCGCCAAATTATTGTAGGAGTCGTTATGGTTTATATTATTTTTTTTAATGTCATTCGAGTTGAACAATGTATTATAAGTGTTAATGACCCTAATGAATAGAATATTTTACCCATACATAGATAATTTTGTATTTCTATTTGTGGATAACACCTTGGTGTACTACAAGACTCATGACGATCATGCCAAACATCTTGAAATCATCATGGGTACACTAAGAGATAATAGTCTATAAGCCATGATATCCAACTGTCATTTATGGATCTATGTGGTGGATTTCTTGGGTCATGTCATTTTGTAATAAGGTGTGTTAGTGGACCAGAAGAAAGTGTTCAAATTTGTACCTTAGGATCCTCCCAATAATGTTTCTCTTGTCTGAAGTTTTTGGGATTGGTGGTCTATTTTCAAAGGTTCATAAAAGACTTTTACCGTTTGGTAGAACCACTATAAGGCTTGAATAAGAAGGGTATCATGTTTTAATGGTGTGGGTAATGTGATTATGCTTTATAATAGTTAAAGAATAAGTTAACAACCACACAAATTCTAATATTACATAATCCATGTAAGGAGTATACCATGTTTTGTGATGTGTTTGGTGTTGGGATTAGGGAAGTGTTGATGCCGGATGATTAGGTTTTAGTGTACAGGTCACGTCATTTGAGGCCTCGTGAAATAAATTACCCCACTCTTGATCTTGAGTTAGCTTAAGTGGTTTATGCTTTTAATTTTTTTGGAATTATGTATTGGTAGAATGGTTTACCATATATACTGATCATAAAATCCTTAAGTGTATCTTCTCCTAGCATGATCTAAATATTTGGCAGCAGAGGTGGGTTGAGTATGTGTAGTCCTTTGATTTTGAATTGGTTTATATGTTAGGAAAGGGTAATAGTTTTCCATATTCCTTGAGTCAAAAGACTCAAAATCTGGAGGTTTGGGAATCTAGGTCCAAGTGGAGGATGATGGCATTATTTTTTGAGGTGCATCTGGAGGTGTAGGAGGATCAATGTCATGAAACCTTTGCATCCAAGGAAGTTGAGTCCACACTTCTAATCTGGATCAAAAAGAGGACGTATGAGGATCTTGAGTGTTTTCCTTTTAGGGAAAGTCTTAAATGTGGGGGTATATCAGGGGTTCAGATCATGAAGGAAAAGTGAATCGGTCCATCTAGTTTTTGTTTCATGGTTGGAATATGATTAATGGAAACTATGCACCCAATTTGTCCTAGCCGAGAGGAGGGGTTCATGTTATAGTAAACCATGTAGGGGGGACAAACCTTGCAACTTGGGACATAGGAATTCCTCACAGTTGGCACAAGGTTTTTCAAATTATGTCAGCTTCCCAGGTAACTATGTGACTTGGATCCCTCCTGGGAAAAGGCATGTGTATAGTTGGTGCACAATTGGGAAAACCATGTGGCCAAACTATGTGCCCTATTAGAAGTAGGTTTTTACCATTCCCCATCCCCCCTCAGTATTTTAATTTTTTCACCATATTTTCTCATCCATTATTCTCCTAGAAGCACTAGTGAAAAACATAAGCACCCATATCTTCCCAAGGGTCTATCTTCTTTGATTATAAGCCATTCTGATTGTCATTGGGTGAAGAAAAAAGCTCCAGGTAAGTCTAATGATTATCATGGTTTTCTTTTCTGGATTAGGCCTTGTGGTTTTATTCTTATTCTTCTAAATCCATAAAACCTTATTTTCCCAATGGATCTTTGGTTGGTACTTCAAATAGTGCATTAATTTGGATCTAAGTCTAAGGTTAAGTTATATCTCATCTATGGATTCAAGGTAGGTGGTCTACATATTACTTCCCATAGTCATGATGTTGGATTTATGTGTATATGGTTTTGATTTGAGTGCTTTCCTATTGTGCATTTGATTCAGTAGTAATATTTGTAAAATTTGTTGGCTAAGGGATGGATTAAACCCCTCACAGTTCCCTTGGGGTGTGTTGAGATTGATTAAACCTGTTTTAGGGCCACCCATGGGTTGTTCCCTTACCCAAACATGGAAAAAGGTAATTTTAATCACAGAATTGAATTTTAATGAAGTATATCCCTTCATAAATGTGTTGAAGTGTTGGTTGGGTTGTGAAATAGAATAACAGTAGCTGTATCTAGTTGTTAACATGGTATAAGGGGTTGTTTGGAACTTTGTGAATGGATTAAAGGAATTAACGTGAATTTGTTGAATAGTATATGGGTTGTAATGGAATCATGTAATAGGGATAATGAATAATGATGGTTTATGTATCTAATAAACTATAAAAAATTAATGATGAGTTAATTTCGTGATTAAGATTTACTGAAAAGGTTTATGTAATGGATGGTTATTAAAGTATGTACATATGGATTTGCGATGTGTGGGATATTGGACTAAGGCTCCTCTCACGGGTCGAGTTGGACTAAGGCTCTAAACCCCACCCCTATAATGCATAGCTTTGGGAGTCGGACTGAGGCTATAAGACCCAAATAATTGCATTGGATGAGACTACATGGACTGAGGCTCCAAGGTAAGTTTGTTTTTATTTATTATGAAATGGTTTCCCTGGTGAGATTATGAACATGACTTATTCCCTTATTCATTGTAGTTTACCAGCATAGGTCATTTTATTGAAAATCAATTTCTTAACCCAAGGAAAAAAATAATGAAATTGTTTAATTGAGTAATATAAATTAATGCCACCGAGTTTATCTTTTTTTTATCTTGTGATTAATTTATACATGAATGTACTATTTTTTTAGACTGGATAGTTTGTTGACATTGTTGGTGGTATCCTACAGAGTTGTACTCACACCCTACTCGGGTCACCATTGGGTACCCGATAAGATTTCATGGTTTCATGTTAGGATAAGGTTGAAGGTCTTATTATAAAGAGTTTAGTTGGGCTTCAAATGTGCATGGATGAGGAACCAAACTTGGAGTCAGGACTCTTTTTTTGGGATTTGGTTGTTTTCCTTTATTTTTGGTTTTCCTTCCCTTTTGTCACTATTAGCAAGGCATGGCATATTTATTGTTTGGCCCTGGAAGTACCTTGTTTGTGAAATGGTTGGTAATGCGTGTTTCTATTTTATTTAATATCTTTTTCCTTATTTTATATGTTATCTATTTTGGATTACTCTGTTAAAGCGGGTATAGTCTCCCCACATTATCTATTAGACCCTCGCTACTAGTCAACAACCTCTGGTGTATGGGGTGGCATGTTTGAGGTCATGTAGAGACATGGATTGGGGAAGCTATTTAGTGGCTTCTGGGTTGAGGATTTTATAATAAATTAAAACGTTTATACCCAATCTGTCATAGATCATAAACATGAGTCTTGGCATAAAACTTTATCATAATAAGAGATAATATTCAAAAGAGTGTGGAATCTTGATTAATCAATCATTATACATGATTTCATAACATATACATAGAAATGTGAAAAATTCATATGATTATGACATTGTGAACGTGTATAAATAAAAATATGTTCCCTCGTTAATCAAAGCATATAAAATCAGTCCCTTGAATTATCTTATGGACAATAAACCATGTCCATACATAATCTTATAAACATGAAAACCAGGTATGTGTATAAAATGATTATCATTAAATAATGTTTATGTATAACAAATGTATCTCATGAGTTATGAATCGATACCAAATGCATTTTTGGGATATAACAGACCTATCCATCACATAATCATAATTCTTTTAGATGTGTGCCACAAGATTATAAATCATTCACCATATATCATAACCTGTGGAAAGGAAATATGTTTAATAATAATTTTGAAATTTTATCATAGAAATACCCATGGAAAATAAACATATAATATATCAAGACTTTAAAAGAATAATCTGTTTGATATCATATACAACACACAAGACGGAGCTTAAGAGAACCCCAAAAGATTATTATTCAAATATGATTGTTATAACCTAGTTGTTGAATTTGTAGGTCTGAATTTAAATAACCATATTACGAAATATATATTAATTTCACACTCAATAAAAATTTATTGATAGTTCTTATGAATCAAACACTCGAATTTTAGCAAGTCACTTTATTCTATAAAAAATGTTCTTTTCAAAATATATTTTTATTTCTTTTTGTGGGAAAATAAATAATTATTTTTTGAAATTTTTGAACTTTTTTGGATAAAATAGAATTAACATTTTAAATAATCATATAAAAATCATAATAGGGTAAATTTTTGGGATTTATCTAAAAATATTGATTTTATAGTGAATAGTGAAAAATACATTTTCTATTGAAAACTGTATTTTTATTTCAAGAATTTACAAATTACTATTTTTTAAGATAGTTTAAAAGTAAAATTAGTTCTTTAATAGTATCAATAATTCAATTAATCTCATTAGAAGTAGTTTTATGGTTTAATTGGGTATCAAAAAATATTTACATAAAAATAAATTTGTCTGAAAAATTATTTCTCATCGCATTTTGTTCTTTTATCTTAAAATAATTTCTGTCATTTATAGGAATTGAATCTTTAGAAATTGATATCATATTTTAAATAAAGAGATAATAATTTAGTAAATATGTCACTTTTATTTTTTTCTTTATAAATAGTGAAAATGTAAATAATCGTAACCATGGTATGGGTAATTTAGGTAATTTATGTTTAAAATGATTTGATAAGGACCAAAAAATGACCCTAACACATGCCTTGATTTTATTTTATGAGTATATATCATCTGAAGAAATACAAATGTTGAATATATGACATTTTCTTTCCATTTTTAAATTATTTTAAACTTTATAATATTTAATATAATGAAAAGTAGAAAATGCCATTCTCATTGTTTTATGAACTTTAAATTTTTGACATAGAGATAAAAAAGAAGGTATATTCAGTTATAAATAGTAATTTTAGTGATATATTACATTTATTTAACAAGGTAATTTATATTTAATTTTTATCTATGAAAAAATTATGTTAAATATTAATACAACACCGATATAACATTAATTTAATTAACAGAAAAATAAAATCAATGATTTTATTAATACTAAAAGTAATATAATTTAAATAATTATTGTGTTATTAGAATATTTAGATAAATATATTATTTTAGTGATATTTTAATGTTTTATGTTATAATTAAAGATTTTTTTATGTTTTTATAGTCAAATTAAATGAATAGGGTCAAAATTAACATTAATAATATTTTATAAACAATAATGATTTATTAAATGATTTAAAATTCATAAAAATTTTATATTTATCCAAATTAATGTGATATCATTTAAAATATCAACCATGATCCATTTATGTTCCTTATTTATTTTATAGTAACATTATTAACACTTAAAAGGTAGAAAATATTAATATTGGGGTAATTGTCAAAAGAGTTAATGAGAGTTAAAACTAAAAGGTAAGGGTGAAAACATACCCAAAACTTGACTAAATTTTATTTTCTAAGATTATTTATACTTATGATCATATTATATTAAAATTATAAAAATTTGGATCCATATCTGCATAAAAATTATTTATATTAATTTAATACATCAATACATTCCAAGAATACCCCTCCCCTAAATTATAAAAGGACACCTCTCCTTTATCTTATTTGGACCAGTTTGAGCCATATATCTTAAACAAGATACTCATTACTCTTATAACCATCATTATTGAAGTTTTAGATTTTATTTACCTACCAAAAAACCAAGCCAAGTCCCTTTAAGAAGATATTTAAAGGAAGCTTATCGAAGAAGAGGTTATCATACTTACATACTCTTCAAAGTTTTTTTGTTCTTCAATTTCTTATTAATGTTTTGTACCCATAATAAAATAATAAATTTTGTATAGTCAATATAATAAAATTTTATTATTATAGTACAACAATATTACATCTCTTTTCTATCCCATCAAAATTGAAAACATTGATCGTGTGTACATACGACTTATTGTCTCCACATAGCGGTGTAATTTTTTTCATCACCACTTTAATTGGATGGTTATAAAGTTGTAACTAATGAGTATATATTATATTTATGAAATAAATATTATTATATAACTATATTATCATATATAACTTCTTAACTTCTATTCTTTTGGAAAATAATAACGTCGTACACGCATATGTGGGGACTACCACCTTCATGAAGAAATGTGATCCATTTTTTGTTTATGATTTACGTAGATAAAAATAAAGATAAATTTAAGGAATAAAAATGATATGTATGATATAATAATGATTCTAAAATGATTAATTATTATTAATATTTCTTTAATTACATCTTTTAAAAATCTAAAACATCATTCATGTGTACGTACGACTTACCGTCTCCATGAACTGTGTAATTCAATTTTTTTATCTCTATATTTAATGGATGATTAAAAATATATATATATTGAATATATATGATAATAAAACCATAAATAAAATTCTATATATTATGTTTCCATAATAAATGTATAAATATCATAACTACTAAATCAAAACATACATAAAAAATGAATTACTTAACACCATAAATATTGATAATAATCAAAGATTGTTACAAAATAGTGATAAATAATGGTATTAGATAAAATAAATTAGTGTTTTAAAGGATTTAAAAAAAATAAATATATAAATTTTATTCATACCTTTGATACCAATTTTTAGGTTAGAATGAATAAGATAAAGACACAAGAGGGTGTGAATTGTGTGTGTTTTTCTGAAAATTTTTCAAATATGAAAAAACCATCTAGGCATAAATCAATCCTTTAATCCTATATTAAATATGAGAATGAAGAATAAAATAAATAAATGAAATAATAAAAAATAGTTTTTTATTGTTTTTTAGGACATAAAAATCCCCTAGTACACTCCACCAATGCTCTATTTCACAATCTTGGTGATTTTCACTAACAAACCCTCTTATATAGAGACCTCTAAAACTAAGTGAAGGCAGTTAGAACCTTAAAAATAAACCCTTATTGATCCTTATGGTTCTTTGATAGGAATTAAAAAATCAAAAAATAATTTTAATATGCTAACACTCTTCCACAATTGAGTATGAGTAGTCGAAACGTTAATTTAAAATATTTGAGATGATAATTGTTGATAAATAAGTTCAGCTAATAATTGTAGCAGCAACTGAAAAATTAAATTATCTTCAATGAAACTTGGAATATCCAATGATAATCTTCAACATCAAGTAGGATTGAATTTATTTATATAGTAGATAAAAAACTCAGCAAATGATAAACATGTATGTCTCTAAAGTGTAGATCTGAACTTTAACAAGTGATAGAAAAAGATTAATAAATAGATACAGAAGCAGCACATTGATTAAATATAAAAGGATCAAAAATATATATCTCAAAATTGTATCTCTTAATAGAACTATAGATGAAATCACAATATTATTTTATAGCACAAATAAATATGAGAGAATAAAAAACTATTGGTATTTAACAAGATGCTCAAATTGCTTCTGGTCAAATAGCTCTAGAAATATCACATGAAAAATCACAATAATAAAACTACTCATTTTAATTTGAATTTGAATTTTAACACTAAGATAAAATTATAAATTCCATTTGAAATGGGAATGATTTAATCCAATAAAATACACTTTGAATAGATCTTTAAATAGAATTAAAATAGACATTAAATATTGTGACACTATTGAATAAATCATAGAAATAATACATAATTTCAAGATCCTTAGTTAATTGAGTCAAATTTTGTGTTTATCTACATAGAGATAAACTTAAAAAATAGGATTTATGAACCATATGTTATCTCTTCAAATATAAGGATGATTCTAAAAGTATGTTTTTTGATCCATACTTTTACTCTAAACGTAGGGTTAAAACAGAATACATTTTACGTAAAATGTAGAGTTTATTCTAAAAGTATATTTCCTAATCTATAATTTTACTCCAAATGAACAATATAAAAAATATTTCCATACCTTTTAAAAACACATATAGAATACTTACACATTTAGAACTAAAAAAATATTCTATTTTATTAAAATATAAAATTCCTCCATAGTAAAAATAATTATTCTAATAATATTTATCCTAAAATACACTTAAATTAACTTCATTAGTAACACAAATGTAGGTGTTTGGGAGTATAAAAATCAAAAATAAATTAATGACATTTTTGGATAAAAACATGCCCAATAATCTCCCCCTTTTTATGATCACAAAACCTATAAACTAAAGTTAATATAAACACAAAAATATATGTCTGAATTAAATAATTAATAACATTATCATATAAAAGATAGTTTTATGAACCTACATCAAATGATATCCTAGACTCTAAAAACTACTATAAGCATAAATTTTCTTGAAATGAATCTAATTATCAATGGGTGAGTAAATTTAACAAGCCTTGGATCAAACCTTCTAGGCTCACCCTTATTTGGTGAATTTATCATAATAGATTGCCTACTGAATCTGGTCTACAAACCTTTTGCATACAACTCTGCTCTAAATTTCACTTCTAGAATCAGCACAGGGAGGATGTTGATCATCTTTTTTGTCTTTTGAGACGGCCTCTGCTTTATGGAATTATGTTCTTGAATTATTTAATTTCATATGGCCCTTATCCAACTCTATTTGTTTGTATCTAAAAAATGCATTAGATATGAATCCTCTCTATAGGTTAAAAATATTTTTCTTTCGGTGGTGGTGGAACTCCTTCATGAGATCTGGAACGTTAGAAATGATATTATTCACAATAAACACTCATTTTGTCTAAGTGCAGGAAGATCTCGGATTATTATTCTGATTCATGAAGGTGCTTCAATTCAAAAAGACTATTGCAACAACTCGGTTGGTGACTTTGAGATCCTTCATCATCTCTGTGTGCCTTGCATATACCCAAAGACCAAACGTTCCGTTGAAGTATTCTGGAAATCACCGATGCCGGGATAGATCAATGTGAACGTTGATGGTGCTTCTAAAGGCAATCCATGCCCTGCCAGTTGTGGTTCCATCTTCAGAGACTTAGCTGGCCAGTGTTAGGGTTTCTTCTATGTTGGATGTGGGCATTCTTCATCTCTGGAGGCTGAAATTATGGGGGTCATCCATGTAGTTGATTTTGCGCTTCAAATAGGTTGGAGAAAGCTTTGGATTGAAAGTGATTCTACCACTATCATTCATGCCATCTGAAATGGCAACATTCTTCTTGTCTGGCCACTTACCACACTTTGGATGAATTTTCTGAACTCACTCTATGGGATTGATTACATAGCTACTCATGCCTACCGTGAAGCGAATGCTATTGCAGATTCTCTTGCTAAAAAAGAGTACATCAGATCATGACTTGGACAGACACTCCACCAGCTGACTTATTATATCTGTTTGATAGAGATTGTAAAAAATCCCATTCTTCCGAATTTTGTAAATTTTTTACTTATCAATAAATTGTGATTTGGTATTTTACCAAAGCATTACCTTTTAAAAAAAGATAGTTTTATCTAAATTTCCCAAATAAAAAATAAAATTTTATAAACATGAGAATGAATGCATTTTAAGAAAAATTATCCCAAATTAAGTAATGTATAAAAATTTTAAAATAACAAAAAAACATTATAGAAAATTTGTGTTTATCCAAAATAATATCAATATATTTCTCCCATGAAAAAAGAAAAGGATTATTAAAAAGATATTTCCCCCCATTATCTTTCTCCCCATGTTTCTTCTACTTTTTATGATATCAAAAATAAATTAGGAAATATGTTAATAAGCATTTTATATAGTAAAATATTTCATAATTAATTTCATTTTTAGAAAATAAATATATTAAACTACAAAAAACAATAAAGATAAAAATATAGGACATTTTTATTCTAATGCAACTAGGATTTAGAATGAATTTTTTCTTTGATTTTAGATAATATAAGATGTAGGAAAATTATTGAGTCTATTGGGAAGGTTAAATGATTCATATTTACACTCCAAAATCTAAACTCCTTTACCCATAGTATCTAGAACTCCTCATAGTAGTTTTCTTCATTTTTGAGTATCTGCAGATCATTCATCATCAAAGATGAGGAAAATATTCAACTAAAAACTCCTTCGTATCATTAAGATCTAATTTGGGAACATCATAGCATCTGGTCTACTATATTTAACTTACTATCTCCAGTATAAAAATATCAAATTCATCTCTCAAAATTCATATTTCCTGTTGAATTTGATACTTATTTTGAAAAGAAATTGAAATAAAATATATTTCTAGATATTCCAAATATCTCTAAGATCTTTTTATATATTCATTAATCCTTAAAAATTCTCCATTAAAAATTTTAATCTAAAATACCAACTATGCATAATCAATAATAGAATGATTTATACAGAATGACTCATAATCAAGAGATGAATACTTTGGAAAGTGTATCCCACCATTACCTATTTCAAAACATTAAACATATGGTTCTTCATAACCAGGGATTTTTGTTCCTTTTCTAGAATATTTTTCAAGATATTCTTCAATAAAAGATATTGATTGCACTTCAATCAGATCATTCAAATTATTAGTAAAAGAACACTATTTCTTAAATATTTTTTTAGAAAAATATTTATCAAAAAATAATGAATAACTCTTAAATAATTACATAACATGAACACTTATCATCTAAAGATGACATATTTTAGATCATGGGAGCCTTAGAATCTTTTACCATCTTGGACAAGCTTAATTATAGGTCTTTCATTTTGAATTTTTATGGAAGGAAGGGAAAATAATTTAAAATTGTTAATAAAGAATTAGGATTAGAGTTTAAAGGAAGAAGGGTTTTATTTTGATGATTTTCAGGTGAATTTTCAGTTTCTCGAGCCAAAATTTCATCATAATAATTTTAGATTTTATATTTAAAAATATATTTTTACATAAGAAAATTATTACATAATAATAATTTAAAATAATCGAATAACAGTTTTGAGAAAAATAAATTTCCAAAGAGAAAAATTTTAACGAATAAAGAAATATTTTTTAATTGAAATGGAATAAACATATATTTCCTTATATAATTTTAAATTAACAAAAGTAATACTAAAAACTCTTAATTAATTATGTATTCTTACATAAGACAAGTCCTAAGAAGATATATAAAACATTATTTATTGAAATAATAAGGTATTTGAAAATAATAATAAAAACTAAAATATGTTGCATGAACTAAAATATTTTTGCAATTTTAACACATATATTAATATATCATATTAACACATGAAATTAAATTATATGGTTATTAGAATAACAGATTACTAAATATTAAAGAGTATTAATTATGTTATCAAAATATTTTAGCTAATTGATTCATTATATAAAATAATAAAGTGAGGAAATATTTATCAATTTAAGTATATGGATAATAAAATATAGAGGAAAAAGATTAAATATTTAAAAGTTTTTCTCCCATATATAATATAGTTAATGAATTTAAAAATTAAATTAAAAACTTCCTGGATTTAAAATTTTAGGCTTTAAGGATATTTTCATTTAGATAATGAACTACATCAAAGTTGATAAAAAAATAGAAGAAGTAATTATTTTTAAAACAGCTACTCATAAATATAACAATGGAGTTATGTGGAATATACATGAAAAATATCACACAGGTGGCTTTTGGTACCCATATTATTTTGGTTCTAACAATGTTAACAACTAAAGATTTATATATACAAATCAATTTATTTAAATTTGAATCTTCATAATTAAAACTAGATACTGATTTTGAATAATGAAAATGATTAACACCAAAAAATTGAGATTTTCTAAAAAAATTATTTAGAATAATGTATATTTATACCATAATGAAAACATTTAACTATATATATCCTCTTCTTTTCTAAACCAAGTACAAAATAATTCTTATATAATTTGGGTTTTCATCATTACTACCAATCCCAATATTACATTTATTATTAACTTTATGTATACTAAGAATTTGATTCAAATAGTGTTCTCCCTTAATAATCATGCTAGAGAATTTATTTAAATTATTAAATTCAACTAAAGTTATTTAATTTTATTTTCATGTAAAGTACAAGAATTTTTTATTGATTATATTATAAATCTAAAATTTGTATTCACAAACTATATTTATCAATAGAAATGGAATGATAATATATTATAATTTATCTACTCTATTTATTTAAATATTCTAATTTATCTTGAATAATATAATAATATTTATTTAATTCATCATAATATTGTTTTCATAATTTTATCTTTGAGAGTAAGAAAATTGAACATCATTGTTATAATCCATAAGACATAGATTTGCAATTAGATTTTCATGCTCAAATTTAGTTTTTATAGGGGATTCATTTCTTGAATCATTAGAAGAACTCCTGTTAACCTACATGACTTTCTTAACTTTTCCATTATAATTAGTTTTCTATTAATCTTTAAGCTCATGATAGTTAGATCTCATATAACCCTTCTTCCTACATTCATTGCATTTGTTTTATTTATTCTTTTTTAATTTCTCTTTTATATTATTGTGTAGCACTCCAATTTTTTTAGAAATATCCCATAGTTATTCACTTGAAACTGAATAACATGAATTAGAATATTATTCCATATTAATTTTGACTGCATCACATTTCTTCTTTATATAGTTAATATTTTCATCTTTTTTTTGCATCTTCGCTTCATACATTATTAAGGTTCTAATGAGATTATTTATCTTAAACATTTTAAATGGTGTGGATTGAATAATAGAAGTAGATATTCCTTTCCCCTTATAAGTTAAACATCTAATTACCTTAAATTTTTGATTTGGTTCTAGAATAGGTTATCCCAATATAGGAATATTATTGAAAACTTTTTTAAATATTAAATTTACTGAAGTGATTAATTCATATTAATATAACCTTGATGTAACAATTTTTGATTTTTTAGTGTTGTGCCTTATTTTTATGAAATTATCAATTCCTTAATAGACAATAGGAATGGGCTGCCACATCTCATATGTTGTAGAGAAATGAGAAACTCGATTAAATTCATCAGATCCTAATACACATATAATAGCATTCATAGATCTTGAATTAAGATCATAATATTTTTCTGGAGCATCAATCGACTTATCCAGGTCTTTTTTAGGAATTTAATTTGGATTTACTAATTTCGAATAAACTCTTATTATAATATTTTTCAACAAAATAATCATACATGATTTCTATCATTCATAATTATCATTATTCAAATAAGGTTCATATATCATCGACATAACTTCTCTTCATTTAGTAATTGAGATTTATCTTTATCTAGATATTTAACTTTGACTTTTTAGAGTCAAAAACAAATATATTTAATAGATTCTAACTTTAGATATCTATATCCATTAGTAGGTGAAAATAACTTGATTTTTAAAAGATTATAGGATCTAATACCAATTATGGTATTAAATAGAAACATAATAATATTTAAGGATTTCATAAAATAAATATATCTGATGGATTCCTTTATTAGATTACTATTGTTAGGATTGAATGATTAAGATGACAACACAACATGAGGTGAATTGTGTTACCTTTCATAAACTTTTAAAATTTTTAAATATCCCTCTTGATATGAAATGATCCTTTTTTATTAACTTAAAGATGAGTAAGGAGTGAGAAATAAATAAAGGAAAGAACAAAAAAAGTTTGGTATAGTGGTTTGGGGAATATAAATCCCCTTGTAAACTTTATAAATTATCTATTCCATGTTCTTGGTGATTTCCACTAGTATGTCCTCTAATTTGAAAACATATAAAACTGAGTTTAGGAAGTTGACACCTAACAATAAGTCTTTTACCGGAAATTCTAGTTCATTTATATTGAACTAAAAAAATCCATAGATTAGTACGAGATAATGGAACAACACCACAAATGTGTAAAAGTAGTAAACACTTCAACAAAAAATATCATAAAATGCTTATTTAGTAGAAGTTTTAGCTTATTGTTACAAAAACAACTGACAAATGAAATGATCATCAATAAAACTTAGCAGTAGTAATGATAATTTTCAACATTGAGAAGGATTACTTTTTATTTTAATTGAAAATTGATAACACTCATAAAATGATAAACATTTATGTTTCTAGAGTGTATCTCTGGTAGGTACATTAATAAACTATACAAAAATATTAACAAAGAGATACTGTAGCAGCATGTTGATTAAACAGAAAAGGATCAAAACATGTATATATATATAAAGTGTATCTCTTCATATAACTATAGATGAAATCACAGTATTGTTTTTGAATGAAAATCTATATCTAAGTAGAAGAGACTCTCAGTATTTATCAATCTTCCCAAATTGATTCAATTGAAACATCACTAACAATATCACATGATAAATTATGATAATAAAACCACTCATCATGGTTTGAATTTAAATTTGAATGATCAGACAAAATCATAACATCCCTTATAAATAGGAATAATTTAATCCATTAAAAAGATCCTTTGAATTAATCTTTCAAAATATTTAAAAGAGATATTAAATCCAATGAGACTATTGAAAAATAAAAAAAAATCAATCCATAATTTGTAACATCATTGTTGACTGAGACAAATATAGGGTTTCTCTAGGTAGTGATAAAGATAAAATGTACGGTTGATAAACCATATGTTATCACTTCAAATTTTGGGTTGATTCATAAATTACGGTTGTTGATCTATACTCTTTATCCAAATATAGGGTTCATAAACCATACATTTCACTTAAAACATTGGGTATATTACAAAATCATTATTCTTGGCCCATACTTTTACTCAAAATGTAGGGTATAAATTATATTTCAAGAATTTTTAAAGACACATCTATAATACTTACACTTTGAAAAATAAAACAATATTCCACTGGATTGAAATATAAAATAAATCTAGAATAAAAAAATATTCCAACAATCATTATCCTAAAATCCACTTAAAATAAATTCATTAGTAACAAAAATGTGAGTTTTTCTGAGCATCAACATTTATAAAAAATTAATAAAATTATTGGATTAGCACATGAATAACAATAAAATGGTATAAATATATGTTATTATATATATTTATATGGTTATAATATGTAATTATAATAAATCTATATTTATTATACATAATATTAAATCTTGTTTACCTAAAGGTAAATGTGAGGTAAGGGATTTCATCTCAATTTTCACTTTATTGAGACATATTGGGTATTATACGCCAATTTTAATTATGTAGTATATATACACCCTATTTGAGGTATTTAAAATGAATATATATTTATTAATGATTATTAATGATTCAATTCAAGTTTCTCTTTCGTGAATTTTTTTTAAAGAAAACCTGGTCTTAATTCTCTTCTTGATCGGGTATATTTTTCATCCATTTCCATATTTTTCAAATTTTTTATGAAAATCATTTTTATTTTAAAAAATAATTTATAAAGGGTTTTCTATGTTATACTTGTATTTCTACATAATATGTAAGGATTATTTTTTATTTTTTTCTGAAATTGGTCATTTGTAACTTTCTTTACAAAAATTCAAAAGAAATTTTTTTGAACTTATATGATGTTAATGGACTATCTCACCACTATAATTTTATTATATTTAGATTATTTTTTAATATTTAAATGATTTTAAATTGGATATTGTTTATGAAAATTCACTAACTCAATTTTATTATATTCATTAAAATACTTGATTTTACTACAAAATCTATTCTTATAATGGTTACATCTCATCTCTTGATTAATTGTTTAGATATTAACATTCTATGGAAACATTTGCATTCTTATGATCATTTGACATTAAATTTGTGTTAAATATCCATATTCATCATATCATGTATATGATTACTTTCTAAACCATAGAACGCTATACATATAATGTTTTTATTGAATGTTATTTAATTTACTGGAAAAAACATTGATAAATTTGTATTCTTTACTCGATATGAATATTTGTTGATAAGGCATATTATTCATGAATTATATTGATCATTTGATATATGAGAAATTCATTGGACATGTATTGATATAATGACTCATACTTTTCATACAAATATATTACATTTAAATATATGAATATTTATTCTATAACATAATAAACTCATACTAGGACCATACGAGTTTAGTGTCTTCGAAACTTGGAAAAAAAAACAACTCATCCATCAAACATCTACATCTTCTACCTCTTATACGTACATAACTGGAACCCTTATTGACATTTTTTAATCAATACCTGCCTTTATATCAAATCAAAATTAAAATAATAAAAGGGTGATCTTAGATACTTAGTAAGGCTAAACAAGGGAGATATCAATCATAGCATAAGGTCGTATGAACAAGAACTACAAAAAAATTCTAATATTAGATGGGGTTATTATTTACATTACAAGGAGTTATAGCCCCTTCTAAAGTCATTAGTTTTGGTTATTAAAATCACCTCTAATGTGGCTGCCTACTTGCTATTAGCGGCAGTTTATTCAAAGTGATGGTTTTATGACCTTTAGAAGCGGTTTCCTTTGAATGGGTTCAAACCCCATATAATTTAAAAAAATAAATATTGAAAACATTATAGGTGGTTAAAAGTGCCTCTAATAGAAAAAATCAGGGAACATTAGAGGCAGTTTTAATGCCCTCTAATTGAGGAAAAAATTATATAGTGATATAACCCCCACTAATGTAACAAATCGCAATTTCTATAAAATGTAGAGGCGATTTTAACCACTTCTAGTCTGATATTTAGTATTTTTTAAAAAATATAGAGGCGGTTTTAACTGTCTCTAATCGAAAAACTGGAAAAATATTAGTGGCGGTTTTAACCACCTATAATCTAAAAATGAAATTTAAAAAAAATATTATAATTTGATTGTATTATTTATAAAAATCATACAATACATTTACATATATATATATTTTCCAACAGTTGTTCCAAACAGAGAAATAATAAAAGAAATAGAAAAATAAAAGATAGAGATAAGATAGATGAAATGCTAAAAGTTCTCATTCATTTAAAAGATTCAAACTACAAAATATTAATTGAAAGGATTGAATCAAACTCCGTTATATCCAGTCCTCGCACGACCATGGACTGTTCTCTCTTTCCTTCCGCCCCGCCAGTGATGATGGTGGACAACTATATATATAGGGATCGAATGAATCTTGGTGTGTTGGTCCTGAAAAATGTTCAAATTTACTTCAAAGAGTTGAAGGTCCATTCTCGAGGCTGCCTATCTGTAAGGTATCTTGCAGTTGGAATCATACAACAACATTAGCTGGAGAAAACCTCTATGCATGGGGATGGAAAGGTACAAATGGTTCATTTTCTGATGATGGGATTTCTTCTGGTGGAAAACTGACCTCCTCCGGTGTTGACTACTGAGTCGCCTCACTGTTCACAAACTATCGCTGCTCCACCCAGCCTCCCAGTAGCGCGACCTTCAGATCCCCACATCTCTATTTAGTCAGATCTCGACTGATCACCATCGGACACCAGCAGCTGCTCCTCATTACCTGGCCTTCCTGATTTCTAGTCATCATGCACCTTTTCAGACCAGCACGTTGCGCCTGCCATCGCTGGCGATCATCAGATCGACTGCCTCACCCAAGAGTTGCATTGACTCCTATGTGACAATCCCTTTCGCATCTGTTGCTGCTCAGTCCCCTGTCGATAGCACGCCAGTGAGACTCCCTCGCACCCCCTTGTCGAGCCTCTGTCATCCCTGACGCTGGCTCTTCAATAAAGTAACCCCTTTTCCCTATCACTGGAATTTCCGCATGGTAGCCTTGTGCCATCCACATTCGCTGCCTTCCTTTAATGAAGTCCACCTCCCATAAATCCATGGCTCATGCTAAACATGATAACACCAAAAAGAATGATCCCAAAGTTCAATATTTGAAAGCTTCTAAGGCTGTTAAATATGGTTCATGGGCATTGAAGAAGAAGGGTAAAAAGATTCAGACATCAGTTTAGTTTCACAGGCCAAAGACCTTGAAGAAGGAGAGGAACCCAAAATATCCATGTATTAGTGCTCCTCGAAGAAACAAGTTAGACTAGTATCAAATACTAAAATACCCACTGACCACTAAATTAACAATGAAGAAGATAGAGGAAAAAAATAACCTGGTTTTCATTGTAGACATTTGTGAGGACAATAAGAAGATAAAATGTGTTTTAAAGAAGATGTATGACATTCAGACCAACAAAGTGAATACTTTGATCAATCCTGATAGAACTAAGAATTCCTATGTGTGGTTGGCTCCTAATCATGATGCGTTGGATGTGACCAACAAGATCATCATCATCTAGAAGGGTTACAGGTTGTTGGAATGCATATCTATCTTGACTAAATGTATTTTATTTGTCAACTTTGTCTGCTCTGCTTTATGATTAATCTTTCTTAATGAAATGTGAGAAATAATGAAAGATACAGTCACCAGGAATGGAAAAAATATAGGTACTGGGGAAGTCCAAAGCTAGTTGTAGTTAGAATGAAAATATAATGATAGATCAAGTATATATAACTATGTTGGCCAGAGCAATATTGTACATGCCCATGCTCTTTATTTGTCTACTTTGTCTGCACTATTTTCAATCAAGTTTACTCAGTTATCCAGCTACAAACTAGTATATTCTCAACAAATCAACAGTAAGAATGAAAAAAATGATGGATCATGTATATATAACTATGTTGGATCCCATAAAAATAACCATATTAAAGAGAACATGGATGAGAATTCAGTCAGTAAAAATATAATGAAATCTAAATTTTATTTATAGGGACAACACAAAGGTATTGTAGAGACCCGAAGCTTATCGTACATGGACATTACATTAATTTTGCAGAATACTTAGTACATTACAAAAACACACACACAAGTACCATAATAGTTTAGTGTCTTTGGAAACTCGGAATATAATCTTCTAATCGTAGTGAAAGATCTTCAACATATCCCATAAAGATCTTCCTTTTTTTTCTTACCTAAAACCTTTCTTTATATCCTGGGGAAAAGAAAACATAAAAGGGTGAGCTCAAATGCTCAGTAAGGGTAAACAAAAGAAATATCAATCACATCATATTCATAAGAACATAACATTTTGGAAATATTAACCAGCAAAAGAGAGCATAATTTCATAACATGGGATAAATCATAGTAGTGAAATGAAATCCCAATAATCATAACTTAAAACATGAAACATTGTGGCATACACAAATAATCATAGAGAATCATTTCTTGTTAGTCAAGACTCATTGCCAAGACTATCTTAGTGGACAAAGTCCCTTTCTGAACCGAGTCACCCTCGTTTTAGTCCGGTTTCACTGAACCGGTATAACCTACCATTCCTGCCATGTCTATCTGATGAGATATAAAATCTTTACCCAATGCATTGGAGGGAGATATAGGTCCCACCCATCTCATAATGATACCATTCTTATGTGTGCCACAAAATCATAAATCATACATCATTGCATAACCCATGTAATTCAAATGGGAATATTAAACACCATGACATCATAAAACAATTCATATAGGATAAAGGAATTCATAAAAATAATTCCATCACAACATAATCAAATCAATGTAATAATGGGGATAAAAATAGAACCCTTTATTATCTTAGATGGAAAATAATTTTGATAAAACACTTGAACTTCATTCTTGAGGAAAATATCCTTTCTACTTCAAAAACACTTTTCCTTTCTTAACATGTCGTAAAATTATAAACTAAAAGAATTTGATTAAAAATAAACTTGAAAACTTTTAAAGGAAGCTTCTTGGAAATAATTCTTTAAAAATACCTTCATGCCGTATAAGTTAAAAAAAACATTCTTCGTACTTTTGTCGGAAAAGTCAAAAAGTACCTCGTATGAAAAAAAATTGACAAAAGATTCCATTCATATCCTTTACTAAAAACTCACCGAAGGGTAAAATTGTATTTAAACAATTGTAGGTGGATGGAAATAAAACTACATATTGAAGAAACATGTATGTGGATGATAAAATACACCCCAGTAAATACCAAATTATAAACAATCTCGGATAAAACGGAGATTGTGATATTTCCCTTACCTTAGGTCCGATTTGCTTCGTTAGTGTCCGAGCCTCCTGTATAATGATTTAAATAATGTCATTGACTTATTTCAGAATAATATTCATTGTTATTATATCATATATGGTTCACTTATGACTTTATTTTACCCGTTCTTTTGTAAATTCCATGTTAAAGAGTGTTTTGGGTAAAATCGATTCATTTGTCGTAGGTGTTTGGACTTGTTGTTCTTGACATTATTATTACTTATATCATGATTTACTTACTTCCAGAATATAAAAAATGATTTATATATAATATATATTCAGTATATATATATATAATAGATAGATAAATGAAATTAAACACACCGTTCATGGAGACGGTAGTCCGTACGTACGCATGAACACTGTTTTCATTTCCTTATTGAGTTGAACGGAATTAAGTAGATGACATTCATATATATACACATAAATCCAGTATCATTATTATGTCATATATTTCATGATTACTTATTATATATACTTTATAATCATTCATGAATGGTTTAAAGTGGAGAATGAATCTCATCGCGTCGTGGAGACGGTATTCCGTACGTACGCACGAGTGATGATATCGTTCTCATGATCGTGAACTTGTGTTGAAGTGTTTGTATACTATTCCAGTATCAATATCACTTTATAATAATCATATATAGTTACCCATTACACCATTATACCCATCCAAGTAAGGTGGTGGTGGAAAATAGATTTCACCACAGCGTGGAGACGGTATTCCGTACGTACGCATGCGCGGTGATTTCATTTTCCGTAGGATGGATAGATGGTGAAATAGGATTGTTTCATACTTATAATAACATATCAGTATATGATTGATACTGATTTTATTACTTCATAATGAAACAACCTAAGAAGAAGAAGTGGAAGAAGAAATAAAGGTGAAAGAATCGGTAACGGAAATTACCTCTTCTTTGAAGCGCCTCTTTGAGACCTCCTCTTAGGGCCCTAAAATTGGTCTTTGAGGAAGACCAGAACCTCTAGGATGTTTCTAGGGAAGTGGAGAAGAGAATTCGGTAGGGGTTGGCCGAGATTGAAGGCTCAAAGTTGTGTGAGGAAGAGAGGGAGGAGGTGCCCTTTTATAAGGGATGAGAGGGGCACCTTTGGAACAACTAAAAATATTATTTTATTATAAAGTCAAGTTCGGTTTTAAATAGCTCCAAATTGATTTATTTCGAGGATAAGGTGGGGATGGGTCGAAATCCTCTCATACAATAGAATTTAGACAAGTTTAGGTTCCTATATTAACCTTATCATTTATATTTAACATTAAGTTAAATAATTTTACGTTTACCGTGTCTTCTTGTGTTCTTACACTATAAGATTAATTAACTTACTATAAGAAGCCAAACAAACCCCAAATTGTTTATTATTAATATATATAACCTTATATAAGTCATTTTTCCGAACCTTAGATTTTTAGGAATAAGATAACAATTAATAATATAATATTTGTTTCAAAAACTATTTTATGTCAATTTTGACACTATTTAGTAATTGATTTTTGTGAAAATCATAACAGAATGATAAGTTCGAAAAAAGTTAATTAAATCAATTCTAACATGTAATAGTAACCTATAAAATTAGTGGAATTCATAAAATGTCTCAAATTATATTTATTTGAGTATTTATAACATCAATTATGTCAATATTTCATTAATAAGATAATTACTGCATCATTGTTGTGTCATAAATAAATTAAATTATTTAATGTCTAAAAATTACAAATAAAATACCATTATGTAGCAAATAATATTATATTTCTAATGAATATTTACAATCTAATTTATCTTATGTATAACCCTATATTAAAAATGTTTTAGTAAATAAACTTTGATTTTAACTCTTTTAACTCTTCTTTGAATTAAATAATAATAAATGTCCTAATCTAATCCAAGTGGGCCTAAATGGTCATATTTTATTCCTAAGATTGTTTTTGGTCGAATTACACTTATCCAATAGAATTTGGACATGTGTTAGGGTAATAATAATATCATTTTTACCTTTAATTACCCTATTTACTTTTAACCGTGGTAAATAAAAGTAAAAAAGTTACTATTCATCAAAAATTATTTTCATCTCATTGAACCACATTTTACTTACTGACATCAACCGTGTCTCTCGGATTTTTGAATTTCCACTCACAGAAGTGGTAAAATTATGTTTTATGAAAAATTCAGTTTTTTTAACTACCACTTAGTGGTTTCACTATTCATCAAAAAATGAAAGTTTTCAGAAAAATACCAAAAATTAGGCCTAAGCTATATTTGATATTATTAACTCAAAAATGATTTCTATTTTACCAAATTCAAAAAATATCAGTTACATTAATTAATTTAAAAATTAATTCCTGTCGTCAAAACAAATAGCGTGTTTTTAAGAGATAAAAACTATCAAAAGATTGACACTTATTTATAACTGGTTTAAATGTGAAATTACATCCAATGACCAACGTTGTATTAAATTTTAAAAATATATTCTAAATATACTTTAAAACCACTCTAATTAATTATTTATCACTATTAATTATTTCGATTGAAAAAGTTGTTTTTAATTAAAATTTAGTAATTTTCACTATTCATCAAAATATGAAAGTTATCCGAAAATCACTAAAATTTCACCCTAAGCTAATTTCGATATTCCGAATCCAAAAATGAAGTCCATTTTGAAAAATAGAAATTAAAAAATTTCAAAAAGTGGTTATTACTATTCATAACGTCTAGTTTTAATAATATTTTAATAGCATATCGTTGTTTAGCGAAACTTATTGTTGCGTACAACACACGCTATCGTGGAAGGTCGTGATTGCATGTAATTCAAGCCAGGTCAGTGATGTGTGTTGTGAAAGCTCCTTTTGGTGTAACGTATAACACAAGAAATTAATGAAATTAAAAAGAATATTTTTCATAAAATCTCGGGGTGTTACATTCTACCCCCCTTAAAATGAATTTCGCCCTCGAAATTCGTCGGGGTTATAAATGGTTTACTATTCGAAAGATTCTTTAATAGAAACCCACATCATAAAAAGGAATACCAAAACCAATCAATAAAAACAAAAGTATGAAACGTAACGGTTACCCAAATAAACTAATCACTGGGTTTCCACATTGGTGAAAATATGGATATGGAAGAAAAATCTAACCATCATGTTCTGATTGAGAGTGGTAGAGAAGATGGCTATGAAAAAGACAACAATCACAAATCCATAAATTTGTGACGATCTAAGGTTCCATATGATTAATCAGATATAAGAGCACTAGGACAACATTTTTGGTTTTCAAGATCGTTTCCCTAAAGTTGAAGAATTTGAATTAGAATTAAATACTTACTTTATTTTGGTACAATCTCACTGTTGTTCGTGCCTTGAACAATTTCCACTTCATCTCTTAAGTAAATGAAGTTGAATTTGTTATTAGTGAAGTGTTAACAGATCATGTGATAGAATGACAGGTCATTCCATCTGTCTCAAACAAAAGGTTAGCAAAATTTATTAAATATACATAAGTCATTCTATAGTGAGATTAATCATATATGGTTCCTAAAATGGACTTATGCTTCATATATCATACTGCTTAATATAATAAAACTAGTTTCTACTAAACAGGGACTTCCTGTAGGCCAGGGGTAGGTGATAAAGGCCAGTCGCACTTCGGTTGTGGGTTCGATTCCCACATCCTTGTCCGACGTGATGGGTTATCGCTCATCCTGCAGGTTTTCCTTTTTCTAAAACTACATTACTATAACATCCCATCAATAATATCGAAAAACGTTTTATCCTAACTTATGTCCAACATAATCCATTCTAATCTTTAGGCTTATCTAAAATACTTCGGTCCATGATCATAGTATAAAGAAAATTATTACTTGAAATGTCACAGAACAATCACGTGAATGCCATCATTTATCCCCCATATATCATAAGATATATCTTGTTGGTCAAATTACAAACATGTGAATACCTTAATCATGTATTCTCTTGAATAATGAATACCCATTGAACCTTAGTGAAAACATGAATGCTGTCAAAAGTTACCTCTTTCCACATACCAAAATCCAAAAATTCTATATACTCAAACCATGATATAACCTTATCCTTATATCATTCATGAGCTCATGAATACTATCAAACATTTAATTTTCTCCTTATCCCTTCATTATGCGCATATCATCTACATTCCAAAAATATCTGAATAACCTTTCATGGATACTAGTAACATTAATCATACACTTTCATAACTCAAGGAAAGACAACAGTGTAACAATCCATAGATGTCTCTTTATTCCATAGTAGCATGAGATTACTTATACAACATTACGCATGATAAACATGTAATCATTACACTACATTCTTAAACCATTGACCGAGCATCAACAATTCTTTCATCTCACATATCATTTGTAGTATCTTCATCATCATCCACATAAATACTACCCATACGACCAAACTGATTCTCTTCATGAGACTTTCCCTTAGGGAATTGGTTTGCATAATGCTCGTACATTCCACATTTAAAACATTTAACCATTGCTGATGTTGTAGCAATACCATTATCCTCATCCCTGGTGTTAATTGAACCTTTTCCTTTGCACTTACTGGCTTTGTGTCCTTCTTTTCCACAATCAAATCATCTTCTAGTTCCTTTGAAACATTCTCCTTGATGCCTCTTCCCACATGATTTACATAGGGGAAATTGAACTTTCTTTCCTCTATGATCATCATGAAACTCCATCTTTCTCTTATTAGCCGAGTCAGGAAACTTACCAAATTTTACTTTATTGATCATATTATGAGATTGCTGATTCGGCATAATAATGATGTTTGGACTTCCAAATCCCATTTCATTTGATTGCTTATGAAGAATATCATTCCATTGTCCATCATATCCTCCATTATCGTGAATTATCTTGTTTCCAGCCATTTTCTAAAACCCAAAAATAATAGTGTGAGATGAAAAAATCATAATAAAGGGGGAGTAACTTCAATATCTAACATCGTAGGTTAAATTCTAAGATCGTTACCGCAGTGCTAGGACTATATCCTATATGTATACCTATCCTTGGGGGAATCCCTAGACATACCTTAGAAATATCTCTAGGGATCTCACTAACGTTTTCGCGTCCTAGTTTCCAAAGGTTGACTAAACCTTTCCTCTGATACCAACTGTAGAGACCCGAATCTTATCGTACATGGACATTACATTACTTTTGCGGAATACTTAGTACATTACAAAAACACACACACAAGGACCGTAATAGTTTAGTGTCTTTGGAAATTCGGAATATAATCTTCTAATCGTGGTGAAAGATCTTCAACATCTCCCATAAAGATCTTCCTTTTTTTTCTTACCTAAAACCTTTCTTTATATCCTGGGGAAAAGAAAACATAAAAGGGTGAGCTCAAATGCTTATTAAGGGTAAACAAAAGAAATATCAATCACATCATATTCATAAGAACATAACATTTTGGAAATCTTAACTTGCAAAAGAGAGCATAATTTCATAACATGGGATAAATCATAGTAGTGAAATGAAATCCCAATAATCATAACTTAAAACATGAAACATTGTGGCATACACAGATAATCATAGAGAATCATTTCTTGTTAGTCAAGACTCATTGCCAAGACTATCTTAGTTGACAAAGTCCCTTTCTGAACCGAGTCACCCTCGTTTCAGTCCGGTTTCACTGAACCGGTATAACCTACCATTCCAGCCATGTCTATCTCATGAGATATAAAATCTTTACCCAATGCATTGGAGGGAGATATAGGTCCCACCCATCTCATAATGATACCATTCTTATGTGTGCCACAAAATCATAAATCATACATCATTGCATAACCCATGTAATTCAAATGGGAATATTAAACATCATGACATCATAAAACAATTCATATAGGATAAAGGAATTCATAAAAATAATTCCATCACAACATAATCAAATCAATGTAATAATGGGGATAAAAACAGAACCCTTTATTATCTTATATGGAAAGTAATTTTTATAAAACACTTGAACTTCATTCTTGAAAAAAATATCCTTTCTACTTCAAAAACACTTTTCCTTTCTTAACATGTCGTAAAATTATAAACTAAAAGAAGTTGATTAAAAATAAACTTGAAAACTTGTAAAGGATGCTTCTTGGAAATAATGCTTTAAAAATCCATTCATGCCGTATAAGTTAAAAAAACATTCTTCGTACTTTTGTCAGAAAAGTCAAAAAGTATCTCGTACGAAAAAAACGACAAAAGATTCCTTTCATATCCTTTACTAAAAACTCACCGAAGGGTAAAATTGGATTTAAACAATTGTAGGTGGATGGAAATAAAATTACATATTGAAGAAACATGGATGTGGATGATAAAATACACCCCAGTAAATACCAAAGTATAAACAATCTCGGATAAAAATGAGATTGTGATATTTCCCTTACCTTAGGTCTGATTTTCTTCGTAAGTGTCCGAGCCTCCTGTATAATAATTTAAAAAATGTCATTGACTTATTCCAGAATCATATTCATTTTTATTCTATCATATATGGTTCACTTATGACTTTATTTTACCCGTTCTTTTGTAAATTCCATGTTAAAGAGTGTTTTGGGTAAAATTGATTCATTTTTCGTAAGTGTTTGGACTTGTTGTTCTTGACATTATTATTACTTATATCATGATTTACTTACTTCCAGAATATAAAACATGATTTATATATCATATATATTAAGTATATATATATATATATAATAGATAGATAAATGAAATGAAACACACCATTCATGGAGACGGTAGCCCGTACGTACGCATGAACGTTGTTTTCATTTCCTTATTGAGTTGAACGGAATTAAGTAGATGACATTCATATATATACAAATAAATCCAGTATCATTATTATGTCATATATTTCATGATTACTTATTATATATACATTATAATCATTCATGAATGGTTTAATGTGGAGAATGAATCGCATCGCGTCGTGGAGACGGTATTCCGTACGTACGCACGAGCGATGATATCGTTCTCATGATCGTGAACTTGTGTTGAAGTATATGTATACTATTCCAGTATCAATATCACTTTATAATAATCATATATAGTTACTCATTACACCATTATACCCATCCAAGTAAGGTGGTGGTGGAAAATATATTTCACCACGGCGTGGAGACGGTATTCCGTACGTACGCACGCGCGGTGATTTCGTTTTCCGTAGGATGGATAGTTGGTGAAATAGGATTGTTTCATACTTATAATAACATATCAGTATATGAGTGATACTAATGTTATTACTTCATAATGAAACAACCTAATAAGAATAAGTGGAAGAAGAAATAAAGGTGAAAGAATCGGTAACGGAAATTACCTCTTCTTTGAAGCGCCTCTTTGAGACCTCCTCTTAGGGCACTAAAATTGGTCTTTGAGGAAGACCAGAACCTCTAGGATGTTTCTAGGGAAGTGTAGAAGAGAATTTTGTAGGGTTTGGCCGAGATTTAAGGGTCAAAGTTGTGTGAGGAAGAGTGGGATGAGGTTCCCTTTTATAAGGGAGGAGAGGGGCACCTTTGGAACAACTAAAAATATTATTTTATTATAAAGTCAAGTTCGGTTTTAAATAGCTCAAAATTGATTTATTTCAAGGCTAAGGTGGGGATGGGTCGAAATAATCTCATCCAATAGAATTTAGACAAGTTTAGGTTCCTATATTAACCTTATCATTTAGATTTAACATTAAGTTAAATAATTTTACGTTTACCGTGTCTTCTTGTGTTCTTATACTATAAGATTAATTAACTTACTATAAGAAGCCAAACAAACCCCAAATTGTTTATTATTAATATATATAACCTTATCTAAGTCATTTTGCCGAACCTTATATTTTTAGGAATAAGATAACAATTAATAATATAATATTTGTTTCAAAAACTATTTTATGTCAATTTTGACACTATTTAGTAATTGATTTTTGTGAAAATCATAACAGAATGATAAGTTAGAAAAAAGTTAATTAAATCAATTATAACATGTAATAGTAACCTATAAAATTAGTGGAATTCATAAAAAGCCTCAAATTATATTTATTTGAGTATTTATAACATCAATTATGTCAATATTTCATTAATAAGATAATTACTGCATCATCGTTGTGTCATAAATAAATTAAATTATATAATGTCTAAAAATTACAAATAAAATACCATTATGTAGGAAATAATTTTAGATTTCTAATGAATATTTACAATCCAATTTATCTTATGTATAACCCTATATTAAAAATGTTTTAGTAAATAAACATCGATTTTAACTCTTTTAACTCTTCTTTGAATTAAATAATAATAAATGTCCTAATCTAATCCAAGTGGGCCTAAATGGTCATATTTTATTCCTAATCTTGTTTTTGGTCGAATTACATTTATCCAATAGAATTTGGACATGTGTTAGGGTAATAATAATATCATTTTTACCTTTAATTACCCTATTTACTTTTAACCGTGGTAAATTAAAGTAAAAAAGTTACTATTCATCAAAAATTATTTTCATCTCATTGAACCACATTTTACTTACTGACATCAACCGTGTCTCTCGGATTTTTGAAATTCCACTCACAGAAGTGGTAAAATTAAGTTTTATGAAAAATTCATTTTTTTTAACTACCACTTAGTGGTTTCACTATTCATCAAAAAATGAAAGTTTTCAGAAAAATACCAAAAATTAGGCCTAAGAAATATTTGATATTATGAACTCAAAAATGATTTCTATTTTACCAAATTCAAAAAATATCATTTGAATTAATTAATTTAAAAATTAATTCTCGTCGTCAAAACAAATAGCGTGTTTTTAAGAGATAATAACTATCAAAAGATTGACACTTGTTTATAACTGGTTTAAATGTGAAATTACATCAAATGACCAACATTGTATTAAATTTTAAAAATATATTCTAAATATACTTTAAAACCACTCAAATTAATTATTTATCACTATTAATTATTTCGATTGAAAAAGTTGTTTTTAATTAAAATTTAGTAATTTTCACTATTCATCAAAATATGAAAGTTATCCGAAAATCACCAAAATTTCACCCTAAGCTAATTTCGATATTACGAATCCAAAAATGAAGTCCATTTTGAAAAATAGAAATTAAAAAATTTCAAAAAGTGGTTATTACTATTCATAACGTCTAGTTTTAATAATATTTTAATAGCATATCATTGTTTAGCGAAACTTGGTGTTGCGTACAACACACGCTATCGTGGAAGGTCGTGATTGCATATAATTCAAGCCAGGTCAGTGATGTGTGTTGTGAAAGCTCCTTTTGGTGTAGTGTATAACACAAGAAATTAATGAAATTAAAAAGAATATTTTTCATAAAATCTCGGGGTGTTACATTCTACCCCGCTTAAAATGAATTTCGCCCTCGAAATTCATCGGGGTTATAAATGGTTTACTATTCAAAAGTTTCTTTAATAGAAACCCACATCATAAAAAGGAATACCAAAACCAATCAATAAAAACAAAAGTATGAAACGTAACGGTTACCCAAATAAACTAATCATTGGGTTTCCACATTGGTGAAAATATGGATATGGAAGAAAAATCTAACCATCATGTTCTGATGGAGAGTGGTAGAGAACATGGCTATGGAAAAGACAACAATCACAAATCCATAAATTTGTGACGATCTAAGGTTCCATATGAATAATCAGATATAAGAGCACTAGGACAACATTTTTGGTTTTCAAGATCGTTTCCCTAAAGTTGAAGAATTCGAATTAGAATTAAATACTTACTTTATTTTGGTACAATCTCACTGTTGTTCGTTCCTTGAACAATTTCCACTTCACCTCTTAAGTAAATGAAGTTGAATTTGTTATTATTGAAGTGTTAGCAGATCATGTGATAGAATGACAGGTCATTCCATCTGTCTCAAACAAAAGGTTAGCAAAAGTTATTAAATATACATAAGTCATTCTATAGTGAGATTAATCATATATGGTTCCTAAAATGGACTTATAATTCATATATCATACTGCTTAATATAATAAAACCTGTTTCTACTAAACAGGGACTTCCTGTAGGCCAGTGGTTGGTGATAAAGGCCAGTCGCACTTTGGTTGTGGGTTCGATTCCCACAGCCTTGTCCGACGCGATGGGTTATCGCCCGTCCTGCAGGTTGTCCTTTTTCTAAAACTACATTACTATAACATCCCATCAATAATATCGAAAAACGTTTTATCCTAACTTATGTCCAACATAATCCATTCTAATCTTTAGGCTTATCTAAAATACTTCGGTCCAAGCTCATAGTATAAAGAAAATGATTACTTGAAATGTCACAGAACAATCACATGAATGCCATCATTTATCCCACATATATCATAAGATATATCTTGTTGGTCAAATTAAAAACATGTGAATACCTTAATCATGTATTCTCTTGAAGAATGAATACCCATTGAACCTTAGTGAAAACATGAATGCTGTCAAAAGTTAACTCTTTCCACATACCAAAATCCAAAAATTCTATATACTCAAACCATGATATAACCTTCTCCTTATATCATTCATGAGCTCATGAATACTATCAAACATTTAATTTTGTCCTTATCCCTTCATTATGCTCATATCATCTACATTCCAAAAATATCTGAATAACCTTTCATGGATACTGGTAACATTAATCATACACTTTCAAAACTCAAGGAAAGACAACAGTGTAACAATCCATAGATGTCTTTTTATTCTATAGTAGCATGAGATTACTTATACAACATTACGCATGATAAACATGTAATCATTCCACTACATTCTTAAACCATTGACCGAGCATCAACAATTCTTTCATCTCACATATCATTTGTAGTCTCTTCATCATCATCCACATAAATACTACCCATACGACCATACTGATTCTCTTCATGAGACTTTCCCTTAGGGCATTGGTTTTCATAATTCTCGTACATTCCACATTTAAAACATTTAACCATTGCTGATGTTGTAGCAATACCATTATCCTCATCCCTGGTGTTAACTAGACCTTTTCCTTTGCACTTACTGGCTTTGTGTCCTTCTTTTCCACACTCAAAGCATCTTCCAGTTCCTTTGAAACATTCTCCTTGATGCCTCTTCCCACATGATTTACATAGGGGAAATTGAACTTTCTTTCCTCTATGATCATCATGAAACTCCATCTTTCTCTTATTAGCCGAGTCAGGAAACTTACCAAATTTTACTTTATTGATCATATTATGAGATTGCTGATTCGGCATAATAATGATGTTTGGACTTCCAAATCCCATTTCATTTGATTTTTTATGAAGAATATCATTCCATTGTCCATCATATCCTCCATTATCGTGAATCATCTTGTTTCCAACCATTTTCTAAAACCCAAAAATAATAGTGTGAAATGAAAAAATCATAATAAAGGGGGAGTAAATTCAATATCTAACATCGTAGGTTAAATTCTAAGATCTTTACCGCAGTGCTGGGACTATATCCTATATGTATATTTATCCTTAGGGGAATCCCTAGACATACCTTAGAAATATCTCTAGGGATCTCACTAACGTTTTCGCGTCCTAGTTTCCAAAGTTTGACTAAACCTTTCCTCTGATACCAAATGTAGAGACCCGAATCTTATCGTACATGGACATTAGATTACTTTTGCAGAATACTTAGTACATTACAAAAACACACACACAAGGACCGTAATAGTTTAGTGTCTTTGGAAACTCGGAATATAATCTTCTAATCGTGGTGAAAGATCTTCAACATCTCCCATAAAGATCTTCCTTTTTTTTCTTACCTAAAACCTTTATTTATATCCTGGGGAAAAGAAAACATAAAAGGGTGAGCTCAAATGCTCAGTAAGGGTAAACAAAAGAAATATCAATCACATCATATTCATAAGAACATAACATTTTGGAAATCTTAACTTGCAAAAGAGAGCATAATTTCATAACATGGGATAAATCATAGTAGTGAAATGAAATCCCAATAATCATAACTTAGAACATGAAACATTGTGGCATACACACATAATCATAGAGAATCATTTCTTGTAAGTCAAGACTCATTGCCAAGACTATCTTAGTGGACAAAGTCCCTTTCTGAGCCGAGTAACCCTCGTTTCAGTCCGGTTTCACTGAACCGGCATAACCTACCATTTCAGCCATGTCTATCTCATGATATATAAAATCTTTACCCAATGCATTAGAGGGAGATATAGGTCCCACCCATCTCATAATGATACCATTCTTATGTGTGCCACAAAATCATAAATCATGCATCATTTCATAACCCATGTAATTCAAATGGGAATATTAAACATCATGACATCATAAAACAATTCACATAGGATAAAGGAATTCATAAAAATAATTCCATCACAACATAATCAAATCAATGTAATAATGGGGATAAAAACAGAACCCTTTATTATCTTATATGGAAAATAATTTTGATAAAACACTTGAACTTCATTCTTGAGGAAAATATCCTTTCTACTTCAAAAACACTTTTCCTTTCTTAAAATGTCATAAAATTATAAACTAAAAGAAGTTGATTAAAAATAAACATGAAAACTTGTAAAGGAAGCTTCTTGGAAATAATGCTTTAAAAATCCATTCATTCCGTATAAGTTAAAAAATACATTCTTCATACTTTTGTCGGAAAAGTCAAAAAGTAGCTCGTACGAAAAAAAACGACAAAAGATTCCTTTCATATCCTTTACTAAAAACTCACCGAAGGGTAAAATTGGGTCTAAACAATTGTAGGTGGATGGAAATAAAATTACATATTGAAGAAACATGGATGTGGATGATAAAATAAACCCCAGTAAATACCAAAGTATAAACAATCTCGGATAAAAATGAGATTGTGATATTTCCCTTACCTTAGGTCCGATTTGCTTCGTAAGTGTCCGAGCCTCCTGTATAATGATTTAAATAATGTCATTGACTTATTCCAGAATCATATTCATTGTTATTATATCATATATGGTTCACTTATGACTTTATTTTATGGGTTCTTTTGTAAATTCCACGTTAAAGAGTGTTTTGGGTAAAATCGATTCATTTGTCGTAGGTGTTTGGACTTGTTGTTCTTGACATTATTATTACTTATATCATGATTAACTTACTTACAGAATATAAAAAATGATTTATATATCATATATATTTAGTATATATATATATATATAATAGATAGATAAATGAAATGAAACACACCATTCATGGAGACGGTAGTCCGTACGTACGCATGAACGCTGTTTTCATTTCCTTATTGAGTTGAACGGAATTAAGTAGATGACATTCATATATATACACATAAATCTAGTATCATTATTATGTCATATATTTCATGATTACTTATTATATATACTTTATAATCATTCATGAATGGTTTAAAGTGGAGAATGAATCTCATCGCGTCGTGGAGACGGTATTCCATATGTACGCACGAGCGATTATATCGTTCTCATGATCGTGAACTTGTGTTGAAGTGTATGTATACAATTCCAGTATCAATATCACTTTATAATAATCATATATAGTTACTCATTACACCATTATACCCATCCAAGTAAGGTGGTGGTGGAAAATAGATTTCACCACGGCGTGGAGACGGTATTCCGTACGTACGCACGCGCGGTGATTTCGTTTTCCGTACGATGGATAGATGGTGAAATAGGATTGTTTCATAATTATAATAACATATCAGTATATGATTTATACTGATGTTATTACTTCATAATGAAACAACCTAAGAAGAAGAAGTGGAAGAAGAAATAAAGGTGAAAGATTCGGTAGCGGCAATTACCTCTTCTTTGGAGCGCCTCTTTCAGACCTCCTCTTAGGGCACTAAAATTGGTCTTTGAGGAAGACCAGAACCTCTAGGATGTTTCTAGGGAAGTGGAGAAGAGAATTTGGCAGGGGTTGGCCGAGATTGAAGGCTCAAAGTTGTGTGAGGAAGAGAGGGAGGAGGTGCCCATTTATAAGGGAGGAGAGGGGCACCTTTGGGAGAACTAAAAATATTATTTTATTATAAAGTCAAGTTCGGTTTTAAATAGCTCCAAATTGATTTATTTCTAGGATAAGGTGGGGATGGGTCGAAATCCTCTCATACAATATAATTTAGACAAGTTTAGGTTCCTATTTTAACCTTATCATTTAGATTTAACATTAAGTTAAATAATTTTACGTTTACCGTGTCTTCTTGTGTTCTTATACTATAAGATTAATAAACATACTATAAGAAGCCAAAAAAACCCCAAATTGTTTAGTATTAATATATATAACCTTATATAAGTCATTTGGCCGAACCTTAGATTTTTAGGAATAAAATAACAATTAATAATATAATATTTGTTTCAAAAACTATTTTATGTTAATTTTGACACTATTTAGTAATTTATTTTTTTGAAAATCATAACAGAATGATAAGTTCAAAAAAAAGTTAATTAAATCAATACTAACATGTCATAGTAACCTAGAAAATTAGTGTAATTCATAAAAAGTCTCAAATTATATTTATTTGAGTATTTATAACATCAATTATGTCAATATTTCATTAATAAGATAATTACTGCATCATCGTTGTGTCATAAATAAATTAAATTATTTAATGAATAAAAATTACAAATAAAATACCATTATGTAGTAAATCATTTTAGCTTTCTAATTAATATTTACAATCGAATTTATCTTATGTATAACCCTATATTAAAAATGTTTTAGTAAATACACTTTGATTTTAACTCTTTTAACTCTTCTTTGAATTAAATAATAATAAATGTCCTAATCTAATCCAAGTGGGCCTAAATGGTCATATTTTATTCCTAAGCTTGTTTCTGGTCGAATTACACTTATCCAATAGAATTTGGACATGTGTTAGGGTAATAATAGTATCATTTTTACCTTTAATTACCCTATTTACTTTTAACCGTGGTAAATAAAAGTAAAAAGATACTATTCACCAAAAATTATTTTCATCTCATTGAACCACATTTTACTTACTGACATAAACTGTGTCTCTCGGATTTTTTAAATTCCATTCACAGAAGCGGTAAAATTAAGTTTTATGAAAAATTCAGTTTTTTTAACTACCACTCAGTGGTTTCACTATTCATCAAAAATTGAAAGTTTTCAGAAAAATACCAAAAATTAGGCCTAAGATATATTTGATATTATGAACTCAAAAATGATTTCTATTTTACCAAATTCAAAAAATATAAGTTGAATTAATTAATTTAAAAATTAATTCCCGTCGTCAAAACAAATAGCGTGTTTTTAAGAGATAATAACTATCAAAAGATTGACACTTGTTTATAACTGGTTTAAATGTGAAATTACATCCAATGACCAACATTGTATTAAATTGTAAAAATATATTCTAAATATAATTTAAAACCACTCAAATTAATAATTTATCACTATTAATTATTTCGATTGAAAAAAGTTGTTTTTAATTAAAATTTAGTAATTTTCACTATTCATCAAAATATGAAAGTTATCCGAAAATCACCAAAATTTCACCCTAAGCTAATTTCGATATTCCGAATCCAAAAATGAAGTCCATTTTGAAAAATAGAAATTACAAAATTTCAAAAAGTGGTTATTACTATTCATAACGTCTAGTTTTAATAATATTTTAATAGCATATCGTTGTTTAGCGAAAATTGGTGTTGCGTACAACACACACTATCGTGGAAGGTCGCGATTGCGTGTAATTCAAGCCAGGTCAGTGATATGTGTTGTGAAAGCTCCTTTTGTTGTAGTGTATAACACAAGAAATTAATGAAATTAAAAAGAATATTTTTCATAAAATCTCGGGGTGTTACATTCTACCCCCCTTAAAATGAATTTCGCCCTCGAAATTCGTCGGGGTTATAAATGGTTTACTATTTGAAATTTTCTTTAATAGAAACCCACATCGTAAAAAGGAATACCAAAACCAATCATTAAAAACAAAAGTATGAAACGTAACGGTTACTCAAATAAACTAATCACTGGGTTTCCACATAGGTGAAAATATGGATATGGAAGAAAAATCTAACCATCATGTTATGATGGAGAGTGGTAGAGAACATGGATATGGAAAAGGCAACAATCACAAATCCATAAATTTTTGACGATCTAAGGTACCATATGATTAATCAGATATAAGAGCACTAGGACAACATTTTTTGTTTTCAAGATCTTTTCCCTAAAGTTGAAGAATTTGAATTAGAATTAAATGCTTACTTTATTTTGGTACAATCTCACTATTTCTCGTACCTTGAACAATTTCCACTTCATCTCTTAAGTAAATGAAGTTGAATTTTTTATTCGTGAACTGTTAGCAGATCATTTGATAGAATGAAGGATCATTCCATCTATCTCAAACAAAAGGTTAGCAAAAGTTATTAAATATACAAAAGTCATTCTATAGTGAGATTAATCATATATGGTTCCTAAAATGGACTTATACTTCATATATCATACTGCTTAATATAATAAAACTAGTTTCTACTAAACAGGGACATCTTGTAGGCCAGTGGTAGGCGATAAAGGCCAGTCGCACTTCGGTTGTGGGTTCGATTCCCACAGCCTTGTCCGACGTGATGGGTTGTCGCCCGTCCTGCAGGTTGTCCTTTTTCTAAAACTACATTACTATAACATCCCATAAATAATATCGAAAAACGTTTTATCCTAAATTATGTCCAACATAATCCATTCTAATCTTTAGGATTATCTAAAATACTTCGGTCCAAGCTCATAGTATAAAGAAAATGATTACTTGAAATGTCACAGAACAATCACGTGAATGCCATCATTTATCCCCCATATATCATAAGATATATTTTGTTGGTCAAATTACAAACATGTGAATACCTTAATCATGTATTCGCTTGAAGAATGAATACCCATTGAACCTTAGTGAAAACATGAATGCTCTCAAAAGTTAACTCTTTCCACATACCAAAATCCAAAAATTCTATATACTCAAACCATGATATAACCTTCTCCTTATATCATTCATGAGCTCATGAATACTATCAAACATTTAATTTTCTCCTTATCCCTTCATTATGGGCATATCATCTACATTCCAAAAATATCTGAATAACCTTTCATGGATACTGGTAACATTAATCATACACTTTCAAAACTCAAGGAAAGACAACAGTGTAACAATCCATAGATGTCTCTTTATTCCATAGTAGCATGAGATTACTTATACAACATTACGCATGATAAACATGTAATCATTCCACTACATTCTTAAACCATTGACCGAGCTTCAACAATTCTTTCATCTCACATATCATTTGTAGTCTCTTCATCATCATCCACATAAATACTACCCATACGACCTTACTGATTCTCTTCATGAGACTTCCCCTTAGGGCATTGGTTTGCATAATGCCCGTACATTCCACATTTAAAACATTTAACCATTGCTGATGTCGTAGCAATACCATTATCCTCATCCCTGGTGTTAACTGAACCTTTTCCTTTGCACTTACTAGCTTTTTGTCCTTCTTTTCCACACCCAAAGCATCTTCCAGTTCCTTTGAAACATTCTCCTTGATGCCTCTTCCCACATGATTTACATAGGGGAAATTGAACTTTCTTTCCTCTATGATCATCATGAAACTCCATCTTTCTCTTATTAGCCGAGTTAGGAAACTTACCAAATTTTACTTTATTGATCATATTTTGAGATTGCTGATTCGGCATAATAATGATGTTTGGACTTCCAAATCCCATTTCATTTGATTTCTTATGAAGAATATCATTCCATTGTCCATCATATCCTCCATTATCATGAATCATCTTGTTTCCAGCCATTTTCTAAAACCCAAAAAGAATAGTGTGAGATGCAAAAATCATAATAAAGGGGGAGTAACTTCAATATCTAACATCTTAGGTTAAATTCTAAGATCTTTACCGTAGTTCTAGGACTATATCCTATATGTATACCTATCCTTAGGGACATCCCTAGACATACCTTAGAAATATCTCTAGGGATCTCACTAACATTTTCGTGTCCTAGTTTCCAAAGGTTGACTAAACCTTTCCTCTGATACCAACTGTAGATACCCGAAGCTTATCGTACATGGAGACTACATTACTTTTGCGGAATACTTAGTACATTACAAAAACACACACACAAGGACCGTAATAGTTTAGTGTCTTTGGAAACTCGGAATATAATCTTCTAATCGTGGTGAAAGATCTTCAACATCTCCCATAAAGATCTTCCTTTTTTTTCTTACCTAAAACCTTTCTTTATATCCTGGGGAAAAGAAAACATAAAAAGGTGAGCTCAAATGCTCAGTAAGGGTAAACAAAAGAAATATCAATCACATCATATTCATAAGAACATAACATTTTGGAAATCTTAACCTGCAAAAGAGAGCATAATTTCATAACATGGGATAAATCATAGTAGTGAAATGAAATCCCAATAATCATAACTTAAAACAGGAAACATTGTGGCATACACACATAATCATAGAGAATCATTTCTTGTTAGTCAAGACTCATTTCCAAGAATATCTTAGTGGACAAAGTCCCTTTTTGAACCGAGTCACCCTCGTTTCAGTCCGGTTTCACTGAACCGGTATTACCTACCATTCCAGCCATGTCTATCTCATGAGATATAAAATCTTTACCCAATGCATTGGAGGGAGATATAGGTCCCACCCATCTCATAATGATACCATTCTTATGTGTTCCACAAAATCATAAATCATACATCATTGCATAACCCATGTAATTCAAATGGGAATATTAAACATCAGGACATCATAAAACAATTCATATAGGATAAAGGAATTCATAAAAATAATTCCATCACAACATAATCAAATCAATGTAATAATGGGGATAAAAATATAACCCTTTATTATCTTATATGGAAAATAATTTTGATAAAACACTTGAACTTCATTCTTGAGGAAAATATCATTTCTACTTCAAAAACACTTTTCCTTTCTTAACATGTCGTAAAATTATAAACTAAAAGACGTTGATTAAAAATAAACTTGAAAAATTGTAAAGGAAGCTTCTTGAAATAATGATTTAAAAATCCATTCATGCCGTATAAGTTAAAAAAACATTCTTCGTACTTTTGTCGGAAAAGTCAAAAAGTACCTCGTACGAAAAAAAACGACAAAAGATTCCTTTCATATCCTTTACTAAAAACTCACCGAAGGGTAAAATTGGATTTAAAAAATTGTATTCGGATGGAAATAAAATTACATATTGAAGAAACATGGATTTGGATGATAAAATACACCCCAGTAAATACCAAAGTATAAACAATCTCGGATAAAAATGAGATTGTGATATTTCCCTTAACTTAGGTCCGATTTGCTTCGTAAGTGTCCGAGCCTCCTGTATAATGATTTAAATAATGTCATTGACTTATTCCATAATCATATTAATTGTTATTATATCATATATGGTTCACTTATGACTTTATTTTACCCGTTCTTTTGTAAATTCCATGTTAAAGAGTGTTTTGGGTAAAATTGATTCATTTGTCGTAGGTGTTTGAACTTGTTGTTCATGACATTATTATTACTTATATCATGATTTACTTACTTCCAAAATATAAAACATGATTTATATATCATATATATTCAGTATATATATATATATTAGATCGATAAATGAAATGAAACATACCGTTCATGGAGACGGTAGTCCGTACGTACGCATGAACGCTGTTTTCATTTCCTTATTGAGTTGAACGGAATTATGTAGATGACATTTATATATATACACATAAATCCAGTATCATTATTATGTCATATATTTCATGATTACTTATTATATATAGTTTATAATCATTCATGAATGGTTTAAAGTGGAGAATGAATCTCATCGCGTCGTGGAGACGGTATTCCGTACGTACGCACGAGCGATGATATCGTTCTCATGATTGTGAACTTGTGTTGAAGTGTATGTATACTATTACAGTATCAATATCACTTTATAATAATCATATATAGTTACTCATTACATCATTACACCCATCCAAGTAAGGTGGTGGTGGAAAATAGATTTCACCACGGCGTGGAGACGGTATTCTGTACGTACGCACGCGCGGTGATTTCGTTTTCCGTAGGATGGATAGATGGTGAAATAGGATTGTTTAATACTTATAATAACATATCAGTATATGAGTGATACTGATGTTATTACTTCATAATGAAACAACCTAAGAAGAAGAAGTGGAAGAAGAAATAAAGGTGAAAGAATCGGTAACGGAAATTACCTCTTCTTTGAAGAGCCTCTTTGAGACCTCCTCTTAGGGAACTAAAATTGGTCTTTGAGGAAGACCAGAACCTCTAGGATGTTTCTAAGGAAGTGGAGAAGAGAATTTGGAATGGGTTGGCCGAGATTTAAGTCTCAAAGTTGTGTGAGGAAGAGAGGGAGGAGGTGCCCTTTTATAAGGGAGGAGAGGGGCACCTTTGGAATAACAAAAAATATTATTTTATTATAAAGTCAAGTCCAGTTTTAAATAGCTCCAAATTGATTTAGTTCGAGTCTAAGGTGGGGATGGGTCGAAACCCTCTCATAAAATATAATTTAGACAAGTTTAGGTTCCTATTTTAACCTTATCATTTAGATTTAACATTAAGTTAAATAATTTTACGTTTACCGTGTCTTCTTGTGTTCTTATACTATAAGATTAATAAACTTACTATCAGAAGCCAAAAAAACCCCAAATTGTTTATTATTAATATATATAACCTTATCTAAGTCATTTGGCCGAACCTTAGATTTTTAGGAATAAAATAACAATTAATAATATAATATTTGTTTCAAAAACTATTTTATGTCAATTTTGACACTATTTCGTAATTGATTTTTTTGAAAATCATAACAGAATAATAAGTTCAAAAAACAGTTAATTAAATAAATACTAACATGTCATAGTAACCTATAAATTTAGTGGAATTCATAAAAAGTCTCAAATTATATTTATTTGTGTATTTATAACATCAATTATTTCAATATTTCATTAATAAGATAATTATTGCATCATCGTTGTGTCATAAATAAATTAAATTATTTAATGTTGAAAAATTACAAATAAATTACCATTATGTAGGAAATCATTTTATCTTTCTAATGAATATTTACAATAGAATTGATATTATGTATAACCCTATATTGAAAATGTTTTAGTAAATAAACTTTTATTTTAACTCTTTTAACTCTTCTTTGAATTAAATAATAATAAATGTTCTAATCTAATCCAAGTGGGCCTAAATGGTCATATTTTATTCCTAAGCTTGTTTTTGGTAGAATTACACCTATCCAATAGAATTTGGACATGTTTTAGGGTAATAATAATATCATTTTTACCTTTAATTACCCTATTTACTTTTAACCGTGGTAAATAAAAGTAAAAAGTTATTATTCACCAAAAATTATTTTCATCTCATTGAACCACATTTTACTTACTGACATCAACCGTGTCTCTCAGATTTTTGAAATTCCACTCACAGAAGAGGTAAAATTCAGTTTTATGAAAAATTCAGTTTTTTTAACTACCACTTAGTGGTTTCACTATTCATCAAAAATTGAAAGTTTTCAGAAAAATACCAAAAATTAGGCCTAAGCTATATTTGATATTATGAACTCAAAAATGATTTCTATTTTACCAAATTCAAAAAATATCAGTTTCATTAATTAATTTAAAAATTAATTCCCGTCGTCAAAACAAATAGCGTGTTTTTAAGAGATAATAACTATCAAAAGATTGACACTTGTTTATAACTGGTTTAAATGTGAAATTACATCCAATGACCAACATTGTATTAAATTGTAAAAATATATTCTAAATATAATTTAAAACCACTCAAATTAATAATTTATCACTATTAATTATTTCGATTGAAAAAGTTGTTTTTAATTAAAATTTAGTAATTTTCACTATTCATCAAAATATGAAAGTTATCCGAAAATCACCAAAATTTCACCCTAAGCTAATTTCGATATTCCGAATCCAAAAATGAAGTCCAGTTTTGAAAAATAGAAATTAAAAAATTTCAAAAAGTGGTTATTACAATTCATAACGTCTAGTTTTAATAATATTTTAATAGCATATCGTTGTTTAGAGAAACTTGGTGTTGCGTACACCACACACTATCATGGAAGGTCGCGATTGCGTGTAATTCAAGCCAGGTCAGTGATGTGTGTTGTGAAAGCTCCTTTTGGTGTAGCGTATAACAGAAGAAATTAATGAAATTAAAAAGAATATTTTTCATAAAATCTCGGGGTGTTACAGGTATCATGTGAACATTGAGAATCATCAAATAGAAGCCAAAATACAAGTGATTTTTCAAAAAAATAGGTCATCCAAAAACAAGTTATTTTTCTAAAATATAGGTCATCCAAAAACATTGAAGACAACCCCTCACCATTGAATGAAAAGCCGCATGCCCCTAACCACTGGATGAAAAGCAGTAAGCCCATCACAACCAGATGAAAAGAAGCCCCCTCATCGCCAAAAACGCATAGACATCAGGCAACTAAATCTGTAGTCTTCACTTGGAAAACAAGCCAACAAGGAAACATAAAACAAAGGTACCATAGGGAAATCCAGCAAGCTAAAAGAGGAAATACATAAATCTCAATATAGATATGAACTAATAGCCACCCTTTAGAAAAAAAGGACAACAGTAGAACAAAAAAAATTAACAGCACAAACAACCATATCCCTATAACATAAGAAATTTCTCATGAGGCTTGCAACATGAAATTTCCATGTTAAACATCTATAGTATGGTACGATGATGGTGTACTTCATTCTAAAGATCTATAGTATGGTACAAGGATGGTGTATTTCATGGAATCTCTGACTCGTAGACTTGGGAGTTCAATCTGTGATTTTTAGTTTGTATTTGGTTATTCACCCATTTTTTATGATATGAACTAAATATAAAGATCAAGGAAAATCCTCTCAATAGTAAAACACAAAATTAATTGGAATTAATACCTAAACAGTTTACACAAAATTCAATGAATTGAATACCTAAACAGCTTGCACAAAATCCATTCACAAAGTAGAAATCAAGTGAAGTAATAAGAAGGTAATAGAGTATTGGATCAAATACCTAAACAGAAAGAGCATGGTCATGTGAAGCTTTCTAATTAAAATCATTTCTTACCGATGATATTCTATGATTCATTGAAGGTTGATCTCCAATCGTTCTTTTATCCTCTTCATTAATGGCATCCTAAATAAGGCTTAAAAACATAATGTTTTAATATGTACATATAATAATTCATCAAACATATATGAAAAGAATGGGTTTGGAGTTAAAAATAAATATCACAACATAATATAAATAGATTACTACTTGATACTTGAATTTCTAAATACTCTGTGATATCAACATTCCACAACATTAAAAAAATATAATTGTGTTCATAAGCAAAAAAATGCACCATAAATGATCAATCAACTTCCCACAATCAATACAAAAAGGCTTCCTAGCAAGACTTCTACATTTGTGCTGGAAAACTATATCCCTAAGAGTAGTTCCAAATCAACCTCAGGTTGATCCAACAACAATTTTATTGATAGGTATAAAAATAATCGTAATAAAAAACCCCATGAACCCCACACTACTAGAAATACAGGTATTTGCGACGGGTCATTTGCGACGGGATCCCATCGCAAATGGCCTTTTACGACGGGGCCCCGTCTCAAATGACTCGTTGCGGAAAATGGCGTCGCAACTAAAATTTTTTGCGACGGGCCCATCGCAAAAAAAATTAGTTGCGGCGGAAAATGGGCCCGTCGCAAATAGATTTCTGGTTTTTTTTAAAAAAAAATTTGCGATGGGCCCGTCGCAATAAAGTATTTGCGACGGGCCCTTTTCCCGTCGCAAATAGTCTCTTCGAAGAGATTTTTGCGACGGGTCCCGTCGCAAATAATAATAATAAAATTAAAAAAAATTAAAAAAAATTAAAAAATTATTTATTAATATTTAAATATATTAATCTATTTATATTGATATAAATATAATATTTATTTTATAAATATGTTTTTGATAGGATCTATGGAAATATAATATTAATTAATAAGATATTTAATAAAAGAGGAATATAAAATAAATTAAAAAATATTTTTAGTTAGTAATTATTTAATTTTTATCAATTAGTAGTCATTTAATAACTTTTTTAATATAAAAAAAATAAAAAAATTAATGAAAGATTAAAAATATGTTGAAAATGAAACCCAAACTTCAAACGTCCCTAACTTTTGATCCGGGACTCCGTTTGATCTCTACAGCATATCAAATCGAATCCTGGGACGAGCTCTACAGCCCTATAGACCGCTAGAACCCATTTAAGGTTCTTTAGAGGCCAACAAAGGCCCAAAAGCCCTCCAAAACTGAGTTTTTAGTCGAGGTACCCCGGTTTTTTACTATTCAAACAGCTATAACTTCTGATCCTGATATCCGATAAACCTATACCATATATTATATCAAATATCATTTCATATTCTTCGATATGACTAATTGTAAAGCTGAAACAGACTCCTCGATTAGAAGTTATGGTTGTTTTAACATTCAAATGGATATAACTTCCGATCCGGATGTCCGTTTGTCCTGTACCACATATCATATCGAAGATAATTTCATGTTATTCGATTTGACTGGTTGTGCAGTTGAAACGGACTTACGGATTGGAATTTATAGCCGTTTTAACATTCTTGATGGATTTTTACCCCCTCATTTCTATGTATTCATTCATAACTATACATATATATGTGTGTGTGTGTGTGTGTGTGTGTGTGTGTGTGTGTGTGTGTGTGTGTGTGTATGTGTGTGTTGTATATATTTATGTATGTATTTATTTATTTATTTATAAATACACATAAAAAACATATTTTATAAATTTATTTTAAACTATGTTTATAAATATATATTAATATACAAATAAATATACGAATAAAAATTTATAACTACATATATATATATAAATAGATATAAATAGATATTAATATATGAATAAATATATATATTAATATATGAATAAATATATATATATACTTATTCATATAACCAAATATATTTATATTAACATAAATATATATTAATGTATGAATAAATATAACAATATATATATTGATAGATCATTAAATATATAAAAAATGAAATGGCTTAGATGTAATGGTTAATGAGCGCATGGGCGAGGTTTATTAATAATTATGAGTACTTATTAGTAATTATTAGTAATTATTCATATATTTTTTTTATTTTTTATAATTGTTCCTAATTATTTCCTAATTATTTTCTAATTATTCTTAATTATTCTAAATTATTACTAATTATTACAAATTATTACTTTTTCTTCCTAATTATTAGTATTTATTACTAATTATTAGTATTTATTCTTAATTATGACTAATTATTAATAATTATTCCTAATTACCATTAACTATGAACAATGAATACTAATAATTTAAATTTATTAAGTAACAAAACAATCTAAACATAATTAAATTACAACTAATTAAGAATAATTAAAACTAATAAAAAATTTAAAATAAATATTAAATTAAAATGAAGATAAATACCTTTAAAATTAATCTGAGGTTGATCTCTGATCGTTGTTGAAGACTTCAATATCAACTCCAGAAATAAAAATTAAACTTAAGAAACTGTGAACTCTAAAAATAGAGTTTTGAGAGAAGTAGAAGATAGAGTTTGAGAATGAATGAAAAAAAACGGATGGGGTATTTATAGGTTAGCTTATTTGCGACCGGATACCCATCACAAATAGTATTATTTGCGACGGTATCCCTTCGCAAAAACGTTATCCCGAAATTCTCACGGTCAACAGTTAAATAGTTATTTGCGACGGGACCCATCACAAATAATAACCTGCCGACATACTATTTGCAACGGGGGTTTATTCCCGTCGCAATTCTTTTTACCACCGCCAGTTATTTGCGACGGGTGGTAACCCCCCGTCGCAAATAACTTCCCCGCGAATAACCTTTTGCGACGGGTGATCTTTCTCCGTCGCAAATATTTTTTATCGTCGTCGGTTATTTGCGAGGGGTGGTAACCCCCCGTCGCAAATAACATTCCCACGATTTGGCGCGCATTGCGCGCCAAACCTTTTTCGACGGGTTAGCTTTCCCAGTCTCAAATAAGTAGTTTTTTGCAACGTGAAAATTCCCCCGTCACAAATAAGTTTCTAACGGGACTATTTGCGACGGGATTTATCCCCATCGCAAATAACCCGTCGCAAAAACACCTTTTTCTCGTAGTGCCATGATGACAAACCTGATGGTGGTTCGAAATGTAGCCTTGGAAAATTATTTACGACGCAGCCTTGGAATGTTGAACGTACACTAAATAAGGATAATGAAAAAAATATGTCCAGAATTGGTGGTTATGTTGACATCAATTAAAGGAATATTGTCCCCCATTCCGTTAAGTCCATCAATGATTGTACGCATTTGTGATTTTTTTAGTACTAACTCATCTTGATTCATTTTTAATTTCAATTCGGCTTGACTCAACATTGATTTCAAATCATCAACCTATTTTTATGATGTAGGATGGAAATTAGATGCTGTGTCATCAATACCACCAAATAGTTGAGAGGATGAGTTGAATACACATGTCGGGCATGCTCCCAACCCAATACAGTGTACACGACCCGGATGCTCTTTCCCAAATACCATTCCGAAAGCATCATCTTGATAAAGTATTAAATTTTTTGATGGTACCTCTTGACTTAAATCCACTCCCATTTTTTCCTACATGAAGATGACATCAATTTGGTTACATTAAAAATTAAAAAAATATTAATATTATTTCTTACTCCAATTGTTTTTTCATTATCATTCACGTATGATCCATCACTTTTTTGATGAACTGCATCCCCTAGATTGGCTCTACAAACTGCATGTCTACAGTTCTTCTCCTATAATAAAAAAATATTATAAAAATAAATAATATGCAATTAAATTCTAAAAATAAAAATGATATACTACCATCTCATCTATCTTTCGGGCAAATTTTTTAGTTCTGGATGTATTTGGAATGGTTTGGTTGTTTCGATTTAGTTCATTTTTCTTACACATGTCCTGTACATATAAAGATGAACATTTTAGTGACATTTAATGAAAATAAAAAATTAAATGTTTAAATATGATAGCAATAAAAAAATATTAAATTACCTTATGTTTTTTCTTATCAAGAATGAGGATATAACATCTTCATTTATCCTTTGTTATACCTTTTGGAAAATTCTATTCAACTTTTTGTTATTTTATTAAGATAGAATCATAATGTTTATGAAACAAAATCCATCTATTATCTCTCCATCTTTTTCCTATTGCATGCTTAGCAAACCACATTTCCATTTTATCATGAAAAAACTAAAATTAGGGCTTTAACAACAAAATAAAATCATTAGTTGTGAAATTCTAAAATAAAACATCAATTCATTAAATCTATAAAAAATAAATACCATAAAAAATCTGCATAACACAGCTTCTTTTATAGAATTTGGTATGCTATTCCAAGATTCATAGCCAATAGGAAATGTACTCCTAGATATATGTCCCATTGCATGTAAAAATAAACCTCCTTATTCCCCAATCAGTTGGCCCTGATCATCGATATTCACAAAAACCTTTTCATTCACCAATGACTAAATTTTCACCATTCACAACATTTTAGCATTTTTCACACCCTACAAATCTAATCAAATATTGAAATAAATTTAAAAAGGGATTAGTTAAAATAAATGTTCCATGAATAAAAATTGAATGTACCTATAACATTTCATATCTAACCCCTTTATTGTTTTTCATTCCTTAAACCAATTGGTGTCGGAGCAACATTCCCATCCATCTCAAGATCAATGTCGAATCTACCTTTAGGACTAGATCGTTGAGGATTTTCATCTACATTGGACTCTGATAATGTGGATTGTGTTGATTGAGTATAATCTGAACGTGTTTGTTGGTGGAAAACGTCTTAGGTGATTTTCACTAATGTTGATCTTGGAGAAACCTCATTAGTTGAAGGATTCCCTGATTGTGTTGTATATTCATTTATATTCCAAACCCCATGGTTCTTTGATTTAGGCATATCTATATAATTATTCCAATCATAAAAAGTTTTGAAGAAACAATTATAATGAGGTTTAAATAAAAAATTACAAAAAAATATGGAAACATCATTTTATTAACTGGCTCAATAAACATTTCAAAGGGTAGGGCCTTGTTTGAGAGAAAAGTGTTTCTTCTAAGAAGAATGATCAGAGGTTTTCCAAGGAATGTTTGGATCCACCTAGAGATACAAGATAGAAGATGGAAAAGAACACAATTTCTATATAGATATTTAACGCTGCCAGTTAATTAAAAATCCATTTAGAGTTCAAAAACATATTTATTTTCTTGATACATACCAAAAAGCAAAACAAGTAGCATAATTAATTTCAAAACAAATGTTTTGATAGAAAAATAACATTTTATCTTCTAACTATTTTAAGAAAAAAAGACAACACAAGGGTTTTCCATGACATAAAAAAAATTAATACCCAAAACATAAATGTGATTCTAACAAAAATAAACATAGGATAAATATGTTTTCACTATTAAAATTCAAAATAATTACCAAAATTCAGAAAAAAAAACATGAATTTATTCCAAATTGTTTTAATCTTCCTCTAAATCTGCAAATAAATCATCATCTTATTCTTATTCTATTGTGAGTTAAATATTTTCACTTTCATTTCTGAAATATTTACTCAACTCTAGTTATTCAAAAAGTTTTTGGTCACATCTATCCTTGTCATATTCTCCAATTTCATACAAATCTTTCGGCTTATGATGCACTACAACACTCCATTCAGGATACTCTTCAATATAATAAGACATTTGAGGTTGAGATGCGTAAATAAAAGGTTCATGTTCTTCACATTCTCTGGTATAAATAAACTTATTAAAATTGACTACATTAAAACCCAAATAATCCTTTCTAAAAGCTCTATATGTTATTATATCAGCCCATATACAATTAAAAAGAGTCACAAATTTTCCATAGTAATTAAGCTCAAAAATATCTTTCAATTTCCCATAATATAAAAGATCGACCTCGATTTCATTTGCATCATGGAGACTTGAAACACATATAGTTTTAGAAGTCATGAACACTACAGAATTTTTTTTAACCCTTTTTCACGATCCAATATATGAAACTTGAATCCATTAATATTGAACATAGAAAACCTTTTATCATTCAGAAGACAGCCTTGTGCTAGATGTTTCAAATCATCAGATGTAGTCTCAACCACATATTCCAAAAATACCTTAAAAATGGTCTTTAAGAAAATTATTATCAATTCATATTGAATTATCAATCATTCCATTGACCTACCTATTTAGAAAACCAATCAGTAAAGTCCTTACTCACAATATTATGCACTACTGAAGATGAGCGTGTTCGACCCCTCATTTTTCTCTTCACATGTAATGTGTATTCCCTAAAAGTAATTATTGTTAGAATAACAAATCAAATCTTTAATTACTGAATATAGAAACATAAATTGATATATACTCCATGAATGGATACACCTCTTCACAATTGAGTAACATGTATTGGTGTGCCTGTTTCATCTTAAAGGAAGTTAAGACAAAATCTGTACCACTCTGAACTGGTCTTCCAGTCTTTGAAAAGATATTGTAGACTTCATCATTATAAACATCCTTTACTTAATCATTAAAACGACTTGAACTATTTAATTTGGTCTCAATCACTTCTAAATATCTTGAACAAAATGTCAAACATTCTTCTGATATATACCTCTCAGCAATAGAACCTTCTGTTTGAGCCTTATTACGAACATTCACCTTTAAATGCCCCAGATATCAATATAAAATGTACAAATAGTAAGAAAAAAACAAAATATTATGGTTATAAATAATATATGTACAAAATTTTAAATTACCTTTCAATAGGATACATCCATCTATAATGTACCGTTCCACCCAATCGTAGTTTTTCGACTAGATGCATGCAGAAGTGAATCATGACAGTGAAAAATGATGGGGTAAATAACATCTCCAAATGAAAAAGTGTGAGAACAATTCGATGTTGGACATTATCAATATCAACAGGATTGACAACATTACCACATATTTATCAAAAGAATGCACATAACTCTATAAATATTTCAGATACATTGTTCAGTAAAAATTATGTATTGCAATGAAGAGTAATTGCTCCATAATGACATGACAATCATGAATTTTTAAGCCATATATTTTTTGATCATTCAGATTGATAGATCTAGAAAGGTCAATTGAATAACCATCAGACATCTTCATATTCCCTATACATTTAGAAAATGCATTTTTTATTCAATATGTCATTGTAAAAATGCATGGCTGATATTTCCCCTTATCATTTGGCCACAAATACCCTCTTATACCCATTGTTTGAAAATCTTTTTAGTCCTTAAGATGATCTTTTTTCCTTCCACTTTCATTAAACAAAGTATAAATGATATTATAACATACATTTTTCTAAATATTAATTAAATCAAGATTGTTACATAACATATTAGTATCCCAGTATGGCGATTCAAAAAATATAAACTTTTTTTCCATTGTTCGGAGCCGCCCTAAATGTCATTCCCCTGAGCTCGCATTCTGTTACCATCCTGTGTTACTATCTTTCCAAACAAGATATTTATGTTTTATACCTGTTTGAAAATCTCTATGCCAGACATCACACTTGGTGGTTTTCAAAAATATTTATTTCCTGCAAAACGTAATCTCATCAATCAAAATTTATGACTATCACCATGAAATCGATGATGCCCCCAAAACACCAATTTCTACTATGAGGCAAACTCAATGGACTTGTGTCAAAATTAAAAGTCATACAAGCTAATTCAGTATAATTATTCCATCAAGATAATGTACCGAATATGGTAAAGTCACTGATTTTCCAAAGTAATGTTGCCCGCATTTTAAAATTTTTATACACAGAGACATCATAAGTTTCAACTCCATCCACCCATAACTCTTTCAACTCCTTCAAAAGAGGTCTCAAATACACATCTATGTCATTTCCTAGAATTCATTTCCTAGGAATGATCATTGAAATAATCATAGATGTTTGTTTCATACCCATCCATAATGACAGATTATATAGTATCAATACTATAGGGAAAATACTATAACTTGAACTCATGCTACCAAAAGGATTAAAACCATCAGATGCAAGACCCAAGCAAACATTTAGAGGATCTAAAGAAAATTGAGGATGTGTGAAATTAAATTTCTTCCATGCTTCATAATCTCTAGGATGTGTCATCAATTTATCATTACATTTTTTACATTCATGCCAACGCATATTCTTAGTAGTTTTTCTAGACATGAAAAATCGTTGCAGCCTTTGTTTGAGTGGGAAATAACGAAGAACTTTTGCTAGTTTTTTTTCAACAAATTTTTCCTTCTACCTACATGTTTCAATTTTATTACATATTAATTTATTATCATCATCCCTCCAATACAAAATGCAGTCATTAGGACAATCATGTATCTTAATATAATTAAGCCCAAGTATATTGATGATTTTCTTAGCCTCATAAAAAGAGTCAGGGATTTTGGCATGTTCAAAAGTATCTCTTAAAAAATCCAAAATCATTGTCATTTCCTTGTCATTCATTCCAAATAAACACTTTATGTGATATAGTTTTATTATAAAATACAATTTGGAGTATTTTTTATTGCCTTCATATAATTCTTTATTCTAGTCATTCAATAACTCCAAAAATTCTGTTGAAGTTTCAACCATGTTTACACTAAGAGATGAGTCTGCTTCATTTTCACCAAGCATATTACCAAGACCAAATTAATCACTAACCATTTTCTCTATAGGAACTAGAGGATCGATGTTATGAGGAGAAGTCGCATTCTCTGGTGCTATACTAGATAGTAGTTCAACTTCATTAAATTCTCCATGCCATACCAACTTGGTGTATTCAACCGGAAATTGTTTTTAACTCAAATGGGAGTATGCTTCAACTTTGGTCAACCATTTCATAAATTTTCAATTACAACAAGGACATATTATTCTTCCCTCGACATATTGATTCTCAAATGAAAAATTGAGAAATTTATTTAATCATTTCTTATACTCATCACTTTTTCTTCACTAGTAAATCAATGATTTGTCCATTTTTTACTGTATTAATTGAAATAGAATAAATCAATTAAATATATTCAAATAAACATAGGAAAATAATAAATATATAAATAAATTTTATATAATAAAAAAATATACGAAAATTTTCTTCATAAAACACTTTCATTAAAAAATATAAAAATGTAAATCACTTTTTTATTTAAGAAAATTAATAACTACTTTTTTTAATTATATTATTTCTGTTAAAAAAATAAACAAAAAATAGTTATTTATTTTATAACAATTCTAGAAAAAACATGGGAATTTTTTCTAAAACAAAACTCATACTTTAGAATCGTTTGGAATTACTTATTGAAAACTTCTCATAGCCTTTATTAGTTATGGAAACCAGTCAAAAAAATAATCAAGGTTTGTTCAATTTATAAAACAACAATGAATTTTCATTTGAAAATAAAACTGAGAAAAGAATTTGGACATATTATAATTGAAATGTATTATATACATTTAACAATAATAGAAGCCAAATACCATATAATTCAAATAAAAATAAAATGAACGGTGAAAATTATATGGGTATTAGAGTGAACATTCATATTTTTATAAATAAATAGTGATTCAAAAGAAAAAAATTAGCAGAATAATATCAATTTTGAAATTATAGGAAACTAAATTTAGCATTAATTTTCTAAATCAATATAATAAAACCCAATAAAAAAATTTAGTAGTCCAATTACCTCATTAACAACACCTTAGGTGTGGAATTATTATCCTTGAGGTCCAAAGTAGCTTTGTACCCCTGACCGATGAAAAAAAATTAAAACAACAAGTTCCGTGAGGGTTTTGTTGAGGCTTTAGAATAAAGAGTAAAAAGAAAATAAGTGGACTTTTATTATGAATGAAAAACCCCATCATGAAATGACCATTATAGTCCCTAAACATATAATTACCTAAATAAGAACCAACCCAAACCCTATAATCATCCAACACACTCAGTAAGATTGTGTAAGAATAGTAAAAGAAGAGAAAATGAACAAGTATAGAGATGGAAAATAGAAAGTGGAGGCCTACTTCAATCAACATGGAAACAGAAGAAAATATGACTCAAATCAAAGGTGAAAAAGATATATATATCCCATTGAATTCTACATGAGATAGATGAGGCTAGTAAAGGAAATAGGATCACAGGAGGCATGCATATGACATGGATAAAATGGTATAATTATAAAATAAAAAATTGGACACATACATGTCATTGAGTGACCCTAGTTCCGGTAGGACATTCCTTCCCTGAATAGGAACAAAATTTTGGTTTACCTACCTACGTCCATGTTGCAACACGATGATGCCCTCATAGTGTGACACAATCTACATGGGGAGCCTTTCATAGTGTGAAACTATAACATAGTTCATTCATAGAAATCATCATTTTTTTCTGGGTGGTCTCATGAAATGTATCAAATAGTTATAGTGCAACATATATTTTCTTTAAATTTTCAAAAAGGGAAAAATGTTCAGTCATGGTTTAACCTCCCTTAGTAACGACTTAACATACTATAGTCTATAAATGTATCTCATTAATGCTTTCTAAATCAAATAAAATGAATGAGATCAAGGAGGAACTTCATAATTTTCAAAAATCACCCTCAAATATATAATATAATATTCAAGTGTAACTTGGGGGTGTCATTATTATCCTCACCATGCTATTGTCTTCCCCATACATGTCATTGTATAAATTAGATTCCAAAAAGTTCCAAACCACTACACTCATAGATAAAAGGTGGGAGGGTTAGAGAAAAAGCTAAATAATCCTCCTTATAATAGGAAACACTACCTATAATAAAATTCCTCACAATCGATGAATAATTATTCATAAATCATTAAGAAATGACAATGAAAACCCAAATTACAACCATTAAACATAGAGTTATAGGAAAATTATAATCTAATATAACTCTCCAAACCATTTATAATTCATTTAAAATTGATAGATCAAGGATAGAGATACCCAAGATAATTAATATGACAAAAACCCCATGTTTCTATAAATTATCCAAGGAATTTATTTTAATATTATAATAACAAAAAGGACCCTCATAATTCAAAATGTAAACACATCCCAATGAACATCCAATATATAAAAATACAAGTTCAAATAATCCATTACATTATATAATAATGGAATTAACACATTAATTTGGATCGTCGATCAACAAGGGACAACACATGTCTATCTTAGTGTCATAAACATGGGACCTAGCCTTAGGAACAATACCCCATGATGAACCTAACAATATAACTTATACCACCAAAAAATTTAGTCTAACTAGAAATAATCTACTTATCCTATTTACCAAATAACTTACCAAATGATTCCTTTGTTCATTTAATAAAAACAAAATCTGATAACATATAAACAACACATATCATAACAAAATAACCAAGAATGAAAAAAACAATGAAACCAACATTTTAATGGGATAAACCAATGAATAAATCAAGGAATATGTAAAAAGAAATCAACACAGGATTTAATTTATCTTAAGAATCATAACGTATGAATCTCAGAAAAACCATCCCCCAAATCCACAATACATAAAAAAATCCCACTCCTGAAAAACTAAAAATATATTGAAATAATAACCCCTAAAAACTATTATAAGTTAATAAAATAGAACTCTCTCAATGAAACTAGCCTCTAGAACATCACTGTTGACTTGAACAAGTGAAAGCATGGGTGCTGTCATGACGGGAGGTTGGGGAAACATTCATCAACATAATGGATAGGAGCATCGTCACGACTGGAGGTAGGGGAAGTCATTGGCCATGAAAGGGATAGGAGTGATGTAGCGATGGGAAGTAGGGAATTTTTTAGCTATGGAAGGGAGGGGAGATCTGGAAGGTAGAGGACGCCGCAACCAGAGTAGGGGGCGGAGCGATAGCAGATGACAAGGGAGAGGGTGCATTGGGAGGGGTGACTGTGAGGAGAATAGGGTTTTCGGAGGGTTGGGTGGGGCGAGTGTAGAAGAGTGCTACGGGGGGAATAGGGTTATCAAGGGGTTGGTTGGGGAGAGTATATAGGATCACTGTGAGGGGAACATGGTTATCAAGGGGAAGGGGTGTCTGATGGGGTGATCGTAGAGGATATGGGAATGTTGTGTGGGGTGGGGACCGTCTATTAGAGGTGGGTAGTAATTAGGAGCGGTTGTGCATAAAAAATACCTCTAATTATAAGGGGTTATTATTAACCCCTTATAAAATTTATTTATATGGGGTTTAGAATAACCCCTTCTAAATTTCTACCACTAAATACCATCTTTTTTGTAGTGAAGAACATGACACTTGAAAATTATACATTTCATATCATAGATCATAATCTTGATTTATGGAATAAATCATATAAGTTCAGAAGAAATGAATAATAAGAAAATAACATTCGAATAATACATGTAAATGTGTAGTTAACATAAACTTATAACTTTTTGAACATGTATCAATAGAAACAGGTTCACTCATTAAGTTAAGGACATGAAGTCAAGAACATGCATAAACTTATGGATATGAAACCAAGTCCACACATAAAATTATGTAAATGAAAGAAAGTTCTGTGTATAACATTGTGAACATGTAATAATGTTAAAACATAACATTGAAAACATGTAATCAGGTTCACGCATAACATCTACGAACATGTAATTAGGTCACGTATAACTTTTTGAACATGTAATTAGGTTCATACATAACATTTTCAATCATGATTTATCCATCATTACCTAATTAATTAGTGGGAGACATAGGTTACACCCATAAGATAATGAAAATAATATATATTTTTTCCACAATAACATAAATCATTCATCACATCAAAACCAATGTAAATAAATGAGTTTCATAAACATTTTATCATAACATAACTCATGGAAATGAAACTGAATTCATAAACATCGTGCCATCATAAACATCATACCATCATAAACATAAACCATCCATAAAAATAAATAGGATATTATCCTTGAATAATATCCCTATAAAATCATATGTAACATCAAATAATGTTTTCTTATATGGAGAGTAATTTTTAAATATCACTAGAAATAATTTTAGAGTAAAATAACCTTATAAATATCATATCATTAAAGTGATGTTTAATAAAATTAATATAATAAGTGTATTCTGTGTAAATCCAAATACATAATATGTAAATGAAACATAATATAATCAAAATTCAACCCACACATAATCATATCACAACATAATCAATGAAGGATAAGGATAACCCAAAGAATGGAAATTCGGTTAACAATTCCCTTACCACTTTGTAATCCTTCGAATCATATTCCTTATAAAAGTAATTATTATAAAATGAAAATTTTAATATAATTATATTAATGATATTATATATCAAAGGGTAGTATATACACCACATAAAATAAATTAGTGATGAATAAGTCATATATCTCACAGAATAAAAAATTAGATGAGAAACCCTTAGCTCACAGTTCCCTTTAGATTTGCATACTTTGACCTCACTTATAAAGTGTTAAAGGATGTTATTAATTAATTAAAGAATAATATTAATATTTATAATTCCTTATTATATTATTTTATAAGATCCTATGTCCCATTCAATAATAATATTTCATTGTTTTCATGTTTTCGGGAGCGTTCTTTTCATGGTTTCATGATCTGTTCATTTGTGTAAAATTGTATATTTTCTTTCAAAATAGAAATAAAACTACATAAGTCAAATGAAATGGTATTAATTCACTTAAATAAGTTTAAACTGACTCATATATAATTTTTATTTCTTACATGAGGATGGTTCATTTAATAAAATATTAATGATAAATTTTCAGTTTAATTTTGTGGTTTTTCTGAACATCGTTAACTAATTTCATTTTATTTAATATTATTTATTAGTTATAGAACATTAAATATGTTATAATATAATATTTTCAATATTATTTAATAATAATAATAATTTTATGACCATCCTTAAAGGTGGTAATGTAAAATGAACAAAAATCATTATTCACAGAGGCGATTAATCGGCATAATTTGGACAATATTTTTATTTCTTCAAATATTAGGAGATGAGAAATGAATGTGATATAAGATATTACATTATAAAAATAAAACTATTGTATATAAATTATTATTTAGTTTTCATTCCATAATTTATGATGTAGTTGAGAAGAATGAATACGACGAAAAGAAAATAAGAGAGGTGTTTTGAGATTATTATGACTTGAATATCACCTCAATGAAAGAAGCCTTGAGGAGCTTGGATTTGTTATTTTGGTAAGACCAACATAACATTGATGTATTTAGAGTGAGTATGAGAGGTTTTAGTAGATATTTTAGGATATTAAAGTATTTTTAGGAGAAATTAGGTGGTGATAGGTGGTATTTATACTTCAGGAGGGGTGTGTTTAAGTGATAAATTAATGATTATGTTATGTTTAAAGACAACCACATTTAGGTGAAATTGATTTCAATGAATTTTTTTTGATAATTAATTCTTTAAAGGATGGTTTGGATATATAAATACATCAAAAATACATTAAATTCTATAATCATTTGTATTTTAAGACTTTACCTTTTAATTTTATCATGTTTCATTATTTTACCTAAACCGCGGTAAATCTTTCTTTTTACCATGGTATCTTTTTTATAAATAAAAACATTACCTTAATAAATAATTTTAACCTTATTATTCCAAATATATAATCAATTTTACCAAATTAAATTCATATAATTTGAAAAATAAGGTTTAAAATTAATCCCATAGACGCAACGAGAAAGCATGTTTTTAAAGTGAAAATGTTTAGAAGTTTGAAATGTTTTTATTTCTAATTTCAATTTGAAATTTATTATAATTAATAAAATTGGAAATATTGATGCATAATTTAACAAATCGTAATTTAAAACCAATTTAAATTATAATTTAAAAATATAAATGTTTTAGATGAAAATTCATTTTTCAATTAAAATGTAGTATCTTTCACTATTCATCAAAAAATGAAACATATCAGAAAAATACCAAAAATTATCCTTAAGATTATTTTCATAATCCTATTTAAAAAATAAAGTTTATTTTTTAAAATAAAACTTAATAAAGTGTGAAAATTTATTTTTAAAACAGATGCACCATTAAAAGGTGGAAATTCTGTCTTTTAGAAAAATATAACTTTTATGCTTAAAATTGGATTTATTATAATATCAAACCTATAAAACATATTGTATGGATTAAAAACATTATATTTAATATATAACATGTAAATTTAATTAATCACATTAAATAATAATAATTAATTTATTTTATTTAGGTAAAATTCAATTATGGATATAAAAATAGATTTTTTATAAAACAAATATCGTTTATGTTCATTTGTGTTTTTTTCTTATTTTCAATTAATTGGTAACAAATGAATTAATTTTATAAAAATATATAAGCTATATTTTAATAATTTAGTTAATATCATTCATTCCCATCATTTTAATGGCTATGTGATAATGTTTGTGTTAAAATAAAAAATATTTTGGAGTTCATTTATGCTTGTTGTTTTGTACAAATTAATCTATCGAATAGATAAAATTTGTATTTTAATGTGCATAACATAAAATATTGAAGTGTTAAATTATACACCACCCATATAATAAATATCTCCCTTAAAATTTTTTACCCAGATACAAAAAGATAAGGATACATCAACCTAATCGCATCCTTAGGTTCCCATAGAGCTCCTCAAATTGGTGGTTTAGCCACAAAAAATTAACCATGTGAGTGGTCTTGTTTCATAGAAATTTATCTATACTATATAGAATCTCTATTGGATTCTCTTCTTAATAAATATATCCCTTCATTGGTTTGACCTCTGATCTTAGTACATGTAAAGGATCAAGTATTCACTTATGAGAGATATATAGAACAAATCATGAACTTGAGAGATATTTGGTGGAAGAGTTAATTGATGAGCTACTGTTTTAATGTGATCAAGAATTATAAAAAAATGCGACCTCGCAAATTTAAATTTTAACATCAAAAATCAATGGTGGATATTGGAAAATTTCTTTATGGGAAACCCACATTGTAAAAAGGGTCAATAAAATGTCCACTTAAAGAGACGAAAAGTAAAAGATGAATATCACCACAAAACTAAGATTCTGATTAGCGTAAAGTAAAAATATGAACATGGAATATAATTCTAACTTTCATTTTCTAATGTAGAATGATTGATAACATGGTCATTATATGGTTAATGACTAAAAAACCATAGAACAAATAGGTCCGAAAAAGCTCATTGATATCATTAGAAATGATGGTAATGGGATAACAATTTATTTAAAAATAATTTTAGAAGATATTATTACATAATTTTATATTATAAGTACAATATCACTCTTTAGTTGTGCCTTGATCAATTTTAAATTCCTTCCTTACTCCAAGGAATGAAGTTGAAATTGTAGTGCTTGCAGAAATAGTGGATCCTAACATCCATGATGGGATGAAAATTCATTAATTTTCCCTTTAGTTATCATCATAACAAAATGGTTAGAATATTTTATAAGGATAAATCTTAATATGGTTAAGTAATACATTAATCTGTAAAACATAATCCCAAAACTCAAATTTAAAATATCATAAATGGTTTCCCTTATGAACCTTCCAAAAGATTAAAATCCAAAAACATTAAATGATGGTCACTTTATTTAAAAAAATAAACTTTTCATTAATCCCCCAAAAATATTTATGTATCTCTTACTTATCACACAAAAAATATGTTAACATAATTATCATGTATTCCCCTGAAACATTGTAATAACCAAAATTACGATACAAATTTGGTAAAAACATGCATGATTTAAATAATTAACTCTTTTCTCATACTATAAATAGAAATTTATATAAACTGAATCCATGGTATCAGAAACCACATTTACATCATAATACCAATTAGTTCCAAGGTCATCAATAATAACACATTTATTTTATCATAATCAAACATCTATTTATCAATTTATCCCAATATCATGAAGATATTAAGGGTTTTACTTCCCTTAATCATGTGTTATCTAAAAATATCACTTCAATCACTTTTTATGGTTTCGAGTAGCATTCAAAAAATACTTTCAAATAATTAAGGAAAAACTACTTTATACCAATACTTAAATGTTTCATTATTCCATAATACTATAAAAGTTATTTTACAACATTATTTTTTAATCCAAATACATAAATACTTTTATCCTTCTACTTCAACAATTGGCATGGAATAGGTCCTTTTTTCAAGAAGTTAATTCTTGGGTAACGGAATTGAGTTGGATAATACCCATGTTCCCCACACACAAGATGCTGAACTCATAGAAAATTTTCACTCTATAAGCTTATTTTCCACATAGATAACATCTTTCCCTCCATTTGAGATATTCCTCTAGGTTTTTATTCACACCTTCTTGGAATATGGGAAGATGAATCTTCTTTCCTCTATGTTCATAAACATATGGAATTTCATAAAATTAAATCTTCCTCTTATTCAATGTGTTATGAATCTCACTAAGGTTCAAATAGTTAAAATTATATCATGATATCAGGTTAGGAATAATCACAATATCTTTCTCTCCATTCATCATCTAATTTGGTTACTCATAGTCACCAAATTATCCATCAAATTCAATATTAACTTGATTCCTTCTGGTTCCATCCAATGATGAAAACAAAAGTAATAGTGAAATAAATTCTAATCATAGTGGGAAAATAACATAATCAAGGAAAATTACTTATAAAATTTCAATCTATATAATATTAGGTTTAATCCTAGGTTGTTTCTAAAATTATAGGATTGTAACCTAGACATATCCTTAGGGTTCTTACTAAATATTTCTCATCCTAGTTACTAAAGGTTAACTAAAACTTGCTATGATACAAACTATTACGACCCATACATTTCATAAAAATATATTACATCTAAATAGACAAATATTCATTATATTACATAACAGAACTATGCTAGGACTGTATGGGTTTGGTGCCTTTGGAAACATACAAACAAAAACAAATGGTTCATAAAAAAATCTACATCATCTCATACTTGTCACTTCATAACTAGAATACTTTTTGACATATCATAATCAATACCTTCCTTCATATCATGGGAAAATAAAAATAAAAATAAGAGATCTTAGATTCTAAATAAGGGTAAACAAAGGATATATCATTAATACCATAAGGGAATAAAAACATGGACATGAATCTAGAAAATTATACTTTGTATATCATAGATCATAATCTTGAGTCATTTAATAAATCATAGAAGTTCATAAGACATGAATCATAATAAAATGACACTGGAATAAGACATGGAAATGTGTGGTACACATAAACTTATAACTTTTTGAACTTGTATAAAAAGAAATTAGTTCACTCATTATGTTAAGGATATCAAATCAAGACCTTTTATAAACTTGTAGACATTAAACTAGGTCCACACATAAATTTATGGACATGAAAGATAGGTCCATATATAACATTGTGAACACGTAATCAGGTTCACACATAACATTGAGAACATGTAATTAGGTTTATGCATAAAATTTTTGAGCATGTAATTAGTTTCATGCATAACTTTTTTAACATGTAATCAGGTTTTCTCAAAACATTTTTGAATATATAATTAGGTTCACGCATAATATTTATGGACATGTAATCAGGTTAAAGCATACAATTTTTACTCATGTGTTATCCATCATTACCCAATTAATTAGAGGTAGATATAGGTGACACTCATCACATAATGAAAATAATACATATGTGTTCCACAACAACATAAATAATTCATCACATCAAAACCCATGTAAAGAAATGAGTTTCATAATCATTTTATCAAAAATATACCTCATGGAAAACATATAGGATTCACAAAAATCATTCCATACAAACCATAATCCAACCATAAAACTAATGAGTATATTTACCTTGAATAATATCAATAGTAAATCATAATTAACATCAAATATTTTTATCTTATATAGAATGAAATTTTTAAATATCTCTTAAAATAATTCTTGTGGAAAATATCCTTATAAATATCATATCATTGAAGTGAGAATTAATTAAATTAATAAAATATGCGTGTTAAATGTAAATCCAAATATAGAAGTAGAAATTAAAAATAATATAATAAAAATTCACCCCACATGTAATCATAGGACAACATAATAGATAAATTATAATGTTAACCCACAAAAAGGAAATTGGGTTAAGATTTCTATTACCACTTTGTAATTGGTTGAATCATACACCCCATAAAGGTTATAATTATCACATGAAACACTTTATAACATTAATATAATTAGATTCATAATATAATATATCAAGGGTTATTATATACTCCACACATAATAAATAAGGGTTTAATAAGGCACATATCTCATAGAAACAAAGTGAGATGAGAAACCCTTAACTCATGGTTCCCTTTAGTTTTGCGTTATTTAACCTACTTTATAAAGGTTTAAAGGACGTTATTAATACATTAAATAAACATATTAAAATTTATAATACCTTATATAATGATTTTATAAGATATAATTACACATTAATTAATAATATTTCATTATTTCCATGGTTTAGAGTGCCATTGTTTCATGGTTTCATGATCTGTTCATTTGTGTATAATTATAGATCTTCTTATCAAATGTAAATAAAACTCCATAAGTGAAACTAAATAATATTCATTCACTACTATATGTTTTATGTTCTCATATATCATTTTCCTTTCATACATAAGGATGATTCATTTGATAAAATGTTGATGAAAAATGATTTGTTTAATTTGGTGTTTTTTTCCAAACATCGTGGATTAATTTAATTTAATTTAATATTCTGTATTAGTTCCATAACATTAAATAGGTAATAATATACCCTTTTTAAATATTATTTATCCATAATAATACTTTTATGACCATCCATGAATTCGGTAACCGAAAATGAACAAAATCATTGCTCATAAAGGTGATTAATCAGCATAATTAGGACAATAGTTTTGTTTCTTTGAATAAGAGGAGATGAGAAATGAAATGGATATTATATATTACATTATAAACATAAAAATAAAATATATAAATTATTATTGAGTTATCATTTTTTTATGGATGAAGGTGTTGAGAGTGAATTAGAAGAAGAAAAGAAAATAACAGAGTTGTTTTGAGAAAATTTCCTCTTCAATATCACCCCCTTAAATGACCCCTTGAGGACCATGGATTTGGTATTTTGATAATACTGGCTGCACTTTTACATAAGTAGGGAGAGGAGGATATGTTTTGGAAGATATTTTATTATCTTCAATTATTTTTAGGATAAATGGGTTGGTGATGGTGGTATTTATAATTGATGGGGGTGGGTTTAGGTGATTAAATAATGATTATTTTATGTTTAAAGGAAACAAAATTGAGTTGGGATTAATTTAGATAGATTTTTATGATAAATAATGTTTTAAATTATATTTAGGGTACATAAATAAATCAAAAATCCAATAAATGTTTCCATATTTAGGGATTTTAAGACATTACCTTTTAATTGTAACCTATTTCATTATTCTACCTATACCGTGGTAAATATTTCTTTTTACCATGGTAAATTGTTTATGATTGAAAATGAAAATAACCTTACTAAAAAATATATAAATTATTTTTCCAAATATTTAATCCATTTTACAAAATTAATTTCATAGAATTGGATAAAATATATTTAAAATTAATCTCATGGATGCAACGAGAAAACTTGTTTTTAATGTAAAAAATCAAATGTTTGAAATGTTTTATATCTAATTTCAATGTAAAATTGATTAAAATGAGTTAAATTGGACTTATTTATATGCATTTTAACTAATTATAATTTTAAATCAATTTAAAATATAATTTTAACGTTATAAATATTTTAGATGAAAAGTCAGTTTTGAATTAAAATGCAATATTTTTCACTATTCATCAAAAAATGAAACTTTTCAGAAAAATGACAAAAACTCAACCTAAGATAATATTGATTTCCTAATTTAAAAAATGAAGATTATTTTTTCAAATAAAATTTATAAATTTTTCAAAATTTATTTTTAAAATATGTGCTCTAATTAAAGGCGACAATGTTCTCTTTTAGAAGAATATATCATTTTATGCTTAAAATTGGAATTATTATTATTTTAAGCATATAAAACTTATTGGATGAATTAAAAAAATATTGAATATATAACATATAAATTTCATTAATAACTTTCAATAATAGTGATTAGTTTAATTTATTAATATAAAATGACATTATGGGAATAAAATTGTTTTTTTATAAAATCACATCCTTTATATTTAATTTTTTTATTATTATTTATAATTAATTGGTAAACAATGAATTAATTTTATAAAAAAGTGTCAAATATATTTTAATAGTTTATTCTATCTCATTAATTCAAGTCATTCCAACTTCTAGTTGATAACGATTGTTTTAAAATAATAATATTTTGGAGTTCATTTAAGCTCGGTGTTTTGTGAAATGTAAGACATCAAAGATATTAAATTTATTTTTAAAAATTAAATTTTCCAAAATCTTGTGGTGTTAGAAGTAATGAGTGGGTCTATGATTTATATATACACTTGATTCATCAACAACTCTCATGAGACAAATTATTAAACTAACATTAAATTGGTTTCTGTTATATACATACCCAACGATTAAACTATCTTGGTACAAGGTCTAGATGGTATAGATATAATGATGTCTATGATCATGAAATAAAATATTAATCATTTAATTCATTGATAATTTAGTCATTTTTATCCATGAGATTAAAACATTTATATTAACCATGGATTCATTTTAAACTCAAGTTATTAATTAAAAGGAATATTCTTTTAGTTATTTACCTTTCCATGTTGATTTTTCCTTATTAAATCATAATAGATTATTTTGTACCTAACTCTTACTAAGAATATGATATCACAATTTATTTTGTTTATTTTCCCCAGGTTATGAAGAATGATATTAAGAATAATATCAAAGATTTAAGAATTTTTTTATGCTATGTATTTTATATTTTTATTATAATGTGATAATCATGTCTGTGTCAAGTTCTTCAAGACTAAAAAACCAATGAGTCCTTTAGGATCAGATCCTTTGTATCTTATAAAAATTTAATAAAGTATACGTCGGATCTAGGTTACTATAGTTGGGTTTGTTACAGTTGGTATCATAAGAATTTATGTATAAACCTTGAGAACTATATTTTAGAAAAATATAGCTAACATGAAAATTTTAATAATCCCTTATAGTATTTGATATATTTTACCATTGCATGGATTTTACTTTATGTATCAATATTCATGATGATAATGAGCTAAGTCATTTTGTGTAATTATTTAGTGATGGTGCCTAATGGAATAAATATAATCAACACTCATGGAAAATGTAGAGATTTCCCAGCTGAGCAAGCCAATACAACTCATATTAGAACTGAGCACTTCATGACTATATTAGGGTAGATTACTCAAGTTATAATGAATAACCTTACTCAAATAGAGTAATATGTTTTTCGAAAATTTTATTCTCCTATGTTGGATCATTTTATGCTATACAAGCCTCCATCATTTAGTGGAAGTATTAATCTATTGGTAGCTAATAAATAGATTTAGTCTCTCAAAAAAAATTCGAGGATTTGGAATGTAATGAAAATGAAAGTTTATTCTATAAGTGTATTTTTTGAAAGGATATATGGTTCCATAGTGGTCATTGATTAGAAACACTAAAGGGAATGAGGAAATAAAAAAACATGGAATGGAGAACTTTTAAGTTTTTCTTTTGAGAAATACTTCCATCAAGAATAGTAAGGTAAAATAGATATAAAGTTCCTTAATTTAAATAATAAGTAAGAATAAAGTATGGAAGATTATGATGTTAACTTTTCAATATTATCTAGACATGATTTGGACTACATACGTAATTCTAAAAGAATGATTATTCATTTTTATGATTGGATTAAGCAGATTCTCTGAAGGGCTCTAGTTTCTCAAAAAAATCATCATATGATGATATATAATTGAGGTCCATTAAGATAAAGATTCAATTTTATTGATCATATATATTCAAGGGAAATAAATAAAATAAGAGGGTGGTTAAACATCAAGAAAACATTTAGGGTTAAAAGAAGAATAAGATAACTAAATAATTTTCATCAAACAAAAATTGTGCAAAGAAACATAATAGAAAATGATTGAATGGTATGGGTGTTTTTTACAAGTGTATTGATAAGGGTCATCATGATAATGAATAGAAGGGGAAGAATGAGAACAATACTATTTAGTGCTTCAACTATAAAGAAATAGTGAATTATTTAAACCAATGTCCCAAGAATCCTGGGAATCTATTACAAAATGGGCCAAGGGAAAAAGGCTTTGATTGTGTGATCACTACATAAGAGGTTGAAATTCTCAATGATGTGGTGGTAGATTCTTTAATCATAGCCTCAAATTTAGAAAATTATTTATTTGAGAGTTTATCTTCTCACTCTATTATATCTACCCTATTTTCCAAAAAATATATATATTTCTATAGTGCCTTAATAATGGAGTTTTTAGTTTAAACATCTAGTGAAAATCTCACTGTATCAAGATTGTGTAAATAAATTACCATTATAACACATAAAAATTCCCAATTTTCTAAATTTATTATTATACATATAGTTTATTTTGATATATTACATTGTATGGATTGGATTTAAAAATATAATACTATTTGTTTTTTTGAAAGTGTAGGTAAATTATGATTTGTGACGAGGATGTATAATTCCTTATCATTAGTGGGAATACTTCATCATTTCAATCATGTGAAGATCCACCCCTAGTAGATCTTTTGAATTATATTCTTCGGGAATAATAGTAGAAATAATCTATAGATTGAAAATATCAGCTTCAAATTGAGAATATAATTATTGTATAGGAATACATTGATGTATTTCCTACAGATTTACCTGGATATCCACCAGGGTGTGAAGTTGAGTTTTGTATTGATTTAATCCCTAATAAAATAACCATATAAAAATTCATATATAATGTACACTATGGAATTAGTGTAGTTAAAGAAACAACTACAGGATTTTTGTGGTAAGAGATTTATATTCCCTAGTGTTTCACTTTAAGGAGTCCATGTTCTGTTTGTTAAAAAGAAATATAGATATATGAGGTTGTGTATTGATTATAGGTAAATAAATTCAATTAAAATAAATAACAACTATCTTAGTCCTTATATTGATGAATTATTTGACCAACTTCACAGAGCTCAATATTTTTTAAAGATTTAATTTCATTCTAGGTATCATCAATTTCGAGTGAATAAAGATGATATTAAAAAGATAGTATTTAAAATGAGGTATAGACATTATGAGTTTATAGTAATACCCTTTTTATTGAGAAATTAAACCTCAGTTCTTACAGATCTAATTAATAGAGTATTCAAGGAATATCTTGGTAACTTTTGTGTGGTATTTATTGATGATATCTTGGTGTACTCGAAAATCCATGAGGATCATGAGAATCACTAGAAGATCATTCATGAGAATATAAAATGAAAATATTTAAATGGTAAATTTATAATGTGTAAATTGTGGATTTAGAAAGATTCTTTTCTCAGCCATATTGTATTCACGGATGGAATCTCAGTTGATCCTATGAAAAAAAACATTCATGGAATAGGATACACAAACAAACATAACTAAGGTACATAGTTATATTTTTTGGGAGGATACTATCATAAATTTTTAAAAACAAATTCCTAATATATAACCCATTAACTAAGACTATAAGTAAAGGGTTTAAGTTAATATAGACAAAGAAATGTGAAGAATATTTTTTTGAATAAAAGAAGAGGTTGTTGAATGATCCAATTTGGAATATTCTTCCAGGAAATGATGGATTTGTGATATATAGTGATGCATCAAATAAGGGACTTGGTGGTATCTATATATAGACTACTAAATTTATTTTCTATGTTTCAAAGAAGTTAAAGTCTCAGGAATTGAACTATCCAACTCCTGATATTGAGTTGGAATATGTAATATTTTCTTTAAAGATATAGACTCATTATATTTATAGTGAAATACATAAGATATACAAAGATCATAAGAGTTGGAAATACATATTTTCACAGAAAGAACTAAACATGAGGCAAATAAGATGTCTCAAGCTACTCCAGGATTATAAATTCTTAATACACTACCACTGAATAAGGGGAAATAAGGTAGCGGATGCATTAAGTAGGAAAGATCATGAATCCCAGACCAAGACATGTATTGAGAGGGACCCTATGTTTATGGATTTAGTAAATATAGATATGGAATTATTAAGGAATGGGAAACATCCCACATTTTCTAAATTAGTTTTAAATCATATTTATCAGAAAAGATAAAGATTTATCATCCTAGTGATGAGAATTTTGAAAAGAAAATTAAATCTGTGAATTATGGGAAATCTTTAGACTTCATAAATGAAGATGGAATTATAATATTTAGGAGGGTATTTATTCCATATATACTTGAGATTAAAAGTTAATTACTAGATGATGATCATAGCTTGAATTTCTATATACATCCTATAATCACAAATATATATAAATATTTTAAGTAACACTTTTGGTGGGATAAAATAAAGTAGGAAATTACTCATTATGTGTTCATATTTTTAGTTTGTTATCAATTGATTGTTGAGAGTCAACATCCTAGAGGAGTCAGAAAACCCCTACCCATTACTATGTGGAAATTAGATGATAGTAATTTGTAATTTGTCACATACTTGACTTCTTTTAAAGTTATTTTTCATTTAATTAATATTATTGATTTTTTTGTGGGGGTTTCTCAAGTATTTTTTGGAGTAAAGTGCTTTTTTCTGGATTTGGGCCAAACCGTGAGCATATTTCATGTTTTAAAAACAATTTTTTTTTATAAATTCTTCATTTTTCAACATTTTACATCCATTACACTTCCCAATTGGCATACCATGGTATATAAAAACCACCATATATATATATTGAATTCATAAGAATCCATAATCATGATTGATTTGGGTTTTTTATTGAGGTATTAGGCCATCCGAAAATCCCATTTTCAATATTAAATAAATAATTATTTAATGTCTCGTTCAATTTTTAATTTTTTTTAGTGACTCTAAATATCACCCTAGACCACATACCCATGGCGTACCCCCATTCTCTTCTCCCCCTCTTTGGAGATTGTATTCATCGTGAATTAGGTCAAAACTTCTCTGGATTCCTCAAATCATCTAGATTTGATGAGGTAACTTTTTTTCTTTCATAAAAACTTAAATTTTCAGTCTTTTCCTCCCATTTCATTACTCAATTGACCTCCCGGGCCTCATTAGTTCCTCCCTTTCAGTTTTTGTTGCTTGGAGATTCAACCTTTGGTGGATTTGGGGCGATTTATTCAAGATCTTTCAAGTAAGTGAATTCCTTTTTGGTATCTTCCATCTTCTTTTGGTTTTTTTCCTTTTCTTGAAATTAACATTTTTCCAGAATCTAAGTTTAGTACCTAGGGTTTGATTTTGTGTTTCTTAGTTCAAATATTGTGGTTTATGGTTTTTTTTCTATCACCTTGTGGTGCGGCGGTGGTGCGGTTGATGTTTGGAAACAAGATTTGGGGGTTTTGGCACAAATGGTAGGTGATTCCATGTGAAATCATTTCATGATGAGTTATAATGATTTATTTACTTATTTTTCATGTTCCTAATATGTGTTTTGTGGTTCAAAAACTTTTTTTGATGAATTTGGTTAAGGTTTTAATTTTATAGTTTCATTTTTCTTTAAATTGGGTGATTTCCATGTGTAACTCTTGTTGTATTATTTGGGTTATTTTATAACATATGCAAGTGGTTTATTAAATGTTGTTTGGGATGAAAATTATACTTTGGTAGGGTATTGGTGTGATTTGGGGTTTAAAAGAGGGTTTTTGAATGGATTTTAGGTGCAAAGTCTTGTCGTGCTTCTTGAAAGTGTTCTATGAAAATTCTAAATGGGTTAATGAGTTACAAAAAGGGTGTAAAGGATGTTTATGTACTGTTTTGGTGGGTTTATATTCTTAAAACGAGATTTTAAATATAAAGTGGTTATTTGTGATGTAAAAAGTTTTAAGAATGTTTTATAATTTTTTAAGATGGTTTAGTGAAGTGTGAAGGAGGTGAGACACGTGTTGGAGGCTATTTTCGTGTTAGTATAGTTTCAAAATAAATTTAAATGAAAACATGGATTATATTACATGTGTGATATACATATTAGTTGTTTTGTGTGTGTGTGAATTTTAATTTTTATTTTCATGTGAAAATTTTATTTCATGGTTTTTGGAACTTGTTTGAGCATAAGAGAGAATACCAGGGTATCTAGGTGGGTGGTTCTGTATTTGTATGCTAGTGATCTCGTGGGGTTTGGCCGCAGTTTCACGTAGAAAGTTTGATGATAAAAACACTAACTAAACTGTGATGATGATGATGTTTGGGGAACACTCGGTTATTTGTATGATCGATATGGGTGGCTCATGTGCATGAGAATGGATATTTGTATGGTTACTTTCACCGAGATACGAGGTACCTAAGACCCACAGCAAGTTAGTGCCTTGGGGTTATTTTTTGTTTCTTGTACTCATTAGATAATTTATCCTTACCATCAACATACGGTATTCTTGGCTAGAAAATTCAGTAGATTTGGCATTCTATATTAAAAATGTTGATTTTTTAAATTATCCCACTTGAAAACTATTTTTATTTAAAGTCGCATCTATTTAAAATTCTCATTAGCATTTCATGTTTATGAAAACTTGTAATCTTTTCATCTTTGATTTTTTTTCACATAAAATCCTTTAGTGGTGCCATACTACTAGTTTTTTTTATCACACCCTACTTACACCCTTGGGTGTAAGTATACTTGGTTATTTTTGTCACAGGTTTGGGTATAGTTTTTTTTCAATGGTTCAGTTTTTTAGCCATCCTTCGTGATACAGTGCTGTGGAGATGGCATGAGAGCGGTGACTCTTGCCATGAGGAGGTTCATAGGCTGTCCATTTTGGGTTTCTTTAGTTATTATAGCCTTTTATAATTGTTTTAAATTTTGTAATTCAATTGTGATTTTTTTAAATATGGTTTGTTTTTAAAAACCTTGATTTTTTATATTAGATTTTTTTTGTTGTTTTATACTTATAAAACATGGGTAAATCATTCCCAATTTACATTATGTGATACCTGGGAACTTGTACTGGCCTATGGGGATTTGGAACACCCTTCGGGCCTTATCATAGACTATGCCGGGTTCCAGTTTTGATGGCGACCAGATCTGGTTCGTGAAAAAATGGTATCAAAGGAGGTTCAGGTTCACTCTTTGGGTCATGTTATTTGGGGAAGAGTCAGGATAGTCTAAAGCTAGGATATTTGAGACTTAACATTACGATTATGGGTAGTGTTCCTAGACAGAACACCTCATGATGTGATTCAATTCCCCAGGGGATGTTTGGATTTATCTGAGTCCTTTAGTTTTCATAATTTGATGATGATTTGTGGAAATGAAAAGAGAGTTGGGCTAATGGTCACAGTGAGCTCACAGGGCCTGGAAGACCATGTGGAGCCGGGGATATTTCCATAGAACACTCTTTATAAAGGTGAATTTTTTAGCATTTGGCTGCCAACCATATGTCCATGTCACCCACCGAAACCAGTTTCCTCTTGCATTGTCTTGTGTCCTTTAGTTTTGGAATCTTGGAAGATTGGTTTTAAATAAAAAATTAATTGGTTTTAAGAAGCATAAAGTTTTGGAGTAGTTATTTTCTAATAAAGAGTGAATGGTTTGATTTTTGAAATAGTGGAATGGAATTTTCAGAATTATTTGGAAATGGAAAATGGTGTGTTTACACCTCTTTTCAAAGAAAGAACTATGTTAAAGTGAGTTTTGAAAAACTCTTCCCAATAGATTTTTCTAAACTACTAAAAGGTGTTTTAATGGGATGGAATGTTTTGGAGGTCATGTGTGGAGTTTGTAAGTGGATTTTTATTCAGTAACTAGAGATCATTTGAAATGTTTTATAATATTTTGGAATCTTTTTTTAAAATAATAAGATTTGAGTTCCCAATTTAATAGGGATTTATGAAATGGAGTTTGTCATGAAATTAGAATTTTCTTGAAACGGGATGAAATTTTTTTAAATTAATGTACTTGAATTGAATGTGAGTCTTTATTGAATGATTCGAGATCTTTTGGAAAGTTTTATGAATCATTGAAACCTTGTTTTAAATAACAAGAGATGATTTTTCAAAGGAATGGGGGTTGATGAAATGGATTTTTCATAAAACTATGACCATTTTAAAATGGGCTGAGATTTTTGAAACTAATGTGTATGACATGAAAGTGAGTTTTCATTTGAATGATTTTTACATAATGAAAAGTTTTGTAAGTTGTAACATGGGTTTGATTTTGTGGTTAGCGGGTTTGAGAAAAAGGAAGTGTCGGTTGAATGTTTTAGTTCTGAAAAGTGGAAAGGAATTTTGTTTTAACCTTTGGTATTTTCATGAGAAACCACATGAATGGGGTTATATGGGATGATGGACGTTTAGTGGAATGGTTGGATGAGTTTTTCGATGGATATGATGAGGGTTCTTGGTGTGGCACAGAAACATGCATTTGTGAGGCCCATGGGGTACTATTGGTGGATGTACTAACCGTCAAACTGTTTTTTCAAAAAGATGATTTTGAAGGAAAACTGATGTCTTGATGACTATTTTGGGAAGGTGTGTCTTATGTGTTTTTGGAAATGTTGTTGTTGTGGGATTTTTTTATTCCAATAACCCCTCTTGTTTGAATGGTCTTTTGGGTTAGTGTTTAGTCGGTAAGCAGGGTTGAAGGGCAGGTTAGTGGTCTCTTCTGTGAAATGTTTTCAGATGCCTTTACAGTGGTTCCCTTTATGTGTTTGGATATTTTTGTGGTATGTTTGGACCAATGGACCATCTTGGTTGGGTCCTTGGGTTCTCTCATTGGATGAGGCACACCTCTATTAAGTGTTAGTTCACAACTGAAGTGAAACTTGGATTATTTCGTTGTTGGAAGATCCTCCAGTTGATCAATGTAAGGAATATTTTTCTCGAGCATTGGATATTGAGCCTACCCCATTTTTCCATTCTTGTTTTTTGGATCATCTTGTAGTTGGAGAGTGGTCGCGGGAGGTTGAAAGAGACCTTAGTTTCCTAAATCACCAGATTTGTCTAAGGAGAAAGTAGTTTGGGGTTGTTAGTGTGGATGTTTGATAAGAGGTTCTCTGGGTCCTTCATTAGTCTCTTCGAAGCGAGGGCTGATGTTAAGCCACCAGTGTGGAAAATCTTGTCATGAAATGCTATTATGGCCACTTGCTAGAATTGTGTGTTGTTTGGGGACTTTTCATAAGGTCCCTTTCAATATATTGTTTCTATCAGTCGCAATGGTCATGTTCAGTGATGCCGTGCGATTTCATGTACTCGTTTGACTATAAAGGTGAAGTTGTAAAATCTTTTATGATTATTTGTTTTGACATAAGTGTGTCTCCTTTTAAGAAATCATGACATCCTTTTTTAGAGGAAGGTGTTTATATATATCCTTCCCTCTTTCCATTTCAAATCTGAAAAAAACAAGGGGTGATGTGTGTGCATCCTCAAATCCCTTGTTTCGGTAAAATTTTGGGATATGATAATGTGAGGTTGGAGTGTGTTATGTATTGATGAACCCATCTGAGATTAGGGTATATTTTTCAAGGTACCGAAATGAGAAGTTACATCTAGGGGGTTTCCAATGCCTAAATATGAGACCAAAAATGCGTCAATAATTTGAGCTCTAACCATATGTCTCGGGGTGAAGTTGGCATGTAGTCAAGGAAATACTTGGGTCATTAAAACCTTTTGTTTAATTCCTGTCCTCGATATGAAGTATGAGAATAGATTAAACATCTGTTTTCATCATCTTTTTGCAATTGTTCTCGTTCGGTAGTAGAGGTGGGAGGACCTAATTTCCATGTTTTATCCGAATTTCATACATTCTCCCTTTGTTTTACTTCAATTTTTTTGAGAAAATCTTGAAATTTGGGCTAGGTAGATTTAAGCGCATGGTTTTCACATGGTTAGTAGTAACTGTGCACCAACCTAGGAAACCGTGTGATAAGAGACATTAGCTACAACACGGACTCCACATAGCCATGCACCTTCGCCCATGTAACTATGTGATGTTTCCCCTTTGGGCAGAATGATATACATGATTAGCGCACGGTTTCCCAAATAATTCTGACTAATTGTGTGGCTATAAAAACTCTTTAAATTTTGGGTTCCTTTCGTGTCGGTCTATGATGGTCAGTTAAGACGGTTGGTACTTATAGTGGGGACACCCACTATGATTATCATGTAAGTTATTTTAGAAAATTCTAATGATTTTATAACCCTTATGTCGTGAGTCCATTCAGGCTTCCCCCTATTAGTGTCCATATTATATCTCGGAAAAAAAATTGAGTTACCCCTTTTGGTGGGGAGTCGGTTTCTGTCTCCCCATATATGTAACTTCATTTTATCCCTAGTATTGATCTGTAAATAGGTAGTCTCCTTTGGTGTAATTTCACCTCCAACTTCCTCCTTGAGTAAACTTTGGGATTGGAGTGTGCCCAATGGTTTGTTGAAGTAAGATTGTGGTAACCCTATTCGATGTTGTTGTTCATTTAGGTAAATTACTTGAGTCTTTTTCGGATAGAGTTTGAGGTTTTTTGTTTTGGTATGATGTTTAAATGTGCTTGATCATTTTAGAAAGTTGTGTATGTTTTTGTTGGTGAGATTATTCCTTACATTATTGATCAATTGGAGGTGTTTTTTCCTTTTGGGGGTGGGAAAAACTTGGCATAGGAGTCCATTTTGGCCTTTCGGTGGGGTTTGGTTTTTCTTTTATCCTTGTTGTGGCTTTTCGAGGGAGAAATTTTTATGGTGGGGAGAATTGTCACATCCATGAATTCTTTTAAAGTTATTTTTCATTTAATTACTATTATTTATTTTTTTGTGGGGATTTCCCATGTATGTTTTGGGAAAAGAGCGTGTTTTCATGATTTTGGCCAAATCGTGAGCCAATTTCATGTTTAAAAAACAAATTTTGTTTTTCTATAAATTATTCCTTTTTCAACATTTCCCACCTATTACACTTAAAAATTTGAATCCCCTGGTATATTAAACCACCATATCTATTTGTACTTCATAAGAATCCATAATCGTGATGGATTTGGGTTTTTTATTAAGGTATTGGGCTAGCCCAAAATCCAATTTCCTATTTAAAAAAAATTATTTAATATCTCATTCAATTTTTATTTTTATTTGGTGATTATAACTCTCACCTAATTAAAATTACCCAATGAGTTCCCCATGATCTTATCCCCCTCATTTGAGCTATTATTCATCATGACTTAGGGAAAAAATTCTTTGAATTCCTCAAATCATCCAGATTTGAAGAGGTAACTTGTTTCTTTCATAACTAATTCAATTTTCACTCTTAGTTCTCCATTTTAGTCCCCAATTGACCTAATCAGCCTCATTCATGCCTCCCTATTGGTTTTGGTTTCCTGGAAATTCAACCTTTTCTAGATTTGGGGCTATTTATTCATGATATTTCCAGTAAGTGAATTCCTTCTTGGTATCTTCCATCTTCTTTTGGTTTTCTTTCCTTTTCTTGAAGTTCCTTTTTGTCCAAAAGATAGGTCTCATACATATCATTTTATTTTGAGTTTATTAGTTCAAATATTGTGGTTTAAAGTTTTTTTATCCCCTTGTGGCGTGGCAGTGGTGTAGATGGAGTTTCACACCATGATTTGGGTGTTTTCGCACAAATTGTAGGTGATTCCTTGTGTATAAATTTCTTAATGTGTTATAATGCTTGAGTTACTTGTTTTTAATGTTCCTAATATGTTGTGTGTGGTGTGAAAACTATTTTTTATGGATTTGGTTATGTTTTTAATTTTATAGTGTCATTTTTTTCTTTAAATTGGGTGTGTTCCATGTGTAACTCTTGTGGTATTATTTGGGTTATTTTATAACATATGAAAGTGGTTTATTAAATGTTTTTTGGGCTGAAAATTATGATTTAGTAGGCTCTTGGTGTTATTTTGGGTTTAAAATATGTTTTTTTACTGGTTTTTATGTGAAAAACCTTTTCATTCCTTTTTGAAAGTGTTCTATGAAAATTCTAAATGGTTTAATGAGTTGGAAAAAGGGTGAAAAGGATGTTTATGTACTATTTTGGTGGGTGTATGTTCTTAAAATAAGTTCTTGAAAGATAAAGTGGTTATTTGTGATGTAAAATATTCTGATAATGGATTATAATTTTTTTTTTGATTTAGTGAAGCGTGAAGGAGGTGTGAAACATGTTGTAGGCTGTTTTGGTGTGAGTATGGTTTCAAAATAAATTTAAATGAAAAAATGGATTATATGACTTCTGTGATATACATATGGTATGTTTGGTGTGTGTATGACTTAAAAGTGTTATTTTCATGGGAAAATTTTATTTCATGGTTTGTGTCACTTGTTTGAGCATAAGAGGGAAAACTCGAGTATCTAGGTGGGTGGATGTATTCTAGTATGCTAGTGATCATGTGGGGTTTGGCCCCTGTTTCATGTAGCAAGTTTGATGATGAAAACACTAACTAAAATATGATGATGATGATGTTGGGGGGCCACTAGTTTATGCGTATGATCCCTACTAGTGTCTTGTGTGCATTAGAATGGATATTTGTATGGTTACTTTCATCGAGATACGAGGTACCTGGGACCCAAAACAAGTTAGTGACTAAGGGATATTTTCGGTTGATTGTGCTCATTAGATACTTTATACTTATCATCAGCATATGGTATGTTTGTCTAGAAAATTCAGTATATTTGGAATTCTATTTTAAATATGTTTATTCTTTAAAGTAGCCCTCTTGAAAACTATTTTTATTTAAAGTCACATATCTTTAAAATTCTCATTAGCATTTCATGATTATGAAAACATGCAAGCTTTTGTATTTGAATGTTTATCACATGGAATAATTTAGTGGTTTAATATTATAGGTAATTGGATCATACACTATATACACCATTGGGTGTAATTATACTTGGTTATTTTTGTCGTGGGTTTGGTTATATCTTTTTGTGCCAATGGTTTAGGTTTTTAGTGGTCCTTCGTGATGCAGTATTGTGGATATGGCTTGAGGGAAGTCCCTTTTTCCATGAGTAAGATCTTGGGTAGTCTGTTTTGGGTTTTCTTTGTTATTATAGCCTTTGATGATTATTTTAAATTTTTTAATTCAATTCTGAATTTTTTTAAAATATTGTTTGTTTTGAAAAATTCATATTAGTTATATTGGATTTTTTTGATGTTTTATGTTCTTAAAACTTTGGTAAATCATTCCCAAATTTTATTATTTGATACCAGGGAACTTGTACCAGACCATGGGGATTGGAAATTCCCTTCAGGTCTTCTCACAGACCATGTAGGGTATCAGTTTTGATTGTGACTAGCTCTAGTTTGTAACAGAATTTGTAATTGGATTAACAAATACTATTAGAAAGAATGCTACAGTATGGGTTATTATTGATCACCTTTACAAATATAAACACATACTAAATATAAAATAAGATTTACCCTTTGAGTACCTCATACGACTCTATATTAATTAATTTTTAAGTCTTCATGGAAAACCTCTTTCAATTTTGTTTGATCATGATATATTATTTACAATGAAAAATCTGGAAAATTATATAGAAGGATATTAATATTGATCTTTATTTGAGAATCACATATCATCCTCAAACTATTAGTCAGTTGAAAAGGACTATTTAAACATTAAAGGAAATTTTGATATTTTTCTCACTTGAATTTAAAGGTATGTGGTATCATTATTTACCTTTTGTAGATTTTTCCTACTACAATAACTTCCATTCATGTATTCTAATAACACCATGTGAATCATTTTATGGAAAGATATGTTGCATTAAAAAATTTTGGGATGAATTTAGTGAAATTTATATTGTAATGACCAAAATTTTTGAGGAGATAATAATAAATTTAGAGACTATTTAGGCTTGCATTAAAGCAGTTAAAAGTAGATAAAATATTTATGCCTATAACAGAAGGAAATATTTGGAATTTTAAATGGAAGATCAAGTTTTCTTGAAAGTATCTTAATGTAAGGGTGTTATAAGATTATATAATAAGAGGAAATGATCCCCAGATATATAAAACCTTTTAAAATTAGGTAAATTATTGGAGTTGTGTTGTAATGGTTGGAAATACCATTGAGCCCCTCTAAAGTTCATGATGTGTTCCATATGTCTTTGTTAAGAAAGTGTATACCATAACCAATGCATGTACTCACCTATAAATAAATATAAATAGAACCTAATATATCTTAATTTTAAGATCCAATCCATATTATTGACACTAGATAGAAAGTGTTGAGGAATCATATGACTCTACTGGTATAAGTGCTTTTGATAAAAAAATAGAGAAAAGACTGTGAGAACATAAGGATGTTATGAAGAAGAACCACCCTAATTTTTTTATAAGTTTATATCCATGAAACTTTCAAGGATTTTATTTTTATGTGGTTATAATTTAATATATTAATACTTTAAAATTACACTATGTTTGATAGCATATAAAACACGCAACACTAAGCTTAACTGAACCGTTAAAAATAATTATTTAGATATAACCATTATAACCTAGCTGTTGAATTGGAATGTATCAATATTCATAAACACGTTATTAAATATAAATTAAGTTCATACTAAATAAAAATTTATTTATTAATTATTAGGAAGTAAACACTTATTTTTTAGTAAAGTCATTTTATTCTTAAAAAATGTTTTCTTCATAACTGATTTTTATTTCTTTTTTTGAGAAAATAATATAATTAATTTTTTCACTTTTGGAAAATGTATTTGATAAAATGAACTTTTTTTTGAAATCATCATGTCAAAAAAATATTAGGGGGAATATTTTGGATTTTTCTAAAAATATTTATTTTCCAATGGATAGTGAAAAATACCTCTTTTATTGAAAACATTATTTTTGTTTCAAGAATTTAAAGTGTATCATTTTATTTTAAAATGGTTTAAAATTTAAATAATTTATTTAATATTACTAATATTCCAATTAAATTCATTGGAGTAAATTTTATGGTTGAATATGGTATAAAAAAATTTTATACCTAAAAATCCATTTTTCTAAAAAACTGGTTTTTATTGTGTTTTACACTTTTATCTTAAACTAATTTACTATAATTCTATGAATTGTATATTAAAAAATAGATATTATATTTCTAATCATGATGTACTAATTAATAAAATAGTTCCCTTTTATTTTTTGTCATTATGAATAGTAACCATAGTAAATAATGGTCACTATTATAGGGGTAAATTAAATAATTTGAGTTAAAAATAATTTGATAAGGAATAAAAATGACTCTAACACTTTCATTAATTTTATTTTATGAGTATATCTCATCCGTAAACATAAAAATTTTTATTATATGATCTTTGTTCCATCGAAACTGGTTTTTTAGATTTATAATATTTTATGTAAAGAAAAGTAAAAAATTATAGTCTCTTTGTTTTATTAACTTTAAATTTTTTACATAGGAAAAACAAAGAATGTATGTTCTATTATGAATATTAATTTTAAATATAAATTATTTTAATTTATTATGCAAATTTATTTCTACTTTTTAGTTATGAAATAATTACATTAAATTTTTGTGTAGTGCCAAGACAACTTTTATTTTATTAATAAAAAAATTAAAAATACTAAAAGTAATGTAATTTTAAATAATTACTATATTCCAAAAATATTTAAATAAATATAACATTTTATTAATGTGTTAAATTATTATATTATAATTCATTATTTTTATTGATGTATTTAAAGTAAAATTAAATAAATAGTTTCGAAAATGACATTAATGATATTTTATAATAAATAATTTTTTATTAAATGATTTTAAATTCATGAAAATAATAGATTTAGAAACATGAATGAGATATGGTTTTAAAAATAAACCATGATCCTTTTATGAGTCTTTTTCATTTTATATTAACTTTTTTAACCCTCAAATGGTAGAAAACATTAATGTTATAGTAATTTTCAAAAGGGTTAACAAGGGGTTAAAACTAAAATAAAGGGGTGAAATCATAACCAAAACTTGTCCAAAATTTATTTTATAAGATTATTTAGACTTATAATTAGATTATATTATAATTATATAAATTTGGATCCAATGTTTTATGGAAAATAATTTATAATAATTTAATACTTCAAAAAAATTCAAGACAACCCCCCTAATTATAAAAGGACACCTATCATTTCTCTTATTTACACCACTTTGACCCATATAGCTCGACCAAACCCTACCCATTACTCTAATAAAAATCCTTATACATGTTATATAGATTCTTTACCTCAAAAATTACAACCCCCCTTAAAAATATATCTAAAGGAAGTATACCGAAGAAGAAGTAATCCTCTATACATACTCTTTCAAGTTTATTTCATCTTTTAATTCCAATTAAAGTTTATTACCCATCAGAAAAATAATAAATCTAGTATCATAAATATATTGAGATTTTATTATTAATGTAAAACAATATTCCATCACTTTTCTATCCTATTATATATGAAATCATTGCTCATGCGTACGTATGACTTACCATCTCCACATAATGGTGTAATTCATTTTTCATCACCACTTTACATAGATGGTTATAAAATGAAAATAATGATTATATATGATATTTATGACATAAATATTAATATGGAACTATAATATCATATAAACCTTCTTAAATTTGAATCTATTAGAAAATAATAATGTAGCTTGCACGTACGTGTGGACTACCACCTCTATAAAGTGATGTGCTCCGTTTTTCATTTAATCTTTATATACATGATAATAAGGATATATTTATGGAATATATATTATATATATCTTATAATAATAATTATATAAAGATTAAATATTAGTATCCTTTCTTTAATTCCATCCTTCAAAAAGTGAAAGAGCATTCATGCATACGTACGACCAACCGTCTGTATGAACATGGTTATTTATTTTTCTATATCTATATTTGGTAGATGAATCCAAATATATATATATATATATATATATATTATCATTAATAATATTTTAGATATGATTCAACCATAATTAAAATACAATTACCTGAACTATCGAATCAAAACATACATGAAAAACAAAGTAGTTAACACCTAAAATAATGATAATAATAAAATATTTTTAATAAATGGGTGATAAAATGTTATAAATGGATCAATTATGATACTATATATTTTTATATGGTTATTATATGTAATTATAATAATTCTAAATTTATTATAAATGAGGTTAAATCACATTTAACTAAAGGGAAATGTGAGGTAAGGGATTTACTCTTGATTTCCACTTTATTGAGACATATTTGCAATTATGTGCCTATTTAAATTATTCGGTGAATATATTAACCATTTTGGGTATTTAAGAAGAATATATATATATATATATATATTAATGATTATTAATGATTCAATTCAAGTTACTCTTTCAATTGTATTCTTTAAAAGAAAATTCCATATTATTTCTCTTCTTGATTGGGTATATTTTTCTTCCATTTCCATATTTTTGAAAATTATTTTTAAAGAATAATTTTTATTTAAAAAATAATTTATAATGGATATTTTATGTTATCCTTGAATTTTTACATAGTATGAAAGTAATATTTAATATATTTTCCAGAATTTATCTATTTCTAACATTCTTTACAAAGAAATCAAAATAAATGTTTTTGTTCAATTTATACATAGTTAATAGACTTTTCCACCACCATAACAATTTTATTGCCTTTAGACTCTTTTATAATATTTCAATGATTTTTCAATGTAAAAAACTTCATAAAACCTATTTTCTCCATTTTTTATTATTCTTAAAAATACTTTATTTTGTTACAAAATCTACTTTTTTGATGGTTGTATCTCATCTCTTGATTAATTTGGTATATATTAAATTTATCTTAAAATTTTCACTTTCTTGAGATCATTGGGCATCAAATTTTTTTAAATATAATTAATTTTGGTATCATTCATTTGATTATTACCGAAAAAGTATACCTTTTTACATAGGGTGTTTTAATTTGAATTTTCTTTAGTTAATTAGGAAAACCCTTGATAAATTCATATTATTTACTCTATACGTATATTTATTGATAATGTGTATTTTTCATAAATTAAATTTATTATTCAATATATGAGGAATTCATTAGAAATGCAGTGATGTGTGGGGACCATAATTATGTATCCCCTTAATGCATAAATAGGTCTTATGAGACAAATCAATAAGCTAGCATTAAGTGGGTTTCTAGTAAATACCTAACCATTAATTAAAAAACCTTGGAGAAAGATCTTTGTGGTATAGATATCATGATTTATGAGACCATGATGTCCAAAATTAAGTATTTACTTCATTGATAATTAAGTCATTATTATCCATGAAACTGCATTGATATTATATATAGATTCATTTTGTGATCAAGTAATTGATTAAATAGAATGTGATTTCAGTTGTTTACCTTTCCATATTGATTATTAATTATTTATTCATGATAGTTTCCATTTTACGAAACTCTTATTGAAAAATTGATCTCACCCTTTATTTGCTTTCTTTTCACTAGGTTATGAATAAGGATATTATAAATAATATCAACAATTCATGAATGTTTTTTATTCTATTTATTTAATATTTACATTGTAATAATGGAATCATGTATGTATCTGGTTCTTCAAGCCTACTGAACTATTCAATCATTTTTACCAATGTAATAAAGTAGGCACCGAATCAAAATCACTGGAGTTTCAGTTGTTACAAAATGGGTTTCATAAAAATATTTTCATTATAATCATAAACCATATAGAGAAATAATAATGGTGGTATAATTATATCATATCCCTAGTAAATCTTATGTTTCATAAAAAGATGTAATCTTAGATTAAAAATTCCTTCAAGAGATCACTTGGGATTTTTCTTGAAGAAAATACCATTTTCACTTTGAAAACACATATTTAAAATCTAAAACATTACCAAATATTAAGGAAAACGTTTTATTTAAAAACTGATCAGTCCTAATGGTGGGAAGTATTTTTAGTACCATGTACATAAAAACAAATATTACTTTCATGTTTTCAATAAAATGTCAAAAATAACTCATTTATAAAATGACTAGAATAATACATCTAAAACATTTTAAAAAAACATTAGAAAATGGATTTAAAAAACATTGTATAATATTAGTAACATTATTGAAAATATTTTAGAAAACATGTATATGGAAGAAAAATTATTTTCGATTGAAGAGAAAAATAAAGATGGTTTTCCTCAAAAAACACTCTTTTGGAATCATCAGTTATTGAAGAGAGGAAAATGAAATGAAAATTTTTAATATCCATAAATAATAAAAGGATAATAAAATTAATTATTTTCATTAGTTTTTGATCATAAAATTTCATCATTAGAAACTTAATCATAAAAAATCATAGTAAACAATGATATTATTACATAAAACTCTTATCACTTTGGTAACATTCAAATAAAATAATCAAGAAAGATAGAACATTAGATGGAAATTTATATCCCCATAATTTTAATTGGAATAGTTATAAAATAAATTCATAATAAGTATATACACCAAATAAAATAAAAAATTGATGAATATGGCATGTGTCTCATGAAATTAAAAGTGTGCCAAAAATATCTTACCTCATGTTTCACTTACTTTAAAAGAGATTTTACCTTCTATATAATAAATAGATATTTTTTGAAATTTCTATAATATTGTCATTTAAATACTTATAATATAATATATTATCCTCTTATACAATTTTAGCACCCATTTATTAAAAACACTTTATTAAAATCATCATTTTTGAATACTAACTATTTGGTTTTTTTAAGAGAATTTTAGTTTGGTAGTTATGATACTTGTAATTTTTTTATGGTTACATTATCCTTAAAATTTTAATAATGATATAAATATAATATATATTCATCCATAAAATTTATAGATATAAAAATGAATTACATTTTTCATGAATACGTTAGGTCGTACGTACGCGTGAACGTTATTTTCACTATTTAACGGATGGAACAAAAAAAGGTAGATAAAAATTCACCTTTAAATAATTATTTTTATAGCATATATATAATATATATTAATTAAAAATATCCTTATTACCAACCATGTAAATTTTAATCATAAAATGAATCACACCGCTTCTTGGAAGTGGTAGTCCTCACATATGCATGGGCAACGTTATTGTTTTCCAATGAATATGAACTTAAAAAGGTATATATGATATTATGATTTAATAAAAATTATTATATCATAAATATTATATATAGAAATTAAAACCATTATAATAAACATTCATAAATATGGTGATATAAAACAAATTGTATCGCTATGTGGAGTCGGTGGTCTGCATGTATGGTCATGTCATACTTTCACTTCTCATTTGATGAAATAAAGGGTGGTTATTTCTGGTTACATGGTAATAATAAAATTGTATTATATTAAAGTTACATAAATTATTATTTTATTATGAATACCATATATTTAGATGAGTTATAAGAAGAAATAAATTCAAAGACTTTGGGAAAGATGATTACCTCTTCTTTGGAAGGCCTCATTCAGATCCTTTCTTAAGGAACCTTAGAATGGTATTTTAAGATGTAAAACACCTCTAATTTCTGGATAGGTGATTTTATAAAATAATTAGTTTTGTTTTTTTCTATATATATTGTTCCAATTGGTGTGAATAAAAGAGATATTGGGTATCCTTTCATAAGGGACGGAACGGATATACTTGGAATTAATAAAAAGAATAAAATATAATTAAGTCATTCTCAAGAAAAATGCTTTAAAATGGTTATAGATTCAAATAAAAAATTAAATGTTATAAATATAATCATACAATTACATTAATATTGGTTTTTTTTCATTTTAAACCTTATCTTTTAGTTTAACGACTCTACTAATAAATTTTAACCTTAACTCTCGTAACGAATTCTTTAATCTTAATGGGTTGTAATTTTACTTATAAGATTAAAATTGGATCATAAATGGAAAAGGGGTGAAACTTTTTACCAATTATCATCATAATTTTTTTTAATTAATTATTTTTTATTTATTTATAAATAATTTAATAAAATATTATTTTTCAAAAAATATCATTTATTTCGTTTTTGAATCTATTCATTTACTTTGACATCAAAGTCACCAAGATAGTTATCAGATTAAAATAAAAATATTTTATGAATCTCTAAAATTTTTTATTTATCTAAAAAATTGATACAACACAATAACTCTTCCAAATTTTATTAATTTTAATATTTTTTAAATCATTTATTTTATATTTCTATTAATTGAATAAATATTGTGTTGTTGTTGTGTGATTATTTAAGGGAATTATTCAATCATTAAAATTTATAAATAAATTCACATAATAAAAAATTATTATTTCAAATTATCATTTATAACCTAATTTAACATATTTTTATTCTTATGAAACAATCTTGGAGATGTTAAAGTTAAGAGAGTGACATTTTGGAATTTTCTCTACTTAAAAAAATATAAATTTCATTATTAAGGGAAAATGGTACCAAAATTCCATATCTTCAAATTTTTGATGTATATGTTCTAATTTATTCCATTAAATTAAATAAAGGTATGTTTTGAGTTGATTTTGAGACTTTATCTCACGGATTTAACCCTATTTTACCCATTTTACCCCTACCAAGGTGAAAAATATTTACCATAGTTACTATTCATACTCACAAAAAAATGGTTCTGTTGACCAAATTCCAACCTCATTATTCTAAATATAGTGTCCATTTTTCAATATTAAATCTATATAATTGTAATAAAATAATTTTAATAAAAATGAGTAAATGACAATAAAACACCATTTTTAAAAAATGTTTTTATAAGCCTAAAAATTAACTTATATCAAAATCGTCAATATTTCTAATTTAAATGGATTTAATTACAATACTATAAATAAAATTTATCATATTTAAATTTAAGACTAAATTTAAAATGTAATCGTTCCATTAAATTACTTGATTTAATGAAAATAAATGACATTATTTGAAAAATCTATATATTTCACTATTCACTAAAAAATCAATCATTTTAAACAAATCCTCAATTTAAACCCGGATTTAATTTAGTATTATGAATTCAAAAAATATTTCCTTCTTAGAATATTTATTTTATAAAATAGTTATAAATTAATTTAATATTATTTAACAAAATGTAATAAAAACAATTTTTGAAGAAATCATATTTTTGAAATATAAATTAACTTTACTAAAAAATCAGTACTTATATATTATGTATAAACAAACATATTTTAATTAATTAAAAATATATATATTTCATTAATTTGTTAATTTTATTCCTACCTATAAATTTAATGGTTATGTTATTATATATCGCACTATGTTTTATGCTCAATGTTGCATGTTAATAAAGCTATTGAACACTTACAATTTATGTAAAGAGAATTATAATATAACATATTGGGGTGTTAAATTATACTCCTTTCAATAAATTACACCATAAAAATATTTATCTTGCAAAAAAAGGTTCAAATTTTCAAAATACCTTTGCTAAAAACCCACATTATATAACGGGGTAATAAAAGATCCTCTAAAAAGGGGAAGTGGGAAATGTAATGGTTACCCAAAATAACAATGATCAGGTTCTTAGATAAAGATAACATTAGTGGGAAGTTAAAATATATACATTTAGGAGAAAAATAACATCCAAGGACTAATATATAGTGATATATAATATGGTCATGAGAAATTTAATGACTATAAAATCATAAATCTTTGAGGGGTGAAAAGACCATTAGTTCATCAGAAATAAAGGTAAAAGGGTAAATTTTTTATTTCAAGATATTTTTCATAAATTTGAAGAACTATTTTACTATCAAGAGAGGGTACATGATAAAATATACTTACTTGATTTATTTCCATTTTATATGAAAAATTATATCCTTTGGTTGTGCTTCAATAAATTCCACTTATATATCATCTCTTACTCCATGAAATGGATATTCAAGGTGTATTTTTCATGTCTGAAGAACTAAAATTAACATTTAAAAAATCGTAAGATTCATAAGTCATTTATTCAACCTCTAATATTTACCCAAAATAAAATGGTTATCATATGTTATCCAATATGGATAAACAAAATACATTAATCTCTAGAACCTCAATAATGACAGCCAAATTTCAACTTAATTAATTCCATAAAGAGATAAACCAGAAGACTCCTCCAAAATATGTCGGACCAAATTCAATATGAAAAAATCCAAAAAAAATTATCACATATTTTTTTCAAGATTAACTTTTACATTTATCCCTAGAAAACGTAAAGTATCTCATAATGTCACATACCAGAAATGTGAATACCTTGGTTATATTAAAAAATTATAATAACCTAAATCTCCAAAAACCTCAATCAAAACATATATACTTCAAAAAAATAAAAAAAATATTTTTATCTCAAATAAAATAATAGTCTAATGAATGTATAATATAAATCCAAAAAAAATAAACTTCATCAAAGATGACCTAAATCAAATTGTCATCAAATCAATAATTGAATTCAAGGTTACCAAAATTATCCCATTTAATTCATCAATTTAAATCATCTCTTCATCAAAACTAAACATTATTAACCCAACATTTGGAACATATTACGGGTTTTCTTTACCTTAATCATGTTTTCTACAAAAAATGACATTACCAACAAATAACTTTTCTTAATTATCAATACCATTCAACATAAGTATATAGGGTGGTATATGAGTGGTTAATAGACACTATAATCCTGTATGAAACCCAGGATCAAATCCTATTGGAGGGATATTTCAAGGTAATATATTTGTACGATAAAATTACTATAGAAGGTATTGTTTGGTATTTTAGTATCCAAAACTATTAATTTTATTTGGGACTTTGGACCACCACTTTTACCTTATAGGCTACAAGGCCTTTGATCCACTATTGGTCTTCAAGACACAGGGCTATAGGATACCTCATGCCTCTGGGACATGGGATTTTAGGACATAAGACCATGAAGAGGATTGAGAATACCACAATTGAAAAGGCCCTAGAAGAAGATTAAGAGCATGTAGAATCCATCAGATCATAACTAACTAGATTGGACATACAAGAGGGTATGAAAATCACCATCTGTACCTGGCACCATATAACTCTGCACTAGGTAATTCTAGTTGATCATCCATACAAGGTGCAGAGCTATAAACCTTCAATGATGCAGATTATAGGTAGGTGTGTTTCTAGAGAATTCAGGTATTTGGTCCTTCGGGGTCATGTATTGGGAATTATTCCTCTAGGCCTTTGAGTCACTTTCTAGGTCATGTACCTATGGAAATATGGGTTATGTAAGTGTTCCCTCTCAACCATGTTAAAAATGGGTATTATCCAAAAATAAATAAATAAAATTAAATGTCTTTGGGGTGGATTGACCACTAGTACCCTGCAACATATTCTTTAAAATCCTTAAATAAAAACTACAAAGGAAACAATCGTTATACATTTAATCATTATTATAACCATAATATTAATTATATAACACTTATACAAAATAATTATTGAATACAAATACATACACACTTCAATACTTAAATTTCAAACTTTTTGAGAACATAATTCCTTTCTTGGTCTACGAATAAATCCTTAGATTAGTTCATTGAATCAAATAATTTCCAAGTTCCCCACACATAATACATTAAATTACTTGGCAATTCATTACTCAATGAACTTAATTTCCACACATATTCCCCTTCCTTTGAGATATTCTCTACGATTATTATTCCCACATTCTTGACATGAAGAAAATTAAACATTCCTTATTCTATGGTCATTACCACATAAGCTTTCATTAAATTATATCTTCATATCATTTTATGTGTTATAAAACTCACTAAAGTTTACATTGTTAATCATATATTAAAATATCTTATTATAAATGATCATAAGGTTTCTCTTTCTATTTACTATTTCATTTAGTTTCTCATGAGGAAAATCATTCTATTATTCATAACATTCACCATTAACATGAATCCTCCTAGTTACAGTCATTGTGTAAAACCAAAAATCATTACGTGAGAAAAAATAATCATAATTATAGATCTTAAAAAATAATATTTAGAATGTATAAATCGTGACACCTTCCTTCCAATCTATGACACCTTAGGTTTATCCTAGGTTATACTTTCTTATCATCTAAACAAATCCATCATAATTTTTCATAAAGAAAATTTGAATTAACTCAATAATATCCCTTAGGAGTGTCAAACTTGGTGTGTAGTAAGGGCACATTCACTATGAACCAGAATTATGGTTGAGATATACTTTACAAACTCTTCATAAAGCTATTAACCCTAGATATATTTGTGCCAAAACCATATCCACTTATAGTTTTCATACACAGATGTATTGGTAGAAATAATACGTAATCTATATCTTACCAAAACTTTATGGTGTTATCCAAGAATTAGGATCGTCCCCTTGGATTTCACTTAAGTTTATTATCCCTAATTTAAAAAGATTGACTAAACCTTGTTATGATACCAACTATAGTGAACCATACTTTTTATTCATAAATATTAAATATTTTTAGCTGAATACTCAATATATAACATTATTATCTATGCTAAAATTGAAAAGTTTTTGTATATTTGGATATTAGATACATAATTCTCTTATTTCATGAAATATCTCTCATTTTTACCATAGAGAACACTTCGTTGGTATATAATACATAAAACCTATACTCTTAACCTGAGGAAGTAAAAACATAAGAAACATAGAGCTCAGATTCTTGGTAATGGTAAACATATGATATATCAATCAATGATCATACATGAGCATGCAATAAGCGTAATAGTATGAGATCATGATCATAAATTCCAAATTTTATCCCCAATAATTCATAGATAAAAAACATTATTTTTGGTATAAAACTCTATCACAATGAGATTAAATATTAAAAATATTCTAGAATCATCAATAATCATTCATGATCCATGCTTTTATAATATAGACATAGTAATGTTTGAAAAACATAATCTTATAACATTGTAAACATGTATAAATAGATAAATGTTCACCAATTAAGTTAAGGAGATGAAATCAAATCCTCACATAATTATATAGACAAGAAATCAAGTCTAATCATAAACTAATAGACATGAAAACCAGTTCTATACATAATTTTATAAACATGAAAACCAGGTCAATGTATAAAATTGTGAGCATGAAATCAGTTTCATGCATAATATATGTATCTCAAGAGTTATCCATATTTACCTAATATATTACAGAGATATAATGGATCCAACCATCACATAATAATAATCCATTCAAATTTGTTCCATAATATCATAAATCATTTATAGTATATCATAACCTATGGAAAATAAATTGGTTTTATAAGCATTTCAACATTTCATCATAGCATAACCCATGGAAAATAAATGGGTTTCATAAAAAAATAATCATACTCATAAATCATCCATAGAAATAATAAGGATTTTATCATTGAATTTTATACCTATTAAATCTTAAGAAACATCAAAATAACTCATCTTAGATAAAAAATTTCTTCAAGAGATCACTTGGAATGTTTCATGAGGAAAATAACATTTTATATTTGAAATAACATTTAAAATATAAAAAATTCCTAAATATTAAGGAAATAATTTTCTTTAAAATTAATCTTGGAAACTTATTAAGGAAGCTTTAAATCATTGACTGGTTATGATGGAATGAAATTATGTTCATGTCATGTAAGTAAAAATAAATATTCCCTTAACATTTTTGGTAAAAATTCAAAAGTACCACATTTGTCTAATAATAAGAATATTCCATTTAAAATATTTTTATAACATAAAAATCAATAAAAATAAATTTAAACAATAATTTTATATTAGTAAAAACATTCTTGAAAACATTTTATAAAACATGGATATTGAATAAAAATTATTTTTTCTTGAAGTGAAAAAGAAAGTCATTTTTCTTTAAAAATAAATTCTTTTATATCTTAGGTTATTACAGAGAGAAATATGAAGAGAAAAAATTTAATCTGTATAAATAATCATATGAGAATATAATTAATGAGTTTCTTGAGTAGTGGATCATAAAATTTCGTTATTTTAAACTTAATAAAAAAATCCTGGTAAATAATGAGATTATAGGATAAAACATTTTCCACTTCTGTAACTTACAAATAAAAACCTTATGAAAGATAGAAAAATATATAGATTATATATCAATATAATTTTCATGATAATAATCATAAAATAAATTCTTGGTTAGTTTATAAACCACCTAAAATAAACAATTGGTGAATATGGTATGTGTCTCATAGAATTAAAAGTGAAATGAAAATACTTTACATCGATATCAACTTACTTCAAAAGTAATTTAACCTCATATATAATAAATTTTAGTTTAATATAATTATATACCATATTAATCTACATACTTATAATATCATATATTATCCACTTATAACATTTTAGCATCCAATTGTTCACAACTCTATTAAAATCTTCGTTTCCAGATGTTAATTATTTTGTTTTTTTATGAGAATTTTGGTTCGGTAGTTCTGGCCCTTATACTTTGATCATAGTTACATAATATAAATAATGTTAATAATGATATAAATATAATATATATTAATTATATATATATATATTAATCTACAAAAGATATATATAAAAATATATTACACTGTCATGGAGACGGTACGTCGTACATATGCATAAACACTATTTTCACTTTTTGAAGGATAGAATGAAATAAAGGTAAATAAAAATGCACCTTTAAAGAATTTTATTATATCATATATATCATATATATATATATTCATTAAATTTATATTTATCACCATCTATGTAAATTAGAACCATATATTTAATCACAATGCTTTGTGGAGGTGGTAGTCCACACGAACACACGAGCGACATTATCATTTTACATTGGGCATGAAGTTAAGAAGGTAGATATCATATTATAATTACAAAATAATAATTACACTATAAATATTATATATGAATACTTAACCCATCATAATAACTTTCCATGAAAGTCTGTGATGTAAAATCAATTGTAACGTAACATGGATGTGGTAGTCCAGACATACACAAAAGTGATACTTTCACTTCCCATTTGATGGAATATTGGGTGGATATTGATGGTTCCATAACCATAATAGAATTTATGTATATTTAGGATACTAAATTTATTATTTTATGTTGAATAACACATATTTAGAGTATTTATAAGAATAATGGTCGGGTAATACAATTACATATTCTTCAGTAGGCCTCCTTCAAATCCTTTCTTAAGCATCCTTGGAATGATATTTTAAGAATTCCAAGACCTATAATATATGGATATTGAATTTTAGAATATAATTTGGTAGGTTTTGGTTAATATATATTTCTCAAATTGGTGTAAGGAAAAGAGATAAGGGGTGTCCTTTTATAAAGGAGGGAAATGACACACTTGGAATTACTGAAAAGATTAAAATGTAATTTGGTCATTCTCGATAAAAACACTTCCAAGTGAAAATATATTAGAATAAAAAAAGTATGTAGTCAAAATATCATCATCTAGTAAAATTTATACAGGTTATTGTATCGTATTAAACCTTATTTTTTGTTTAACCCCTTTGTTAACTGATTTTAACATTAACTACACTTATGCCTTTTTTAATATTAATAGGTTATAATTTAACTTATAAGGAAAAAGTTGGATAATAAATTTAAAAAGAATAAAATTCTTGAAGAAAATTCATCATAAATTTCTTATTTCAATATTTTTATAAATTTTAAATAATTTAATAAAATATTATTTTTCCTAAAATATCACTAATGTAATTTTTGTCACTATTCATTTACTTTGACTTTAAAATAATCAAGATAGCTATGGAATTAAAATATAAAACATTAATAAATACATAAAATTTTATATTAATCTAAAATGAATTTGGAATACACTAATTCACACAAATTTTATTACTTTTAATATTTTTAAATCATTTATTTTTATTTTTCTATTAATTGAATAAATATTGTGTAATCGTTGTTTAAAAAGTTATGGTAATTATTCAATAACTAAAAAATATAAATAAATTAACATGATAAAAAATTATTCTTATTTATAATAAAAATTCATAACCAAATTGATCCTCTTTTTATCTTTATGAAAAAATCGTCGAAATATTAAAGTCCAAAGAATGACATTTTTGAACATTCATTACATAAAATAATATAAATTACATTATCAAGGTAAAATTTCACCAAAATTCCATATATTCTAATTTTTTATGTATATGGTCTAATTTATTCCATAAAATAAAATACAGTCGTGTGTTGGGTTGATGTTGAGACCACAGCTCATGTTTACAACCCTCTTATACACATTTTACCTCCACCAATGTGACAAATATTTAACACAGATAATATTCATAATGACCAAAAATAAAAGGGGGTATTTAATAAATTTTAACCTCCTGATTCAAAATATGTTATCCATTTTTCAATATTACATTTTTAAATGTTTCACAAGTAAATTTTTTATAAATACGTAAAATGGAACGAAAAATGGTTTTTAGAAAAATACGTTTTTAAGCATAAAAAATAACTTATATAAAAATAATTAATATTTATTATTTAAATGGGATTAATTAAAATATTATAAATAAAATATATCATATTCCACTTTAATACCAAATCAAAAATATAATTTTACATTTAAATTAATTTCTTTAATGGAATGAAATGACGATATTTGAAACATCTGTATTTTTACTATTAACTACAAAATTAATCATTTCAGAAAAATCCCAAAATTTTACCCTAAGTCAATTTAGGTTTTATAAATTCAAAAAATATTTCATTTATATCAAATTAAATTTTTAAAATGGTATAAATTAATTATAATATTTTCAAACAAAATGAAAGAAAAACCATTTTTTGAAGAAATCATATATTTGAAACATAAAATATCTTTACTTAAAATTGAGTACTTATATATTGTTTTTTAACAAATAAATTTGAATTAATTAAAAAACATATATATATGTTTCTAATTTTGTTGATATTATTTAAACCCATAAATTTATTGACTATGTTATAATATATTTTTGTTTGTTTTATGCTTGATGTTGTGTGTAAAGCAAGCTATAGAACACATTCAATTTATTTAATGGGAAATATATTTTAAAATATTCGGGTGTTATACTTACCATAAATTCTTCATTCCGGGACATCTTGACCATACTGTCAGGTCCTCATGCCTAGATATCATAAATAATTCGGTCGGTGTACACTAAATACCTAAGCTATTTTGTCCCATGAGACAAACCAATGCATCGTGGGGAAATTGTGGGCCCATCCCATCACTTGATAAGTCCAATTAATTAACATTATGGAAGAAATAAATAATAATACATTACATAATAAACATTCCTTAGTAATCAATAAGCATATGTATTGGAATAATAAATATATGAGAATTCAATGCTTTCCCTGGTAAAAAAAATTTAATAACATGGTCATGAATCATCTAGAGAAAGAAGGTGGATGGTATTATTAACTAATTTCCCAAGGTAAAGAAATTAAATAAAATAAAATACATAATAAAATTGCCTTATTAATCAATAAAGATCTATATTTGAATTATAAACATATGGGATTTCAATACATTCCATATTCAATAAATAGAATAACATGATTATAATCCCTCTAGAGAAAGAAGGATGATGGTATCATTAGATCATATCCCCCATGAAACAAAATAACTTTGAAGTATTTTAAAATATATGATAAAAACCTTCTTAAGAAAAAAATTGATTCTAATGGTATCAAATAGTAAGGGATCAAGAATTAGATCATTGGATATCACAAGTATAATCCCCAAAAGTAAAATAATATGAGATGATTTTAGAGGTAATACATGAATCATAACTACCATGGAGGTAAAATCATTTTAACGTGAATAGGAAACTGGAATCAAATACATAAAAGGGTATTTATAAAAAAATTAACAATATCATAAAATATGATGTTATGAGTCACTTTCAAATGTTATTTTTGAAGGGATAACATGAAAAACTATTTTTTGAAAACACTTTAGAAGAAATACCAATAATAGATCCTAGAAAATAAAATAAATTTTTTCAGTAGTAATTTTGGAGTGGAAGATAAAAATATAAACAGGAAAGATAAAACCTTTTAATATTTTAAAAAAAATTTGAAACCCCCATCATAAAATAGGATAATAAAAGTTCTTTTTAAATCAGTGAATAAAAATAAAAATTCCATAAGAGATAATACATATTATTATTTTAAAAATATTAAATGTAAATATTTTTGGAAATAAATATTATGGATATAGAGTATAATTATACATTAAAGAGGATAGGGATTATTCTCAACAATATTACATTTATGGAGAAATAAATCCATCAATGGAAAAGGATTGATGTAAAAAAATCTATCAAAAATGTGTTCCTGAGAAATAAATTTAAATACACAGAGAATGAAATGGAAGTGAAATATAATAAAATCATAAATTATAATGTACCCAAATTATTATAATAAATTTTAAGGGAAACAATAATGACTCATTGAACAGAAATTGTGTTATAAAAACACTTATGTATCTTAGTAACACTTCGATAAAAAGGTTTGAAAAGATGGATTCATGAAAAGACCTATAAAACACATCGAAAAAAGTTAATAATAATAAAATAATAAAATGGTGTAGAAATTATCCCATATTAAATATTATTAGGTGTATAATATGAACACATGCCTAAATTAAGGGGAATTAAGATGAAATCCCCTATGAATATCACAATATTTTAATTAATAGTACATTGGAAGGTAATTCATGAGAAAAAAATTTAAATCCATATAAATTATATTATAAATTAAAATTTATATATTCATTGGATAAAATAATTCAACTTAGAAGAATTATTTTCACGAATAATAATTATAACTTGAAGAATGTAAATTAAGTTATGAAAACCCCTTACCTAAATACTCTGCTTTCGCAAACGTGATTTAACCACCTATATAATAAACATAACTATTTTAAAAACTCATTCCAGAACATTATTTGTAACGAACCAGAATTTTATCAATTGAAATTTCCATTATTATATATTCCACAAACTATAAAACACATAAAATCACTTTGATAACACAATAAAAGCTTTATAACTGATGAATAAATGAAATAAGAAGTTTTTCTAGAAGTTAAGAAACCTATACTGATGAAATAGTAACATGACCTTTGGACTAGTAATGTGACCCTTATGAATAGTAAACCATCCAATTGAATATTAACTTCACCAATGATAGTATAAATAAAATTTATCCATATTAAAAGTGACAATATGATATAATTATATCATAGTATATGTAAATATATATTTTAATAATTATTAATTAAGTTTTGGTAATTTTATTGGTCATAAATATTTAATTAATTTTTTTGATCAATTAAAATAATTTAAAAGAAATTTTATTTTCCTAAATTTTATTCATAAATTAGTATTTTGATGTCTTATTATTATGAGATAATTTTATAATACCTTAATTAATTATTCAAAATGTCAGAAGAGCAATTTTAATTTTAAAATTTATATTTTCCAAGAAAATGATGATTTTAATTAAAAATTATATTTATAATATTTTGAAAATCATTTACATAAAAGGTTGTTCATTTTTTAATTCTACATGTTGAAAAATTATTAGGGTGAATTTTTTGGATTTTTCTAAAATAATTGAATTTTAAGTGAAATGTAAAATACTGTAATATATGATAAATACTAAATACATGAATTATGGAGTCGTAGATGATGTATTGATGATTTAAGCCCAAAATATAGAACCATACTTCATATTTTTATTATATTTTATGATAATTCTCAAACTATTCATATTCTTGATCCAAAATAAAAAAATAATGACTAAAATAATGAGAAAACACCCCTATCCACTACTATAAATACCACCCCCTCACCACCTCTTCTCCTCATACCTCTCAATCCGTGAGCCTTATCAAAAGTATTCCTGATACACTTCCCAAACCACTCCCACACATCTAGGATATTGTTTTTTAATAAAATTCCAAAACAAATCCCCTAAGGATGTTCTGAAGAGGAAGAAATCAAGAAGCAAAACCATTTTCCTTTTCTTTTAATTTCTTTTCAAGATCATTTATTTAATTTTTCTCTCATCACCTCCACTCAACCAAATGGAATGATAACTATAGTACCTTGAATATAATATAATTGTTTTATGAAAATGTAATAATTCATCATCATCTATCGTTCCCCTCCTTTTATACTAAAAATGAAAACATCATTCGTGAGGTGCTGATTTACAACCTTCGTGGATGACGTGATTTTATTTTTAAATTCCTCCTTCAATATTGGTCATAAAACAATTTTTATGGTTGAAACAGAATATATTATATTTATTACAACCTGTTTTTTACTCTATAACCAGTATATATACATGATAGTTAATAATATAACAAAACTAGTTTGTGATTATCAAACAGTGCTAAATTAATCTAAACGATTATATTAATGATTTATCAAACGAATAATACTCACTTCTGAAAAAAATGGTATATTAATATTCTATATGTTTATTAATAATATATGAGTTTATTTATGGACAACAACACTAATTCTACAAGATTTTCCATACACATATACAAGGTAACTGATCAGGAAAACCAAGAAAACTAACACTCCCAAACAATGAAATTGAATCTCATAACCCATCAAAAGGGTCATAAATGAACATAATAAAATTTTAATAAATAAAGTAAATGTATAAATGTTATGAATTAATTAATTAATGTATTTAATTTTTATTATTCATGATATTATGATCAAGTGGAGAATCATTTAGGACAGAAGGTAAGAGATTCTACCCGAACCTTCATTATTCATTTGGGTTACTCTTTATCTCTTTTTACGCAATTGAAATTATATTTTTTTATTTAAATATTATAAATTATGTCTATATGATCCAAAATCATGTATAAAGATCCATTCATCCCTCTTTTTTGGGTCTATACATGTTTTTAAAAGGTTCCCTACACAATTCTTTCCCATAAGAAAGCCCGATTCAAGGGAACTTCATGAATTCTTACCTAATTTCAAATACACTCTATAATAAATTTTAATAAACCATTATTTTTATAAATTCACTCATTTTATTAAAAAAATATCTGGGTTCACTTATGGTTTTATATAAAATATTATTCCCTTTTCTTCTAAAAATGATCTTTAATATTTCCCTTAAAACACACTAAAGTTTTTTGTTTCTCAAGTTTCTTAAATGTCATTTTTACTTGTATTCACATCATTTGACATCAATTATTAGGATATGTAACTATTTTACATAATTAATTTCCATGTATGTTTTAAATCCATTATTTCATTGACGCCATTTTGATATTCCCTTATGTTATTCCTTTTGAAAAGATCAAGATATCCATATCTTACCATGGGTAACCCTTTTGTTTATGTTGGATTAATTATGTGTGATTCTTCATGTGGAAAAAATATTCATAAATATTTTATGATTGTTTCACTAAGATAACACTCCAAGACATTGGGTAGTTGTTAGTCTCATGAGATGTTATGTGAAATGGTCTTGGTGGTTATCCTTGACTTGTGCTCCATGTTCAACAGTCTTGGTGGTTATCCTTAACTCTTGATACTCTATGTAAAATGAGACTTGACTCATTCTAAATTAATTTTTTATGTTTCTTACACATTAATATTATTCCATGATTATATTATCCCATGTTCTATATGTTATTATTCCAAATGTTTAATCATGTATCATTTTTTTTATATCATTATGTTATGCCTTCTAACAAATGTGCTAAGCTTTATTTTAATTTTTATTCCCTTACTATTATATTAAGATCATCCTTGTGTTCATGTTATCTTTGGGTTATCCTATATATATTTCAGGGATCAATTGATGTTAGGATCTATTTATTAAGATTAAATAAATTTTTTTCTTGTTTTCGAATCATTATGGTTAATTATGTACCTAGTCTTCCAAGACACTAGACTTCATGATACTTGGCTTGTAATTTGGTGTTTAATTATGCTTAAAATCTTGAAATGATATGTATAAAATTATAGGGTCTCTATAGTTGGTATCGGAAGAATTTATTGTTATTTTTTGAGCTTATGAATTTAGTTATAGTGAACTTTAGTAATAACCTTAGGAATAATACCAAGTCTAAGAAAACATCCCTAAATCTTGGAATGTATAGAGTTAGTGGTTTGTCAATAAAATGAATCCTTGTATGGATACTACAAGTGGATGTAGTTCTCGAACATATTCTCCTTGGAGTAAAAACTCTGACAAGGTGTTTCGAGCTGGACTTGGGGTAACCTGGTACATAAAAATAGGCCTTAATGTGCACCTGGTTTGACACTTTCGGAGGATATGGTTTGGTAAATTCATAAGCTCATTATGAATCGTTATTAAGGGAATAAAAAATACCACAAAAATATAGTCTAGGAAATAGATCATGGATAACCTATATTTAAACCAATGGTATAATAAGTTAGGATATAATTTTCCTTTAGGTGTTTATCATTTTATGTTTAAAGTTTCATTTTTTTCTTATTAACTAAGTATTTAATACCCATAATTACACTTTCTTTTTCTTAGTTAATAGAGGGAAATATAAGAACATGTTCCAAAAATGAATGTGATAGTAAATGTTATGATTTCCCAAATGATATTCCAAATATTATGGGAACTTGTACTCAAAACATTATGACATTACTTGCTCAGCTGGCTCAAGTTATGAATAATAACTTGAATCATATCGAACCCCCTCCTTCTCCAAGGATAGAGCATGTTGTCATCAAATACTCCATGAGGCAAAGGCCTCCCATGTTTAGTGGATCTTCTGATGCCCTCTTAGAACATTGGATTAAATCCATTGAAAATATATTCTCTATCCTTTAGTTCTCAGAAGAAGGGAAGGTTTTTGTGTGGACTATAATTTTAATGGGGAAGCTGATCAGTGGTGAACACTGATAAAAAATATGATGTATAGAGAGGAAATTGATTCAATAGATTTGTGGAAATTCAAGTAAATTTTTTTCAATAAATATTTTCCCCAAACCCTCTATCATAAGATGGAGAGATAGATCCTTGGACTTAATCATAAGGAAGATGTGTCTTTTGGGGTGTATGAAAAAAAATTACAAGGCTTTCAAGATACGCCTCTAAATTTATCATAAACATTTAAATCAATGTGGATCACTTCTTTAATGGGAAAAAGTTTAGTCTATAAAAATCATTAGATATTTGAGACTTCAATAGTTAAGATTATATTGTTTGTTGTACCCACAAGGCTGAGATAGAGATCAGATACTCTCAGTGGTCTCATAGGCCTGGTGAAAAAAGTAGGAAATTGAGTCTAATATGGGTGGATTATAAAATAGATTCCATGATGTAAAAAATACTAAATTTACCATGTGTCAAAATTTTGGGAAGAAGAATCAAAGGAACTATCTAAATGGAACCATGAAATGCTTTAAATTTTGAAGAATATGGCATCTTTCTAAGAACTACCGAAGGGATATGAAGAATCCCACTAACATGGAAGAATAAAGGAATGTTCATATTAGCACTCATCCAGTAGTGCAGTGTTTCAAATACAAGGAGCATGGGAGTTTTTCAAACCAATTACATAATACCAGGGTTTTCAAAGGAAATCAACAATAACCTCCTAGGAAATAAGGGAGTTCATATGCTATTTCTACTGTTGATGTGGCTTTGGACAACAACGTGGTGAAAGGTACGATGGGTATTCATTCGAGAATAATGAATGTACTACTTGATTCTAGTTCTATTCATTATTTCATATCTTTCATGTTTACTAGAACTATTCAATCACTACTTCAAAATTTATAGGTTGAGTTGTCTTTGAGAACAAAAAATGGGGAAATTATTTCATCCAAAGTATATAACTCCTCCCCAATTAATGTTTATGAACTGAACCTCCAAAAAAATATTATCATAATTCATTAGGTAGAGTGTTATTATATTTTGGGAATGGATTTCCAACCTTTATAAAAAGACAATATTAATTTTCAGGAAAGGGGGATCACTATTCACATCCTGAAGTATCCTCTAATTCATTACAAGTATAAGGAGGAAGATGAATCTCCTTATGAATCATCATCTCAAGTGTGGATATTATTTCTTTATGAACAATTATATCTCACTCAAGTGATTGAGACAAAGGACATGATCATTCTCAAAGACATTCCCATCTTGAGGGATTAAACTGATGTATTCCCTAAATAATTTTTTGGTCTTACTCTTGATCGATAGGTTGAGTTCTCAATTGATCTTACTCGTGGATCTATTCATATATCAATTACACATTATAGAATGTCCATTGTTGAGCTGGAAGAACTAAATAAGAAGTTATAGGAGAATATTGAAAAGGGTTTTATACACCTCAGTACTTCACCATTAGGTGAACCAATCCTATTTATCAAGAAGAAGGATAGATTAATGTGCCTCTACATCGATTATCATGAGATCAATAAAATCATGATAAATAAAAAGTCTCCCCTACCTTGGATAGATGAATTTTTCAATCACCTATGTGGGGCCAGTTATTTCTCTAAGGTGTACCTTCGGTTGAGATATCATCAATTAAAGGTGAAGAAGGAAGATATTCTCAAGACAGTCTTCCGAACAAGGTATAGACACCATGAGTTCATAGTGATTCCCTTAGGACTCACTAATGCTCCAAAAATTTTCATGGACTTAATGAATATAAACCTTAGGTATTACCTCAAAAAAAATTCGTAATCTTTATTGATGATATTTTGATATACTCCAAAAGAGTGGAGGAACATTAAGAGCATTTTAATACTATGATAAAGACTTTTTTAAAGAAGAAACTATATTAAAAGTATGGTAAATGTGAGTTCTGGATGGAGTAATTATCATTCTTAGGGAATATTATAACCTGTAAAGGAATATATGTGAAACCTTCAAAGAAAAATACTAGTGAAGAGTGTTCTAGGAAAACATTTATAGTGGAGATACATAGCTTTCTTAGTCTAGCTAGGTATTACTGATGATTTGTGAAAAAATACTCACAATTTTCAAACCAAATAATAAAGTTGACATGGAAGGAAGTGAATTTTTTTCTAGACTCAAGAATCTGATGAAATATTTAAGGATATCAAAAAGTGTCTTATCACTGTGCCAATATTCACAATCCCAACAAGTGGAGAACTCTTTATGGTGTATAGTGATTATTTAAAAAAGGTATTATGTTGTGTACTGATGAAAAATGATAAAGTGATAGCCTACACCTCAAGTAAGATGAGAATTCATGAGAAAAACTATCCCACGCATGATCTGGAGTTAGCAGTTGTGATCTTTGTAATGAAAATCTTGCAGCATTATCTATATAGGTAGAAGTCTTAGATATATACTAATCCCAAGAGTCTCAAATATATATTCACATATAATAATCTTAATATTCTCTATTGTAGGTGGTTGGATCTAATAAAATATTATTATTTCTTAATCCACTTCCATCCTAGTAATGAGAATAAGGTGGTAGATGCACTAAGTAGAAAAGTTCCTACATCTTTATAAATGATGATAATTGATAAGGATCCAATATTATTAAACTTATAAAGGATATAAATGGGAATCATTAAGGGGGTAACTTCTTCAATCCTTTCTAAAATTATTTATCAACCATCCATTATAGTGAAAATAAAGTATGCTCAAAGAAATGATGTGGAAATTTAGAAAATGATGGAAGCTATCAAGAATGGGAAATCCTATGAGTTCAAGATCTGTGAATATGGAGTAATAATATTTAGTTCATGAATATATATACCATCTAACAAAAATCTAAATAAATAACTTATATATGATGCACACAGATCAACCTTACCTATTCACCCAAGGAGCACAAAGATGTATCGAGATCTCTAGGAGAACTTTTGGTGGGACAATATGAAAAAGAAGATCACTGAATATATATATATATATAAGTGCCTTGTATATCTACAATTCAAGTATAAAAGGAAAAAATATAAAGGGATGATGCAACCATTACCCATACCAACATAGATATGGGAAATAATGATCATGGACTTTATCACTGGAATTCTAAAGACATCTGGAGGAAACAATGCTCTATGGGTTATTGTGGATCGTCCTACAAAGATATATCACTTTATCACAATTCAAGAGGATGTATCACTGGATCAAAATTCACATATATATATATATAATAGAAATGGGAAGGCTTCATAGAGTACCACTATCGATTATATCTGGTAAAGATAAGAGATTCACCTCGATGTTCTGGAAAAGTCTCTAACAAGCTCTATGAACTAAGATAATCATCAGTGCGACCTATCATCCTCAAACTAATGGCCAATCTGAGAAAACTATTCAAAAATTGGAAGAAATGTTTATAGAAGGTTATATGAACTTCAAAGGAGGATGGCACACAAATATTTCTCTCATTGAGTTCTCTTACAACAATAGTTTCCACTCGAGCATTAAAATGGATACATATGAAGCCCTTTATGGGAAAAGATGTGGAACACCTACATGTTGGGATAAAGTCAGTGAAAATAATATGTGAGGACCTAAAATGGTTGATGAAATGGTAGAGAAGGTTAAAACCATTCAATAGCGAATCAAGGAAGACCAAATTTGACAAAAGATCTATGCATACAATCATTGATGGGCCTGGAGTTTAAGGTTGGAGACATGATATTCCTATACATGTCTCCATGTAATAGGATCATGAGATTTGGGAAGAAAGGAAAGCTATGTCCCGGGTAAATCAACCCTTTCGATATTCTTGATCATGTCAGAGTTATGTCTTATCGACTAGAACTTCCACATACTATTTCTAAATTACACTATGTATTCCATATATCCCTTTTAAAGAAGTGCATACCAGATCCTTCACATGTACTGACTTTAGAGGTGGTACAGTTGGAGAATGATCTTTCTTACAAGGAGCATCCAGGAAATATCATGTATTGTAGAGATAAAGTTCTACGCCGCAAGACTACTCACCTGGTCAAAGTAATATTTTGGAACCCTAATTATGAATAGGAAAAATGGGAACTAGAGGAAGTTATGAACGAAAATTACCCACACCTATATTCAATTTAGAATGTAAAACAAAATTTTGAGGGATAAACTTGATAAGGGGGGAAGAATGTAATGACCCAAACGTTAATCAATTGAAAATTCCCTTATTTTATATGCCACATACTATAAACCACATAAAATCACTTTGAGAACCAAAAACAAGCTTTATAAATGATGAATTAATAAAAAATTAATAATTTCTAGAAGTTAAGGAACCTGTACAGATGAAATAGTAACTTGAACTTTGGAATAGTAATGTGACCCTTATGAATAGTAAATCATTCAATTTAATAGTAACCTCATCAATTATAAATAAAATCTATCCATCTTATAAGTGACAATATGATATACTTATGTCATAGTGTAAGTAAATAAATATTTTCAAAATTATTAATTAAGTTTTGGTAATTTTATAGGTCATAAATTTTTAATTATTATTTTTTTGATTAATTTAATAATTTAAAAGAAAATATATTTTCATAAAATGAATTGATAAGTTATATTTATTACATATTATGATTATGAGATAATTTTTTGAGACCTTAATTAATTTTTCCAAGTGTTAGAAAAACAATTTTATTTTTATATTTTATATTTTCAAGTAAATGAAAATTTTAATTAAAAATTAAAGTTATAATAATTAAAAAATTATTTTCATAAAATGGAGTTCATTTTTTAATTATAAATGTTGAAAAAAAATAGAGTAAATTTTTGGGATTTCCCAGAAATACTTGAATTTTTGGTGAATAGTGATATATGGTAATTTATGATAAATGCTAAATACATGAATTATGGAGTCATATATGATGTATGGATGATGTAAGACCAGAATCTCAAACCATACTTCATTATATTGTTGTATTTTATGATAATTCTCAAACTATTCATAGTCTGGATCATAAATAATAAACTAATGATTAAAATAATGAGAAAACACCCCTCTCCTCCACTATAAATACCACCCCTCACCGCCTCTTCTCCTAAGGCATATCAAGATTTATAATTTCCCAAATTCTACCCAATAATATTCCCAAACATATCCCCTACTTTTAGGAGCTTTGTTTCGTAATAAAATACTAAAACCAATCCATTAAAAAGTTTCTCAAGAAGAAGGAATCAAGAGGTAAAACCCTCTTCCTTTTCTTTTAATTTATTTTCAAGTTCCTTTATTTTATTTCTCTCTCCTAACCTCCCCTCATCCAAATGGTATGATAAATATAGTACCATAAATATAATGTAATTTTTTTTCTAATGGACTAATTCATTATCATCTCTCTTCCCCACTCCTTTTATACTAAAAATGAAATCATCGTCTCTGATGTATTGATTTTTTTACCTTTGTAGATGACGTGACTTCATCTTTCAATTACACCTTCAAGGTTGGTCATGAAACCATTTTTATGGTTGAACCAAATTATATTATTTTTATTAAAACCTATGTAATGTTATGTTACCTGTAGATATACATGATATTTAATAATATAACAAAACTAGTTTGTGATGATCAAAAAATTGCTAAATTAATCTAAATGATTATCATTAATTATATATATAATGAATCAACCTCAATTGTGGAAAAATGGTATTTAAATATTATATAAGTTCATTAATAAAATATTAGTTTGGTTCTGGACAATTATCTTCATTCTGCAGGATTTTCCATACGCATATAGAAGTAAACCGATCATGAAAACTAGGTAAACTAACGCTCCCGAATGATGAAATTGAATCTCATAACCCATCAAAAGGGACTTAAATGAACATAATAAAATTATAATAAATAAAATAGATGTATAAAAGGATATGGTTTAATTAATTAATGGATTTAATTTGATTATTCAGGACATTAATATCAAGTGCTTAATCGTTTCAGACATAAGGTATGGGATTCTACCTGAACCCCCATTATTCCTTCGAGTTACTATTTCTCTCTTTTTACCCAAATGAAATTATCTTTTATTTTTATTTAAATATTCTAAATGATTTGAATATTTTCCAAAATCATGTATCAAGATCCATTCATCCTTCCTTTTAAGGGATATACATGTTTTTAAAAGGTTTCCTATTCAATTCTTCCTATTAAGAAAGCCATATTCAAGGTTAATTCTAGAATTCTTACCCAATTTCAAGTGAACTCTATAATATTTTTTAATCCGCCATTATTTTTATAAAATTACACATTTTATTATGAAAACTTTATTGTTTTAATTATGGTTTTATATAAAATATTAATCCCTTCTCTTCTAAAAACTCTCTTTAATATTTTCCTTACACCGCAGTAAAATATTTTATTTCTAAAGTACTTTTGAAATGATATTTTTACATGTATTTACATCATTTTTACATCACATAACATGATATATTCCTATTTTAAATAATCAATTTCCATTTATGTTTTTAATATTTTATTTCATGGACCCCATTGTGATATTACCTTATGTTATGCCTTTTTATAATATTATGACACCTAATTCTTACCATGGTTAAACCTTATGTTTATGTTTGATTATATGTATGTGATTCTTCATGTGGCACACATATTCATAAAATTTTTTTAGTAGTTTATCCCAAATTATGATCTAATTAATTATTTAATGTTAATCTCATAAAATGTTATGTATAATGGTCTTTGTGGTTAGCCTTAACTTGTGCTCCATGTGCAACGGTCTTTGTAGTTATCCTTGACTCATACTCCTCTATGTGCAACGAGCATTCAATCATGCTAATGTCATGTTTTATGTTTCTTCCACATTACTATGATTACATTATTATATTATTCCAGGTTCTATATATTATTATTTAATATATTTAATCACGTTACATTCTTTTTTATATCATTATGTTATGCCTTCTAACCCGTGCACTAACCTTTATTTTAATGATTATTCCCTTACTGGAATTGTTTTCTCAAACCTTTGTTAATTTTATACCTAGGTTATTCTATTAAGATGTAAGGGATAAAGTTATGTTAGGAGATCTTTACACTAGTGCAGAAATCGTTTTTTACGTCACCATTTTTTACGTCGGTTATATATAACTGATGTAACAATGCGGCGAGTAGATTTTTCACGTCGGTTATTTTAATAACCGACGTTACAAATCGCGCCTGTTGGGTTTTTACGTCGGTTATTTGATAACCGACGTAAAAAACCAATGCGCGGGGGGTTTTTTACGTCGGTTTCCAAATAACCGACGTAAAAAACCTGATATCGACGCGTTTTTTACGTCGGTTATCAAATAACCGGCGTAAAAAACCAAAGCACGGTGTGTTTTAAGTCGGTTATTTTATAACCGACGTAACAAACCCCCGGGGGCTTTGGTTTTTTACGGCGGTTATTTGATAACCGACGTAAAAAAGGCGTCGATGTCGGGTTTTTTACGTCGGTTATTTGGAAACCGACGTAAAAAACCAAAGCCCTGGGGGGTTTTTTACATCGGTTTCCAAATAACCGACATAAAAAAACATGATATCTACGTGTTTTTTATGTCGGTTATAAAATAACCGACGTAAAAAACCAAAGGGCGGGAGCCTTTTTACGTTGGTTTTAGGATAACCGACGTAAAAAGCTAAAAAATAGTTTATAACATCGGTTATATAATAACCGAAGTTATAAAGCATTTAAAAAAATTAAAGCCCGTGTTCTGTCATTTACGATTTTTTCGATTGACAGTCGCCGGCTCGTCTCTCTCTCGCGCGGTAAACCGTAATCGGCTCTTCGATCGCCTGCATTACACTCATTTTGGCTTCATTGTTTATCTTCTTCACTGATCTCGGATCTATCATCTCAACTCGCGACATTCAAGTAAGCCTTCCACGAATTTATTTCGTTCGTTTTTGTTTCGATTCTTGATGTGCTTTTCGTTCTTTTTTGAATCTCGTGGAATTTTTTTTATTGCAAATGTTTATTATGTTCATTCAACTCGCTATATTCAACTCGCAAATGATTATTAAAACATTGTGGATTACCTTCAGCAAAATCTGAAAAATAATGGGCGGTACTGTAACGTTCCATTCTTCCAGCAACATTATTATTTCCTACTTAGCTGGAATGTGTCTTTCTGGATGAAGATTGGTAGTACTTATTTTCTTAAAATCATATTTTCAATATGATTGTCCAGAAAATTATTTTCATGAATGAAATTGGACCAGGTACAATCGGTAATACCTATCCTTAAAATTTCATTCAACATTCTTACATCATAATATTTTTTCAAAAAATTATGATTTTTAGAACTCCTAGATCAGAAAACCATCATCTGTTTTCATCTGCATTCATAAAAATATCAATTCATACCTATTACAATCAAATATTTCATTCTGGACTCATGGTGAGTCTGATAATACATTTCTTCTTTCAGTTATCTCCAATGTGTTATGTGATGTGCCTGGTAAGAAATATTATAATAAATTATAGGAAAGCTGATTAACATATCCCAATATTAGGTGAATGAAACTATGTTTTCCCTTGACATATGTTATGACTTAGATGATTATGTTTGTGCCACACTCTTATGTTATTCCACATACCAATGTTGTGATCTTGTGAATAAGGTTATTTAAATCATGTTCCCACTATCATATAAATCATGTCTTATGTTATGCTAAAATTGTTATACTTGGACTCAGGTTTTATGATCTATGATTATATAGAACTGTTTCACTTATCTTTTTGATCATGTGCTTTGTGTATGCTCTTATACCCCCATGGATATCTTTTTATGAGATTAGATATTATATTTATATATATCATGTTTACCCATAATGAGTATCATAAATCAAAACTTTTATTATTTTCATTCCCTAAGTTATAAAAATAAGTATTATGTAGGATGATTCAAAAATTTAATCTGTGAGATGAGTTGATTTATGTGTGAAACCCAGGCCAAACACATATGTATTTTTTTATTGGTATTACATATATATAGTTCGACATAAACTTTTTTTTACATTACCATGATATTAACATTACTTTTTCTAAAGAAATATTAATGTCCTTAGATTATATATCGGATCAAAAGGATATAGTAATTCTAATATATAATCAGAATGATCAGATAATATGACAATATTATTAAACATAAAACAAATGGTCTATATTCATATTTTTAACATGACACTTACGATGTATAGCTATTTGGTGTTGGGTACTTATGAAAACTACTACTACTTTCAAGATTTGTTTTATATTTTAAATTGTTTTACATTCAAATTATGATTTTTTTCATATAAAGATGTTTTGTCTTATCTTAAAAATATATATTTTTTGTTGTTATTTGTTATAGGTAATAATGAGTCGAAGATGGATTACGGCACATCGAATGAGCAATGAATTTGAGGAAGGTGTTGATGCCTTTTTGGAATTTGCAAAACGAAATGTTCCAAGTAGTGACATTTTTTTCTGTCCATGCCTGAAATGTTTGAATATGAAGAAGTTGAAAAGTAGAGAGATAAAAGATCATCTGATATGTCATGGTTTTAATCCGAGTTACAGCCCTTGGATTTGGCATGGTGAAACTGGACGGAATGTCACTGATGATGATGATTCGCAAGATGGTAACTCCGATGGAATTGAAGAAATGATTTGCGATATTGTAGCAGAACAAATTGAGATAGAACCGACAGTTGCACGTCAATATGGTGATGCTGAAAAACCATTATATCCCGGTTGTACAGATTTTACGGTTCTGTCAGCGGTTTTAAGATTGATTAACCTAAAGGCGAAGCATGGATGGAGTGACAGAAGTTTTACAGAGCTGCTATAATTGATGAAAGACATTCTTCCAAAAGATAACAATCTTCCAGATTCACATTACAAAGCCAAGAAAATATTATGCCCGATGGGATTGGGATACAAGAAAATACATGCCTGTCCGAATGACTGCATTATATATAGAAAGGAATATGAATTTCTGTCAGAGTTTCCAAAATGTGGGACATCACGGTATAAGGTGAAAGAAAAATCACAGGGTGATGTAGAGATTACAAAGCTCCCTTCAAAGGTATTTTGGTATCTTCCTATAATTAATCGTTTCAAACGTTTATTTGCTAATTCACATGATGCAAAAAGGTTAAGATGGCATGCTGAAGAGCGGGTATGTGATGGAAAAATACGTCATCCAGCTGATTGTCCACAATGGAAGAAAATTGATGCGCAGTATTCTACATTTGGAAATGAAATAAGAAATCTCAGACTAGGGTTGTGCACAGATGGAATGAATCCATACCGAACACTCAGTAGCACACATAGTTCATGGCCTGTTTTATTGGTAATTTACAACTTCTCTCCTGAAGTTTGTATGAAGAGTAAATATGTCATGTTGAGTACAATGATCTCTGGTCCAAAGCAACCCGGTAATGATATTGATGTTTACTTGTCACCGTTGATTGATTATTTGAAACTGTTATGGGCTGATGGTATTAGGGTGTATGATTCTTATAAAATGGAATATTTTCAACTGCATGCAGTGCTTCTGTTCACTATAAATGACTTCCCAGCGTATGGAAATTTGTCTGGATACAGTGTTAAAGGGCATAAAGCATGTCCAATTTGCGAACAACAGACGTCCTATTGTCAATTGCATCATGGGAGGAAAACAGTGTACATGGGTCATCGAAGGTTTTTGCCTATGGAACACCCTTATAGAAGACTAAAAAAGGCATTTAATGGCTCACAAGAATTTGATACTGCTCCAAAACCTTTATCCCATGATCTGTATTTTGAGAGGGTGAAAAACCTTGACATGACATTGGGAAAGACACAGAAATCTGGTAATGATAGACATATCTGGAAGAAAAGGTCATTATTTTTTGAGCTACCATATTGGAGGTATCATGAAGTTAAACATAATATTGATGTCATGCACGTGGAGAAGAATATCTGTGATTCTTTGATTGGAACATTGTTAGACATTAAAGGAAAGACTAAATATGGGTTGAATGCAAGATTAGACTTACTATCAATGGGAATACGTTTGGAGTTAGCTCCCACTCCTAAAGGAAGATGAACATTTCTTCCCCCGGCTTGTCATACATTATCGAAGAGGTAGAAAATTAGCTTCTGTCAGTGTCTTCATGATACCAAAGTGCCTCAAGGTTATTCTTCTAATGTAAAAAATTTTGTCTCAATGAAGGACTTGAAGTTGATAGGTATGAAATCACATGATTGTCACGTCATGATGCAACAAGTTCTACCAGTTGCATTGCGTGGAATATTTCCCATTCGTGTCAGAAAGACTATAATGAAGTTGTGTTATTTTTTCAATTCAATTTGTAACAAGGCGATTGATGTGAATGCTTTGAACATTTTGTAAAAGGATGAAATTTTAATACTTTGTCAATTGGAAATGTATTTTCCTCCAACTTTTTTTGATATAATGGTGCATTTAATGATTCATCTGGTTCGAGAAATAAAGCTTTATGGACCTGTATATCTTCGTTGGATGTATCCTTTCGAAAGGTATATGAAAATATTAAAGGGGTATGTTAAAAATCTATATCGACCTGAAGCCTCCATTATTGAAAAGTATATTTCTGAGGAGGTAGCAGAGTTTTGTACAAGCTACTTGGCTGCGGCGCAACACATAGGTTTGCCTCCATCTCACCATGAACGAGTTAATAATGAGGAAAAGGGGATTCGCGGCTTGAAAGTCAAATCATTGTCAGCTGAACAGATGAAGAAGTTAGACTCATACATCTTGAAGAACATAGCTGATGCTCAACCATATATCACATTGCACATTAATGAGTTGAAACAATGTCATCCAAAGAAGAAAGAAATGTGGATTTTGAATGAGCACAACAAAACTTTTTTGTCATGGATTAAAAAGACTTTGCTTGGTAGATCAGATGTATCAGAGACATTAAAATGGATAGTGGGTAGTCCATGTTTAAATGTGATAACATGGTCTGGTTATGACATTAATGGTTATACATTTCATACAAAAGCACAGGACAACAGAAGTGCAGTTCAGAATAGTGGTGTATTGGTGTTTGCAGAAGCAATGCATATTTCGAGTGCTAAGGACAAAAACCCAATTTCTGCATCAAATGCATATTATGGAGTGATTGAAGACATATGGGAGGTTGATTACTTTAAAATTAAAGTTCCCGTTTTTAACTGTAAATGGTTTAACAGTAACAACAGTGTCAGACACGATGAATTTGGAATGACACTTGTTAATCTGAATAGATTGGAAGACACAACTGATTCTTTTATAATGGCAACACATGAAATACAAATTTTTTATGTAGTCAATCAATCAGATATGCAGTGGGCTGTTGTTTTACAAGGGAAAAAACAATATGTTGGTGAGGATGAACTTGATGAATATGCTGATTTATGTGAGATCCCTACTTCAATGGAAATATTAACAGAACATAATGACGATCATGTTGAAGACATATTTTGTGCCATAAGGAATGATCACGACGAAGGAATTTGGGAAAACAATCCATCTGTACATTCCTAAAATTAAAGGTAACATATGTTTATTTCTTGTTTACATTTATTTTTTTCATAAATGTTAGATATTGTAAGTTTTTTATTTATTAAAACATGTTTTAAAAGAAGGCTGAGTCTACCGGCCAACCGGTGGATTTCCACCGGCCAGCCGGTGGTCTCTGGCAGAAGCATTGCATTCTGCCAGAGCCACCGGTCAGCCGGTGTTAGCGCACCGGCCAGCCGGTATGGGCACCGGCCAACCGGTTCTTGCCTACCAGCCAGCCGGAGGACCAAGGTAGTAGGCTTGCCCACTGCCTGGTGACACCGGCCAACCGGTGGATGACCACCGGCCAGCCGGTGGTCTCTGGCAGAAGCATTGCATTCTGCCAGAGCCACCGGTCAGCCGGTGTTAGCGCACCGGCCAACCGGCTCTTGCCCACCGGCCAGCCAGAGGACCCAGGTTTACCATTTTTTCCATTTTTTACCATCTTGACCATCTTGACCATCTTGACCATCTTTCCCATCTTTACCATTGTTTAACATGCTTACCATATTACCAATGTTTACTATTATATAACCTAGTACACTTTTCTATTTTCTGATTATAGTAGTATTAAAATATTTGAATTTGTATATTTGTGAACTGACGTTTGTTTTTTTTATTTGAAGGATAATGACAGATCATTCAGATGATCAACCACATGATTCTGGGGAGGAGCATATTGCTGGTCATACCTCTGGGGATGAACATTCACATGCTCCTATTACGACAAAGAGTTCAAAGGTTGGTAAATGTGGTTGCACACGTTTACCAAAATTATCACTTGCCCGTACGCAGGATCAGAGGATAGTAGTTGAGTTTGATGATGATGATATTCCTAGAGGTCCGAATGCCAAAGATTTTAAGAGTTTTGTTGCAACTCAGGCTAAGACCAAAGTAAGCATTCTGTATGATGATTGGAGAGGTGTGGATAAAGCGACTATCTCTCAGTTGTCGGAGATGATTTTGGTAAGATCTTTTGTCATTGTTTGAGCATTCTTTTAATGTTTCTGGTATATATAATATGTTTAACCTCTTCTTTATCAGATGACATTTGATATTCCTGAAACTGGAGGAGTCAGGAAGAAATGCTTATCGTTGGCTGCCAGGAGATGGAGGGATTTCAAATCAACCCTCACATCTTATTTCATTTATGGTCATAGGAGTCATGACAATCCATTTCGTATATATCCTTTTATAGATGAAGACACATGGAGATAGTTTTTTGAAAGTAGAAAAAAAAGAGTCATTTCTGGTAAGGGCAATGTAAACTTTTATATACTTTCTTATATAAATGATTTTATTAATGTTTTGTTAATGATTTCTTATTCTTAAATTACAGCAAACAAGGAAAGCTCATCAGGAGATCCAATCTAAAAATGTATACCCTCATAGTTTATCTCGGGGAGGGTATACATTATTGGAAGAAAAAATGATAGCGGAAAAATTTCAACAACTAAGAGCTGAGTCTTCAATCTCTGGAGAGGTGGCCCCTCCATCCCCTCCATCTAGACATGAAAAATGGAAGAGAGCTCGGAAGGGAAAAAAAGGGCAATATCTTTCGGAAGTATCGAGAATTGTAGCTGAGAGGATTGTAAGATATCTATTTAATTTATTTAAGTTAACTTTTTTCTTCATATAAGTTTCAATCATTACAGAAATGTTCAATTAATTAATACAAGACTCTCTTGAGGAGCAAAGTTCAGAGGGGACATTTACAGCTACTAGGAGGGAAGATATTTTATTTGCAGCATTGGGAAGGCCCGAACATCCTGGTCGTGTATAAGGATATCCGACAGGTGTATCGGTAAGAAAAGTGTTTCCACGTTCTTCAACTTCTAACATTGAGGGGGTTTATAAAAAAAATAGAATCCTTGGAGGCTTAAGTTCAAAATATTAATGCGACGATGGAAGACAAGATTAGAGATTCGGTGCAGTCTATGTTTGCCGAAATGCAAAGACAATTTCAGACTGCAGCTCCCACTCCTCCACCTCCCCCTGCAGACCCCATTATTTATCCTCCACCTCCGTCAGTAGCTCCCACTCCCCCACCTCAGCTTGCGGACCCCATTCTTTATCCTACGCCTCCGCCGCAGCATCCTACATATTGCGAGTTGTATGTTGATGATTCTCAACATCATATAGTAGCATACGGGTTGGTATATTTTATAGGAGATACAGTTCATCATCAACAATTAGAGGTAGAGAATCAGAGGGTCACTGTACAGGATATTATAGATAGATCAGCTAGGGTACCAATACCTACAGATGAGGTGGCGATAGTTGGACAGAGTATCGACCATTTTTTAGTTTGGCCATCCAGACTTCTTCAACTCATTACCATAGAGGTATGACTCTTATATCTTTTATTTTATTTTTTTATTAAATTTGTTTTATCATTTGAAAACTACTATAATTCTCAATTTTTTTTTCACAGGAATACTTCAAAGGTAAAGAAATATTGTATAGACAACAACAAAGACAACAAGCTATGAGATCAGATACAGATTCCAGTGGTCTTGGTAGATTGTCAAGATATTCACATTTTTTGTTGGGTTTTTATGAGTTTCCAATGGAATCTCATGTTTGTGGACGTGAAATAAGTGTGGGGATTACAAAATCTGATATCATGGAGCTTGTTACTGGAGATAAGTTGGGCATCAACGTGGTGCAAATTTTTTCCATGTAAGTCTTAACACCTTTTCCCTACGTTATATTTATTAAAAATGTATACTTATATATGTTTTGTATTAGGTATCTTTATAAAATTTGTGAGAGGAATGAACTGACAGAAGTATATGGATTCATGGACCCGCAATTGATTTCCCCTGAAGCATGTTCATTGACTGAGGAACAAAGAATGGTTTATATTGTCGAAAGATTTGAAAATAATGTAATCCAACAATGTTGGATGATTCCTTTTTGTGAGAGGTATAAAAAACATTTCTCTCAAAGAGTTAATTATATTTTAACATAAAAAACCACTAACATTAAATTTCCTTTTATCAGTAATCATTAGATGTTAGGGATTTTTTGCCCAAGGGAGAAAGCTCTTTATTGGATATGCTCTGTTCATGGTGATGTGCGGGCAAGTTTTAAGAATATATTGGAAAAGTAAGTTTCAATTTCTCAATAGTTTTATATATTATAATGAATTTTAAATTTACCTCATTCGTATTATTTTCTAACAGTGCATGGGTCTACTTTCGAAAAAACACAAAGAAAAGAAATCGAAAGATCAAATATGTAAATGCGAAGGTAAATTTCCATTTAAAATTTGTACTTTTTGATTTATTACATAAAAATAATATATTGAATTTACACTCATTCAAAACAGAATTGTCATGAACAACAAGGCCTCATCGAATGCGGATATTATATGTTAAGATTTATGAATGAAATAATAACAACTGGGACAGTTGTGAATTTTGACCTGGTACGATTTCCTCTTAAACTTTTCCATAATATTTCAATTTGATTTATTCATTATACATGTTAACTATATTCTTTTTCATTTTTAGCTTTTTGATGACCCTCAACCCTATACTGCTGAAGACATCAAACACGTACAAGTGGAGTGGTCAAATTATTTTACAGGTTTGATTGAATTTTGGTTGTTTGTAATGTAAAATGTAATTTTGAATATTGTCGTTTTAATTGTGTATTTGGTAGTTGTTTAGGTTTGATTTAGTTTTTTTTTGAAGTTGACAGTGTAAGTTTTGAATGTTATATAAGTGAATGTTTAATTTTTCTCTACTTCTTGTTTTGGTCTACTTTTGATGGTTCTTCTGGTATGGATTTGGGTCTGTGGGGGAGGGGTTCCAAGGGTGTGGGGGTGTGTTCAGTGGGGTTGGGGGTGTCCAGCGGTCTGGGAGGGCTGTCCGGTGGGGTGGGGGGACAGTCCTAGGGGGTGGCAGGGATGTCTAGGGGTGTGGGAAGCCGGTCCAGGGCTGTGGGAGTGCTGTCCAGGGGTGGGGGGGTTGTCCATGGGTGTGGTGGGGGCTTTCAAGTGGGGTGAGGGGATGAGGAGGTGTTGTTCAGGCGGGTGGGGGGTTGTCGAGGGGTGTTTGGGGGTGTCCGGGGGTCGGGGGGTAGTCCAGGAGTGTGGTGGGGGCACCAATGGGGTGGGGGACGGTTGTCCAAGGGGTATACATGAGGGTGGGAGCTCCAATGGGGTGGGGGAGGGCTGTCCCGGGGATATACATGAGGGTGAGGGCTCCAACAGGGTGGGGGAGGGTTGTCCATGGGGTATAAATGAGGGTGGATGCTGTCTAGTGGGTAAGTTTTATATGTTATCTATGTACATGCTTAATTTCGATGTACTTCTGTTTTTGTGGTACGATTTCTTGATTTGTTTTCTGGTTGATTCTGGTGGAGAGAAGATCACTGCATTCTGTTTAAAAAAAAATTGGGTTTATCACGTCGGTTATTTAATAACCGACGTGATAAAATGCCTGGAAAATAGTTTATCACGTCGGTTATTTAATAACCGACGTGATAAAAGGTCTGCAGAATGGTTTATCACGTCGGTTATTTAATAACCGACGTGATAAAAGGTCTGCAGAATGGTTTATCACGTCAGTTATTTAATAACCGACATGATAAAAGGCCTGGAGAATGGTTTATTACGTCGGTTATTTAATAACTGACGTGATAAAGTGCCGGGAGAATGGTTTAGCACATCGGTTATTGAATAACCGACGTGATAAACCGCCTCCCTCCGGTTTATCACGGCAATTATACAATAACCGACGTGATAAACCCCCCTCCCCCGATTTTTCACGTCGGTTTTATATGAACCGACATGATAAACCACGCTCAGCCTGGTTTATCACGTCGGTTCTTATCGAACGGACATGATAAACCGCCCTTACCCCCAGTTTATCACGTCGGTTCTAAAATAACCGACGTGATAAAAATTGCGATTTTAGGTTTTTGACGTCGGTTTTTAAATAACCGACGTCAAAAACCTTAGTTATAACGTCTCACGTATTAACGTCGGCTAGAAACCGACGTAAAAAATTAAGAAAACCGATGTAAAAAACGTTTTCTTCACTAGTGTTATTAATATTAAATAAAAATTGTAATTGTTTTGGAATTGTGATGTTTAATTATGTACCTAGTCTTCTAATACACTATACTTCACGATCCTTATCTTGTAACTTGATATTTAATTTTGCTTAAAATCATATAACGATATATTTGAAAGGATAGGGTCACTATATCACTAGTGCAGAAAATGTTTTTTACGTCGGTTTTTTTTTATTTTTTACGTCGGTTTCTAGCCGACGTTAATACATGAGACGTTATAAATAAGGTTTTTGACGTCGGTTATTTAAAAACCGACGTCAAAAACATAAAATCGCGATGTTTATCACGTCGGTTATTTTAGAACCGACGTGATAAACTGGGGGTGAGGGCGGTTTATCACGTCCGTTCGATAAGAACCGACGTGATAAACCGGGCTGAGCGTGGTTTATCACGTCGGTTCATATAAAACAGACGTGAAAAACCGGGGGAGGGGGGTTTATCACGTCGGTTATTGTATAAATGTCGTGATAAACCAGAGGGAGGCGGTTTATCACGTCGATTATTCAATAACCGACGTGCTAAACCATTCTCCTGGCACTTTATCACGTCGGTTATTAAATAACCGACGTGATAAACCATTCTCCAGGACTTTTATCACGTCGGTTATTAAATAACCGACGTGATAAACCATTCTGCAGACCTTTTATCACGTCGGTTATTAAATAACCGACGTGATAAACCATTCTGCAGACCTTTTATCACGTTGGTTATTAAATAACCGACGTGATAAACTATTTTCCAGGCATTTTATCACGTCGGTTATTAAATAACCGACGTGATAAACCCAATTTTTTTTTAAACAGAATGCAGTGATCTTCTCTCCACCAGAATCAACCAGAAAACAAATCAAGAAATCGTACCACAAAAACAGAAGTACATCAAAATTAAGCATGTACATAGATAACATATAAAACTTACCCACTAGAGAGCATCCACCCTCATTTATACCCCATGGACAGCCCTCCCCCACCCCGTTGGAGCCCTCACCCTCATGTATACCCCCTGGACAGCCCTCCCCCACCCCATTGGAGCTCCCACCCTCATGTATACCCCTTGGACAACCCTCCCCCACCACATTGGAGCCCCCACCACACTCCTGGACTGCCCCCCGACCCCCGGACACCCCCAAACACCCCTCGACAACCCCCCACCCGCCTGAACAACACCTCCTCATCCCCTCACCCCACTTGACAGCCCCTAACACACCCATGGACAACCCCCCCACCCCTAGACAGAACTCCCACAGCCCTGGACCGGCTTCCCACACCCCTGGACATCCCTGCCACCCCCCAGGACTGTCCCCCCACCCCACCGGACAGCCCTCCCAGACCGTTGGACACCCCCAACCCCACTGAACACACCCCCACACCCTTGGAACCGCTCCCCCACAGACCCAAATCCATACCAGAAGAACCATCAAAAGTAGACCAAAACAATAAGTAGAGCAAAATTAAACATTCACTTATATAACATTCAAAACTTACACTGTCAACTTCAAAAAAAACTAAATCAAACCTAAACAACTACCAAATACACAATTAAAACGACAATATTCAAAATTACATTTTACATTACAAACAACTAAAATTCAATCAAACCTGTAAAATAATTTGACCACTCCACTTGTACGTGTTTGATGTCTTTAGCAGTATAGGGTTGAGGGTCATCAAAAAGCTACAAATGAAAAAGAAGATAGTTAACATGTATAATGAATAAATCAAATTGAAATATTATGGAAAAGTTTAAGAGGAAATCGTACCAGGTCAAAATTCACAACTGTCCCAATTGTTATTATTTCATACATAAATCTTAACATATAATATCCGCATTTGATGAGGCCTTGTTGTTCACGACAATTCTTTTTTGAATGAGTGTAAATTCAATATATTATTTTTATGTAATAAATCAAAAAGTACAAATTTTAAATGGAAATTTACCTTCGCATTTACATATTTGATCTTCACATTTCTTTTCTTTGTGTTTTTTCGAAAGTAGACCCATGCACTGTTAGAAAATAATACGAATGAGGTAAATTTAAAATTCATTATAATATATAAAACTATTGAGAAATTCAAACTTACTTTTCCAATATATTCTTAAAACTTGCCCGCACATCACCATGAACAGATCATATCCAATAAAGAGCTTTCTCCCTTGGGCAAAAAATCCCTAACATCCAATGATTACTGATAAAAGGAAATTTAATGTTAGTGGTTTTTTATGATAAAAGATAATTAACTCTTTGAGAGAAATGTGTTTCATACCTCTCACAAAAAGGCATAATCCAACATTGTTGGATTACATTCTTTTCAAATCTTTCAGCAATATAAACCATTCTTTGTTCCTCAGTCAATGCACATGCTTCAGGGGAAATCAATTGCGGGTCCATGAATCCATATACTTCTGTCATTTCATTCCTCTCACAAATTTTATAAAGATACCTAATACAAAACATATATAAGTATACATTTTTAATAAATATAACGCAGGGAAAAGGTGTTAAGACTTACATGGAAAAAAATTTCACCACGTTGGTGCCCAACTTATCTCCAGTAACAAGCTCCATGATATCAGATTTTGTAATCCCCACACTTATTTCACGTCCACAAACATGAGATTCCATTGGAAACTCATAAAAACCCAACAACAAATGTGAATATCTTGACAATCTACCAAGACCACTGGAATCTGTATCTGATCTCATAGCCTGTTGTCTTTGTTGTTGTCTATACAATATTTCTTTACCTTTGAAGTATTCCTATGAAAAAAAAATTGAGAATTATAGTAGTTTTCAAATGATAAAACAACTTTAATAAAAAAATAAAATAAAAGATATAAGATTCATACCTCTATGGTAATGAGTCGAAGAAGTCTGGATGGCCAAACTAAAAAATGGCCGATACTCTGTCCAACTGTCGCCACCTCATCTGTAGATATTGGTACCCTAGCTGATCTATCTATAATATCCTGTACAGTGACCCTCTGATTCTCTACCTCTAATTTTTTATGATGAACTGTATCTCTTATACAATATACCAACCCGTATGCTACTATATGATGTTGAGAATCATCAACATACAACTCGCAATATGTAGGAAGCTGCGGCGGAGGCGTAGGATAAAGAATGGGGTCCGCGGGCTGAGGTGGGGGAGTGGGAGCTACTGGCGGAGGTGGAGGATAAATAATGGGGTCTGCAGGGGGAGGTGGAGGAGTGGGAGCTGCAGTCTGAAATTGTCTTTGCATTTCTGCAAACATATACTGCACCGAATCTCTAATCTTGTCTTCCATCGTCGCATTAATATTTTGAACTTCAGCCTCCAAGGATTCTATTTTTTTTATAAACCCCCTCAATGTTAGAAGTTGAAGAACGTGGAAACACTTTTCTTACCGATACACCTGTCGGATATCCTCTTACATGACCAGGATGTTCGGGCCTTCCCAATGCTGCAAATAAAATATCTTCCCTCCCAGTAGCTGTAAATGTCCCCTCTGAACTTTGCTCCTCAAGAGAGTCCTGTATTAATTAATTGAACATTTCTGTAATGATTGAAACTTATATGAAGAAAAAAGTTAACTTAAATAAATTAAATAGATATCTTACAATCCTCTCAGCTACGATTCTCGATTCTTCCGAAAGATATTGACCTTTTTTTCCCTTCCGAGCTCTCTTCCATTTTTCATGTCTAGATGGAGGGGATGGAGGGGCCACCTCTCCAGAGCTTGAAGACTCAGCTCTTAGTTGTTGAAATTTTTCCGCTATCATTTTTTCTTCCAATAATGTATACCCTCCCCGAGATAAACTATGAGGGTATACATTTTTAGATTGGATCTCCTGATGAGCTTTCCTTGTTTGCTGTAATTTAAGAATAATAAATCATTAACAAAACATTAATAAAATCATTTATATAAGAAAGTATATAAAAGTTTACATTTCCCTTACCAGAAATGACACTTTTTTTCTACTTTCAAAAAACTGTCTCCATGTGTCTTCATCTATAAAAGGATATATACGACATGGATTGTCATGACTCCTATGACCATAAATGAAATCAGATGTGAGGGTTGATTTGAAATCCCTCCATCTCCTGGCAGCCAACGATAAGAATTTCTTCTTGACTCCTCCAGTGTCAGGAATATCAAATGTCATCTGATAAAGAAGAGGTTAAACATATTATATATACCAGAAACATTAAAAGAATCCTCAAACAATGACAAAAGATCTTACCAAAATCGTCTCCCACAACTGAGAGATAATCTCTTTATCCACACCTCTCCAATCATCATACAGAATGCTTACTTTGGTATTAGCCTGAGTTGCAACAAAACTCTTAAAATATTTGGCATTCAGACCTCTAGGAATATCATCATCATCAAACTCAACTACTATCCTCTGATCCTGCATACGGGCAAGTGATAATTTTGGTAAACGTGTGCAACCACGTTTACCAAACTTTGAACTCTTTGTCGTAATAGGAGCATGTGAATGTTCATCCCCAGAGGTATGACCAGCAATATGCTCCTCCCCAGAATCATGTGGTTGATCATCTGAATGATCTGTCATTATCCTTTAAATCAAAAAAACAAACGTCAGTTCACAAATATACAAATTCAAATATTTTAATACTACTATAATCAGAAAATAGAAAAGTGTACTAGGTTACATAATAGTAAACATTGGTAATATGGTAATCATGTTAAACAATGGTAAAGATGGCAAAGATGGTCAAGATGGTCAAGAAGGTCAAGATGGTAAAAAATGGAAAAAATGGTAAACCTGGGTCCTCCGGCTGGCCGGTGGGCAAGAGCTGGTTGGCGGGTGCCCATACCGGCTGGCCGGTGCGCTAACACCGGCTGACCGGTGGCTTTGGTAGAATGCAATGCTTCTGCCAGAGACCACCGGCTGGCCGGTGGTCATCCACCGGTTGGCCGGTGTCACCAGGCAGTGGGCAAGCCTACTGCCTTGGTCCTCCGGCTGGCCGGTGGGAAAGAACCGGTTGGTCGGTGCCCATACCGGCTGGCCGGTGCGCTAACACCGGCTGACCGGTGGCTCTGGCAGAATGCAATGCTTCTGCCAGAGACCACCGGCGGGCCGGTGGGAATCCACCGGTTGGCCGGTAGACTCAGCCTTTTTTTAAAACATGTTTTAATAAATAATAAACTTACAATATCTAACATTTATGAAAAAAATAAATGTAAACAAGAAATAAACATATGTTACCTTTAATTTTAGGAATGTACAGATGGATTGTTTTCCCAAATTCCTTCATCGTGATCGTTCCTTATGGCACAAACTATGTCTTCAACATGATCGTCATTATGTTCTGTTAATATTTCCATTGAAGTAGGGATCTCACATAAATCAGCATATTCATCAAGTTCATCCTCACCAACATATTGTTTTTTCCCTTGTAAAACAATAGCCCACTGCATATCTGATTGATCGACTACATAAAAAATTTGTTTTGCATGTGTTGCCATTATAAAATAATCAGCTGTGTCTTCCAATCTATTCAGATTAACAAGTGTCATTCCAAATTCATCGTGTCTGACACTGTTGTTACCGTTACACCATTTACAGTTAAAAACGGGAACTTTAATTTTTAAAGTAATCAACCTCCCATATGTCTTCAATCACTCCATAATATGCATTTGATGCAGAAATTGGGTTTTTGTCCTTAGCACTCGAAAAATGCATTGCTTCTGCAAACACCAATACACCACTATTCTGAACTGCACTTCTGTTGTCCTGAGCTTTTGTATGAAATGTATAACCATTAATGTAATAACCAGACCATGTTATCACATTTAAACATGGACCACCCACTATCCATTTTAATGTCTCTGATACATCTGATCTACCAAGCAAAGTCTTTTTAATCCATGACAAAAAAGTTTTGTTTTGCTCATTCAAAATCCACATTTCTTTCTTCTTTGGATGACATTGTTTCAACTCATTAATGTGCAATGTGATATATAGTTGAGCATCAGCTATGTTATTCAAGATGTATGATTCTAACTTCTTCATTTGTTCAGCTGACAATGATTTGACTTTCAAGCTGCGAATCCCCTTTCCCTCATTATTAACTCGTTCATGGAGAGATGGAGGCAAACCTATGTGTTGCGCCGCAGCCAAGTAGCTCGTACAAAACTCTGCTACCTCCTCAGAAATATACTTTTCAATAATGAAGGCTTCAGGTCGATATAGATTTTTAACATACCCCTTTAATATTTTCATATTCCTTTCGAAAGGATACATCCAACGAAGATATACAGGTCCACAAAGCTTTATTTCTCGAACCAGATGAATCATTAAATGCACCATTATATCAAAAAAAGTTGGAGGAAAATACATTTCCAATTGACAAAGTATTAAAATTGCATCCTTTTCCAAAATGTTCAAAGCATTCACATCAATCGCCTTGTTACAAATTGAATTGAAAAAATAACACAACTTCATTATAGTCTTTCTGACAAGAATGGGCAATATTCCACGCAATGCAACTGGTAGAATTTGTTGCATCATGACGTGACAATCATGTGATTTCATACCTATCAACTTCAAGTCCTTCATTGAGACAAAATTTTTGACATTAGAAGAATAACCTTGAGGCACTTTGGTATCATGAAGACACTGAAAGAAGCTAATTTTCTCCCTCTTTGATAATGTATGACAAGCCGGGGGAGGAAATGTTCGTCTTCCTTTAGGAGTGGGAGCTAACTCCAAACGTATTCCCATTGATAGTAAGTCTAATCTTGCATTCAACCCATCTTTAGTCTTTCCTTTAATGTCTAACAATGTTACAATCAAAGAATCACATATATTCTTCTCCACGTGCATGACATCAATATTATGTTTAACTTCATGATACCTCCAATATGGTAGCTCAAAAAATAATGACCTTTTCTTCTAGATATGTCTATCATTACCAGATTTCTGTGTCTTTCCCAATGTCACGTCAAGGTTTTTCACCCTCTCAAAATACAGATCATGGGATAAAGGTTTTGGACCAGTATCAAATTCTTGTGAGCCATTAAATGCCTTTTTTAGTCTTCTATAAGGGTGTTCCATAGGCAAAAACTTTCGATGACCCATGTACACTGTTTTCCTCCCATGATGCAATTGACAATAGGACGTCTGTTGTTCGCAAATTGCACATGCTTTATACAATTTAACATTGTATCTAGACAAATTTCCATACGCTGGGAAGTCATTTATAGTGAACAGAAGCACTACATGCAGTTGAAAATATTCCATTTTATAAGAATCATACACCCTAATACCATCAGCCCATAACAGTTTCAAATCATCAATCAACGGTGACAAGTAAACATCAATATCATTACCGGGTTGCATTGGACCAGAGATCATTGTACTCAACATGACATATTTGAGCTTCATACAAACTTCAGGAGAGAGGTTGTAAATTACCAATAAAACAGGCCATGAACTATGTGTGCTACTGAGTGTTCGGTATGGATTCATTCCATCTGTGCACAACCCTAGTCTGAGATTTCTTATTTCATTTCCAAATGTAGAATACTGCACATCAATTTTCTGCCATTGTGGACAATCAGCTGGATGACGTATTTTTCCATCACATACCCGCTCTTCAGCATGCCATCTTAACCTTTTTGCATCATGTGAATTAGCAAATAAATGTTTGAAACGATTAATTATAGGAAGATACCAAAATACCTTTGAAGGGAGCTTTGTAATCTCTACATCACCCTGTGATTTTTCTTTCACCTTATACCGTGATGTCCCACATTTTGGACACTCTGACAGAAATTCATATTCCTTCCTATATATAATGCAGTCATTCGGACAGGCATGTATTTTCTTGTATCCCAATCCCATCGGGCATAATATTTTCTTGGCTTTGTAATGTGAATCTGGAAGATCGTTATCTTTTGGAAGAATGTATTTCATCAATTGTAGCAGCTCTGTAAAACTTATGTCACTCCATCCATGCTTCTCCTTTAGGTTAATCAATCTTAACACCGCCGACAGAACCGTAAAATCTGTACAACCAGGATATAATGGTTTTTCAGCATCACCATATAGACGTGCAACTGTCGGTTCTATCTCAATTTGTTCTGCTACAATATCGCGAATCATTTCTTCAATTCCATCGGAGTTACCATCTTGCGAATCATCATCATCAGTGACATTCCGTCCAGTTTCACCATGCCAAATCCAAGGGCTGTAACTCGGATTAAAACCATGACATATCAGATGATATTTTATCTCTCTACTTTTCAACTTCTTCATATTCAAACATTTCAGGCATGGACAGAAAAAAATGTCACTACTTGGAACATTTCGTTTTGCAAATTCCAAAAAGGCATCAACACCTTCCTCAAATTCATTTCTCATTCGATGTGCCGTAATCCAACTTCGACTCATTATTACCTATAACAAATATCAACAAAAAATATATATTTTTAAGATAAGACAAAACATCTTTATATGAAAAAAATCATAATTTGAATGTAAAACTATTTAAAATATAAAACAAATCTTGAAAGTAGTAGTAGTTTTCATAAGTACCCAACACCAAATAGCTATACATCGTAAGTGTCATGTTAAAAATATGAATATAGACCATTTTTTTTATGTTTAATAATATTTTCATATTATCTGATCATTCTGATTATATATTAGAATTACTATATCCTTTTGATCCGATATATAATCTAAGGACATTAATATTTCATTAGAAAAAGTAATGTTAATATCATGGTAATGTAAAAAAAAGTATATGTCGAACTATATATATGTAATACCAATAAAAAAAACATATGTGTTTGGCCTGGGTTTCACACATAAATCAACTCATCTCACAGATTAAATTTTTGAATCATCCTACATAATACTTATTTTTATAACTTAGGGAATGAAAATAATAAAAGTTTTGATTTATGATACTCATTATGGGTAAACATGATATATATAAATATAATATCTAATCTCATAAAAAGATATCCATGGGGGTATAAGAGCATACACAAAGCACATGATCAAAAAGATAAGTGAAACAGTTCTATATAATCATAGATCATAAAACCTGAGTCCAAGTATAACAATTTTAGCATAACATAAGACATGATTTATATGATAGTGGGAACATGATTTAAATAACCTTATTCACAAGATCACAACATTGGTATGTGGAATAACATAAGAGTGTGGCACAAACATAATCATATAAGTCATAACATATGTCAAGGGAAAACATAGTTTCATTCACCTCATATTGGGATATGTTAATCAGCTTTCCTATAATTTATTATAATATTTCTTACCAGGCACATCACATAACACATTGGAGATAACTGAAAGAAGAAATGTATTATCAGACTCACCATGAGTCTAGAATGAAATATTTGATTGTAATAGGTATGAATTGATATTTTTATGAATGCAGATGAAAACAGATGATGGTTTTCTGATCTAGGAGTTCTAAAAATCATAATTTTTTGAAAAAATATTATGATGTAAGAATGTTGAATGAAATTTTAAGGATAGGTATTACCGATTGTACCTGTTCCAATTTCATTCATGAAAATAATTTTCTGTACAATCATATTGAAAATATGATTTTAAGAAAATAAGTACTACCAATCTTCATCCAGAAAGACACATTCCAGCTAAGTAGGAAATAATAATGTTGCTGGAAGAATGGAACGTTACAGTACCACACATTATTTTTCATATTTTGCTGAAGCTAATCCACAATGTTTTAATAATCATTTGTGAGTTGAATGTTTCGAGTTGAATGAACATAATAACCATTGGCAATAAAAAAATTCCACGAGATTCAAAAACAAACGAAAAGCACATCAAGAATCGAAACAAAAACGAACGAAATAAATTCGTGGAAGGCTTACTTGAATGTCGCGAGTTGAGATGATAGATCCGAGAGAAGTGAAGAAGATAAACAATGAAGCCAAAATGAGTGTAATGCAGGCGATCGACGAGCCGATTACGGTTTACCGCGCGAGAGAGAGATGAGCCGGCGACTGTCAATCGAAAAAATCGTAAATGACAGAACACGGGCTTTAATTTTTTTAAATGCTTTATAACGTCGGTTATTATATAACCGAAGTTATAAACTATTTTTTTATCTTTTTTACATCGGTTATCCTAAAACCGACGTAAAAAGGCTCCCGCCCTTTGGTTTTTTACGTCGGTTATTTTATAACCGACGTAAAAAACACATAGATATCGGGTTTTTTACGTCGGTTATTTGGAAACCGACGTAAAAAACCCCCCGGGGCTTTGGTTTTTTACGTCGGTTTCCAAATAACCGACGTAAAAAACCCGACATCGACGCGTTTTTTACATCGGTTATCAAATAACCGACATAAAAAACCAAAGCCCCCGGGGGTTTGTTACGTCGGTTATAAAATAACCGACGTAAAACACACCGCGCTTTGGTTTTTTATGTCGTTTATTTGATAACCGACGTAAAAAACGCGTCGATATCGGGTTTTTTACGTCGGTTATTTGGAAACAGACATAAAAAACCCCCCGCGCATTGGTTTTTTACGTCGGTTATCAAATAACCGACGTAAAAACCCAACAGGCGCGATTTGTAACGTCGGTTATTAAAATAACCGACGTGAAAAATCTACTCGCCGCATTGTTACGTCGGTTATATATAACCGACGTAAAAAATGGTGACATAAAAAATGATTTCTGAACTAGTGTATAATTCATATCTATAACCATTTTTCTATTTTTATAATAATTTATTAAATATTCTTTAGTTAGTCATCTCTTATTTCTATTATTAGTTGTGATAATTCTGATTGTTTCGCACATGTTCTATAATGGATATATCGAACACCATTCTTTGATAATAATTTAATTATTAAAATATTTTTAAATATTTTTAAATCATTATTGTTTAATGATTTATGCATCTCCAAGTTCATTTTATGGGACTTATGGGTTTGGTTCGGGGTAATGAGATCCCTTATGAGCTCATTTCGAGTAATATATTGATAACAACAGATTACTTCATAATGATCATCAACTATTCTTTCATACCATTAGAAAAATATTAATGATATATATTAAACATTGATAGAATATTTATTCATAAAATATGTTTTATAACCATCTATATAAGGTGGTGATTAAAATAGAACATGTCGCTCATATAGGCAGTAATCTTCATGTACACAGAAATGATGTTTTCATTTCCCCTAAAATGGGGGGAGATATAAAGTTGTTTATCTTTTAATAATATTAATAATGTTATATATACCATATTATTCCATTAAATATAGTCTTTTAACCATATTCCTAGTTCAGTGAAGGATAATGAAACATGTCGCTCCATATAGACGGTAGTCTGCATGTATGCACGAATGATGTTTTCATTTTTAAGAGGAAAGTAAAAGAGTGGATGATGTTTATCCCATAAACATAACAACATATCAATATATAAATAATTATTATTTAATAATTTTTTTAATTATTAAGATTGTTTTTTAAAATAAATATATATATATAAGGAAAAATATTTGATTTATTTATACTTGCGTTGATAATTTGAACTTTCTGTTGAATTCCTTCTTTGAAATGGAGAAATTAGGACAACTTATTATTATAAGAGGATTAGGGATTTGGAAGAGTATTCCTATCACATCCATGTTTTCATTTCAATGTATTTTCTTATATACTATGGGTCATATATTTTTATTTTATTTTCCCTTGTATTTTTTGTAAAAAATAGATGTTTATAGGGTGATGATTGGTGCACAGTAAAGGGAAATTGTGCTCCTCACCCAGGAAATTATTCACCAACGTGTAAATTTTGGATAGAGATAAATCTCCTGGTTATCACATGGTTTTTCAAACTATGTGACTAACTGTGGGGCATTTCCCTTGTGTACATTTTCGACCGTACATTTTGGAAAACAATGTGGGCAAACTATTTGGCCTTTCGAGGTCATTAAAAATTGGGTTTTTTCCATTTTTCCCTTAAATTTTGAGGACTAAACACCCAAAATCCACCCCAATTGGGTTTCTCTAGCCTAGTCACCTCCTCCCCTCCCTTCTTTCCTTTATATCTCCACTTTTTTGGTGGATTAAGTGTTCTTTCTCCAAGATTCATCAAGTAAGTTTCATTTCTCTTTGGCTTCTCCATATTTCTAGAGTTCTTTCACCTTATTTCTTGGGGTTTCTTTTTTCCAGTGGGTAGGGTGACATTTTTAGGGTTGAATATTGTTATTTAGGTATCAATATTGATGTTTATGGTTTAATATTTCCTTTATATTGTTCTCTTGAGGTTTGACTATGGTTTTACACTATTTTCCAAAGTTTTCTTCCCTTGAGGTAGGTGTATCCACGCTTAAGCATTATTGGGTGACATTGATATGATTTTTTTTCTTCTTGTTTTTGTTCTATGAATAGTGTATGAGGTTCAAAATGTGTTTTCAAAAGGATTTAAGGTGTGTTTAGGTAAAAAAGTGTCTTTTCAAAGGGAACGAGTTTTAATTCATGTGTGTTTCTTGTGTGCTTTCTTATTTTTCTACTGAAAGGTGTTTGATAAAAATTTTAAGTGGTGTGAAACTTTTTAAAAAAAATAGGTGTGAGATTGGGTTTGGAAGTGGTTCTAGTTATGTAAGTGGTGATTTATCAAGCATTTTTATATTTATTGGCATGTTTGTATGTGAATTTAGTGATCTTTGTGACATGTGAAATGAAAATTGAGCATGAAGGGAAGCCTGGGTATCCAGTTTTGTGGACTATGACTAGTATGCTAGTTGATTCAAAAGTGGATTTTCCCAGATTCATCTATCAGTATTGATTATTTCAATACTAACTAAATTATGATGATAAATGGAGACCATTAGGTCCTTGGTATGTTCCCTCATAGTGGATCATGCATGAGAATGTTGTGGGTTATGCTTGTTATACCATTCTTCATTGAGATATGAGGTTCCTAGTGTCCCATTTTAGCTAGTGACTATAATATTTTCTCATGAAATATTGATCTCTTGTGATATTGTACTTGTCATAGGAATACAGTGCACTTTGTGTTGTACCTTGTAAGAAAAACATTTTCTTCCTTTAAAAAGGTTCTTTTTTTAAATTTTTTCATTTAAATTGTTTTCTATAAAAACGTCTCTAGATTTAATTTTATAAAACTTACATGTTAATTTTTCATATAATTATTTGGCATGAAATATATTTTATTGGGTGGCATCATACTAGGCTTTGGATCACACCCTACATACACCTTAGGGTGAATGTAGACTTGGTTTTGTTTGACTTGGGTAAATGCAAGGTGTATAGTGATGGAGGTTTGGTTCTTTGTGTTCTGCCATGTGAATGTGTTGGTGGTGGTGGTGTCTTGAGGGTGACATCCCACTTAACATATCATAGTTTTGGGATAGTTTTTTTCCCTTTTCTGTATATCTTTTATTTTTTATCTAAATATGTAAAACCTTGAATCCAAAATTTATTATGACTTGTTTGGATTTGGTTATTTATCATTGTTTTGTTTCTTTCTGTTGGTTATTTATGATTATGTAAATGGGTGAAACCATTCCCAAAGCATATTTTGATACCCAAAAAAAAATTTCCATCCCATGGGGATCTGGAATTCCCTTCAGGACATTTCTTAGACTAGTTCAGGTGTCAAGTTGTATGGAACCCCAGCTTAGTTCGTGAAAAATGTTATTAGGGCAGGTCACGCTCTTTTGTCTCAAGTTATTTGGGATGAGTCTAGATATACTAGATATAGTATTATCAGGTCTTGAAGTTCTGGTTGTGTGTTGGGTGTTTGGATAGCTCACCTCTTGACAGGACTTGAGTTTCCATGGGATATTGGTATTTTATTTTACTTCTCCTCCATGTGATATATATAGGCTGTAGACTATATATGGACACTAGGTAGGGGTGGATTGGTTTGTTTGGTCTTGTTAATGTGATGAATTTGGTTTTTTTATTTACTTTAGTAATTTTTGTTACTTCTAAAAAAATTAGAATTGTGGTATTGATGTTTTTTCTTGTGGTTATTTCTTCTTATAGAAAACTTCCTCCTCAAATAATTCTAATGAAACCGTGGGAAGAGGTTGGAGAGAGTTATCCATCACCAATTTATTAGATATTATTGGAAGTTGTGGTTCGGGCTATCCAAGCATTGAGCCAAGGAGTGAACTTTATTCCTGCTCAGGTTATAGAATCCAAACAAAGTCTTGTAAAGGAAAAATATCAAGAGTTTATTATGAACAAGACTCCTTTTTGAGGGATCACTGAACCTCAAGAAGTATAGGAGTGTCTTGAGGAGATATAGGGGAAGTTTGAGTTCTTTGAAAATCATGAAGCTATTAGGGTTAAATGAACTTTATTCTTGTTGTAAGTTACTAGTTAGAGGTGGTGGGAGTCAGTGGTGAAAGCTGGAAAGAATGAGAATATGGTTTTGAAAGACATTATAGTCATTTTCAAAAAGTAGTACTTTTTTAGGTCTTTTACTATTCCATATCCTAAGAGTTTATAGAGCTTAGTTAGGGAAACTATTCCATGATGGAATATGCTAACTGTTTTTCTAAGTTAGTGCAGTATGTACCCAAGCTTGTTTCCAATGAACAGATGAAGGATCAGATGTTCAATTAGTGGTTGTGGCCATAAATTTGATCACGAGTTTTCTTATTCAATATAATGACCAATTCCAAAGTGTTTGGTCATTCTATAATGGTATAGATCGATCATAGGGACCAGCCTGGCCTCTATGGATCAGTGTCAGTTATGGTCATTGGTATTTCATTAGGGAAGAAGAGGAAGTGTGATGAGAAAGGGAATAAGGGTGGTGGTAGTTCAGGCCATCCTTCCTGGATATCTTCGTATGTGGATTTAGATGCTGGGGCAGTAATGTTCCATAAGTGTTGGAATTAAATTCACATATGACCTGTGTGCACATCTCCTCGTAGAAATTGTCACCAATTTGGGGATATGGGACACATTTTGTGTTTTTTAAATGTGACAAGCCCATATCAGAGTGGTTCATGATCTATAGATTCTAAGGTGATGTCATCTCATCCAGAACCATCCAGGACAGTGGGTTATTGGTTTGGTAGTCATGGAGGCAGGGATGGGTCATATTAATGGCATATTTAGTTTAGGGAAGATCCACTGGCTAGTGGTTATCCTCAAGCATGGTCTAAGATGATACATCTTCAAGTAGTGGATTAAGCACCATTGGAATCAGATGCAGGGCATGTGACAGTTTGAGGTATCATTCTCATTACATCATCTTTAGTCGTTGTTCTCTTTGATACTGGTGATTCTATATCATTTTTTATTCCCACATTGTTAATATTATAAATTTTCCAAGTGATCTTATGTCTTATGTGATGGATTCGGTAACAGAACTTGTAAATAAGTGAGAGAAGGGTATCGGGTGTCCATCTTGTGCATTCACCATCTCAGGGGTCGAGTTGGAATGGGATTTTCTGGTTTTTGAGATGGTTCTATTTGATGTAATCTTTGGTATGGATTGGATGGTTCATTTCAGGTGCACATTGATTGATATAGGTGGTGAGTGAATTTCATTTAACTTAATGTTAGTATTGAGGTTTTTCATGGTGAATGGGATCATCGTTTAGGTTTTAAGGGACCTCCTCTTCGAGAATTAGGAAATCTCATTTTTTTGGTTATCGTCGCTCATATTGGCGGATGATGGTGGTGCTCTAGAGGGTGGATTACCTCCTGTGGTGGATGAGTTCTTAGATATTTTTCTAGAGGATTTATTAGGTTTTCCTCCAGAGAGGGATATAGAGTTATAGATTTATTTGGTATTGGGAACACTACTTATATCTCTTCCCTCATAACCTATAGCCCCCACTGAGTTGAGGGAATTAAAGGTACTGTTAGATGATTTAAAATTAAAAGGATTCATTTTCCTGAGAGTCTATCCTTGGGCCGCCCCAGTTCTATTTACGAAAAAGGATAATAGGATCCTCTGGTTGTGTATTTATTACTAAAATTTGAATAAGTTAATGATCAAGAATAAGTATCTATTTCCCTATATTGATGACCTTTTCGACCATCTTAAGGGGGAAATGTGGTTCTCAAAAGTTGACTTTTGTTCTAGTTATCACCAAGTCAAATCTAGAGAGGAATATATTCCCAGAATTGCATTCCAAAGTAGGTAGAAATATTTCAATTACTTTTTCATGCCTTTAGGGATGAAAGATATTCCATCAGTCTTTATGGCGCTTATGAATAGGGTGTTTCATAAGTATCTCGACTTCTTCATCGTGGTGCCTGTGGATAATATCCTGGTCTATTCTGGATCTTAGGAGGAGCATGAGTGTCTTTTAAGGATTGTTTTGGGCACACTTTGTGTAACACCCCATGATTTCATAGTGTGTTATTTCTTCAAAATAATTCAATAACTTGCACTACACGTAACACCGAGTTCAATCGCACCATAACTTACCAAACAAGCCATTCAAAACAGGTTATGAATAGTATTAACTAAATTTTAAACTTTATATAATCCTTATAATTTTAGAATCCATATTATGAGTTTCTTAGACATAATGTAAGAACAAATTAATTTTATGTATTGCTCTTTTACCAACTTTTAATAGTGAACCCTTTTTAAATACTATATTTTAAACTTTTTGACTAAATGAGGACATCAAAAATTTAAAATGAAACATCCCAAGCTTCTATGCTACACTTCTCTTTGAATAATGTGATAGCGTGTGTTGTACACAACACCGAGTTCTAACACAACATAACCAATCAAACTAACTATTATGAATAGTAATACCTACTATTTGAAATTATATATATTTTATATTTCAAAATGGACTTCATTTTTTGGATTCGGAATATCGAATTTAGCCTAGGATGAAATTTTGGTACTTTTCGGATAACTTTCATATTTTGATGAATAGTGAAAATTAATAAATTTTAATTAAAAACAACATTTTTAATCAAAATAATTAATATTGATAATTTATGAATTTGAGTAGTTTTAAAGTATATTTAGAATATATTTTTACCATTTAATACAATGTTCGTCATTGGACATAATTTTACAATTAAACCGGACACAAACAAGTGTCAATCTTTTGATAGTTATTATCTCTTAAAACACGCTTTTTGTTTTAACAACGGGAATTAATTTTAAATTAATTTCTGCCACTTCTGTATTTTGAATTTGGAAAAATGGATTCCATATTTGGAATCAGTATGTTCAAATTGTGTAAATTGGTAACTTTTATTTTTAGAAATTTTGAATAATTACTTCGGTAAATATTTTATTTACCATGGTTAAGGGTAAATCCGGTAAATAAGGGTTAAAAATTAATATTATAATAATAATAAATTTCCCTAAAACGTGTCCTAGAGTTATTGGTTGATAAATGTTCGACCATAGGCATCTTTGGGTCGATTTTGGGATTCCATGGAGCCACTTGTTGGTGATAGGGACACTTTATTTTAATTAAGTTAAAATGAATACAAAAATGACACAAACATATATCTTTTAGCAAAACAATTTTTTACATAGGGTTATATATGTTGGATTTTCGACTATAAATATTCATTATAAAGATAAAAATATTTCCTCCATAATGATATTTTATTTATAATTTTTAGAGATTACATAATTTAATTTATTTATGACACAATGATGATGAAGTAATTACCATAATAGTGAAAATTTAAAATAATTGATATTATAAATACACAAATAAATATAATTTGAGACTTTTAATTAATTAAAATAGTTTTCTAGGATAATATGAAATATTAGTATTGATTTAATTAACTTTTTTCGAAGTAATCATTCTTTTATGAGTTTCACAAAAATCAACTATTGAATAGTGTCAAAATTGACATAAAAGAGTTTTTTAAACAAATATTATATTATTAATTGATATTAAATTCTTAAAAATCTAAGGTTCGGCCAAGAGACTTATATCATGATAGTGGTATCATTAATGGACCACTTTGGGGTCTCTTGGATGTATATAGTAAGTTTATTAAATATATAATATAAAAATACAAAGTGACATGGTAAATGTCAAACTAATTAACTAAGAGTTAATACTTAAAGATAAGGTTAATATAGTAACCCAAACCTGTCTAAATTCTATTGGTTGAATGGGTTTAGACCTATCCCCACCTTAACCTTTGAATAATAAACTTTGGAGCCATTATAAACCTAATATGAATTTATTATAAATTAATATTTCTAGCTTTTCCAAGGTGCCCCTCACCCCTCTTATGAAAGGGCACTCCTCCTTCTCATTTATTCACACCTTAAAAGCATTTTGGTTCGGCCAAACTCTGCCCAAATACTCTCCCAACTTCCCTCACTACAACCTAGAGTCCTTAGTTTGATCAGAAAGCCAACCTAAGGAGCCCTTTTGATCAAATCAAAAGGAAGAACCCGAAGAAAAGGTAATGATTTCACCACCCTTTTCCAAGTTCCTTTCTTCTTCCACTTCTTCATTTCTTGTTATTACCATTAAAAACTAATAAATACAGTATATTATATATATTGTGATGTTATTATAAATATGGTACAACCATATTCAGTATTCTATCCACCCTTTGAATAACATGTCACCATACGTGCGTACGTACGGCTTACCGTCTCCACGTCGTGGTGTAATTGTTATTCAATATATTATTATTTGGATGGGTATAATAATGATGTGTAACTCATGTAAATAATAAATATAACATGATAATGATTCTGTATATATGATATACCATGCATTTATATATTATTTTAATATCAAAATAACGATATTGTCGCTCGTGCGTACATACGGACTACCGTCTCCACGAACGCGATGAGATTCATTCTCCATCGTATCCATTCAAGTATAACTATCATTTGATGATTTAAAAATAACGTTTAAGGACTTTTTATCATTCTGTATATGAATAATATACAACCTATCCATGAAAAACATGGATTATGTAACAAAACATGTAAAGTAAAACGAGTAAGTTAACACCCGAAACGACGATAATACTAAGATATTATTAACAAAGCAATGTTAAAAGATCATATATGATATCATATGAATGTATATTATTCTTTTATAATTTAATAAAAATTATTTCACTATTATACAGGAGGATAACATATCGCCAACCAAAGAAAATTTCAAGGTAAGGGTTTATTTTGCAATCTCTTCATTATCCGAGGTTGTTTATACCTAATAATCTACTGGGATTTCTTTATCATCCACATCCATGTTTCTTCGAAATGTATTTCAAAATTTTTTTACTATTTAAAAATAATATGGGTTAAATTCATTTATACCCATATGTGTTTTTAAATTAATCTTTCCTTCATTTTCCAAAAAAGGCACTTTTTACCTTTCGACAAATTTAAGGTAAGAATGTTTGTTTAACTTATACGGCGGGTGTGGCTATTTACCACCGTTATAAAATCGTCAAAGCTTCCCTTACAAGCTTATAAAAATATTTTCAAAGTAAATGTTTTATTTTATAATTATGTGACTTTTAAATGATTTCAAAATGAATATTTTAAGAATTTTTGAAAGGCACTCTTTATCAAGATCATAATTTTAAATGTTTTAAATATTTGTCTTTATAAATATTTTTAATTAATATCCATGTTTTCAAAATGATTTTAAGGATTTATTTATATGGATATTAAGGTTTTGAAAAGATATTTCTTTTCAAAAGTTTCAAAGTGGTATGGGACACTTTGATTCAAAAATCTATTTTAAATTACTTCCTTTATAAATGTGTGACTTTTCAATGATTTCGAGAAAATATATATTTCTCTAAAATGGTTTTGATTTCATCTATGTCAAAATCCATTGATGGATTTTAAGCTTATTTGAAGTTGATTTATTATGATACAAAATTTCTATATTTTATTGAAGGTTTTGTGATATGTTTGACTATGGATGTGCTATTTTTATACCATTCATTGTTTATGGTGAAAATATTGACATTTCGTATGCTAGTTTTAATATGAATGTTTATGTTATGTTTAAACCTTTTCATATGGGAATGAATTGGACTTAATATGTGACGGGTGGTGCCCACTATAGCTCCTCGATGCATCAGTAGGTCTAATGAGACAAACTAGTGTCTTGGCACAAGGCCTTGGCAAAATCATATTTGTAGTCTTGGCACGAGGCCTTGGCTATGTGGTTATGATAGTCTAGCATTATGCATTCCATCATTATGAAAGTGTTTATTGATATTGCATGTGATTATTCGATTAGTAGAATATCCATGTGAATAATTAAATGGCATTATTTCATTTTACTTTTTCCATACTATGCTGAAGTTCAAGTTTAAAAGGCTTTTGTTTTAGTTATACATTGCCTTAAATGTTTATGCTTATTTTTTAAAGTTTTCGCTATATTGTTATCCTTACTGGGCACTTGAGCTCACCCCTTTTCTATGTTTTATTTTTCCCAGGATGTGAAGAAGTAAGTTATGAATGACCTGCAGGGATATTATGAGGGGATAATAGTGTGGAATATGGAGACATTATGTTGTTGTAGTTTTCATTTTTATGATGTAATGTAAGACTTATGAATATATCTAGTGTTTCCAATGCTACTAAACTAATCGGTCTTTCGAGATTTGATCCTTCTTGTGATCATGCCAATGTTATGTAATAATGAATCGACTCTAGGTAACTGGGGTCGGGGCGTTACAGTTGGTATCAGAGGAAGTTTAGTACAAACCTTGGAAGCTAGATTTAGATAAAATCTGATTAGAGCACGTAGACCTAAGATGAACTTTGAGGATTAATATAGAAGAACTTCTTATAATTTTGGTATTGTAGATATTTTTTGAGTTTTCCGAGCAATACATCCCTGTATGGATACGAGCAGGTAGAGGCGGCTCTGGCACATATGTACCTAGGGGTAAAACCCAAAAACACCGCTTTGAGCTAGACTCGAATGGGAACTAGTGAACGACAACGGGTCTTGCTGCACTCTTGGTTACGACACTCCTGGGGGATATGCTTAGGATAATTCTCATTTTCTTTACAAACCATTATTAAGGGTTTATGAGTATATACTTTCTAAAAGGAGACATTTTTATGATTATGGATTATATCCATAAACTATTTAATTTATGTTATGTGTTTTAGAAGTTTGGGATTAGGTTTTGTTATTCATAAACTAATCTAGTGTATGCCATTGTTTAGAAATGGCGCCCAGTAGAAGGAATGATAACTCCAGCAATGCATATGATCCAAAGAGAAAGAAGGATCATATCTTTCATAGTCTTAAGCCAGAATTTAAAAGAGAAATAGTCTCCCATGTATTATCATCATATGAAGAAATAATATCATGTGTTGATAGGATAAGTAAAGAGTTTACTGAGTCCTATGGCTTTGAAGGGAAGCAAGAGAAGAAAAGGATGGAAGAGAGAAAGATGGATAAAGGGAAGAGGGAAAAGAAGAATTTTCCCATATGTGATAACTATGGGGAGAAACACCCTAGAACTTGCCTGAAAAGAATGGGAGTTTGTTATAAGTGTGGAGGAAAGGGGCACAAAGTACGTGACTGCAAGGGTAAGAAACTGGTTTCAAATATACAATGCTTCATTTGCAAGGAGTTTGGACACTACGTGAACCTATGTCCCAATCATCAGACTATGTCTCAAATGATGCTATTGGATAATAATCAAGTTATGATACTACCACAGATAAAGAGGAATGATTAGAGTTCTTATGTTGATTATGTAAATTGAGTTTTGTATCAACAATGTTCTTGTTATAATAATTATGGAGTATATAAGGATTTTACTGCAGTACTATTTCATTAAGGACTTGAGATTGTGTGGAACAAAAGAAACTGACTCAATAGCAGGATAAATTTTTGGAAAATATATGGTTGAGAGAATGATAAACCATAATATAGTTCTGATACCGAGGTAGTGATTTTGGAATAATACATGATTGATTTGGATAAATTATATTGGATATTCTTGACTACCTTGAAACTGATTAATGATTTGTATATTCCATCATTGTTTGGGTTTAAAACATTTTTGGATTGAAGTAGTATATCTATTATTCTTTAAGGAATAAGGGATCAAGAATGTAATCAATAAGGTTTTATAGTAATACATGATGAAGGTGTTCACATGTTATTACGCGGAAAAAAGGATCTTTATTGTGTTTACCTTCCTTATAAATTTTGGACTGAAGTATTTTGGATAGTTCTAGTTTGGATTATTTTGGATTGCCATAAAAGGACAACCCGGAGGTCGGGCGGCAACCCGTCGCATCCGGCAAGGCCGCGAGACTTGAACCAACAAGAGAAGGGCGACAAGGGTGTATCACCTACCACTGACCCACGTGATGTCCTGGATTGAATAATGTCATTTTTTAATGGTTCTGTTGGATTAATTATAAATTCATTTTTTAACCCTATACGAATATGATAAATAGAATATTATTTTTAAGTTCTATTATCTTTTAGAGTGAAGGATGAGTCTGTGGTAGAAATTAGATAAAGGATGGAACTCTACTTGTCAAGAATATATTTTTTCTTCTTCTCTTATTCTATGAAGAAATTAATTCTTATACATTATTTAAGGAATCCTAAAACCAAAAATGTGTTATCCTAATACCCTATGTTTTTTTGAACTGATGGTATTTCAAATAATTATAGATTGATGAATTTAAGGACCTCAATTTAAAACTTGTTTGTGATTGATGACCTCAATCACTACCTATAAATATTTACATTTTTCCTCCAATTATATGTCTCTAATTGCCACCAATGTTCTCCTAATCGAGATCATAATTTGGTGGTGACCCTTTCATTTCTCTTTTCCTCATATTAAGACTAAATTTTAGTAACACGATTTTTGATATGGGTTTTCCCACAAAGATATTTTCTATTTTCGACCTTTTATTTTCGAAGAACAATTTCAAATTGCGAGGATGCAATTTATTGAAGGAGGGGAGAATGTAACACCCCAAGATTTCATAGTGTGTTATTTCTTCAAAATAATTCAATAACTTGCACTACACGCAACACCGATTTCAAGTGCACCATAACTTACCAAACAAGCCGTTCAAAAGAGGTTATGAATAGTATTAACTAAATTTTAAACTTTATATAATCCTTATAATTTTAGAATCCATATTATGAGTTTCTTAAACATAATGTAAGAACAAATTCATTTTCTGTATTGCACTTTTACCAACTTTTAATAGTGAATCCTTTTTAAATAAAATATTTTATACTTTTTGACTAAATGAGGACATCAAAAATTTAAAATGAAACATCCCAAGCTTCTACGGTACGCTTCTCTTTGAATAATGTGATAGTGTGTGTTGTACGCAACACCGAGTTCTAACACAACATAACCAATCAAACTAGCCGTTATGAATAGTAATACCTACTATTTGAAATTATATATATTTTATATTTCAAAATGGACTTCATTTTTGGATTCGGAATATCGAATTTAGCCTAGGATGAAATTTTGGTACTTTTCGGATAACTTTCATATTTTGATGAATAGTGAAAATTAATAAATTTTAATTAAAAACAACATTTTTAATCAAAATAATTAATATTGATAAATTATGAATTTGAGTGGTTTTAAAGTATATTTAGAATATATTTTTACCATTTAATACAATGTTGGTCATTGGACATAATTTTACAATTAAACCGGACATAAACAAGTGTCAATCTTTTGATAGTTATTATCTCTTAAAAACACGCTTTTTGTTTTAATAACAGGAATTAATTTTAAATTAATTTCTTCCACTTCTGTGTTTTGAATTTGTAAAAATGGATTCCATATTTGGAATCAGTATGTCCAAATTGTGTAAATAGGTAACATTTATTTTTAGAAATTTTGAATAATTACTTCGGTAAATATTTTATTTACCATGGTTAAGGGTAAATCCGGTAAATAAGGGTTAAAAAATAATATTATAATAATACTAAATTTCTCTAAAACGTGTCCTATACTTATTGGTTGATACATGTTCGACCATAGGCATCTTTGGGACGATTTTGGGACCCCATGGAGCCACTTGTTGGTGATAGGGACACTTTATTTTAATTAAGTTAAAATGAATACAAAAATGACACAAGCATATATCTTTTAGCAAAACAATTTTTTACATAGGGTTATATATGTTGGATTTTAGACTATAAATATTTACTAGAAAGATAAAAAGATTTAATCCATAATGATATTTTATTTATAATTTTTAGAGATTACATAATTTAATTTATTTATGACTATGTGGTTATGATAGTCTGGCATTATGCATTCCATCATTTTGAAAGTGGTTATTGATATTGCATGTGATTATTAGATTAGTAGAATATCCATGTGAATAAGTAAATGTAATTATTTCATTTTACGTTTGCCATAATATGCTGAATTTCAAGTTTAAAAGTATTTTGTTTTAGTTATACATTGCCTTAAATGTTTATGCTTATTTTTGAATGTTTCCGCTGTATTGTTATCCTTACTGGGCAATTGAGCTCACCCCTTTTCTATGTTTTATTTTTCCCAGGATGTGAAGAAGTAAGTTATGAATTACCTGCATGGATATTATGAGGGGATAATAGTGTGGACTATGGAGACATTATGTTGTTGTAGTTTTCATTTTTATGATGTAATGTAAGACTTATGAATATATCTAGTGTTTCCAAGGCTACTAAACCAATCGGTCTTTCGATATTTGATCCTTCTTGTGATCATGCCAATGTTATGTAATAATGCACCAACTCTAGTTAAATGGGGTCGGGGCGTTACACTTTGAGACCATATTATCTTTGAAAATCTTTCAAAGTGAACCTTCTAGATTATGTAAGTGAATTTTCTAGGTCATGTGATCTCAGAACGAGGGGTTTTGGTTGACCCCGAGAAGATAAGTGCAGTGATTCCATAGGAGTAATCAAAGAATTTGTTCGATATCAGAACATTTCTATCCCTAATAGGGTATTACATTTGGTTCATTCAATACTTATCTAGGCTTGTTCATCGATTATAGCGCTCACCTGGAAAGGGGTGAAGTTTTAATGGAGTCTTGAATTCCAATCATACTTTGATGAGATTAAGAGATGGTTGACTATCGCCCCTATTTTGGTTCCGTTAGAGTCTATAAAGGGGTATGTGGTTTATTATGATGCCTCAACAATGGGTCTTAGTTGTGTTATTAGGCATAATGACCATATGGTGGTGTATTCTTCTATCCAACTCCAACCACATGAAAGAAATTACCCAACCCTTTTCGGTGTTACAGTTACTGCCCCCCGACCCATCTTCACTTCCCTTGCCCTTGCCCAAGTCATTTTCATCACCTCATACCTCTCTATCTACCATTTCCTTTTCTCAATCACATATCAGAGGTGAGGTCATATAGGTTTGATTCCCCCTCCCAATCCATCTCTCTATCATTACCTTCATCTAATCCCTCTTCCTATCATGCATAATTCTGATTCATCACTAGGTTTTTTATTTGACCTCCTTTCACTCTCAAATTGATTATAATGATGTTTTTTTATTATTTCAGGTGTAATTTATGGAGTATTTCTTGGTGTGTTCATGATTTCAGGATATATTATGGATTATTTTTTGTTATTACCTCTTATTAAGGCATGTTTATTATGAATCTTTGCTTTGGAAAATGTAAAATTATATTAAAAGTTCTAATTTAAATGTTGTTTTGGTGAAAGGTCCCTTGGTTTTCAAAAAAAAAATTGGTTTCAAAATGAAAGCTTAAAATTGTTTTAAAATTTAATAGGGTGATTAATTTTATTTTAAAAGTTAAAATGATTCATTTATTTTTAGAAAAATAATGATGGGGAAAATTAAATCAGTTATCTAAATAGAATGAAATTAAAAGTTTAAATGGTGTCTTATTTTCCAGCGGGTGTATTTTTATAAAATAAATTTCATGTTTTTTATTAAGTCTTTGTGGTTTAGAATGAGGGAGTATTTTATAATGAGTCACAAATGAATTTTTTAGCTGATTAAATTTTCATTTTGGTGTGATCCTTGGATTATAGAGATTGTTTGATTTGATCTATGAAGCATGAACTGGTTTCATTCATATTTCATGTCATATGGTATATGTATCCAAAAAAGGACTCTCTTAAGGTAGAAAGGTAGGATTTAAGAGTAATTCTTCTCATTATTTTGGCTTAACCTTTAAATTGTTTTACTCTTCCCATTCCATGAATATGCTAGTATAACCAGTGATCTTATCCATATTCTACATTCAATGCTTAGTGGTATTGGTTCCCACCCTTATCCCAGGGAAATTTCCTCTATATTGAATTTATACCATTTCTAGAGGTTTTATAAGGGAAATTATTAGTATTCGATATGGGTGTCATTTTGGATTTATGAATGATTAGGATTTTTAGGTGACTTAGGTGTGGTTCTTTTCTTTTTATTATCTTGTTTGGTTCATTATGGATTGTGATATTTCATGGTGGTTCTCATGAATCATTATTAGACTATTTATGTTCCTTAAATATTATTTTTGTATTATTATGTCTACAATGAGGCTTGATCTAGATGTCTTGAACATGGGAATCACTAGGTCCATACTTGAGAAACTACTCACTAGCCCACACCCCTTTATATTCCCATAAATTATCTTTTCATTCAATGAATTGACATTTTAAATAAAGATTGAATATATTTAATTATAACCAATTCCACTTTACCAGATTTTACCATTATCTCTTTTTCTACTTAGTGATACTTATGTGTTTTAATTTTTTTTAATAAAATGTAGGCACATTGTGATATATATAGTCAAAAGCTAGATCACATTACAGAGGAACATACCTTTGTATGCTAAGGGTTTAGAAGAGTTTTTTGATTTTTTAAATTTCCAATTGATCCATTGATGGGAGAATAATATTTACATGTCCTAAATGTTAATTTAGATGATTTATAAAGAGAGATAAATTTTATGAACACTTGATATTGAAGTAATTACCTTCTCAATATTTTGATTGGATTTGGAATAGAGAATCTAACATTACAGAAAGTTTGGGAACTAATGTCAATCGACAGAATGAGCTCCCAAATTCATTGAAAATGGAAAATGAAATCCAAAACCTTATAAAATATGCATTCATAATTACAAGACAACAACATCAACATCAAAACTTATCAGAACAACCAGTTGATGATGATACAAATATCAACTTGAAAAGTGATGTTTTTTGGAATATTGGGAAACCAAATAAATATTTTAACATATCAGTGGACCCTACTATTGATTCTGTGGAGAATAATGTAAGAGATAACTTCACAGAGTAGAAAATCGTGTTTCATGGTTTAGTCGATGATAGAAATCAAGAGTTTTATAATGGTTGTTTTAAATATTCAAAACCTTATTTTCATTTAATGTTTTACTATATAAAATTCCTATGTGGGATTACAAATAAGTTGATGTCTATGATATTGGAATTTTTTCATGATGCATTTCCAGAAGCAAAGATCCCTGAGTCATTTGATGATTTGAAAGTTTTTGCTAACAATATTGTTCTGAATTATAAAAAAAAAATATGCTTGTCCCAATGATTGTATAATTTATTGGGGAGATGATTTAATAATAAAGGATTGAAAAAATGTAATTCTTATAGATGGAATTCAATGGTTGATGTTAGAACTTTGAATCAACAAACTCCTATGAAGAAGAAGAAAAGGAACATGCCTAAAATGATTTTGTGTTACTTTCCTTTAAAGAATCGATTGAATAGATTATTCATGTCATTAAAAACCATCGATCCCGTGAAATGGAATTATATATATAATATCAATGATGGGTTAATGAGACATCTAATAGATTCACAATCATGAAAGACATTTGATTCATTACATCCATATTTCTCATCTGATCCTAGGAATATACGATTGGGATTGGTCGTTGATGGATTCAACCCATTTTGTACTTTGACCGCCAGTTATAGCATTTGGTCGGTTTTTTTGATCCCTTGTAATTAGCCTTCATGGACATGTATGTAACAAATTTATTTTATCATTTCGATGATTATTACTAGAAAAAATTTCTAGAAATGATATTGATGTATGCTTACAGCCTCTAAATGAAGAATTATAGAAGTTATGGCGAAATGATGTTGTGACATAAGATGCATCTTCTAGAACAATGTTAAAAATGAAATATTCTCTAATTTCAACCATTATTTACTTCCCAATACATGATAATTTAATTGGTTGGAAGACTTACATGGGTTGGGATTATCCTATTTGTAACTTTGATTTTGATCCTAAATGAATGACTCATAGTAAAAAAATGGTTCTTCTTGTTTCATTGAATATTTCTTGATGCATCTCATATATTTTAGTTAAAAAGGTCATAATTCAATGGTTTTATTGACTTTAGACCACCTCCAAAGTTTTTGACAGGATCTGAAATATTATCATAATAAGGAAATGTTGAAACAGATTTTGGGAAGGTGTATTATCTTAATGATAGTGTGAAATGATTTCAAAGTGAATCGTAAAGTAAAATCAAAATGTAATAATGAAAGAAAAAAAATTATATTCTTTAAACTTGCATATTGGGAATTTAATTTGTTACGACATAATTCTAATGTTATGAATATTGAGAATAATGTTTGTGAAAATTCAATCTTTATATTGCTTAATGATCATAGAAAATATAAGGACCATCTCAATGCTCATAAATATTTATAAACAATAAATATAAAGCATGATATCTGGCCAGATGAGAATGGAAAGTATGCTCCATAATTTTTTTAATGAAAAATGGGGATAAAGATACATTCCTTAGAATTTTAAAACATGTGAAGGTATCTGATGGGTATTCTAGTAACATATCAAGGTGTTTTGACTTAAATCATCATATATTACATGGATTGAAAAGTCACAATTCATATATTTTGTTACAATAGTTAATACCATTGGCATTGCATACATTATTACTTGAAAAGTTAATTGATATTGTACTCCAATTTTGTACATATTTCTGACAACTATGTATGAAAAATCTACAACCATTTGATCTTGAAAACCTTCATGAGATATTTTTATTTACACTCTGTTTTATGTAGATGATCTTTCCTCCATCATTTTTTACTGTCACAATTCATTTAACTGTGCATTTGGTTGAAGATGCTAAATTAAGAGGCCCCGTACATTATCAATGGATGTATCAAACTGATAATTAATTTATTTATATGTTTTCCATATTAAGTAAAAAAAATTGACACTTCATTAAATAAACAATTATGTTTTATTTATTTTTTTTCATAGATATCTTGGGCATTTTAAATCTTACATGAAAAATAAAGCTCAACCTGATGGCTCCATTTATAAAGGCTATTTGGTAGAGGAGTGTCTTATATTTTTCTCTATATACTTGGATGATATTGAGACAAAATTAAATCGATTTGGATGCATTGAATACACACCAGCTCAATCTCAATTACATTGAAAATCAAAAAAAATATATTATTGGTCGATTAGTTAGGAGGAGATCAAATGTTACACTGACAAAAATGGAATTATTACAGGCATATAGATATGTGCTTATGAATAGTGAAATTGTAGATCTATTTATTGAAGATATCAAGATACAAATAAAGAGATGAATAAGAGTTCGAAAACTAAATGAGAAAGATATAACAAAAGCTGTTAATAAAGATCTTATAGAATGGTTTACACAATGGGTAAGTTTATAAATATTACAATCAATTCATATATTAGGTTGACACATATATTTTTTAAATCTAATAATGTATATTACTTTTTTTAGACCCTGAATAATAATACTCTATCGGATTTGTCATAGGATTTGATGTTTCTTACTCAAGGTCCTTTGAAATAGGCTATAAAGTTTGATGCTTACAATATGAATGGATTTAAATTTCATATATTCGAACGGGAAGAGGGTTTGAAAACACAAAATAGTGGTGTATTAATGTTTTCAAAATTGGGATACTATTTAAAGTTGACTAATATTATAGAATTAATCTACCATGGGGATTTTTTCAGTTGTTTTATTCAAATTCAATTAGGTTGATATTATTACGGGTGTTAAAAGAGATTCCCTACAATTTACTTATGTGCACTTCTCTCACTTAATGGGTGTTGGTGACCCTGAATTACATGATCTGTATATCTTATCATTATAATTAAAAATGGTACATTATGTGGAATATGTCATGGATGAATGTTGGAGTGTTGTTTCTCATGTAAAACAAATATACTTGTATGGTATGGGTGATGAAGTGGAAGATTTGACATCTAATATTGAATCCCATCAATATCAAGAATATAACTTATTTTTCCATCATGATATTGAAAATATTATTCTATAAATGGTGGATGAAGTATATGAAGTAATGATTAAGTAGTAAAATGGTATGGTTGAAGGAAAAAATAATTTTATATAGAGTCATCCATTTATTTATCAACAAATTATGTTATTTGTACAGTTATTCATTATCATGGCGATGTATATTTTTTCAATACATGGAATCTTTTATCATTTATAATTTTTTTGTATGAATTTTATGAAATATATGTTCTACTGTTAATTTTATTTGATTAAATTATCGAAATGTCAAGAAAGAATTTTACTGATCCTAGTTGACTCTAATTAGATGTTCCCTTGACCATATCGACAGATGATGATCCATTATTCTCCCTCTCTATAGCATCTGAGACACCCTCCACTTTCCCCCTACACCATCTCTCATACCCTCTATTTTATCATCTTCTGTCACACCATCCATCAATGTCCCATAAGCTTCTCAATCAATGCCTCCTCGTTTAGTAGGCTTAGTATCAAGGGATCAGGTCATCCCAATTGTTTCTTTGTGGGTATATTGGAGGGTAACAGTTATAGGTATAAATTTTAATATGAATAATTTTATTGAACTTTTTTATACAACTAACTATTTTTTCGTAAAATATGGAAACAATGCTACTATGGAGAGAAATATGAAAAGTTCAGATGTCTAGGATCTGAACTGATAAAAGATAGTTGTCCCATTTGACTACTATCTGGTCCCTATAGATGATGTTATGGGATTATTTGGCCAGATTCTAGGCTATCTAGTGGCGGAGCTGGTTTCCCTTCTAATTATGTTTGTTTATTGGAGGTATATGCCTCAATCTTGGAAAATGATGTTTTTGATTCATAGATAAAGGTAATTTTAATATATTATGGTGTAATTGAATGGAATTGTGTTATTAAATTCTAATATTTTGAAAATAAATCTCTTTATATAGATTTTTTCCACTTTACCATTATTGATATTATAGTAAAAAAATGGACATTGAAAAATTTGGGTAATAAATAGAAGGATTTTAATTAGAGATTTTGTAATGAATTAAATGATACTTCATTGATCACCCAGAAAGTGTATGATAAGGTACATGAAGGGGTACCTAGAGTATAATGGAAGGTTTTTTTATAGCCATCGTTATGAGAAGAACGTGGTGTTTAAAAATATATTATTAGATTAATCTCATTTTACATTTATACGTGCATATGACAAGGAGATGACATTTTATACGTTACTATTAAATTACATTTTATTTATTTTAGGATGTTTTAAAGAATAATACATTGATTTGAGCTAAGAAAATCATCCCTCACTCTGCCGAGTCAAAGATTTTTTCCTGAAACCGGTCTAATTTGGAAATATTTTTATTAGTTTAAATATTTATAATAAAATATTATATGTTTCATATATTAAATTTTTTATTTATATTTGTTTAATGTAGTCACATAATTTAGGGAACCAAGTGTCCCAAATATAAATACAGTTGAATGTTCATACAAAATCTGATATGAGTTATGTTAATGAGTCTTCCAAAGAAGTTGGGGTATGAATTCATTTTCCTTTCTAATGAATTATTGTTAGTTGTCACTGTGTTAATATTTATTTCTTTAAATATGACTGATATTTGATTTATATGTAAAAATTAAATATCTATGGGATGACAATTTTGTGAAGTCCTTCTCAGTCTCCCAGGATGGACTAGTTGGTTGAGTCCATTGAATGAGCATCTTAGTTGAGTGTGCGGGATGGGTTTGGGGCCATTACCATCCAAGGAATTTGGTAGGCCATTGAGGATTGTAGTTGTATTCACACATAGTTTTAGTCACTCTCTACCTCAAGATTCTCAAAGTAAGTTTGATTCTATGCAAAAAATAATTCTTAAATATGGGGATGATATATTCAATTTTCATAAAGGGTTGATTGATTTATATCAAAAGATGATTGGATTTGTCCCTGGTGAAATTGTATTGATGGCTTGTAGTGATAATATAAATCACATAACTTAAAAATAATTTAGTTTAAAAACTTTTATATGTTTTAAATTTAAATATAAATGTAAAACAATGTTTAATTTTCAATATAATTATCATGTAGGTGCCGGTAGCAACAAGTGGAGATGGAGATGGAGAGGGTGTTAAGAAAATTTCATTGGGTTGTGATTAGTGTTCTCATTAGAGGCAGAGATTGTTATAATTAAGGAATGTTTCAGATGTTATTTTAATGAATAATATCTATGATCTTGTTTTATTTTAGTTTCCATCACATGTGTTTGTTATTTTGTAAATATCTTCCTTATTTTATTCCTATGTCACAGTTGTAATATTATGGTTTAGGTGGGTGATTTGAGAACTCTCCCTTCCTCATGTAATTATTTGATAAAAATGTTTTTCTTTATTGGGTTGATATCATGGATTTTCATAATAATTAAAACAAATTATATGAAATGAAATTGAAGGAATGGGGTGAGTCTCATGTGCTAAATTGTTTTTATTATTATTTCATATGTGATTGATAAATGATACTTCTTTTAGTGAAAATCATTGACATTGCATAGACTTATGTATCATTTCTCTAAAAAATGTTTTAAACTCTCATTAATGTTTAATAACATAAATATTGTAATTAATCCGTTTTTTATGAAATGTGGATCGATATGAATGAGTTTTTTATAATAGCGAAAATGGGACCTGTTGGATGTTGATATAAATTTTTTTTTGTTATTGAATTTTTTATTGTATTTTATGTGATCATGAAGTTGATATTTAAGTTGTTAAAAGTTATTTCTATGGATGGATTTAGATGTATTGGTTGGAATGTGTTGGGTATTAGGACTATGTTTGATAACATGAGATGAATTGTGGGTTGCTTTTCAATTGATCAATAATGTTTGGGATGTTAGTGACATTTGGGTGGTGGGTGATATAAAAAATGACATTGTTGGAATAGTATGATATAATAAAGGATGAAGAGTTATACATTGGGGATGTGGTGACCTAATCCAAGATAAAAAGCGGTAATATATAGATTTTTGTGGGATAATGTCGTGGCTTGGGGAAATTGGTTTTTGTTGTAGTTACCCAGTGGTTGTAGAATATACTTGGTAATAATGAATTTGATATGGCTGTGGCTAAAATGAAATTATATTATAATGATAAGAAATTAATGATATATCAAATGAACATGTAATGGATGAAAAAAATATGAGTAATGAATTTAGTGGTTTTTGTTAAATATGGAATTAAAGGACATGACAAATGAAACATGAATAATAATTGAAATTTTTTTCATGAGTTAAATTATTTGTTTTTTTGGGTAATCATTGACCATTTATATTAGTGATTTTCAAGGGATGTATGGATAGATTGGTGGTTTAGTTATTGGTAGTGGTGGAAGAGAGTATACTTGTATATTTTATAGGAATTATATGAAAAGTCATCCTATATTATAAAATATTATTGATTCCCATCATTTTTGGGTTCACAGTGTTTTCCCTTAACATATAGGTGGGTGAGGGAATGGATATCTAACTTCTGCCTCTTCGTCGTTCTCCCTTTAAGATATAGCATATGTTGTGATGACTCAAGGTTAGTACAATAATATTATTTTTTATTTTTTTTATTGATCATACATGTGGGGTATTAGTTTGATGATAGGTATATGATATTCTGGAACCACCTTTAGTGAAATGGTTCATTGTTTGTTTATTTTCTTTTAGGGTCAACTACTGGTATGGGGCTACAGATTCTGCAGTTGTATTTTTTTGTAAATCCAAATATAGTGGTGGTTTAAACCACCTCTAAATATGACATATTATTGTTTAAAGGCGGATTAAACTGCCACTATATAATGTATTTTTTTATAGTGGTGGTTATAACTGCCGCTATGTAAAGTCATTATTATTTAGCGGTGCTTTTTTTGTTTTTGTAGCAGTTTTCCTATTAAACAATATTGAGGATATGGTGGTAGATTAAATGGCCACCAAAACCACTCCATTTTTTGATGGGAAAATAACAGCTAAAATGGGGAAAACCACTAAATATACAGTATACGAAGGTAACCATAAATCGCTGCTAAATGAAAGAAACTGACGCATGTTTGATGTCGACACCAACTTTTTCGGAGATTTTCTGAATCCTTTGTAGAAACATTTGGAGGTGTTTTAAACCGCTTCCAAATATAAAAACATGGCAAATAAGTGATTTTGTTGGAGTGACAGCATGTGGTGCATGGTTGGTGCGCGATTAAGGGAAATTGTGTGCCTTTTCCAGGAAACCATGAGCCAAGGTGTCATTTTTGGATAGATTCAAATCACACGATTAGAACACGGTTTTTCAAACCATGCGACTATGTGGTATGTCCCTTATAGATATCATCGACCACACAGTTGCTACATGATTTGAAAAATTGTGTGGTAAAACTGTGTAGCCTATCCAGGTCATTGAAAATTGGGTTTCTACTCTATTTACCCTTCTATTTTTAACCTTAATCACCCCAAATCTATCCCAATTGGGTTTCTATTGCCTAATTTCCTCCTCCCCCTCCCTTTTCTCCCTTGGATATCCACTTACTTTGTCGATTTGGTGTAGTTTTTCCAAGATTCTTCAAGTTCTATTTCTCCTTAGTTTCTCCCTTTTCCTAGGGTTGATTCTTTTTATTTCTTGGGGTTTATTATTTCCATTGAGTAGGGTGACATTTTTACAGTTGGATATTTTTCTTTAGGGATCAATCTTGATGTTTATGGTCTAATCTTTCCTTTATATAGTTTTCTTGAGGTGTGGTTGAATTTTTTCACTATTTTCTGGAATTTTATTCACTTGTGGTAGGTGGTTCCATGCTTAAGCATTATTAGGTGACTTTGATATGACTTATTTGATTCTTTTTTATGTTCTATGTATTTTTTGTGTAGTTTGAAATGTGTTTTAAAAAATAATCAACATGAATTTGGGTTAAAAGGTCTATTTTCAAATGGAATGAGTTGTGATTCCTGTGTGTTTCCTGTGTGATTTCTTGTTTTTCTCCTTAAAGGTGTTTGATAAAATGTTTAATTTGTCCATAACATGTTTTTAAATGGTTTTGGTGTGTTTTTGGGTTTGAAAGTGGTTTTACATATGAAAATGGTGATTTATCATGCATTATTATATTGATTGGAATGTGTTTACGTGAATGTTGTGATCTGTGTGGCATGTGAAATAAAAATTAAGGATGAAGGTAAACCTGGGAATCTAGGTGGGGTAACTAGGACTAGTATACTAGTTGAATTGGAAGTTACTTAGCCTAGATTCATCTAGCAAGATTGATGATTTCAACCCTCACCAAATTATGATGATAATTAGAGACCACTAGGCCCTTGGGATTTTCTCTATTGGTGTCTCATGCATGAAAATACTGTGGGTTATGGTTGATATACCATGTTTCACTAAGATATTAGGTTCCTGGTGTTTCATTTTATCTAGTTATTATCGGTTTTTCCCATGACACAGTTCTCTCTTGTGATATTTTACTTGTCGTCGTCATATGGTACACTTTGTCTTTTACCTTATAAGAAAGGCATGTTCTTCCTTTTAAAAGGATCTTTTTTTGAAATGTTTTCCTTTAAATTGTTTTCTATAAAAATGTCTCTAGATTTCATTTTATAAAACATTAGTGTTAGTTTTTTTATAATTAATTGGCATACAATCTCTTTTATTGGGTGGAATCCTACTAGGGTTTTTCTTACACCCTTCATATACCTTAAGGTGTATGTAGATTTTTTGTGATTGACATAGGTAAAGGCATGGTTTATCATGATTTTGGTTTGGGTTACTATTGGTCTTCCTTGTGTAGGTGTTGGTGGTGGTGGTGATGGTGATGTACCTCTTGTCATATGGTGGTTTTTGGATAGTTTGTTATTCCCTTTTTGTTGTATCTATTTTTCTTTTTTTCTAAATCTATAAAACCTTGAATCTGAAAATTGTTATTCCTTGTTTGTCTTTAGTTATTTATAATTGTGTTATTTATTTATGTTGTTTATTTGTTCTTATGTAAATGGGTGAAACCATTCACAAAATATATTGTGATACCCATGCAATAATTATCAGCTTGTGGGGATCTAGAATGCCCTTCTGGCTATGCCACAGACTGGGTTGAGTGTTGGGTTGGGTGGAACCCTATCTTGTTTCATGACAATTCTAGGGAAATTAAAAATGGGTAAATTTTTAATGGAACTTATAATTTTTTAGTTTATTTTGAATGTGTAGCGGAAGAACCCTTTGATAAATAAAGTGAATAGAAATTTTGTACTTATAATCTCTTAATATAAATGGGACATATGTTTTAAATGAAAAATGGATTAAAAAGTCTAAAATATTATAGAGAATGTAAATTTTAATTTATCCACACCTCAAACACTCATTTTGATACATGTTTTTAACATTTTTTGTCTCTTGTACACTTGGTTAAACTCTTTTTATTTGCATTTACCTTTACTATGATAACTATATTTTTAACCTTGATAACTAATTTTTATGGCTAAAAATTAAAAGTACCTTATTAACTAATTTGGACATTATTATTTGAAATATAAAATCTATTTTATGAATAAAATTTCCAAGGGTTTGAAAAATTAATTTTAATATTAGTGCACATTACTCGTAAAACCCGTTTTTAGAAAAGTGTATTTTTAGGTATAAAAATTATGATCAAGAAAAAATTTATAAAGTTTTTTATTTACATGAAATTAATTGGTTTATAGTCAATGAAATAAGTTTTATATTGATTTCAAAGAAATCCAAAACCGAATTTCACCCTGTGGATAATTAATTAAAAGAAAAGGACTGAAATTTTTTTTATTAAAATAAATATTACTTAAGTTCCTAAATGTTAAATATGGGTTTTCGAAATTTAATATAGTATTTTTAAATTCATCATTTTACTCATTAAATAAATTATTCTCTATGAAATAAATTTATATGTTTTAAATTTCTACTTTGTTTATGATAATTTTATAAAATATATCGTATATATATATACTATATTTTTCCTCATTCACATAAAACAATTATTTTAGATACTCAAAAAACATAATAAGCTAATATTTTTATGTTGAATTAAAAACTGATGTTCAATTTTTCAAGTTTAAATTTTAAATTTCTACAATTTAACCAAATAAAGTCATAAAATATAATAAAAAATTGTTTTTATTGGAAAATGTATTTTCATAATACTTATTATTATAATTATTATTTCCAATTAATTATTAATTAGTTTTAATATATTATTCATATAAAAATATATTTTATCACTATCAAATCATAATTTATTTTTTTCTTGAAAGAATAAGTCATAGCAAATAAAAACAAAATTTTAGAAGAAAACATTTAACATAAAATTATCTTATTGGTTATTTAGTTATACTAATTAAATTTAATTAGTTCATTAGTTGTTATTGGCCTTTATTTTTATTTCAAGAATATATTTCAAAATGATATTACTTATATTTATAACAATTAATTTAACTACTAAATTATAAGAGTTACATTTCATACTTATAATTTTATATTAAAGTATCAGTGTTTGTTTTGCTTTGATGTTGCATGTTTTTAAATATGTATAGTACTCATTAAAAGAGAATTATACATTTAAATATTAGGTTATTACACTTGAGTGAGTGGGAGTTTCAATTTATATCTCATCTTTTCACCATTATAATCATAGAAATTTTAACTATACAAAGGGGGAACATCATTCAAGTAAATATTATTGAAAAGTTTGAGAATTTGGAGTTAATAAGTTTATAAAGAGTCCAAAATACATTTAAAAGATGATATGTTATGTTGAATAATAATATCATTGAGTTTATTTAGCTGAATGATAAAAGTTCCAGACATCTGAAGTTTCAAAGACTGAAGATTTGTAAACATAAGATGTTTTTCTATTCATAAATATCATAGGAAAGTTTATATTATGATATTTGTGGAAACCTATGTAATAATATTATTAGGAGACATAAGTGTGGGATGTAATTTTGGTTAGAGTTTCATCCCTTACAAAATAATTATAATTACTAATTTATTATAATGGGAGATTTGTGGCTTGAACATCTTGAGAACAGCAAGGAGTTGGTAACTTCATTGGGACAAAACCTTATAAAATTATATGTTCTTTACTTTGTTTCTTTTTAAAAGAAATGAGAGTGTGAGTTCTATTTCACGAGTAGATCAAGAAATTAAAAAGTTGTATGTGTTAACTTAAATTTAGGTTGTTGAAAAAAGGAACCACTATTTCACCCCCACCACACCCCTTCTTAGTGGTTAACCCATTCATGGGTTTCAAATCTAGAAATATTTATTTATATGTTTTTTCTTTACAAATTAAAATCATGTAGTACCTAGACCTACTAATTTTCCTCATCTTCGTTCACTTGATCCACTTTTCTCTTTCTAACATTTCTGTTGATTTAGTAATCCTATACCATTTCAAATGTATATTTCTTTAGTATATGTTTTTAATTACTTCCATTATATCTTTTCATTCAGAATAAAATATCATATATCCTTAAACACCATTTCAGTTATACCACTTGAACTACTCTTATTGGTAACCATCACTTCCTATGAATCTTATAATAATGATAATAAGATCAATACCCATTCTCAAATCCTAAACATTATTTTCATAGACTATAATTGACTCTTGAACATGTTTAAATCATTTAAATTATCATCCACTATCTTTACTTCAGTGAACATCATAATAAAGAGTCTCCATTTAAAGAAAACTTATTTCATTATTGTAGGATTCTCTAAATGTTTATGTACCAAAATAACAACTCATAAATGATCTTAATCTTCTAAATATTGAAAGAAATATTTTTTTCTAAAATTACCCATAAAACTCAAAGTCTCTTTAAATAAAGATTATATTATTCAATTTTCTGTATCTTCACTGACATGACATCAGTTAACAGTAGATCAAGATATCTCTAAAATAGATAATTGTATATCTTTATCTTCCAAAAACCAAAATATGACATATCAAAAAATTTAATCATTTTATTACCTTCATGTAACGACATAACCTCTAAGTAGATTAACCTAAATATAACTTCATATGTAAAAGAAAAAAACAATAAAAGTTATTAGAAGTTATTTACTCCTCCATGAATAGGAAAATATCTTTGATACCACTTGTTGTGCCCGCAACATAGATCCAACCTTTGAAATTTCAATGTAACACAAAGATAGAATATCTTTAGGCAGTAAATAATGTTTCCATGAAATATTATACACACCATATGAAAAAATAATCGATAAAAACACACAATTAAATGGAAAATTAGAGAAATAGAATTACTCACACACAGAAATACACACAGAATTTAATATTGTTCCAAAAAATCCCTACATATATAGAAAAATACTATAATACACTAGAAAATAGATTAGAGATAAAATCTTGATTTATAAGTGATTATTAATCACCACTTGTAATTAATTTTTAAACTTTCAATAATCCTCATAAGGACTTCCTATTTATAGGAAAAAATTAAAATCTCATCCTAATCATCATCCAGAATATGTACTAAATTTTATATGAATATTTCTTTTTTATTGGATACTTCTTCAAATAGTTTCACAAACATTGTATTAGACACTATAGAAACCATAATTCCCCTTCCCAACTACTTTTATTCATTGATTGGGCCTTCCTCCTACACCTAATAACACATTTTCTTTGATATTTTGGTATGAATGTGTCACCATCTATGATAACTCCATCAACACTCCAGCTAAACCTATTGGAAATATAATGGATCCTTGATTAATAAATAGGATTAACACCTCAAAAAATCCGTATATGAGTCCTAGTATAACTATCTTTGTTCATTGGTGTGTGATTTTGTATTGGTATTTCATTGATGGATGTATATTTCATATGTGTTATCGCATTCAGTTCACAATGTGTTGTGGTCATGATTATGTCTTTTTTTTAGTTTTCCATAAGATATGGAATTAATATATTCATTAATTAATTATCAATTTATATTATATCTATTTCATTAATCTAAATTTTCATTTTATAGGTTCACAAATTAATACCTCTTATTTTGTGTGTAGTCCCTATTGGAACATTCTTGAGTGAGAACTGTGTAACGATAACTACATAGCCTCCATATAAGTGTAAAGGGTTGTGCATCTCATTAACAAAGACTTATCCTAGCCATATTTATAATTATATTAGAATAAAATAATATATTTAATTTTACCTATGTTAATTATCTAAGTTATATTTTAGATGTGTGTTCATAACATATGACCAAGAAATAAAATAATAGTGTAGTATCAAAGGCATATTAAAAAGAAGATGAGAACAAGAGAATGAATGTTGGTTTTAACTTTTTAATAAGAAAACAGTGGTGGTGTTTGATTTAGTTTCATTATTTTATATTTTCCATGATTTATTTTCTCCATTATTATAATTTACACTCATTTTTACTTCTTAATGTCCTATCGGATCATTCTTCAGATACTTATCATGACCAAAAGTCCCTATAATATTGTTTTTGAAATCTATACTAAGTGGATTCAGATTTAGAGTATGTATTTTTTGTGTGATTTAGTATCTTGGTTAACAATTACTCTTTAGATAACTAATAACTCTACTCTATTTCATAGGTCATAATTCAACTCTTCCTAATTCACCCAAATCTCATGGTTCATAAATTAGGTGATAAAATTAGTCAAATATTAAGAACAACAGAAAAAGATATAAAGAAAATAATTCATTCAATAATAAAGAAATATTGCATAGGTACACCTCACTTGAACCCTACTATGATGTTTTCCCAACATGTTTATGATAAAAAAATCAAGATAATAAGAGTAAGAAAATTCTTCTCTATGATGATCCTCTAGTGGAACTTCCTTCAATGGTCGAGCATCCCAAATCCAGTTCTTCATAAAAGTGATGATCCTACCATTTTTTATATTTTCTCCTAGTATTTGAATATTCTTATAATACATATTCTAAAATTTATAAATCAATTTATGTATTTTTTTATGTGTTATGATCTTTACACAAAGATAACAGCATGCATGACTTGGTTATGCTCTATTTCCCTTTCATGCATTGTTTAATATCTCTCTCCCGCAGATCAGACTCCATTTTTCAATCTTGATAATACATTTCCAAAATTGGTTATACTATAATGTACAATGATTCCCGTGATTCCTATAAGCCACATATGTTCTACATGTGGATCCTTCATCGATCAATGACTTTAAATTATTTATTTTTTCCCACTAATCTAATTTGATCATTTAGATTAATTTTTTATTTTGGGGTTGAATAAAATTTTCTAACACACTTATGATATCTCACTAGTTAAATTAAAACTTTTTCTAAATTTAGATCATTAAGAATATGTTAAAGATAATAGATCCTATATTTGAGCATTTCATATAAATGTACCAGCAATGGAATCTCAACATGCTCTCCTCCAGATTATATTATATGAACAAAAAATATTGCATTGTTATCCAGTATTACATTAAGATTAAAAATATCTTCAAAGTGTGACATGGGTTTTATTGGTGTTGTTGTATCCTTGGGATGTGACATGGATAAAATTGGATTTAAAATGTTTCCTTGATTCATTGACATTTTTAATTCTAATAAAATAGGTTATCGAAACACTTTTTATGTTTCCTTGAGTACATAATATAAGATCTGACCTTTTATGAAGTTGACTTGTGCTATTTTTAAAGTAATTTTTCATATTTTTTTGATTATATCTTATTAAGTTTTACTTAATGGATATTTTTGGTGAAATTAGATAATTTTGGAGGGGTTTTGGGTTGTGCATGGTTGGCACACGGTTTTACCAAATCTTGAACCCTTCCCCAGCAAATCGTGTAATCCGAAATAGAGGGTAATTGAACAGTTAGCACATGGTTTGTCAGATCATTCACCCTCTTAGTAGTAATCATGAAATACCAATGTGACGCACACTGTTAGGGTGCACTGTTTGGATAATCATTGACCCTATCACAAAAAAACATGCGTGTGAAATGATTTTGTCTTAAAATTTTATTTTAAATTTATGAACCCCTTGATTATTACCCCTAAAATATCTAATTTGGTCTAAGACATATTCCTTCAAATTTGGAGGCTCCCTAACAGATTTTGAGGGCTTCTGAACTTCATTATTGACAAATCAAAGATCCTATTGAAGTATTTTCACCTCTTTGACATGTGATTCCTTCTCTATTTGGGTCTCTCTCTCTCTCGCTTATCTCTCTTTCTAGATGAATAGGAATTCTTTATTTCTTATTGGTGTTAGTTTAGATTTAGGTTTTTATGGTTACTATTTCATTTGATCTTGGATATAGGTTTTGGTTCTAGATCCCATACTTGAGCTCCTAACCAACAATTTAGTGTGACATTCACAATTTTAGGCACGCGCTGGAAGAGTGGGTTTTGGGATGAGTTGTTTATATGAAATTTATTTTATTTATTTTGTTAATTTTAATAGAAAATGTTCTTAATGTAAAATTGAAAATTTTAAAATGATGCAAAATGTATAAAATTGTACTTTAATGAGAAAATTTAATATACTAATGTCTTTTCTATTTGTTAACCATGAACTAGAATTAGGATGGTTAAGGGTAGTGATAGCGATTTAGTTTGGACCATGTGGTAGGGTACGGGGGGATGAATTTTTACAGATTTATGTGAATCCGTGTAATTCTGTACATGATGTGTTATGTGTCCTAAGATGTGTGTTTGGAATTATAAATATATTCCTCTATGATGAAACTTATTGGGAGGATGACATAAGGACATGGATCAAAATATTCCTCCATTAAGGGAACCTTAAGTAAGAACCTGGGTTTTGAGTTTTTAAGACTTTGAAATTTTCTTAATGTTATTCTAGAGCAGGGCATTCAAACGGTGTATGATTCCTAGCCCCGATGGGCCAGAATTAAATTTTATTTGTGTTCACACTAGACATGCCAAATAAACAGAATAACTCTTAAATGGTTGCTCGGATGGGAAAATAGAGGGCACCTTTGAGTCCAGAACGTGTTGTTTACCCTAGGAGGGGTGTAACTTTCACGAGCGCGGCCCTTCTTTGGAAAACGCCACCATGGGTGTTTTTGTAATTTTGAGGCCCCAGGAGTGTACTTTGTCACTTCTGAAGGGAGCATCAAATTAAAATTCTTAGACTTCTCTTGCGCTCAGAACATTGTTTTTACCCTAGGGGCGGCTTAACCCCGACCCCACTGAAAGTTCGGATACGGGGCCTGCGGGTGGGGGGTTTAAGTATTTTCTATTTAAACACATCACCCCCACCCCACCCTCTTCTTCACCCTTGCTCATCTCCCTGATGGATTCCTCTCAACAAGATCCTCTCCTCTCCTCCACCTCTCTGGAAAGGCACAGCGACTTCGGCGGATCGTTGGCGAAACTAAGGGCTACGCCCAGCGAGGTAGGCTTGTGCATTTTCAATTTTTATTTCTGCAAACCCCTTTAAATGCAATTCTTTGCATCGAAATGTCATACGATCATCGAGAGAAGCCCATAGTTTCATAGTTCTCGATTTTATCTTCCCAATGATCCCTTTGGATTGAATTTTTGAGTCTCGGGGTGTCTAGGGTGGCCCTGGGATGTTTTCCGGCCGTTTTCTTTTTTTTTCGGCGATTCTAGGGGTGGTCTGGCAGTAGGCGCGGTGGTCCGGCGGGCTCCCAGGCGGCAGCGGTGGTTTCTGGGACGGCGGCTCGACGGCAGACCTAAGTGTCGTGGCAGTGAACCCAGTTAGTGTGGGGTGTCCCAGGAGGCGGCGGTGGTAGGTGAGCTCGCCGATGCGGGCCGTGACGGGGCGTCGCGGTGCGTGACCCTATGCAGAGACCGAGACCCGCCTTTGGCGGGTCTCCGCGCGGGACAACGACCGGCCACGAGTGCCAATCAGCATAAGGAGGACCGGGGGTCAACGGTCAGGCCGCATGGTAGAGCCATGGGTCGGTGCTGTCTGTTGGGCCGGCCCAGGCCGGGAGGACCGGCAGGACCGGGCCGGTCCAGCCCAAGGGGTTCGCCCCTCGTCTTCAGACACCCGTATCTTCCACTCCGGGTGCCTGTTTGGCGTGCCGTCTGCAGTAATGAAAACCTTAGCCTGAGATGTAATTTTGATATGGTCTTGGGGATTTTTAATTCCCAAGATGAGAGCCTGGTGGTGCGACACGCTCATTAAGTTTTTCATTGGGATTCTTTTTTTGGATAGCGCAGACACATCCGGAGCCCGTTTAAGGCGTCATCAATGGCATTGTGACCCTGGTTTCGAGAAAAAGTGGTCTAGCATGTTTTTAGGAATTGAAGTTAGAGTAGAGGCATGGGTCCCATGGGATGCCTTTTAAGTTGTGAGTTGTGTTTTGTGACTTTTTCATCAGACGTCCGTTCAGGGCGAATGAGTAGTCATTTTGGTGTGTTTTCCTGAGAGAATCGTGATGGCACAATTCACCCGACCTCTTTCGAGACCAAGGTGTGGGACCCAAAAGATGTCGTATGGGAATAATGCGGTGTTTAATAACTTTTTTCTTCAACATTCCATTTCTAGCGAGTAATTAGTCTATCTCGAATGTTTTTTCATGAGGATTACAATGGTGTAATCTGTTTGGGCGTGCATAGCATTTTTAGAGATCTACTTAAATGTGGAAACATGACATGGCATTGGTCGGAGGTTTATTTGACACACTCCGACCCAATGCACCGTCGTGATGTTAGTGACACCCAGTGATGGTGCGGGAAGCGTGGAGTTATCAGACATGTTCCAGGTTTACCCTCCAGTGGGGCTAGGCAGTGGGTTACCCATTGACCAAAGGGTTTACCCTCTAGCAGTGCTGGGTAGTGGGTTACCCATTGATTTTAGAGTTTACCCTCCAATAGGGTTGGGTTGTGGGTCACTAGATGACCTTTTAGGGTTTACCCTCCAGCAGGGCTGGGCAATGGGTCACCGGACGATCTTTTAGGGTTTACCCTCCAGCAGGGCTGGGCAGTGGGTCACCCGACGACCATTTAGGGTTTACCCTCTAGCAGGGCTAGGCAGTGGGTCACCCGACGACTTCTTTCAGACTCATCCTTTTTTGATGAGGCTATTCAGTGGAATTTTATCCTTGTTTACCGTAGTGGGACTTTTGGTGGTATAGTTTAGCGATGAGGCAGCTTTGATGTGCGAGACTGTGGGTATCAGTGATGGCTACCCCTAGAACTATTGGCAACTTATCTTGGTCTGATCTTGGAGATGGATATCCCCTTATGCACTCGTTTGGGTTTCTTGTTGAGCATATATATATATACCCTACATTTTTTCCCACTCCATGGGTCCAGTTACTCTCCTTCTAGGAGGGACGAAGACACGCGGGGTATGCCATGTACTTTCCATGTCTAGCTTCTCTTGGTTGGAACAAGTATACTTACTTTATTTTGTTGGGTTGAGCTATAATCTCTCTATTGTACCCTTACTTTGTTATGTATATCATTTACCATTCAGTAACTTATTTTTTTCTCCATCGAGATTTCGTGGAATCTTACTGGGTATCCTTATACTGACCCCTTCTTGGGCTTTTCCCGCACATGGTGTGCCCTTGCAGACGACGGACAGGTCGATCGAGACTACGGAGGAACGTAGAGGACACAGGAGATTGGGTTGCGTTCAGTTGACGTAGTAGGACTTTCAGGTGAGAGACTCACATGATGTATACTTTCGTTTACCTATTGTTGGGTTGTGGCACCATTCTGGTTGGGTGCGTGCTTTTCCCTTCTTCTGTTCAGTATCTGTCAGTACTTTTCAGAACTTTACTTTTTCCTATTTATAGGTTGATGCATGACTATGGTTGGCTTATAGTTTTTTGTCCTTTGGTTTCATTTTTACTCATCACTTCTACATTGAGTGGGTTTTGTGTGTGTGTGTACAGGTACTTAGGCAAAGGCCTCCCCGAGATTGTTATGCCTTCGGCACTTATCGTGATCCCCATGCCAATAGAGGTGGGCATGGGGTAGTTGTGGCTAGAGACCGGTAGGGTCGGGTCGTGACATGTTAGGCTCTGATAGTTTCAAGTGAGTAATTTGGAGAAAAATTTCAAGAGAACTTTGATCACTTTATGTAGTTTTAGAAATATTCCTAGGTTGGGTTGAGAAAAGTATGGTTGACTTGACCTGGGAGTTTCAGTTACAGCACCCTCCGAATTTTATTAGAGAGGGGGGCCTAAGGTAGACGAGTTCTGGATTGTGTCTATCCAGATGATTCTTTACAACTTAGAGACTCCTGCTGAGAGAAGAGTCAAATTGGTATCTTATATATTGTAAATATCAGTGATGTGATGGTGGTATATTCATGATCGAAGTGATCAGTTGGAAAAAATGGTATATAAGGACTTCTAAGAGTAGATCTTTGAGAACTTTTATCCAAATACACTGATATCGGAAAGGGAATCATAGTTTATGAGGATGGCCAAGGGGAGTATGTCTGTGAGGGACTATGTTGGTCACTTTACCAACTTATATCGCTTTTCTCGAGTGATGATAGAGTATGAGATAGCTAAAACAAGATGTTTTCAAGATGGGATTAAATTTGAGATTAGGTCCCTTATTTTTATCTTTCAATTAAATAATTTTTATAAGGTAGTGGATGAGGCTCTCATATCTACGGGGAACTTGAAAGAGGATTCCAGTGGAGGACTGCTGGTTTCTACTGGACAACTAGAAGGTATGAATTATGAGAGTATTAAGCATAATTATGAGAATGTTGACTAGATAAGTGGAAAGTATATTTTCTAGGGGGAAGGATCAGTTACTCAAGATCTTACACGAGTTCTCTTCCATCATTGAGGTAGGTCGGGTCACTTTCATAGGCACTGTCCCCAACCACTGGTAGAGTTTCGAGATGGTAATTGGATAAAAAATCTACAATAGTTATATAGGAACCCATGAAATATGGGTAATGATGGAGGAGCTAGTAGAAATCAAAGAGCTAGAAGGGATTCTCCAACCCCATACCAGTTTGATTTTTGGATTCATAATAGCTATAGAACAAAAGGCAGTGGATGAGGTGATTCTTGGTAAGAGCACCTATATCAGTAGAGTGGTGTAGCTCAGGGGACTTAGGCTGTATTATAGGGAATAGAGGCTAGACAGTTTCATGATATTGAACATACACTTATAGATATTGAGGCTATAACATCAATAGTTAGATGTACTATTCTTATATATTCTATTCTTTCTAGATAATTATTTGATATTGGTTCCTCTAATTCCATTATATATTTAGAAATTGTGAATGGGTTGAGTCTAGAAGTGAATTTTATGAGTGGGGTTATAAAAATTGATATGCCATTTGGAGTATGGTTGAGAGACATCTGTTTATGAAAGGGGTGTTATCTTGAGGTTGGAGAGTATCACTTTCTTTAGGATCTTTACATCCTTGACATGTTAGGATTGGAATTCATTTTGGGTATGAATTGGTTAGTAGCATATTGATCCCATATTGACTATCTTCTTAAGAGAGTGAATTTTATGTCTCCTAAGGGTTATATTTATGTACATCAAATAGAATGAGATATCTAGGAAGTTCATGCAGGGCCAGTTCATCGGAAGCTGAGGGATATCACCACCTAGGGTTCAAGTATTATGTTGAGTGAAGAGGGTGCGAAACCATGTGCCTTTCCACCCATAGTATACTGGTTCCGAGATGTGTTTCCTATGGAATTATTGGGGATAACACCTGAATACATGTGAATTTTACAATTAATCTCATGGTTGGATCTGAGATAGTTTTTATTCCAACTTATAGAATGTCACCAACAAATATTCAAGATCTCAAGACCCAAATTCAATAGTTGATGGATAAGGGGTTTATTTATCTGATTACATAGCCTTGGGGTACTCCAGTATTGTTTTCTAATAAATCTAAATGGACTTTATGCTTATGTGTTGATTACCGAATTTTTAATCGGATGACAGTGAAGAACCAGTATCCTCTCCCACTTATCGATGATCACTTTGATTATTTCAGGGTATGTTGAGTTTTTTCAAATATTGGATTGAGATCGTAGTATCATCAGTTGAGAGTTAGACCTTTTGATATACCTCAAACTTCTTTGAGAATCAGGTTTGGACTTTATGATTTTTTCGTGATTCCATTTGGGTTGAATATTTCTCTCACTGTGTTATTGTCTTTGATGAAAATAATATTCAACCCATTTTTTGATCAGTTTGTGCTAGTATTTTTGGATGACATATTGGGGTACTCCATGACTCGTGAAAATCAATCCCAATATCTTACAATCTTCCTGGGTATAATAAGATATAATTGATTATACACCAACCGATCTAAGTGTCAATTCTAGATCAACAGGGTACACTTCTTAGGTCACATCATCTCATAGGAAGGTTTATCAGTGACCCTAGAGAAGGTAAATAAAATTATATCTTGGAAGTAACCTAAGAATGTATTTGATATGAAAATTTTTTGGGGATTTTTGGGTTATTATCAAAGGTTTATATAGTAATTTCTCTCCTTATTTTCACCTATTCTAGGATTGACCAAGAAGGGGGTAATGTTTTAATGGTATGGATCAAGTGAGAATTATTTCCAAGAGTTGAATAAGTTCGTGAATACCATGCTAATATTGATCCAACCTGATTTAAGGGAGGAGTAAACCGAGTTTTTTGTTGCATCTGGGACAAGTCTTGGAGTAATATTGATGTAAGAGGATCGATTTTTGGAATATGGGTCATTGAAATTGAGTCCACTTGAATGGAATTACCCTATACATGACCTTGAGTTTTCTCCAGTTGTTTATGCCTTAAATTGTTGGTGGCATTACCTATTGCATGAAAAATTTAATGTTTATACAGACCAAAAGATCTTAAAGTAAATATTTTCCCAATGATATTTGAATATTTTGAAGTGATGGTGGGTTGAGTATATTTTGTCATTTGATTTTGATATATAATATATTTTTGGTAAGGGAGTGGTGTTGTTGATGCATTGAGCTATAAGATATGGGCTTGGGTTGTTCAGGAGTCCTACTCTAAGTGGAATATGGTGGCTTTGCTGGATGAGATTCATGTTTTGGTACATGAGGGACATGAGAATATGACCATCATCTTAGTAATAGTTAATTATATACTTTTTATTCAAATAAAAGAGAGTTAGTATGAGCATCTAGAGTGTTTTTACTTGTGGGAAAACCTTAAAGGTGGGAGTCACCTTCTGATTGGAATATATATGAGGTTGAAATCATCTATGTATGGGGTGTGCAGTTATTCCTATGAATATGTGAGAGGATTTGATGCGTGAATATCATGCCTCGAAGTGGGCGATTCATTCAGGTTTGACCAAAATGTACGCTGACCTACATCGGTAATATCAGTGGTTGGGTATGAAAAAATAGATTGTAGGGTTCGTGACCTAAAGCAACACCTTTCAATAGGTGAAGAAAAATAATCAATGAAATAGTGGTTTACTACATCCATTTCTCATTCCAAAATGAAATTGGGATGTCATTACCATGGATTTTTGTTGTGGGTCTATCGAGGAGACCTTAGAATAATGATGTTATTTAGGTGATTTTGGACCTACTGATGAAGGTATCACAAATATTTCCTATATGGGAGACTTTCTTAGCAGATCAATTGGGGAAATTTTATATTCAAAATATAGTCTATCTGCCCTGGGTGCCACAAAGTATAGATTTAGACTATAACTCATGTTTTAATTTGAGATTTTGTAAATGTTTGTAGAAGGAACTCAGTACACATGTATTATTGAGTACATATTTCAACCCACAAATAGATGGGAATTTATAACATAATATACATGTTTTGAAAGATATGATACGGGCATGTGTCCTGGACTTTGGTGGGTCTTAGAAGAGATACTTAGTGATTTTTTAGTTTTACTATAACAACAGTTAGAATGAAACTATTCAGATGAAACAATATTAGGCTCTTTATAGTGGTCCATGTAGATCACATCTATGATGTATGGAGGAAGGTGAGTCAGTGTATTTGGAAATGAATCTCGTTTAGGAAACTTTAGAGCAGGTTCAGTTGATTTGGAAACATATGGCTACAGATCAGAGTATACGAAATTCGTATACCGATAGACGAAGTTGACCCATTAAGTTTATAGTGGGTGTTTGAGTGTTCCTTTATTTTCCACCTATATTGGGTCACCATAGGATTTAGGGATACGTAAAGTTGGACTCAGTTTTGTTGGACCTTTTCAGGTAGTGGAGAGAGTCGGATCGGTGGTATATTGATTGGCTCTTCCATAGAGGTACACTACTATTCATAATGTTTATCTTGTTTCACAACTTCATTGGTATCACCCCAATCCTTTTCATGTGATCTATGTTGATGATGTTAAGCTTCAGATTGATGCGCTCATTGAGGAGAATCTGATATGTCTGTTAGATCGTAGTGAAAAATTGTTGTGGGGGGGGGACACCATTCCAATAGATCAAGTAATGTAGAAACATGGGTGTGTTCAAGAGGAAACATTTTATAGAGAATTGGATATGAGGGCTTAGTGCCCTGATATTTTTAGCTTGAAATCTTAGAGATACTTGGGATTATAGCTCGAGGATGAGTTGTTATAAGGTGGGGATATTATAAGATCCTAACGATTTTTAAAGCTGAATTTTACTTATTTTATAGGTACTCTTTTATATCGTTGTGATTATATCCTTTTTAGGTTTTACTTAGGGGATATTTTATGTGAAATTGAATATTTTTAGGGGGGTTTTGGGTAGTGCATAGTGGGCACATAGTTTTCCCAAAAATAGTGTACCCTTCCCCAAAAAACCATACAATCCAAAATAGAGCGAAATTGCATAGTTGGTGTATGGTTTGTTATATTATGAACCCTCTTAGTAGTAATCATGTGACCCCTAAGTGAGGTGTGTAGTTAAGGTGTACAATTTGGAAAACCATTCACCCCATTCTAGAAAACCGTGCAGGCAAAATTATGTTATCCAAAAAAATTATTTTAAATTCCTAAACCACCTATTACCCCTAAATTCTCTAATTCATCCTAACACTTATTCCTTATAATTTGGTAACTCATGATGGATTCCAAGTGATTTTGAACTCTATTATTGATGAATCAAAGATCTGATTGAAGGATCTTTACCTCTTTGGAATATTATTCCTTCTTTGTTTGTATTTATAACTCTCCCCAATCTCTCTTTATGTATGAAGATGAATATTTTATTCCTCTTTAGCATTGGTTTAGATCTAGGTTTTTATGGTGGTTGTTCAATTTGATCTTGTATCTAGGTTTTGGTTCAATATATCATTATTCAATGTGAAGTAAAACTTTCTTCTTCAATTTGGAGATTTTCGTCTTGGAGAGTGTCCAACAATGATCTTGAGGTATGCAGTATAAATTTTAAATCCCATGGTCTTGATTATAATTGTGTTTATAGATTTTTGAAATCGAAATTTCTATATTTAGAAATCTCATCTTCAATTGGATTAATTAATTGGTTAATTAATTAATGGAATGATGTGATTATAAAATTGATGGGATATTGGGATTATGAAATTGGTTACTTAATGGGATTTTATAATTGGAGGATTAATTTGATCATGATTTGATGATAATAGGAAATAATGGATGGTTGTCTTAACCTTGAAAGGATAATAGGTTATTTGATTAAATGTTGATAAATGGTTTAATGATGAATTCTTAATATTATCCAATGTTATTAATGTGAAGAATCAGGATTGAGTTGATAATTGAATTTGTATACCATGATGTGAAATGTTGTTGAAAGGGTTAATATTTATTAACCTTGATAAATGTGATGTTTGTTATATATTGTGATTGATTGAGAAATGGGGTGTGGCATAAGGACAAAAAATCCAAATACCCATAGGGTTATATCCATGATGTTCTTGGACCAAATGTATTTATGTGGATATTATTATATGGGATAGGGAATGATTCACAAAATAATCATGAGGTGTGGGACAGGGACTAATGCTCTAAATACCCACAGGGTGCTAGAAATAATATTCTACACCCATGAGTTTGGCATTGGACTATGGTTCCAAATTGTCATAATATGAAATTGAATTAAATGGATAATGATAGTCCATGTTATAATTAATTATGATTTACCTTGTGAAATGGTTCAGAACCTGTCATGGGGCAAAGAAGGTATTGATGATTCAGGTGTCCTTCTGAACCAAGGAAAAAGGATGTAGTTATATAAAAAGTAATTGAATATGTAAAATATTTAATTTATTGATTTTAATTTATTATTTATACAACTGTATATGTTTTTATTGACTGGATATTGTTTTAGATGTTGTTGGTGGTGTCTTACTTATTTGTACTCACACCCTACTTGGGATACTGGATTGGTACCCGAATAGATTTAATGTTTGGAGAATAGGATAAGGGAAGGAGCCCTATATTAGATGGATAAGTTGGTATGGATCATGGATGAGGGAACCAGATGTGATTTCAAGACCCAATTAGAGATTTTTCAATGTGTCTTTATTTTTTGGGTTACTCACACACTCTATACCTAATTATCATATAAATAGTATGTAGGATCCCAAATTCATGTTTTATTAAAATTCAAAAGAATTATCTGATTTTTTTTATTTTCTTCCTGATGTGTTATTCATCAATAGTAAACAACTCGCCCAAATTTAAGTTTGAACATCCAGTGTACACAAGTTAGATTGTGATTCTCCTTAACCTTTCCTTATAAACATCACTAACCAATTTTATAGGGAAAATAACAAATGTTTTCTAAGTTATTTTCCTCATAGAGAACTAATGGAAAGAATTATAAAGTTTTAACTCGAATAGAACAAACACCACACTCCCCCACACTCTATTTTTTCTCTGATTTCAATATGGAAAAATAATGGAGAGGCATGAATGTTATGATGGTTAGATAAAATGAAAATAATATATAAGTATAGTACTCTCCTCTATGTTATATTTTCTTTCATGTGGGTTCTTATGAATTTCATTGATCAACAATCTATATACTTATACCCATTCTAAAAAATTTAAGTAACATACTCCATGGGTGAAATTATACTTATTTGGAATGAATATAATAAAAATTCAAGATCTTATGATACAACCTAAGATAATTTAGTTTGTATCATCTACATAACTTCTCAGCTTCTGGATTTTTTATCCTCATGATAGTGGATTTCTCCACTTTCTCCCCTTAAAAGTATGTATTTTTTCTCTATCGATTCATAATGAATAATTTTCCATTATCTCTAGAAATATTCACAGCACTGCTTGGGTTTATATAAAGTACCTTGTATAGTCTAGACCATCTATACTTCAATATCCCAACAAATTTCTTCATCCTAGAATTGAATAAATGTACTAGTTTTTCTTCCTTGAAAACATTCCTTTGGATCAACCTAACATGAAGAAATTATTCTTCTACTTCTTAATTGTAAAATGATCATAGGATAATATTCTAATTTCTTCTATCCCATTTAGATCAAACCTCCTCTTCTTATCAACACTCATGTAATCTATATTTAGAGCATTTATAACCATAAAGTCCTTTTATTCAATCTTCACTAGAAAATGACATGTTTTTTCCTAAAACAAGCATGTATGGTGCCATACCAATGGGTGCTTTATAGGTAGTTATATATTCCAAAAGAGAATCCTTCAACTTCTAATTCAAATATTTCCTTCAATTAGTTATTTTATTTTCTATGGTTCACTACAAATCATAGTTTATCACTTTATATTTTATACTATTTTATAGATGATAGGTCGTTCTAGTATTATTCTTGTAACCATACTTCTATATCCACACTTTGGATTGATGATTCTAAAATTTTAATTCATTATCACTTGAAACATCACTTATATTTCTATATGTATAGAATATTTTTTCCTTACAAATTTCACTACAGGTGATCCTAAATTGTTTTAAGAGAAATAGATTCAACATATTTTGATACATAGTCAACTTCTACTAATATATACTCATTTCCATGATATTTTAGGAATATTATCATGAATTTTTGTCCCTAAACATCAAATATTCCAACTACTATAATTTTAGTCTAAGGAATTTATTACCTTCATTCCACATTTTTAGTCCTCTGGAAATTAAAACATTTTTCCATGAACTCTATAGAATCCATTTAAATGGTAGGATACTAAAAAAAATATGAAGAATTTTAGTTTTTATTTTAATGTTTCCATAATGTCTTCCACAAGTTAATGTGTGTCAGTGTTTCATAATATACATCACCTCCTCTTATGGCACATATCTTCTCAGAATATTATTGGAACCTTGCATGTAAAGACAAGGATCCTCCTATAAGTAGTACTTTACATCTTCCTCAAAACTATTTATTTAATTACAATGATTTACTTATGGATTAATCCCAATAACTAGTTGATTTTAAAATTTAAACTACCATGGAAATACATTTTTTATATATAATAGTTATTCATTAAGAAACCCACCCTTGATAGGAGGATTAATATTTTATTTTAGGTTATCTAATGTAGATAAGTGGTTGAAAATATGAATTTCAGCTCCCTTTTTTTTCAATTTAAAGATTAAACTCTTGTAGAATAAAAACATATCTAATAATAAATGGATTAGATTCTTTCTTAAAATAATAATATTTAAAAACTGAATGGTATGTGTACACTTTCACTTTTCTTATAATGTTATATGGCCTAAAATTATCTATAGAATAGGAAATCACTAACATTTAATTCTCTATTTTTCTATAATTAAATTGTTCTCTAGTTAGAAAAATAATTTAATAGTATATAACTTGTTTCATCCTTTATATTTTATATCCAAGAAATAATCCTATGTAAAATTCCCTAACATCAAACATGATTCCAAATGGTTGATTCTAATCAGGTGTAGTGATTATGGAAACTAATATTAAATACTTATTTAATCTATGAGAATATTTTAAACAATTATTATCAAAATTGAAAAAATAATCCTTTAATATTAATGAATACAAGGGCCTGTAATGTTTTCAAAATTATTTTGTGAATATTCTATAAAACACAGAATGTCCAAGGAATCTCTGCACGACATTAACTAATTTTGATAGAGGTAGTGATGAAATCGGTTCATATTTTTCATTATACACTTAAATAACATCTTTGGATATTATGTTTCCTAACCCAATTCCTTATCTCAACATAAATGTGTATTTTTTCAATTGAAAACAAAATTTATTTTTTCACATCTATCAAACACCTATGATATATTCTACAAAAAATCTTTAAATGTCATCCCAATGACATAATAGTCATCCAAAAGCTATTTAATGATCTTTTCTACCATTTCCCATAATAGTTACATTATATATTTTTGAAATGTGGTAGGAACTCCACACAATCTAAATGATGTTACCCTATAGAAAAATGTGTTATACAGATATGTGAATGTTGTCATCTCTTATTCAGTGGGATCAATTGGCACTTGATTATACCCTAAATAACCATCCAAAAAGGAAAAAAAGAGTGTACTTATATATTTTCATGTATCTGGTCTATGAATAATAATGAGAAATGAGAAATTATTTAGTTCATTGTTACGTTTAAAATAGTCTATACAAACTCTAGTTAGTTATAGTTCTTGTAGAAATCTACTCATTATTTTCATTTGTGACCATAGTTAACCACCGTTCTTGTGTACTATGTGAATGGGGATTACCCAATAACTATATGAAATGGGATATTTTATCTATAAATAATGAAACTTCATTACTTAATCCTTGAACACATCCATAATATTCAGATTCAACCTATATTGGCAATCAACAGTTGGTTTCACCACATCCTTTAAGAGTATTTTATGTATAAAAATTATTGTACTAGTCCCTCTAATGTATTATATAGCCCCATAAATATCTATATTATGCCATATAAGCTTCAATAATATTTTTTCTTATTCAACTTATAATTTTGATAGTACAGTAACTATAAATTTCTCCCTTATGCCCATATAGGAATATTTAAACTTAGTAGTCAATTCCTTTTATTGAAAACCTAGTTTTTTGCATAGATTATTTCATGACTGGCCTATGTTGATTGAATTATTCTATATAATATTTAACTTATTCACATTATAGATTCCTTTATCAATCATATCATATTCCTCAAAATCCATGGTATGGTCTACTCCATTGCGAGTAAATTATTCTATTTCATCCAGTTCATAATAAAATTGGATATATAACTTATAATTTCCAATCTATTCAATTATATTGAATATAAATAAATCATTTAATCCATATATATTATTTACTAGTTTAAAAAACATTGATCATATATTTATATTCACCAACTTAAAAATACACCTTCCCTCAAGAAAAATTAATTAAGAGTCCTATAGTGGATGAAAATGGTCTTCCTAAGATTAGTGGAGCCTCCTTTTCACTTTGCATGTCTCAAACTAATAAATTAGCTTGAAATTTTAACTTTACAACTCTAAAAATAAGTCATCAATCACACTCAGTGGGTATTTAAGGTATCTTTTATCGAATTATAGTTCTATAGTTATGAGTGTAATCTCTCTAATTTCAAGTTCCTTATATACAAAAATTGAAATCAATTTAATGATTTTTCCCAATTCCATTAAGAAATAGAATATGTATTTACCTTAAAATTTATAAGTAATATTAATTATTCTTGGATCCTTGATATTATATGGTATTCTCCTTTGAATTATAGAACTACACTCATTAGTGAGTGGTACTGCTAAAAACTCTTCTAGATTTCTTTTATTTGAGATAATATTCTTCAAGAATTTAGTACATGATATAATTTTGAAACACTTATATAAAAATAGAATTTAAACTCTAATATTTTTTAAAATCTAAAAAAACCTCTTGAAATAGTTTTATTTATTCTTTTCTAGTTATATATCTATTTTATGGAATGGATTATGTGGTTCTTGGGCCTTGACATTAGTATCGTTAATCTTAAAAAACACTTTCACATAATAATTTCCTGATATTTTATTCTTTCAATCATCTAATTCAACTTATAATTGGTATTTTTTCTTATCACTATTGTGTTTCTCTTCTTGATAGTTAACTTACTATTTTGGTTCATGTTTCACTTCAAGTTGTATAGGATAATCCTCATCCTTTACTTTTTTTAATGGTTATACATCCCTCTTGAGGATTTGTTTCAATGCTACCTGAAAATTTCACTTTATCTCTTAAGTTTCTTTTTTTATAATTTTCCCACCATTAATTTCTAGGTTATGAATTATATCCTAACACCCTTGTATCATCTAATTAGTTCTTGATAATTTTGAATTTTTTTTCTGGAAAATTTCAATCCTTTTTAATCAATGTCCCTTGATATCCCATAGTTCTTAAAAATTATTCTTTATACAATAATCAAATTTCATTAATATGTATGAATTTTTTATATAATATCTATAGATATTTCAAGTTTGATAACCATATTTTTTATTCCCTTGAATATTAGTTTATCATCTCTAATTGAAATTTATTTTCTCATTCTGGTAAATATTTGAGTTACTCTTCCTTTTAAGATTGTCTGTGATGGAAAAACGGTCATTTCCCAAGTATTTTCTCATGTATCCTATTTCCATGTATCTTTCTTCCTTCACCTAAGTAGGCAAGGATTATTGATTTTTCATGTAAAAACTCATTAAATTTATATATTTACAGCCAAAATACCACATTAATTGAATTGTTCATATGTCCCTTGATTATTTGATATTAGAGTTTGTATTTTTCATTGAAAATCAATAATCATTTCGTTAAAATTATCCATCAATGTAACGTCATTGATATTGGATATTATCCCTATAATTTCCTTTGATTATGAATTATCTATTATTATATGCTAAAGGTTATTAAGCTCGTCATTTTTTTATCATTATAGTTACCTCCTGCTCAAATATCAGCTAAAGTTTCTCACATGGAATTCAACCATTATAAAATTTTCATTACCAAATAATATGGTAATTGGTGATGATCTCAATATATATATTAGTCCTTGAAGCTATCACATTCCTCATGGAGATCCTCTTGATCCTTATATATGAAATTGAATATCCCTTTCATAAGGTCTATGGTTTTTCTTGTGGGGTAAAATATCCTATTAAATAAATTATAGATAACCTCCCATGTGTTGAAGGAGTTATCTTTTTATTATAGAAACAAAATTATATCTTTTCCCATTAGATATTAATTAAATCATATCATCCTTAACTCATCCTTAGTTAATATATTAATTGGGAAATATTGGACATTTGAAAGAAATTACTTAATAAAAACTAGATCATATTATGATGGTATTACATTAAAACGACCAATTGTTATCGATGGTAATACTTCAGTTCATAATTCCTTTTATTTTGTGTCAAGGTGATGCATGATGGGTTTCTAAACACCCATGGGACTTGAAAGTATTTTATACTTGATGTTTCTTTCTCATTTCGTATAATCTCTTTGGGAATTTTTTATTCTTATCTATCATGTTTCCTTAAAGAAAAATTAAATTCATCTATATATTTTATTTTTCTAGATGTAATTTTATGAAAATGACTCTCAATATTAGGTATGAGTTGAAGTGAGTATGTACTAAAAATTATAGTTTTAATGAACCTAAATATCATATATTTTTTTAAATAAGTGTGGTATAATAAAAAACAATTGAATATTGTGATTCTGTGAAAATATTTTATAGGTGTATGATATATTTTTCTCTTTCTTATGTATATCGAAAAATTAAAAAAAAATTACAATCTCTATCCCTAATAATTGTTTAAAATGTTCTTGATTTGATAATCATGTAGTGATAACTACACATCCTCCTAGTAAGTGTACAAGTTTTTATAGCACATTAACTCGTAGTTACCTAGGTTATCTCCATAATTATACTAGAATAAATTCACTAATTGAAGTTCACTTATAGTAATAAAGTAAGGGGTTTCTTACATGTTTTTTTGTAACATGTGACAATGTAACAATATAATATAGTAGTAGCGAAGATGGATTGAAAAGAAGATAAAAACAAGAGTAATGAATGTTGTTTTTAAGGTTTTAATAAGAAAAAAATGGGTGTGTTTTTTTTGGATTGGTTGGTTCATACTATTCATGCTTGATTTATTCCATTATTGTCCAACACACTCACCCAATTTTCTGAATTTCATATTGGATCACTCTTCAACTCCTTATCAGAACCATAAGTCCCCATAACATTTCTTGTGTATTTTATACAAATAAGATTCAGATATATATTCTATGATATGTGTGTGAAATATAGTCTTAGCTAACTCTCATTCTTTAGATAACCAATCCCTCTAATCTAGTACACAATTTAGAATTATACTCTCACTACTTCACCCAAAACTAAAGGTCTATAAATTGTTTAATCAAATTACTGAAACATTAAGAACTTGAGAATATAATAAAAAGGGACTGATTAATTCAAGAAGTCACGATATACCATAGCTACACATCACTTGAACCCCACTATAAAGTTATACACATATTTTAATTCCAAAATATATAAACAAATTAGGAAAATTATTCTATATGATGATCCACCAGTGAAAATTTCTTAAATGGCTGAGCCTCATGAATTTAGTTCTCCATCAAGGTAATGATCCTCCAATGTTTCAATCTTTTATACCAATGGGTGGGATCTTATTCTTGTACATATTCTCACTTTTTATGATCCTTCCATTTAAGAATTTGAGTGTTGATATACTTCCATGTAGATAAAAACTTGCATTAACTATGTTAAGATATATTACTCTTTCCCATGTGGTTCAACTCATATCTCCCTTCGATTGGGTTCCTTCTATCCAAATTATTAATTTGTTGCCTAAATTGGTTATAGGAAATTTTATGGTGATTCCCATGGTCCCTGAAAACCATTCATCTTCTCCATTTCTCTCTTCCATTGATCAATGGATCCTAATGATCAATTTTACTTCCTTACAAATTAATTATTTATAATAATTCTAAAGTTTTTGTGGATATATATAATCTTATGATACACTTTTTATATCTCACAAGTAAACTTTTAGATTTTATGAATTTATATCTGTAAGAGTCCATTATAAATTTCAAATCTTATGTTGGTGACTTATATGGAGTTATTATAGTAATCTATTATCAATATTCCCTCCAATAGATTATATTAGATGAGAAAAAGATCATATATTACTACCCAGAATTATGTTGGATCATATATGTATCTTTAGGGTGTGACGCAGGTTCCATTGGTGTGAACATATCCTTGGAATATGATGGGGATAGCGTTATCTTACAAACATTACCTCAATTCCATAAATTTTTTAATTCCAATCAAAAAGGGTATCATAACACTTGTTACACAACCCTAATTATATAATTTTCATTGAATCCATAGGGAATGTTGGATATGGAAAAGATCATATATTAGATTTCTAAAACAATTTTTGTGGTGAAGTATCCTCAAGTGTTCACCCAATGCTATGTTGTGACTGGAATTATTCTGAAAAGTTGGTGAAACATCTATTAAGGAATAGAAACAGTCTCAGTACAATAAAAAAAGATTTCATTTATTCATCAACATATTATTAGGACTTGGTGTAAGGCTCTATTAGGGTACCATCATACTCTCAGGTTAGGATGTGGGTTTTTTTTGCCTCTATATTGTAGGTTGTTTCTATGATAATATATTGGCCTTAATGGACTCTTGAGATCAGTTGTGACATAATGTTGGTGTCTTGATGCCTTCTCCAGAAAAGGACTCAAGTTACATTATATAGGGGATTTATCTTTTTATTATTGGTGTATATTATTTTATTCCCTAGACATAGTCTTAATTATAAAATGTAAATCTAATGTAGCCTATAAAATTTCTTATTTAATCTTTTATAGACTCTTACCTTGTAATTAAAATAATCTAAACATCAGTGAAACATCACCAAATAAATCAAGTTTTTAGATTTAATTCTAAATGAATATATATCAAGGAATTGTTTTTTAAAATTTTGTTATTATTCCCCACACTATTGATATTTTAAAAACTGCACTTAAAAACTAAAAAGTATAAAACCACGCATAAAATACATCTAGGAGACAAAGAAAAAATAATGAAAACTTTTTTTCAATGTAGTGTTATTCATCAACCCCTAACCAATTGGATAAGGACTTGGGGATGCATACTCATCCTTTTCACAAAAACAAGAGGAGTATTGGCATGTATTGGTCATGTGATAGTGGTATAAAAGTGGCTCAATCTTAGGAATGGAGTTTGGGGTTATGTACTTGTAAGGATTTTTTTTAGGAAATTAGGGGAAAAGTATAACTATATTTGATTTCAATCTATCATGTTGGGGAACCCAGTATTTGGGTGTGGTGGACAATGAACTTGTACATAGGGACTCCATTTAATTATTTATAGACTCAAGTAATTTGAATGATATTTATAGAGTATTATTATGATGGTATATACATGATATAGTGGTCAATATATGATATATGTGTATGATTTAATATGATAAGAGAACTATATTGGGATTGAAAATTGGGAAATCTATTTATATCTTCTAAATCACTTTCATTGTGATCTTATGAAATTATCTGGAATTATGAATTTATTATAAATGTGATACATCATCATGGAAACCTTTTTAAAATTTAAAATTCATGAAATACTAGTTATGTACCTATCAGGATGTTGATGATCTCTTCATCAAGGGACCCAAGTACAAGGATATGTACCTGCTCTCATACCTAATATGAAGTTGGAACAAAATATTATATAACATGTGACATTGATATGATTTATATGTTTTAGTATTTCATGTAACTTGTATTCTATAGTGATACTCATAATAAGTGGTAGATCCATGTAAGTATAAGTTTGATAAAAAGATACATTTAATTATGATAGTTATATCTCTAGTATAGATTTTCAAGATGATTTTTTTGTTTGAGTTAGTTCCATATAACCAGCTTATGTATACCTTATGATAACATGTATTAATTATTTTTTAATATTAACAAACTCCTTATCACATCATGATTTCTCTTCTGAATGACATAGTATGTGATATTGTCCTAAGAGTAGATGTGACACTAAATGGTTAGATAAGTTCCTGACTATGATGAGAACCCCAAATCTCCATTAAAGTATTCTTAAATATATGTTCTATATCTTGATGAAATAATTTTAGGGAAACATATGATATAGGCTATCAAAGTTGGATTCTCCTAGAACTTTGAGGAACCATATCATGGTGTGTGCCCTTGGTAATTTCCAGTGTAAAAAATTATGAGAACGAGACCTTCCATTAGGAAATAAACATTTACACGTTTCATTGGGTTTTCCTAACTGTATATGTGTGTATTGATCCTTATAATTTAAGATTATTATTAATAGAATTTATGAGTAACATACTTTTATGTATTGATGAAAACGGTGATAACGTATGTTCATGGTGATGTAAGATACATTGGGTGCATCATCAGTAATATTTCATTAATGAAAATGAGAGAAATGATTTTTTCCATTTTTTTATTTAATCGAAGTTGATATCTTAGTCCCTTTGATTAAATGATATGGCCTAAATAAATCCATGACCATGGTGTTCCCTAAAAAATTTCAATTTATGGAAATTCAAAGAAAGATACATCGACCACATAGGTTGATAACACTTACACTCAACCTACTTGATAAAAGATATCCTGATAAAGGGATTATATTCCACAAAAATAATTCATATGTGATTTTATTTAATTAAGATATTATCATATTTCTCTATGGGTTCTTGGTCATTTTTCTAGACTCTAACCTTGGACTTTGGACTACTTTGCCTAATTCCATTAAAAAAAATCCTATATGGTCACACACTAAGTGTATCCATAACCTCAGTTAAATAATAATATTATTTAACAAGTTGAATAAATATTATTCTCATTCATGTTTTAATAATTATTCATGTTTTCTTGATCACATACCATCTTTTTTCAGTTATTCTAGAGAATATTTTATGAACAGAATATTTAATAAATATTTATTTTCTATTTAATTACTAAATATTTATTTATTTATTGGTGAATAATATAATAATATCTTTTAATTAAATAAATAGTAATTTTTCAAGTCCTGATAAATATTTTGGAGGAATGGAGGATTTATTTTAATGTTCGGATGATAAATAATATATATTGAATATTATTTGAATAAATAATATTGAATTTAATTCATAATTTTATTGCATGTCAATTAATATTATTTTTATTATTTTCATTCACATGGGGTTCCACAGGAATTAAGAAAGATAATAAGAGATCATGTGAAATTATTATTTTGTAAATCTAGCTGTATGTTAATCCAATTATATTATTTCTCCAATATAACCATTTTATTTATTGTTCACAACAACACTCATAGAGAATTATCTCAAATACATAGTGATCTCCCTCTCCAAGAACTCTCTTAAGAATAGAGAGAGATCCTCAACCACCACCACTCTTAAGTCTAGAGATATGAAGATAATCCTTCTTCAATTTATTCTTGAGTTGATCAAATACAGACGATGTAAGCATTGGGATCTACCACACTAGCACCTAGATATTCCTATGGTTATGTTCGTAGATTTTTGGAACACGTGTGGATCTCTACTTGAGGGAAACTTCTCTTTATTCATACATTGCAATTATGAAATGATGTAGAGATTTTTTTAGATCTATCGACAGAGAAATAATTTCTCACATAGTAATTATTTAATTGTTTAAACTAATTATAAATAATATGTGATGATCCTACAGTTGGATCTAGAATTCTCAATCATTAAAAATTATTTAATTAAATTTAATTAATCATGATGTTTATCATTTTATAAATCTTGGATTAATCATCGATTAAGAAAAAAAATATGAGTTTGGAATGCCCCATCTTGTTCTTCCATTATGCATGAAACTTGTAAGTCATATCAGGGGCGTTGAATAATTATTTATAATTATTTAAATATAATTGATTGATTTACACATTTTTCATTAGATTTCAATTCCATTTTAATCATTATTTAATCTGAATTGTGATATTTTCTTTCTTCCTCTTTTTTTCTTACAAATATAATCAAATTGATTAATTTTGTAAATGAAATATATATAAAGGACTCATTTGAAGGTACCAAGAAATATTTCTAGTTAACACAAGAGTAAATTCCATATATCCCATTGGAACACACCATGTAATCATGTTCAATACACCAATAATTAATTTAGAATTAATTCAATTCATGTGTATTTGTTAAACATGGTGATTTTAATTACACATTGCATATTGATCGGGCCAGCCTAGTGCACCGTCATCCAAAGTACATTCCATTTAATTTCCATACACAATATGTGGTCCATTAGTTACAGAGAGGCCGTGTATTTTCATACATGTCCAACATGACTATTAGTCATGTAACTTAGATATCACATGCCATATAGCCTATGTACACACTATGTACTCCAATATTTTTCATTGAACAGTTACACATCGAGTCCCGAGGTGTGTGTCATAGATAGAGGATGATAATAATACACAAGATTTTGTGGGAATGTATATTCCATGTACTTTTACTAAATTACATAGAATTAATAATTAATTTATTATACTGTTCAAACCTTATCAACATGTTCTCCATGTGGTCATTAAGTTGATAGTTCATGCCATGTGATGAGTTTTATATATATTAAATTTATAATTAATTTTATTCCTAATATTTGAAACTATATATCATTGATAAGTCATAATATAGTTATTACTCTATGCACATCAAAATATTTCATGCTATATAAATTCCATGTGTTCTGTGTGGTCATTAGGTTGATAGTATACACTATGACATTACATAATAAGTTGTGTATATATGATGTCACATGAGTAAATATTATAGGAATATAATACATGTAGGTTTTTTCAAATGGGTACTCACCCTGTTACCACCAATTTACATTTAATTTTTTTAAATTGTGATGGATGAAAATATCAAGAAAATTTGTATAATAATTAAGATAAAATAATTAATTAATTAATTAAAGAATATAATTAATTGATTCAAGCATGAATTATCGTAAATAATAAGGATTATAATTGAATTATATTTTTGTAAATGACTAATTCATTGTATGTATGTGGATGATCATGAAAATATACCAGACCTTTGTATGTGGTTTTTTTATTTTAATTTATTATTAAATTAAATTGTTAGTCGTTGTGAAATTCCTTATCTTATTATTTAATGTCATACATGCTCATGGTTTCTTTTATATAAAAACATTAAAAAATAATTTATTTACCCACTACTATGATTGAGTAAAATAATATGTAATGAATGTATCTCCCAACCTAGAGAAGGTGGTTCAATTTTGGAGGTGAGGAGAAACCAATCCATGAGAGTTACTTAGGTTTATAGGTGGAAAACTGAAACATGAACCATAAAATAGTTCATGGTTTTCCCCCTGGTTAGATGATTAGTTTATCATCCTCTAAAAAATAAATCCATTAGTAAAAGATCATGACCATACCACATTATTATTATTATTTTTTAAATTTCATGTTTATTTCATTATGGATGTTTTATCTCTATCACATGAATTGATTAATTAAGAAGTTTTCAAGATAGAACTAAAATAATTTAGATTATGCATAAACATTATCTAATACATGGTTACTCACTTAAGTAAATACACTGAATATTAACAATCATGTAATAAAGATAATAATTGAAAATTTATTCATAATGATAAAATCTATTAATTATGTATATTAATTCGGTATAGCCTTTCATTACATGAGTTAAAATAAAAACATATTTCAATGTACTTCCCCAGCCAAACTTCAGGTGCTTTCAATTATCAAGAAATTATAACTTCAAGTTTTAGGTTGACTTAACTTAGTTCACATTAAGGGTTGACTGTAAAAATTTTTTGGTGTAACTAAGAGGAAAAGGTTGAAGAAATCCAATTTAAAGTTTTTAGGATTGGGGATTCCATTCAAAATATCAAGGAACTTTTATTTAATGTAGTTTTAATTTATAATTCCTATCTAAAACCCTTCAAATTACTTGAGCGGAAAAAAGTAGGGGAATGAGAAGGGGAATATAGATCTGGTACACTAGAATGTCCAAGAAACAAGAAATTCTTAAGCCAGTGGTGAGGTATATTGGGTTTCAATAAAATAGTGTGAGGTTAATAAATATAATACTTATTTATTTATCTAAATTTTACCTAATAAATTACTAAAACTCTTCTCATATTATTTGTAGAAATAAAAATAAAACATGTCTTTCAAACATATTACTATGATCCATACTTGAGAAGGATAACCATATCCCTGGTATGAATTTCAAAGAGTGGAAAATGTGATTACACATTATCTTATGCCATGAAGGGGAATTTTATGTTCTGGAAGAACATATTCCTAAAGCACCTAGTAAATTGTTTAGTGAGGAATATTTATCTCTCTATTTGAAATATTTGAATAATGCTATATGTTTTTAGTGTTTCATTCTATTTTCCATGACCAATGAGATTATAAAGAAACATGATGATATGGGGTCTCATATCATTATGTCTCACCTTTGGGATATCAATTAAGATAATGTGAGACACAAGATATATGATATCTAAACGGCTCTAATTACAAATAATCTTGGAGATTTGGAACCATCTATGCTTTATGTAGTCAAGATTATTATCTTCATTGAATGCTTCAACATCTTAGGGATTAAATTTCCAAATAAGTTGCACAAAAATCTCAAACTTAACACACTACCCAAGTCCTTATCTAGTTTTATTATCAATTGTAACATGATAAATAATGGTAAGATATTTCATAACATCATACTCTAATTCATCACGTTGACCAAGACATGGGTCATAAAAAACCTTCATTCCTTGTGGTGGATAATAAAATAAGGAAAAAGGAGAAGGGGTCCAAGACTCATAACAAGTCTAAATCACGTGAACATTATCCTTATAATAAGAGGAAGATCCATAGGAAGGTAAAGGAAAAGGAAGATGTAAGTTTTTCATATGGAAAGAAAGGACACTGGGAGAGTAAATACACTAATAAGAAAGGGGAATCTAAAGGTGTTTTTGTTATCGAGTGTAATATTTCAATATCAACACATTTGGTATTAGATAAAACTTTTTTTTCTCACATTTATATCCAAATACAGGAACCAAGTTGATTTCAAAAGATTAATAGATTAGAGGTAGATTTTTGATCTACCTATGGTGTTAGGTAGGCTTCTCTAGCGATCAGAGACTGCCGACTTTCATTTCCAATAGAAATGATATTGGTTTTAAGATATTTTTATTATGAACCAACTATTAACAAGAACATAATTTTTGTATCCTAACTAGATACATATGGTTTTATTTTCAAATTTGGAATTAAAATTTGTTTCTTTTATAAAGACAACATATGTCATGTTATGGAACATTTAAATAATGACATTTATGTATTAAATTATGAAAACAAATTATTTATGATTGATAAAAAATAATATTCACATAGCCTATATAACAACCAATTATGGCATCACCATCTTGGTCATGTAAATGATAATAATTTTATAAAGATTTATCAAGATGGATATTTATACAATTTTGAGATAAAACCACATGATATATTTCATGCTTATTTATAAGGAAGAAATGACCAAACCACTATTTTGTGGGAATTCTGAAAGGGCCAAAGAGATTTAAGTATAGGTACACAATAATGTGTGTGGGTCATTTCAAGTAGAATCTAGAGATGGTTATTCTTAATTAATAACTTTTACTAATGACTTTAGTAGATATGGATATGTCTACTTAATCAGGTATAAGTATTAATCCTTTGAGAAATTAAAAGAATTCAAGATTGAAGTAGTGAATTAACTTTGAAATAAAATAAAGAAGCTTCAATAAAATCGAGCAGGTTAATATCTTAAATAATATTTTATCTAATTTTATGTGAGTTTGGTATTCTTTATCAACTCACTCCATCTTACATGCCATTGTGGAATGGTTTTAGTGAAAAGAGGAACTATACATTTTTAGACATATTAAGGTTGATGATGAGGCATGTAGATCTTCTATTATCCTTTTAGGGATATGAATTATAAATTGTGGAAAATAGATAAAACTAAGTACTATCTAATGTGGAAAATGGAATTCCCTTTGATAAATGGAGTAGAAAGAGACCCATTTTTTTGAATACACTTATATGGGGTTGTAAGGCATTTGTTAAGGTCTTATCAGAAAACAAACTATCACCCTATGGATTAAAGTGTGTTTTTGTAGGGTTTTATTAGAAAACAAAGAGTTCCTACCTATATAAATCCTCAAATAATAAATTTATTATCACTGGAGAAGTCATATTTATTGAGAGGGATCACATCCTCAAAAAAATATATTGGGAGAAAGATTGGCTTCGATGAATTTGATGTTACAGATACAAAAGAGTTTGTATAGGAATAGATTCTAAAGGTCCCCATGGAAGAAGTAGTTCTTGAAACACAAGTACTACATATGATCACTAGATAGGTAAGAGAACCAGAGGGACATTTTTTTCTAGTCACCATAAATGGGGAGTCATTATTGGTTGAAAATGATGAACCTGTATCCTATAAATAGGTAGTATAGAGCTCAAAAGCTCCAAGATAGAAAGAAGACATGAATTATAAAATTGAATCCATGTATCAAAACCAATTTTGTTTCAAGAAGATGCACCAGTTGATGTAAATATCATTGTTTTAAATGGTTATTTAAGAGAAAACTAGACATGGAAGCTTTATTAAATACCTATAAAGCAAGGGTAGAGGATAAAGGGTTTAAAACGTTGAGTAATTAACTACAATGAAACCTTTTCACCAGTTTCCATGTTTAAATCCATCAAAATTGTACTTATTATAATAGCTTACCATAACTATGAAATTTGGTAGATGGACATCAAAACTTCTTACCTTAATGAGGACCTTTAGTAAGATATCTATATAACCCAACTAGAAGGATTTGTGACTCTAGGTGATTCCAAAAATATTTTCAAGTTGCAAAGATCATCTTATGTATTGAACTAAGAATCTAGTTCATGGAACATTTGATATGATGGTTCTATAAAATAATATGGTTTCATTGAGAATGAATTTGAACTATGTGTTTAAAATTTTATTAATGGGATTGAGGTCTTATTCCTAGTAGTATATGTTGATGACATATTACATGTTGGAAATGAAATACCAATATTAGAGTTTGTTAATGATTGGTTAAAAAATTGTTTCTCCATGAAGGAATTAGGTGAAGTATTTTATATTCTAGGGATACATATCATTCATGATGGATCCAAGTGGCTTCTTGGACTAAGTCAAAGTATATACATTTACTAGATACTAAATTTGATTTAGTATAGAACAATACAAAAGGGTGTTGGTTTCAGTGTCACATGGTATAAATATTTCTAAGAAAATGTGTCCTTAGATACAATATCAGAATGAGAGAATAAGTAATATCTCATACGCTTCGATGATAGGATCAATCATGTATCACATGTTATGTACTAGACTTTATGTTTCCTACTCGTTGGGAATTATAGGAAAATGTCAAGATAATCATAAATAATAGTATTGGTCTGATATTAAGGTTGTACTTAAGTATCTAAGAAGCATTGAGGATATTTTATCACTATATGGAGGAGACAAGAAGCGAGTTATTAGGGGTTATTAGGATGTTATTTTTAAAATAGATCAGAATGATCTAAAATACTATAGGGGTAGATCTTGTCAAAGAGCTAAGGTCAAACCAACGAACAAAGAACATACACTAGAATTGTAACCTCTTGAGGTATTTTTCCCAGAGGGGTGAAGTGTAACACCCCAAATCTAGTTTCCCAGAGCGGGTGCATTATTTATTACATTGGAATTATCACAAGAAAGTCAGATCCTGAAGGACCAATCAATTTAGTAGTCTTGGATAATTGATTACATACATGAACTTTACATTACAATTTAAAACATAAAATAAATTTTAGTGGATTATAGTATAGAAAAATAATCCATTAAGATATGAAACTTTTTTCAGGAGCTTGATATGGTATTTAGAATGAAAAACCCGAACACATTGTATTATGATAATACTATAGTGGTGGCTCTTGAGAAAAGAGATAAGGTGAAACCAACAGACAAAGCACATATTCTTGAAGTATAACCTCTTAAGGGTTTTTTATCAAAGGGGGGAAGTGTAACACCCAAACCCCAGTTTCCCCAAGCCGGTGCATTATTTATTACATTGGAATTATCACAAGAAAGTTGAATCCTAAAGGACCGATCAGTTTAGTAGTCGTGGAAAATTGATTACATACATGAACTTTACATTACAATTTAAAACATAAAATACAATGTAGATAATATTTTGAGAACACACTTATTCTCCTAGATTAACCCTACATATAAATCATAATACACTTCTTGGCATCCTATAAAAAATGAAACATAAGAATGGGGTGAGCTTAGATGCTCAGTTTGGGTAAATAATTTAGCGAAAGCTACCATAAATAAGAATAAACTTTTAAGTCTTGATGTATAATAAAAACAACAGCCTTTAAACATAATATAGAAAGAATAAATCAATCATTACCATATAAACATACACAGGGATATTCTACTAGTCAAATAATCACATGTAAAAACTAACCTTATAAAAAAGGAATACATAATGTGGGGCATCTTAAACACATCGTCAAGGCTTTAGCCAAGACACCATACATAATTGGGTAAGAAATTATCCAAACCCCAAACATAATTGTCTCATGAGACCTAATGATGAATTGAAAGGTTATAGAGGGCCCTACCCAACACTTACAAAGTCTAATGAATTCCTTTTATGAAAGGTATAAACATAACCAACATAAACAATCATATTAAAACTAGCATATTAAATTTCAATAGGTAAACTAAAAGCTATAAATTTTATCAAAATAGCACATCCACAGTCAAACATATCATAAAACATTCAATACAATATGGAAGATTATATCATAATATATTAACCTTAATTAAGAACAAAATCCAAAAAATGATGTTGACATAGATGGAAGTGATCTAAAAAATCATTAAAATTATTTTAGAAATATCCCTTTTTAGTTTGAAACTATTTGAAATCCTACATAATTATAAAAGAAAAAATTTACTTATAAAATAACCTAGTAAGCTTATAAAGGAAGCTTCAAAATTCTAAGGCATCATAACAACAGAAAATAGTTGATCGCTTCATTTAAGTTAAAAAACATGTTATCCTTAATTTTTCAAAAAGGTCATATAGTACCTCATTTGGAAAATGATAGAAATATTCCTTTCAAAACGTCTTATAAAAAGTAAAACATGGGTATAAATGACTCTAGACAATAGTATAGTAATAGAAATATTATTTTGAAATTCATGAATAAGAAACATAGATGTGGATGATAAATATATCCTAGTAGATACTTAGGTATAAACAATCTCATATAATAATGTGATTGTGAAATTCACCATTACCTTAAGTCAGATACTCTCTATATGAATATGAAAATTATGTATAATAGTTTTGAGCATATTATTAACTTTTAACATAATCATAATAATATTTTTGAAATCATATATGATTTTTTACATCTTTTTATTACTTGTTTATTAATAATTCCAAGTTAATGCTATGTTTTGGGTAATAATCGATTTCTTTATCGCATGTGTTTTGAATTGTTATTCTTCATCGTATTACTTAGATCATGATAAAATTATTTATATATAATATATATATTCAGAATATAAAAATTTAAAATATATATATGTGTGTGTGTGTGAAATGGAATACACTGTTCATGGAGATAGTAAGTCGTACGTACGCTTGAATGTTGTAACCATTTTCTTATCGTATTGAGTGGAAGTAAGTGAATGACATATATGTATATACATAAATATATATATATATATATATATTATTCTAGAAGAATTATTATGTCATATATTTAATACTTATTCTTAATATATATTTTTATAATCAATCTTCGATGGTGAATGTGGAAGATGAATCTCATTGCATCGTGGAGACGGTAAGTCGTACGTACGCACAAATGACAGTATAATTTACTTAATGGTTAAATGATATAGAATTGGATGGAATATTAATTTTACAGAAATAATATCATGTTGTATTTGTTATTTAATTCATTTATATTCATCATTATACCCATCAAAATAAAGTATAGATGAAAAATAGTTTACACCACGGCGTGGAGATGGCAAGTCGTGCATACGCACACACGGTGATATTGTTTTTCATAGGATAGGTAAAAGGAGTAATATGGTTTACCCATAATAATAACAACATATTAGCATATAGTATATTCTGGAGTTAATATTATATTGTTTTAAAAACTTATTAAATGGAATTCGAAGAAGAAATAACTTTGAAAGAGTTTGATAAAACGATTACCTTTTTTCGGGTATCTCCTTTTGATTTGCACAAAAGGACTCATTAAGTTGGAATTATGCCCAAAGTGTTTCCTCTATGATAAATTTAGGGAATTTTTAATATTAATGGTAAGGTTTTGGCTAAGAAAAATGGCTTTGTAGGTGTGAATTAAATAGTAGGATAACTGCCCTTTTATTGGAGAGGTGAGGGGTGCTTTAGGAATGTTTTGAAATATTAATTTATTATAAAATTATTTTGGTTTATAATGTACTAAATGATATTTATTTAGAAGATAGAATGTTTATGGGTCTAAATCCTCTCAAACAATAGGTTTAGACAAGTTTAGGTAATTAATTTAACCTTATCTTTTGGCTTTAACCCTTAGTTAAATAAGTTAACTCTTACCATGTATTCTTGTATATTTATACTATGTAGTTAATAAAGTTACTATAAAATGCCAAAAGAATCTCAAGGGATCATTAATGAATTTTTTAACACTATATAAGTCATTTTTCTGAATATTATATTTTTATGACTATTATATCATTTAGTAAAATAGTTTTTTTTAACTCATTTATGACAAGTTTGACAATATTTAGTAATTGATTTTTTTTCAAAGTAATAACAACATGATTACTTTAGACACAAAGAATTAACTAATACATAAAATGTCAATTTTATCCAAAAAAATCATGGATGACATCAAAGATATCAAATTATATTTATTTTAATAATTATAATGTCATTTATTTCAACCATTCGTTAATAAGGTAATCACTGCATCATCATTGGGTCATAAATAAATTTATTTATTTAATTTATAAAAATTATAAATAAAATACCACAATGTTGGAAATATGTTTATATTTATAATTAATATTTATAGTCAAATATATAAATTATATGAACTCTCCTTAAAATTAATTTAGTAAAAATATACATATTTATTTTATATTTTGCTTTACTTTAAATTAATTATTATAACATGTCATTATCACACCCAAGTGACACCCAAATAACAAAAATGTATCCTAAGGATTATTTTGGTCGCCCATAAATCATCAAATAATATTATTACATGTGTTAGGGTGGTTTTATATTATTATAATATTATTTTTACCCTTATTTACCTAATTTACCCTATAACCGTGGTAAATAAAAATAATTACTGAAGTTACTATTCATAATGTCCACAAATAAAACGTACCGATTTAAATAATTAGGTCCTTATGATTCCAAATATAGAATCCATTTTTACAAATTCAAAACATAGAAATCAAAATAAATATTTTAAAATTAATCCCCAATATCAAAACGAGAAAATAGGTTTTTTAAAGTAAAAACCGTCAAAAGATTGATACCTGTTTATATCAAATTTCAATGTGAAATTACTTCCAATGAATTAAATTATATTAAATGATAAAAAAATAATATAATTATACTCTAAAACCAACTAATAGGATAATCTAAAAATATAAATAAATTAGATGAAAAAATAATTTTTGAATTAAAATGAAGTATTTTTCATTATTCATTTAAATATGAATGTTATCAAAAAATCACCAAAAATTTATCCAAACTATATTTTTATATCCAACTTCTAAAGAATAATTTTATTTTGTCAATTTTAATATATAAAAGTTTCAAATATTGTATTAAAATTGGTTCTCCAATAAAAGGCAGTGAAACTGTATTTTTTGAAAAATATTTCTTTTATTTGAAAAATAGAATTTGTTATTATATCAAGTATAAAAAAAATATGGAATAAATATTAAAATTATATGGAATATATAAAATTCAAATTTTGGTTAATACTATTCATAACCACTCTTTAAATGTCTAGTTGTGGTGCGCTCGAACTCGATGTTGTGTGTAGTGCAAACTATTTGAATTATTTAAAAAGAAACGTACCCTGGAAGATTGGGGTATTACATTCTCCCCTCTAGTAAATTGAATCCTCAAAATTTAAAATTATTATTGAAAACTAGGGGTTATGTAACAAGACCCTGGTATTATGACTATGTACATTATTTTTGTATATAATAAAGAATGTAATTTCATTTTATTATTATTACTTTGTAAATAGTTTTTAAAGAAATATAGTATTTTTTAGTTAATATTTATATAAGGAATATATTCTGATAAATTAATTTTTTTTAATTAAATAATATTTTAAAAAAATATTTTTATTCGTAAACAACTTTTTATTAAGTATAAATGATCGTATAATTTTTATGAATACAATTGTAATTTTAATTAAGGTTTGAAATTTATTTTTGTCAAAATCCATGAATTTTTGATAAATGTAGGTTTTTATTTTAAAAATTAAAATTAAAATATTTATAAAATTATTTTTATAAAATGAATATTATTTTTTTGAATCAGGATGTCGAAATTATCCAATGGTTATGTTCCATAATTTTCTGAGACAGTCGAATTGTTGGGTAAAAATTAAATACCGTTTAAATATATAATGTGTTTTATGACATCATAATGACTCAATAGTGATGTAATAAAATACTATAAAAATTATTTTATGACAATATATGTTTTACCCTTAAAATAATGTGATTTTAGGTTTGTTTTATTTATTTTACAAAGCTTTAGTGGACCCTTCAAGACTTATAAAACATTTTATCTTTTTAAATAGATTTCCTTGAGAGTGTGACTCACCTCCACATAAGCAACCCTATAATTTTAAGAATTTAGGCCATTGGCCTTATAAAATATTATTCTCCACTCCCCTTTGTAAAAAACTATTGTTTGGTTTGTGGTTTTGATTAGTTTAATGTCTGGTGTCCCAAACCTAAATAATAAAGAATCTCCTCTCCTTTCTTATATAAACCCACCCAAGCTCCCACTTCCTCTTCACTCAGAGCCATTGGATTTCGTCCAACCTCTTCCCTCCTATCTTTATAATCCTCCCAAGGTTCCCCAAGCCCCCCAGAAGTCTCTCTAAATCCCCTCCCAAGCCTTTTGGATCACACTTCCAGGTAAGGTATTCTCACTTTCTTTATTTACGTTCATGTTTCCTTATATTGTTATTCCCTTTTATTTTTAATTATAAATGTTGGGGTATAATTTCTCACCTCCCCCATAGTTCCCTCTTCATGTTTTTATAACGATATATCCCCTTTCACTCTCATTAATTCCATCCATGTACACATGTTACTATGCCAAAATTCCCTAAGGAATTTCTCTCTCCTCATTTACATTCAATCGATTATTTTGTATTATGAATATAATTTCCATTAAATATGTTGGTAAATGTATATATATATGACCCTATTACTGTCCATTTCATGTACATATGATGATACATCATTTTCTCTCTCATTGACCATTTTTATAAATTCTTATGTCACACCCTTATGCTGTCAAAATTGCATTGTGTTTTTCCAAGTCAAGATCATTATGTACTGAATACCATACTCATGTCTCTATCAAGGGTATTCAACTTTATGAACATATAAATATTGAATGGTAATTTCATGTATTTATCCCATATTATTTAATTGTTGAATAACTTATAATGTTTATTGATTCCATGTTATATGATCCATGTGGCACACTTATGCGTGAAATGAAATGTTTAAGAAGGGTGCGCCCTAATAGCTCTCCAATGCATTGGGTAAAGATTAGTATGTTGATAAATCAAATGAAATGAGGGTTTACACATGATAATTCAAGTTCTATTAGGGTTTACTCATTCTCCATGTGCAATAATCCTTGGATCATGCGAATACCATGTTAAGTGTTGTTGTCACATTTCCATGTTATGATAATCATGATATATCATACCTTTATGTTTGTGTTTCTCTTGCACTCTATTGATATGTCTATTTACTAACATGTATTGTAATCTTCATGTTATGATTTGTTTACTCCCTTAATTGGATTTATATCTCACCCTTTTCCTATTCATGTCCTCAGGGTATCCCAAGCAATACTAAGTACGAGGGAATGTAGGGGTCGTGTAAAGGAAGTTTTCAATAAGATGTTGCCTTTTATGTTTTATGTTGTTATGTAATGTTCTTAATCCCCAAAGACACTAGACCTCATGATTTTATATTTTTTATCAAGTGATGGTTTTATGTAACAAATTATGTTAAGTGCGTAATAAATACCAGGGTTGTCATAGTTGGTATTAGAGGATAGGTTTAGTTTTTTTATTAGAATTCGAAAACCCTAGTGAATACTTGGATACTATAATAAGTATTAAAAAAATCCCTACGTTTTGGTGTGTATTGAGTAAGTTTTTTATCATGAAAATTCACCCCTGTCTGGATATGAGCAAGTAGATGTGGCTCTTTCACAGATGTACCTAGGAGTGAAAACTCCAACAAGGAGTTTCAGTCTTGACCCATGGTATCCCGATACACGACAACGGGTCTTGCTAAACTCTTGGTTATGACACTCATGGGGGATATGATTTGGTAAATTAATAAGCTTAGTATGAACCATTATTAATGAAATTTAAAAAAATGTATCTAAGAATACATGTTAGAAATTAGATCATGGATAACATTGATTGAAGCTCACAAATTCATAAGATAAGGAAATATAAGTAATTTATAAGTCATCTATTTTTTTAATTGGATTACCCTTTATGTGTTACCCCTAACTTTCCTTTTATTCCATCGAATGGAGGATAATAGGAGGACTTGGGCTAGAAAATGATGTGAAGATCAATGCAATTACTATTTTAATGAGTTCCCCAATCCGATGGGAGAAAGAATCACGAAATTTTTCACGATACTCTCTCTGCTAACAAAATCATTGAATAGAAACATGGGTCAAGAGGAATGTTCAAGCCCCCCTAAAAAAGAACAAGTCACTATTGAGAGCTTCATGAGACAAATTCCTCCTACTTTTAATGGATCATATGATCCCTCAATCGCTGAACAATGGATCAACTCCAATGAAAAGATCTTCTCCATCCTTCAATGTTCGGAACAAGACAAGGTTCTCCTGGATGCTTATCGTATGGAGGGTGAAGCTGATCAATGGTGGACATTGATAAAAAATGTGAAGCCTAATAAGGAGATCGGGGCATTGGAATGGAAGGATTTCGAGAAGATGTTTTTTGATAAATATTTTTCGTGCACCCTCGAGCTTAAGATGGAAAGGGACTTCCTTTCCCTCACGAAAAAAGACGACAAATCTGTCGGAGCGTATGAGGAAAACTTTACAAGGCTTGAAAGATATGCCTTTGGCTTTGTAATTACCCTCGAATGCAAGGTTGACCACTTCTTTGGTGGGCTAAAACCTAGTCTGTGGAATGCTCTTGTGATCAGTGACTTCGACAGCTATGAGAAAATTTTTCGATGTGCCCTCAAGGTCAAAATGGAGATCGGTGAATCTCAGGGGTATCATGGGGATAAGAAGTGTAAGGTGGACTGCAATTCTGGAGGTCTGATGGATAAATCCAACGGGGCTGAGAAGATCCATCACCCCACTTTCCAAAGTTTGGGAAAGAAGCACCCCACAAATTTCTTGAAGGGGATGAGGAAATGCTTTAGGTGTGTAAGAGAGGGACACCTAGTTGTTAACTGCTGACAAGAAAAATCCATGGCTGCGATAGAGGAGAGGAATTCTTCATTAGACTCTCAATGAATTTTTCATTAAGTAAACTATAAAGAACCAGGGCATCTTGAAAATTAGTTCCCTAAGACAAGGGTTTTTGGAGGCAACCAACAACATCCAAGGCAGTAAGGGTGAGCTTTTTCCATCACAAACACCGAAGTGAAACCCGAAAACAAAGTGGTGACAGGTACTCTAGTTATTTATTCAAGAATAGTGAACATAATTTTTTATTATGTTTCTACACATTCTCTTTTATCCTAAAAGTTTAGTAGCACAATCCCAACACCACCACAATTCCTGGAAGTAAAGATGTCGGTGAGCACAGGAAATGGGGAAATCATTGCATACCATGAATATAACTCCGCCCCTGTAATAATTTGTGGATTGAACTTCCTAGAGAACCTCATCATACTCCCTCTAGTGTAATTTGATACAATTTTTGACATGGATTGTCTTTACTTATATAGATCCAACATAAATTTCCATGAGAGGGAAATCTCTGTCCATGTGGAGAATCGACCTCTGATTTTGTACAAGTGTAAGGAGGAGGATGAATCTTCTTTAGTTCTTTCATCTCAAGAATGGATATTACTGCCCTATGACCATGCGTATCTGGCTCAGATGATTGAGTCCAAGGAAGAAACCATCCTTAAAGTCATGCCTATTGTGAGGGAATTCATTGAAGTGTTTCTCGAGGAATTTTCTGGTCTCTCTCTTATAAGAAATGTTGAATTATCAATTGACCTTATACCTGGGTAATTTCCAATATCCAAGACTCTATATAGAATAGATGTTGTGGAGATTGAGGAGCTGAATAAACAACAGCAGAAGAATCGATGGGGTGCACCAATCCTCTTCATCAAGAAAAAGGATGTGTTAATACATCTTTGAATTTATTATCGTGATCTTAAAAAAATCATGATAAAGAACAAGTATCCCATTCCATGAATTGATGACTTGTTCGATCAGCTGTGTGGAGCACAATACTTCTCCAAGGTAGATTTTTGGTCGGGATATTATCAAGTAAAGGTGAAGAAAAAAGATATCCCCAAGACTGCTTTTCGTAAAATATATGGGCACTATGAATTCATAGTAATTCCTTTGGGACTCACTAATTCTCTAGAAATATCCATGGACTTGATGAATAGAGTTTTTAGAATTTACCTTGACAAATTTGTGTTAGTCTTTATAGATGATATTCTAATATACTCCAAAACCATGGAGGATCATGAGCAGCATCTAAGAACTGTACTAGAAAACTTATGGAATGAGAAGCTCTATGAAATGTACAGTAAGTGATATTTATGGTTGAAGGAGGTCTCATTCTTGGGCCATATCATCCCAAGTAATGGGATATCATTGTATCCCTCCAAGACAACTACAATTGAGGGATGGATGAGGCCAACATCGGTAATGAATATCCATAGCTTCTTGGGGTTAGCCGGATTTTATCGCCGATTTGTGAGAAATTCCTCACTATTGTCCAACCCTCTTACTAAGCTAACTCAGAAGGGAGTAATGTTTTCTTGGAGTTATGAATTCTAAGAGAGCTTCAAGGAGTTGAAAAGGAGGCTTATCACTACGCTCGTTCTCACATTACCCACGAGTGGAGAAATTTTTGTGGTATTTAGTGATGCTTTGAAGAAGGGAATGTGTTGTATGTTGATGCATAATTATAAAGTGATAGAATACACCTCAAGTAAGTTGAAAATAAAAGAGAGAAACTATCCCATGCATGATTTGGAGTTTGCAGTTGTGATCTTTGTGTTGAAAATCTGGCAGTATTATCTCTATGCGGAGAAGTGTGAGATGTATACTGATCGTAAGAGACTCAAATATATATTCACATAGAAATAGATTAATATGTGCCAATGAAGATAGATAAAACCCATCAAGGATTATGACTTCTCAATCCATTACCAACCTTGTAAAGAAAACAAGGTAGAGGATTCCCTATGTAGAAAGGATCCAGCGATTCTGTCATTGATGAGATTTGAGAAGGATCCAATCTTCTTAGATTTGTAGAGGATGGACATGGTAATCGTTAAGGTGGGAACATCATCAATCCATTCTAAAATGATTTCTCAACCATCCCTCTTGGAGAAAATAAATGATGCTTAAAGAAATGATGTGGAAATTATGAAAAGGGTGGAAGCTGTTAGAAATGGGAAATCCTCATATTTCATGGTTGACAAGGATGGAATTGTGAGATTTGGGTCACGATTATGTGTACCATCTAATCCATAGATAAAGAATGAGCTTCTGAATGATGCACATAGAGAAACCTTCTCTATTCACCTAGGGATCACAAAGATGTATCGAGATCTCTGAGAAAACTTTTGGTGGGACAATATGTAAAGAGAGTTTGCTAAATATAAAAAAAAGTGTCTGGTATGTCAGCAAGTGAAGCCTGAGAGGAAAAAGTCTAAGGGGATGATGCAACCACTACCCATACCAATATGGAAGTGGGAAAACATTACCATGGACTTTGTCACTGGAATTCTAAGGACGTCCAGTGGAAACAATGCTATATAGGTCATTATGGATCATCTTACGAAGACAACTCACTTTATCATGATTCGAGAGGACTTCTCAGTGGATCAACCTGCATGGATTTACATCAAATAAGTGCTAAGGCTTCATGGAGTACCACTATCTATTATATCCAGTCGTGATCTGAGATTCACCTCGAAGTTCTGGAAAAGCCTCCAACATGATCTAAGCAATGAACTAAACTTCAGTACGACCTATCATCCTCAAACTGATGGCCAATATAAGAGAACTATTTAGACACTGGAAGATATGTTAAGATCATACTCTATGGACATCAAAGAAGGATGGTACCAACATCTTTCACTGGTTTAATTCTCCTACAATAATATTTTCTACTAGAGCATTTGAATGGCACCATATGAAGCCCTTTATGGAAAAAGGTGCAGAACACCAGCGTGTTGAGATGAAGTTGGTGAGCGTAAGCTTCTAGTACCTGAAATGGTCAAAGAAATGGTGGAGAAGGTGAAAACCATTCAACAGCATATCAAGGTAGCCCAAAGTCGACAGAAGTGTTATGTGGATAACAATCAACGAGACCTTGAGTTCAATTTTGGAGACATGGTGTTTCTGCGCATATCTCCATGGAAGAAGTTCATGAGGTTTAGAAAGAATGTGATGTTAAGTCCTAGGTACATCGGCCCCTTCGAGATTCTTGATCATATCAGGCTATGGCCTATCGACTAGCACTTCCACCTACCATGTCCAAAGTACATGATGTCTTTCATGTATCACTATTAATGAAGTATATATTATACCCTTCACATGTACTCTATTCAGAGGTAGTATAGCTAGAGGGTGATCTTTCTTACAAGTAGAAACCAGTAAAGATCATAGATCATAGAGAAAAGGTTCTACAAAATAAGACAATGCCCCTCATCAAGGTGTTGTGGAAAAACCCCAAGTTTGAAGAAGTAGTGTGGGAATCGGAAGAAGTGATGAAGCATAGTTACCCACATCTATTTCAGTGTGGGAAAAGGAACTTTAGAGGGAAACATTTCTTAAGGGGGGAAGATTGTAATGACCCAAAAATTCATTAATGAAAATTCATCTTGGTGTATTTAAATTCCATCTCATGGTTATGTAAAATGTATACACTTATTTAGTTTTATGTTTTGGATTGTAAAATACTGTTATGAATTGTGACTGTTGCTAATATATTCATTGAACAGTGATCACATGATTAGTATAAATATAGGGCTTAAACAAATATAATTTACTCAAACAAAGGAAGTGATGGCCTCATCCAGTAGACTTCACCCATACGACGACCATTTTTCAGAGCTCAGAAAGGAAGTGGAGTCATTGGGCTTTGCTATTGACAAAACCCAAGCCAAGCTTGAATACGTTAAGCTTGAGCAGATTCACCTATGGGAGAAGTGGAAGTTGATAGTGATTACCACTCGAGCGATGTTATCTGAGCCACCCCATGAGTATGTCACCATCGTGCACCTTACCCTAAGGTCTTATGCAGGTTTTTTAAGGGGTTATGTAACAAGTCCCTAACATTATGATTATATGCATTATTTTTTTATATAATAAAGAATATACTTTCATTTTATTATTGTTACTTTGTAAATAGTTTTTAAAACACAAATAGAATTTTTTATTTAATGTTCTAATAAGGAATCTATTTTGATAAATTAATGGATTTTTTGAATTAAATAATATTTTAACAAAATAGTGTTGTTAGTAAATTAATTTTTATTGATTATAAATGATTATATAATTTTTATGAATACAATTTTAATTTTTATTAAGGTTTGAAAGATATTTTTGTCAAAACCCATGAATTTTTGATAAATGCCGGTTTTTATTTTAAAAATTGAAATTCAAATATTTAAGAAAATTATTTGGATAAAATGAATATTATTTTTAAGTTTTTATGTAATGTTCCTAATCCCTAAAGACACTAGACCTCTCGATATTCTATGTTGTATAAAGTGAAGCTTTTATGTGATAAATTATGTTAATTTTGTAATAAAGAGCAGGGTTGCCATAATAATAGTATCCAATTTCCAACGTAATCTATTCCAACCTTTAGGCTTATCCAAAATACTTCTATCCAAACTCACAATCCAAAAATTTATAAGGAAGGTCACATAACATACATGTGAATGCCTTCATCATGTATTCTCTTAAAACATGGTAATAACCTGAATTACCATAAAACCTTATTGAATATGTTAATTCTTCCTTATTTCTTATATAAAACATAGAATACTGGATATACACATTAAATCCAAAAAAATTGAAAACTCCCAAAAATGATGGTATAAACCACTTTTAAAGAAAACCATTAATTAGTTCCATGGATGTAAATAATATCTAATCAACTTTATCCAAATCAATTATCTCTTATTACAAAATCATTATCTTAGTTTTAGAAACATATTAAGGGATATATTCCCCCCAAACATATATTTTCCAAAATGATTAACTTTAAATTGTGTCACTTTACTTGGTACCATAAAATCTCAAATTATTAATGTAATAGTACTTCAATACCATCCTTACTTATTTTCATAATTCATATAACCAGTACATAAATGATATAATACTCAAATGGAATAATTATTCAATAGAAATATAATCACATTATTCATTCATCTTCATCTGTGGTAGTATGATAACCTGATTATTATCCAATAGCATCATCTGGGGTATACTCTAATGATTGAGACATTGATTCTCATAGGGTCCCATATTTGTAAAGACCTGGAAATTTCAAGGAATGTTTTTTAAATACCTTGGAATTTTACGAGTCGGTGGCTTCTGACATCACCTGATTCTGAGGCCCGGTGTGCCTGGAATCAATTTCTGAAGTTTAGCTCGGGTAGGTTCAGTAAACGAACGAGCGGGTTTTTCTATCTTTTGAACTGGTGCTTGGAATTGAAATATGAGGGCACCAATTAACTCACAATGCTGTTAATTGATTAAGGGGACCTTTACCATAGTTGCGTTTAAAGCAGGTTGTGAGATAAAAATTTAGAGTTTAGTAAAGTAGTTAAATAAATTTGTTAAAACAAATTTATATCCAAGGAAGTTAAATCCTACCATGTGTGGGTATATGAGAGGTGGGGCCCACATGAGCCCCAACCTCTCATCTTCCCATAAATCTCTCCACCCCCCCCCCCCCTTAACACCTATTCAATTTAATGTGACAACTCCCCTTATTATGACAACCCTTCACCTCCCTAATTGATATTCCATCAAGGGTTTGAAAGCTAAAAGGGAATGATAGTATTATATATTGGGGAGCCTTCACTCAATTATGGGTTGGAAAATATTTTTGATAACCTTGTGGGAAACCGATGGAGAAATTTAGAGAGAAATTTAAACCTCCGAAGAAGAACGGTTCTTCAATGACGGGCCTTCCAAGATCTTCGACGAAGAACAATACTTCAACGGAGGTCGGATTCTGACGAATCTCTGACGCTCAAGCTCTGATATGAAGTGTGTGGTGGACATAATGATCGATGTAAACTCCATTATCTTTCTGCGGCTCAACAACATGCAATGTCATAATCGAGGTAGGGGTTTAATTTGAGAATGTTAATATTCCCAGGATTGTTCCCTTCTAAAACAAAGAATGCGGATCAACTCATTATCAAGTTGATCCGCGAATGTTTCTATTTACGGGTTGGGAATAATTATTTGCGGGGTAATTGTAGGGGAATTTTGTTTATTTCTCATTTGAGTGGTTTTATCTCACGACCATGAGCATTTTTTTATATGATGTTAGTATAATTTATTCTTGAATAAATTATACCCTTTTCAAAGTTGAAATCATTTGTTCTATTATTTCCAATCAATAATGCCTAACGTGGAGGGCGCAGGCCGAACAAACATGGCCCGACGACCCTCTGTTGGTTGTTCTTTTGTACGCGGATTGATGGGAAACAATGAAACGGGACCACAATGGAATATGGAAGCTGTCGCAGTGAAGGGCGGGTCCCGGGAGAGCCACAGGTGTAGACGGCGGGAAAATCGGACCACCGGAGCGCGTCCAGTGGTCCGCAGAAGGCACTGCCGGTGCGGCGGCACCCCAGCGGGCCGCCGGAAGAAATCTTCCATAGCACAGCTGCGGTAGTGAAGTGTTGGACCCCGCGGCCACGAGGGATCCGGTTGGCGGGGCGGCGCCAGCTGGCGCCGCCGGTTACAAATGGGGGGTCGCGTTCCCCCCCCCCCCCCCCTCGGCACGACGTGCTCAGCCAACTGGCTTAGCCAGCTCCCCTGGCTGGGGAGGGCCGGGTCACGTGGGCCGGGTCGGACCTGGACCCGGTTCGGGCCGACCCAGGGTGGTGTTAGGCCAGGTCGAACCGGGCCCAGACCCCCTATTTTTGGACCTTCTTCAGTTAAATGCCCATAACTTGAGTTGTGGAACTACGATCGCTGCACCATCAGCTCCATAGGATTCCTTGGATTGAGATGGTCGTTTTGGTATATTACACTCAAGGTTTCAACGAAGTTTGGGTATGGCTGAGTTGGTTCGAACCCAACACCAACCGGGCCCTCGGAGCGGAAGTGCTTATAACATGAGCTCCGGACGTCCGATTGATGTTTCGTCGACTTTGTTGGATTCCTCTCGATGAGAAGGTTCTTTTGGTATACTTCACCTGAGGTTTGATGCATTTTGAGTATAGCCAGGTTGGATTGTACCCGAAATCCAACCGGGCCCCTGAACGGAAAAGCTAATAACTCTCAGACCGGACGTTCGTTTGAAGAATCGTCAGCGGCGTTGGTAATAATATTGGGAAATGGTTCCTTTGAGTATACCCCATGAGATATCTCATTACAGTTGAGATACGTCCGGGATGGTTCATACACGAAACTAACTGGGCCCCCAAGACTAAAAAGGCTAATAACTCACAAACCGGGCGTCCGATAGACACGCCGTCTGTTGCGTTTAGACCCCTTTGATGAGGCGGTCCTTTGAGATACTTCTTTGTGGGAAATGTGATACTTGGAGTATCAAACAGTATATCGGGGAGCGGATCCTCCCAGAGACGAGCGTACGGAGTACGGAGACCTTGTAGCTGGCTGAGACCTGATGACTGCTTGTCCAATTTGAGTCGGAGTGACTCGACTAGCCCAGTGGGGAGCACTACTGTGTTTGGGTGGAAGACCCACGGTGGGGAGAACTACTGTGTTTGGGTGGAATACACGTGGTACTCGACAGAAGGAGTACCTATGTAGGCTATTAGGGGGAGCACTACTGTGTTGGGGTGGCAGACCCATGGCGGGGAGCACTACTGTGTTTGGGTGGCAGACCCGCGGTACTTGACAAGAGGAGTACCTCAGCAGTATAAGGTTAGTGAGCAGCACATTGGAGTCATGACAGGATCACAGTACTCTATAGAGGAGGATCTCTTCAACAGTTGCAGTTTCAATATCATTAATGAAAATCCAGGTTTGAACTGAGTCAATGACCATAGTGTTTACCTCATGATTGAGATGGGTTACTTGATAACTTAGGTATATGTATGGCCATATACCTAAGTAAAGGTTTTTTGTTGAGATCTTCATTTGTAGTTTATCCTTGTTGGATTTAGTGAATCTTTGTTTGTAGTTTATCCTTGTTGGATTTAGTGAGACCTTGAGGGTCTCGGGGTCTCTACTGAGTATCGTTATACTCACCCCTGCACGGGCTATGCCCGCACCTCATTGTGTTGGATGAAGATGACAGACAACATTGATCATGGTTGAGGCTTGTAGAGCTGGATGGTACCCGGAGGTGGACTTCACGATGAGACAGTACCCAGAGGTGGACTTCACGACGAGACGATACCTGAAGGTGACAGACGAACGTGGAGAGTTGTGGTGGCCATATGTATCTACCCTTCAGGTAGGAACTCTTGAGGACGATCCAAGAGCAGCTTGACATCTTCCTGCTATTTTTTATCTTCCTTGTACTTTACTGTTGGGCTTGTATTCTGGCCCTTTTGTACTTTCAACACAATTTTTATACGGCTTACTTAGTGTTTCCTTCCGCTTCTACTCTGGTTGTGTGTGTTTACGTTTTATAAAGGCAATGCCTTCCCAATTATAGAGATTTACGCCTTTGGTGCTAGTCGCCATCCCCTGGCCTATGGAAGGCAGGCTTGGGGTAGTTACGACACGGGCCCTGGGGGACGGGTCATGACAAATTGGTATCAGAGGAGTCGGTTCTACCGCAGAACATAGAACTCTGATATTCCCTTTCTGTGAAGCAATAGTGTTAAGGGTGCCGAGTGTGGTTTTTAGTTCAGGGAGTACAGTGTTGGTGCGGCGGCCGAAGTATCCATACACCAGGACCCTGAATTCTAATTTCCGACTCAGTGCACGAAAACACTGATTGCGTGTGTGTTTTCAAAATTTTCTTTAAGTCAACTCAAACCAGGTCAGCTCACCAGGTATAATCGTTTGACCGTGTCGCATCTGTTCAGGATGTCTCCACGCAGACAGTCAGTTGGAGTTTCGAAAGAGTACTCGATGACGGCCCACCGAGTGATGAGACTCCGATGCAGGGATGTCTTTCTATGTTGGCACCTTCGGGTGGTGTACTAGCAGCAGCACCACCTAATAGGGAGCAGATGCCACTAGTCGTACTATTGGATAGTGCATGCTGATAGAGCGTGTTTCACGAGTCCCCGCAGTAGAGGCCTCTGAGGTTATGAGTCAAGACAAATTCCTAGGCAGTAGTGGGCTGGCTGGAGGCAATTGATAGATTTCTACACCTAGTTTAGACACTAGTAGAGAAGATGGTGATCTTACCTACTGGTGTTTCTCAGTGAGTGACCATGAGGATGGTCAGCATAGTGATGGTACTTTGGTACATGGACCGATGTCTGAGATAGTACCTTCGGGTAGTGTTCTAGCTATATCACTACCTATTGGTCAACAGTTTCAACCGGAGGTATCGGTATATGAAACATGTAGGTTCAGTGCCTTACACATGTTTCAGAATCAGATACCCCTCAGGTTCTGAGGTGAGCCTGACTCACAGGCAGCTGAGGACTGGCTTGAGGAGGTGGCTGAGAGTTTTCTAGAGCTTATACAGCTTTAGCATGATGACATGTCGGTAGCTGAGTAATCATCGAGGCGTACCGATCATTCCTGGTACTTGATGACTACGATACGATCAGTGCCCCAAGGATTGGACTTCCAAGAGAGGTGTGTTTAAGTACATCTGAGACAACACCTTTCCTCTATGCATTCCTACTTATGTTAGGGTTCTAGAGATAACCTTTGTGGTTGAGAATTATTTGGATGAGTGGATACAACCAGTGAAGGTTTGCAGTGGGAAACTAGGAAATTAGTGCCAGTCTCGAAGACTTGGGCATGTAAAATGTTTTAAGAAGAGGAAGTGTTAAGGACATAGGAATCTGCAAAAAAGTTGATATGGAAGTAGAGCTATGAGGGAAGCATGTGGTGATGTACATTTCGACATGTTACAACCACCCTCCTTTGTAGTCCCCGCCAGGCTCAGGGAGCTAGAGGGAAGGGGAAGAGAGTAGCTGCATTCGGTCTAGGAGTGTGACCCAAGGGCTCCAGGAATGATTTGAGGTATGGTCTGTGTCTACTAATAGCTATCGTAACAATAGACATTGATACAAATCATTCCTACCATTCACAAATCTTGTTCCATACCTAGAGTTTCTGATTAAACCGTTGACTTGACCCTCATGTCTGGAGATACCTTGAGTGGAGACTTGATAACCACACTTACACTGATGGTGTGATCTGACCCTAGAGGCGATAGTTTTGATTGGAACCTCTTGGTGGCAGTGTCAAGGCCTTACAATGTTAGTCTGGGTATGGACTGGGCAACCACAGTTCATACACAAATTGACGGTATTAGGAAAAAAGTTTTCATTTTATCTACAACGTTGAAATAGGGTTTTCCTTGGTCGGTGAAAAGGAAAACCCAGACAACATAAGATGGAATCATGTATAAGGGGGTACAGTCGATCACCCATGAGTCGACCGGACATAGATTTGTGCCAGACTTCTTTAGAGTTGCCGCAACGCTTTTAGCATTGACAAAAATAGGGACAACCCTTCATTTGGTTAGTTAGATGTCAGCAGAGCTTTATAGAGCTGAGGTACAGATGGTTCACGACAGTTGAGACTGCATGGAGCAGACAGAAGTCCTATGTTGATAGGAGACAAAGACCACTTGAGTTCGAGGATGATGAACATGTATTCTTACGGGTCTCACCTTGATGAGGTCTACAGAGATTTGGTCGAGCCGACAAGTAATATCCAAGGTTCATCAGACCTTTCCAGGTCCTCAGCATTGTAGGAGAGGTGGATTACAGCTTGGCCCTTCCACCTCAGTAGCACCGGGTGCACGACGTTATCCCTATATCTTAGCTGAGGAGATACATGCACGACCTTTTCCACATCATCGACCATAGGGAGCTGAACATCGATGACGGGGAAACATTCACGGAGGTTCCAATAGAGATTGAGTATCGATAGGAGAGGGTCCTACGAGGATGGTCGATTCCTCTGGTGTGCATTCGCTGACAGAACAAGAACCTCCAGGAGAGCACATGGGATCAAGAGGCTCAGATGCGTGCTCAGTTCCCCTTTGTTTCCCTAGAATGTGTTGTAGCTTTACGGGGACGTAAATCCCTTGTGTGTAAGTAATGTAATGACCTGGAAATTTCAAGGAATGTTTTTTTAAATACCTTGGAATTTTACGAGTCTGTGGAATCCGACGGCACCTGATTCCGAGGCCTGGTGTGCCCGGAATCGATTTCTGAAGTTTAGCTCGGGTACGTTCAGTAAACGAACGAGCAGGTTTTTCTATCTTTTGAACCGGTGCCCAGAATTGAAATATAAGAGCACCGATGAACTCACAACGCCGTTAATTGCTTAAGGGGACCTTTACAATATTTGCATTTAAAGTAGGTTCTGAGATAAAAATTTGGAGTTTAGTAAAGTAGTTAAATAATTTTGTTAAAACAAATTTAAATCCAAGGAAGTTAAATCCTCCCATGTGTGGATATATGAGAGGTGGGGCCCACATGAGCCCTCACCTCTCATCTTCCCATAACTCTCTCCACCCCCCCCCCCCTTAACACCTCTTCAATTTAATGTGAAAAGTCCCATTATTATGAAAACCCTTCACCTCTATAATTAATATTCCATCAAGCGTTTGAAAGATAAAAGGGAATGATAGTATTATATATTGGGGAGCCTTCACTCAATTATGGGTTGGAAAATATTTTGGAGAACCTTGTGGGAAACCACTGGAGAAATTTAGAGATAACTTTAAACCTCCGACGAAGAACGATTCTTCAATGACGGGCCTTCCAAGATCTTTGATGAAGAACAATACTTCAAGGGAGGTCGGATTCCGACGAATCTCCGACGCTCATGCTCTGATTTTAACTGTGAGGTGGACATAATGATCGACGTCAACTCCATTATCTTTCCTCGGCTTGACAACATGTAATGTCATAATCGAGGTAGGGGTTTAATTTGAGAATGTTAATATTCCCAGGATTTTTCCCTTCTCAAACAAATAATGCGGATCAACTCATTATCAAGTTGATCCATGAATGTTTTTATTTACTGGTTGGGAATAATTATTTGCGGGGTAATTGTAGGGGAATTTTGTTTATTTCTCATTTGAGTGGTTTTATCTCACGAGCATGAGCATTTGTTTATATGATGTTAGTATAATTTATTCTTGAATAAATTATACCCTTGTCAATGTTTAAAGCATCTGTTCTATTATTGCTAAATCATAACACCTAATACGAAGGGCACGGGCAAAACAAACACGACCCGACGACCCTTCGCTGGTTGTTCTTTTGTACGTGAATTTATGGGAAATGATGAAACGGGACCAAAAAGGTGTATGGAAGCCATAGTAGTGAAGGGAGGGTCCTGAGAGAGCCACAGGTGTAGACGGAGGGAAAATCAGACCACCGGAGTGCGTCCGGTGGTCCATGGAAGGCACTGTTGGCGCATCGCGCCGGCGACCAGAGGCGGCGGCTAGAGCCATCCGGCCACCTGGAGGTGGTTGTGCCCCAGCACGCCGCCGGAAGAAATCCGCTACAGCACAGCCGCGGCGGTGAAGTACCAGACCCCATGTTCGCGCGGGATCCGGGAGGCGGGGCGGCGCCAGCTGTCACCGCCAGTTACAAACAGGGGGCCGCGTCCCCCCCCCCCCCTCGGCACGACGTGCTCGGCCAACTGGCCGAGCCAGCTCCCCCAGCTGGGCCAGGGTGGGCCACGCAGGCCGGGCAGGGGCGGGCCACCTGGGTCGGGCCATGACCTACCAGGCCGAACCCGGACCAGGGTCAGGTCGACCGGGTTCGGACCAACCCAGCGGGTGTTGGGCCGGGTCGGACCGGGCCCAGACCCCATATTTTCGGACCTTCTTCAGTTAAACGCCCATAAATTGAGTTGTGGACTTCCGATCGATACACCGTCAGTTGCGTAGGATTCCTCAGATCGGGATCGTCGTTTCGTTATATTACACTCAAGGGTTCAGTGAATTTTGGGTACAGACGGGTTGGTTCGAACCCAAAACCAACCGGGGCCTCGGAGCGGAAATGCTTATAAGTTGATCTTCGGACGTCCGATTGGCATGTCATAGACTTTGTTAGATTACTATTGATTAGAAGGTTCATTTGGTATACTTCATCTGAGGTTTGGATACAATTAGAGTATGGCCGGGTTGGATTGTACCCAAAATCCAACCGGGCCCCTAGAACGGAAAAGCTAATAACTCTCAGACCGGACATCTGTTTGACGAACCATCAGTGGCGTTGGTAATCACGTTGAGAAACAGTTTCTTTGAGTATACCACATGAGAGATTGGGGTGAAGTTGTAATATGGCCGAGTTGGTTCATACATAAAACCAACCGGGCCCCCGGGACTAAAAAGGCTAATAACTCACAGACCGGGTGTCCGATAGACGCGCCGTCTATTACGTTGAGACCCCTTTGATGAGGCGGTACTTTGAGATAATTCTTCGTGGGACATGTGATACTTGGAGTATCAACCAGTAGCTCATGGAGCGGATCCTCCCAGAGACGAGCATACGGAGTATGGAGACCATGTAGCTAGCTGAGACCTGATGACTGCTTGTCCGATTCAATTCGGAGTGACTTGACTAGCCCCGTGGGGCGCACTACTGTGTTTGGGTGGTAGACCCATGGCGGGGAGCACTACTGTGTTTGGGTGGCAGACCTACGGTACTCGACATAAGGAGTACCTCTGTAGGCTATTAGGGGGAGCACTACTGTGTTGGGGTGGCACACCCATGGTAGGGAGCACTACTGTATTTGGGTGGAAAACCCGCAGTACTCGACAGGAGGAGTACCTCAGCAGTCTAAGGTTAGTGAGGAGTTCCTCGGAGTTGTGACAGGATCACAGTACTCGATAGAGGAGGATCTCTTTAGCAGTTGTGGTTTCGATATCATTAATGAAAATCCTGGTTTGAGATGAGTCAGTGACCCTAGTGTTTACCTCATGATTGATATGGGTTACTTGATAACTTAGGTATATGTATGGGAATATACCTAAGTAAAGGTTATCTGTTGAGATCTTTCGTTGTAGTTTATCCTTGTTAGATTTAGTGAATCTTTCGTTTTGGTTTATCCTTGTTGGATTTAGTGAGACCTTGAGGGTCTTGGGGTCCCTAGTGAGTATCATTATACACACCCTTACATGGGCTATGCCCGCACCTCATTGTGTTGGATGCAGAAGACAGGCAGAACTGATCGTGGTTGAAGCTTGTAGAGCTGGATGGTACCCAGAGGTTGAATTCACGATGAGACAGTACCCGGAGGTGGACTTCATGATGACACGATACCCAAAGGTGACAGATGGATGTGGAGAGCTGTGGTGGCCATCTGTATCTACCCTTCAGGTAGGAACTCTGGAGGATGATCCAGGAGCAGCTTGACACCTTCCTGCTGTTTTTTATTTTCCTTGTACTTTACTGTTGGGCTTGTATTCTGGCCCTTTTGTACTTTCAGCACACTTGTTATACTTCTTACTTAGTGTTTTCTTCCTCTTGTACTCTATTTGTGTGTGTTTACATTTTATAAATGCAATTCCTTCTTAGTTATAGAGATTTATGCCTTTGTTGCAAGTCTCCTTCCCCTAGCCGATGGAATGCGGGCTTGGGGAAGTTATGACACGGTCCCCGGGGAACGGGTCGTGACAATATCCTTGCATTTGAAGCATTGTACATTGGAATCCTTCTTCTTACCCTTGAAATCACGCACTTGGTGTCCTTTTTCTCCAAACTTATAACAAACTCTCATTCCCTTCAATCATTTATCATACTGATTCTTTCCACAATTATCACATGTGAGAAAATCCTTATTTCCCTACTTCCCTTTGACCAACTTTTTCTATGCCATCCTCTTCTTCTCTTCCTTAACTTCAAAACCATAAGACTCAAAGAATTCTTTACTTTTATTATTAACACATGATACTATTTACTCATATGATGAGAATACATGAGAGACTATTTCTCTTATAAATGTTGGCTTAAGACCCTAAAATATATGATTCTTCTTAATCTTTGTAACATGTGCATTGATGGAGTTGTCATTCCATATACTAGGTTCCATTTCTAAATGACGATACACACTAGTTTAGATAATATAGTAATGTATAATCCAAAAACTAGAGGAATGATAATAATTGATTGAAGATTTACACATATGTTACTTGGGGACATATTTACTCATAAATCCTTCATAACGGTTTTTAAAGAAAATGTGAATTATCCTAAGAATATCCCTATGAAGTGTCAACCCAAGTGCATAGTAAGGCTCGTTTTCATGTACTAGGTTATCCCGAGTTTAGCCCGAAACACCATGTCAGAGTTGTTACTCCTAGTTGAATCAATTCCATAACCACGTCCACTTGTAGTATCTAGAAAGGGTTGTATTACTTGAAAGACCCACACAATCTCTATTTTACCAAAATTCTAGAATGTTCTTATATACTTATCCCCAAATACTATCTTAGGGTTATGATCCCTAATATAAGTTTTCCAAATCTATTTAAATTGTTTTTTCTATATTTCCTCTGATACCAATTGTAACACCCTAACCCCAGTTTCCTGAATCCGGTGAATTATTTATTATATTGACATGATCATTAGAAAGTCAAATCCTAAAAGACCGATTAGTTTAACAGTCTTGGAAAATATATTACATATATGAAAATTACATTACAACTAAAAACATAAAATAAAATGTAGATAATCCTTTTAGAACACCATTATTCTCCAAGATTTACCCTAGATATAAATCATAATACACTTATTTGAATCCTAGAGAAAATGAAACATAAGAATGGGGTGAGATCAGATGCTCATTAAGGTTAAATACTTCAGCAAAATCTATCGTAAATAAGTATAAACATTTAAAGAATGATATATAATAAAAACTACATCCGTTTAAACATAATCTTGAACATAATATGGAAATAATAAATCAAACATTACCATATAAACAAGCACATGGATATTCTACTAGTCAAATAATCACATGTAATAACTAACCTTATAAAGAGGGAATACATAATGTGGGACATCTTAAACACACCATCAAGGCTTCGACCAAGACACCATACATAATTGGGTAATACATTAGCCAAAACCCAAACATAATTATCTCATGAGACCTATCGATGCATCGAGGTGCTATAGTAGGCACTGCCTGTAACACCCCAAGCTTCCACATTACGTTTCTCTTTGAATAATGCAATAGCTTGCATTGTACGCAACTTCGAGATTCTAACACACCGTGACCAATCAAACTAGCCGTTATGAATAGTAATACCCACTTTTTGAAATTTTATAAATTTTATTTTTCAAAATGGACTTCATTTTTTAATTTGGAATATAAAAATTAGCTTAGGGTAAAGTTTTGGTATTTTCAGAAAACTTTCAATTTTTGATGAATAATGAAAAACATTGCGTTGTTCGTTAAAACTGACTTTTTATTTAAATAATTATTCATTTTATTTACATCTATTTTAGGTCAAAATATATACATAATACCTATATAAGTTCAATGTAATTTATTGGATTCATTTTATAATAAGTTAGATATATAGAATTTTTATTGAACTTTTTACCATCTTTTACCCACCTCTTAGGAGCATTTGCAAATTTGCATAAAACTAAATTTTACCACTTTTGTGAGATGAATTTCAAAAATACAAGAAACAAAGTTAACATTAGTAAGTAAAATTTGATTCAATAAGATGAAAATAATTTTTGGTGAATAGTAACTTTTTACTTTTATTTACCACGGTTAAAAGTAAATGGGGTAATTAAGGGTAAAAATGATATTATAATTACCCTAACACAAGTACTAATTCTATTGGATAAGTGTAATTCGACCAAAAAAACTATAGAAATAAAATATGACCCCCTTTTATCCACTTGGATTAGATTAGGACATTTATTATGATTTTATTTAAAGAAGAGTTAAAAGAGGTAAATTCCAAGTTTAATAACTAAACCATTTTTAATATATGATTATACATAAGATAAATTTGACTATAAATATTAATTAAAAATTTATAAATATTTCCTAAATAATGGTTTTTTATTTAAAAAAAATTAGACATTAAATAATTTAATTTATTTAGGACACAATGATGATGCATTAATTACCTTATTAATGAAAGATTAAAATAATTTCTATTATAAATATCCAAATAAATGTAATTTGAGACTTTTGATGAATTACACTAATTTTCTAGGTCAATATGACATGTTAGGGTTGATTAAATAATTGTTTTCTGATTTAATCATGCTGTTATGATTTTCACAAAAACCAAATACTAAATAGTGTCAAAATTGACATGATTGAGTTTTTAAAATAAATTCTATATTATTAATTGATATAATATTCCAAAAAATCTAAGGTTCGTCCAGAGGACCTAAATAAGGTTATATATATTAATAATGAACCACATGGGGTTCTCTCGGTTAGTTATAGTATTTTTATTAACCATATAATATAAAAATACAAAGAGACACGGTAAATATCAAACTATTTAAGAGAGTTAAATCTAAAAGATAAGGTTAATCTGGTGACATAGACCTGTCTAAAACCTATTTGTTGAGAAGTTTTCGACCCATAACCACCTAATAATCTAAATAATTCATTTTTTAACAATTATAAACCGATAATTATTTTATTATAAAATAATATTTCAAGCTTTTCCTAAAGTGACCCTCACCTCTCTTATAAAAGAGTACTTCCCATTATATTAATTTCACACCTCCAAAGCCATTTTGATTGGCCAAACCCTACCCAAATATCCTCCCAAATATCCTCCCTTCATCCTAGATGCTTTTCTTTGGTCAGATATCCAACCTAAGGATCCATTTTTATCAAATCAAAAGGAATAACCTGAAGAAGACGTATATATTTCATCACCACTTTCAAGTTCTTTTCTTCTTCCACTTTCTCTTCCTTTTTTGTTTCCGTTCTAAAATAATTACTCTATTATCTTAATTATACTGTTATGTTATTATAAATATGTTACAACCATATTTTTTATTCTATCCATCCTATAAATAACAAAGTCACCATATGTGCATACGTACGTCTCACCATCTCCACGTCCTGGTGTAGTTTGTTATTGAAACACTTCATTATTTTTTATGGGTATTATAATGAATATAAATGATGTAAATAACAAATATATCATGTTAATGATTATTTATATATTATATACCATCCAATTACATATGATTTCACCATAAATATAATGATATTGTCGCTCGTGTGTATGTATGGATTACGGTCTCCACGAACATGATGAGATTCATTCCTCAACGTAATCATTCATGAATAATTTTCATTTTCTGATTACAAATAATTTTTATGAAAATAATATCATTATTTATATGAATCAGATACATCTTATCCATAACAAACATTTCTTACGTAACCAACCATATAATGGAAAACGAATCAGTTAACAACCGAAATTATGATACTACTGAAATATTATTAACAAAGAAATATTAAAGGATAATATATGATATCATATTTATGTATATAGTTATTTTATAATTTAATAACAATTTGTTAACTATTATATAGGAGTTTAACATACCATCAACTAAAGAAAAGTACAATGTAAGGGTTAATTCTACAATCTATTCATTATCTAAGGTTGTTTTTACGTAAGTATCTACTAGGACCTTTTTATCACCCACATCCATGTTTCTTAAAAATGTATTTCAAAAAAATTACTATTTACTAGACTATGAGTTAAATTCATTTATACCCTTGTTTGAATTTTTATAAAATGATTTGAACGGAATCTTTCTGTCGTTTTCCAAACAATGTACTTTATGACCTTTTCAACAAAATTAAGGTAACAATGTCTTCTTTTAACTTATATGGCGAGTGTGGATATTTTCCACCATTATATCATCATCTAAGCTTCCCATACAAGATGATAAGAATATTTTCAAAATAAATGTTTTCTTTTATAATTATGTGACTTTTAAATGATTTCAAAATAGAAAGAGGTATTTATTTCAAATAGTTTTCATTTCATCTATTTGAACATACTTTGATGGATTTTAAACTTGTTTGAAGTTGATTTATTATGATAAAAATATTCTATATTGAATTGAAGGTTTTTTGATATGTTTTACTATGGTTGTGTTATTTTTACACCATTCATGGTTTATAGATAAAGTATTGACATTTTGTATTCTAGTTTTAATACGAATGTTTATATTATGTTTAATCCTTTTTGTATGAGGAATGCATTGGACTTAGTAAGTGATGGGTGGAGCTTGTTATAGCTCCTCGATGCATCGGTAGGTATCATGAGACAAACTAGTGTCTTGGAACAAGGCCTTGACAAAATATTATTTGTAGTCTTGGAACAAGGCCTTGACTATGTGGTTATGAAGTCTGACATTATGCATTCCATCATTATGAAAGTGGCTATTGATATTGCTTGTGATTATTAGACTAGTAGAATATCCATGTGAATAAGTAAATGGAATTTTTTGATTTTATCTTTTCCATATTATACTGAAGTTTAGGTTTAAAAGGATTTTGTTTTATTCTTACACATTTCCTTAAATATTTATTCTTATTTATGAAAGTTTTCTATATATTGTAATCCTTACTGAGCATCTGAGCTCACCCCTTTCTTTGTTTTATTTTTCTAAGAATGTGAAGAAGTATTTTATGGTTGATATATAGGGATAGTCTAGGTATATAAGTGTTTTCAAAAGGGGACAAAATTTGTTGATGCTTTTATTTCATGATTTAATGTAAAACATATGATGTATATAGTACTTCCAAGACTATTAAACTGATCGGTATTTTGGGATTTGATCCCTTATGATCATGCCAATGTTATGTAATAATGCATTGACTCTAGGTAACTTGGGTTGGGGAATTATAGTTTTTATCAGAGGAAGTCTAGTATAAATCTTGTAAACTAGATTTATAAAAACTCTGATTAGAGAACACTACCCTAAGATAGACTTTGAGGATTAGTATAGAAGAACTTCCTAGAATATTGGTATTGTAGATATTTTGTGAGCTTTCCAAGAAATACATCCTTTTCTAGATACAAGTAGGTAGAGGCGGCTCTGGCACAGATATACCTAGGGGTAAAACCCGAAAACACTGGTTTGAGCTAGACTTGAACGGGAACTGGTGCACAACAATGGGCTCTACTGCACTCTTGGTTACGACACTCCCAGGGGATATTCTTTGGATAATTCTCATTTTTTACAAACAATTATGAAGGTTTTATAAGTATATACTTCCTCAAAGAAATTTTTTTATGATTATGGATTATATCAATAAATTGTTCAATTTATGTTTACTATTTTACATGTTTGGAATTATGTATTGTGATTCATAAACTAAAATATTGTATGACATTGTTTAGAAATGGTGGCTAGTAGAAGGAATGGAAACTGTATCAACCCACTTAATCCATGTAGGGAATTCTCTCCTACTCAAGATAATTATTGTGGATCTAGTGATGCTACTGGTGCTGATCATCTTATCACCATACTAGGACAACTCACTCAAGTTATGAATAATAACCTTACCCGTATAGAGAACCCTGATCCACAGTGTGGAGGATCAATGTTAGACCACTTCATGAGGAAAAAACCACCAACATTAAATGGGAGTACAAATACATTAGTAGCTAATAAAAGTATAAGTTACTTAGAGAAAATATTTCATGATTTGGGGAGTAGAAAAAGGGAAAAAATTTCATGGTAGTTTATCGCCTCACGGGAGATGCAGATCAATGGTGGTCATTAATCCAAAACAAAAAGGAAGATGAAGAATTGTCAAAAAAATTAATAGAGGGAGTTTAAAGATATTTTATTAGAAAAATACTATCTTCGTGACCATCGAGTTGATATGGAAATACAATTTCTGAGTCTGAGGCAAAAGGATAATGAGAATGTCACAAAGTATGGGGATAACTTTACAAGGTTTTCAAGGCATGCTGTAGATTATATATGTAACCCAAGAAGTAAGATTGATCTTTTCTTTTATGGTTTAAAACCATTTCTCTATCGAGTATTAGTCATGCAATCCTTCTCATCGTATGAATATATTGTCTCATGTGCTATCAAAACAGAAAATGAATTCTCTAAGTCTTGCGACTTTAAAGAAAAGTAAGAGAAGAAGATATCTGCTGAACACTCTAGAAATGGAAATATGGGGAAGAAAAGAAAATTTGAATATCCATACTGTGGTAAATGTGGGAAGAAACACCCTGGTAATTTCCTGAAGGGAATGGGAGTCTGTTACAAGTGTGGTGAAAAAGGCCACAAAAATCATTATCGTAAGAGGAAAAAGAGGTTTTCAATGTTAAATGATATAATTGTATATAAAAGGGGAATTATGAAAATGAGTTTCCTAAGCTCCAAGTAAACATACCATATAAAAGTCCAATGGAGTAAGGTCAAGCTTATGGGATCACTACTGTAGAGGTTGAAGCTCCGAAAGACGTGGTTGCAGGTAATTTAATGGTTTACTCAAGTTTATCCAATGCTTTATTTGATTCTGGATCATTTCATTGTTTCATAGCTTTCTAGTTTTCTAAGAAAATTTTATATTTTCAATTTGACTTAACAAGGGAGATGTCAGTCAAAACACTTAGGGGAAGTATCATCACAACAAAGTTTTGTGAATCAGTTCCCGTTAGAGCATATAAATGTTCTTTATCTACTGATATCATCATTATACCAATGATTGAATTTGATATAATCCTAGGAATGGATTGAATTTTGAACCATGGTGTGAAAATTTATTGTAAGAAGGAGGTTACAATTTTCGATGATGATAAGGAGTGCCTTATCTTTAGAGAAGAAATGTCACCACCTGATTCTTATCTAGATCCACCCCATGTAGATCTACTAAATGCAATTATTGGGGAGAAATATAATGAAATAATTAAGGGTGAGGAAAATAATGTTTGAATAGAGGAAATACTTATTATTCAAGAATATGTTGATGTGTTTCTAGAGGATCTACCTGGATATCATCCAAAATAAGAAATTGTTTTTTTCATTGATTTAATTCCTGGTTCAAGGCCCATGTAAAAAACCCCTTATAGAATGGCCACTCTAGAATTAGTCGAACTAAAGAAAAAACTATAAGAATTGAGTAATAAGGGATTTATTCACCCTAGTGTTTCTCCATGGGGAGCCCCTGTCCTTTTGGTAAGAAGAAAGATGGATCTATGAGGTTGTGCATTGACTACAGGGAGATCAATGCTGTAATAATAAAGAACAAGTATCCCATGACTCATATTGATGATTTATTCAATGAAATTCATTGATATCAATATTTTTCAAATATTGACCTTTAATCTAGATATCATCAGTTGTGTGTGAACAAGGAAGACATTCCAAAAACAGTATTTCAAACTAGGTATGAGCACTATGAGTTTAGAGTAATGCCTTTTGGATTGACTAATGCACCCTCTGTCTTCATGAATTTAATGAATAGAGTTTTCAAGGAATATCTTGATGACTTTGTAGTGGTATTTACTGATGATATCTTGGTATACTCTAAAATCTACAAATATCATGAAAATAAATTGCACATTATTCTAAAGACTCTTAGAAGAAATGAATTATATAGGAAGTTTAGAAAGTGAGAAGTCTGGATCCAAGAGATTTATTTTGTTGGACATATTGTCTCCAAGGATGGAATATCTGTTGATCCATCAAAGACCAAGGCAATCCAATAATGTCCAGCACCGACAAGTATAACTGAGGTACATAGTTTTATTTGTTTAAAAGGTTATTATCGATGTTTCATCCAGAATTTTTCCCGGTTGGATAACCCATTAACCAAGATCATAGTTAAAGGGGTTAAAATTTTTTAGATAAAACAGTGTGAAGAATATTTTGAATAATTGAAAAGAATATTACTCAATTATTTTTTCTTGACTCTACCACGAGGGAACGATGGGTTTGTTATTTATTGTGATGCTTCAAAGAAAGGACTTGGTTGTATCCTTATGTAGAATGATATAGTTATTTACTATGCATTACGACAGCTAAAAATTCATGAGAAATACTCTCCTACTCATGATCTTGAGTTAGCAGCTATAATCATTGCTTAGAAAATATGGAGACACTATCTCTATGGTAAAAAATGTGAGATTTATACTGATTACGAGAGTTTAAAGTATATTTTCTCACAAAAAGAACTCAACATGAGGAAAAGGTGATCTATTGAACTACTCAAAGATTATGATTTCACTACACACTACCACTAGGGAAAGGAAAATAAGGTGGAAGATTATTTGAGTAGAAAGTATCATGGAGTTTCAAACAAGATTATAGTTGAAAGGGGTCTTATTTTCAAGGATCTAGTAAAGATGGATATGGCAATAACCATGGAAGGTGAAACATCAATACTTTTTCATATGGATGTCAAACCATATTTACTAGAAAGGATAAAGAGTTCTCAAATTGATGATGAGAAGTTTAAAAAAAATATTAAAGATTTGAATGATGGGAGATTGGGTGACTTAATATATGAAGATGGAATTTTGAAATTTGGGAAGAGACTTTTTGTTCCTGATATACCTAATCTAAAAATAGAATTATTGGATGATGCTCATAGATCCAATTTATCTATTCACCCTAGTAGCTCTAAGATATATAGAGATTAGAAAGAACATTTTTGGTGGGACAACATGAAAAGGGAGATTGCTGATTTTGTGTCAAGATGTATGGTTTGTCAACAAGTGAAAGATGGAAGGCAACAGCCTGGAGGATTCATGCAACCTCTTCCCATACCTGAGTGGAAATGAGATGATATTACGATGGAATTTTTCATGGGGATACCAAAGACTCCTAGAAGGAATGATGAAATATGGGTCATTGTTGATCGTCTTACCAAGTCAGCACATTTTATTACTATAAGAAAAGCTTTACCACTTGAACGTTTAGCAAGATTGAATATTAATGAAGTTGTAAGACTTCATGGAGTACTCCTTTCAATTTTTTCTGATCATGATCCCCATTTTACATCAAGATTCTGGAAAAGTCTTTAGAAAGCCCGGGATACTGAACTTCGTTTGAGCACTACCTATCACCCTCAAACTGATGGACAATCAGAACAGTCTATTCAAACCATAGAAAACTTGTTGAGATCTTGCTCACATGAATTTCAAGGTATATGGGATCATTATTTACACCTGGTAGAAATTTACTATAACAATAGCTTCCATTAATGTATTCAGATGGCACCATATGAAGTGTTATATGGAAAGAGATTCCGCACACAAACTTGTTGGTATGATGTTGGTGAAATAAAACTTGTAGACCCAGAACTTGTTGAGGAAACGATGGAAAAGGTGAAGGTTATCCAAACCCATATCAAAGCAGCTCAAAGTTGGCAGAAGAGATATGTCGATAACCGAATGAAGGATTTGGAATTTCAGGTAAGAGATCATGTTTTCTTGAAGGTATCTCCATGGAATGGAGTTATACGATTTGATAAGAAGGGTAAATTAAGTATCATGAACATCGAAACTTTTCAAATTCTAGAACAAATTGGGGTTATAACATACCGTTTGGCAATGCCTCCAAGTCTCTCCAAAGTTCAAGATGTGTTTCACGTATCACTGTTGAGAAAAAATACATGCCTGACCCAACGCATGTACTCACCTATGAAGAATTAGAACTAGAACCTGATATGTCTTATTGTGAAGAGCCTATTAGAATTCTTGATACGAGAGAACAAGTGTTGAGAAATTGGATGACTCGCCTAGTGGAAGTTCTATGGATAAATCATAAGATGGAAGAGGTAACTTGGGAACTCTGGGAACTTATAATGAAGAACTGCCTGAATATTTTTATGCAGTAATATTCTAGAAATTTCAAGGATGAAATTATTTTAAGGAGGGTAGAATGTAACACCCCAATATTCCACAGTATGTTTCCCTTTGAATAATGCAATAGATTTCATTGTACGCAACTTTGAGAATCTAACATACTACAACCAATAAAACTAGTTGTTTTGAATAGTAATACCCATTTTTTGAAATTTTATAAATTTTATTTTTCAAAATGGACTTCATTTTTGAATTAAGAATATTGAAATTAGCTTAGGGTGAATTTTTTGAATTTTTCGGAAAACATTCAATTTTTGATGAATAGTGAAAAACACTACGTTATTGGTTAAAACCGAATTTTTATTTAAATAATTATTTATTTTATTTAAATTTATTTTAGTTCAAAATAGATACATAATACCAATATATGTTCAATGTAGTTCATTGGATTCATTTAATAATAAGCTTAGATATATAAAAAGTTTATTGAACTTTTTACCGTCTTTTACCCACCTCCTAGGAGCATTTGTAAATTTGCATAAAACTTAATTTTACCACTTCTATGTGTTTAATTTTAAAAATCCAAGAGACATGGTTCAAATCAGTAAGTAAAATTTGGTTAAATAAGATTAAAATAATTTTTGGTGAATAGTAACTTTTTACTTTTATTTACCACGTTTAAAAGTAAATAGGGTAATTAGTGGTAAAAAAGATATTATAATTACCCTAACACATGTACTAATTCTATTGGATACGTTTAATTAGAACAAAAAAACTTTAGTAATAAAATATGATCCCCTTTGCTCTACTTGGATTAGATTGGGACATTTATTATTGTTTTATTTAAAGAAGAGTTAAAAGTGTTAAATTCAAAGTTTAATAACTAAACCATTTTTAATATAGGGTTATACATAAGATAAATTTGACTATAAATATTCATTAAAAATATAATAATATTTCATACATAATTTAATTTTATTTATAATTTTTAGACATTAAATAATGTAATTTATTTATGACATAATGATGATGCAATAATTAACTTATTAATGAAAGATTAAAATAATTGATATTATATATATCCAAATAAATGTAATTTGAGACTTTTGATGAATTACACTAATTTTATAGGTTAATATGACATTTTATGGTTGATTAAATAATTTTTTTTCGAAGTAATCATGTTATTATGGTTTTCACAAAAACCAAATACTAAATAGTGTCAAAATTGACATAATTGAGTTTTTAAAACAAACACTATATTATTAATTGATATAATATTCCTAAAACTATATGGTTCATCCAGATGACTTATATAAGGTTATATATATTATTAATGAACCAAATTATGTTCTGTTGTCTTGTTATAGTAAGATTATTAACCATATAATATAAAAATACAAAGAGAAGTGGTAAATGTCAAACTTTTCAACTAAGAGTTAAATATAAAATATAAGGTTAGTATGGTGATCTAAACCTATATAAAACCTATTAGTTGAGATTTTTTTGACCCATAACCACCTTATCCCTAAAATAATTCATTTTTTAAGCATTATAAACCGAAAATTATTTTATTATAAAATAATATTTCAAGCTTTTCCTAAAGTGACCATCGCCTCTCTTATAAAAGGGCTTCTTCTTCTTCTCTTAATTTCACACCTCAAAATCCATTTGGCTCGGCCAACCCCTACCCAAATATCCTACCAAATTTCATCTATTCATCCTATAGGCTTTCTTTTGGTCATAAATCCAACCTAAGGATCCATTTTGAACAAATTAGAAGGAAGAACTTGAAGAAGAGGTAAATATTTCATCACCTCTTTCAGGTTCTTTTCTTCTTCCACTTCCTCTTTCCTTATTGTTTCCATTCTAAAATAATAACTCCAATATCTTCTATATAATGTGATGTTATTATAAATTTTTTATAACCATATTTTTTATTCTATCCATCCTATAAATAACAAAGTCACCAAACGTGAGTATGTACGACTTACCGTCTCCACGTCATGGTGTAGTTTGTTATTCAAACACTACGTTTTTTTGAATGGGTATAATAATGAATATAACTGATATAAATAATAAATATAACATGTTAATTATTCTTTATATATGATATACCATACAATTACATACTATTTCACCATCAATATAATGATATTGTCGCTCGTGCGTACGTACGGATTACCGTCTCCAGAAACGCGATTAGATTCATTCCCCATCATAATTATTTAAGAAAAATTTTCATTTTATGATTGAAAATAATGTTTATGAAAATAATATCATTATTTATATGATTCTAATACATCCTATCCATAAAAAACATGGCTTATGTAACCAACCATATAATGTAAAACGAATTAGTTAACACCTGAAATGATGATACTACCAAAATATTATTAACAATGAAATATTAGATGATAATATATGATATCATATTTATGTATATAGTTCTCTTATAGTTTAATAACAATGTTTTAATTATTATAGAGGATGTTAACATACCATCTACTAAATAAAAGTACAAGGTAATGGTTAATTATACAATCTCTTCATTATCCGAGGTTATTTTTACATAAGTATCTACTGAGACCTCTTTATCATCCACATCCTTGTTTCTTAAAAATGTATTTCAAAACATTTTTACTATTTACTAGACTATGGGTTAACGTCATTTATACCCTTGTTTTAATTTTTATAAAATGGTTTGAAAGGAATCTTTCTGTCGTTTTCCAAATAAGGTACTTTATGACCCTTTCGACAAAATTAAGGTAAGAATGTCCTTTTTTATTACTTATATGGCGGGTGTGGCTATTTTCCACTGTTATATCATCATCTAAGCTTCCCATACGAGATTATAATAATATTTTTAAAATAAATTTTCTCTTTTATATTTATGTGACTTTAAAATGATTTCAAAATAGGGAGAGGTATTTATTTAAAATTGTTTTCATTTCATCTATGTCAACATCCTTTGATGCATTTTAAACTTATTTTAAGCTGATTTATTATGATAAAAATCTTCCATATTGTATTGAAGGTTTTGTGATATTTTTGACTGTGGATGTGTTATTTTTACACCATTCATGGTTTATAGATAATGTATTGACATTTTTTATGTTAGTTTTAATATGAATGTTAATGTTATATTTAAAACTTTTCATATGAGGAATGCATTAGACTTAGTAAGTGATGGGTGGAGCCTGCTATAGATCCTTGATGAATCGGTAGGTCTCATGAGACAAACTAGTGTCTTGGCACAAGGTCTTCACAAAATCTTATTTGTAGTCTTGGCACAAGACCTTGACTATGTGTTTATGAAGTCTGGCATTATGCATTCCATCATTATGAAAGTGGCAATTGATATTGCATGTGAGTATTTTACTAGTATAATATCCATGTCAATAATTAAATGGAATTATTTGATTTTATCTTTTCCATATTATTCTGAAGTTTAAGTTTAAAAGTCTTTGTTTTAGTCTTATACATTTTTTTAAATGTTTATGCTTATTTATGAAAGTTTTCGCTATATTGTTATCCTTACTGAGCATCTGAGCTCACCCCTTTCTATGTTTTATTTTTCCTAGGATGTGAAGAATTATTTTATGGTTGACCTATAGGGATAGGCTAAGGATATAAGTGTGTTAAAAAGGGTACAAAATTTTGTTGATGTTTTTATTTCATGATGTAATGTAAAACTCATGAATGTATCTAGTACTTCCAAGGCTACTAAACTGATCAGTTTTTTAGGATTTGATCCCTTGTGATCATGCCAATGTTATATAATAATGCACTGACTTTGGGTAACTGGGTTTAGGGTGTTACACCACCCTAAACATACAAATTTCAATGTATTACTCTTATAAAATTGGTAAAACATAACCAACATAAACATTCACATTAAAACTAGCATATTAAATGTAAATACTTAAACCATAAGATATGAATTATATCAAAATAGAAAATCCAAAGTCAAACATATCAAAAAACCATCAATACAATATGGAATATTGTATCATAATATATGAAACTTAATTAATCATAAAATCCAACAAATTATGTTGATATAGATTAAAGTGATCTAACAAAAGCATTAAAACTATTTTAGAAATGTCCATTTTTACTTTAAAACTATTAGAAATCCTGCGTAATTATAAAAGGAAACATTTCCTTCAAAAATAACCTAGTAATATGGTAAGTTAATCATCAAAATGTTAAGGTGTATTAACAGTGGAAAATAGCTGCTCACACTGTATAAGTTAAAAATAATTCTTTCCTTAGTTTGGGGAAAAAGTCATATAATGCCTCATTTGGAAAACGACAGAAAGATTCCTTTAAAAAAATTATAAAAAGTAAAAAATGGTTATAAATGACATTAAAAAATATTCAAGAAATAGAAATATTATTTTTAAATACATGTATAATAAACATGGATGTGGATGATAAATATGTCTCAGTAGATACTAACGTATAAACAATCTCGGATAATATTGAGATTGCAAAATTAACCCTTACCTTATGTCTGATACACTATGTATGTGTCTAAAACTCATGTATAATGGTTCTCAACATATTATTAACTTTTAATATAATCATAATAATATTTATGATATCATATATGATTTTTTTTATTTTATATTACTCTTTTATTAACAATTCCGAGTTAATGCAACATTTTAGGTAATAATCGTTTTCTTTCTCACATGTGTTTTGACTTTTTATTCTTGATCGTATTACTTAGATCATGATAACATGATTTATATATCATATATATTAAAATTATAAAAATATATAATAGATTTATATATAAAATGTAATACATTATTTATGGAGACGGTAGGTTGTATGTACGCATGAACGTTGTTTCTATTTTCTTATTGTATGGAGTGGAAGTAAGTGAATGACATATATTTATATACATACATATATATATATATATTATTCTAGTGGAATTATTATGTAATATGTTTCATAATTATTATTAATATATATTTTTATAATCATTCTTGGATGGTGAATGAGGAAGATTAGTCTCATCATGTCGTGGAGATAGTAAGTCGTATGTACGCACGAGTTACGGTATCATTTCCTTAATTTTTAAATGGTATCAAATTGGATGGAATATAGATTTTAATGAAATAATATCATGTTATATTTATTATTTAAGTTATTTATATTCATCATTATACCCTTCAAAATAAATATAGATTAAAAACCATTTACACTATGACATGGAGATGGTAAGTCGTACGTACGCACTCGTGGTGATATAGTTTTTCATGTGATGGGTAAAAGGAGGAATATGGTTGACCCATAATCAAAAAAATCTCAATATATATTATATTATATATTTATTATTTTATTTTTGTAACAATTTAATAAATGGAATTATAAGAAGAAATAACTTTGAAAGAGTTTGATAAAACGATTACCTCTTTTTCAGGTATCTCCTTTTGATTTGCACAAAAGTGATACTTAATTTAGATTTTTTCCCATAGTTTTGCCTCTATGATGAATTTAGGGTAGTTGGTAGAGTAATGGGAAGGGTATTTTCAAGAAAAATGGATTAAGAAGTGTGAATTAAAGAGAAGGAGAAGTGTCCTTTTATAGGACAGGTGAGGGCACTTTAGGAAAGTCTTGAAATATTAATTTATTATAAATTGATTATTGGTTTCTAATGGCTCAAAAGTGATTTATTTATATAATATGATGATAATAGGTCTAAATCATCCCAATAAATAGGTTTTATACAAGTTTAGTTCATGAAGTTAACTTGATCTTTTAGCTTTAACCATTAGTTAAATAAGTTAACTCTTACCTTGTGTTCTTGTTTTTTTACACTATATGGTTAATATAGTTACTATAAAATGCCAAGAGAACATAAATTGGATCATTAATGAAATTTATAAAACTATTTAAGTAATTTTTAATAATCTTATATTTTATTACTATTATATTATTTAATAAAATAGTGTTTATTTTAAAATATCATTTATGTCAATTTTGACACTATTTAGTAATTGATTTTTGTTAAAGTCATAAAAATATGATTCCCTAGGAAAAAAAGAATTAAATCATCCCTAACATATCAATGATATCCAAAAAATATATTTTATGGTATCAAAAATCTCTAATTACATTCATTTTAAAAATTATAATATCATTTATTTTAATCATTCATTGGTAAGGTAATCACTACATCATCATTATGTCATAAATAAATTTATTTATTTAATGTATGAAATTATATATAAAATAACATGATATAGGAAATATTTTTATATTTCTAATGCATATTTACATGCAAATATATCAATTATATAACCCCATATTAAAATTATTTTATTGAAAAGATACATGTTTATGTTATATTTCTATTTACTTTAAATTAATTATTATAACATGTCATTATCACACCAAAGTGGCACCCAAATGACAAAAATTAAGCCTAAGGATTGTTTTGGTCGCCTATGATTCATAAAATAATATTATTACATGTGTTAGGGTAGTTTTATATTATTATAATATTATTTTTACCCTTATTTACCTAATTTACCCTTTAACCGTGGTAAATAAAAAAATTTACTGAAGTTACTATTCATAATGTCCAAAAATAAAAAAGTACCTATTTACATAATTTAGAACTTATGATTACAAATATGGAATATATTTTTGTAAATTCAAAACAAAGAAATATCAGTAATTAATTTAAAATTAATCCTCGTTGCCAAAATAAGAAAATGAGGTTTTAAAAGTAAAAATTATCAAAAAGATTGATATGTGTTTATACCAAATTTCAATGTGAAATTACATACAATGACTTAAATTATTTTAAATGGAAAAACATAATCTGATTATACTTTAAAAACAACTAAAAAGATAATATAACAATATAAATAAATTAGATGAAAAAATATTTTGTAATTAAGATACAGTATTTTTCACTATTCATTAAAATGTGAATGTTATCAGAAAAACATTAAAAAATTATCCAAACTAAATTTTTATGTCCTGATTCTAAATAATAATTTCATTTTTTCAAATTTAATATATATAAATGTTAAATTTTGTATTTAAAAAGGGTTCTCCATTAAAATACATCAAAACTACATTTTTTTGAAAAATACTTCTTTTAATCAAAACATTTAATTTGTTATTATTTCATGTCTAAAAACATATTTAATGAATATTAAAATTATATTAAATATATAAAATTCAAAATGTGGTTAAAACTATCCATAACCACTCTTTAGATGGCTAGTTGTGGTGCGCTCGAACTCGGTGGTGTGTGTTGTGCAAGCTATTTAAATTATTTAATAAGAAGCGTACCGTGTAAGATTGGATTGTTACATGAAGTTTCAGTAAGAAGAGTTCCCAAAGAATAAAATGTGTAATATCACTTGACTAAAGTCATATCTCAATAGAATCATGGGTATCAAGTTAGATCAATTGAAATGATGGTTGTTAACAGTTGGCTCTAGTGCAAGTGGGAGTCTGTTGGAGTTGGTGCCTTAAAACTAACTTATATATACTTTATGATAACATGTTTTCATTTTTTTTAATATTAATAAACTTTTTATCACATCATTATTACTCTTTTATGTGACATAGAATATGATAATGTCCTAAGAGAATATTCCGCACTAAAAGGTTATAGTAGTTCCCTGTTCTGATGGGAACCCAAAAGTTCTATGATAGTATTCTTAAATATATTTTATATAGTCAGATGAAATAATTTGAGGGACACAATTTTATAGGTTTTAAAGGGTGGAGACTTATTTTACTTTGAGTAACCTTCTCGTGGTGTATGTCCTTATTAATTTCAGGTGTAGGAAATTATCAGAATGAGACTCTGTTGGGCCTAGTGTTGCATTTTTTTCAATGATATTTCAATGTGCTTGGTGAGATTTGGATTAAATGTTTATTTCTAGATAATTGTTATGGAATAATTTTAGGGACTTTTATGTCACACATGGAAAATTATTTATATCTACTCTAGTGATTGTTTTTTATAATCTTAAGTTTTAAAGATATGTGTCAAAGGATGACACATTGTTTACAGTAATGTTTAGAAGATTTAAGAAGACCATGAAATATGAATTTCATATTTCAGGATGTGAATAAGAATTGAGTGTGTTTAAGTCCATGAAAAATAAATTTCATTTTCATCAACTAAAGAAGAAAATAAGATTGAAATTTGGATTAGCATTATATTTGAAGAAGGCTTGTATTTTGTTTTATTACTTAGAATTTTTTGTATGTATACATTGTTTCCTTTAATAAAATGGCCAACCCCCAGGATCCAAGGCCACCTTCAACTGCACCAAGGAGAAGTAAACCTTAGCTAGACCAACGATGAGAGAGGTTGGGATATGTATAAGACCAACAACACCCATGTATAAGGTGTATGAGAGGTAGTTCCACCGTGTGGGGTGGAATGGTAGTATAGAGAATGGTACGGGATGATATCGGGAGGGATAGGAGAATTCTGGTTGGTCCATCATAGTGGTTGAGTAATATATTGTTCCAAAAACTATAGAGTCTTCTATGTGGGATGTGGTTGTGAGGGGTAATGTTCCCACATCATTAAAATGATGCATATATCATGGGTCATCTAGTTGATCTTATCGGGGTCATCCAATCAATATCATCAATCATATTCTTCCTCAACCCATGAATGGATATCCATTACATCATATAATTGTCCAATCCTTCAATAATCCATATTTGTCCACCTTTTAAGATCTTATTGATGGAATAAGTGTCCTCTAATCAAGTCAAAATCAGGCATGCAATTTCATCTTTAATGCTTGTGATAAATTTAAGAAGTCTCATCAGTGAAATGAAAATGATAGATTCAGTTGACATTAAAGTTTGAGAAATGGATTTTGAGCTTAGTAGGATAATGGAATGAAATCCTCATCAAATTAATGTTAATTTTCTAAAGCAAAGGATCATATCTATCTCAGGAAGCTGAGATACCATTATTTTTTATGAACATTTGAGGTAAAACCTAAAAAATTCTGGAATTTAAAGAAGTCATCTATAAGGATTATATCTTATATTTTTAATGAGTCCATGACATGTCATATATTTTTATCTAAGCCATTGGGAAACTCTTATAAAAACTAAGGAATACCCATGGATATGAGTTACTACAAATATCTAAAGAGATCTCATTTCTGTAGAAATAGAGAATATGTAAACCTCTATGGTTCATAAAGGGAAAAATCCATCCACAAAAGTGATTATATTTCATAAAGGAGGAAACTGTGGGCCTTTGACAAGTAAAAATAACTCTCAAAGGAGCTTCATGAAGATGAAATTCTGTAAATCAAAAGGGAAAGCGTAATATAGTTTCTCTCTAGTTTTTGTAGTGATTTTAGATCTATAAAGCCTTCCTGGTTTATGAGATTCAGTTGAGACATCCATTAGGTAGTTTATCTTACAATATGATTCATAAACAATAAGAAAACCCATTCCTATATTACATTAAGGGGTTTGAGAAATCCAGTGTTCTTTAAGGAAGTACATACAATCAGTGTGTTGTTGTGTAAAAAAGGTAGGGTGTCCACACCCATCCTTGTACGAAGTAAATGCATGAACACATACATAACACATGTGAATTAATCATAAAATAAAGAACCATTGGAAATTGTGTGCATGAAGAAACTAGAAGTGATCATTGAGGGTTCATACAAGGTGTGTATGAATCAAAAAAAGGTGATAAAAAGGTAGTGCATGAACACTTGAAGAACTTGAGACGATCAAGAATTATATAAAACATGCATGAGTGTTGGTAATTAAAGAAGAGATACCCAAACATTATTCAATAACATGGAAGAGTGGAAATTGAAATAAAATAGTGAATAATAACACATGAAATAATAAGGAAATAAATAAGTGATGCTAATATTTCTGATTCCATGAAATCCATGCATGAAGGGGAAATTAATTGAGCTTGGTCAAGAATCATTATTTCATAATATTTTTAAGAATATTGTGTGCAAAAATTTCAAACATTTAAGTGAGTTCAAGACTCTATTTAGAAGGAAGCATATCTTGAGCATAGTTTCACTGAGGAAACTAATCAATCATAGGTGATCAGAATTATTGAGCAAGACCAACAAACCCAATCAGTAGATGTTGAACCTACATGAATTGGTACATGAGAAAATTAGATCCTACAAGATCATTAAGGAATATTAGAGAATCATACTACAATGAATCAAGACTTTGACTAGTGGTTAAGACTTCTGATTAGAGAAAGAAGCAGGTGAAGTCTTCTAGTGGGAGCCTAGAAAAAATAGGGTATCTCAGTTAGAGTCAGATCAAGAAGAATTTATATTGGATACAAAATAAAACAAAGTCTCAGAGTTGAAGTCAGGTCCATTGTAATCACTTGTGGATGTAGGGAAATTATAATGTAGAATCCATGTTTGCGGTAATAACCAGCATGGTGAGGACTAGGTCTTTATGTAGAACCTTGTAATTATTGTGTGCTTTTCTTTATTTTGTTATTACTGCACACAAAGAGGTTTTGAGAGAAAATATTGAGTGGATATAAAACCTTAATAAGTTCATGATGTTGAATTGGAAATAAAAATTTATTTAAAAAAAGAAACCACTGATTAATCCCTCCCCTCTTAGTGGTCAATCTGGCATGGGGCCCTACAGACACGCTGCTATGAAATCCATATTTATATGTGTCATTAGATGTTCCTATTTTTGGATGTGTTTATTGATCCTTATACTTTAATATTATTATTAATGTATTTTTTGAGTGATGTACTTTTATATATTGATGAAAACTATGACGCTAAATGTTTATAGTGAAGTAGGATACATTGGGTGTGTCACGAGTAATATTTCATTAATGGATAATTTGCAAAATTATTTTCCATTATATTCTTTAATGAAATATGATATATTATCACCTTTTATGATATGATATATCCTAAATAAATTCATGTCCATGTTGTTTCCTAGGTATGTTCAATTTCCAAAAATTCAAAGAAATGGACCTCAAGAACATAGGTTGAAGAAACCTGTAGAAACTAGTTTGATTAGATATATTGTGATAAAGGAAGTATATTACACAGGAATCATCTGAGTGTAGTTTTATATCATTGCAAGATTAAATTCTTTCTCTATGGGTTCTTTGACATGTTTCTAGACTTTAACCTTAGAATTTGGACTGCTTCACCTAATGACACTGAGAAAGAATCATAGAGGGTCACACACTAAGTGTATCCATAACATCAGTTAAATAATATTGTTATTTAAAAATTTGAATAAATATTATTCTTGCATATGGTTTAATAATTATTCATGTTTTATTTATCGTATATGTTTTTTCACTAGTTATTCAAGAGAATATTTTGTGAGCGGGATACTTAATAAATATTTATTTTCTATTTAGTTAATATAATATTTATTTATTTATTATAGAATAATGTAGTGATATTTATTTATTAAATAAATAGTCATTATTCAAGACCCGGTAAATATTGTGGAGGAATGGAAGACTGAGTTTAATGGCCTGATGAGAAATAATATATATTGAATATTATTTTAATAGATAATATTTAATTTAATTCGTGAGTTTAGTACATGTCAAGAAATGATAATATTATTATTATTGACATGGGGTTTCACAATAATTAAGAAATATAATAATATTGAATGTAAAATTATTATTTTCTAACCCTAATGGTATAAAAAACAAATTATATTATTTATCCTATGTATCCATTTCATTTACTTTGAATAATGACACCCAGAGAGAATTCTCTAAAATACCTAGAGATATCTCTCTCTATGAATTATCTTAATAATAGAGAGTGATCCTCCACCACCACCACTCTCGAGTCTTGATAGATCTAGATAATCATTCTTAAAGCGATTCTTGGGGTGACCAAATATGAACAACATGTGCCTTAGGATCTACCGCACTAGTACAAGAATATACCTACAGTGACTTTTGGAGGTCCGTGGAACACGTGTGGATTAATACTAGATAGAAACTACTCTTGATTACTAAAATGAAATAAAATAATGACATATATATGTCTTCATATCCATAAATGAACAAATAATTTCTTAAAATTTAATTTTTTAATTGTTTAAATTAATTATAAATAATTTTTTAAGATATTATGGTTTGTTCCATTGTTCTCAATCATCAATAATTCGTAGGTTCAATTTTATTAATCATGGGATTTATCATCATGTAAATATCATATTATCATTGATTACAATAGAAATACAAGTTGGTAATGCCCCATCTGGTGCTTCTACTACACCTGAAGCCATTATTTTTCATATAGTTGGAAGGTAGGTGATGGAAGATGAACATATGGATTAGGAGAGGAACATTTTTTAATTGGGAAGTTTTGGACAATACAATTTGTGTAATGAACCACCTTATTATGGGTCAATGAAATTTAGAGTAAATTGGAATTTTAAGTCCAGGAACAGGGGTGTTTTGAGAATTAGGATTCAAATTGAAACTCTAAGAGTTGGAACATCTTTGGGCGGTGTTTTTGGATGTGTTCAGTGGTCGGTAGGTGGCCCAAAAATTCAAGTGAAGTAAATATTGGGTGGTAAACTAATACATTTTTATAGTTACCACTGGGTACTTGGTAGGAATACATCGGGTACCTAGTGGTGTTAGTAAAGGGAAAGTATAGTGACCTAACATTTTCTTAAATTACTATTATATAATTTTAATTATAGGAAACATAATAGTATTACATATAGAGGATCCAAAGGTTTACTGTCTTGGAAAAACAAGGACCATACATAATAATTACAACATCAAGCATAAACATTTAATTAATTCCTTCTTCTTTAGATTCTTATTTGCACTCGAACTCTCCTTAGTACATGTAGTCACCTGATGATATACATAAAAAGGGGTGAGATAAAATCCCAGTAATATGAAATATAAGAACAATATAACAATGGGTGAGCATAACCATAACATAGGCAAGGGATCGTGAACAGGAGAGGAAGCATTAATAAGAGACTTGAAATGTGGCAATTCAGAAAAATGAAACATCATGTCTTAGTGGTTAAATACCACACATAATTTTGATGAAATATATCTTCTTTTTCACACATAACTTCACATTAACTCATGATATTCATCACTTTAACCAATGCATTGGAGATCTGTATAATTTTGGGCACACCCGTCACATTGAAACGTTCATATTGCGCAATATAATTCCAAGCGCACCTATCACATCATAACATTATCATTTATCATGTATTCCAAAATTAACATATATAAAAATGAACATAACTAACCCATGTAAAGGAATGGGTTTCGTCTCATAATAAAAAATTAATAAACATTGGGTTCCCAAAATTAAGTGGCAATAACATACTTGATATGATAACCATCAACCTTGAATGAGAAGTAAAAGGTGTGTTTTTGAAAGAAGAGTTCTTTTGGAAAACATTTTTTTGACATAAACTTCATTATAATTCATTTATATCATATAAAAGGAAATATAATGATAAAAAAATATTTTTAAGGAGTTACCATACCAAAAATGGAGTGAATGAGGGAGAACCTGAAGAAAAAAGTTGGGTTCGAGATTTTCCCCTTACCTTGTATCCGAACACATTCTTCACTTTAATGTCTAGTATAACCACATTAGATTCATTAATTAAAAATTAAAGAACCTTGGGTACATGAATATGGTTCTTTATGGTTTCATTGATTTATTTTATGGTCCTTTGGATGAGTTGTGGAGTTTAAAAACATTGTTTGGGAATATTTGTTTTTATGGTTTTCTTATGCGGTTCACATGTATTCATAAATAGAAGTTAGTGTAGAACATGGGTAAACATACAGAACTAATATTACATGTTATTAATTTTATTCCAGAAGTTAAAATTTTCTTACAATGAATTATATTATATACCATGTGGATGAATCATTAGATAAGAATTAAATTATGATTGTTTGGGTTAATTTGGGCGGTTTTTTTACCCCAACGAACTTGTTTTGTTTAATAATTTATTAATATGTAACTAAGTTAGTTCCAGAACATTAAATAAGATATATTAAATTTAAAATATTCTTTTCCAACCATAAAAATGGTTTCATGGCCAGATATAATGGTAGAAATTGAAAAATAAAACATGTTGTTCTTGAACGTGATAGATTAACACCTCACGAACAATGTTTTCTTTTATAAAATAAAAGGAAGAGGAGAAGTGGGTTGGTTAGTATAATATACCATTAGTATCATAAATTTATAGTACATTTATGATACTATAGTTAACATTCCATTTGGAAAAAGATAGGTGGGGAGAGTTTAAAAAAGAACTTGAAATTGAATGGAAATTAAAAGAAAAGAGGGAGAGAAATTATCTCTTGAATCCTTCACTTGAGATCCTCCTTAAGGGACCTACGGTTGGTCTTTTGATGAGACCAGAAGATCGTGGACATGTAGGAGGGGATAGAGAATATTATTGGGTAGAGTTTAGACAAGTATTCAAGCTTGAGTGGTGTGAGGAAATGAGGGTGTGAAGGGTGGTATTTATAGTAGAGGGGAGAGGGGTTTTCTCAATATAAAATTTATTAGTTTGTTATTTCCCCACAAGAAAAGGAATAGCGAGTATTACATGACCAAGAATAGTAATTTTATCTTGTTAAACCAAACTACTTTGGCTTACATCATAATAATATCATGCAAGACTCTATAATTAACTTATTTAGTTTATTTTGTAAATTATGGTATTTCACTATTCATCAAAAATTCAAGTATTTCAGAAAAATCCCAAAAATTCACCCCAATAATTTTTAAACATTTAGAATCCAAAAATGAATTCCATGTTTCAAAAATAATTTTCTAAAAATGATTAATTTAATATTTAATTAAAATCATAATTTACTTAAAAAATATTGTTTTTAAAATTAAAACTGATTTTATAATGCTTTCAAAAATTAAGTAAGGGCTTATAAAATTATATTAAAATTAGAAGACATGGAATTTCAAATTTATGAAAACATTTTATGAAAAAAACATTTTATTTTAAATTAATTAATTAATTATAAGTAATTATTTATGACTTACAAAAATACCAATACTTTTACTATGGTCAAATTGTCACTTTCTAGGATACCTAAATTTTATTTAATTATTCATGGGTAAGGTTAATATTATTTTTTATGATCTAATATTCATAAGGGTCCTATTACTATTTATAAGGGTAGGTTCCTATTCATAATGGTAGTTTACTATTCACCAAAAATTAAGTTTTTCCTATCGGACTACAAACATCTTACTGATCACAACCGTGTATGTCAAATTTTCAAAATTCAAACCATAGAGGTGAAAAAATTATGTTTAATGGTCACATAGTATTTAGTATCATAATATTCCATTGTTCTTCCTAATGGTATTATACTGTAATGCATAATTATAAGAAGGTAATTCCATTGATAAAACATTGGGTCGTTACATTCTTCCCCCATATGAAATTTCGCCCTCGAAATTTCACTTTACACAAACAGGTAAGGGTACTTATCCTTCATCACCTCCTCTGGTTCCCAAGTAGCTTCTTAAAACTTATGGTTCCTCCACAACACTTTGAAAACATGGGTTGTCTTGTTGCATAAAACCTTATCTCTTCAGTCCAGAATCTTTACTGGCTGCTCCTCATAAGAGAGATCATCTTCCAGCATCACCACCTATGAGTTCAGTACATGTGAGGAATCATGTATGTACTTTCTTAGGATTAATACATGAAACACATCATGAACGCGAGCCATATTCAGTGGAAGATCAAGTTGATAGGCTATGGCTTCTATGCAGTAAAGTATCTCAAGGGGGCCAATGTACCTTGGGATTAGCTTCCCTTTCTTTCCAAACCACATGACTCTCTTCCATGGTGATATTTAAAGGAAAAATTTATCTCCAATGTATAACTCTAAGTCCCTTTTACAGTTGTCAGCGTAGCTCTTTTGCTTCCTCTGAGAAGCTTTGATGTGTTTCTGGATGACTTGAACTTTCTCTATCATCTCTTGCACAAGATCGGGTCCAAGTTTCTTTTTTCTCCAACTTCATCCCAACAGGTTGGAGTTCTACATTGTTTTCCATAGAGAGCTTCATACATAGCCATCTAAATACTTGAGTGGAAGCTATTGTCTTATAAGAACACAACCAATGGGAGATGTTGATCCCATCCACATTTGAGTTCTAGAGAGAAATCTCATAGCATATCATCAAGAATCTAAATAGTCCTTTCAGACTGGCCACTAGTTTAGGGGTGATAGGTAGTGCTGAAATTTAATTCAGTGCTCAAATCATATTAAAGGCTCCTATAGAATTTAGATGTGAACCTTGGATCATGATCAGAGACAATTGAGAGTGGAACTCCATGCAGTCTCACCACTTCCTTCACATATATATTTGAAAGTTTTTTAAGTTAGATGTCTTCCCGAATAGCGATAAAATAGGCAGTCTTGGTGAGTTGGTCAACCACAACCCATATCACATTATTTCCCTTCAACGTCTTTGAGAGACCCATGAAAAAGTAAATAGTGACATTCTTCCATTTCTGCATGGGTATAGGTAATGTCTACATCATCCCTTTGGACTTTTGTCGCTCTGTTTTAACTTACTGACATACTAAACACCTTCATATATTTTTTGTAATCTCCTTCTTCATGTTATCCCACCAGAAGTGTTCTCAGATATCACAGTACATCTTGGTAGTCCCATGATGGAAATAGAATGTTGATTTATGTGAATTTTACAATATCTCTTTCTTTATCCCGGGTGATGAAGGCACACAAAGCCTCATTCCAAACCAAATCACACCATCATCATTGATATGGAACTCTTGTGGCTTCCCTTCTTTTACTGCATTCACCCTCTTTTGCATCTCCACATCATCACTTTCTGCTTACTTAATCTTCTCTTGGATGGATGGTTGCGCAATCATTTGTCCAAGGTAGGATGTATCCCCTTCCCTTATGATTTCTAAATACATCCTTTTCGTATCCAAGAAGATTTGGTCTTTCTCAATACGTAACATGGATAGAGTAGTAGATTATAGTCTTCTTAGAGCATCGGTTACCTTGTTCGCCTTTCCAGGATGATAGTGAATAGATCAATCGTAATCCTTTATTCTCTCTAACCCTATCATTTGACACATGTTGAGATCCTTTTGTGGTAATATATACTTTAGTCTCTTTTGGTCAGTGTATATGTCACACTTATCTCCATAAAGGTAGTATCTCCATATTTTCAAGGAAAAAAGCATGACTGTCTGCTCTAGATCATGCGTTGGGTAGTTATGCTCATGGATCTTCAACCACCGTGAGGCATAGGCTATCACATTTTAAATTTTCATGAGTACACAACCCAATACTTTCTTTGAATCATCACTGTATATCACAAAACATTCTCCACTTTTTGGTAGTGTGAGTACAGGTGTAGGGATCAACCTTCTCTTTAGCTCCTTGAAGCTTTCCTCACATTCTTCCGTCCAGACATACTTTACCCCTTTCCTTGTTAACTTAGTTAGAGGGCTTCACAATCATGATAAATTTCTCAAAAAATGTCGGTAGTACCCAGCTAATCTAAGAAAACTATGGATTTATATGACACTAGAGGGCCTAGGCCATTCCTCAATCACATTTGTTTTTGAAGGGTCCACAGAAATTTCCTCACTTGTGATCACATTTCCCCAGAACGTGACTTTCTTCATCCAAAAGTCACACTTGTTAAACATGGAATAAAACTTCTCCTTTTTCAATGTCACTAACACAAGTCTTAGGTATTCTTCATATTCCTCATTTCTCTTGGAATAGATGAGAATATGATCAATAAAAACTACCACAAATTTTTCATAGGTAATGTCTAAAGACTCTATTCCTCAAATCCATGAAGATTGAAGAGGAATTAGTAAGCCCGAAGGGAGTCACCTGAAACTCATAGTGCCCATACCTTGTACGGATGGAAGTCTTCAAAATATCTTCCTTCTTCACCTTTAACTGATGATATCTAGAATGAAGATCCACCTTTCAAAATTATTGAGCTCCTCTTAACTGATCGAACAAGTATTCAATATTTGGAAGAGGATACTTGTTCTTTATGGTGATCTTGTTGAGTTCCCGATAATCGATACACAGCCGCATTGTTCCATCCTTATTCACAAAGAGCACTCGCATACCCTATGGTGATGCACTAGGGCGTATAAACCCTTTTTCCAGATGCTCTTGTAGTTACTTCTTTAACTCCTCTAGTTCGATAGGAGACATCCTATAGAGACATTTTGAGACAGGATTAGATCCGGGTATGAGTTCTATTGATAACTCTACCTCGTGATCTGGGGGAATTCCGGGTAACTCTTTGGGAAATAAATCATCATATTCACTCACGATGGGAATTCCCGCAAGATTGGTACTATCCTCTGGCTCAACCGTTTGGGCGAGGTATGCTTCTTCATGGGGAATCAACACCCACACCATTGAATGATTTTTCAAAGGAGATTAATGATCATCCTTGCATTTGTAGAGGATCATGGGATGGATTGTAATATGAAAAGATATTTCCTTTTTCCGACATTTGATATGTGCTCTATATAACGAGAGCCAATCCATTCCCATTATAGTATCGAATTCCACCAAGGAAAGTATTACGAGATTATCTAGAAGAATCTTACCACATACGCCAATAGGATAAATTCAAACACTTAGGTTTCAATGATTGCACCACTTGGGGTTTTTATAGATATCTATACTTCAAGGTTATGAGGCTTTGATTTGAAAGTTCTAGAAAACTTTCAAGAGATAAAGTAATGCGTAGAACGATAATAAAATAAGACTTTTTCCATTCTTGAGTGAATAGAAAGTGTACCTTGTACGAATTCATTATCTTTCTCCACTTTCACTATAGGGATGTCATAAGACTTCCCTTGTTCCTTTGGATTTGGTGGTTGTTGATGCTGATTACCCTCAAGAACTTAAGGTTTAGTGAACTGGATTGTATAGTGCCTTAGCTCTCTACAGTTGTAGCATTGAACCATGGGTGGTTCTCTCCTATCTTACACCTCATTATCCTTCATTTTCATGTTTTTTGACACTCTTGAGCATGGTTTCCTTCTTTATGGCACTTAAATCACTTCCCCATCCCTTTGAGGCAGTTCCCATGGTTCAACTTCCCATATTATTAGCAAGTGGGTCGTTATGTTTTGTTCCAACCTTTTTCATTAGATCCACTGGCTTGAAACTCCATATTTTGTTTCTTATCACCATAGCCATGAGACCATTCTCCAAACTCCATCTCCATTTTTGAGATAACATCAAACAATTTATTTATAACTCTCAAAGTCTTGAATTTCAAGAGCCTTTCTAAGGTGTGGTTTCAATCCACTAAAGAATATATCAATTTTTCTATCATTATTGATAACAAAACCTGAGGCGTACCTTACAAGCCTTGTGAAATTCTCTTCATAGGCTGTGAAATATTCTCCTTCTTTTTTCTTGAGCTATATGAATTCTCTCTCCATATTTGTGCGAATAGTTCTTGGGAAATAATTTTTAAGAAACATTATCTTAAAGTCCTCCCATTCCATCTCTACAATTTCTTCCCATGGTTTGGTGTTCTTAATAAAAGCCACCATTGATCGGTCACTCCATCAGAACTATGGATGGCTAGTATCACCTTCTCCATCTCAAAATAGTGAAGCACAAAAAAGATCTTCTCCATGGAGTTGACCCACTGCTTCTCAACTAGTGTATTGGAAGATCCACTAACCATCTGTGGTTGTTGCCGCATAAAACATTTGATAGCCAGTTACTCCCTCTTTGGTGAAGGAGGATGTTCCCCATTATTGTGGTTATTGTTCATAACTTGAGATAGTTTGGTAAGCATTTCCATGAAGTTTTTAACACAACCTCCCAAATAATTGGGGATGTCATTTGGGAAATCTTTGAATTAGCCCTCACACGAGTTGTTTTCCTGGTTTCTCCTAGTTCCAACCATTTTCTAAAATAGAAAACGTTAAAACAAAACAGAAGTCAACAAGTAATGAATAATTTATTCATTTTTATGATTTATACTAAAATCATAACATATGGGATCCCTATGTAAATATTCTTGTGTTCATATTTGTACTTAGTCTCATGCTAGAGGTTTTCTCTAGGGTTTACTAATACTAATTCCCAAATTAACTAAACCTTGCATCTGATACCAACTATAGCATCCCAACCTTTCTTAAATTACTATTAAATAATTTTAAAGATAAAATACAAAATAGTATTACATATAGATGATATAAAGGTTTATTTTCTTGAGAAAACTAGGACCATATATAATAAATACCACATCAAGCATAAACATTTAATTAATTCCTTCTCTAGATTCTTATTTGCACTTGACCTCTCCTTAGTACATGTATTCACTTGAGGATATACATCAAAATGGGTGATATTAAATCCTAGTAAGAGGATAGATAAGAACAATATAACAATGGGTGAGCATAACCATAATATAGTCAAAGGATCATGAACATGATAGGAATCATTAATAAGAGACTTGAAATGTAGAAATGCATAAAAATGAAACATCTTGTCTTAGTGGTTACCTACCACACATACTGGTGAACAAAGCAAGAATACTTTTCACCCATCATTTCACTTTAAATAATGAGATTCATCACTTTACCCAATTAATTTGAGTGCTATATAATTCTGGTTTCACCAGTTACATTGAAACATTCATGTTGCTCATAACATTATCATTTATTATCCATGCCACAATGAACATATATAAAAAATAAACATAACTAACACAAAAAAATTCATAAACACATTCATAAACATTGGGTTCCCAAAATAACACATAACCATCAACCTTGTGTGGGAACAAAACCATCATCACATAATAACACATTCATAAACATTGGGTTCCCAAAATTATGTGGGAATAACATACTTCATACGATAACCATCAACCTTGAGAGTGAAGAAAAAGGTGTTTTTTTGAAAGAAGAGTTATTTTGGAAAACATTTGTTTCAAATAAACTTCGGTATCAAACATTTATATCCTATAAAATGTAATATAATGATGAAAAAATTGTTTTAATGAGTGACCGTACTAAAAATGGAGTGAAAGAGGGAGAACCCAAAGAATGAAAGTTGGGTTCGAGATTTTCCCCATACCTTGTATCTCAATGCTTTCTTCAATTTAATGTCCTATATAACCACATTTGATTAATTAATTGAAAATTATAGAACCTTTTTTACATTAATATGGTTCATTATGGTTTCATTAAGTTATTTTATGGGCTTTTGGATGAGTTATAGAGTTTTAAAACATTGTCCGGGAATGTTCGTTTTTATGGTTTTCTTAAGTGGTTCACATGTATTCATAAATGGAAGTTCGTGTAGCATAAATAACTGATATTACATTTTAATAATTATATTCCAGAATTTAAAATGATCTTATAATGAATTATATTATATACCATGTGGATTAATCATTAGATAAGAATTAAATTAGGATTGTTTGGGTTAATTTGGGCGGTTTTTTTACCACAACGAACTTGTTTTGTTTAATAATTTAGTAATATGTACCTAAGTTAGTTCTAGAACATGAAATAGGATATAGTACATATAAAATATTTTGTTTCAACCATAAAATGGTTTCATGACCAGATATGAAGGTAGAAATGGAAAAAAACATGTCATTCTTGAAGGTGATAGATTAACACCTCACGAACAACGTTTTCATTTATAAAATAAAAGGAAGGGGAGAAGGGGGTTGGATGGTATAATATCCAATTAGTATCATAAAATTAAATTCTATTTATGATACTAGAGTTACCATACCATTTGGAAAAATATATGTGGGGATATAGTAAGAAAAGAACATGAAATTGAAAGGAAATTAAAGGGAAAGTGGGAGAGAAATTACCTCTTGAATCCTCCTCTTGAGATCCTCTTTAAGGGACCTAGACTTGGTCTTTTGATGAGACCACAAGATCTTGGACGTGGGGGAGGGTCTAGGGAAGATTCTTGGGCATATTTTAGACAATAATTTAATCTTGAGATGTGTAAGTAAATGAGGGTGTGAAGGGTGGTATTTATAGTGGAGGGGAGAGGGGTTTTCTCAATATAAAATTCATTAGTTTATTATTTCCCCACAAGATAAGAAATAGTGATATTTCTATGACCAATAATAGTAATTTTATCATGTGATCCCAAAGAAATTGGGATTACATCAGTATAACATCATGCATGACTCTATAATTAGCTTATTTAGCATATTTTGTAAATTATGGCATTTCTCTATTCAGCAAAAATTTGAGAATTTTAGAAAAATCCCAAAAATTCACCCCAACCATTTATCAACGTGTAGAATCCAAAAATGAATTCCATTTTTCAAAAATAATTTTCTAAAAATTATTAATTTAATATTTAATTAAAATCATAATTTACTTGAAAAATACAGTTTTTAAAATTAAAACTGATTTTATAATGCTTTCAAAAAAAATTAAGGTATTATAAAATTATATTAAAACTAGAAAAAATATAATTTTTAATTTATGAACAAATTTTAAGAAAATAAATTTTCTTTTAAATTTATTAATTAATTATAATTAATTATTTATGACTTACAAAAATACGAATACTATTACTATGGTCAAATTGTCACTTTCTAAGATACCTAAATTTTATTTAATTATTCATGGGTAAGGTTACAATTATTTTGGATGATTTATTATTAATAAGGGTCATATTACTGTTCATAAGGGTAGGTTTCTATTTTCCAAAAATTAAGTTTTTCCTATCAGACTCCAAACATCTTACTGATCACAACTGTGTATGTTAGATTTTTGAAATTAAAACCATAGAGGTGGAAAAATTATGTTTAATGGTCACATAGTATATAGTGTCAGAATATTTCATTATGCTTCATAATGGGGTTATACTATAATAAATAATTATAAGAAGGTAATTCCACTAATAAAACTTTGGGTCATTACAGGAAGTATCACCTAGAGTACCACCAAGTGTTCGGTGTAACAAACCGAGATTTTATGTAAAATATTCTTTTAATTTCATGGATGTCTTGGGTTGTAAGCTAAACCAAAATAAGTTTTTTCTATACACCACACCATATTAGCTTGCAGTATACGCAACACTATTCTTGGCTTGTGTTACACACAATTTTAAGTTCATTTTGTGGGAATTATTCTACGCAACATTAAGTATTGATTTTGTTTAATATGTAAATGAAATAAGTTGTGATTATGATATACGAAACACCAAAGGGAGCTTTCACTACACGAAGCCCTGACTTGGCTTTCATTACACGCAATCACGATCTTCTTCGATAACGTGTGTAGTACGCAATACCGGGTTTCACTAAACAACGATATGTTATTAAAATATTATATAAATGAACCATTATGAATAGAAATACCCAATTTTTAAAATTTAATAAATTTTATCTTTCAAAATGGACTTTATTTTTGGATTCAGAATATCAAAATTATTCTATGGTGATTTTTTTGTATTTTTTTGAAAACTTTCAATTTTTGATGAATAGTGAAAACACTGAGTTATTGGTTAAAATCAACTTTTTATAATAATAAATTTAATTAAAATTATTTTAGGTAAAAATAGATACATAATACTTATATAAGTTCAATATAATTTATTGGAGTCATTTTATAATAATTTTAGATATATAAAAATTTTATTGAACTTTTGACCGTCTTTTACCCACCTCCTAGGAGAATTTTCAAATTCACATAAAACCTAATTTTACTACTTATGTGAGTGGAATTTCAAAAATCTGAGGGATACGACTAATATCAAGGAGTAAAATGTGGTTCAATAAGGTAAAAATAATTTTTGTTGAATAGTAACTTTATACTTTTATTTACCACGGTTAAAAGTAAACAGGGTAATTAATGGTAAAAATGATATTATTATTACCCTAACACATTTCTTAATTATATTGGATAAGTTTAATTCGAACAAACACGACCTTAGGAATAAAATATTACCCATTAGGTCCACTTGGATAAGATTAGGACATTTATTATTATTTAATTCAAAGAAGAGATAAAAAAGTTAAAATCAAGGATTAATAAGTGAAACATTTTTAATATAGGGTTATACATAAGATACATTTGACTATAAATATTAATTATATATCTAATAAAATTTCCTAAATAATTATATTTTATTTATAATTTTTAGACATTAAATAATGTATGTTATTTATGACACAATGATGATGCAGTAATTACCTTATTAATGAAATATTAACAGAATTAATGTTATAAATACCAAAATAAATGTAATTTGAGACTTTTTATGCATTAAACTAATTTTTTAGGTTAATATAACATATTAGGGTTAGTTAGATGAATTTTATTCTAAGTAATAATTCTTTTATTAATTTAACAAAAACAAAATACCAAATAGTGTCAAAATTGACATAAAAGAGTTTTTAAAACAAATATTATATTATTCATTGTTATTATATTCCTAAAAATATAATGTTCAGAAAAAATACTTATATAATAATATATATGAAATTAGTTAACCAATTGGGGATCGATTGTATGTTTATAGTAAGTTTATTAACCATGTAGTTTAATAATACAAGAAGACACAGTAAAAGTTAAACTATTTAACTTAGAGTTAAATCTAAATAATAAGGTTAAAATGGTAACTTAAACTTGTCTAAAACCTGTTGGTTGAGAGTATTTCGACCCATAACCACCCTATATTCAAAATAATCCACTTATGAGCCATTATAAACCGAATATGACTTTATTATAAAATAATATTTTAAGTTTTTCCTACGGTGCCCCTCTCCTCCCTTATAAAAGGGCACCTCCTCCCTCTCCTCTTCACAAAAATTTGAGCCTTCAAGCTCAGAAAAACCCTGACCATTTCACATATCCACTTCCATAGAAACCAAATAGAGTTTCTGGTCTTCTTCAAAGACCAACTTTAGTGCCCTAATAGGAGGTTAAGAGGAGGCGCGTCAAAAAAGAGGTAATCTCTTCTACCGATTCTTTCATGTTTCATTATTCTTCTACTTCCACTTATTTAGTTGTTTCATTATAAAGTAATAACATAAGTATAAATAATATACTAATATGTTATTATAAATATTAAACAACACCATTTCACCTTCTATCCATCCTACGGAAAATGAAATCATTGCGCGTGCGTACGTACGGAATACCGTCTCCACGCCGTGGTGTAATCTGTTTTTCCACCACCACCTTACATGGATGGGTATAATGGTGTAAAGAATAAATATATATGGTTATTATAACATGATAATAATTATGAGATATTATCTCATCCACTCCAATTACATTCAATCATAATGGGAACGATATCATCACTCGTGCGTACGTATGGATTATCGTCTCCACGACGCGATGAGATTCATTCTCTATGTTAACCATTCAAGAATGATTATAAAGTATATATAATGAAGAATAATGATATATATGACATAATAATTCTAATTTATTTATGTGTATATATATATATATCATCTACTTACTTCTATTCAAGTTAATAAGGAAATGAAAACAACATTCATGCGTACGTACGGCCTACCATCTCCATGAACAGTGTGTTTCATTTCATTTATCTATCTATTATATATATATATATATACTGAATATATATAATATATAAATCATGTTTTACATTCTGTAAGTAAGTAAATCATGATATAAGTAATAAGAATATCAAGAACACAAAATCCAAACACGTACGATAAATGAAATGATTTTACCCAAAACGTTGCTTTAACATGGAATTGACAAAAGAACGGGTAATATAAAGTCATATATGAATCATATATGATATAATAAATATTATTATTATGGTTATGTTACAAGTTAATAATATGTTTAAACCCACTATACAGGAGTTTCAGACATGTATGGAAGAAATTTGACCTAAGGTAAGGGATAATTATTCCAATCTCATTCTTATCCGAGATTGTTTATTCGTAAGTATTTACTGGGGTAATGTATATCATCCATGTCCATGTTTTATAAAAATGTTTTCATAAAATTTTTACTATTATTTAATGTATTTTTAAATTCATTTTTACCCTTTTTTTACTTTTACCACATTGTATTGAAGGAATCTTTCCTTTGTTTACCATATAAGGTACTTTTTGACTTTTCCGGTAAAAGTACAAGAAGAATGTTTTTTTAACTTATATGGCATGAATGGATTTTTATGGTTTCATAATTACTTATTTACATGAATATTAATTTACAATATTTCATGATTATCTTCAAAAAAAATTCTTTTCTTTTAAAATCACATGGCATTTTGAGAAAAGAAAATGATTTTGAAGAAGAAAGGATATTTTCCTCAAGAATTCATTTCAAGTGTTTTGTCAAAACTATTTTCCATCTAAGATGAAATTATTTAGTAGGATTATGTTTCAAGTATAATGTCTCTATTATTTACATGGTTTTGATTTTTCTTATGATGAAATGATATCCATTTGTTCTATATGGATTACATTAAGATGGGATGATGTTTATGAAAACCATTTTATTATTTGGTTTATGATGAATGGTTTATGTTTATTTTGTGGCACAAGTAATAATGATTTCATTATGAGATTGTTCGGACCTATATATCCCTCAAATTCATTGGGTAAATATTTATATCTCATGAGATAGACATGGCTAGAATTGAAAGTTAATCTGGTTCAGTGATATAGGACTGGAACGAGGAGTGAACTCGATTCAATAAGGGACTTTGTCCACTATGATGGTCTTGGGAGCAATGCCTTGGATACTATGGAAATAATATCATGTGATTAATGGTTTCCACAATTACATGTTTTATTCCCATGCTATTTTATCATGGTTAATGTTTCTTTTTGATCTATTCCTTATGTACTGCCAAGATTTATTTCTCAATATTTTGATGTTTAAACTTTATGTTCATGTTTTTTTAAGTTAAAATGTATATGATTTGTTTTATTTTCTCCATGATTACCCTTACTAAGAATTTGAGCTAACCCTTTATATGTTTCTTCCCCATGATTTAATGAAAGGTTTTAGGTAAGAAAACAAAATGGGAAGATCTTTATGTGAGATGTAGAAGATCTTTCACCATGATTAGAAGATTATGTTTCGAGTTTCCAAATATACTAAGCTATTATGGTCCTTGAGTGTTGGTTCTTGTTATGTATTAATTATTCCGCAAAATTAATGTAATGTACATGTACGTCAAGCTATGGGTCTCTACAGTTGGTATCAGAGGAAAGGTTTATTCATACTTTGAAAACTAGGATGCGAATACTTTAGTGAGATACCTAGAGATATTTCTAAGGTATGTCTAGGGATGTATCTATGGTTAATTATAAGTATAGGTTACCGTCCTAGAATTATGATAACGATCATGAATAACTTGGGATTAAACCTATGATGTTATAGATTGAAATTACTCCCCTTGATTATGTTGTTTTCCTAGCATGATTTTTGCCTCTCACACTATTCTTTTTGAGTTTTAGAAAATGGATAGAAACAAGAAGATTCACGATAATGGAGGATATGATGGACAATGGAATGATATTATTCACGAGAAACCAAATGAAATGGGATTTGGATGTCCAAACATCGTTATTCTTCCTAATCAAAAATCTCATAATATGATCAATAATATCAACTTTGGTATGTTTCGTGACTCGGCTAATAAGAGAAAGATGGTGTTTCATGATGATCATAGAGGAAAGAAAGTTCAATTTCCCGCATGTAAATCGTGTGGGAAGAAGAACCAAGGAGAATGTTTCAAAGGAACTGGAAGATGCTTTGGGTGTGGAAAAGAAGGACACAAAGCCATTAAGTGAAAAGGAAAAGGTCCAGTTAACACTATGGACAAGGATAATGGTATTACTACGACATCAACAACGATTAAATGTTTTAAATGTGGAATTTATGGGAATTATACAAACCAATCCCCTAAGGGAAAGTCTCATAAAGAGAATCAGCATGGTCGTATGGGTAGAATTTATGTTGATGATGATGAAGAGACTACAAATGATATGTGAGATGAAAGAATTTTTGAAGCTCAGACAATGGTTTAAGAAGGCAGTGGAATGATTTATGTTTATCAAGAGTTATTTTGTATAGGTAATGGTACTATGGAATAAAGACACATATAAGGATAATTACACTATTGTTTTTCCTAAAGTATTTGAAAGTCTATGTTTAATGGTACTGGTAACCATGAAAGGTTATTCAGATATGTTTTGAAAGTAGATGATATGCGCATAATACATGGATAATGAGATAATGAGATGTTTGATAGTATTAATGTGCTCATGACTGATATAAGGACAATGTGATATCATGGTTTGAGTATATAGAAACTTTGGGATTTTAGTATGTGGAAAGAGTTAAATTTTGACAGAATTAATGTTTTCACTAAGGTTATATGGTAATTTATGTTTCAGGAGAATACATGATTTAGGTATTCAAATGTTTGGAATGAGATCAACAAGATATATCTTATGATATATGGGGGATAAATGATGGTATTCACATGCTTGTTATGTGATCTTTCCAATAATAGTTTTCTTTATACTATGAGATTGGACAGATGTATTTTGGATAAGTCTAAAGATTTGAATATATTAAGTTGGACATCAGATAGTATTTTTTAAGGCTAGAAATTTTTGATATTATTTCTGGAATGTTGTAATAGTGTAGTTTTTGAAAAAGGACAACTCGTAAGATTGGTGACAACCCTTCGCGTCAGACAAGGATGCGGGAATCGAACCCACAACCGAAGTGCAACAGGCCTTTATAACTTACCACTGGCCTATAGAAAGTCCATGGTTAGTAAACTCTAGTTTTATTTTATTAAGTGGTATGATAGATGAAGTATAAGTCCATTTTTTGGAACCATATACGATTAATCTCACCATAAATGGACTTATGTATATTTAAAAACATTTTCTAACATTTTTTTTGAGACGGATGGAATAACCTATCATTCTATCGCATGATCTGATAACACTTCACGAAAGACAAATTCAACTTCATTTCTTTAAGAGATGAAGTGGAAATTGTTCAAGGATCGAGCAACGGTGAGATTGTACAAAAATCAAGTAAGTATTTCTTTTAATTTGGTAAATTATCTTGAAAACAAAAAATGGTGTCCCAGTGCCCTCATATCTGATGAATCAAATTCTACCTTAGATCATCACAAATTTATGGCTTTGTGATTGTTGGATTTTTCATAGCCATGTTCTCTACCACAATCCATCTGAACTTGATGGTTAGATTTCTCTTCCATATCCATATTTTCACCTATGTCCTCCTATGTGGAAACCCAATGATTAGTTAATTTGGGTAACCATTATGTTTCATAATTTAGTTTTTAAAGTTATGTTTTTGTATTCCTTTTTACGAAGTGGTTTTCTATTAGAGAAACTTTCAAGTAGTAAACCATTTATAACCCCGACGAACTTCGAGGGTGAAATTCATTTTAAGGGGGGTAGAATGTAACACCCCGAGATTTTCTGAAAAATATTCTTTTAATTTCATTGATGTCTTGTGTTGTATGCTAAACCAAAATTAGCTTGTGCTATACGCAACACTGTATTAGCTTGCAGTATACACAACACTATTCTTGGCTTGTATTACACACAATTTCAAGTTCGTCTTGTAGGAATTATTCTACACAACATTAAGTATATATTTTGTTTAATGTATAAATGAAATAAGTTTTGATTATGATACATGGAACACCAAAGGGAGCTTGCACTACACGCAGCCCTGACTTGGCTTTAATTACACGTAATCGCGACCTTCCTCGATAGCATGTGTAGTACACAATACCTGGTTTCACTAAACAATGATATGTTATTAAAATATTATATAAATGTGCCGTTATGAATAGTAATACCCACTTTTTGAAATTTTATAAATTTAATCTTTCAAAATGGACTTCATTTTTGGATTCATAATATCAAAATTAGCCTAGGGTGAATTTTTGGTATTTTTCTGAAAACTTTCAATTTTTGATGAATAGTGAAAACACTGAGTTATTGGTTAAAAAAGAATTTTTATAATAATTTGTTTTATTTAAAATTATTTTAGGTCAAAATAGATACATAATACCTTTATAAGTTCAATTTAATTCATTGGATTCATTTTATAATAATTTTAGATATATAAAAATTTTAGTGAACTTTTGACCGTCTTTTACCCACCTTCTAGGAGAATTTTCAAATTCGCATAAAACCGAATTTTACCACTTTTGTGAGTGGAATTTTAAAAATATGAGAGAAAAAGTTACTATCAATGAGTAAAATGTGGTTCAATAAAATAAAAATAATTTTTGGTGAATAGTAACTTTATACTTTTATTTACAATGGTTAAAAGTAAATATGGTAATTAAGGGTAAAAATGGTATTATTATTACCCTAACACATGTCCTAATTCTGTTGGATAATTTTAATTTGACCAAAAACAACATTAGGAATAAAATATTACCCTTTAGTTCCACTTGGATTAAATTAGGACATTTATTATTATTTAATTCAAAAAATAGTTAAAAAAGTTAAAATCAAAGTTTAATAAGTAAAACATTTTTAATATAGAGTTATACATAAGTTAAATTAGACAATAAATTTTCATTATAAATATAATAAGATTTTATACATAATTATATTTTATTTATAATTTTTATACATTAAATAATGTATGTTTTTTATGACACAATGATGATGCAGTAATTACCTTATTAATGAAATATTAACATAATTGATGTTATAAATACCCAAATAAATGTAAATTGAGAATTTTTATGAATTAAAATAATTTTATAGGTTAATATAACATATTAGGGTTATTTAGATGAATTGTTTTCGAAGTAATAATTCTTTTATGAATTTTTGTTTTAAAATACCGAATAGTGTCAAAATTGACATAAAAGAGTTTTTAAAAAAAATATTATATTATTAATTGTTATTATATTCCTAAAAATCTAATGTTCTTTAAAAAGAAATATATAATAATATATATTACATTAGTGAACCAATTGGGGTTTTATTGGAAGTTTATAGTAAGTTTATTAACCATATAGTGTAAGAATACAAGAAGACACGGTAAAAGTTAAATTATTTAACTTAGAGTTAAATCTAAATGATAAGGTTAAAATGGTAACCTAAACTTGTATAAAACCTATTGGTTAAGATTATTTCGACCCATCCCCACCCTAGAATAGAAATAATCCACTTTGGAGCCATTATAAACCGAATATGACTTTATTATAATATAATATTTTAAATTTTTCCTAAGGTGCCCCTCTCCACCCTTATAAAAGGGTACCTACTCCCTCTCCTATTAAAAAATATTTGAGCCTTCAATATCAGCAAACCCCTGCCCATTTCACTTCTCCACTTCAATATAAACCTACTAGAGATTCTGGTCTTCTTCAAAGACCAACTTTAGTGCCCTAAGAGGAGGTTAAGAGGAGGCACGTCAAAGAAGAGGTAATCTCTTCTACCGATTCTTTCATGTTTCATTATTCTTCTACTTCCTCTTGTTTAGTTGTTTAATTATAAAGTAATAACATCAGTATAACTAATATACTGATATGTTATTAAAAATATGAAACAAACCCATTTCACCATCTATCCATCCTATCGAGAACAAAATCACCGCGCGTGTGTACGTACGGAATATCGTCTTCACGCCGTGGTGTAATCTGTTTTTCCACCACCACCTTACATGGATGGGTATAATGGTGTAAAGAATAAATATATAGGGTTATTATAAGATGATACTAATTCTGATATATTATATCATCCACTCCAATTCTATTCAATTATAATGGTAACGATATCATCGCTCGTGCGTACGTACGGATTACCGTCTCCACGACGCGATGAGATTCATTCTCCATGTTAACCATTCAAGAATGATTATAAAGTATATATAATGAAGAATAATGATATATATGGCATAATAATGATACTGTATTTATTTTCATATATATATATATATATTTCATCTACTTACTTCCACTCAAGTCAATAAGGAAAGGAAAACAGCGTTCATGCATACGTACAGCCTACCGTCTCCATGAACGGTGTGTTTCATTTCATTTATCTATCTATTATATATATATATATATATACTGAATATATATGATATATAAATCATGTTTTAAATTATTTATGTAAGTAAATCATGATATAATTAATAATAATATCAAGAACAAGAAGTCCAAACACGTACGATAAATGAAATGATTTTACCCAAAACGTTGCTTTAACAAGGAATTGACAAAAGAACGGGTAATATAAAGTCATAAGTGAATCATATATGATATCATAAAAATTATTATGGTTCTATTACAAGTTAATAATATGTTTAAACCTACTATACAGTTGTTTCATACATGTATGGAATAAATTGTACATAAGGTAAGGGATAATTATTCCAATCTCATTCTTATCTGAGATTTTTTATTCTTAATTATTTACTGGGGTTATGTATAACATCCATGTCCATGTTTTCTAAAAATATTTTCATAGAATTTTTGCTATTATTTCATGTATTTTAAAAGTCATTTTTATGCTTTTTTGACTTTTACCACATTGTATTGAAGGAATCTTTACTTTGTTTACCATATAGGGTACTTTTTGACTTTTCCGAAAAAAGTATGAGAAGAATGTTTTATTTAACTTATACGGCGTGAATGGATTTTTAAAGTTTCATAATTCCTTATTTCCATGAATATTCCTTTACAATATTTCCTTATTATTTTCAAAAAAAAAATTTTCTTTTAAAATCGCTTGGCATTTTGAGAAAATAAAATGATTTTGAAGAAGAAAGGATATTTTCCTCAAGAATTCATTTCAAGTGTTTTGTAAAAACTATTTTCCATCTAAGTTGAAATTATTTAGTATGATTATGTTTCAAGTATAATTTCTCTATTATTTACAAGGTTTTATTATTCTTATGATGAAATGATAACCATTTTTTTATATGGATTACATTAAGATGAGATGATGTTTATGAAACCCATTTTATTCTTTGGTTTATGATGAATGATTTATGTTTATTTTGTGGCACAAGTAAGAATGATTTCATTATGAGATGGGTGGGACCTATATCTCCCTCCAATTCATTGGGTAAAGATTTATATCTCATGAGATATACATGGCTGTAATGACAAGTTAATATGATTCAGTGATACAGAACTGGAACGAGGAGTGAACTCGATTCAGTAAGGGACTATGTCCACTATGATGGTCTTGTCAGCAATGCCTTGGCTACTATGGAAATCATATCATTTTATTAATGGTTTCCAAAATTACATGTTTTATTCCCATGCTATTTTATCATGGTTAATGTTTCTTTTTGATCTATTCATTATGTACTACCAATATTTGTTTCTCAAGATTTTGATGTTTAAACTTTATTTTCATGCTTTTTTTAATTTCAAATGTATATGATTTGTTTTATTTTCACCATTATTACCCTTACTAATCATTTGAGCTCACCCTTTATATGTTTTTCCCCAATATTTAGAGAAAGGTTTTAGGTAAGAAAACAAAATGGGAAGATCTTTATGGGAGATGTTGAAGATCTTTCACCATGATTAGAATATTATGTTTTGAGTTTCCAAAGACACTAAACTATTAAGGTCCTTGAGTTTTGGTTTTTGTTATGTATTAATTATTCCGCAAAATTAATGTAATTTCCATGTACTTCAAGCTATGGGTCTCTACATTCGGTGGCTTACCAGTATCCAGTAATGGATGACTAGCTACCCAGTTAGTTTTGGGTTATCTTTTTAACTAGGTTCATGATTGTAATTTCACTATTATTCCCCTTGTTATCTTAATAAAAGTGGGGTTTGGAATATCAATTTTTGGTTAATGATTCCTCCCCCTTTATCCATCTATCCCCCCTTCAAGTCCCTAATTTCGGATGGTTTTTCTATAGCATTTTGAGATGAGATCCCCCCTTTATACCCTTGTTCTTCTTCTTCTTGGTTGTTCTTTGATTCCTGGATATTTAATATTTGGTTTTCGATGGAGATTCTAATTGATCATGGTGAAATCAACTCAAATTGTGGATCTTTTTCACGTAGTTAATAGAGGATGTCATGGAAGGATAAACACATGTTTTCTTTTACCGTTTTAATTGAGGTATATCATTTTCCAAATTTATTTTATATTTTTGGTTTAATTGTATTAAATTGGTGAATTGAGGTGAATCGGTTGATAGAGATTTTATCTATAATGTTTTTGGGAGTACATCATGAAACTTTCGCATGACATCGATTATTGTTTCAATGAGTGGATATCATTTAGTGAGATTTCAAGTGTTATGCCTATTGGGTTTAAATTTTTTAATTAATTATAACCTATTATAATTGATTTTTTTTATTGATGATAAGATAAGGAATTATAGAATAGAATAATGTTATCTTGTCTTGGTGTGGGATTAGATGAGGATTAGAGATCATGGAAATAGGGTGTAACTTCATGAATGAGGTAGGTAGTGCTTATGATACATAATCATATACTAATTTATGTATGATTATGCATTCGTATTTGGGAGTTCATGTTTGGGTAATTTTTTAAGGGACCTAGAGTTCCCTAAGTTTCAATTTAAGTGGCATGTAACCTCTTATAGTTCAACAAAGTGGTGTCTTTTATTTTGAGTGATCTATAATCACTTGGTGACTTCATCACGAAGGGATGAGGATTTTATTTTGATCTAAGAGGGGCTTGAAATAGGACTTTATGATTGATTTGAATTTTTGATAGCCTAGGTAAGATTATTAGGGATAATATAGTAGACATGATTGTCATGGGACAATGAGAAATGGGAGAAATGACTAATCATGTGAGTTATAGTTTGGAACACCCCCATTGAGAGTGAGTAGGGGACTTAGCCCCAAGTTAATTAAATTATTTCTTTGATTCATTATATTGGTTAGTTCATAGGGGGTTCCTTAATATAGTTGGTTAGTGAGCTCTTTTGGATAGGAACACAATAGGTACCCAAGAATGGGTCTTGGGATAAGTGTTCATGTGACCTAGAAATGAGTTTTCAATGGAAATTGAGTGTTTTTCACATGGAATGTTCCTTGGGTATCAATAATGGGGTTACAATTCAAGAAAATGAAAGAAATATAGACCATCCTATTGAGGCTTCATCTAGTTAGGGACTTCAGGATTTGGGGTAATAGATACATGTTGGGATCAATAAGTAGAGGTCGTGTTAGCACTAAGGAATTAGTGAATTCCTTCATGGGTGAGATGGGGTTATCAATGGGATAGGCATATCATGTGAATATAGCATGGAAATATTGACCTATATGGTTTTATAGATGATGATATGTGCCTCAAAAAGTGGGGCTAGGTCACAAGTGACTAGAGACCTGGTTGTGGGTTTTCATGGGAGAAGTGTTAGTGGATTAAGTTTTTGGATGAGGGCTAGTACTTGAGGTAGTGAGGATTTTTTATTATTTCACCCTATCTATTTGTTTTTTAGCACATGAAACTATCCATATGAACTAAAATGAGGGGGATGGTTCATCTCGTTTTGAAGGATGGATCTATTATTTTTAGTCATGACTAGCCATGGGACCTACCTAGTGGTGGTATAGTCCAACTCATTTAAAATGTTATCTATGTTATTTCTATCCTTTGGATTCACATTCTGTATTTTATATTGGACATAGGACCCTACCCCAAGGGGATTCCTTGCCTCATGTGGTAGGTTAGCTTTATTTTTTCCCTCATATGGATCTTATTTTGATATGTTATTCTGGATATTATGAGTTATTTCTTAGTTGAGTGGGAATCACATAGATATGATTCCTAGTTTCTTTTTAGTTTAGGTATTACCAAGATAGGATCCTTGGTCATTTTTTATGCCTGGTTATTGATATAATTTTTCCCTTTCCATTGAGGGTATTATTTTTACATTAAAATTTGATAGACATAGTTCACTGGAGGTGATCAAACTAAATATGGTTGTGTGTATTTGTGTCATGGTTAGCACATGATGACCTAAAATGTATTCTTGTATATTATATGTTTAAATTATTTAAGTTCCTCATGTATATAGATTTATATGATATCATATATTAGGGTAACTTGGTGAGACCCTACTGAGATACATTTCTCACACCCTACATGGGTACCTTAGTGTGCATGTTTACCTTATGTATAGTATACAAATATGACCACGGGGTGCATGATAGATTGGTCTTAATAAAATTTACTAATATTGGGTATGGATTTGGGTTGAGGCTCAGGGTTGGTAGTGGAACCTCTTATCAATTTTATTCCCTTGTTTTATTTTGTATATGTGATTATCCTAGTGGTTTATTTGTTAGTATTCATGTTATGTATGAATTACATTGCTCATTTTATAAAGCATGGGTGTATGTTATTTTTTATAGTCTATTTCTAGATTTAATTTACCTTATACATACTCTGATTCTCTATTTTTATTTATGTTCGGTTATTTATCTATTATTGGTGGTTGTGATATTGAGAGTATAGTCTCCCAAACATTGATCATAGAATCTTTTCAGTGTCTCCAAATCCTCTTGAGTGTGGGGAGGTACACTTAAGGTCATGTGGTGACGTAGTTTGGGTTTTATTTTGGTGATCTGGGTCTGGGAATTACAAAATGGTATCATAACCTTGTTTTTTATTTGTCCTGTTATTTAGGTACTTAGTAGTTTGAGATTGTAATGATTTAAATATTGTGATGGAAATTGGGTTGGTGAGTTATTAAAATCTATTCAGTGGGATTTTAGTTTACCATGGGTATGGGATTTTGTTTTTTTGTTTTCATTATTATAGTTGAGATATTTATAAAAGAATAATGTTCTGATTTGAGGTTGTCATTTTGTTGTTTTTCTCTTGGTAGAAAGTGAAAAGTTTCATGTGTACAAGAATTATACTTATAAAGTATGATTCACATGAAATCTATATGCTTATGTGTGATTTATTATGGGTTATGATGAAGGGTTTCGTTTTTTAAAGTTGTAATAAAAACTTATATAATGTTTTTCTATATAACATTTTAGTATAATTCTACTCAACTAGACTATGGTCTTTCTAATGAAAACTTACATGGATCTAATCATCGGACATTGTCTTATTATTATTATATATTCCCTATGTATAGTTGATATATGGAACTCTTGGTGGGTTGGTTTAAGAATTTTATGCCCTGGTAATGGTTTGGCATAGGCATATTATACTTAAGAGATGGTTCAAAATGGGAATGGGTTGCCTTGATGTGTTAAAAACCATTAGAAGGGTAGAGAAGGGTATGTGGGATACCTTGAGTTGTTAATATATAGAGTTATTAGAGTTATTTTTGGTATTTTGATCATGATTGGAAGGTTGGATCGTTTAGATTCCAAGCATTGATGGTTTTGGGTGTGCTTTATGATGGGATAATTAGAGGTGGTCCTATATGGTCAGTTAAAGGATGGGTAGAGTGTGGGTAGATTATTAATGGTTTTTGAGTTATTCTTGAGTGGAACATGACTACATAATCATCCATGGCACATGTGAGATGACTCAAATTCTTGGTAAAAAATGTATCAAGGGTGCTTATAGTTAGATGCATAAATTTGTAAGGGAATCATGGTCAGTTGTTTAGGATAGTGGGAATAAGAATTGTGTTGTTTAACACAAGGAGGAATGTGTCTAGTGGTATTGTTAGTTAATATATATGTTTGTAACCATTTTAGTTTAGATGAGATTGAGATGGGTACTGAAAAAGAACCAGTAAGAGGGTTATTTAAGGGGTTCACTCTTTCATATAAAAATGGGAGTGAGTGATTTCATGACCCCTTCGGTAAATGGATCTTGATAGGTTAATTCATATGAATTTTGGTTACATGTGGTGTCCTTTTAGAATATATATCATTGTAATAGACAATGTTTTATATTCTTTAGAGCTATTGAGTTTCAAAACCTTGAGAGGTTAGGTGAATTTTAAATAGTATTTCATTCACCATAGTCCTTGACTTCCTGGGGATGATTCATGGGACTCTTGTGGGTGTTAGTGAATGATCATTATTGGGGTGTGATTATTATTGAGTTATGTCTTCCTCTTCTCTGAGTATGGTTAGATATCTGGTGAGATCGGAAAAACTCTTGAGAGCAAAGATTACTGAGATTTAGGATATGAGAAATGCCCTATTTATTTATTTGGATGGACACTGGTTGGATAATAATTGTGTTGTGGATTAGGGAATATGACTTGATAGGGTTTTTTTGGAATGGTATGATTATGTTCTGAGAATATTGACATGAAATTAATTTTAGATTCTACCAGGTTTTATGCATGGGAAACAAATGTATAAGGAAATTCATATTGTGAGGTGTACACCAATGAATATTTTAGGGTTTTACCCTTGTTTCAAGAATGTTTTGGTGAACATAAAGTTTGAAATTCCTAATAATACTAGAATATATTAAAATAGGTTTTTCTATTTGAAACTCATGTATCATTAGGTTGGTTATGTCTAGTCATTACATTTGGTAATGGATAAGGTGTGAGATTTTTAGATTGGGTGTTTTGGTTGAGTAAGATAATGATAAGGATACTCCTATGGTGGGGAGAATATTATTGATGACTTTTGGTATGATCCACATGTTGTTAGGATCATATTCTAGTTGAACTAGTAGTACGGTGATTGTGATATTGTTAAAGGTAACAATTTTCAAGCAGGTGAATTTCACCAAGTTCTTTGGTGAACACCAAATTTGGAATTCAACTCTCTTGTTTGGGTATAGTTTGTTCCTTGGATGGATAAATTGAGTATAATTTTATTATTTCTATGATAAGGAATTTCATTAGGGGTGAATTAGTTATCAATAAGATTATGGTAGTATATTTTTATAGATAAAGTATTTATCTATGGAATTCACATCATGTATCGGGTTTTACATAGGTGTGGATGTTTGGGTGTTTCTATAATGCCTCCATGAGTTAGGGTTTCATGATCTAGCTGAGTTGATGGTGAAATGGAATGAGATTTAATGTGTTCATGGGAATGGTAATATAGAATAGGACCAACATTTACTCATTCTATAATTATATATAGTGATGTGGAATTGTATAAGATGCATTATTTTGGATAAATCTATCAAATCTTGATAATCCGACTAGGGGTTTCAAGAGGTAAGACGGTGTGTACATATAGAGTGTGTGGGTAGTTTATCTTTGTTTAATTCATCTTATAATCAACAATAATTAATGGTATTGGGTTTGGATTGATAAATTAAAGTTTTGGTGACATTTATGGGTGCTTAAATTGGATGAGAATTGTTATGGTGCGTATTTCTTAATGATATTCATCATTACGGGTTGGTAACTTTTTGGTAAATTTTTGAATTTTTTGTCTTATATTAGGGGTGTTTTGATAATTAGGATTTGGATTGAATCTTTAGGAGTTGGAACATCTTTAGGAGGTGTTTTTGATATGTTCATAGGATGGGTGGTGGTGCGAAATTCAAGTGATGTAAGGGTCGGATGGTGACTGTAGCTTTTCTATAGTTACCATCAGATTCTTAGAAGTGTTGGTATAGGGTTGGAGCCTTTGGAGTTCCACTAACTGTCTGGTGGTACTCCAATGCGTGTTCAATCTCTTATTGAGTACCCAGGGATGGTTGATTGGGTAATTGGTAGGTTTTATGTTTCTTTTTATTATATAAGGGTATGGTAGTAATTTTTCCATGTTTCCCTTTTGGTTATTTAGTAGAGAGGGTCTTGGGAATGCTATTTTTTGTTATACATTCTTCCCCCTTTATCCTTATCTTCCCCCTCGAATTCCCTCTTAATGAGGGGTGTTCTAGATGTTGTTTTGGTGGCATTTATAGGTATGATATCCCACTAACTTTCTTGTTCTTATCCTTCCCAGATGTTGTCTTATTAATGGCGATTTTAGGTTAGATTTTGTATGATTATTCGACAAGATCATGGTTGAATCATTTTGAATTATGGGTCTATTCCATGAGATGAATAGAATATTTCCTAGAGGGGTGAATGCACATCATCCTCCATCATTTAAATTTAGGAATGTCATATGATAAATTTATTTGGGTTTTTGTATAATTATATTAAATTGTTGGATGGATAGACTTCAGTTGGTGAATATTTTTGTCATATAGGTGTCATGGGTACATTGTGGACCTTTCGCATGTAATCAATTATTGTTTCGGTGAGTGAACACTGTTCTTTGAGATTTTTTGGGTCATTACTATTGGTTTTAAATTGTTTAATTAATTATAACTTGTTATAATTAATTATTTTGAGATTTTAGATGTTATAGGGGATCATAGTATAGAATAATCTTTATGTCTCTTGATATGGCTATGGATGAGGATTAGTGATCATAGAAAAAAAGGTTTGTGAAGCCCCCATCCAAATTGACCACCAAGAGGGTGGGTGAGTTTGTGGTATTATTTTATGAATTCCCCTTTTAATTCAACCACTCAAACTTGTTAAATTTCTAATAAAGTCAATATATTATATCAACTTCACCTCATATGTGATGCAATATAAATATTCACCACACATATGGATTTACAAGGTTCATTATTAAATCTTTTTCCTTGTTGTGATTGGCCTTCCACCCTAATCATGAATTCCTTAATATATAAAATATTGGTTACATCATGGACCATATCATTCCAATCAACATAAAGTCTCTTTTTGTTTCGACTCCTAAGTCACACAAGAGAGTCTACAGCTTTACACTACCTACTATAATGAAATAACCCAAAGTTAGAAAGATCTATTACATCTTTAGGTTTCTTCTACACCACTCAATGTGGATCCTCCTCCATGAACAACCTAGATCAATTAGATCACCTATATAAAGTTCTTTCAATAACTTTGAGTGCTTATTGAATAGATCCAAAATTCTTGAAACTTACTCCAGATCTTAAATGATCTAGGTCTGACTATACCTTTTAAATAATTGAGTAGCTGGTCTTCTCTTTCTAGGAAATATATCCTAGATTTAGACTCTTCTACTTCTCTCTCCTTGATACAGTGATATATCAGGTTCTCAATAGTTTCACACTCATTATTTTCGAGTTCTTTCAATATTCTCTACACACATGCCTTTCTTCAGTACTTTCTATTTTTTATATTCACATAAATCATTTGAATATTATTTTTAATATTATTATGGAAACATCCTCAAGTCTCGGTCAAAATATAATATTCTCATTCAAATTAAGAAGATATATCTAGTTTAAATTCTCCTTTAAAATATATCAAAATATCAATAGAGTCTTTCTATTTAAATTTCCTAATAACTAAGGCTTTTTCCTTCTTGTTAAATATCCATGAAGACTGATTCATTTTACTCCTTCAAATTATACATGTGTGCATGGAATTATGACTTATTACTCATTTATTTTGGTGTTTCTTATGGAAAAGAATTCATAACAATATTCAAGCTTCTTCCTTGACATAGATTATAGACTTTTTATTGATCATAATATTTTAATCGATGAAAAACATTGCTAAAACATCATTTGGGAATTTTATTATAAGTATATATCCTAAATATTCCTCAAGATTTTCACTAAAATTCATCTTTGAGAAGTTTACTTCAGTATACAATTTTCTCAAAATTTGAATAAGTATGTTATTATTACGTGGATGATTATACACAAATTATTCTTACACATATAATTATTATATGGATAGTGTTTAAGAAACCTTAAAGATGATGATTACATAGCTTAGGAATACTTATAGAAACTTGACATGATTCTTAAGAATGAAAATAATTAAATGATTCTTACATAACTTTGATGATGGTTACATAGAACTTAAATGATTCTTATACAGAGTTATAATCATCCTTACACAGACACCCATACTTAGTCAAATTATCATCACTATAATTTTAATCATCTCTTTAATAATCATAGAAGCTCTTCAAACCATTCTGAGGCTTTCTAAAATACAGATAAATATTTCAAAACATCATCCAAATATTCTCCTCTCACTCGAATGATAATTCTAATTTATTTAATATCTTTATTATCATGAATGATATCCAATGTCAACTTCCTCACAATCCAACACTTTTTGGAAGGTTATATTCTCATTCATCACAATTATATATAGTAAAATCAGCATCATTATACTATTTATTTCCTATAAAGATCAACACATCAATATAAACATGAGATTGTTGCTTTGTATTGAATTTGTGCAAGTAATAGCTCCAAGATTCATCCTCAAATTCTGGATTATTTAATATGAACATACCTTCATAACTTCCCGAAAACTCATCCCAAATATAGTGACATATTCTTCAACGATAATCTTCCTTATTTATAATAAATACAATTCAATCTAATGGAAACAAAAATATCCTTCTTAGAATTTATTATAAAAAACATCAATTATTTTTATATCAATACAAATGCTTATATTTATCTTCCCTATTATTGAAAATAAATAAAAATGATTTTTATGGGCCTTCTCATCTCATTTTTCCTTATTCTATGCAGATTCTTTTCCATTTTTCATTTATAATCATAGCTTAATCCACTTTTGAGTGAAGGATGGTACCATATAATTTTCTTAGAAAACATTATTTAGTTAGTCATCTCTAATTCTACAAGGTCTATATCTGTGTAGAAAACACGAGTAATATAACCAAGGTTGTCAATTTTGTCCGTAAATAACCATACATGTAATACCAAACTATATTTCTCATTATAAGGGATACTCAAAAATAGATTTATAAAAACAAATACAACTTAAACTCAACTCAAGAAACCCATTAAAAATTTCAATTGAAAGACATATAAACTCACCATTTATCTCATGTTTTTATCAACCACCACTCCCCATTCATATGTATGATTTATAAAACAAAAACTTTTGTTGTGAGTGTGATTGAAATTCCTCACTCTCCAATTTATTAAGGCTATCTAAAAATTTACAATTTACTACAAGTAGCAATATGATAGCTACTTCCTAACTTTTTATCCCCCTCAAGGAATTCACTCAATTCCTTTTTTTAATGGTAGATTGGTTTTTCCATGAAAAAAACCTTATTATTTGTATCTTAGTAGTAGAAAAATGGTTGAGATCTTTCTCTAACCCTGTACTTTTATTTTGTTTCAAAATCAACACTTATTTTCTTATCAGCAACCTTAATATATTGATTAATCTTATTCTTATGGTGATATGTTTTCATATATGAGGAAGTGTTCTTTAAATCATAGATTAAATAAGATTCATTGTATTTTTTATTACATCATTTTTTCCTCAACATATTCTTGGTTTGGTAGAATTATCATGCAATTTGCCATTCCATGCCTAACCTGATCCCATAAATCACACAAAGTTTCTTGGATTTTCAATTCACCACCAAAATATGACTTTTAATGTGATGTATTCATCTCATTTGGTATCACTTTATTTCCTTTTTAATTATCACTAATTTTTTAAATATCTATTTTTTTCAAATATAATTAGTCTATCCAAACTATTAAGTAACTTTTCTTGACATACTCAGTCTTTTTGAAACTTTTACATGGTTTCCTGATAGGTTTATATCCTTTACTTACCTCCTAAAGTTATTTTCCTTTCACATATTAGGAAAGTTTTCTAGATAATATTATCACGAAATCTTTATATTTTTTACACTTCTTTATACATATACTATGTACTTATTCCAAAGAACCAAATATGTTTTCAATTTATAGATTTGATGAAGTTTTGGTCATAACTTTTTTCTTCTAGAAATCATCCCTCATTTACTCACTATAGCATCTCCTTGGTTCATGACTCTTCTCTGGAAATGGAATATTATATCATAAAGAGTATCATTTTTTTCATACCTCTCAAAACACCAGAAAAAATTATTGAATTGAGACCTTCAACTTTGAGCATAATGTTTTAAATAAATTTTTTTGGGCTCTCTTCCTTCAAAATGAGACTAATTATTTCTAGGGAGAAGTGATCATCTAGATATATTCATATCACCTTTTGATATGTAATAGAGACTATAATTTATCTTCTCAATATAAATAATTTTGTCCTTACTTATTTCACCTGCACTATCAGAAATAATAGATTAATTTTGACACAAAATATGTATGGATTTTTCTTCCATGCTGGAACTCTTCATTTCACCAACTTGATAATATTCTCCTTTGAACTCAATAGCTTTCGAAAAGTCATATATGATCTTACTATACTAATTTTTACATACAATAAATTTAAATTATGTTCTGGCCATCACTTCTTCTTTTCTAACAAACTTCTCTGCAAGATCACTTGTCTTCTTCTCTTAATCAGACATATTCAACTTGTTTGTCTTGATCTTATCAACATAAGTATCTTCCTTTTTTACCAATTCTTCCTTTTCTTCAACCACTTTTTTTCTCTTTCACCATATTTATCTTATCCTTTTTGAGTTGTGTAATATTCTCAAGAAATTCTTCTAACTCACAGTTTAGTTGCCACTCTAGTTTTATCATTTCTTCCTCATCCCCATAATTAGAGCTATTAAATCCTTTGGCAACATGAGAAAAGAAATTTTATTCATCATCTGGTGAAATTATTGAGTTGTGTTTATCATTATTTATAATCTTGATTATTTTTTTCTATTAAAATATTTATTTTTATTCTCACTCTTTTTCTATTTTTAAAATTTCACATCCTACTCCTATGATTCATATTCATAAACCTTCCTCCTTAGGCATTCCTTAAAAAATGACCAATGACATTTTAGTTATATCAACTTTTTGGTTTATTTTCTTTTAATTCCCACTTTAACATATTGAACCTATTTGATAGAAGAGTAAAAAAAATTAAGCCTTCATCATCCTCATGATTATCAAAGCACTTAATTATATAGCTTATTCTTCTTCTTTGACTTTTCCTTTTCTCATATCCTCAAATTTTATCTCATCGTTTGATTTATTTTGGAAAGATGGATCCTTTATAATTTCATAATCTCATATTATATTATGTAAATAATAAAATATAAAGTATTATCTATCTTATAAGGCTGATACTTTTTGATCATTACAGTATAGAAAATTCCTCATCATTATTTTAACAATGGTGGAATCATCTAACTTCTCACCAAACCCTAGGATGCTACTCACAATATAATTTTCCCTTGTAAATTAGTCCCCAATGATCGTATCATCAATTCTATTTATGTATTCAAACTTGATCCTATAAAATTTTAGTTTGGTTTTCTTAGCTTTAAAATTTCTTTCCTAACTAATTCTTCATTTATCTTAAATATCCCTAGTAGTTTGGAGTCCTATAACCTTTGTGTATATATTTTATAAAATAGACACTAAGATATAATTTTTTTATTTTTTCATAAAATTCCAAATTCCTCTTATTAGTAAAATAAATAGGACCTCTATTAGGGATGGGTGGAAAAAAATTATTTTTAGCATAACATACCTCTATGATTAGATCTGATTCCAATTGTGTTGCTCAAGTCCATTTCAACCATATAGGGGGGGTAAATTAGTGGTATTATTTTATGAATTATCCTTTTAATCGAATTTCTCAAATATTTTAAAGTTATAATACACTAGATATATTATCCTAGAATCAACTTGTACATAGAAGAATGTAAATAAGGAAAGACACACAAGTATTTATAATATTTGGTGTAAAATCATAATCTTTAATGTGATTGTTTAATCACCCCAGTAAGATATTCTACACTATATACACAAGTGGTTACACCATAGATCATTTCAATCCAATCAATATATATTCACACTTTTTTATAGATTCTAAGTCACATAAGAGAGTATGAAGGTTTAAATTTCCAAATACAATGAAATAACCCAAAGGTATAATGATATATTATTTATATCAGTTTATTATGTTCCACTTGGTATAGATCCTCCTCCACAGACAAAGCAAGATCAACTAGATTTGAAAAACATTTATTATTTTATTAATGAGAGGATGAAAGGGGTATGAATCCATCACGGAGGACTGAAAAAATGAATTCCAAGGGAATCACCCATCACAAAATTAGTACTTCTAAGGGGAGGGACTCAAGGGTAAATAATTCCTTGAGGAGGTCCTGAGAAGCTTTGTATTCAAGAAATCCAGCAACACAGTTACCTTCACACCATGTATGGAGGAGATCTATTTCATTGAAAATGTGAGTCTTTAATTTTCAGATCATGTAGGTAATGTACCATGGGGTGGTAGAGGGTTATTTAAGAGAGATATAGATTATTTTAGAATCAGTTTCCATGGTGTCTAGAGTGATCTTACTTGAGTGGAAAAACTCCAGACCATTAAGAAAGGCCATATCTTCAAGAACTCTGATAACTGATTGAATATATCTACTAGTCTTGAGAGTCACTCAATACATTGAATGATCTGGGTCTTTATCTACCTTCTAAATAATCTAGCAGTGGATATTCTCCTCCTATGAAATATCTCCTAACTTCAAACTCTTCTTCTTCTCTCTTCTTGATATAGTGATTTATTAGGTTCTCAATATTATTGCACTCTATATTTTTTATTTCTCTCACTATTTACTACACACACACTTTTCTTCAATGTATTCTATGTTTTATATTCATAGATTCATGAGATTGTTATTTTCTATATTATTATAGAAACTTCCTTGATTCTCAGTCAATAGATAATCTTTGCATTCAAATCTAGAAGATTTTTCTTGTTTTGAATTCTCTTTTTAATTCTCTCTAAATCTTAATTGAGTCTTCCCATTTAAATTACTTAAAGACTCAAGAATATTTATTTATTTTTAAACATCCATGAGTACCATTGAATTTTACTCATTTTAATTATCCCAGTGTGCATGGAACTGTCATGTGGAACCTATTACTTTTTATTTTTCTTATAGAATGGAACTCATCTCAGTATCTCATCATTTTTCTCGACTTAGATTATGATAAGTTTATTGATCATAATATTTGAATCCTTGAGAACATCACAACAACATCATCTGATTATTTTATTTATAATATTTATCTTTAATATTCCTTATATTTTTCATTGAAATTAATCCTAAAGATGTTTTATTTGGTCTATAGTTTACTCAAAATTAGACTAAGTACATGATTCTTTTGATGATGATGCTTACATAGATGATGCTTATGCAGCCTCAAGGATGATGATTATTTATCCCATTTATTCTTGTGGGAAATCAACACAATTATTAAATTGATTAAATCATTATTATGTGGAACATAAATGATTCTTACACATATTTTTTGATTCTTACACATTAATTAAATGATACATACACATAGGAATAATCATCCTCACACATACTTCCAGACATAGCCAAATTTTCAACATTGAAATTCTATGTTTCTATCCAATCATCCCAGAAGCCCTTAAAATAATTATAAGGATTTATCAAATGATCATAACCATCTAAAAATATTATTCAAATATTATCTTCTTATTCATATGATATTTACACTTTCTTTAACACCCTCCTTATCATGAATGACATCTAATGTCAACTTTCTCACTCTCCAACACTAGGTGGAATCATAATAACTCATTTACCACAATTATAGATAGTAAAGTCATAATCAGTATAGTATTTTTTCCCCATAAATATTAGAAAATAAATCTACACATGATATTGTTTCTTTGTCTTGAATCTATACAAGTAATAAATTCAAGCTACAGCCTCAAATCCTTTACATCTTAATATGGAACCACCTTCATCACTTCTCCAAAACTCATCCAATACATATTGAAATATTATTCATCACCAAGCTTCCTTATTAACAAAAAATATAATTCAATCTAATGGGAACGATAAGATTAACTCTGTGAATTTGGTTGGTGGTCCCTATGATGCTTAATCATATTCTTATTAATATATTGATGTTCACACCAAAATGAGGGATTTAGGTTTGGGTAATTTAGAGAGGGATCAAGAGTGCCCTAAGTGGTAATTTTAGTGTTATATAAACTCTTAGAGTTAGATAGAGTGTTCCATTTCATTTTGAGTGATCAAAAATCACTCAAAAACATCACTATAGGCAGTAAAGGATGATAGCTTGATATATGAGGGGCTCAAAATAGGCCTTATGTATTAGGTTTAGTTTTAGATAAACTACGTTGAATTTCTACTGTAACACCTTAACCTAAATCACCCAGTCTAGGTTAGAGTTCCACATGAACTCTTGCACACCTCCTCATATGAATGATATTGATGACTAACAGAAAGGTTCTGAACAGTGTAGTGGGGAGACTATACCCTCGGTATCAATATCCATACACAAGATTCATAATAATAAAATAATACAGAAACCCAAAAATTCCCAACATAACTAAATAATAATAAAATTTGTATCATATGTCATGTTAGGTATCATAGAGATAAACATATTAAATAACCATGGACCTCTAATGTGGCAGGTCAAACTAGAGTATAAGAAAGAAACATGAAACTAAATAAATACATTGTAGAATCACTCCCTAGTATGTTCTGGTACTAACTCTAAACACCAATCTTTGTCTCCACAACTCCTTGTCACTGGGTTTTTTCCCTTTCCTAGACCCTTGGTCATGAATTCTGCATGTGCATCAAGATAATCATGCAGGGTGTAAGTATAAACCTAATAAGACACACTCATTATGTTATTAACATAAGTTCACATGTATATAAATTGTATTTTATAAATAATAAATTAAATATACATACATCAATTAGTCAAGTGTCAGTTCATCATATGCTAACCAAGCTTCCATAAATCCCAACCATACTTGCTTTGACACTATGCTAAAGGAATAGTCATAACTGATAGTCACATGACTCAAATTGTGCAATGATGACATAAATGTCCCATCTCACTAAACTATCATATTTTATTATTTTTTCTCCCATGAATAAATAACCATGTCCACCTATAAGGTATAGCCTTACCCCACCTCTAAGGAGCAGTCACTTATCTTATCCAACCATCCATAGTTGCATGGTTGTCATATTCCCATGATGATAAGAACGCTTGGAACCTGTTGACCCTAATAATTACCTCAATGTAGCAGTTTCAATCCCCCACTATCTCAATGTGTACATATATGACTCATACCATCAATACATCATACATCTCACCCTGACTCGTACCATGGGTCCAACGATCACCACACCCTTACTCATACCATCAGCTCAGTGTGCACTGCATTCTGACTCATGGATATCTACCTCTTCGCATTTCCAATCACCATCCAAAAGTTATTACATATTTTGACACTCACCATCATGTTATCTCAGAGCCTACATCCTATATTCCAATACTTATTATCCCACTCTATGGATTCAACCATCTCCCATGTGTAACATGTTATTCTAATAACAGTAGAAATGTCCCCACATGCTATGTAGAAATGATAACACATATGTCTCATGATTTACACACACACACAAGTATCGCATAATACATAAGATTTATCATGGGTTATGAATGTACACATAATAAAATCATGTTAAATAACTACATAGAAAAGATTTCCTACCTCAATGCATTGATTCCAAATGATATTATCCAATAAGAGACATCAAAAAAATCAAGAATAACTACAAGGGATCCCTATAAAAAATCCCAATTCATCAAAAATAATATTTTTTAATAATATTCTATAAGAAGGACACGATACGCTATTGAATTTTATTAGGCTTACCCATTAAAATCTGTCACCAATGGTAGATCTTGATCTGTTTGAGAGAGAGGAAAGGATTATCAATAGATCCAAACTTCAATCCTTCAACGATATAAGAAATATCTATTATATCACTTAGTAATAAAAATATATGGCCATATCATACCATATCTATGATTAATACCAACAGAAAGAGGAAATATCTAGTGAGATCAAGAATAATGGAGAACAACCATCACATAACTTGAATTACTACGTCCCAAATCCTCTAGAATCACTAGAATTGGAATTTTAAGGGAATTTTATTACCAAAAATCACCACTGAAGTCCCTATATTTAAGTTTTCTAGGTGTATGAGGAATAATGAGAAGTTTTATAGAGTTTTCATGTTTAAAATATAATTTTCAGGTTAACTTAAAATCTACATATGGTTTGGTTTCATGATTTACTAAACCATTAACTAATTATGCAAGGATTACTGCATCTTTTGGGAACTCACACGGTTTATCCATAAGTTTTCGTAAACTATGTGCTAACTGTGATTTTTTACTCTATCCTGAGTTACATAGTTTTCCCGGGAATGTAACATGGTTAACTCAAATTATGTTCCACCCACTAACCTTATCCAACAACCCACACAGTTTTCTAGGGATTACCATATGGTTTCCCATAACTATGTTCAAACCATTAGTAACCCCTTTATATTTTAATGAAATATATTTTAGAACAATTTTATTTCTTTGATAGCTTGCATTGAACATAATTTCGTGTTTATATGAACCAAAAAATATTATATAACTATTATAAACTATCCATTAAATTATAGGGAAGATATAAAAAACTAAATTATGAAATAAATTTATGGGTAGGTTCTTAGAAAAATAATAACATAATTTTTAGTAAAGTTTCATTATTCTTCAAAAAAAATACATTTTAAAAAAAAATGAGTTTTCCTTATTTTTATGAGTTAATATTCATTTAAAGAAGTTATATAAAATTTATTTTAAAAAATAAATTTCATTTTTGAATTGATAATGTAAAAATTATCTTAAATTTTTTTTTCTAAAAACATTTTATTTCATGGAAAACTGAAAATACTTATTTTTATAGAAAGTTGTATTTTATTTTAAAGTATTCACAAGGTCAAATTATTTTTTGGACTAGTTTTATATTTTCACTAGTTAATTTTGATTTAAAATAATACAATTATGTTTTTTAAAAGGATTTTATTCATTAATTTATTATAAAAAAAGTATGTTTAAAAAGGGTGTTTTTTTGAAAAACTGTTTTTCGTGGGGCTTTTTCAGTTTTATTTTAAATTAAATTTAGAAAATTCTATGTTTTGAATTTTTAAAAATGCATTACATATTTGGATTTATAAGTTCCAAATTTATTAAATATTTTCCTTTCATTTTTTCCAATATGAATAGAAACCTTGGTAAATTTTGTTACCACAATAAAGGAAAAATTGGGTAATTTAGGGTAAAAATAAAATGATAAGGACTATAAAATGACCCTAACACTTGATTAGATTTTATTTTATGAAGTTAATTCAAAAAATAACACCTAATAATCTAAATTTAGTTGTTTAATGGACACCTTTCTATGAAAATTAATTATATATTATTTAAATCAAAGAAAGTTACAAAATGTCACTTTCTTTATCATAAATATCTCTTATGTGTCCACATGGGAAAAAAGGTAGGTTATGAATTAATGTAAGTTTATATTTGTAACTTAATAAAAAAATAATTATATAAATTTATTTATGACTTTTGGGGCCATATTGATGAGATTATGATGTTTATAATATTTTAATTAATAAAAAGAGAAAGATGTCACATTCATATTTTAAATACTGTAAAATTTTTAATATTGGATTATTTTGAATATATATTTGACTATAAATATTATTTTTAAATATAAATTATTTATCTAAATCATGGTATTTTATTTTTAATTTTTAGAGAATAAATATATACCTTAAATAATTACACAACAATGATGCAGTAATTATTCAATTAATGAAAATATCAAATAAATGATATCAAAAATATTAAAATAAATAAAATTTGAATTAATCAAATTGCTACATGAATTTTATATATTATTATTAAATGTTATGGGTTTATTAAATAATTTTTTTGACGTTATCTTTCTTTATTTATTTTCTTAAATTGAGTGTAATGAATAGTGTCAACATCGACACTAATGTTATTTTATCAAAATAATATTCTATTAAATTATTCTAAAAATCATAAAAAAATTAAAAATTAAAAATTATTATTATATGGTCTAACATTTCATAAATATTTCATTTATGGTTCAATTTACATCACATAAGTAATAATTACAACTTTTTAATATAAAAAAATATGTTACTATAGTTAAAATTAAAATAGGTTAACTAAGGGTTAGTCAAAATGATAAGATTTAAAATAGTACAAAAAATTGTATAAAATATATTGTTTGAAAATATTTCAACCTTATATTAACTTATCTTATAATATATGGAAATTTTGTGTCATGTGGATAGAAAATGAAATTATTATTATCTAATCTTTTGAGAAATTTCTACAGTGTCCCTCACCTCAATTATAAAAGGGAAACTCCTTCCTCACTTATTCACACCACATTGAGCCTCCTATATTGACTATACTCTACCAAATAATCTTATCCACTTTTATATTAACATTATATATGTTCTTTTCTTCTCAAAATACAACCCTACATCCATTTAGAGGAGATCCAAAGGGGACATTTCGAAGAAGAGGTGATCGCTCTAACTGATCACCTTGTTTTTAAACTCTTACTTACCTTCTATAAATCTATGATGTTGATCATAAAAAAAAGTTCAAAATCCTCAATATTCTGAAGTGATATTTTGATTATTAAAATATAATTATACACTATTTTTCTGATCAAACAATAAGTGAAAGTATCGCTTGTACGTATATACATCTTACCATCTCCACATAGCGATACAATTCATTTTTTCATCACCATATTATATATATGGGTGTTATGATTGTATTAGTGATTATATATGATATTTATAATATAAATATTCCTCAATAATGATAATATTATGTCTAACTTATCATCATCTTTTGATAAATTATAATTCCGCTTGTGTGTATGTATCGATTAACATATCCACGATGCGAAGTGATTCATTTTCACTTATATTTCACATAGATGGAAATAAGGATTCTAAAGACTCATATTTTCAACCTGGTTTTATTTTAAAAAAATTTCTGAAAAAAATCTAAGACCAAGCGCTGAGATGGAATTTGATTATGATGCATAGTGTGCCTAGAATGGTCTTTCAAAAAATATTAAGTTTTTAAATAGCGTGCATGAGAAAGTTTCCTGAAAAAGTGGAATAACTCTTAAATGATTTCTTAGATCAGAAATTCGAGTTCACCATTGTATTCATGATGGAGGGTTTACCCTAGGTGCGACTTAACTTCAGTTGGCATGGGCCTCCAGTGAGAAAACACAAAAATAGAAAACCCATAAATAAAATTATTAAATAAAATTATTTTGTTGTTCAAATCCTTGTAACTCATGAATGGTGATTCAGATTAAAAATCCATGACCACTGATGAGCTCGTGAGGCTGTTATTTCATTAGGTGAATCCTAACATTGTCCGGCATGGGCCAACTATGGAATGATGTTTTTGGGACAATACCATAAATAAAATAATTAAATAAATATTATTTTATTTTCAAATCCTATAAATCATAAACGGTAACTTGTCTTGGAAATGTGAGAGTATCGTTTATCTCTTAATGGAGTTCTTTCATTAGCTGGAGACTAATCTTGACCGGTACATGTCAAGTGTAAAAGTTAATTTTTTGGTGTTTTAAATAAAAATAAAATAAACATGAGAAAGTTTATTTTATTCAAAAATGTTTCGATGCAATGCAAAGTTGAGCCAACTATTTCATTTCATAAATGAAACAACGTAATGATGCTATAACTCAAGCATAATAGAAACACTATTTCATTTTATAAATGAAATAGCTTAATGATGTGGAAACTCAGTGTAACAGAAATGATGAAAGGTGTTTCCTCCATTAAGTTGATTAACAGAGATACGAGATCAAGTGAGGATCCTGGAGTTTTCTCTAAAGCCTTAGAGAGAATTTGTTGGTGAATGACGAGCAGTGAAGAACGACAAACAATGACGGATCAACGAACAGATTTAGATCAGACATAGGCGAATTGATGAAAGACAATTGTCGGGTTCACCCTTAGTCAGCGATCGATCCAAACCCAAGTAGAGGTTTATTTCTAATTATTACCTTTCCTCATTCTTCTCTTATAAAAAACAAACATAGATAAACTCACTAATAAGTTGATCTGCGGGTTGATCGTTCTTCTAGATTTGGGAACTCTATTGTGGGAAATTAAGAAATGGGATTATAATGTAGTAATTTTTCAAAGTTCTTCCCATTTTACTAACACAACGAACGAAGGCTAATGAACAAGACCAATTTTTTTCCCTTTGGTGTTTTTGGTGATTTCTCTCCCTCCTTGCGTTCTTCACCGATGGACCCCCATGGTCGCATCAGATACTTGTCGGGAGGTTCCGAACATGGTCAGACCATCAGACCGATGGAAAGAAAGATTAGATAATATGACAGTGGAGGCGGCATCTAGAGGATCATAGCTGGACTTGCAGATCAAAAAATAGACCACCAGAGTGAGACCGGTAGCCCACAGAAGCACCTGTCGGTGCTCTAGTGGCTGTGTGTGGGAGGCAGCGCGCACCGACAGCGCGCTGCGGTGGAGAATGACGCATATGGAATCCACTATGGGTGATTATCAGAGGTCACTAGTAGGCATTGGTTTGGTGGACGTGGCTGGAGGCCCCGGTCCAGATGGACCGTGGGTGGGACGTGACACCCATTGTGTCCCAGGTGGAGAAGATCGGCCCACTTCAGTGGTGATGGGCCACTGCAGAAGGCTGGGCCCAAAAGGCCGGGTCGACTCACCAAGTCAGGTTGGACCCAAGTCGGGTTATGGGAGCCCAGTTGGGTCGGCAGACTGCAGGAAAATTCAGCGGTCCCCAGGCTGGGTTAGGTTGGTCTGACCGAGTTGGAATGGATCCAAACCCAACCAATCCCTTTTTACTAAAAGACTCATAACACCCAAATCGCATGTCTGATTGATGATCTGTTTATCACATTGGTACCCTCATGATGAGGTGGTACTTTTGATATGCTCTAAATGGGTTTTCGTGGAGGTTGAGATAAGACTGATGGCTTGAGGAGAAGATTCTCTTGGAATCAAGCTTGTTACGAGCATGAATCATGCGGCTAGCTATGATGAGAAGACTTTGAAGAGCGATTCTTGGTTTCCCTATAGTCCTAAGTGATGATCGGGTCTAGGTTCCTCATAAGGCCTAAGAAAGGAGTGTATCTTGGTGCCCCACCATGCCTAAGTGACTCATCGGGGATGAGTGTCTCAATAGTACAAGGTGTTAAACGTTTACAATTGATAATATTGCTTTTCATACTTTAGATTTATACCTATGTGAGCTGACTCTGGTGACTCTTTTGACTGTACTTATTAGAGGCTACACTTCATGTACATCTTTGGTAGTCTACTTTGTGTATTTATTTGTGGTATACCATTGTGTTTTGGGGTCCCTACTGAGTATTGTTTTACTCACCATTGCACAGGATTCGCCCACACATATCATGTCTTGTGCAGACAATCGACGCTCTGACAGAGTCCTCAGTGGACCAAGGCTAGGGTTTCTTAGAGTGAATCGACAGAAAATATGTTCTTCTTTGTCTTCATACATCTATTTATGTACCTACCCTTTAGGTATGGTTTTCTATAGAGGAGTTCCAAAGACTTGTACTTGTACTTTTTTTGTTTTGGTTTGTCTTTTTTTCTATCCCTATTTACCTTCAGTTTTCTATTGTCGTAACTTATGTTTGTTTACTTCGTGTATTCACCTTCCAACATCTATGGCTTCGAGTTGTGTGCATGTGTACAGGTACTTAGGAAAATTTCTCCCATTTTTTTGCGATATTCCTACTTGGTGCTAGTCGTCATTCCCTGGATTATGGCATGCGGGCTTGGGGTAGTCACATCACGGGCCCCAAGGGATGGGTTCTAATAGAATGGTATCATAGGAAGTTATATCTTCCTTAAGAACCCGAAGTCTATGATTTTGGTTTTGGGAAATAGTGTTAAGTGTTTTGATTTTGAATTTCAGGCCAAGGAATCCATTATTGGTGTGGAAACCAACGTATCCATACAGCAGGACCCTGAATTCTTCTTTTCAACTCAGTACATGAAAACACTAGTTGTAGGGAAAAATGATGGTACAAGAATAATATAGGATTGGGTTGATTTTTCCATGTCCTTCTTGATTCATCTCACTAGGTATACTCTATTGATTGTGGTACATCTTGTTTTATTTCAAGATGCTTCCACATGGATAGGCAGCCCGGATTCCACTGCATGATCATGATGATGATTTTTGGGGTGAAGATATGGGTACAAGGGTTCATACCAAAGAAAACACCACGGGGTGGTGTACTATATATAACACCACTTGTGGAGTAGCACATGGTACTCATAGTACTAGTGGATGAGATACACAGGTTGAGCACACTTCATGAGTTTCAGCGATAGATACCCCTCATGTTTTGAGGCGAGCCTAACTCATAGGAGACTAAGGACTAGCATGAGGTGGTGATAGATTTTTCTGTTTGGTCAGGAAACCATTTGATCATATGAAGGTTCTGGCGGTGAGCCTTCTACGTGGCTCAGTAGGGCGATGGTGAGATTTACATTACCCATTCTTACAATGAGGTAACTCTTCCATGGATAGAGTTTGAGAACCTTTCTCGGAGAAGGGGCTCTCACCATTAATTCTAAGGTCTATCTGTTCCCAAGATTTTCTACAACTTTAGTAGGTTGACATGTTGGTAGCTAAGTATTCATTGAGGCATACCAAACTTTCTAGGTACTTAATGAATAGGATATGACTAGTACTTCCTGTCTTGGACCTCTAATAAAGGTGTGTTTAGGTGCAACCAAGACAGTGTTATTCCTCTTTGCACTCTTACTTATGCTAAGGTGATAGGGATAACATTTTTAGTTGAAAGTCCCTTGGCTGAGCATATACAACCAGTATATGTCAATAGTGGGAAAGTAGGAATCTGACATCAGTCTCAGATACTTGGACATGTGAGACATTCTGAGAAGAGGTCCCAAGACATGGGATCTATAGCTTAGGGCTCATAGCGTGAGTCCATTCATCCTATGAAGTGTTAATTATTTTAAAAATATGGTATGGGACATCTCACTAGAGATTTTACAGCCCATCATGATGATATTGAAATAGTGGATGGGCCACTGGGTTATAGATAGTGACAGGAATAGATGAATCTACATGGTGTCAGATGTGGTAGAGGAGTTAGTAGAACATAAGGAGGTGTTATACATTTCGAAATGTTACCACCACCACCCCCACATGGTCCACACCAGGATTAGGGAATTGGAGGAAAAGGGAAGGGTTAGCTTCATGTGGTCAATTAATATTACCCAAGGGATCTAGGAATGATTCTTGTTATTTTATGTGTCTATTATTAGTTTTTGTATTAATAGGCATAGGTTTTAATCATTCCTTCATATCATGAATCTTGTTCAATACCTAGACTTTCTAGTTAAACCGTTGACTTGGCCCTTACTTCTGGAGATACATGTGGGAGGATACTTGATAATCACACTTATAATGATGGTGTTATCTGAACCTTGAGGTGAGAGTTTCAATTGGAACCTCTTGGTGGCTCCATCAATGCTTTATGACATTATTTTGGGTATGGACTGTTCATCCACAGTTCATGCTCAGATTTACTATTTTAGGAAAAAGGATGCAGTATGAATGAAGTGATGGAATTGGGTTTTCCTTGGTCAGATAAAAAGGAAACCCAAGAAGAACATGATAGACTCATGAATCTTAGGGTGTAACCAATCACTCTTTAGTTGGTTAGCATGACCCTCGGTGTAGTGGATGAGACGAGTCCTTAGTTTCCTGTAGTGGTGGAAGAGTACGAGGACATCTTTCTGGAAGATTCTCTAGGACTACCTCCTCATTGGGAGGTAGACTTATACATTGACCTATATCCTGGAACAATAGCATTATCTACACTATCATATCAAATTTCTCCCACAAATCTTCATGAATTGACGGTACAGTTAGAGGACTTGCAGAGGAAGGGCTTTGTGAGACCTAGTGTTTCACCATGGGTATCCCCATTATTGTTTTCCAAGAAGGCATACAGAGGCTTAAGGTTATGTGTGGAAATCAGGTGCCTCAATTAGGTGACCATGAAGAATAAGTATCCACTACCAAGGATCACTGATCTCTTCGATCAACTGAAGGGAGTGAGATGGTTCTCATCAGTTGAGACCCCATGAGAAGAACTATGAGACCCATGACCTTGAGTTAGCATCGGTAGTCTTTTCATTGAATATTTTGCAGAACTACCTTATGGTAGAACAATTTACCATCTACTCTAATCACAAGAGTCTTAAGTATATCTTATCTCATAAGGGTTTGAACTTGAGGAAAAGACAATAGCTGGAGTTCCTTCATTATTATTACTTTGAAGCATCTTCTACTCTTGGTAAGGGAAACGTGGTAGTATATGCTCTCAGAAAGATATCTAGTTCATAGTTTTTGAATGAAAAAATGGTTTAGTTGGCCTTGTTATAGTTATCCTTCATGGATATAGATGATGCAGCCTACCTTCAATCAGTGGTTGTTACCCCTCCACTCTTAAAGTGAGTCAAGGAGGCACAACTTGATGATATCAACTGTGAGTCTGTAAGTTCTCAGTTGTCCATAGGGAATACCCATGATGGATATTCTAAAGTTGGGGAGAACGTCATTCCTTTAAGAGGATGCACAGTGGTATCAGTGGATTCGTAGAGTGACGAGACGCATTGGGATATGCATGTGGGTGTCAAGGTAGACACCGGGGATGATGGAACAGGTTTAAGATAGGCTTACATGTTGATATAAATATTGAGTGCTTATTTAATTAGTTTTGTGGTTTGTCAACACACTATTTCGAGCCCCTATGCTTGTAAGGGGTTACTCCTTTCTTCCTTAGGGTTCCAAGAAAGGAGTGAGAAATGATATCGATGGACTTCGAGATGGGTGTATCATGTACGTATAGGGTATATGGTACCATGTGGGTGATCATTGACCGACTAACCATGTTGGTTGCTTTTTAGCTATTTGGGAATAGAGTATCTTGGAGAGCTTGGGACTCCTCTATGTGGAGGATATATTTTGACTTCACAGAGTCTCAACAACGATAGTCTCGGATCGAGATGTACGCTTTACATCTCAGTTGTGGAAGGGATTGTAGAAGGCATTGGGGACTGAGTTGTGCTTGAGCATAGCTTTCCCCCACAGACAGACGGCTAGATGGAGTGTACCATTCAAGTCCTATGGGACATTCTACGTTCTTACATCCTCATTTTGGATGCAGTTGGGAGGATCACCTGCCTCTGGTGGAGTTTTTGTATAACAACAACTACCACTCCACAATCGGTATGGCACCATTTGAGGCCCTGTACAAGTGACCCTAAAGGTTGCCACTTTGCTGGACTGACCCTAGAGAGTCAGTTCTCATGGGCCCAAAGTTGGTGTAGTCTAATACAGAGAAGGTTCAAGACATCCAGGAGTGGATAAAGATTGCATAGAGCTATCAGATGTCCTATGATGATAGGTGAAAAATACCCTTGGAGTTTGATGAGGGAGGCCATGTGTTCCATTGGGTCTATCCTCAATGTGGGATACAATGATTTTGTTGTGGTGGATGGTTATCTCTAAGGTTCATTGTATCTTTTTTGATATTTCATAGAGTGGGAGAGGTAGAATACCTCTTGGCTCTACCTCCACATTTAGAGTGGGTGCATGGCATCATCTATGTATCCCAGATGAGGAGATACCTACACAACTCATCACACGTCGTTGACTGGGGTGAGTTTGATGTTGACAACAGGGAAACTTTTGTAGAGTTTCCAGTGGAGATCGAGGATCAACAGCAGAGGACCCATTGTGTGAGATTGATTCCTTTAGTGTGTATTGAGTAGAAGAATAATAATCTCCAGGAGAACATGTGGGAGTGGAAGGCTAGGGTTCATGCTCGTACCCCCATCTGTTTGAGAATCCCTTAGTTTCACTTTCGAGGACATAAAGACATAAGTTTGGGAGAATGTAATGACTTAGATTTTCAATCCAGTTTTATTTTATGAAAATTTCTAGGAAAATTACAAGACTAGATGCTGAAACTACATGAGATTCTAAGGCTCGGTCAGCCCAGATTGGTCTGCTGAAGAATGTGAAGTTTTTAAATAGAGTCTATGATCATTTTTCCTGAAAAAGTTGAATAACTCTTAAGCAGGTACCCGAATCAAAAATCTCAAGGATCAGTTTTATTCAGGATGGTGGCTTTACCCTATATGCGACTTAACATTAGTTGTAATGGGACTCCAATGAAAAAACAAAAACTGTAAATAAAATAATTAAATAAACACTATTTTGTTTTTAAATCCTATAACTCATAAATAGAAAATCGGGTAGGGAATATTAGAGTACCATTGAGCTCGTGAGGGTGTGATTTCTTTAGGCAAGGCCTAAACTTGACCAGCACGGGTGGAGGGTAAAAGTTTGTTTTTGGGAATTTTAATGAAAAATAAAATAAACTTAAGAAAGTTTATTTTATGCAAAAATGTTTTACTGCAATGTAATGTTGAGCCAGCTGTCTCATTTCATAATTGAAACAGTGTAACAATGCTACAACTCAAGCGTAACAGAAACGCTATTTCATTTAATAAATGAAACAGCGTAACGATATGGTGACTCAGCATAAGAGAAATTTTGAAACATGTTTGCTCTACTAAATTGATTAATATGGATATAAGATTAGGTTAGGATATTTTAGTTTTCTATGAAGCCTTGGAGGAAATTATTTGGCGAACGATGAGTGGTGATGAATGACGAATGACAAAGGATCAACAAATGGATTAGGATCATATGCTAGCAGATTGACGAATAATGAATATAGGATTCACCCTTCATCAGTGATCAATCCAAACCCAGGTAGGGGTTTATTTTTAAGTGATTAGTTTTTCCTATTCTTCCCTTATAAATAATGAATGTGAATCAACTCCCAAACAAGTTGATCCACTGGTCGATCATTCTTGCAGGTTTGGGAATTATATAGAAGGGATTAAAGAATGGGGATTATAATATAGTAATTGTTAGAATTTATTCCCCTTTTAATTACACAATGAATGAGGTCCAATGAACAAGGTCGGCGTTCATTTCCTTGGGTTTTCATTGTGATCTCTCTCCCTCCTTGTGTTCTTCGTCGACGGACCCCCGTGGTCATGTCTGATTCTTGTTGTGAGGTTCTGAATGTGGTCAGACCCTAGATCAATGGAAATACTAGTTAGATAACACGGTAGTGGAGGCAGAAATATGAGGATCACAACGGGACTTGCAGATCAGAAAACAGACCAATGAAGTGAGTCTAGTGGCTCACAGAAGCACCAGCCGATGCACTGGCACCAGGGGCGGCACGTGGCGGTGGCCATGTGTGGGAGGCGACCATGTGTGGGAGGCAGCCACATGAGGGAGTCAAACCAAGACATCCACTATAAGAAGTGATCATAGGTTTTTGGTAAGCGGCTGAAGGCGGTTTGGTGGATGTGGTCGGCGATGGTTCGACAGACGCAGCTGGAGAGCCATGTCACGTGGCTGGAGGCTGTGGTCCAGCTGGACCACAGTGTTGACCTGCAGCAAAAACTGCGGGTGGGATATGACACCCACCATGTATTTGGCAGGGAAGATATGCCCACTCCTACGGGCCAAGTTGGTCTAGTGGGTTTGGCCCCGCTCCTCGGGTCGGGCTAGTGCAACGGGTCGGTCTGCCGGAGCGGGCCGGGTCAGACCCAGCCAGTCCGGGATGGGCCCAGAAGGCTTGGTTGGGTTGGACCCATGTCAGGTCAGTGGACCCAGGTTAGGTCGGTGGACCCCAGGCTTGGTCGGGTCGGAATAGACCCAGACCCAATCAATGCCTTTTTACTAAAAGACTCATAACTTCCCAACCGTACGTCCAATTAATGATCCATTTACAGATTTGGGAGCCTCGTGATGAGGCGGTACTTTTGATATGCTCTAAGTGGTTTTTTATTGAATTTTAGATATGACCGATGGCCTGAGGAGTAGATTATTTTTTAATCAAGAGATCTATGGGCAAGAACCATGCGGCTGGCTATGATAAGAAGATTAAGACGAGAAGACTACGACGAGCGGGTCTATGTTCCCCAGTAGGCATAAGTGATGAGCAGGTCTAGGTTCCCCAGTAGGCCTAAGTGACTCATCAAGGATGAGTGTCTCAACAGTACAAGGTGTTAAACATTTACGACTGATAGTATTTCTTTTCATACTTCAGATTTATACCTATGTGAGATGACTCTAGTGACTCTCTTGATTGTACTTATTAGAGGATACACTTCATGTACCTATTTGGTAGTCTGCTTTGTGTATTGATATGTGGTATAACTTTGTGGTTTGGGGTTCATATTGAGTATTTTTTTACTTACCCCTGTATGGGCTTCACCCACATATTTCATGTCATGTGCTGATGATCAACGCTTTGATGGAGTTCTCAGTAGACCAGGACCAGGTGGTGCTTAGAGTGACCTGACAGTTGATATGTACTTCTGCAGCTTCAGATAGCTATTTCTATAACTACCCTTCATGTATGTTTTTATACAGAGGAGTTTTAAAGACTTTTATTTTCACTTTTTTGTTTCAGTTGGAGTAGTATCCTGGCCTCATTTACCTTTAGTTTTCTACTATTGTACCTTGTGTTTTTTTACTCAGTGTATTCACCTTCCTATATCCGTGTCTTCGAGTTGTGTGTGTGTGTGTGTCTAGGTACTTAGGTAAATTCCTCCCATTTTTTGGGATATGCCTACTCGGCGCTAGTTTCCATCCCCTAGCCTATGGGAGGTGGGCATGGGGTAGTCACGACACATGCCCTAGGGGGTGGGTCATAACAAGGATGATTTGTAAGAACATATATGACATATATAACATAATAATTATTATTTAAAGGTTTATTATTATTTACCTTTGTTTCATTTCATTGAATGAAAAATGGAAATAGTGTTCATGCGTACATACGACCTACCGTCTCTATGAACTGTGTAATTTATTTTTCTATATCTACTCTTTATGAATGATAATATATATATATATAATGAATATATATGAAGTTTATACCATGATTAAAATGATTTAAATTATTATAACAAGATAAAAGTTTAAGTACCCAGACTTCCAAACCAAAAAATTTGTGGAAAATGAAGCAGTTATCACCCAAAACAATGATTTTAATAAAAATAATTATTTATAAATGGGTGATGAGATGATATAAATAAACAATACATGGCATTATAAGGTTATAAAATAAATTTATAATAAATACATATTTATTATACATGAGTTTTTAATGTGATAAAATAAATAAAATACTTAAGGTAATGTAACTCTTAACTCAATTTTTGATTCCTTCAGTTGAACTACTATTTTTTTGATTATTTTACTCTACAATTATGTGTGAAATTACTATTTTTTATCTATTTTTTGACTATTTTTATGTTAATTTATAAAAAAATACACATAATTGATTCATTTAATTAATTCTCACTTCAATGATATGATATTTTTAAGGTTTTATTTCACAATCTCATCAATATTCTAAATTGTTTCACTTTAAGTCTCCATTAGGGAATATTTTTCTTCCATGTCCATGTTTTATAAAATTGTTTCCAAAAATGTTTTTAATATTATATTATTATTATTTAAATTCATTTTTTCTCATGTTTTCCTTTTTACAAAAATCTTTGAAAAGAATTTTTTTTCTGAACAAGTCTTATTGTGACTTTTCTGACAAAAATATATAGAAGGAAGCTTTTTTACTTATACATAATGAGTGTATTTTCCTGCACTCATGACACCTTCATGTATTGAAGAATAATTTACAATTTTAAAAGGTTCTTTCAAAGAAAATTTTTTCCTTTATAATTGTGTATCATTTTAAAACAAATAATGATTTCAAAAATGGAAAAGATAGTTTCCTCAAGAATTATTTCAAGTGATCTTTCTGAACCATTTCCCTTATATGATAAAATTATTTAATGTTAATTATGTATTAAAGGGTTTATTATTTATTGGTATTATCCTTATTCATTATATGTTTGTTTTATGTTTATGATGGAATAATGTTTATGAATACAGTTACTTTTCAATGAGGTGTGTTATGATGAAATGTTTATGGAAGCCATTTCTTTTCATGATTTCTAATATGGTGAATTATTTATGTTCTTGTGGAACATGTATGTATAATTTTCTTTATGTAATGTGTGGAACCTATATATCACTCAAATGAATTGGGTAAATATGGATAACACTTTAGGTAAATATGTTATCCATGAACCTGAATTCATGTTCATAGTTATATGTCTAGACCTAGTTTTCATGTCAATAATTTTATACATAGACCTAGGTTTCATGTCCATAAGTTTAATTGTGGACTTGTATTTTATGTTCATAAGTTTATGAAAGGTCCTAATTTCATGTCCTTAACTTAATGAGCGAACTTATTTCTATTTATACATGTTCACAAAGTTATAAGTTTATGTGTTTTCCACAATTACATGTTTTATGAGAATGTTATTTTCTCATGAATCATATTATTTTATGATTTATATCTTATGAACATAAAATATTTATTCCTTGAATCAATATTATGATATTTGTTATGGAGGTTATTATTTTCAAATGTTATGTTCATGTTTTTATATACTGATGCTCATGTTTTTCTTGTTATCACCCTTATTTACCCTTACTAAGCATCTGAGCTCAAACTTTATTTATGTTTATTTTATATATGATATTAATAAAGTTATTAGGTATCATATGTAAAAATAGGTCATATATATAAATAAATAAGTGGGAGATTATGTAGATATGTTATGAAACAGTTATTTATGTTTCAAAGTTTCCAATAGAACTAGACTTTTACGATCCTCATGCGTGTGTTTTTGTAATGTAATTAATATTTATATACAAAGATGTAATATCTATATATGAAAATACTAGGCCGTTATAGTTGGTTTCATAGGATGAGTTTAGTTAACCTTTGTAAACTAGGATAAGAAAATCTTAGTAAGATCGCCAAGGATAAGTCGAAAGTATAGGTTACAATCCTATAATTTTAGTAACAATCATTAATAACCTATTATTAAACCTAATATGTTATATATTTAAATTAATTTCCATTTATTATGTGATTTCCCCACTATAATTAGTATTTATCACCCAGTACTTTTTGTTTTAGTCAATGGTTGTAACCCGAAGGAACTGCGTTAGTGATGAATGTGCTAGGAAATGCAATGATTTATCCTCCTAAGAAACTAAATGCTTTGGGAGAAGGAATGAAAAATATTTTTTCTATCACTACTAAAAAATTGGGTTTATCCAACACTATGGATTTAACAACTCTAGATAAAAATGTTGTTAAAGACCCCCTTTGTCAATGCTAAAAACGATGTTAAAGGGGGTCTTTAACAGTGCCTTTTTAGCACTCTTAAATGGGTTCTATAATAGTGCTAAAAAAGTGTTGTTAAAGGGGGGGGATTTATTAGTACATTTTTAAAAGAACTAAGGAAGGTCCACCCTTTTTCAGTTCTTTTAAAAATCATTGATAAATGAGGCCATTTATCAGTGCTTCTAAAAAATGATGGCAAAGGGTGGTGTTTATCAGTGCTTTTTTAGAAGTATTGATAAAGCCCCCACCCCCTTTATCAATGCTTGTTTACAAGCACTAATAAAAGTATACTTTAAAAAAATAAATATATTTATACTGAAATAAATATAATTTATATTTTTTAAAATATATTTTAGATAAGGTAAATATGCATTTACACTTAATAGATAAGATATTTAGTTAAATGGATTATAATAATTAATTAATAATTTTTTTATTATTACATAGTAATATTCATTTTATATCAATTTAATGATAAAAAAATAAAAAAAAATAATAAAATATCTAAAATATGTTGAAAACATAACTTGAACTTCCAAGTGCCATAACTTTTGATCTGGGTGTCTGTTTGGGCTCTACTACATATAAAATCAAAGTTTGCGATGAACATTATTCCATGTTAGTATAGGACCAAATATTTGATTATTATCCCCCTTTTTTCTCCATAAAGTCCTAGAAGACCTCTAAAATAGAGTTTTTAGACACCGACCCTGATTTCTTAAAATTCAAACGGCTATAACTTTCGATTCAGGTATCATTTCATCCTCTACCAAAAAACATATCGAATCTCATTTCATGATATTCGATTTGATTAGTTGTATAGATGAAAAAGGACTTCCATATCAGATTTTATGGTCATTTCAGTATTTTTAGGGTTTTTAGAGTTTCTTAACATTTTAGGGTTTTTTATTTATTTTTTATTTTTTATTTTTTATTTTTTATTTATTATTTATTTATTATTTACTTATTCCTTATTTATTAAATATTAATTATTTAATTATTTATTATTTATTATTTATTATTTATTATTTATTATTTATTATTTATTATTTCTTTATTTAATATTAAATATTAAATATTTATTATTTTATTATTTTATTAAATATATTTATATTATATTCAAGTATATGTAAATGAATATAATATATAATATATTTAAATAAATATAAGTATTTATATATCATACACACACACATATGTTGTATGCATTTAAATATAATTATATAAATATATGTAAATATACATATAAATATATATATATATATAAACAAATATATCATTAAATAGACAGTAAAACAATATGTTGTAGTGGTAAAGGCTTCCATCTTCGAAGTATAAGTGTTGGGTTCGAATCTAGGTGGGCGCACATGAGGCTAGAAATTCAAAAAGCATTGATAAAGGAGGGGTGAAAAGCACTAATAAAGGGGGGTAGAGCACTATTAAAGGGGTCTTGGAAGCGCTGATAAAGGGGTCAGATGCTCATGGATGTCTAAATGTTTTTTTTACCCCCTTTAACAATGATTCTTTTATCAACGCTAAACAAATGTTGTTAAAGACCCCCTTTAACAACATTAAAAAACTATTAAAAGGTTCCTTTAACAATTCTTAAAAAAGAGTTGTTAAAGGACCCATTTAATAGTGATTTTTTCATTGTTGTTAAAGGGGGCCTTTAACAGTGATTTTTTTGTGCTGATAAAAGTTTTAGACTTTTAACCGTTCTCAAATTATCAGTTCTTTTTTAGTGCTGATAAAGGCTTATTCTAGTGATATTAAATTCCTTTTTGTAGTAGTGTATGATCACACAACTTTCTCAAGATATGAATGATGTTGTAATTCCAAATGAACTAAGGAGGGAACAATGTTTTGTTTATTCCTTCATGAGGAAGCGTCCACCTTCTTTTATTAGATGTTCTAATTCACTGGTTTTTGAGTGATGGATCAACTCCATTGAGAAAATTTTCTATATTATCCAATGCTCTATACATAAAAAAAATTTCCTAACTATTTATTGTATGGATGGAGAAGTGGATTAATGGTGGTATCTTATCAAGAATACAAAGAACAAGGAATAAATTGACCCCATAGAAGGGGATGAGTTCACGAACTTATTTTTCAATAATTACTTTCCTTTTATTCTTCATATTACTATGGAGAATGAGTTATTTGCTCTAAAGAAAAATGATGATGAATATTTTAGTATCTCTGAGGAAAATTTTACAAGACTTGAAATGTGTGCTTTGGGTATTATCATCCAACCTGAAAGTAAGGTTGACCAATTCTTCAAGGTCTTAAACCCAATTCTTTGAAGGGAGTTATCCATAAGATACTTAAGTAGATATTAAGAAATTTTTTTATGTGCTCTTAATGTGGATATGGAGATTTGAGTGACCAATCAAACTCATGGAAAATAAAAATAGAATTCAAATGAAATTATAAAAACTGTAGAGGGAAGAAAATGAGTTTTCCTTGATTTTCAAAGTGTGGGAAGAATCATGGTAGAGGTTTTATTAATGGGACTCATAAATGTTTTAATTGTGGAAGGGTAGGTCATCTAGAAAATTAATACCGAAGTGATGGGAAAATTTAGTTAATGATATGAATGGAGAGAAGGCTGCACAAAATTTACCCCCACACATAAACGCTCCAAATGTAAGGAAAATGGTCATTATGCTAATCAATTCCCAAATAAAAGGGTTAAAAATGATGATTGACATTATAATCCTCTTAAAACCAAATTCAAAGGTAAATCTCATGTGATCACTATAGGTGATGTAGATTATGACAACTAAGTGGTGTAATGATTGAGTGTTTGTGTGTTAGAATTCAAGAATAATGTTGTAGAAGTAAGTTTATGGTATTATGGAATAATAAAACAATTAAGGATTGGTCCACTATATTTTTTACTTAAGTATTTGAAATCATGTATTGAATGGTATTGGTAACCATGAAAAGTGATTGAGGTGGTAATGGGATATTTTTGGAGAACACATGATTAAGGGAAACATAGCTCTTAATGTGTTCATGGTGTTGGGATAATAATAAGATAAAGAGATGTTTTATTGTGATAAATTGAGTGGGATGGTATATATGAACTTAGAACTTATTAGTAATATGATGATAAGGTGGTTTATGATATCATGGATTGAGTTTATAGAATTTTTGGATTGATGGTATGAGGAAAGAGATAATTTTTTAAAGCATTCATGTTTTCACTAATGTTTTATAGTAATTTAGTTTATTACCTTATTTCAAAGTAATACATGATAATGGTCATCACATGTTTTGTGTGGGGAAATTACAAGCTACATCAAGCTGGTAGGGGGATTAATGATAAGTTGATTTTGGAGATTTAGTGTCCTCCATTCGAAAGTTTTTCATTTTAATATTTTGGAAGGCTCATAAGGGTAACCATTTATGAAATTTTTTATGCATAATTTTGGATGAGGTTTTATAGATTAACATATTACTTCACCATATGAATATTTATGTGTATTGGATAACCTGGGCTAACCATTGTTTTAAAATGATAACTAGAGATAAAATAAATGACTATCATCCCATTATGGATCCTATAATCCAGTAGTTATTCAGGAATTAAAATTTCATCTCCATTTCAAGGAGTAAGAGATGAAGTATAAATTGATCCAGGAACAACCAAAGAGTTAGATTTTAATTATGAAAAAAAATAAATTAATTATATCATCTCAATGTATTTTGAAATAAAATGTTATTATATTATCATCATTTCTCATGATATCAATGACCCTTTTCAAAACTATTTAGTTTATAGGTTTTTGGTCATTAACCGTATCTTAACCATATTATCCATCACTCTCTATTAGTTATTAGGGATTAGTATTCCCTTCCAAATCCATCTTTTAATTTTTTTTCCTATGATTAAACCTAGTTATGTATTACATTGGGTAACATTTATATTTCCACCTTTCCCTTTTTAAGGGTAATTTTATTATGCAATTTTACAGTGTGGTTTTCTATCAATAAATTATCAAATTATAAACATTTTTATGAACAAGATTAATTTTTAGGGTGAAATTAATTTAAAGTGTGATATAATGTAACACCTCGAGATTTTTATAAAATGGATTTTGAAATGATTTGATTTCTTTGATAACTTGCATTAAACGTAATAGAAAGCTTAGAAGAACTGAGAAATATTATATAACCATTATAACCTAAACATTAAATTGCTCTGAATAAATATGAATAAATAAATTATTAAATTAATGTATTGATAAGTTATTAGAAAAATGATCACAAAATTTTTAGTAAAGTCACTTTATACTTTAAAAAAATACACTTTCTTAAAAAAATATTTTTTCATCCTTTTATGTGTGAATAATTAATTTATAGAAGTTATTGATAATTTATTTCAAAATTTTAATTTCATTTTTGAATAAATAATTTAAAAATTATCTTGAAGTTATTTTTTATGAAAATATTTATTTTTCAAGGAATAGTGAAAATAATAATTTTTATTGACAACCATACTTTCCTCTAAAGTCTTCACAAGGTAAAATTATGTTTTGGATTAGTTTTAAATTTTTACTAGTTAATTTTAATTTAAAATATTCCATTTATGGTTTTTAAAAATTATAAAATATATGAATTTAGTATGAAAACATTTTATGTTTAAAAGGGGAAATTTTCCAGAAATTTTTTTTTCATGGAATTTTTCTGGTTTTATTTTTAATTAAATTATAAAACTTATATGTTTTGAATTTTGAAAAATAGATACCATATTTATATTCATAAGTTAAAAATTTATTAAATAATTCCCTTTTATTTTTTGAACATACGAATAGTAGCCTTGGTACATGTTGTTAGCACAATAAATCGTAAATTGAGTAATTTAGGTTAAAAAAATGTTAAGGACTATAAAATGATCCTAAAACTTACCCAGATTTTATTGGATGAAGTTAATTTGATATTTAACACCTAAGGATATAAATATAGTCGTTTAATAAACACTTTTACATCAAAATGACTTATATATTATTTAAATCAAAGAAAGTCACGAAATGTTACTTTCATTGCCTTAATTAACTCTTATATATCCACATGGGGAAAAAGGTTGGTTATGAATTAATATGAGTGTCCCATTTTAACTTAAAAAAATTATTTTCATGATATAAATTTATTTATGACTTTTGGAACCACTTTAATGATATTATGATGTTTATAATATATTATTTAATAAAAAGTCAAATATGTCTTATTCATGCTTTAAATACTATAAAATTTTTAATATAGGGTTATCTAGAAGATATGTTCAACTATAAATATAATTATTAAATCTAAAATATTTATCTAAATCATGGTATTTTATTTTTAATTTTTTTAGAATAAATAAGTACGTTAAATAATTACACAATGATGATTAATTAATTATTCTATTAATGAAAATATCAAATAAATTATATTAAAAATATTAAAATAAATATAATTTTAATTAATAAAGGTGATACAAGAATTTTATATATTATTATGAAATATTAGGATCATATTAAATTATTTTTTTATAATTTATCTTATTGTCTCTATTTTCTAAAACTCAAAGTAATGAATAGTGTCAAAATCAACACTAATGATATTTTATCAGAATAATATTTTATTAAATTATTTAAAAAACATAAAAAAATATTTAAAAATAAAAATTGATTATTATATGGTATAATATTTCATAAATTTTTCATTTATGGTTCAATGGACATCACATAAGTAAAAATTACAACATTTTAAAATTGAAAATTTTGTTACCGTAGTTAAAATTAAATTAGGTCAACTAAGGGTTAACCAAAATAATAAGGTTTAAAATCATACTAAAACTTATCTAAAATCCATTGTTTGATGATATTTCAAACTTACCTTATCTTATCTATAAACCCATTTCCATTTTGTATCATTTGGATAGAAAATAAATTTATTATAATTTGATCTTTTGATAAATTCCAAAAGTGCCCCTCACCTCAATTATAAAAGGAAACCTAATCCCTCACTTCTTTACACCACATTTAACCTTTTATATCTACCATAATCTACAAAATTATCTTCTAAAAATATCTATACACATTTTATATGTTCTGGTATTCCCAAAATACCAAACCTAGAGTCATTTAGAGGAGATCCAAAGGAGACATTACAAAGAAGAGGTAATCGCTCTAACCAACGAATTTCTTTTTCTACTCTTCCTTACCACTTATAAATCTTTTATTATTATCATAAAATAATAAATAAATTCTAATAAATATTATTAAATGATATTATGATTATCAAAAGACCATTATACACCCTCTTTTCCATCAAACAAGAAGTGAAAGTATCATTCGTGCGTACATACAGCTTACCGTCTCCACATAGAGATACAATACATTTTTTCATCACCATATTATATGGATAGGTATCATTATGGTATTAGTGATTATATATGATATTTATAATATAAATATGACTCTGTAATGATAATATTATGTCTAATTTATCATCATAAAATCTTTTAAGAAATGATAATGTCACTCGTGTGTACATATGGATGACCATCTCCACAATGCGATGTGATTCGTTTTAAATTATATTTCACATAGATGGTAATAAGGATAATTTTTATGAACATATATGATATATATAGAATAATTATCATTATATGAAGGTGTATTATTATTTAAATTTCTTTCATTTCATTACATAAAAATGGAATTTGTGTTCATGTGTACGTACGACCTACTGTCTCCATGAATGACGTAACTCATTTTTATATATCTAATTTTTATGAATGATAATAAATATTTATATAATTAATATATATTATTTTTATACCATGATTAAAAAATATATAAATTATGATACCAAGATTAATGTATAAGTACCTAGACTATCAAACCAAAACATGCTTGGAAAATGAAGCAGTTATCACCCAGAACAATGATTTTAATAACAAATTATTAATAAATGGGTGATGTGATGATATAAATAAATAATACATGGTATTATAAGGTTTTTTAATAAATTTATAATAAATCTATATTTATTATAAAATATTTTTTAACATTAACAAAGAAATAAAAGACTTGAGGTAACGTAATTCTTAACTCAATTTTTGATTCATTGTGTTAAACTACTCTTTCATTGATTATGTAATTATACGATTATGTGTGAAATGAATTTTTATTATATTATTTTGTAATTACACTTTTTTATGTGGATTTATATATAATATACATAATCTGTTCATATTATTAATGCTCTCTTTAATTATATTATATTTGTAAGGGTTTATTTCACAATCTCATCATTATTTGAGATTGTTTCTGTTTAAGTCTCCACTGGGGAAAATTTTTATTCCATATCTATATTTTTTAAAATTAATTCTAAAAGTGTTTTTAATATTATATTTTTATTTTTTAAATTCATTTTTACTAATGTTTTACTTTTCAAAAAATAGTTTGAAAATAATATTTTTTCATTTTCTAAATAAGGATCTTTGTGACTTTTCTGGAAAAAAAAATATAGAAGGAATGTTTTTTTACTTATAAATCATGACTGTATTTTATCACATTCATGAAACCTTAATTTATTTATTAATCCTTTATAATTTTATAAGTTTATTTTCAAAGAAAATGTTTTCTTTTATAATTGCATGGATTTTTAAAATAAATAATGGTTTCAAAAATGGAAAGGATATTTTCCTCAAGAATTATTTCAAGTGATGTTTCAAAACAATTTTCCATATATGATAAAATTATTTTATGTTACTTATTATTTAATTAGTTTATTATTCAAGTATACTGTCCTTATTCTTTCAATGGCAGGTTTATGTTTATTATGTCATGATGTTTATGAATCCTATTACTTTTCTATGAGATGTACTATGATGAAATGTTTACGGAAACCATTTATTTTTGTGATTTAGGATGTGGTGAATGATTTATGTTCTTGTGGAATGCATATGTATGATTTTATTTATTAAATAGGTTGTACCTATATCTCCCTGCAATTAATTTTATAAATATATATAACTCATGAGTTAAATATTTTATGCATGAACCTGAATTCATGTTCACAATTCTATGGGTGGACCTGATTTTCATGTCCATAAGTCTATATGTGGACTTGGTTTTAATGTCCATAAGTTTAATCATGGAACTATATTTAATGTCTATAAGTTTATGTATGGACTTGGTTTCATGTCCATAAGTTTATAAAATGTCCTAATTTCATGTCCTCAACTTAACGAGTAAACCTGTTTCTATTTATACATGTTCACAAAGCTATATGTTCATGTGTTTTCCATAATTCCATGTTTTATGCCAATGTTATTTTCTCATGGATCATATTATTTTATTATTTAAGCCTTATAATCAACCAATATTTATTCCATGACTAAATATAATGATATAAGTTAGGCAAGCTATGATTTTCAAATTATATGTTTATGTTTTTATATCCTTATGCTCAAGTTTTTCATGATATCTCTCTTATTTAAACTTACTAATCATATGAGATCACCCTTTTCTTATGTTTATTTTCCCAAGAATATGAATAAATTTATTAGGTATGATATGTCAAAAAGGTTTCTAGATATGAAGAAATAAGTGGGATATGATATAGATATGTTATGAACCAGTTCTCTATGTTTCCAAGTTTCTAAATGCATTGGACCTTTATGATACTCATACATGTGTTTGTGCAATGCAATGAATATTAATCTAAAATGATGTAATATCTGTGTATGAAAATTATATTCTATTATAACATTCATCCCTTTAAAGGATTCTAAAACCCTTCAAAACCATCCAAAATCTACCTAAGACTTAACCCAAACAAAGAATAACTCAAAAACACTCAAAAAAGGCCAAAAGTAAGGCATAAGGTACCTAAAAAGTATGAAGTATTATAATATACCCCTCTAAGTACTTCTTATCCTCGATGAGTGTCTCTATATTTCAGGTTCAAATAACTTATATCGATGATCTCATATATAAAATTCCCACTCCCAAGTATCTTCTTAGATTTTACCATATTTTATATAACTCTAACATGTTGTATTTTCCTTCCCCTCATCACTTTTTTACTCAGGTCTATAAATTTAAGTAGGCACTCCACAAATACTGCATCTAGTTCCAACTCAACAACCTCACTATTGATCACACGTGCAAGGTCCGGATAGTACCTTTAAATCTGAGAGACATAGAACATATTATGAAAAACATGATATCATGGAGTTATGTATGATAAATAATACACTAATTCATATGCTCAGTGATCTCAAATAGTCCTGAAACCCACAATTCTAGTTTTTCTTGACTCTACAAATGGTGATACCCTAACCGAGGTGACACCCACAAGAAAACATAGTCACCTATAGAAAAATATAAAGGTAATATCCTCCAATATTCATATGATTATTGTCTACACTAAGTGGTAACCAAATGAGGTGTAATCAAATTGGAAACTAGAGGATCCTCTGAGTGGTGAATCTCCTTCCATCGCGCGTCTCTAGGGTTTCCTCGGCGGTGACCCAGAGGGGGGAGGCTCGTGCAGGCTTTGGAGTTGAGCTGGAAGTTCCTCGGCGTCGCCTCCCCCTTCCTCTTGCTCCTGTTTTTCTATTTCATAGGTGTGGGGATATTTTTGATGGCTTTGCGGGTGGATACTTTTTTGGTATTCTTGCAGCGTCGTCATTGCTGGAGTTCCTCTGTTCTTCCGCGTCGGCCCCTCCCGCTTCTCGTGGTTCGTCCGATTCGGAATCCAGTATAGGTTCTTCCGCGGTTTCGATCTAACCGGTTTCAAGCCCAGAGCGGCGTTTCAAGCTCAGATCTGCTCGGATCCCCTCAACAGTGACGCTCCCTTGAGGTGTGGTTGGGTCTTCCAGTCCTGGGTGACGAAGTCTCGGCTATATCATCTTGGTTCTTCCTCCTCTTTTATAAGGCCCCAGCCTTAAACCTTACTTAATCTTGAGTTATTACAAGATTACACATTGAGGATCTTTTCAGGTTTAGAGTTTTAGAGAATTAGATTATGAAACATGCATTACATTCCACATTTAAACAAAGTGGTTACATAAAAGATAGTATCCATTCTTCCCATCAATGGAAACATATTGAAAATAAAACATGGATTCTTTCTTAACACATCCTTGACTCTATCATCTTATCATGTACCTTTCCCTTGACCTGAGAAAACATTTCAAAAACTTGGGATGAGCATAAAAAGCTCAGTAAGGGATATAAAAATATGGAAAAGAAACATGAGTTCATATATACATAAGAATGAAATCATAATTTACCCATAAAACATAGGCACTTTAACCTACCTCATCAAATCATGAATAAATCATAGAAATCATAAGACATAAAGGTAACTTGAGGCATTCATAAAATTCTTACGTAGGGAGTAACCCTCTTGGTTACATTTGGAATACCCATCACAGTATATTCCCTAAAATCTCTTCGGAGAAACCTTAACGTTTCACTCCTTCGCGTTACCCAATGCATTAGAGAGCTATATCGGGCTCACCCGCCCTTAGTCTATCACGGAACCAACCGTCTTCATAATAATTCCCAAGAACCATAACATAAATGTATCACATAAAACATGCATAAAGGAAACAAAATATTTCCACATTTCAATCACAATATAACATTTTAGTATTTTGAAATAATGAATCCATACAAAAAGAAACCATTTCCAAAACCATTTAAAACATTTAATAAAGAGATTTTTGAATCAAAGTGTCCCATACCACCTTGAAGATTAAAATTTTAAACCATTAATATCCATATAAATAAATCCTTAAAACCATTTTGAAAACATGGATATTAACAAGAACAAATAATTAAAATATTTAAAACGATATTTTGGTTAAAGGGGTTTTACCAAAATTAGAGACACTTGAATACAATAATTGAGGAATAACATTTAGTAATAACTTTATAATATCATGAGAATAAATGGATTCATGATATAATACTCCAAAGGACAGTATATACACCATATAAGAGTGAATTGGTGCATAACAACAATGAACCCTCAATAGAAATTTCAAATGTGATGAAATCCCTTATAAAGAAGGTATCCTTAAATTAAGGACAAATCAATCACAAAAATATGTGTGACAAATATAAATACACCCAATATAAGTGGATATTAAGTGTAGAACAATAAAATGTCATTCACACATATTCAATAGATGACATATTCAATGACTACATGTTGAACCCAAAGAAATCGAAATTGGGTTAAAAAGTTCCCTTGACAGCCTAACGGCATCACATCAAAATGAGTTGATGAGAGATAAAAAGTGTATCTCATCACTTGGACATAAAATTTACATCAATAAGCATATATGAGAACATATCCCAACATAACAATATGTAAATTAAAATACCCAAAAAAAGTAGTCTTTTAAAAAAAAGGAGGGTGAAAGGTTCCCTTACCGACTTGGGTATCTTTCAAAACATACACCCCATGAAAGAAGGACAACAGATCATTGATGTAAATACTCATAAACGAAAGTATATTACACAAATAGTAGAATAATGGGCAGTACATACACCACTAAATGGAATTTGTGGAAAATGTAGCATAAATCTCACGGGAATAAAAGTGAGATGAAAAATCCCTTACGAAAATTCGGCAGCCTAACGGAGCCACTCAAAACTTCCAAAATGGATTGATGAGAGGAAATAGGTTCTCTCATCATATGAACATAATAAGTACAGTAGGATTAATATAAAATAACAACCCAATCATAAGAAATATGAGCTTAAAAGGAATGACATAAAAGAGTGTACTTAAAAAGAAAGAGAGGTGTAGGATCCCTTACCTCGAGTCCGACTTGACTCGATCGTTCTTTAATCTCCTGAATAATAAACTTGAGTTAATTTGTACTTCCTTAAGAACATTTTTCAAGTTCATTATTCCTTTTATATCACTTATTACCATGTCATAAACATTATGTAATCATTTAAGTTAATAATATTTGTTTTGCCGATATTTGGTTCTTAAGTCGAAAGTGGACTTCTTACAATTACATGTTGTTCGTGTGGTCAAATGTTCATTATATCCAGAATTGTATTCATGATTTAGATATAATATATTTCATATATATCCAGTACATTCATGCATTTATAACATTACATAATCATTTAGGGGTAATAAATGAAATGCACTGTTCATGGAGACGGTAAGCCGTACGTACGCATGAACGCTACTTTCATTTCTATTTCGTATTTTATAGAATTGAATAATAATGATATAAAGTTATATTATAATTCCAGTATAATATCATATATAATATCATAGTTCCATCCTTTATACATCCCACATATGGTATTTAACGAATCAAATCACTTTGAGGGGGCGGTAGTCCGCACTTCCTTAAATGAAGATATCGCGTTTACCCATAATGGAAACCATAAAGGTATGAACAAAATGAAAAAAACAGAAGCTTAAGGAAAACATAAACATATTATATATCATATATAAAAATATTGGCATCATAATGGCCACCTTTGAAGGTGTTAAATGAGTATTGAACAATCATCGTTTCGGGAGGCAGAATTTCTCCATCCACAGAAACCGTATGTTCTTTAACCATTTGATGTAGTTGTGTGGGAGTGTAGCTCGAATAAATATTATAACAACATCCTAGTATATTTAAGATACTGGTGTTGTTACAAAATAAATAAATAAAAAGAGTTTAGGGGGTTGGAGAAGCAAAATAAAACAAATGAACATGAGAGAATGAATTACCTTTAAAAGTGTAACTCCTTTTTATTTGAGCTAAAGGCTTCCTTTGAAAGGATTCTGACCAAAGGGAATACTCTAGGATGAGGAGAGGGGTGTGGAGAGAGTAAATGGGCAGGGGTTGGCCGAGCCAAAGGCTTGAGGAGTGTGTGAAATGAGGTAGAGGTGGGGGCCTTTTATAAGAGGAGAGGAGGGGCACTTTTGGAAAGCAAAGAAATATTACTTTATTTGAAAATGTGTTTCAGTTTTAAAAGGTCCCACATTGATATAATTCGTGTATAAGGTTATAAAGGTTCTAAATTCATCCATCCAATAAGTTTTGGACATGTGTAGTTCATAGATTTTACATTATCTTTCCATTTTATTTTAATCGTTAAATAATGATGTCATCACTGCATCATTATGATGTCATAAATAATTTAATTTATTTAATGTCTACAAATTACAAAAAAATTACTATGATGTAAGAAATCTTTTTAGCTTTCCAATGACTATTTATAATCAAAATTTTCACTTGTATAACCCCACTTAAAAATTATTTTAGTAAAACAATTTATGTTGGTGTCATTTTCACTTTAACATTAAATAAAAATATATTAATGTCATTTTCCAACTAAAGTGGCTCCATGGGGTCCCCAAGTTGGCCCATGGCTTGTCTTGGTCGGCCATGACTCACCCAATATGTGTAGGACAAGTGTCATGGTGTTTTCACATTCTTATAATATCATTTTTACCTTAAACTACACTAATTACCACTAATCGCGATTAAAAACTTAATAAGTTACTATTCACCAAAAAATTATTTTAATCTCATTGAACCACATTTTACTTCTTAATGACAACCATGTATGTCGGATTTTTTAAAATCAAAACACAATTATGGCAAAATTTCATTTAAATGAAAAATCAGTTTTTATAAGTACCACTTAGTGGTTTCACTATTCATCAAAAATTGAAGTTTTTCAGAAAATTACCAAAAATTCACCCTAAGCTATATTTGATATTCCGAATTCAAAAATGAAGTCTATTTTAAAAAATTCAAAATATATTAGTCACATTAAATAATTTAATAATTAATTCCCGCTGTCAGAGCAAATAGCGTGTTTTTAAAAAACAATAAGTATCAAAAGATTGACACTAGTTTAAGTCTGATTTCAAAGTGAAATTAATTCCAACGACCACTATTGGATTTAATTGTAAAAATATTTTCTAATTTCACTTTAAAACCAATTCAAAATATAATCTAATCATATAAATAAATTAGATTAAAAAGAGGTTTTGAATTAAAATACAACATTTTCCACTATTCATTAAAAAATGAACATTATCGGAAAGATACCAAATATTTACACAAAGTAAATTTTGATGTCCCGATTCTTAATAAGAGTTTTATTTAGTCCAAAATAATGTTAAAGATTGAACAAAACTATATTTAATGATGGTTCATCATCAAAAGGTGATAAGTGAACCTTTAGTGAAAACTAGGGCATATACGCCTAAAATTTAATTCTTTTCGTATTTTAAGCCTCTATCCTTTATTGGATAAATGTAAAAACATTTAAAAACATATATAATAATATTTTAGTTATTTCTATCCATTACCGCCATTACAACGGCTACATGTTAACTACCATTTAAAATAATATTATTTTATTATTAGAGTGCAACGTAAGATTCCCAAGAAACTCGTTGTTGCGTGTTGGGTACGCCATAGAGCATAGCTTCCCCTTTAAAGTCATTTAAATATTTTATTCACAAATATGGATAAATATGAAATGTCATATTCTTTATTTACCTGGGGTATTACATCCTTCCCCCCTTTTGGGAATTGCGTCCTCGCAATTTTAAAATTGCGCTTGGAAACATCCTTGAAAGTCCCACATTGGAACAAGAGTCGGTAAAACAATCACTTTAAAATAAAGAAAGATAAGCACAGAGGTCACCCGAGTTAACCCATACTAGGACTCCATGTAGGAAAACATGGACATAGAGGAAAAAACAAAGGTTCATGTTCTGATGGAGAGTGATAGAAAACATGTTTAGGAGAAAGTTAACCACGAGAAAATCACAAACTTGTGATGGGTTAAACGGTATTCGATTCCCCGGTAGGAAAAGTTAATAGAAAACATTTTTGTTTTAAGTTACTTTTTATTGAGGAATTTATTCATAAGGAAACATAATCACTTATCATATTGACTTTCAACCTTTATTAGATTCCTTACACAAACTCTTATTTTCTCCAAAAGACGAGTATTTAGGAAGACTTGTTCACATTAAGAGTACTATAATCAACTTCTAGAGAATCACCTAATACACAAAATAGAACTATATACTTCCCATGTCTTTAGACTTTAACCAAAACCAAAACCAAAAAGGCTAGTACAAGATCAGATAATCCAGAAAAGGATAACCCTTTATAAAAAGAAAATCTATTCTTAATCTCCAAAATTTGTCCAACAAAACCCAAAGTTCAACGAGGACCATTCTATAATCAATTTGTCCATAAAATTCTTCAAAGTAAACCAATATAAGATTGAAACACAAATATTTTAAGGATTTAGTCGCATAGTCTTCCAAGATAAATCGTAACATTTATCTCCAAACAACATTAGTTGCTCCTAAAGTCTCGTATTGAAAAGTAATTAACCTAATCACATATCCTCCATGATAGGTTAATCATTTTTATAAATAACCCAAAATCAACTTACTCTTAATTCATAAAATCATATAACTAGAATGAATCAGTCAAACTAACCAGGGACTTCACGTAGTCCAGTGGTAGGCGATAAATACTAGTCGCACTTTGGTTGTGGGTTCGATTCTCGCAGCTTTGTCCGACGCGACGGGTTGTCACACGGTCTGCGTGTTGTCCTTTTTTCAAAACTATATAATTCTCAAAACATTCCCCAAAACGAGATAAAATCTTCAAAAATATTCATAACATATTTTAACCTCAATTTTATCTCATGCCTTCCACTTCAATCATAACATTTAGTAACCCATAATTTCCTCAAAAGTAAGGATCATATAAACCCAAATGGTTCTTTATAACTATGTCCACAAAAGAAAAGATAACTATTCCTTGGATAAAATTTGCCTATATTAAACATCATGGTTACACATAATATAAAAAGTCTTCTAATGTAACCCCATCATCAAAAGAGACTTTATAATCTTAAGAATTTCACCATAACTCTTGAAGCCCTTATATGTTGACATTTTACTCATTCAACATTCTTCATGATCCATTATCCATTCCTTTCCAACCTATTCCGAAATACCTCTTTCCTACAAACAAAATCATGAATCATATCCTAAGATTCCAAAATAGGAAAACAATAGTCATGAAATAGTACATACCTTTGATTGGTCATTGTCAGTTTCTTCATCCTCAATAGGAATGGCATTAGGTATTGGTAAACGAACATTTGTACGCTCTTGGTGACCCCATTCACGAAAATTATTCATAGAACATGTGTTTGCATAATGACCATGCACACCACATTTAAAACATTCAATTGATCCCTCAGAAAGAACTTCTTTCCCTTTCCTCGAGTCAACTGGATGCTTCCTTTTTCCATGGCAGGTTCTTGCTTTATGACCTTCATTTCCACATCTATAGCATATTTCTGTCCCTTTGAAACATTTTCCTAGGTGTTTCTTTCCACATCTTTGACACATAGGTTTTTGAACACACATACCTTTATGATTATTACCTGTACTTCCGTAGGGATTTGTTTCTTGCATATATGATGCCTTAGAGAAAACTCCAAGGTTTAGGTGGTCAATCATGACTCCAGATAGTTGGTTGAGGATAATCAGAAGAGTTCTCATTGCAGCTCCCATATCATTCAGTTGCTTGCTCAAAAAACTGTCACATTTTCCTTCACATCCACTGTTACTTTGGTGCCTGCTAGATCCAGCCATTTACTAAAACCAAAAAGGTCAGTGTGAGTATATCAACAAAACTATCATGTACTAATGAGGAAGATAAACACTATGATACACTTACTCATTCACTTTATCTAAAACTAGGACTCTTTCTGAAATCCTAACCATTATGGTAATGTCACTTATGCTTAAAGAGTACCCTAACCTCTAAAGTTATCTAAACCTCCCTTTGATACCAACTATAAGGCCCCAGCCTTAAACCTTACTTAATCTTGAGTTATTACAAGATTACACATTGAGGATCTTTTCAGGTTTAGAGTTTTAGAGAATTAGATTATGAAACTTGCATTATATTCCACATTTAAACAAAGTGGTTACATAAAAGATAGTATCCATTCTTCCCATCAACGGAAACATATTGAAAATAAAACATGGATTCTTTCTTAACACATCCTTGACTCTATCATCTTATCATGTACCTTTCCCTTGACCTGAAAAAACATTTCAAAAACTTGGGATGAGCATAAAAAGCTCAGTAAGGGATATAAAAATATGGAAAGGAAACATGAGTTCATATATACATAAGAATGAAATCATAATTTACCCATAAAACATAGGCACTTTAACCTACCTCATCAAATGATGAATAAATCATAGAAATCATAAGACATAAAGGTAACTTGAGGCATTCATAACATTCTTACGTAGGGAGTAACCCTCTTGGTTACGTTTGGAATACCCATCACAGTATATTCCCTAAAATCTCTTCGGAGAAACCTTAATGTTTCACTCCTTCGCGTTACCCAATGCATTGGAGAGCTATATCGGGCTCACCCGCCCTTAGTCTATCACGGAACCACCCGTCTTCATAATAATGCCCAAGAACCATAACATAAACGTATCACATAAAACATGCATAAAGGAAACAAAATATTTTCACATTTCAATCACAATATAACATTTTAGTATTTTGAAATAATGAATCCATACAAAAAGAAACCATTTCCAAAACCATTTAAAACATTTAATAAAGAGATTTTTGAATCAAAGTGTCCCATACCACCTTGAAGCTTAAAATTGTAAACCATTAATATCCATATAAATAAATCCTTAAAACCATTTTGAAAACATGGATATTAACAAGAACAAATAATTAAAATATTTAAAACGATATTTTGGTTAAAGGGGTTTTACCAAAATTAGAGACACTTGAATACAATAATTGAGGAATAACATTTAGTAAGAACTTTATAATATCATGAGAATAAATGGATTCATGATATAATACTCCAAAGACAGTATATACAAAATATAAGAGTGAATTGGTTCATAACAACAATGAACCCTCAATAGAAATGTCAAATGTGATGAAATCCCTTATAAAGAAGGTATCCTTAAATTAAGGACAAATCAATCACAAAAATATGTGTGACAAATATAAATACACCCAATATAAGTGGATATTAAGTGTAGAACAATAAAATGTCATTCACACATATTCAATAGATGACATATTCAATGACTACATGTTGAACCCAAAGAAATCGAAATTGGGTTAAAAAGTTCCCTTGACAGCCTAACGGCATCACATCAAAATGAGTTGATGAGAGATAAAAAGTGTATCTCATCACTTGGACATAAAATTTACATCAATAATCATATATTAGAACATATCCCAACATAACAATATGGAAATTAAAAGACCCAACAAAAGAAGTCTTTTAAAAAAAAGGAGGGTGAAAGGTTCCCTTACCGACTTGGGTATCTTTCAAAACATACACCCCATGAAAGAAGGACAATAGATCATTGATGTAAATACTCATAAACGAAATTATATTACACAAAGATTAGAATAATGGGCAGTACATACACCACTCAATGGAATTTGTGGAAAATGTAGCATAAATCTCACGGGAATAAAAGTGAGATGAAAAATCCCTTACGAAAATTCGGCAGCCTAACGGCGCCACTCAAAACTTCCAAAATGGATTGATGAGAGGAAATAGGGTCTCTCATCATATGAACATAAGAAGTACAGTAGTATTAATATAAAAGAACATCACAATCATAAGAAATATGAGCTTAAAAGGAATGACATAAAAGAGTGTACTTAAAAAGAAAGAGAGGTGTAGGATCCCTTACCTCGGGTCCGACTTGACTCGATCGTTCTTTAATCTCCTGAATAATAAACTTGAGTTAATTTCTACTTCCTTAAGAACATTTTTCAAGTTCATTATTCCTTTTATATCACTTATTACAATGTCATAAACATTATGTAATCATTTAAGTTAAAAATATTTGTTTTGCCGATATTTGGTTCTTAAGTCGAAAGTGGACTTCTTACAATTACATGTTGTTCGTGTGGTCAAATGTTTATTATATCCAGAATTGTATTCATGATTTAGATATAATATATGTCATATATATCCAGTACATTCATGCATTTATAACATTACATAATCATTTAGGGGTAAGAAATGAAATGCACCGTTCATGGAGACGGTAAGCCGTACGTACGCATGAACGCTACTTTCATTTCTATTTCGTATTTTATAGAATTGAATAATAATGATATAAAGGTATATTATAATTCCAGTATAATATCATATATAATATCATATTTCCATCCTTTATACGTCCCACATATGGTATTTAATGAATCAAATCACTTTGAGGGGGCGGTAGTCCGCACTTCCTTAAATAAAGATATCGCGTTTACCCATAATGGAAACCATAAAGGTATGACCAAAATGAAAAAAACAGAAGCTTAAGGAAAACCTAAACATATTATATATCATATATAAAAATAGTGACATCATAATGTCCACCTTTGAAGGTGTTAAATGAGTATTGAACAATCATCATTTCGGGAGGCAGAATTTCGCCATCCACAGAAACCGTATGTTCTTTAACCATTTGATGTAGTTGTGTGGGAGCGTAACTCGAATAAATATTATAACAACATCCTAGTATATTTAAGATACTTGTGTTTTTATAAAAGAAATAAATAAAAAGAGTTTAGGGGGTTGGAGAAGCAAAATAAAACAAATGAACATGAGAGAATGAATTACCTTTAAAAGTGTAACTCCTTTCTATTTGAGCCTAAAGGCTTCCTTTGAAAGGATTCTGACCAAAGGGAATACTCTAGGATGAGGAGAGGGGTGTGGAGAGAGTAAATGGGCAGGGGTTGGCCGAGCCAAAGGCTTGAGGAGTGTGTTAAATGAGGTAGAGGTGGGGGCCTTTTATAAGAGGAGAGGAGGGGCACTTTTGGAAAGTAAATAAATATTACTTTATTTGAAAATGTGTTTCGGTTTTAAAAGGTCCCACATTGATATAATTCGTGGATAAGTTTATAAAGGTTCTAAATCCACCCATCCAATAAGTTTTGGACATGTGTAGTTCATAGATTTTACATTATCTTTCCATTTTATTTTAATCGTTAAATAATGATGTCATCACTGCATCATTATGATGTCATAAATAATTTAATTTATTTAATGTATAAAAATTATAAAAAAATTACTATGATGTAGGAAATCTTTTTAGCTTTCCAATTACTATTTATAATCAAAATTTGGACTTGTATAACCCCACTTAAAAATTAGTTTAGTAAAACCATTTATGTTAGTGTCATTTTCACTTTAACATTAAATAAAAATATATTAATGTCATTTTCCAACTAAAGTGGCTCCATGGGGTCCCCAAGTTGGCCCATGGCTTGTCTTGGTCGGCCATGACTCACCCAATAGGTGTAGGACAAGTGTCATGGTGTTTTCACATTCTTATAATATCATTTTTACCTTAAACTACACTAATTACCACTAATCGCGATTAAAAACTTAATAAGTTACTATTCACCAAAAAATTATTTTAATATCATTGAACCACATTTTACTTCTTAATGACAACCATGTATATTGGATTTTTGGAAATCAAAACACAATTATGGCAAAATTTCATTTAAATGAAAAATCAGTTTTTATAAGTACCACTTAGTGGTTTCACTATTCATCAAAAATTGAAGTTTTTCAGAAAATTACCAAAAATTCACCCTAAGCTATATTTGATATTATAAATTCAAAAATGAAGTCTATTTTAGAAAATTAAAAATATATTAGTCACATTAATTAATTTAATAATTAATTCCCGCTGTCAGAGCAAATAGCGTGTTTTTATAAAACAATAAGTATCAAAAGATTGACACTAGTTTAAGTCTGATTTCAAAGTGAAATTAATTCCAACGACCACTATTGGATTTAATGGTAAAAATATTTTCTAATTTCACTTTAAAACCAATTAAAAATATAATCTAATCATATAAATAAATTAGATTAAAAATATGTTTTGAATTAAAATACAACATTTTACACTATTCATTAAAAAAATGAACATTATCGGAAAGATACCAAAAATTTACACAAAGTAAATTTTGATGTCCCGATTCTTAATAAGAGTTTTATTTAGTCCAAAATAATGTTTAATATTTAACAAAACTATATTTAATCATGGTTCAACATCAAAAGGTGATAAGTGAACCTTTAGTGAAAACAAGGGCATATACGCCTAAAATTGAATTCTTTTCGTATTTTAAGCCTCTATCCTTTATTGGATAAATGTAAAAACATTTAAAAACATATATAATCATATTTTAGTTATTTCTATCCATTCCCGCCATTACAACGGCTACATGTTAACTACCATTTAAAATAATATTATTTTATTATTAGAGTGCAACGTAAGATTCCCAAGAAACTCGTTGTTGTGTGTTGGGTACGCCATCGAGCATAGCGTCCCCTTTAAAGTCATTTAAATATTTTATTCACAAATATGGATAAATATGAAATGTCATATTCTTTATTTACCTGGGGTATTACATCTTTGGGTTGCTGTGGTTGTGGTGTCATAGAGTGTCTCGTGGATGCGGTGGGGTTATATCTGCTTCGGTTCCAGTGCTAGGATTCATATTTTGGTGGAGGTTTTTAGCGTGATAAAGGTTTGGTGTTATCGTTATCGTTTTGGTTCCAGTTATGGTTTGTTGTCTAATCCTTCTGTGATGGTTTGAGTGCTTGGAAGTTCAATAGAAGGGGTCCCTTACTGGGGACAGTGGAGCTGTAGGTTAATCTGTGAAGGCTACTCCAGAGGATTCAAAAATTCAGGGTTGATTTCCTCATGGTTTTTGATATTTGAAGTTATGTGTTTTTGAGATGAGGATGGTGGTGCTAAATATCCTTTACAATGGTTTTCAGCGGTTTATGGTGTCCGTAGATGTTGTTTTTGATTTACAGTGGTGAGGTTCTCTGGAAACTGGTGGGGATAGTGATGACAGTGGGTCTCGTGGTGATGATGTTTGGCGATACGACGTATCTTTGGAAGTTGTGGGTACACATGGCTTGAGGTCGAGGTCTCTTTGGATGATGTGCTTTTCTTTTTGGATTTCGAACTTCTTTTCTACTGTTCTGAACTTGTATCCCGCACATTTCGTGTTGGTTACCACTACCATAAAGTGGCTTATTAGAAAATAAAAAAAAAGAGAATTTGAGGAAGCGGTAACCAACCACTTCATGAACAACTACATCATCTCAAATACTTCTTACACTATGCTTGGTCCAATGACAGTTTCCACACGAACCTCATCCCAGCACAACAGTTAATGACACATCCAAACATAAAGAGCCTCAAAAGTTGTCCTCTAAATTGAAGCCTTGAATGTGTTATTGTACATGAACTCCACCAAGTCAAGGTTAACATCCCATGATCCAATAAATTCTAGGACAGATGCCCAAATAATATCCTCCTAGATCAAGATCTTCCTCTCTAATTATCCAATGGTCTATGGATGATACATTGTACTGAGTTTTAACTGAGTTCTCAAAGCCTTCAATAATAATTTCCAAAGTGGTGACATAAAATACATTTCTATATTAAATATGATACTAAAATTTACTCCATTAATTCATAAAATCTCTCAGATATAAATCTTTCTTAACTCATCTATTGAGTGTGTTTCTTGGATTAGTAAGAAATTTGCCACTTGAATCAGCCGGTCAACTATAACTCAAAAAACACATAAACTTTTAGGGGTCCTTGGAATCCCCATCACAAAGTCCATTTCCATCATATCCCACTTAAACATAGTCATGGAAAGTTTCTAAAGAAAACCTTATGGTCATTTATTATCCACCTTTATCCTTTGATAATTCAGGCAGTGAGAGGTGAAGCTCGTGATGACTCTCTTCATTCCTAGTCAACAAAAACATTGCCTGATATCCCGATACATCTTCATTGAACCTATGTGAACTACCCATTGATATTCATGGTATTCCTCCATAAACTTTTCACTTATCCAAGTAGGAAACAAAAATATTGCATAGATAAATATCACATCTTCACTATCCATCAACCATCCTCAAATCGGGTCACTTTCTATCAACCAATCCTACATCACTAAGCATTCATGGTCTTACTCCTGGCTTGCCTTAACCCAATCCACCAATATCAACGAGATAACTAAATGATCACAATTCATTACCCCTTGGTACTAATATTCTTCCAAAAACCATTCATCCAATAATCTCATTAATCACCATTCCTCCTTTGAAGGTCTCTCCCTAAGCTCTTGTGTTTTCCTATTGAGATGATCTACAATGATATTTCCTTTCCCTAGAGAATAAGTCATATCAAAATCAATGTCTTTCAGAAACACTAACCAATTCCTTTTATAAATATTTAAGTCTTTATGAGAGAATATATATTGCAATATCCTATGATTCATGTAAACAAAAAACCTCTCACTAAAGAGATAATGTTGCCAACACTCCAGGGAATGAATAAAAACTGCCAGCTACAAGTCATGTGTAAGCAAGTTCTACTCATGGGTTCATAGCTAATGAGACCCATAAGTTATTAACTGATCTCTTGGTATCAACAAATCTCCTAAACCAATACCTAAGGATTCACATTAAACAATATATCTGATCTAAGACTCTAGAAATTTCATGATTTTATTTATATTAAGTCTCCTATTTAGCTCCAATAAGGCCTCTACACATAGATCTATCCACTCAAACTTAATCTCATCCTTGGTAATCCCAGACATTGGTGTTTTCAAATGGTATAATTCATGATTGAATCATCATTAGTATCCCATAAACCTAATGAAACTACTAATCTAGAAAAAAAAATTAGGTTATTCCCAGGATATTATGACATCTTCCTTCTCTGGGTCCATTGAAATCTCTTCCTTAAAGATTATATACCCAAAAAAATGTAACTCTTATATCCATAAGTGAAATTCTGAGAGCTTTTAATAGATATGATGTGCTATAAGTTTACTCAACACAATATCTATGTGTATATCATTCATATCTGAGGTCTGTGAGTATATGAGTATGTCATAAAAAACACCACAATGAAGGAGTCAATATATGGATGGATGATATTATTCAAAAGATCCATGAAAACTAATGGTACATTTTTAAAACTTAAAGGAATAAAAATATACTCATGCAGTTTGTATCTACTCCAGAATGATAACTAAGAAATATTCTAACATATGATCCAAAGATGGTGGTAGCATAATCATAAGATAATCTTGGAGAACCACTGGGTTCCCCAAAACTGATCAAACAAGTCATTGATCCTTGGAAATGGGTATTTATTCTTCATCACTTGGTCTATATTTTTGTAGTCCACAAATAATTTAATACTACCATCCAACTTCTTTTCAAACAATAGCAAAACCTCCAAGGATATGTGGTCAGTCTGAAAAATCCTTTCACATTTGAATCCTCGATTTTCACCTTAAGTTTCTTTAAATTTCATGGAATCATATGATATAGGGTAATTGATATTTTTTTTTCTCCAAATGCGATTTCTATCTCAAGGTAAATCCTTCTCTCTGTAAGAAGTCTATAGAAGTAATTAGGGAATATATCCTAATAAAGGTCCACTATAGGTGGAAAATATGGGGATCATGCTAACTGATCTATCATAAGAACTATTCCCACTATCTACTTAGTAATATCTCCAAATTGATTTGGGTCCGGATCCATTCTTCATACTCTAACATCCTATTATATAGTCAAAACAAACTTCTCTCCATTAGGAATATTAAAGGATACTCATCTCATATAGTAGTTGATGTGAACTCAATAACTAGTCAACCAATCCATTCCAAATGTCACATCGAATATATTAATCTCAATAATCATGAAATATCATATATTTTCAAATCCATCAACTAATATAGTACATTTTTTAAATCTTTATAGAAGATCCAATTTCTTTACCAAGGGTGAATCAAGAGATAGAAACTCATAAGATAATTTGAATGTCAAGTCAAGTCCAGTAACAATTTGAGAAGATATAAACAAATGGGTGGCTCATGAATCAAACAAAGTAGAAGAAAGAGTAGAGGAAAGCAAGACCATGCCAATCATAGTTAAAGTTTAATCTCAACTATCAGAAGGTATATAGTCTATTTCATATATCCTTACTACTTAAAAACCATGGCCCTACCCCTATTGTGTAGGAATCACATGGGACATTGAGGTCTGCGGAGTTCAAATATGTTGTACAGGACCCTGACCTACACCCAGACCTTCCCTCCTGGTGATCAAACACATCACTTTAGAATATTAATGCTACAGATAGCCATCTTGACACACCAGTTATAATCCCTTGATATATTTTCATAATATCTACTAAAGTGTCCCTTCTACCCATAGGGAAATAGATGATCCCCTTCTTTACTCCACCTACCTATTACTACCCTGGTGCATATCATTTACCTTCTTCTTTATACCACTAAAAGAGGATCCCATAGCATCAACATAGAACCCACTCATTGGTCTAGTGAAGGATGAAATAAGTCCAATATATTTTTCCTTCTTTAGACCCTTCGCAATCACTAGATCCTTGTGTAACACCTTGGAATATGTCATCATGTCAAATCACCTGACCTAACACTTTAATTTTGGAAAAAGTCCAATCTAAAACTTCCTAGACTTTTGTGCCTCATTACCATCCAAGAGTGGAGTGAATAAAATAAACTCCATGAAATGAGCATAGTGGGAATACACTATCGTCATCCCCTACCGATGCTCTATAAACTTCTGGGTGTGATCCATCTTCAAAATATTTGGGAATAACTCCTCAAATAATAAATTCTTTGAGGTCTCCCAAATTATATCATTATGTCTCCCTACCAAGTTCATAACACCCCACCATCTCTTGGTGGGTCCCTGAATCATAAAATCACCTATATTTACCTTTCAATCCGTCAGGGTATCCACTAGATCAAAGATCTTCTTAATGATGTGCACCGATTCTTCAACATCCCATGGGCCTCCAGTGCCATAGAAATCTAAAAGATACTATAGATAGAATTATTTATAATAATCAACCATCATCTAGGAGACTCCTCTTCCTTGAATAGTAATTATGTAGAAGACTTCTATCAATATTGGCTTCACTACCTAAACTACTTGAGTAAGTGTAGGAGCATACTCGGTTGCATCCTCCTATCCATATAGTGGTGGAATGGGGGAATCCACCCTAGAGGGGTCATTCTAACCTACTTCTATCTGTATTCCCCTTAGTGATATTCTAGTTATAATTGTCTATGTTTCCAAACACATGCTTAGATCATCTATAGTGGCTTACTTAATACATCATCTCAAGAAGTTTATAGGCACATGTAATGGATTTCTATAGGAAAACCTATCATAGGAGGTTACTCATGATGATAATGGATAACCCACTTAGAACTACCCAAGGAGGCCTTATCCTATGTACATGCATGTTAGTCACATTTATATATATATATATATATATATATGCACACAAAAATTATTAAGTTTAAATAATCAAAATGTTAGCACATATATATCACAGAAATAAAAAATCATAGATCATGGAATTTAATTAAATGAACAACCATGGATAGAAAGTAACATATATATATATGACACGTGGGCATATTTTCCTATTCACTATGAATGAATGCACCCAAACTCACATAACAGATTGCTAGGAACTTACATGACTTCCCTACCCAAGTTTCACATGGCCTATCTCTTTTTTACCCTGACCCAAACATAGTCAATAAGAAATGAAAAGGAACGCCTATTTGGATACCAATTTGTAATGTCTTGAACAAAATCACCTAATCTGATCTAGAGTTCCACATGGACTCATGTGAACCTCCCCATATGCTGGAGGTTTTTTACTAAAAGCGAGGTTATAAATAGTATAGTGGGGATATTATACCCTCAATATCAATAGACATACACTAGAGTCATAATAATAAATAATAATAATAACCCAAAAAGTCACAACATAACTAAATAATAATAAATAATTTATCAAACAAAATTTCAGGTGTCATAGATACATACAAAGTAAATAACTAAGCACCTTCAATGTGGTAGGTCAAACCGGTGTATAAGTAAAAAACATGAAAATAAATAAATACATCATAGAATCACTCTAGAGTATGTCCCGGTACTTCTTATAAAAACCAATATCTATCTCCTCTACTCCCAATTTTTTTCCCTTTTCCATTTCTGGATCCCTAATCATAAATTTTGCACGCGCATCAAGATTCTGATGTAGGGTTTGAGTATAAATTTAGTATATTCCACTAATATGTCCTTAACATAAGTTCACATGTATGTACATTGTATACCACGAACAATAAAGTAAATATGATCATAGAAATATATCAATTGTCATGATATCATGTGATAACCAGGTTTTCTTGAACCCCAACCACACACGCTTCACTCCATGCTAGAAGAATAGTCCCAACCAGTAGTCACATGACTCAGATCACTCCATGATGTCATAAATGGAACATATCACTAAACTATCAAACTATAGTATTTATTCCATGATTAAGGAACAACCTCACCCACCTTTAAGATCTATCCATTCCCCACCTCTAAGGAGTAGTCACTCAACTTATTTAACCAACCACAGTTATATAGTTATCATCTTCACATGATGATATTTCCACTAATAACCTATCAAATATTTTAATAATTACCTTAATATGGAAGGTCCACCCCCCCCCCCATATTCTTAGCATGTATAGATTCAACTCATACCACCAACGCAACATACATCTCACCCTGACTCATATCATGTCTCAGCAATCACCACTCCCCAACTCATATTATCAGCTCAGTGAGAACCACATCCTGACTAATAAATCTCTACCTATACACATATATAATCAGTATCAAAAATTAATTTCATATTATAAAACTCACTATGATGTTATATTAGAGTCTTATCTCTTTATTCATAAATCTATGATCCCCATCTAAGGATTCAATCATCCACCCTTTAAAACCCTACCATCCTAATACCAACAACAATGTCCCTATAATATATTCAACATCCACAACACAAAGGTCTCATAGGATACACACATATGAAAAATAATGTCATATAATGTAGTATTTATCTTGGGATATGCAAGAACACATTATCAAATCATTCCAAAAAAAACTACATACAATGACCCTATATGAGAAGGATTTGCTACCTCAAGCACATTGATGTCAAATGGAACTGACCACCAAGCGTCATCTCCCAAATTAGTATCCCCTAATAAGGATTTGTAAAACCAATCAAAATTCATAAAAAATGGTATTATAAAATAATATTCAATAATAATAATATGATAAGGTCCTAAATTCAATTGGGCTTACTCAATGGGATTCACTGCCAATGGTAGATCTAGATCTATTAGAGAGAGAGAGAAGGTGATTTTCAATAGATCTAAAGTAAAATACATTAAAAATAAAATAAATATCCATTAAATCACATATAAATCCAAAATTATATCTATAGTATCTCATATTTATGATTCATCCCAAGATAAAGAGGATGGATCTTAAGATATAAATAATAACAGAGAATAATGATCATATACCTTGAATTCTCATGACACAAAGCCTCTAGATTCACCATAATTTGACTTTGAATTAAGGAGAATCACAAAAAATCCACCAATTGAGTCCCTAGGTTTGATATCTATAGGATTAATAAGAATAATGGTGAGTTTTATGGTGGTTTCAGGCTTAAAACACAATTTTATATTAACATAAAATTCATGCATATTTTTCCCATATTGTTTACTATATTATGTGAAAACCATGTGAGGGTTATTACCTCTTTTGGGAAATCACACAGTTTTTCCACTTGATTTGGCTACACATTTTGGTAAACCGTGAACCAACCCTTATTTTTTCCTTTATTCTATGTCACATTATTTTATCGGGAATTTCACACAATTATCTTTAACCATTCTCTAACCATGCACTACCCATTTCCCTTCTCCAATAAGCCACATGTTTTCCTCAGGAGTACTGTGAAATTCCCACTAATCATGTGAAAACCATTCACCCCTTTAAATATAGAGACAATATACTTCTACATATAACATTACATGATTTTAATAATAATTATACATCATATTACAATCCAAGGACCATAAAGTCTAGTGTCTTGGAAGACTAGGTACATAAAACTGAAAACATGGAACTAAATAAATTTTTTTTATTTAATCTTAAAAATGAGCTCCTAAATTCCATTGTGCTCAAACATATTCATAGGTTACCCTAGGGAACACATGAAAAAAGGGATGATCTAAATATTATAGTAAGGGAATAACTATAAAAACAAAGCATTAGCACATGGGATAGAAGGCATGACATGATGATATAAAAAAGGCATGTACATATAGAATCAAAACATATAAACATGAAATAATATAAAAATGGAGTAATAATAATGTGGAATCAATATAAAACATGAATTTATCACAATTCATGGCTAACTTCCCAAACCATTTCACATGGTAGCACAAGCCAAGGCTAACCGCCCACACTGTTTCACATGGTAGCACCAGGCTAACGCTAACCCCCAAGATCGTCACACATAACGTCTCATAGGACTCAAATGTACCCATTTAATTGGATAGATATTTGGGAACACCCATATTAACTTTTCATGAATATGTTTTCTACATAAATAATCATGCATAATCAATCTTACATAAACATAAGGGTTACCCATGGAAAGAATCGGGTACCACAATCATGTCATAAAGCATAACAAATGGGCATATCATAAAAGTTTCCAGGAAAGAAAAAAAATAAAATATACATGGAAATTCATAAGTTAAAATATTCATATATCATGGTAAGTTATTTCATTTATAAGTTACAACATTTAATAAAAGTATTTAAGAAATTTTATCATTAAAACATTTTCTGTGCGGTTTTAAGGAATATACTATAGAGCCTTTAAAATAGAAAAGGGAACAATATTTTATATGAAACCAGATGTAAACTAAGATGGTTTTCATAATAAAAATAATGATTTTATAAATAAAATGTTGGCTTAAAATATATAATATAGTGTACTTGAAATCAGTTAAGAATTCAGGTAGTTCTCTTAAAACAAGTTTGCTTATCGGGAAGTATTGAGGTGGGAATCACTTAAAAACATGTATATACCCAAAAGAGAATGAGGTATGGATCTTGAAACATGAGTTTGTTGCATATAAACAATATTTATAAGTTTTAAACAAAATTAAAATACAACTTCTTTTGGATAAAATAAATATAGAGTATCCCAAACGAATATAGGAGGTTCTTGTAGAATCCCTGATGGAATATCGTCATGGTATCGAGGGTATTTTGGAGGGATTAATGTGAGATAAATGGGTTTATAATATTTTATACATCGTGATTTAAGTTTGGGGTGGTTCTAAATCATACCCCATCATTAGGAATTACACATAAAAGTGCATAACATAGAGGAGATTCTTCAATAAAAGTAAAATAGAGAGGATCCCTAACCTTAATTATGATGGTGTGATCCACTTAATATTAATGACCTAAATAATCAAATTAAGTTAATTAATTAATAATTTCAGAACCTCTTTTATATGTAAATGATTTATTATAACCTTTTTGAATTCATTCATAACCTTTTTTATTGTTTATGAGGTTCAATTTCATTGTTCGGGATTGTTTGTTTCATTTTTTTTAATGATCAGTATGGTTATATTCATGTTCAGAAACACATGTATGATGAAGTTGGTTGTACAAAATTTATGTTATATAAAATTATTTATCATATAGAAGATTTCATGGTTATAAAATTCATTTGTTTATTTTGAGTGAATGTGAATCATTATATAAAGCATTAATGTTAAATGCTTGGATTAACTTGACGATTTTGTTCATAATTAACTTTTTTGTATTATTGTTTTACATCAAGTGTGAAAAATGATTCTAGAACAAAACATAAGATAAAATAAATATTTAGTAGTCTGGTTTAACCATAAAAATGATTTCATGAGAAGAATATAATATGGTAATAGAAATTGATAAACCGTCGTCCTTGAATGTGATAATTTAACACATCTCGGACAGTATTTTCGTTTCTTTCGTATAAACGAAGGGGAAAGGATAGGTGATAATGAATTATCACATTAACATAAAAAAATTCTAGTACACATATTTTACTAGTGTTATCATACCATTTGGGTGAAGGGAGGTGAAGAATGAAAAAAAGAAAACAAAAGAACTTGAAAGAAAATAAAAGAATCAGAAAGAGGAATTTACCTCTTGAGTTTATCTCCTTTGAGAACCGCTTAAGGGGGGGATTTGGTCTTTTGAGGAGACCAAGGACTACTGGAAGTGGGGGAGGATCTTGGGGATATATTTGGTAAGAATTTAGGGAATGAACAAGGCTTTATAAGAATAAAGATAAGAGGGGAGTGTGGGTGGTTTTTATAGTGGAGGGGAGGAGGGTTTTCTTATTATTTTAATCTTTAGTTTATTATTTTTTCATAAGACAAGAAATAGTAATGATTATTGTGAAAAAAAACTGTAATATGTGAATTTTAGTTTGAACCAATTTCCATTTATATCATCCATGACTCAAGCATGATGCATAAATTCAGGTTTTAGCATTTACTGTGAATTATCACATTTTACTATTCATCAAAAATTCAAGTATTTTAGAGAAATCCCAAAAATTTACCCTAATAATTTTTTGAAGTGTAGAATAAAAAAATGAAATCAACTTTGAAAAAAAATAATTTTCTAAATATTATTTATTTATTTATTAATTAAAATCATAATTTACTTGAAAAATATTTATTTCAATACTATAACTGATTTTATAAAGCTTTCAAAAATTACATAAAGTCTTATAAAATTGTCTTAAAACCAGAATAAATAAAATAGTTAATTTATGAACACCTTTTAGGAAAATAAATTTTTTTTTAATTAATTAATTAATTTTAGTTAATTAACCAATTTTAATTATTTATTTATGACTTACAAAAATACCAATACTTTTATTAAGGTTGTATTTATCCCTTATAATATGCATAAATTTTATTTATACATTCATGTATGTGGTTACTATTCTTTTGGATGATTTACTACTCATAAGGGTCATGTTACTATTTATAAGGGTGTGTTACTATTAATAAAGGTAGGTTACTATTCACCAAAAAATAAGTTTGTTCCATTAAACTCCAAATATCTTACTGATCACAACCGTTAATGTCTGATTTTCAAAATTCAAATCAAAGAGGTTACATTATTATGTTTAAAGGTCACATAGTACTTAGTAGTTCGTTATATTGTGATTTTATGTGATTATATGACATGATTATAATAATGGATTTTACGTTGATAAAACATTGAGTCATTATCTAAAGGCCTCCAAACCCATATAAAATTATCTAAAATATACCTAAGACTTAACCCAGGAAAATTATAACTCAAAATCACTAAAATAAGGGGTGAAAGTAAGGTGTAAAGAACCTGAAAATTCTAGACTATTAAACCTAGGGTTAGTATGTTATGCATAATGGTATTAGGTTTCTAGGTGATGGGAGAGATGGAATCTCATCTCATATATGGTTTGGGACACCAAAATTTAGGTTTAATATTGGAAATAACCCTTGTGTAAATTAAATGACTCGTGTGGGGAAAGGTATAGGGTGATGAAGTGAGGTTCACTTGAGATGGTTGGTCGGTGAGCTATATTATGAGAAAAAATCAATAGGAACCAAAGCATGGGACATGTGATAGGTGTTATTTTCACCTGGAAATGATTTATCAAGGGGAATTGAGTGTGTTTGTATTGGTATAGTCCTTGGGTATTGGTAATGAGGAAATGATGCAAGAAAGAGGAAGAAAATTTTATGGACCAATTAAGGCTTTATCCAGATAGTTCCTTTTTTATTTGGGGTCACTGTGGGGTAATGGATGTAGGTTGGGATCATTGACTAGAGGATGGGTTGGGTCTAAGGAACTAGTGAATTCTTTCATGGGTGTAGTGGGGATATTAATGGATTTGTAATTTCATGCTTGTGTTATTGAGTCTGGCATGGAAATATTATCCTATGAGTCTAAATATATAATGATACATGTCTTGAAAAGTGGTCCTAGTTCATTAGTAAAAAGACCCCAGGTTTTGAGTTTGTTTAGGAGATACATTGATTATGTGAGATAATAGTCAAGGGATGGTACTTGATGATGTGATTCCACGTTATAGTATTTTTATCTACCTATTTTAATTCATATACATGTTAAAAGTCATATGACCTACAATGAGGGTGGTGTTTCAACTCATACAAGAGTTTGGATCTGTTGTTTCCCTCTTTAAGATCCACTATCTATATTCATGATTAGTTTTAGGTCCTACCTTATGATGGTATGGTTCAGCTTATGAGGGATCTTATCTCTATTGGTTCCCTCCTCTGGATATATTGTTTGTATTTTCAATTATATATGGGGGCTTACCCTAATGGTATGGTTAGGCTCACATTGAGGGTTGTATCTATTTTTTAGCTCCTTAGGATTTTATATCTATATATTATGCTATTTATAATGAGCTAATTTATAGGTTGATTGAGAATCACTGAGAGAGAATTCCTAATTTCTTTTTGGTTTAGGGATCACTAAGAGAGGATTCCAAATTGTTTGATCATTTACTTGGTTAGTTGATAGTTTTTTAGAATCTCGTGGCTCATGATAGCATTTCTTATAGAGTACACATTTTGATTTGAAGGCTTTACCAATTTTCATCAAATATGTTGGTAAATGATCTTGAAATCAATCACCAATCTAAGAATGACTTTTGAGGGAGAATTTGATATAAATTAAACCTCTTGATTTCTTAACATGTTTCAAGTGATTGAGATGAGTGATCCTTACAAAGGTAACTATAGTGGAGTAAATATTAGTAGTAATATTATAGTTAAGTTTTATTATGGATAAGAATGAGATAATCCAACTATACATTCCAATCACTATAATATTATTAAGGTACATGGTTTAATAAGAATTATATATTATGTTATTTATGGTAGAAATAATCATAGAGTGAAATAATATTAGGAGGAAATATCCTCTTGTGGATATCTAGTATATTTCATGAATAGATAGCCCAAGGTTATTGATTTGGATTGAATTTTATTGTATATTATGGGAAGTTATAATATTGTAACATTAGATGTGATTTTAGGTACATGATATGTCCTTCCTTGAATGTTCTTATGTTCTTTCCTGAAATCCATTAGTGATAATGGAAATATTTTATTTGAAATTGAGATTATTGTGAAAGTATTCAAATACGACACTTATTTAAACACTAGTGTGAATGATGGATGACTGATGATATGGTTTAGTTAGTGAATTAAACTTAATCTATAAGGAAACATATTCATGTTGGATTGTGATTCTTAGTCTATGTCTCTTTTGATGTTATGATTTTTATCAGTATTAGTTGAAAAATGTAATTAATTTCGATCAATATCAGAGTCAATTTATTTGGAATGTTTTATATTGTGGTTTAGAGAAACAAATCACGGTTATCTAATCATATTCTGGACCGTCCAATTCAAATATGGTTTATGAATCTTTAATAGAAAGTTTAACTTTTTTTCATGATGGGTAGAGTAGGTAAAAGTGAAATTATCGTAGAGATGAATTCCTCAACATAAACTTCCATGAAATATTGAAAATAGTTCATCCAAGGTTCTTAATTACCATTGATTAATGGAGGAATGACCAATGTTAGTGGAAAGAACATTCTGAGTTAATTAATATTGGAATTTGATGATGTGTAAGTGATCATTAGTTTGTTTATCATTGTAATTTTTTATCTCCTAGTGATGATGATGTGAGAATATATATAGTGTAACTTGTGTCATTTTTTTACATGATATCAATGTCACATAAATTTTAAAATAAGAGAAATGTATTCAACTTAGTAATATTGATGGTGAGTTTAATGTAATCAAATATTCTCATGATGTAATACCTAATAAATTTTTTGATGGTGGTGTGAATGAAGACACCACCTTGAGGTGATCAAAGGTATTTGACAAGTTATGTGAGGATGTTCTGAATTAGTTTCCTAAAAATCGATTTATTATATACTCAGTCATTGTAAGGATGTACTAATAGATTCAATAACAACACTAGTTAATGAGTATATAAATATTTTTTTCATAATAAATCCCTCTCTATTATCTAGATGATTCTAAACTATTAAATTTTAAATAACTTTTTGTGTATTCCTATATGTTCCTTTTGATAGAATGGAGGTTGTATTGCTATACTTTTTAAGTCAAATCAACTATGTTTTATAGAAATTTCAAGATGTTATAAGAGTAATTATTGACTGGATGATATAGTTATCTCATTATCTTAATTTTTTAAATTTATACTCTATGAGATGTATCAAATTATTGTATGTAGTTGAGGTTGTGTCTTCATATATAGTGTTAGTGATGGTTATTCTGATTAGATACCAATTTCAACTCTTATTTATGGTAGAGATGAATGGTGATTGGGGAGAATTGACTATTTTTGTATATAATATTCCACTTATAGGTGTATAAGTAGATAGAGTGGGATAGTTATATATTGTATATGTATGATGATTTGTGTCATTTGATTTTTAAATAATTGGGTTAGTCATTGGATTCTTATGTATTTTAGATTGATGGGCCTTAATTAAAAATGTGACTCCTTTTACAGTTTATTAAAGGATCCCTTATTGAGAAACCTAAGTTTGGTAACCTATCCATTTCTAAAACAAAAAATGATGAATGAAAACATTATATCTACTAAAACCCATAGCTTTAGATAATTTTTTAAATATGAACATGTACTTATATTATGTGATTTAGCTAAAAAATCTGTTTGAGTGATATTTAAAAAGTCAATGATGTTATATTTTTTATTAGAGAAGGGTTTTTCATAAGAGTATAAATTTTTTATACAAATTTCTTGGTAGTTTGATGATGTTCAGTGAGAATATGGAAATATAAATAAAAATGTGGAATAATTATCTTCTTGTGTAACTAAGTTTTTTTCACAATAAAAATATTTAATGGTTATGAGAATGTAATATCCTAGATTTTTACATGAGAATGATTTAACATTTTAATGTATTTATGAATAATGTTTTATTCCAATTGAATCATAGATGTAAATATTTATTGAATTATAATCATTTATAGTGAAATTGATCACCATAAAAAATTTTGAAATAAAATATGAGAAATGGTATTTTCCATGAACAAACTCTTGAAAAATATAAATAACTTTTAAAACATAGTTTTGGTGGAAAATATGTCAGAATAGTATTAATTAGTTCCATATGTTTCATATTGTAGTGATATAAATTTTTATTAAGATTTATACACATGACTGACCTATTTTAGGTCTATAAATATCATGTGGGGCCCCTCTATAATGTTTTTCATTATTAAGTGTTGGTGGAATTAAATAAAGACAAGATTTTATGGATCTAGAGTGTGGATTTTTTTTTATAAAATTTAAAGATTTCAACTGGGGTTTTGATGATGAATGGTGGATTTTAGAATGAATTTACATGAGTTTATAGATTTTAGTAAGTTTTTGAAAGTTTGAGTAAAGGATAAAAGAGGTTAGATATACTGAAATGTAATAGATACCACTATTGACATGGTGATAATATAATGGGTACTCAAAATGTGGATGGTGGTTGATGAAGAAAAATAAAAATGTTACTAGGTACCTGGTGGGTTGTCTGGTATGGTATGAATATCACTTGGATAACCACTAGGTCCTAGATGGACATCCACTGAGTACCCTATAGTCTTTCACTTATTTTTTATTAAATTTTAATTAAATTACTTTTTTTATACTTTTAGGCACCTCTCCCCTCATCTCCCTCAGTCATATAAAGTAAGGAGGTCAAGCCCCTCTCCATTATCTTGGCTGATCGGTTATTTTTTGAACGAATATCCATCTATTGTATTTTTATCATATGGGTAATTCTAACATCATGCACCCTTATATTCAAAATTTATCTTTTTATTCATCACTAATCCATCCTAATTCACCTATTTTTGGGGTCTTAATACTTTTATTTCTTGAAAATAAGGATGAATTAGCATATGATTTTGGAAGAGATAACTCATATTTCTATGAATTTGGTGGCCCTTATAATATTAATCAATATTTTTTGGAATGTTTTATGTATTTTTATATGTTTACATGATAATTTAGGTTAATTAGACCCAAATAGGGGCGTAAAGGGTGTGTAATTACGAGAATAAATAGTCTAAGCATAGTGGTGATAGAACATGATTCCTCACTTGATTGGGTGATCATAGGATTGTCTAGAGACCACATCATCATGATTGGGTCCAGATAGTATCATATGAGGGACCCTAAATAGGTCTTTAGGTGTAATATTAAAGATAAATGTCCTAGTATGGATACTCATGAGTTGTGCGGATGGGTCTTTTTCAAGTAGACCTTTTAACAATTTAATTTAGTGAGTGATATCTTATAGGAATCCTTGTGAATGGGTTGTATATGGGTTAAGTACCATAGGAATAGATTTAAAAGAGAGAATTATATACTTAGGTATAGGTTTTATCATGGAAAATCCTTATAAGTCCTATGTATTGGATTGAGGCACCTTTAGTTATGGCTTTGACAAGGGTTCACATTAATATTGTTTGAAAGAACGAAAAATATAGACTAGGGGTCTTGAAATATATTATAAGACTTTATTAGGGTCTTTGTTATGGGTTTTGATCATTAAGAAACCAATGGTAATATAGATACTAGTTAGTATATTTGCTGGTACTTTTCATTAGTTTTTCAACATTATTTTGTTTGATTTTGTCTTGGTTTTATTTATTTGTATATATTTTGCAAGTTTTTAGTAAATCTTGAGCATAATCTTCCAAATTTTCCTAAAATGATTAAACCCATTGAGAATCTCATATTATAAGAAACAAGGTTTATGGACATGATTTTTACTTTTTTGGGGTTAAATAATCTTGGAACGATTGAAACATTTCACTGGTAATGGGGATCTCCATGGTAGAGTTTGAGCATTTGAAGAAATGTTTTCTATCATAGATCCTTGGGGGAATATTGGGGTCATTTTCATAATAATAATCCGAGGAGAAAACCATTTTTAGTGGTTCCTTGTTAGAAAGTTGTTGGATGTAGTTCTCTAGAACCAACTTTTGTATACTTTATGATGACTTGTATTCATATTTTTGAATATTGATAAAAAAAATTATCACATCATTATTGTTATTTTTCATGAAATAGAATGGCATAATGTCCTGAGAGTATATTTCATGCTAAAAAGTCATAACAGTTCTCTACTATGATGAAAACCCATAAGTTCCATGAAAATATTCTTAAATATATATTTTATAGGAGGATGAATTCATTTGAGGGACATAAATGATATAGGATATCAGGGGTGGAGACTCATAGAACTTTAAGACACCTTCTCATGGTTTACTCCTTTAGTAATGTCCAGTATAGAAGATTATGAGAATAAGACCATCCAGTAAGAAATCTCTATTTATATGTGTCATTGGATGTTCCTATCTTTGTATGTGTGTATTGGTCCTTAGAATTTAAAATTATTATTAATGGATATTATGAGACATATGCTTTGATGTATTGATGAGAATCATTATGAAATATGTTTATAGAGAAGTAGGATATATTGGGTGTGTCGTGAGTAATATTTTATTAATGAATAATGTGAGAAATGATTTTCCCTTCTATTTTTTAATGGAAGATGATCTCTCATGCCCTTTGATGGAAATGATAAATCCAAAATAAATCCATGTTTATGGTGTTCTATGGGAAAGTTAAATTATGGAAAATCAAAAAAGAAACATTGAACACATAGATTTATATCACCAGTATGAAACCTACTTTATTAGAGATATTTTGATAAAGGGATTATATTACACAGTATGTGTACATATGAGGTTTTATGTCATTGCAACATTAACTTCTTTCTTTATGGGTGCCTTAGCATGTTGCTAGATGCTGAACTTGGATTTTGGGTTTCTTCTCCTAATACCACTGAGAAAGAGGCCTAGAGGGGCACACACTAAGTATATCCAAAACCTCAATTAAATAATATTATTATTTATTATTTAACATGTTGAGTAAAAAATATTCATGTACATGGTTTAATAATTATTCATGTTTGCTTGATCATATATGTTTCGTCAAAAGTTATTTGATATAATATTTTGTAAATAGAATATTTGATAAATAATTATTTTATATTTAGTGAATATGATATTTATTTATTTATTAGTGAGTAATGAATTGATATTTATATATTAAATAAATATTCATTATTCAATGCATGATAAATATTGCAGAGTAATGGAAAACTGAGTTTAATGGTTAGGTGATAAATAATATATATTAAATAATATTTAATTAATTTGATAGTTTTTTTCATGTTAAGAAATAATATTATTATTATTGTTATATACATGGGGTTCCATGGTGATTAAATAAATAATAAGGGTGCATTTTCAACTATTATTTTCTAACCCTAACACTATTTAAAACCAATTATATTATATCTAAAGGATTTCCATTTGTTTTATTGTGCACAACAACATCCATAGAATTATCTAAATATACCTAGAGAGTTCCCTCTCCAATAATTATCTCAAGTATGGAGAAAGATCCTCCTCTACCACCACTCTTGATTGAAGAGAGACAAAAAGGAATCATTCTTAAATCGATTCTCTAGTTGATCAAAGATGAAAGACATAAGAGTTAGGATCTACCATGGTAGGACATGTAGATTCCTACGGTGGAATTCAAAGGTTCATGGAGCATGTGTGGATCACCACTAGAGGGAATCTACACCTTATTCCTACAATGAAATGATAGTGAAATATAGATACATTTGCAGATTCATCAAAAAAGGAATAATTCATCACAAGGTAACTCTTAAATTACTTGAATTAATTATAAATCATTATATGATAATCCTGTGTTTTGGTTTCGGTGTTCTCTCATAAATTAATCTTTGATTCAATTCCTATGATCATCATGTTTATCATCGATTTACATCTTAGATTTATCATTGATTACAACAAAAAACAAAGTTGGGCATACCCCATATGGCGCTTTTTCTGCACCCAAACCATCAAGTGGTATCATAGGGGTCACATAATTATTTATAATTAATTAAATATCATTGACTCATTTTTCACATTTATTGTTAGTTTTCAATTCTACTTTAATTGTTATTTAATCTAAATAATGAGATCATCTCTTCTTCCTCTTCATTCTTATAAATATAATCAAAATTTAATAATTTTATGATTTAATAACATAAAAAAAGCTCATCTGGCGGTGTCTATGATTCTTGAAAGATAGCATGAGAGTACATGCCATGTAACCTATTGGTACATGTTGTGTACCTGTGTTTAATGAACCAAGATAGTTCACAAATTAATTTGAAATGAATTCAATCCATGTGAATTTATTACATTTTGTGAGTATTTAAATACACTATGTGTTAACTGGACTATCGTGGAACACGGTTAGACAAACTACATGATGTGTAGTACATTGGTCCAAGACGGGCTGTGTAATTATCTAACATGACTTATATGACCGGTGGTCAAGTAAACCAAAGGCCATATGATGTGTAGGCCAGGTAAATTCAATGTACTCAATTAATTTCCATGGAATGATTGCACACCAAGTCCCTAGGCATGTTCCATGGATAGATAGTGAGAACTATATGTGATGTGTAGTTGCATTGTTCATTCCATGTATATTACCAATTATGCAGAATTCAAAATAAATTTATTATTTGGTTTAAACATAATCATCATATGTTACATGTGTCATTTATTTCACTATGTACTTTCCATGTGATGTGTTTTTATATATATTAAATGTTTAATTAATTTCTATGTAATTTTTATAACTACATGTCATGTATAAGTCAAAATTAATTCATTCTTCTACATGAATTGAAACATAACATTCTATATAAATAACATTTGTTCCATGTGTCGTTTATTTGATTATGTATACACTATGAATGTCTATGATAATTAATGTATTCTACATGCCACATGATTAAATAGTATAGGAATATAATACATGTTGGATAGTTCAAATAGGTACTCACTATATTACCTCCAAGAAATATTTTTTTGTACACAGTTAATTTTAAATAAATTTATTTATTTTTTTTAAAATTATGTTGTATAAGAATCTCTAGAAATTTCAGATGATAATTAAGATAAAATAATTTGTTAATTAATGAAAATAATTAATTGACTTGGATGTAATTTATATTAAATATTAACAATTATAATTGAATGCTAATTTTATTAAATTCACAATTCATTTCATGTATGTGCATAGAATACAAATTTTTATGTGATTGGTTTCCTTTCATATTCAATTAAATTGATGGAAGGTGTGTCATACCTCATCTCATTATCTAAGGGTTTTCATGACTATGGTTTCATTTTATGTAAACCCATTGACCAATCCATTGGTTCCTCTTACCTACATGTGATTAAAAGATTATGTAAGGGATGGAGCTCCCAATCTAGTAGAGGAAGTTAAATTTTGGAGTTGAGGTGAAACCAATATAAGAGGTATATGGGTGAATTAGTGGAAAGTTGTAACATGATCCAATAAATGTTTCAAGGTTTTTTTCCCCAAGGTCAAAAATTAGTTTATCATCTACTAGATAAACTAACCATTAGTTTAATATCATGATCATGTGTATCTATTATTTAATTTCTGTCAAGTTTCATGGTTAATCTAATTATATATGTTTAGTCGTGATCACATGAATTAATGAATTAATGATCATGTAAGATAAAACTAAATAAATTGGATTAGGAATAAACTTTATCTAAGACATGGTTTATCTCATAAGTAAGTCAACTTAACATTAACAATAATTTAATAAATATAAAATGGTAAATTTTCACATAAATATGAAAAAATCACTCAATTGTATATATATATATATTATGTTTTTACAGTATTCCACTACTTAAGTTAAAATCAAACCATAGTTTAAAGTGATTGCCAGCTGAAGTCAGGGTGATTTCCATTATTGGGGAATTCTCACTTGAAGTTTTAGGTCAACTTAACTTAATTCACATCAAGGTTTAACTATCCAAGTAGGACTTTATGTAACTAAGAGGAAAATGTTTATAAAATCCAATTTAATTATTTCAAGATTGGAGAGTCCACTCAACTGATCAAGTAACTATGGGTTAATGCTTTTGAAAATTTTAATTCCCACCTAAAAACCATCAAATGACTTGTTAAAACCAACTTTGGGATATGATAAGTGGAATATGGGTCATTTCCACTAGAATTTCCATGGAATAGGTTGTTTTGAATCCAATGGTGAGGTTTATTGGGTTTTGATAAAATAGTGGGAGATTAATTAATATAATATAATATTTATTATCTACTTGTATTTGAAAAGGTACTAAAATTATTATCTTCTTAAATATAGAAACAAAAATAAATATTACTCCAAGCATATCATTGAGATCCATACTTGAGAAGGATAACTTCTCACAGAAAATAATTTCCTAGAATGAAAAAGGTGTTTATGTGTTATCCTTCTCAATGAAAGGAAATTTTAAATGCAAAAAAACCCTACTCCTAAAGTTCCCATCCAAATGGATAGTGAGAAAGAGTTTTTTCTCAATGAGAAAAATTTAGACAATTCCATATATGTCCAATGTTTTATGATATCATCCATAACCAATGAGTTTATAAAGAAACATGAGGACATGGATGTGTATAGAATGATGTCTCACATTCATTATCTCTAACAATAGAAGGTGAGATAGAGAGATATGATATCTCCAATTCTATATTTATATGTAATCTTGGAGATCAGGAACCAGCTAGGCCTCATATAGTCTAGATTATTTGCTATATATAATGCTTGGATATCTTGGGAATTAAATTCTATGATGAGTTGCACACAAATCTCATCCTTTCCTCATTATCTAAGTCCTTACCCAATTTTATTATTAATTATAATATGATATATAATGATAGTATCAATTCGTAACTTCATACTCTTATTCACCAAGTTTAAAAGGATATGAGGAGTGACAAACTCATGGTCCCTATAGTGAATAAGAAAAGGAATAATAAGGAAAATAGGCCCAAGAATCATAATAAGTCTAAATCTCCCAAGCACCATCCTTTCAAGAAGAGGAGGATCCAAAGGAAAGTTAAGAAAAAGGAAGAAGTGTGTTTTTTATGAGTAAAGAAAAGGCACTGGAAGAGAAACTGCACCCATAATCAAGGGCAAGTTAATGTTTCCTTTGTTATCAAGTGTAATATTTATATATCTACACATTGGGTATTAGATACATCTTGTGGTGATCACATATGTATTGAAATGAAATAACCAAGTATTTTATGAAGTATTTCTAGAGGATAGGTGGATTTTAATCCTTCCAATGGTGTAAGGTTGGATACTCTAGCCATTGGACACAACCACCGTCTATTTATAATAATAATTATTTGGGTTTTAAAATATTTATATTATGTACTGACTGTTACCAATAACATAATTTATGTATCCTACCTAGATAAAAATGGTTTTTTTAAGTTCGGAAATAAAATTAGTTGCTTGTATAAAGAAAAATATATTATGGTATTTAATATTTAAATAATGCTATTTATGTCTTAAATTATGAAAAAAAACGTATTAGAATTTGATAATAAATCATGTTTCAATGACTCATATAACAACAAGTTGTGTAATCGCCATCTTGGTCATGTAAATGAGAAGTGTTTAAAAAAGATCTAACAATATGATTATTTAGAATATTTTTATCTAAAACCACTTGAATGATGAAAGGATTATTTATAAGGAAATGTAACTAAACCGCCATTCAGTAGATAGGGTGAAAGGGCCATATATCTTCTATAATTAGTACACACTGATGTGTGTGGACTATTTCCAATAGAATCTAGAGTTTGATATTCTTACTTTAAAACTTTTAGTAATTAATTGAGTAGACATGGATATGTATACTTGATGAGGTATAAGTTTGGGTACTTTTATAAATTCAAATAATTCAAGATTGAATTAGAGAATCAACTTGCAAAGAAGATAAAGAAGCTTTGATCTAATCAAGGTGGTGACTATTTTAACCATGTTTTTATTGAATTTCTACAGGATTTTGGGATTATTTCTCAACTCACTAAACCTTACACACTACAGTGGAATGGTATTAGTGAAATCAGGAACCATACCTTGATAGAAATTGTAAGTTTGATGATGAGTCGTGCAGATCTTTCATTATCCTTTTGGGTATATTTATTTCAAAAAACAGCATACACACTAAACTGAGTACCAAATAAAGTACAAAATGGAATTCCCTTTGAGTTATGGAGTGTAAAAAACCCTATTTTATCATAGTCACATGTATGGGGTTTTGAGGAATTTTTTAAGGATATCTAAATAAAAGAACTAGCACCTCAGGGCATAAATTTTATCTTTATAGGGTATCCTAAGGTAACAAGGGGATACTACCTATACAACCCTACATATAAGAAATTGATTATCACCAGAAAATGAATATTTATTGAGTGGGAGAAAATACTCAAGAAGGATAGTGTGATAAAAATTTACTTCAATGAAGTTGATGTTCAAGATACAAAAGAGTTGGTATAGAAATAGATTTCATAGGTGTCCAGGGAAGAAGTTGTTTCTGAAACACAAGTATTATATAGGAGAAATATAGAGGTAATATAACTAGATAGATATGGATTTATAGTCACCTAAGAAGGTGACTCTTTATTAGTTAACAATAATGAACCTCTCTCTAATAAAAAGGAATTATATAGCTCTGAAGTTGCAAAATGGAAGGATGTAATGAATTCTAAAATGGATTATATGTATCATAACCAAGTTTGTATTCTAGTAAACTCACCAATTAATGTAAATAATGTTAGGTGAGAATGTTTATTTAAGAGAAAACTAGACATTGAAGGTAAAGTAATTACCTATAAAGAAAGACTAGTGTCTAAAGGGTTGAAACATAATCAAATCATTGACAATGAAGAAACTTTTTCTACAATTTTCATGTTTAATTTCATCAAAATTATTCTTTCAATAGTATATTATCATGAATATAAAATCTATAAAATGGATGTAAAAATATATTTCCTTAATGGTAAACTTTAGTAATATTTCTATATGACACAAATAGATGGGTTTTTTAATCTATGTTATTCAAAAAAGACATAAAAGTTACACATATCCATTTATGGATTAAATCAAGCATCCAGGTCATGGAACATTCAGTTCGATGAAGCTGTAAAATAGGTTGGTTTCATTAATAATTAATGTGATCCATATGTTTATAAGTGTTTTAGTTAGAATATGGTCATTATATTGGAAATATATTTTGATGGAATATTACTTGTGGTAAATGACATATCAGTCTTACAGTCCGTTAAGGATCGGTTAAAAAATACTTCTCTGTGAAGGACTTAGGTGAATCAGTCTACATTCAAGGGGTTAAGATCATTCATGATAGATATAAAAAAATAATTGGACTAAGTCAAGTTATATACATTGACCAGATTTTAAAGATATTGATTATGGTACAATTCAAGAGGGTATTGGTTCTAGTATCACATAGTATATATCTTTCTAAGAAAATGCTTCCTCGAATAGAATAGGAAAGATATAGAATGAGTAAGATCCCATAAAATTAGGTGATAGGATCAATAATGTATGTCATGTTATGTATTAAACTTTATGTTACCTATATATTGAGACTGGTAGTCAAATATCAAGTTGATCCAGGTGAACAAAATTAGTCTTCGGTTAAGGAAATCTTTGAGTATTTGAGAAGAACTATGGATATATTCCTGGTGCATAAGGGAGATGTGGAGATTGTAATCAAGGGTTATATTTATGTTAGTTTTTAAATAGATCGAAATAATATTAAGTTGTAGTCAAGACATATCTTCAATTTCAACAGAGGATTTGTGAACTGGAGGAGTTTAAAGTAGCCAGTTGTTGTTGATTCTACTGCAGAGTCTGAGTATATAGTTACTTATAATATAGATAAAGAATATTTTTGAATAAAAATATTTGTCTAATATCTTAATATGATGCCTAGTATTAATTAAATTATCACATTATATTGTGATAATATTGTATTAGTTGGCCTTAAAAATGATCCAAGTTTACACAAATGGACAAAGAACATACACCAGAAGTATCACCTCTTGATGGATTTTTCTCAGCATGGTGAAGTTGTAGTAAGAATATTTTACGTGGAATAAAATGTGGTGGACCATTTATTAAAGCATTATATTAGTATAATTATTAGTTTCATGTGATATTTATCATACCAAAGCTTGTTAGTAGTTGGCTCTAGTGAAAGTGGCAGTCTATTGGAGTTGTTTCCCTAGAACCAACTAAGGTGTACTTTATGATTTCATTTATTCATAATTTTTAATATTAATAAACTAATTAACACATCATGATTATTCTTATATGTGATATAGTATGTGATAATTTCTTATGAGTAGTTGTCGCACTAAAAGTTCACAGTAGTTCTTCGCTATGTTGAGAACCCAGAAGTTCCATGACAATATTCTTAAATATATAATTTATATTCAGATCAAATAATTTGAGTGACACAAATTATACAGCCTATTAGGGGTGGATATTCATAGGAATTTGATGAAACTTCTCACGGTGTACTCCCTTGGTAATTTTCAGTGTAGGAGATTATGATAACAAGACCCGCTGGTAGAAAATCCACATTTATATGTGTCATGAGATGTTCTTATCTATAAATATCTGTATTAATCATTAGAATTTAATATTATTATTAATGGATATTATTAGTCATTTACTTTATTTTATTTATGAAAACCATGATGACAAATTTTCACAGTGAATTAGGATGCGTTGGGTACGTTATGAGAAATATTTGATTAATTAATAATTTGAGAAAGGATTTTTACATTCTATTTTTTAACATAATTTTATATCTCATTCCCTTTGATAGAAATGATATATCCTATATAAATCCATGTCCATGGGGTTATTTTGGAAATTTAAATTCTAGAAAATCAAATAAACAAACATCAAGCACATAAGTTGATGGATCCACCGGGAAATCTTCTTGATTATATATATCATGATAAAGGGATTATATTAAATAGTAAGATTCTATATGAGGTTTTATGTTGTTCTGAAATTAAATTATTTCTTTATGGGTGCCTTTGAGTGTTTCTATACTCTAACCTTGGACATTGGGATACTTCCCCTATTGCCACTGAGAAATAGTCCTTGAGGGTCACACAGTAAGTGTATACAAAACCATAGTTAAATAATAATATTATTTATTATTTAACATGTTGTGTAAATATTATTCCCATACATGGTTTAATAATTATTATGGTTTCTTGATTTCAGATATTTCATCACTAATTATTCAAGAGAATATTTTTTTAGTAGAATATGTGATAACTATATATTTTATATTTAGTAAATATGATATATATTTATTTATTGTTGAAAAATATAGTGATATTTATTTATTAAATAAATAGTCATTATTAAAGGCCAAATAAATATTTTAGAGGAATGGAAGACTGATTTTAATGGTCTGATAAGAAATAATATATATTAAATATTATCTTAATATAAAATATTTAATTAATTATCTTGTTTTACACATGTCAGGAAATATTATTATTTTTATTGACATGGGATTGTGAGGAGATTAATGAAATCATAAGGGAACATGTGAAATTATTATTTTGTAACTCTAGACTATTTAACCCCAATTATATTATTTCTAAATGGTTTTCATTTGTCTTTTGTGCACAAAAACATCCAGATAATTCTATAAAAATACTAGATAGATACCTCTCTAACAAATTTCTCAATTAAAGAGAGTGATCCTCATCCACCACCACTCACTATTATAGAGAGATCAAAGATAATCCTTATTGAAGCTATTTTCAAGGTGATCAAATATAAATGATTCAAGCATTAGAATTTATCATGATATCACCATGAGATTCTTATGGAAATGTTTTGAGGTTCTTGGAGGATGTGTGGATCACTATTGTAGTAAATCTAAACTTGATTCCCAAAACGCAACAATAGTATGACGTAGAGACATTGTTAGATTCATAAATTAAGAAATAATCCATCACAATCTAATTCTTAAATTAATTAAATTAATTACAAATAATTATATGATGATCCTTTATTTTGGTTTCAGTTTTATCTTGTAAATTATTATTTGATTCACTTATTTTTTTATTAATTTTTATCGTCAATGTAAATCTCATATTAATCATATATTAAGACAAAAAAAAGTGAGTTGGTATACCCCATTCAACACTTTTTCTTCTCCTAGAACCATCAGAACCCACACCCACAAACTGACTAGGGATAGTTTAATAAAAAAACACCTAACTAGAGAGATTAAAATATAAGTTCTAGTTGGGAGGAAAACAAATTAAAATATGGAGTTTTAAAAAAATATTTATATTTCATTTAAATTCTAATAATTCACATTTTTACACACTAAGTGATGATTTATTTTATAGGATATAAGTATAATAGTAAGAATATAAGAACAAAGGTTATAAAGAACATAGAATGGGAAGATATTTATGGAAGGGATGTTATAATATTAACTTCAATACATTTTTAATTTCATTTTATATCATTCACTACATTTCATATATTATATAAATATTGTTTATAAAGTAATAACAAAGTGTGGAGGTGTAGTGAGTGTAAATAAGTGTTGGGTATGAGTAATACACTTAAAATATTTTTTCCATCATTATCTCAGAGAAAAAATTTCCCTATAATCATTGAACTCAATGATATAACTGGTGAAATGGAGTGTAAATGGATAGAATTTAGGTGAATTAGAATTTAATCTTGTAAACATAAGAATTTGAATTTAAATTTGGGTGAATTTTATTTTATATGAAAATATGACCTCTGGTATCCAACATAAAAGATATTCATATATAAGTCCATTAAATTGGAGTAAAACAGGAATTTGAGATCCCACTTGAAATTTCTTAAATAATTAGGCATAAGGTGTGTGTGAAAATAAAATTCGATAAAATAATTTTTAAATGGTATTTTAAAATATTTGTGACCTTATACTACTTCCATTACTTATTTATAATAAATAACCTTGGTTTATTCTTTCTATATGGTATGGTTCAGTTCTAGGTTATCCACACTCAATGAATAAGTTAAAATGCACACACTATGGCTTAAAAACAACAAAAACAGTGCTTCTACCTAGTTATTGAATATGATGAGGAGTGAGGGGAATATTTAACCAAGATAAATAAGGGTAAATTAACTTATAAGATCATTATTTAAATTTTATCAAGGAATTTTTATACCAAACAGTGGATACTGAACTTTAAGAAGAGGGATTTTTTAAGGTGTTGGTTGTTTAAATTTTGACTTAACTAATTTCTTTTTATTAATCGTCATCAACCCAAGAATAAAATTGGAATTAAATTGAAAAGTGGGTGAGAAAATTTATTTATAGTAATTACATAAGTAAAACTAATCAATCAAATGTGTGGGTGTGGTTATAAAAAAATTCATTCTTTTTAATTAGTTTTTTAGTAGTGTTTTGTTTAATCTTGTGTTGATTTCAGTTTCTTGTGTATATTTTTCTAGTTTTTTGTAAATATTGATCATAATATTTAATGTTATCCTAAAATGGTGAAATATAATGGAAATAAAATATTTTTTGAAATAGTATTTATCGATATCATTTTTATTTTGTTTTGGAGTTAAATAATTTAAGGGAGTCAGTTGTTGAAGAAGAAATTAATAAATCTCATAGTAAATGAAAATTTTAAATGACTAGATTGAAACTATGTTGGGAGGAAAATATATCCCTGTGTTGGATCCATATAATAATCCACCTATATAATTTATTCTCGATCCCACATGATCCCAACTATGGATATAGTGACCCACACTTTTCATACATATATATTATATCTTCATAGATCAATATTCAATACATAACATTACGATCCACACCAGAATCATATAGGTTTAGTGTCTTTATAAACTTAAATATATTTGTAACTGGTTCATAAAATATATACATAATCTCTCACTAAGTTCTTCATTACTATCACCCTTATTGGACATATAAAATTTAAACCCTTTCTCCATAACCTGAGGAAAGGAAACACAAGAAATAGTGAGCTCAGATACTCAGTAAGGGTAAACAAGAGATATAGCAATGATTAATTAAACATAACATGAATATAATGGTATGAGAATATGATATTAATATTTTAAAACTATCTAATATATTTAAAATATCATAATATTAAGTCATGACATAAATCTTGGTAGTTCATAAGACATGAATCATAAAGTAACCAAAGAACATGAGCCATGAGATCTTAAAATTTTCATAATACATAAGTATGTGGCATACACATAATCATGGAAAATAATTTCCTTAATCAAGTATCACTACAAGGACTATCATAGTGTATTGGTTTAACTCAAAATTTCATTATATATGGAGTTAAGGTTCCCTTCAAAGACTATAATAGTGGATAGAGTTCCTTACTGAACTAGGTTCACTCCCCATTTCAGTCCTTATTATCACATGAGATATCCATAATTAACCAATGAATTGGAGGGATATATAATTTTAGGCCCACATATCACATAATAAAAATCATACATATGTGTGCTACATGATCATAAAACATTCAACATATCATAACCCATGGAAAATGAATGGGTTTCATAAACATTTCAACATTTCTTTATAGAACAACCCATTGAAAATAAACATGTTTTATAAAGGATTCATCAAAATATAATTTACCAATGGTAAATAAATAGGTTTTATAGAATCATAATAATAATAATCCATTCAAATAATGAAATTAGATAGTATAATTGTATCATAACCCTGATAAATCATAAGTAACATCATAATGGGTTATCATAGATGAAAAATTAATTGCAAATATAACTAGAATATTTCCTGAGGAAAATACCATTTTCACTTTGAGATAACTTCTTTGAAATATAAAAATTTTAAAAATATTAAGGAAAACATTTTCCATGAAAATAAACTCGTAAATATGTAATTTAATATTCAAATAATTTGTCTGTTTCTATTCATGTTGGGTATGTTAAAATAAATATTCCTTTCACATTTTTAGTAAAAATTCTAAAGTACCTCATTTAGAAAATGGAAAAAAGATTTGTTTTAAAAAAAATTGTAAAAACGAAAACATGGGTAAAAAATAATTCAAAAAATCGTAGGAGAATATCAAAAAAAATTATTGAAAAAATTTCTATAAAACATAGACAAGGTAGAAAAATGATTTTCCTCTAAGGAATGAAATAAAGTCAGTTTTCCTTAAAATATTATTACAGAATCTTGAGTATCTAAATAGAGGAAAATGATAGGAAAAAATGTAATCTATATAAATAAACAAATTATTATAAAATTCATGGGATTATTGACAGACAATTCAAAAAATTGTATCATTATAAACTTAATCATAAACAATCTTAATAAACAATGATATTGTAACATAAATCCCTTTCCACTTTGGTAACTTTTGAGTCAAAGCCTCATAAAATAGATATGATTGTATGGAAATGTAAATCCCCATAATTTTCAAGATAATAATAATAAAATCTATTAATGTGAGTTATATACACCACATAAAATAAACAAGTGGTGAATATGGCATGTGTCTCACAAAAATAAAAGTGAGACAAAAATATCTTACCTCAAGTTTGAATTGCTTTGAAAGGTCTTTAATCTTTTATATAATAAATTTAATTTTATTATAATACAATAATAGAGTAGTTTTATTAATTATAATATCATATATGATCCACCTATAACATTTCAACTCCCGTTTATTAATAATTCTTTATTAAAAATTTTGTTTTCGGGTGTTAACTATTTCATTTTTCATGAGAATTTTTGTTTGGTGGTTCTGGTCCTTATACTTTGATCATGGTTAGATCATTATAATAATTTTAATCATGATATAAATATCATTTTTATTCATTATATATTTATATTTAGAGTCATCCATAAAGGGTGTAGAAAGAAAAATTAATTAAACCGTTCATAGAGATGGTAGGTCATACATACTCATGAACATTGATTTCATTTTTGACGGATTGAAAAAAAGAAAGGTAAATAATAATTCACCTTTAACAAATAAGTGTAATATCATATGTATCATATTAGTTCATTAAATATATCATTATTACTATCCATGTAAATCATAAATGAAAAATGAATCGCATCACTTTATTGAAGTGGTAATCTATACATACACACGAGTGACATTATCATTTTCCAACGGATTTGAAGGTAAAAAGTTAGATATGATATAATAATTACATAATTATAATAATGTCATTAATATCATATATAAATACTAAATACATCATAATAACAATCCATGAAATAGTTTAATGGAAAATAGATTATATCACCATGTGGAGGCGGTAGTCCATAAGTACAGACGAGTGATGGTTTCACTTCCTATTTGATGGAAAAGAGGTAAATAATGGTAGTTCCATAATCATAATAAAATTTAAGTATATTTATGATAATTAATTTATTATTTTATTATTTTATTATTAATAAAATATATTTATAGAATATATAAGAATAAATAATTTGAAAGAAGTCGGGTAAGACGATTACCTCTTCTTCGATAATCCACTTTTAGATCCCATCTCTAGAACCTTGGAATAGTCTTTTAAGAAGTCATAAACCTCTAATTAATGTTTATATTAGTTTATAAGATAATTTGGTAAGGTTTGGTCAAGATATATGGCTCAAAGTGTTGTAAATAAAAGAGAGAATGTGTCCTTTTATAAGGGACGGAAAGGACACACTTGTAATTACTAAATATATTTAAATATAATTAACATATTTCTCAAGTATAATGCTGAAAATATAAATTATTTATAATATAAAAAATATATGGTCTAAATAAAATCATAAAATTAAATTTAGATTGGTTTTCTTGACATTTTAAACATTCTATTTTGGTTTAACCCCTTATTAATCAATTTTTACCATAACTATAGTAATGCCTTTTTATAATCTTAAAAGGTTATAGTTTTACTTATAAGAAAACTATTGGATCATAAATAATAAAGGGGTTATATTTTTTACCAACTATAATCAAAATTTTCCTCTTTTTAAAAAATTTAAATAATTTAATAAAATAATATTTTTCATAAAATATCATTAATGTCATTTTTGACACTATTCAATTACTTTGACTATAAAGTCATCAATATAGTTATAGAATTAACATATAAACCTTTAACACATCCATAAAATTTTATATTTATCTAAAAAATCATGTAACATAATAATTCACCAAAAATTCATTACTTCTAAATTTTTTAAAATCATTTATTTTATTTTACTATTAATTGAATAAGTACTGTGTATACATTACGTAAGCATTTAAGGTGATTATTCACTAACTAATAATTATAAAAACAATTACCACAATAAAAAATTAATTATTATTTAAAATAAATTTTGAGAACCAAACTTATCTTATTTTTACCCTTATGTAAAAAAATTTAGAGATATTAAATTAAATAGAGTGACATTTTGGAAATTTCTTTACTTAAAAAAATATAAATTTTATTATCAATAAAAAATGGCACAAAAATGTCATATATTTTACTTTTGGATGTATATGGTAGAATTTATTCTATTAAATAAAATAAATGATAGTTTTGGGTTGATTTTGAGAACTTATCTTATGGTTTTAACTATGTTTTACTTATTTTACCCTTACTGTGATGATAAATATTTACCATGGTTACTTTTCATAATAACCAAAATAAAAGGGATCTATTTACCAAATTTTAACCTAATGATTCTAAATATGGTATCCATATTTTAATATTCAATATATATAAGTGTAATGAATAAATTTTAATATAAATTTGTAAAACATAATGAAAAAAATTAGAAAAAAATAATTTTAATGCATAAAAATTAACTTATATCAAAATAATAAATATTACTGATTCAGATGGAATTAATTATATTATTCAAAATAAAATGGATAATATTTAACTTTAATCCCAAATATAAAATATAATTTTATGTTTAAATTACTTTATTTAATGAAAAGAAATAACAGTATTTGAAAAATTAGTATTTTTCACTATTCAATGAAAAATAAATCATTTTATAAAATCCCAAAATTTCACCCCAAGTGAATTTTGATATGATGAATTAAAAAATAATGTTCATTTTATAAAATATAATTTCTAAAAAATTTAGAAATTAATTATAATTTCCTCACACAAAATGAAATAAAAAAACCTTCTGAATAAAATGTAATTTTGAAGCATAAAATAACTTCATTAAAAATGAGCGTGGATTTTATAAGAATTAATCCAAAATTTTATATTGAGTGGGGAAATTATAAATTTTTTTCATAATTTTTTTATTCATATTCATACCCATCAATTCAATAAATATGTTTTAATAATACTTTTATAATACATCATAATTTTTTTAAAGTTTGGTGTTGTGTGTCATACAGGATATTGAACACTTAGATTTTATTTAGAGAGAAATATATTACAAAATATCAGGGTTTTACAATATACCCCCCTTAAATAAAATTTTCTCTCACAATTTTTGTCTTTTTAAACAATGGTTCCAAATTTTAAAATACCATTATTTAAAATCTACATAATATAAAGGGATAGTAAAACTTCCTCTAAAAAGGGAAGTGGAAAAATGTAAAGGTGACCCTAAATAACCCATAATTGAGTTCTTAGATAACCATAACATTGGTGGAAAGTTAAAATATATATGTAGATCATAAAATTAATGTAAAATAGAGTGATATAGAACATGTTCATGAGAATGTTAATGACTACAAAACCATAAATCCATGAGGGATGAAAATAATATCAATTAATCAAAAATTAAGGTAAAAGGATAACATTTTTATTTAAAAATAATTTTCCTAAAGTTGAGGGATTATTTTACTATAAATATAGAGTAAAAAATAACATATACTTAATTCTTTTATTTCCATTTTATAAGCACCATTCTACCCTTTGGTTACGCTTTGATCAATTCCACTTCTATATCATCACTTACTCCAAGAAATGGATATTCAAGATCAATTTTTCATGCATGAAGAACTAAAAAAAACTTTTAATGAATCATAATATCCATAATTCATTCCTTATGCCTCTAAATATTTACTAAAACCAAGATGGTTATCATATGTTATCCAATATATATAAATACAACACATTAATCACTAAAACCTCAATAATAACACCCAAAGTTCAATGTAATCCATTCCATAAATATTTAACCTTAATACTCATCCAAAATATATATAAATAAATTCAAAACTCAAAGTATAACTTACAAGACTATCATAGTGAATTTGTTTCACTCCCCATTCCATCATATACTTAATTTAGTTTCACTCCCAATATTATCATTGTACACAAATTCTCTCGTTAAACTGGGTTCACTCCCCATTCCATTCATTATAATCTCCTGAGATATTCATCAATACCTAGTGAATTGGAGGGTTATATAATTCCTTTCTCACCCATAAAAAATAAAAATAATATATATGTGTTCCAAAAGATCATAAAACATTCATCATATCATAACCCATAGAATGGAAATGAGTTTCAAAATCATTTCATCATTTCATCATAGCATAACCCATGGAAAAAATAGGTTTTATAAAGGTTTCATCATAACATAATTAACCCAAGGGAAAGAAATTTTCAAAGAATCACAATTAAATAAAAATAATCATAAACCATCCAAAGAATGAAATTGGATGGTATTATTGGATCATAAACCCAGTAAATTTTAAGTAACATCAAAGGATGTTATCATAGATAAAAAATTACTTTAAAAAATTACTAGAAAATTTCCTAAGGAAAATACCCTTTCCAATTTGAAATCACCACTTTAAAATCTTAAAAAAATCTGAATATTAAGGAAACAAGATTCATTAAAATAAACTTGGAAACATTTAAATGAATATTTAAATCATTGATTGATCTTATGGTTGGAAATTTCATTTATGTCATATATGTTAAAACAACTATTCAATTTAAATTTTTAGTTAAAATTCAATAGTAACTCATTTAGAAAACATAAGAAGATTAATTTTAAGAAATTTTGTAAAAAATAAAACATGGTTAAATATGTATTTAAAAAAACATTTGAGAATATTAAAAAACTTTCTTCAAAACATTTTTATAAAACATGGAAATAGAAGAAAGAGGATTTTTTATTGGAGATAGAAATAAAACCAATTTTCCTTAAAACAATTATTTCAATATCTTGAGTACCTATATTGAGTAAAATGAAAGTAAATAATATAATATAAAAAAATAAAGTATAATAAAATTCATGGTATTATTTAGAGATAATTCATAAAATTTGATCAACAAAAACTTGATCATAAAAAATCTTGGTAAATAATGGGATTATAACATAAGTCACATACCACTTTAGTAAATTTAAAATAACAAAATCATGAAATATAGAAACTTATATGGATATTTAAATCCATTTAATTTTCATGATAATAATAATAACATATATTCATGATTAGTATATACACTACATAAAAGAAACAAGTGGTGAATATGTCATGTGTCTCATAGAAATAAAAGTGAGATGAAAATGTCTTACAAGAAGTTTGGATTGCATTAAAAGATATATTATATCCTATATAATAACTTTAAATTTATCATAATATTATAACAAATTAATTTATATACTTATAATATCATATATGATCCACTTATAACATTTTAACATCCATTTATTGGTAATTTTTAATTAAAATTATCATTTCCATGTGTTAACTCTTTCATTTTTGATGAGAATTTTAGTTTTGAAGTTCTATTCCTTGTTCTTTGATAATGGTTACATAATATAAAAAAATTATTTATGATATAAATATCATATATATTTAGATACTTCCAAAAAATGTAGAGATTGAAAAATGAATTACATCGTTCGTGGATATGGTTGGCCGTACATACACATGAACATTGTTTTCACTTTTAGACATATGGAATGAAAGAAATTTAAATAATAATTCATCTTTACAGAATCATTATTATATTATATTTATCATATTTATTCATTAAATCTATCATTATTATCATCCATTTAAATAGTAAATTAGAAATGAATCACTACACTTCGTAGAGGTGGTAGTCCACACATACACATAAGCAGCATTATCATTTTTCAACAGATTGTAAGATAAAAATATAGATATTATATTATAATTACAAAAAAATAATTATTTCATAAATATAATATATATACTTTAAACTCATCATAATAACCCTCCATGAAATATGGTGACGGAAAATGATTTGTATCGCTTTGTGGAGGCGGTAGTACGCATAAGTGATACTTTCACTTCCCATTTAATAGAAAAGATGGTGAATAATGGTAGTTATATAATCATAATAAAATTTAAGTATATTTAGGATACTAAATTTATTATTTTATTATGAAAACCACATATTTATAGTATGTATAAGAATAAATAATTTGAAAGAGGTCGAGTAAGACGATTACCTCTTCTTCGGTGGACCTCTTTTATATCCCTTCTCAAGGAACCTTAGAATGGTCTTTTAAGAATACCATAACCTTTTATTCATGTTTAAGGATGTTTATAAGAGAATTTGTTAGGTTTTTTCAAGATATATGGATCAAAGTTGTGAAAATAAAATAGAGAATGGGTGTCCTTTTGTAAATGAGGGAAAGGACACACTTGGAATTGCTAAAAAGATTTAAATATAATTAATGTATTTATCAAGTATAATGATTCCAAATATCCATGAATTATAATAACAAGAGTCTAAAGTATAAATATCATCATAAAATAAAATATATATAGGTTTTTGTGTCATTTAAAACCTTATCTTCTCGTTTAACCCCTTCATTGACCGATTTTAACCTTAATTGCGGTAATGAATTTTTTAATCTTAAAGGGTTATAATTTTGCTTATAAGATAAAAAATGTCTCATAGATGAAAAAGTGGTAACATTTTAGACCAATTATAATCATAATTTTTCTATTTCATGATTTTATTTAATAAAATATTATTTTTCATAAAATATCATTAATTTCATTTTTGACACTATTCATTTACTTTGACTTTAAAGTCATCAAGATAGTTATGAAATTTGAATATAAACCTTTCAAATATCACTAAAATTTTAAATTTATCTGAAGAAATTGTAACATAATAATTCATCCAAATTTTATTACTTTTCATATTTTTAAAATCATTTATTTTATTTTCTATTAATTGAATAAATATTTGTTCGATGTTGCGTAAGAATTTAAGGTAATTATTAAATCACTAAAAACTATAAATAATTTAACATGAAAAAAATAATTAAATAATATTTAGTATAAACATTTAGAACCAAAATTATCCTCTTTTATCCTTAAGTAAATTTTTTAGAGATATTAATTTCAAGAGAGTGATATTTTAGAATTTTCGTCACTTAAAATAATATAAATTTTATTATCAAGGTAAAATGGAACCAAAAGGACATATATTAGAATTTGGGATCACTGGGGTCAAATTTATTCCATTAAATGAAATAAATTCAATTTTTAGGTTGATTTTTTGACTTTATCGCATTGTTTTAATCCTATTTTACCTATTTTACTCTTACCAAGGTGATTAATATTTATCATTGTTACACTTCATAAAAAAATAAAGGGGATCTATTCACCAAATTTGAACCTCATAATTAAAAATATGTTATCTATTTTTTAAAATTCAACCTCTATAAATGTTAGAAATAAATTTTAATATAAATGTGTAAAACGAAATGAAAACTAGTTATTAGAAAAATGTCTTTTTAAGTATAAAAATTAAATTATATCAAAATCATGAATATTTCTGGTAACAATTGAGTTAATTATATTATTATAAATAAAATGGATAAGATTTCACTTTACAACCAAATACAAAATATAATTGGACTTTTAAATTGCTTTATTTAATAAAAATAAATGAAAATATTTGAAAAATCATCATTTTCACTATTCAATGAAAAATTAATCATTTTATAAAAATGAAAAAAAATCACCCTAATTGAATTTTGATGTGTTGATTTAAAAAATTATTTTAATTTTATAAAATAAATCTTAAAGTGTCAGAAATTAATTATAATATCCTCACATAAAATTCAATAAAAATTTTTGAAGAAAATACATTTTTTCAGAATAAAATGACTTCAATAAAAATAAAGGATTATTTCATAAGAATTAATCAAAAAAATTATATTAAGTAGTAACATTATAAATTTATTTCATAATATGTTTACACATTTTATTTCCAACCAATTCAATGGCTAGGTTATAATAATATTTTTATAATATATCAGAATTCATTTAAATCTCAATGTTGTGTGTCATGAAATTTATCAAACACTTATAATTTATTTTAAGATAAATATATTCTAAAATATTGGGGTGTTACAACATAAGATTAACAGTTCATGGTTAAAGCTAAAAAAGATTAAACATACAAAGAATAAGGCTATAGAAGAGTAAAATATAGGGGAATTAGCAATATATGATGAACCATTCATGGTTCATGATATATTATTCCATCAATGGGGTATCAAAATAAATCATTATAGGGTGTTATGTACAAAATATAGACCTGAATTATCTCTCAAGAATATTCCAAAGTGCCAATGTTGCCTCCTATTTCAACCTAGAAGGGTGTTTCGATGCCAATCTAACCTCACCGTGAATCTCCAAAATGTATCGCACACCAACATAGCATTACAAGCAAATACTGCTACCATTTTCATTCCAAAAAATCCTAAAAAAACAACACATAGTACTTTATCAAGTTAAAATAGGGAGTATTATGATTATCTATATTTTTGGAAGATCAAATGCCACAGTGATGTAATCTGATAGAATCCTACCACTACCTAGTTCAAATCCACAACATTATGTCAGCCACCCAATGTATCCTAGTGTTTATTACTTATACTATTATAGTAATAATTATACCTCACTCCTAAAATATAATTTTTCTCTAAGTCCAATCTTTTCTCACACAAGAACCCCACAATTCATTAATTCATCAATGATGTCTTATATCCAACCCTAATATCATGTCTTCCCATTAACACAACAATTGTTGATCATAAACTAGATTAATATTTTTTGGAACTCATAAACATAATATAAATTTATCACCATTTTCATGGGAACTTAGGAAAGAATATAAAGATTTTTTTATGGTTATGGATATCATGTCTATTTCAAGTAGCTAACATTCAAAATCAGGAGCCTTTTCATTGAAGTTGTTGCCCCAAATCAGGAAATGGGACCACAGAACCTCCACATGGATTGATCAAGAGATAAGAAGAAATATTCTATGTAATAATCATTTTTTCAAGTTATAAGATGGTTCTAAAATTTTGAGTAAAGTGAATACCACATGGATGTAATACAAAATTTATTGTACGCATGTTTAGATCAGATAATTTAACACAAAATAAAAAATTATATATTGTGTTTAAGAAGATAAGAGGTAAAAAAGAAAGGGATTGACCATGGAAGGTGAAAAAAATATAAGAAGAAGGGATATATAAATCATTTAAGGAGGATATGTCCTTGATGAAGTTGAAGATGTAGCAATGCAGATTTAATTTAAAGGATTTTTATAGAGATCATATTCTCACTAAGAAACTCTTCTCCCTCATTTGTATTTTATATATTTGATTATTACACTTCTCAGGTTGTGTTTATATATTTTCAGTAGAGGAGGTCATTTTTTATTTATTTTATCTATGTTTATTTATTATCAAGGATTTTTTTATGATTCTTACCCTAATACATAATTCTTCCACTAAATTTCTAGTGGGTAGATTAACATGGGGGGTTGAGTGAGGTAGTGATAGTGGAAGCTCACCCTTAGATCTAAGGTTAGGACATATGACCAAGTGAAATGGAAGGGTATGAGTCTGACATCTTATACTCTAGGTGATTAAAAACCACCCATGTTGGACTTGAAAACTCAGAAAACACCCAAACTCTAGGAAAATTTATAGCACACACACTATAGAGAATAGAAATCAATGATCTTGATTGAGAATTGGTAAGAAATCCCACAAGAATCTAGTAATAATTTCTCAAAATGTATACTTGAATAATTTATAGTTTAGGGTTAGTTGGTTGGATCTACTTCCCCTATAAGTGAATACCACTTTAGTATAATCCAACTTGTTAGTATTCAAATCATAGGGAAACCTTCACTTAACTCTACTCCCATATATCACTTACATTGATTCACACATTCTCACACACACCATATGTTTACTACTTTTGTTTTATCATTCAACCAATTAAACTCATAATTCCAATAATATACCTATGGAGATGTCCTAGTACTCACCAGTTTCGTATTGTACTGACCTTATTCACTTACAGGGGAATATTTATTAGAATTATAGATATTTTTCAAGTGGATTCCTGGTGTGGGGTTAGATTGTGGTAATAAATGGGATTAGATTTTGACCATGGTCTCACCTTAGGTGAATCATTAGGGTAAATAAAAGAATGGGATCATATGAACATGGTTTCTCATTAAGGAATTAAATGATGGATATTAAGGAATTATCTTTAGTAAATAATCCTCATATGGATTGGTTGTTAGGAGAAGATTTTGGCCTTCATAGGATTATGGGTTGATGACGATGATTGGTTCACCTTATGGGTGTTTAAGTATTGGTTATGTGTAAGCCAAGACTTATGATGCAAAATAACTATAAAGTAAATTTTTATAGTTTTTAGTGGAAGTTGTGTAATTGGAATGGATAATATGATACCAAGTTTTATGGTCCAACTTTCACAGAATGTGATATCTATTCAATTCAACTTATTATGAATTATTAGTTAGAGTGTGATGTTATTTGTTTTGACTATGTGATTAGTGGTTATTGAGTGATAATGATGGATATTATTAAATAATACGATCATGATTGAGCCCCATGTTATAGGTTTTAGGATATGGTAATCCTAGATGGATCTAAAACTAATTGAGAGATAGGAGTGTGATGGATACTAGGTAAGAGGTCAGAATGTGTTGGTTACTATCCAAGGGAAGATAATTGGATGTGTGATTCCATATATATGTTTTTTTATACTTTATCTTAATAATGATTTATGAAGGTTATACATGATATGTTATTTCCCAACAGAGTGGATCTCTATATTCCCTTAACATGATTTATATGATCTTCTTGAGGTAGTGAGTCACGATACACTCCTACCATGATTTAGATTCACTTTCTAAAATATATTGAGTGTTGGGGGACCGATGGTGAGTCATGGTACCTTGTAGTATTGTTCCTTTATGACTGATTAGGTCTCTATATTCCATTTCCATTATCTAGTTGTTAACCTTCATTATTGTGGTATGAACTATATTATGGGTTCCACTGTGGAATGTTTTAGAATTGAATAATATTCTATGATTCATTTACCCTGAATGAAGAAGTTAGGGTTGATAATTTTGGTTCCATGGTTAACACATGATAAACTGACATTGTTGAGTTTTTTCTATGTGTTAATGCACATTTTACTTCATTATAATACATATACATGATATATATTAAAAAATATGTTAGGGGTGGCATTGGTAATTCCCTATTGAGATTTATTCTCATTCATTGAACATGAACCATTATGATGTATAGACCTTATGTAAAGAAAAAATGATGATCATATGTTTGGTGTATATTGATGGGCTGAATTAGTTGGACTTGATGGTGGATATGGGATTGAGATGAGGTGTGGGACATTATATAATCATCTCCTTTTAATTATTTTGGGTTATTTATTTATAAATGATCATTATAGTGGGACATTATATGATTATGGTATGATTTTATTATTATAAAATGGGTTTATTTTGATATTTTACATTGGTACTCTTACTTTTATAGTTAGAATTTTTCTATAAAATTACATATGCATACTATAATGTTATGTCTTATAGATATTAATTTTTTCCCTAGTTATTATTTTATTTTGATATAAAGGGTATTTTTGCACCAACATTGATTTCAAACCCCACCATTAGTTGACAGGCTTTGTTATACAGGGAGACACACCTAAGGTCTCACACTATGTCCCAATGTGGAATTGTTTGATTTGAATTGGTTGGGGATATTATAAATTTTATTAGATCCTTTTTTGGTTATTTTTATTATTTTGGACATGGTAGATATAGGTAATAATGGTTGGAACTTAGGTAACACATAGGTCATGTTCCTAGCTAATACATTTGTGGTATAAGTCTAAGTTACTAAGGATGTAATATTATTTATTATTGTTTTTTATCGTTATGGTTGAGTTTTTTATAATTATGATGATTTTTATTAAATTTTATATTTTTACTATTATACTAGAGTAGAAAATGTAATGCATACATTCATCATGGAAGAAATATAGACCTTACAAGTTCATGATTTTTTGTGATTATAAAAGGAAATTTTTTAATCGTTTTGGGTAAAAAAATCAAAAAAAAATTAATGATTTTGGTGAATGTTTTGGGAAGTTTTTTTAAAAAGTAATGTTTTATAAAAATGGGGATAGGTTAATTAAAACGTGGTAATATTTTTCTCCCTAAATAACTTATTAGGGATATTTTAATTAACCAAAACCAATAGGAATGGTTTACACATGATTCCCACTTTGATGTAATGATTTTATTTATATACACGCATGGGGAATGACAACCCTAGAGTGGGTTATCACCATAATTAGATGTTAAGGATACAGATTGGTACTAGTGTCATGTATCTGGGTTAAATTATGATATGGTAATAGGTTATCCTCATGTATGGTTTATTAAAGTAGTAGGTCACCTAAATGTTTTGGAAATCTTTATTGGGATTGATTAGATAGAGTAGGAAGGTAGATTTCCTTGAATGTGTGTGGGTGTGAAACTAAGAGAAAATTTAGTGCCTTAGGATATTTTCCTTGTACTTAGGAGTATGATTTTTTATATTCTTAGCCTATTGATGTGGAATTTAGGGATATAATGTGAGTAGATGTGACTTTGGATGATGAGAGTTTGGTGATAGTAAGGTACATTGGAGTACACTCCTATTGAGTAATTATGAGTTATGTTTGGTATATTGTTTTAGTTCATTCTCCATTTCCATAAAGGCGAGGGTGTATTTTTATGATGTGAATATAGTATTATGTAAGCTAAATAAATTATTTAAAGGTAATTAGTGTCATGGGATATGACCAGGTTATAAAGAAATATTGAAATAGGGAAGGAGACAAATTTGTTGTTATGGCTTGTGAAATTTAAAAGCAGTGAATACTATTTATTGAACATATGTATGAGAAACTTATAAAAGATTTTTTATTGGTGAATTGAGTAGGAATTAAGTAAGGATACTAATATGGTAATGATTATGAATTTTTTACCTCAAAATATGCAATATGAATTTGATCATGTATTAGGTTGTAAATGAGATTTGGTTAGGAAGGCTTAGAGGAATTTTGGGGTTCTTAGGGAGGTGTTGGTATGAATAATTGACTATTGGGATTAGTATTGATGTTTATTTCCCATGGGTAGTGTCTTTTTAGATATAAGGTTGATGGAGGATTTTAGTGAGATTCATTGTTGATTTTATAATGGTGATAGCAGTGAGAAAATCATTGGTGGGGTGTCAAGGGGGGTGTTGGAGGAATCATTGGAACTTGGTACATAAGTGGATACATTTAAATTAATTAATTAGTAATATGAATAACCCTTAATCTAGTGTAGTTTAGTGAATGAATGTTTTGTTTTGGTGAGTCAGACATCTAATGTTTTTATCACTTATATTGGGAAGGAAGTGTAGAGTTTGTATTAGGTTGTATGATAGAAGTAAATAGTGGTTATGGTTGATCGTTGATATTATAGTATGTATTTATCTTAAATTGTTTTGGGATTGGGTTGATTGGATATCATATTATGTGTCTATTAGTGTTAGTTGTGATGGATGTTGGTTGTAATAAGGAATGACTATAATACCAAGAAGTTATTGCATAGATCATCATGGTATCCTTGGATCTTATAGTAAGGGTTGCGGGATAGGATTTCTAGGTTACTTCAAGAAAATATCTTGAGACATGGTTTTTAGATAATTTTTAAATTGTTTATATCAGTATTAGAAGAACAATGATATGTATATTTATTTAATGGGAAGCATCTTATCGATTACATGATAGTGCATCCATTGGGTAGAGTGTATGGTAATGGATGCATAGGATTTTGGATGGAATAACTCTTATGGTTATGAGGAAGGTGGCCCTCAACATATTAATTAGTATTTTAGAATTTTTATGCATTTGTTTTATATGTTCATGTGCATTCAAAATAGGGTGAACTAAATGGGGGTAAAAGGATGCATAATTATGTGATTAAATAAGAATAGCCCAGCGGTGATGGAAAGGGAACTCATACTAGATTAGGTTATCTTAGGATCATCTATAGAATTTTTCTCCATGGGGAAGGTAGGATAGTATCTTGAGAGGGGACCAAAATGGGTCATTTGAGTATGAGATAAATGATTAATGGCCTAGTATGGTCACTTGTTTGTAGTAATATAAAATGGGTAGTGGGCCCATAAACTTGAGGGGTTTGGAGCAGGTTTGGGACATGGTGGATTTTTTCAAATATATTCACATGTAAAATAGGTATATCTAGGTAGTTCACATAGGTGGTCATCCCATGTGGGTACAAGAAGACGAGTGGATTTTTTTATTAAAAAACTAAATAATTACACATACACCATGACTAAATCATTCTTCCTCGAGTCCCAAAAAATGATTGAACACATTCGACTGAACCCTAATTTCTGATGTAACCTATATCTACTTTGATCTGACAGATATGTATGAAATTTTGAGTCCTACTGATTGAACCTTTTTCTTCCTCACTCAACTCTATTATTTTTACCATCCCAACCCATTATATACCTCTAAAAGACCCCATCTTCCCTCATTATCATTTCAGTAGTAGAAACAGTAGTAGCACCTAAAGTATCCATCACCACCCTCATCCTATCAGTGTCCATTATGTACAACCTGTGGACCTATGAACTAGATTCTAGTATCCTTCATCTCAGCCAAGAAATATTCTAAATCCATAGCTAACCTCATATGACATTCAACATATCTATGGTCTTTAGTTTCCCTATTGGAATCTTGAACCAGAAATTGTACGAGGTTGACTATGACCAACTGATAATAGACATTAGTCTCTAAGAGTGTTCAGTTGGTGTTATTTGGCATGGTTACCCTACTGTAATAATTTGTGATTTTAGAATATATTTCCCTTTAAATAAATGTGATTTCTTAAATATAATGTGTTACACGCAACATTATATTCAAATGACCATGATATACTATTAAAATATATAAACATGAATCTTATAACCTAGACATTAAAATTGGTATTCTGAATAAGAATAAACACTTTTTTAAAATTTTATATAAATATTTTAGGTAAATCAAATATATTGTTAAATAAGTACTCAATTTTTATTAGTCTTTACATGCTTCAAAAATATATTTTTCATCAAAAAAATTATTTATTATTTCAAAAAATAATATTAATATTTTAATAAAATTTTAGATATTTTATTATAAAAAATAATCTGAATTTTTTAAATAATTATATTAAAATTAACTTAGGGTTAAATTTTATGATTTTTTGAAATGATTGATTTTTCACTGAATAGTGAAAATTACCAATTTTTCAAATACTATCATTTATATTCATTTAATTGTATAATTTAAAACACTCGTTATATTTTTGATTTGGTATTAAAGTGAAATATAAACCATTTTATTTATAATAATATAATTAATTTCATTTTAATCAACAATTTTTATGATTTTGGTATAATCTTGTTTTTATACTTAAAATACGGTTTTCTCCAAACTGTTTTTAAGTTAATAGTGTTTATCCATTTTAATTAATTAAAATAACCCCAAATGAGGTATGATTTAAATTAAATTTTTAGATTATATATATGAATAAAAAATCATATAAATATGATTACTAGTCCTAGAGTTAATGAAAAATCATCTTATGCTTGAAAAATACATTTCTGGAAAACCCATTTTTCAACACGTTTTGTGGATTCATTTTTAAATTAAAATTTTCAATTTATAAAAATTGGATTTGATAAAATTTATTAAAATTTTTGAGTAAAAATAATTAATATTTGATAATAATTTCAACTCAATTTTTGGTTATAATGAATGGTAAAAACAGTAAAAAATCACTGTGGTAAAAAGGGAAATCGGGCTAACCTATGTTAAAACTAAGTGATAAGGATTATATTTTTCATATTAATTTTCATTGGATGAATTTATTTCTAAAATTATTATATTATACTCAATAAATAATTATTTAATAGACACTTTTCAGGAAAGTGACCTATATATTAATTTAAGTGAAGAAAAAGATAAAATTTCACTATTTTTTCTTTAAATATATCTTATATTTCACATAGGTATAAAAATAAGTAGTAAATGAATATTAAATTTTATTTTATTATAATGAAATTATTTTCATGATGTTAATTTATTTCTAATTTGTATTGATAATATATTTACCTTAAACGCTTTTACAACCCTAACTCGACGCTTGTGCAAACAGTTAAAAACTCAAGGTAAATAATTTTAAAAACATTAAAATTAATGTATTTAGAATGCGTTATGGTTCCAAAATCATTTTGTAGATAATAATGACGTAATATTGATATTTAAATGGATTAAATTCTAAATAAGTTATTATATTCATGTATTTAAAGTCAAATTAATTGAATAGTGTCAAAATGATATTAATGATATTTTTTGATAAATAATTTCTTATTAAATTATTTAAAAAACTAAAAAATATTTAGTTGAAAAATTAGGATGATAAATAGTCTAAAATTTCACACCTTTTAGTTTTATAATCCAATTTTTATCTTATAAGTAAAATTATAACTCTTTCAGTTAAAAAAGCTTGTTATTGTTGTTATGGTTAAAACGGGTTCACCAGGGGGGTTAAACCAAAAGAAAAGGGTATGTTTTCCAATTAAACATGACTAAATTTTATTTTATAAAAATATTTAAACCTTATATTATAAGAACTTGGAATATATGTCCATTTGTAATAATTTTTCTTGGTAATTACTTTATCTTTTTGTATTCTCTTTAGAAATTTTCTAGTGGGTCCTCTCCTCAACTTATAAATAAAAACCTAATATCATATCCTCTACACATTTAAATATAATTTTTTATGAAAACACCTGAACAAATCCTTTACTTATATCCCTCCTCATGTTTTAGAGGCCTTTTTTCATCATAAAATCAACCAAGGGAATCTTTTGTTGTAAACCTTAAGAGTTTGTTTGAAGAATAAGTATAATTCTTAATCAAGAATTTTTATTCTATTTCTTATTTCACCTCATTGAAATATTATTGAACCAATATGATATAATAAAATCAATATCTAAAATTTATTGAGATGTTTTTATGTTAATTCAATACCCTATATCCATCTCCACTTACATAAAATGGAAAATTAAATCGTCATTCATGTGTACGGATGACTACCACCCCACGAACCAATGTATTTATTTTTCAATCACCTCCTATTAAATATGGTTTTAATTAAATACTTAATGTACATATATGATATTAATTACATATGTATCATTCTGAAAATATAATATATCATTTAATTTCTTACCTTTCCATTAATTGAAAAATGTTAATGTCATTCACGCGTGCAAGTGGCCTACCACCTCCACGAAGCGATGTGATTCGTTCTTCATCACCACATCACATGGATAATGTATATATAAATATATTGAAATAAATAACATTTTATTTATTACATAATTATAATTATATAATTATAAAACAATACTTACCTTCTTTCCCTAATGATCATTTAAAAATTTAAACGTTACTCGTGCGTACGTACAGATTATTTTCTCCTTGATTGTAACATAGTTCATTTTTCATAACCATATTTCATTATTTTTTTAAAAAATTATAATTATTTAATGATTATTATTCTGGATATGATTAAATAATGACCTCATTGGTCATAGTCAACCTATTGATATCATTTTGGAAAGATAAACTGAATATCATCAAAACGTCTGATTTGAACTTAATTGATTAAGTAATTAAATATAAAATGGTAATAAATAAAATAAAATGAATATTAAACTTGAAAATTATTAAATATAAAATAAATAATTAATATATGTTTATTATTTAGTAAGATAAAGAACGTACATGACGATTCAAGCCTTAGGTAAGGGATTTCATCTCAATTTCCCTTCATTGATAAATATTTTATTATTATGCACCTAATTTATTTTTTATCGTGTATATATTTTCAATTTTACATATTATATCATTAATAGTTCATAATTATTGGTATTTTATGTTATAATTCATTTTAATTTATTTGAGGGTATTTGATTCGAAAGTTACCAAAGCAATAAAGGTTTTATTTTACAAACTTCTTTCTTCTTGAGATTGTTTATATTTAAGGTTACTTTATGGTAAATCATATAAAATTATTTTCCTTAAAAATATATATTTTATTCTCCTCTATTAATGAATTTGGTTTTCATGTTTTGTTTTAATTTCCCCCCTTATTAAATAAAAAAATATTAAGATAGTTGTTTGTAATTAATAAAGATATTTTATATTCTTTTAGATATAAAATCTTCCTCTTTCATATTTATATTTTCCTTAAAATATTTTAAATAATGTTGTTAATATTATCATATTATCTATTAAATACATTTTTATCCATGTTTTTCCTTTTTTACAAAATATTTTAAAATTAATCTTTCCATCGTTTTCTGAACAAGGGACTTTCTAAATTTTTTTAAAAAGTTTGAAAGAATTTTTTTTCTTTTAACTTACATGATATGAATGAAATTTCTAAAAATCGTGACTACTAAATGATTGGAAGATTCTTTTAAAATTTTCCATGGTTCATTTAAAATAAAAAAAATCTATAATATTTTAGATCTTTTTTATATTTTAAAGAAGTGATTTCAAAGTGAAAATGGTATTTTCATCAAGAAATATTCCATGTGATATTTTAAAGTTGTTTTCATCAATGATAAAAATATTTAATATTATAGATTAATTATAAATTTTATATATATATATATATATATTATAAATAAATAACTAACTAATTGTCCCTTCTTTTGATGGGGTAATACATACCTTGTGTTCATATCTCAAAATCCTTCAATATGAAATTTCCTATGATTATGATATGAGGAAATGTTATGAAAACCATTTTCTTTAAATAGGTAATTATTATTTTTATTCCTTATGATTTTTTTTTTTTGGAACACAAAATCATGAACATGTTATTAAGGGTGTTCCCAGATATAACTCCAATTCATTAGGTAATGTTTTTTGTCATGTGAGATGTTATGTATGGGATTGAGGAGTAAACATAATACAATATGAGACTATGTACACCATGTGATATTATCTATATAGTTAATATTTACTCATGTTTATCTCAGGTTATATGTTTCTAACAAATTTCCTATGTTTTTATGATATTATGGTACCATGTACTTTATTTTATTCTTCTATGTGATTAATCATGCACCTTCTTTGTTATGATATCATGTTATACCTTCAACTTACACATTTTGTTTTATTATTATTTTAACTCCCTTATTGGGATTTTTAGACCACTAATTTATTTTATGTATTCCCTATGTTTTCATATGTAGTTTTAGGAGCTCAAATAGATTTATTATCTCACTAAGGATAAATAAAATAAATATGTTTTGTTTTAGTTTATTTTTATGATTTATGAACCTTATATTATAAATAGAATAGGAACCATGATCTTTTGGGTTGTAATTAATGTATGTTTATGTTAAAAATAGTGTAATAATATGTGTAAAAGGATTGGGTATTTGTATTTGGTATTAGATAAATTTCTATTTTTTATGGGATTAAGACTATAATACTTTATTTAGAACTCTAAGGATAAGTCTAAGTATATGATAACATCCTAATGTTCTAGTAAGTAATAGATTATGTTTTTCCTAGAAATACATACCTATATAGATAATAAAAGTGGATATGGTTTTGGAATAGATTTATCTAGTGTTAGTAAACCTAAAATAAGTTATTTGAGTATATCTCGCCCATAATTTTAGTGCATGGTGAGTGTTACCTTAATGTGCACCTAGTTTGACACTCCTAGGGTATATTCTTGGGTTAATTAATATTTTATTTATTAAATATCATGAAGTATTTGAATAGATGATAATCATGGATGACCTATTTTAAACCTAAGGGTTCATTGTTTGAAAATAAGGTTTCATAATTTAGACATCCTCTAAATGATTTTTCATGATTATGATTATTGTTTCTCATTACATGATTTTTGGTTTTATTAAATGGATAGAATTAGTATGAATGATATTAAAGTTGAATGTGATGGAAAATTCAATGATTCTGAGAAACTATATGGGATGATGACTGAATATAAGGATATTATTATTATGCTTAATCAGTTATCATGATATATGATTAACAACTTATACCTTAACCAACTCTAAGATTCACGAAAGAAGAGAAGGATAGAGTTCTCTAAGAGATGAGAAGAAGGAGACCATGGAGGAAAGAAGAATAAATTTGCATCATTTTAGAAATGTTTTAAGATACTCCCATGAGAATGTATCAAAGAAATAGGAAAATTTATTATGTATGGAAATAAATTGTATAAACCAAGGAAAAATGAGGAGTTCAATAAAAATAAATAAAATAATTATAGAGATCCATTTATATTATGTTGTCTTAAATTTGGAAAACCCAGTAATTATCCAAGTTAGTTCCCTCTTCTAAAGGTAAACACTTAGACCAAAGATAGACCTATGTTATACCAACCATTGAGGTGAAAGGATAGAAGTATTTATGTATTGGTATTTAAGAACTATATTGTAAAATTATTTTATCAATGGTTTATTGGTTATAAGAATCATAAAAAATATAAGGATTGTATTTTTTTAAAGAATATGTGATTTTATTATGGATTTATGATAATTCAGGTTATTTTTAGTAATGGTTGTCATATATTATTAGATCATATATGATTAGGGCATATACATTTCTGAATGATACTTTATGAGTGATTGATTTCATTTGGATTAATATGTGATAAATCATTCAAATATTTGGGTTTCAATATTATTCAGGAATATTTGTATTAATTTTATGGTTATTTATTTATCAAATTATCTAAATTGAACTTTGGATTTTATTGTTGATGATTTATATATTATTTGTTTATTTCATCATAAGAAGTTTTATTTATTTTGGGAATTATCTAACCTTGTGCTAAAATTTTTGGAATTGATAAATATTTTGAGACACAATGAAATACTTTTCACTATTTTATGAATCTTTAGATCCATTAAAAGTTAATTTTAGTTTTTCAGGCATAAAAATCATCTTTTATATTCATTTCTTGGAGTAAAAAATGAAATCTAAATTGATCGAAGCGCAAAAAAAGGATGAAATTATTCTCAGGAAATAAAAATATACCAAGTATATTTTATGTTGTTCTCTGTATTGATAGTAAAATAATCCCTCAACATTAGGAACATGATTTTTAAATAATAATTTTATAAATTTACCTTCATTACCAATGAATCAATGGTCTTTTCACGCATCATAAATTTACAGCTTTGTAGTTGTTGACCTTCTTCTGACCATGTTCTATATCACTCTTTATTAGTCCTAGGATATTATACTTATCTTACATGTCTATATTTTAACTTCCCACTAGTTTTTTATCTATCTAGAAACCTGGATACATTATATTTTAGGTAACCTTTATGATTTCTACTTTCCATTTTAAAAGAAGTTTTAGTATCCATATTTACGATGTGGGTTTTCAATAAAGGAAAGACCATTGATGACAAAAATGGAATTTTGAGGGTGAATTTTATTTAAGGGGTATAATTTAACTCCATAATATTTTATAATATATTTCTTTTTAAATAAATTTGATTTCTTAAATATCTTTTGTTGCATGCCACATCGATTTTAATCAAACCATGATATATTATTAAAATATTTAAACATGGCCATTATAACCTAGTCGTTACTATTGTAGAAATGAATAATAATAAATAATTTTTAAAAATTATGTATAAATATTTTAGATAAATAAAATATATTGATAAATAATTACTCAATTTTTAGTAAAGTCTTTACATCGTTCAAAAATATATTTTTCCGTCAAAAATGTTTTTATTGCTTTTTGTGAGAAAATAATATAAATAATTTCTAAAAAATTTAGAAATTTTATTTTAAAAATTTATATTTATTTTTTAAATCATAATAGAAACATTAAATTACAGTGAAATTTTGTAATTTTTTAGAAATGATTGATTTTTTAGTGAATAGTGAAAATAACCGATTTTTCAAATACTGTTATTTATTTTCATTAAATCATGTAATTTAAAAGTCCTATTATATTTTGGGTGTTTAATTAAAATTAAATATGAAAAATTTTATATATAGTATTATAATTAATTTCATTTGAATCTTTCATTTTCATGATTTTGGTATATGTTTATTTTTATGCTTAAAATGTGGTTTTATGTAAATTGTTTTTAAGTGCATAAATTTTATCTATTTTAATTAATTAAAATAACACATAATTAGAAATAATTTAAATTCAATTTAAATATATTATATATATATAATAATTTAAATTCATATAATTATTATTATTAGTCATGGAGCTATTATAAGATCATCTTATGCTTGAAAAATGCATTTCTTGAAAAACCATTTTTTAACACATTTTGTAAGTTCATTTTTAAATTAAATTATACCACTTATATTAATTGAATTTGATTAAATTTATTCAATATTTTGAATAAAAATAATTAATTTTAATAAATAATATCAATTTAATTTTTAGTCATAATGAATAGTAAAAAAATAGTAAAAATTTATCACAACGATAAAAGGGTTAATCGGGTTGACCTATTTTAAAAATAATTGATAAGGACAACATTTTTCTTCTTAATTATTATTGGATGAATTTATTTTTACCCTTATCACATTATTATTTATATTCAATTATTTATGGGACACTTTTCTTTGAAATTGGCCTATATAAGAATTTTAATAAAGAAAAAGACAAAATGTCATCCTCTTTCCTTTAAATATCTATTATATATTCCCCTAAAGATAAAAATAATTGTTCAATGAATATTAAAGGTTATTTTGAGTATAATAAAATTATTTTCATGATTTTAATTTAATTTTAATTTTAATTTATTATATATTTACCTTAAACTCTTATACAACGTTGACATAGTGCTTGTGAAAACAGTGGAAAATCAAGGTAAATAGTTTTAAAAACATTACAAGTATTGGGTTTGTGATAATTTATGGTTCAAAAATAATTTTATTGTTAATAATTATGTATTATTTATGTTTAAATGGATTATATTCTAAATTAATTGTTATTTTCATGTATTTAATGTCAAATTAAATGGGCAGAGTCAAAAAACATTAATGATATTTTATGTTAAATAATATTTAATTAAATTATTTAAAAATCATAAAAAACATGAAAGAGGAAAATTATGATGATAAATAGTCTAAAAATTTATTCTATTTCCATTTATGATTCAATTGTAATTTTATAAGTAAAATTATTACCCTTTTCAGTTCAATTTTTTTTTCTGTAGTTAAGGTTAAAACAAGTTTATTGAGGGGTTAAACTAAAAGATAATGGTATTTTTTCCAATTAAACTAATATAAATCATTTTATGTGTTAATATTTAGACATTCTAATTTCCCAAATTTTAATATATGTTCATTTGGAAGAATATTTATTGGGAATGACTTCATCATTTTGTATTCTTTTAAGAAATTTCCCAGTGGGTTGAAAATAAATTCATCGATAGTTAAAAAAATAAAGTTTTTCCATTTATAAATATTCAATTATATATATAATTCTCATCCATATATAAGACCAAATATTAATTTGTTAAAATAACAGTATCCAAAAAAATAAATAGATATGTATATTAAATGATCATAACAAAACTTTTTCAGTGGTTTAATGAGACTATGTATAGTAAATTAGATGCCTTGGAAACATTGAAATGGTTTGGGGGAAACCAAATTTTAAATGTAATAACTTGGTCCGGGTATGATATCAATGGATATACATTTTATACCAAATATTGAGATAATAAAAGTGATATTCAGAAAATTATTGTATTAGTGTTCACTAAAGTAATGTATTTTCGAGTGAAAAAGACAAAAACCCAATCTCCACTAAAAGTTCATATTAGGATTTTATAGATGAATATGTATGGAGAAGTTTTATTGAAATTAAATAGAAATAATCATTTTTGGTAAGTGAAATGCCTAGTTTTTAAGTGTTTCTTTTTATAATCATTAAAAATGATCTTATTAGTGATTTTTTAACTTAATTAATAGGTGAAAATGAGATATCATTGTGATATCCAATAAAAAAATGTATACCCACATACTTTATATCATGGAGGTAATAAATTGTTGTAAGAAAAAATTATGGAATTTTTTTTCAAAATTTGAGATTCAAGTCATCAGGCTCCGCTGAGACTGCCACCCCCACCCCACACCTAGATATGAAAAATGGAGAAGGGATCTGTTGTTGAAAAGTAGAATATATATTATAGATGAGGAGAATGTTTTATAAAACAAGATTTTAAAAAAAATTAAAATTATTTTTAAACTCTTTATATTTTGTAATTCACTAATAAATTTTCGAAATATTTTATACAAGATTCCCATGAAGATAAATTCACACAGGGGGGGCTTTATACCTGAGGGTCGGACTAATACTTTGACAATTTCATTAGGGAAACCCAAACACTTGGGTCACAATTGAGGATACATATTGGGTGTATCAATTAAAAAAGTGTTTAGGCATTCTATAACTTCTTCGAGGGATGATGCTTATAATTGGAAAATAGACATTTTAGAAGCTAAGATAAAAGATGTGGATAAAATGATGGATTATAGGATTAAATCATCACTGTAGTTGATTTTTTCTAACATGGAGAGATATTTTCATGTTTTATATCTCACTCCACCTATACTTTCATATCACACTCCTCCACCTCCACCTGAATATCACTCTTCTCCACCTCCTCCTCTATAGAAAACTATCTACACTATGTTGTATATTGAGGATTCTGGGTATCATATTGGGGTATGTAGGATCATATATTATATTAGGGATACCCTACATCATTAATAAATTGATATGAATTATCTTAGGGTAATGATACCAAATATTATAGATGCATCATCTAGAGTATCATCCCATAATGAGGAGGTTTCTATAGTTAGACTAAGTGTTGGAAATTTTTTACTTTAATCATCTCTACTTGTTCAACAACTTAACACTGAGGTAATTATAAATTATATCCTTTATTTCATATTTATCTTAAATTTCTTTTAATATTTTAATATATATATATATATATGAATATGTTAAAGGTAAATACATGTTGTATAGAAAGAAAAAATAGGTTCAGGCCTCATATGCTTCACTTCCTATTAAAAAATTATTTTATAGATTATCATCATATACATTTATGTTGAGTGATTCATATGAAGTACCAATGACTGTTGAAAATCTTGGGTGTTATTATAAGGTGATAATTTGTAAGAGAGATATCATAGAGATTCTAAAATCATATATGTTGGGCCTCACAGTGATGCAAATCATTCCAAAGTAAGTTGTTTGTTGTATTTATTTCAATTATATCAAATTGATCTAAATGAATACCTATATTTTTTTAATTAGGTATCTTTATACACTTTTTATTTAGTATTAAATTTCCTTAGTTTATGGATTCATGTACATGAAATTTATTTCTCATATGACCTGGATAATATATGGTAATGAAAGAATAAATTATATATCTTAAATATTTGAGAATGTTATAATAAAGTGCTGGATACATCCTTATCTCAAAAGGTATAAAACATATATTTCATAAAGCGTTAGTTTTATTTATTAAATAAAAAATCATATTAAAATTTTTATATTATTATCCATTGGATGTTGGGTGTTTTTTATCCAAATGAAAGGAAATCTTACTAGTTATGCTCCATACATGGGGATGTGAACTTCATAAAAGTATTAGAGAGGTAAGTTTTATTATTTTAATAATTATATATTATAAAAAAATATAAATTTTATTTTATACTTATCATTTTTAAATAGGTTATGGGATCAATATAACAAGACAATAAATAAGGGGAAAAATATCAAATATGTGTGTAGATAGGTAACTTCATTTTTAATTATTAAAATTTAGAAAATACTTAAAATGTTATTTTCAATTGATAACTTCTTTTAAAATAGAAATTCCAAAAACAAAAAAGGATTCATCGAATCAAGATATTATGTTTTAATATTTATGTATGAACTAATAACAACTGGAATAGTTATAAAGTTTGACAAGTTTATATTTTATTATAATATTTTATTTTATTTAAAATGAAATTATACTGAAAAAAATATTAAATACATTTTTTTAATTTGTATATTTTTGATGATCCTCTCCTTTATGATGGTAATGAGTTGAATCATCTCTAAAGAGCATAGAAAGATTATTTTTCAACTTTATTTTGGTTTTAGTTTATTTATATTTAAAAATTAACCTTTAATTATAAAGTAATTATAATTTGAAAAAAATAATGATGTAAACATTTGTTATAAAATTTTATATTGGTTTTTTTTATAATGGTATTTATTCTATTTTGAGCTGCTAGTTTTGTGGTATTTTAGTTAGGTTGGTGTATGTTTATATAAAAAAAACTAAAAAAATTACATCATTTCTTAAAGAACTAATGTAATTTGGAACATTTCACGTCAGTTATTTCATAAATCATGTGAAAATTTTATGAATTTGTAAGATCTTGGGGTAATTTAAACATCGGTTATGAAATTACCTGATGTAAAATATTTTTTTTAATATAGTTTATAATAAAAAATGTTAAAAAGTTGTTTTTTTATATCTCTTACTATGATGTCTCTTAATAAATTATGTTAAAAACTAAAAAAATTGTGTTAAGACCCCTTTTCGATATGGAATTGATATTTAAAATTAATTTAGTTCTTTTAAAGGGTTTTTGAAAAATGTTTATATTTTAAAATAAAATGTTTGTTGTTTTTAAGTAATTTCTTCTAAAATGGGGTGTATTTTAGTTATGTAATTTTCTTAAGTCTTGATAGTATTTAGGTGATTTTAAATTGGTTTCTGATAAATAGGTTGATTTATAAATTGATTTAAAAGTATGTTTCATGATTCATCTTTTAAGGGTGTTTTAAAATGATTTTTTTTAATTGATTAAAGTATGTTGGCATTCTAAGCATGTTTTGAAAATATTTTTTGGTACTTTATAAGATTCCTTTATGATAGTGTGTGACTCTAAAATGATACCCTTGTATTTATTTTTATTGATATGTATTAAGACCCCATGGGGGATTATATATTTTATTTATTTATGAATTATTTGAAAGGGGTTGTTTCTAAGAGGGTATTGAAGTTGAGATGGGGTTTATTTCAAATGCTTGCTCTTGATTCACGTGATTATCTTATGTCAGGTTATTGTTCACCTCTATTTATTGATTTCATGGGGGTCCAAGGAAATTTCTATATTTCCTGGATTAGTATATATCCCCTATTGTAGATTATTCTTTGGATAGGGGATTGTGGATCATGGATGTTTGGAGATAAAGGGATGGATTGTGTCCCATGGATGTTGAGAGATCTTGAGATGGATTATATACCCCAAGGTAGTCCAATTGGACTACTATGATCATATAATGTTTCTTTATATCCGACCATAGGTTCTAGTTTCTATTACAAGTTCATATTACTTAATTTTTAGGGAGTTTCCCATGATTCATTATTCATATTGAGGATCATTTAGGGGATTTTTATTCCTTACTTGTTTATGTGTACCCTAACCTTTGTTTGATTTTGTGGAACCATTAAATAGTTGTATTAATTTATCTATGTTGATATCATAATTCCTAATCATGTTTATATCCCACTCCTATTACTATAATGGTTTGTTTCTAAACTATTTTTCAAACTAATTTTGGTGGGTGTGTTTATTTGAATATAAAGTGATGTTTTCCAAATGGTACATAGAAATTATTTTAAAAGTAAAGAAAAGGTAATTTGGTTTTTATATGAATATAAAATTCCTCTTGTCAAAAATTGAAATAGTTTAAAAGGAAATCCTTGAAATGATTTTTTAGTTTTAAAAGCATAGTTTTAGGTTGGATGTGCATCACATTTGTATCAAAAAATTACCTTACTTTTAAAAGGGAAGAATTAAAGTATGATACTTGTTTCTTTATAATTTATCATGTGAAAACCAATTTTATAATTATTTTTAAACTAGAATTTATGGAATTTATTTTTAAAGTAACTTGATAGACTCTATGATGGAATCCTAATCAGGTCACTTCTCTCACACCTTGCATACACCAATTGGTGTATACAGCTCTTATTTTTTTATCTTAAGTGCCTAGGTTTTGATCTTATTCATTATAATTCATTGAGTTTATCAATGGACTCTAATTATTGAGTGTAATTTTAGGTTATGTGGAGGTTTTTTGGAACTATTCAAGTACAATTTTTTTAGATGTTGTATCATATATTTCATCTTGGTGTATTTTATATTTTGATCACATTTTATTATTTATTCTAGGAAATGTTATAAAATCATGTTAGATTTATATTTTCTATGACTTGTTTGGTTGTTTTTATTTATTTATATCTACTTATTTTATATGAATTTATTTTCAATTTATGGATCGGTTATGTTGGATTCTTAATGTAGTTTTTACTATTAGTTTGTTTTTTAAGGATGAAAATATTCCCAAGAATGTATTCTTGATACCCAGGAACTAGTTTCCAGCCTATGGGGATGAAGAATGCCCTCCATTACTTGTGATGAGCTGGGTTAAGTATTGGTTTAGTGGTATTCGATTCCATTTTTTTATAAATGGCATCAAAGGCTAGGTTCTTGAGAGGTTATAGGTTTTTAAATAACTCTATCATTATTTCGGATGTTTGGTGGTATGGAGACTAGGATTTTCATCAAAACTTGAGAGGTAGATCAAAATTAGGAGCCTAATCACCACCTTTTGAGATAAAACTTGAGTTACCATGGGTATTTGGTATGTGAAATATATTTTGATTATTTTAATGAATTGATATTTGAGATGTTTTTGTTTTGATCCTTATTTTTAATGATTGAGTTTCCTTTGGGCTTCCATTGAGTTTTTTTATGAGAACATAAGAAGAATCAGTGGTTCACAATAGATCACATGGCCAAAAAACCAATGCATAGGTTGGGTTTATAATTCTGGAAATGTTTCAGAGGTTATTAAACGGTTAGAACATGGTCTATTAAACCAGGTGGATAAGTCAAGAATATTTTTTCATCTTATTTGGTTTTGATATTTATAATTATCTTCATTGATTCCCAATTATTGGGAGGAACTAAAAGTGGTTTTTTATGTTTGTATGACGTGGATAAATTTTTATTATTATAGTATTTTCTTGTTTATGTGATTATTAGGGAAAATCATATTTGTGAATGAAAAGTGGCATTTTATGAAAACAAAATGGTTTGAAATGAGGCCTTAGGTATATTTTGTAAAATGGATTGGTTTTTAATGAATATTTATTTAATATGGTTGATTTCATAGTGAGAAATAGGGAGTGATGTGGTTTTAAAAACATATTTCCTAGGTCATTTGAAAAATGATTTCATGGAATGTTTTGACTTTAAAACAAGGTGCTATGATTTATGTGTAAATTTAAATTGGTTTATTACATTATCGAATTTAGGAAAAAAATTAGAAATAAAAGTAATTTTTTATAGAAATATTTTTAAATTGAAATGAATTTCATGGAATTTTTTGGTTTTATGATTAAATTTATAAAGTGTTTTGGACATAAAAGAGAATTTTTAAAAAGTTTAATGAGATTATAATTTTTAATAATTGGTTTTTTTCCAATCCATTGTAATCATTTTCAATTCCTGAGTAGGAAATTTGGGACTTTATGTTGTGAAATGGATTTAAGTAGTTTTTATAAGAAATATGCTTTTTCCAGGTGTTTTCCTTGGTGAATTGGTATTTTAAGTTTTATGTCTTGGTTTTAAATGGAGTGTTATGTGGATATATAAGTCATGTATGGGTTGAAATCATGCCTCATAATATTTAAAGTAAAACTCCTAGAAATGATTTGATTAAAGGTCAAAATCCTAGTCTTAGGGATAAACCTTATGGTGAATCTTCTTGTTGCTTAAGGGTGTTCCTCTTAGTGGTTGGCACTACCCAGGATCTTAATAGAGTGTAAAATTTCATTTTTCTATATTATCATATATCAGTGTGATGTTTTTATAGTGTAATAATACTATGACCGTGCATGTCGAGAAGAAATGGGTACCTTGATCCCTCCTTTGGGGAGATCAAGTAGTGGGTATGTGGTTTATATTGTCACCATTAGTAGTTTTTCAAGGATATGATGTGGATGAAATTTGTATGTGATTCAAATTTGGGTGATGTTGTATTTTGGGATTCCTTTACAGAGGATCTTAGAGTGGTTTAGGTCTTGAGGTGACCTTTTTTTAGTGAATCCTTTGGATTCCCTTGTGGATTTATCTTGTGTGAGTGGTGGTTATTTTGGAGATGTTCATGCCTTGTTGATTTATAATGTTTTTTTCATTTATGAATGTCCTGAACCATGGGATGCAGTTTGACTGATGGATAGTATGGGGATGTATTGGTTTTTTGTTGGGGTAACAAGGATGAGTGGTTGGTTTTCATTTAAATAGTAATTTTTATGAGGTTTTGATTTTCTCTCAGGACTATAGTGAGTTGGTGTTCTGTGAGTTTGGCCCTGATTTACCCTTCATTGTAGTTTCATGACCCAATGTTAGAATCATGTTATTACATGAACATTAATGTTTGTGATTAGTTTATTCATTCTATTTTTGTGGGATGAGATGTGTGGGTGATTTTGTCTAGTGAGCTTTCATATTTTTTCAAGGATGTACTTCCTTTAAGTAATTGAGATGGTCTTTTATGGTTATTTATGGTCGGTGGATTTTTATCATTTCAATTGATTTTTAATTTAAATGTAATTTTTTTATGACTCTCCCATTTTATTATGGGTTTTATGTTATTCTTCCATTTTATATGAATTTTAAATAGTGCGGAGACCTATGCTAGGTATCTATTTTCTTAGAAGTTCATGTTAGTTTGTTATGGATTGGGAGTTGCTTAATGTTTTTTGTTGACATTTTTGGGATTCTTCCATTGAATTTTGAGTATTTGGATTGTGTGTGGTATTTATTTTAATAGGATCTTATTTATTTTTTTCCTCCCTCCCACCACATATGATCGAGTATGTGTATTTCATATTTCCATCAGTTATAACTTTTTCAATGGATTTCTAGGTGTAGAAGTGGAATGGTGGGAATAATTGTGACACCCTCATGTCACTTTGGCATTTAAGGTTAATTAATTTAGGGTTATTTTTAATTTTTTGGGTGTTATTTACGTTTTACATGTTTTTTTTGATGTTATAGGGAGTTATAGTGCTAGACTGTAGTAGGTTTCACGATGGCCTATGGAGATAATTATAATAACCTAAGATTTTATGATATATTTCTCTTTAAATAAATTTCTTTGATATCTTATTTTACACACAAAACCAAGTTTAAAAGAACCACGAAAAGATATTAAAATATTATTATGTTATAATTATATCATTTTTTCAATTCATCATATTAATATTATCTTTGGTTGAAATTTTGGGACTTTTTTTTGAAAAGATTACTTTTTCAGTGAATAGTGAAAAAATGTCGACTTTTGTAAAACTATCATTTATTTTAATTAAAAAATACCAATAATTATTTTAATTTAATAATAAATTAGAATAAGACACATTTAATTAAAAAAATATAATTAATTTCATTTTAATCATCATTATAACTTATTTTAGTATAGGTTCATTTTTAGACTTATAAACACATTTTTCTAAAAAAAATTATTTTTCATCACATTTTGTATTTTTATCTTAAAATTAATTTCTTCCACTTATGTTAATTGAATTTTAAAATAATATGGTAAAACTAATCGATAAGAAAACTGAATAATACACTATGTGACCTCAAATGTTCCAACATATCATGGATCCAAATTCCCCTATTTCCTATACCGATAGTGAACTAACTAAGGAGAAACATTCAAGAAAACTCAGTCATTCATAGAAGACTCTAAAATAAAACTTTGACTTTATGTATACAATTTATTCCGACTCTGAGCTGTAATTAGGAATTTATTTATATACTAAATCCTTATCAACGTCTCTTAAATGAGACTTGTTCCTATAAGAGAGGCATCACCCACCTCTAACCAATAAATATGTGACCTACATGGGAGACCATACAAATCCTCAAAGGGTGTCATTATGATCAATGATTGTTCACCATTATTATAGAAAAACTCGACTAATCAAATATGGGTGTCCCATTATCCACTAAAATCAAAGACATAGGCATATATTTTATCTTTTAGAATATCCTTTTACCCCTCCATATGTGGATGGTAAGCTATACTCAATCTGAAATGAGATCCCATTACCTCTTGGAGAATCTTCTAGGATCTATAAGTAAACCTGGGATCCCTATATGATGAAATGTTAAATGGAATCCAATGTAACATCATAATATTATAAATTTATAGTTTACATAGATCTTGAACTTTGGTGGTGTCCTTGATCATAATAAAATGATATGATTTCATCAACTGATCAATCACTACCCAGATAACTTTCTTCCTTTGGGAATGTTATGGAAATCCTATAAAAAAATCCATAAACACCTCATCTCATTTATAAATTGACACTATAATATGATGGTGGAGACCAAAATTTCTCAAGTTATCTTCCTTTATCTATTTTCAAGTTTAATAGTGAGACACATAATCAATAATTTCGTGCTTTATGACCGGCCGCCAGAAACATCATCTCATGTCATAATACATCTTCATAGTTCCAAGGTGAACATCCCAAAAAGAACTATGATAATCATATAAAACTAATTTTCACACATATTATGGGATGAAAAAATGATTCCCGAAGAGTATAATACCATCATAAGGGATGTATCAATGAAAAATAGTCTCCCCACCATAAAATATTTCCCTGATTCCTTTAAAATCATCATCCTATTGTTGACCCTATATAATAGAATTAATGAGAGATGAAGATAACTAAACACTAGTCATAACCATACCTGAAAAATCCTCTCTTCTTTCCATATGAAACTAAGAAAATATACCTATAAGTTTCTTCTCTTCCTTTTATTCTAATTAATCATACAGTGGAACTTTTCTACTGAGAGTTTTGGGAATGAAATTCACCTTCCCTAGGGTGTAAGTGATCTGGAATTATAACATATATAGGTATTCCAACCACCACCTTTATATGATATTCAAGTAATTTTAATAAAATATATAGCTTAAACTCTTATGATCAAAAAAATCTATGAACCTCTCCTTAAAAAGATAGTATTTCTAATACTTAAGCACATGCATACTTACGAAAATATCTGAAACATGATTAGGGTAATTTTTACCATGAATCTGAAGCTGAAGAGATAAATAGGCCACAAAATGATCATTATTCATAAGAATTCAACCTATTCCGTCACTAAAATCATCATAGTATACCATATAAACCTTACCTGGATCAAGTAAGATCAAAATAGGAGCTAATATCATAATCATATTCAACTCATCAAAATAAGTCTGATATTTGTTATCCCATGTGAACTTCTCCTATTTCTTGGTAAAAATAGTCAAGGGAGATATTAACTTCAATAAATCTATTAAAACCTACCAATAGTATCTATCTAGACCTAGGAATCTCTATATCTTAAAAAAAATTGTGGATCTTCCTATGATAAGATAGCCTTCACCTTCTCAGGATCAATTGATAAGACATGTTTAGAAATCACATTCCCCAAGAACTTAACTTATTAGATATATAAATTTCATTTCAATTGATTCCCATAAATATGTTGACTCCTGAAGATCTCTAAAATCAAGTTCGGATGGTGCTCATGATTATGCTCAAATCTCAAATAAACCAAGATTCCATCCAAAAACACACACAAAATGTGATGGGATACTAATGGAATATTCGGTTCATCAAAGCCATAAAAACTATAGAAGTGTTAGTTATACTAAATTGAATTACAAGATATTTATAATTCTCATACCTTCTCCTGAAAGTGGTCTTCAGAATATCATACTCCCAAACCCTGACCTGGTGATAACCAGACCAAATACTGATATTTGAAAACCACTTTTCCCCTTTAACTGATCAAACAAGTCATCCATATAAGTAAAAGGATAATTATTATTAAGATTCACCAATTTTAACTTATGATTTTCTATAAAAAATGAATTGAACCATAATTATTCTTGGAAAAGAGTATGGGGGATTCCCATGGTGAAACACTAAGGTGAATAAAACCTTTCTTCATCAGATCATCCATCTGGATCTTTATTTCTTTCAATTCAGCTAGCTCCATACAATAAGAGGGTACTGATATCAGCTACTTACCCAGTACCAGATCAATAAATAACTTTACCTCTCTCTCTCTCTATAATAGGACTAGATAATTCATCTATGAATACATAATGGAAGTTTCAAAAAACCAAGGTAAGATCACCAAGAGTAGAAACATCATCAGGCCTAAGTTCATGGGCATATAACAAACTGTTGAACTCTGGGAGGAAAGGTCTTGCACAACCAGACCTCGAATCCCACTCTCCCTGGAATACCTAATATCTCCCATCAAAATCAAGGAATTAATCACATAGATAATATCAATCAATCTAGCATGATAAGTGACTAACCATTCCATCTCGATGATAATGTTAAATAAATCCATATCAAGAACTAAGAAATATCATGCTAAATATGTGTCACATATCGATAGATAATAGGATAGACATCGAAACCCTTTCTCCTTACACTTTCCAAGAGGAATCTCAAACTCTATTATAAAGGACCTGATCTCATTTATAATTTTTAGTACATCAAAAAATGGGAATATATAAACAAGTGTGAGGAACCAATATCAAACAAGGAAGTTGTTATTAAAGATGCAACAAAGATGGTACCTCTCACTATATTCAGGCCCATTTCAAACTCTGTCAAAAACTCATCCACTACATCAAAGTTCTTTACTCCTGAGGCCTATGTCTAGATCCTTATGGACTTTAAATATTTGAACTCCACTATAGTGACCTTTGGGTCTGAATATCATTAACCATAATGGGGAATAAACATAACCTAGAAGAAACTATGAAAATGGACTTGGCCACCACAAGCATTACAAGTATTCATGGGTACAGGACAAGTATATAGCGTGTGGACTACCTTTACACACTGATATAAAGTAAGGGGTACACTTATGTCCACTTTTGATGGTGTGGAGGAGGCCCGCTGCTAAGAACCACCCCCACCACCCTTATTATTATCATTCTTCTTCCCCTTCTTTCTATGTACACCACTAAAACTATCATTAGGTGGAAGAGAAGAGGCAAAGTAACCAATATTTCTTATCATATCCATATATTCCATTATATCCCTATCTAATATATCCACATAAGTGGAAGAATTAAATATATATAGATAAAATAAGATACCTCATCGTAAACCCTATAGGTACTTTTAAACTTTTAGGTGATCATTCATTACCACCTTTGAAGAAAAACTAACCAACTTCACAAACCTATTGGTTTAATATAAAACTAAGTGATCTCCCTACTATAAGGAGAAGAAATCTAGAGACTTTTCCATCATTAGAGACTCTAGGAAGAACTCCAAAAATAAGAGGTTCATTAAACCCTTTCAATATAATCCCATGTGTTAATTTTCCTACACCATGGAATCCCACCATTGCCTATTGGGACCTTCATGCCTAAACATCGCACACTTCACCTTGATAGCCTCAAGTGTCTCTAGGAAGTGAAATACTATATCAATATTTTCTAACTGATCCTCCACCACTTGGGGTTCATTGATACCCTTAAACGATAGGGTATTCTCATGTAAGAACTCTCAATCTTGTATTTTTCTCTCTCATCTTCTAGAAGATCCTCAAAATATAGTTTCTAAATTCATGATACATTTTTATCCATAGAAAGAACATCCCATATAATAGCCTCTATAGGATTCTGATCCAAAATAGTATTCCCTTGAGGATAATATACCATTTCACCCTTTTATGGGATTAATGGAAGATGTCTCGGAGGCATGATGCTACACACCAAAACTGAAGAAAACAATCAGATAATGGGATAATATCATATTAAACCAAAAAATCATAACCAAAAATAGAGATTAAGGTAAAAACCAAACACAGGAGACACGCATCCCAACACCCCATCGTAACTTGAGGCTTTTTATGGAAAGATCTGGCTAGGAACTCACTGCAACCTACCTATCAAGTCCCAAAAATCATATCTCTTATTTACCAAAGTCCCAAGATAAGGTCACTTGAGGACAAACCTACCTTTGATACCAAGTTTTTACATTTCGACCTAGAAAACTTGTCTAACTAGGACTCGAACTAGAATGTGGAAAGACTCGAAGGGAGTTCCTGATCCTCATAGGCTGGCGACTAGCACTCGAACATCAAACAAAAATAAGGGGTAATGATTTCGTCTAACCTGGAATAAGATAAATGGAATTTGAAAGTGGAAGAAAGAAAACGTAGAAGGAACAACTAGAAAGATATATCCATAAACAATGAAAAATATTAATAGTGATACAGAATAAAGAATCAAGATAAAAAATCCTAATATTACATGTCCAAAATTCAAAGTATGGATAAACTATAAATAACTACTCCATGCGAAATGTGGGTGACACCCCACTGTCTCACCACTAGCTACCCAGCTGACGTAAACCTTGTTTCCTCATTTTGATTCTTTACATTTTCTTACAACCAAAGACAATACATGGTATATACATTCCTAATAAAATGTGTAGGGTGTCATCTAAAAAGGATTAGTAGGATCTCAATCATGTGTTCCATATCAAGTCTTTGTACAACAATATCAATATTCTCAATTTTAAGAAAAAATGGCATGATGATCAGAAAATAAATTTTATATCAAAATCATTCTAAATAATTTCACTTTTTCTATAGTTCTAAAACAAGATATGTAAAAAAATTTCAAAAAATAAATCAGAAATTAACAAATCATGTATATAAAATCCAAAACACTATAATTCAAATCACAATGTAGATCAACCCTAGTATGTCAAAGTTTTGGGATAGTTAGGTCACTCATACCTCAATAATCAAGATAAGACTAGTGCACACTAAAAAAGTCCCTTCAACACAGTGGCCAAGGAATCTAGAAACACCCCATCATTAAACTCTCTGAAAATGTATGATAGTTAATTCCCTAGGAAACATGACATAGGTAATAAATTAATTTTACAGGATTGAAACCCTAATGGTGTCTAATAGTCAAGTCTCTAGGAAACATGACCTAGGGAACAAAGGAATACCCCATGAGTGAACCCCATGATGGTGAAAAAGACAAGGACCAACACCAAACCCCCTCCTAGGTACCTAAATATCACATTTTTTCAATGATTCAAATTATTTAAAAGGTATTGTAACATTTCATAATCTATTTTCAAACAACCCTTTTTCGTCAAAACATATTTTAAAAACCCATTTAATAAATCCATTTCACAATTATTTTAGAATAAATTTTCTCTTACCAAAATAAGTGGAAAATAAATTTTTCTAAAAACCTTTTACTTTAACACAAACCAATCAATCATTAAAATTCTATTAGAAACCATTTCACATATCAATATCTTTTAGGTTTTATCCAAAATAGACTAGAGATGGAACCACCTACCTCAAACTCAGGTACCACACCAACCACGATAGGATCCACACACTATATGGAATGAGAAAACAATAAATGGAGTTCCTAATAATTATTCTCACATCTTATAATCAAATTACATTAAAAAATGGTCATATGAGAGGTTATATGAACACATACCTTGAGAAAATCATACACCACACCACAATCAACACAACGACCATCCCCAAAAAGATAATCACACAATGAATCTAAAATGGATAAAATAAGTATTTTCACATGATCACAATTCCCTAAAGCTTATCACAAAATCACTACCAAATTTATAGTAATGAAACCAATTATAAGAAAAAAAATCACTTACTCAAATCGAAGAAACCAACTAAGCTAGATATCGAGCTCCTAACGAAGGAACTCGAGAGAGTGGAAACCACCCCAAAGAACCTGAGAAAGAACTAGGGTTTGAGGGAGAGATATACTATCAAATTATAGGGGATTCATGCATGTGGAGTGATAAAAATTACTGGGTAGAAGGGGTTTACTTCGTGAATTAGTGATTTATAACATGAACCTCTAGTGTTGCATGTTTGCCAAATAAGTCACCAGCTTTTTTTAAAATCCTAAATAATGAATTCATGATGTGAATTACTTTAATGTAATGAAAAAAGTCCATGACTTAAACTAGGAGTGAATGGATTCTACCTCAAACCAAACTCACATCGTGAATCCAATTCATGACATAGATTAGTTCTACAGCCAGTGCCCAGCACAAACCTTATAGAAAACTCCCAGTTCATCTCTAACTCCCTATGAATTTGATAAATTCAATATTAAACAATAAAAGATATAATACATTTTAATATTATGTTACATAGAACACTAAATAGGATATAAAAATATAAATCATGGAATGGATAAATTTTAAACTTATTTTCTACAAGAAATAATTCCCCCGAGAATAGTGAGCTTAAATAGAGATAAAGTTCCTCACTTTTAAAAATATGGAAGAAAAAATTGTGGAAGGTATGAGGATATAATTAAAAGATTATATAGACATGATTCAAACTACATATATAATCCATAAAGTAATAAAGACCATTTCTTTGATGGTCTTAAGATGAGTCTCTAAAGGGCACTATTTTCTCAAACGCCTACATTGTATGATGATATATTATAATGTTTCATTAAGATAGAAAAATAATTTTTTAGATATTATATCTTAAAGGTAAATAAAGAGAAGAACAGTTCAATTGAGAACTAAGGAAAAGGGAACACATAAAATAAGAATAAGGGAACAAAGAAATTTCCATCATGTAAAAATTGTGTAAAGAAACATTCTAAAAATTCTTAAAGGTCATTAGAGTTTATTGAAAGTGTATAGATAAGGTCCATATATCAAATGACTATAAGGAAAATAAATAAATCAATATTATCTAGTGTTTAAACTATAAATAGATGGGGAACTATTTAAACTAGTTCCCCAAGATTCTAGGGAACCTACTATAGAATATTCTAATGGGATAAGGCCAAACATATAGAATTTCTATAGCTGAAGTGGAAGTTCAAGGAGATGTGGGGAAATATAAAATTATCATACACTCTATAAGTTCAAATGTTTTATTTTATTCATTTTCTACCCAATATTTTATATCGAATCAATTTTATAAGGTTTTCACATCACTACCTTAATGATTAGATGTTTATTTGGTATTAAAAACTCTTAATGGTGGGATGAGAATATCTCAAGTTTATAGATCCTCTCAATACAATTTTATGAGAATTAGATTCCTTAAAATCTTATTATTCTACCTCATGTTGAATTTAATGTAATTTTGGTAATGGATTGACTATCTCGATATAGATCCTATATCAATTATCAAGGAAAGAAATTTATATTTCATATTCTGAATCAACCTAAGATAGTATTTCAGTGCGAGGGTTAATCTAAACTTACAATGGAACTTTCTTCCATCATATGGGTACTAATACCTATTTATGAGGGTTATTTATCTCAGATGGTTTGGTAGAAACTAAAAATGGTAGATATGCCTATTATACATGAGTTTTTTTTATGTATTTTGATAAGAGTTGTCTAGTCTTCCACCAAATTGTGAAGTATAGTTTTTAATAGAACTTATACAGGGGGTTACACCTATTTAAAATAATCCATATAGAATGGCCCCAATTTAGCTATAGGAATTGAATAAGAAAATCCAATAGAATATTGATAATATATTTATTCAACTTTGTGCTTATCCATGGGGTTCACCTATTATTTTTTATGAAAAAGAAATGTGGTTCAATTAATCTTTTATTTGATTATTGGGAACTTAACAAAATCACTATTAAGAACAAGTATCATCTACCCTGTATCGATGATCTATTTAATAAATTACAAGGATCACAACAATTTCCAAATATTGATCTTCAATCTAGATATCATTAGTTAAGGGTCAATAAGGATGATATAACTAAGATAGGAATTTATATGATGTATGTTCATTATGATTTTATAGTATTTTCATTTTGACTTACCAATACTTCTACTATATTTATAGATTTAACGAATAGAGACTTTAGATATTACCTTGGTCAGTTTTTGGTAGTATTTATAGATGATATTATTATATATTCAAAGGTAAAGAAAGATCATGAATAACATTTAATAATTGTGATGAATATACTAAACAAGGATAATCTATATTCAAAATTTACCAAGTGAGAATTTTGGCAATAAAAAGTCTCATTCTTGGGTCAAATAATTTCAAGTGAGAGTATATTGATGGATCTTTCAAAGATGGAAGTTGTTAAGAAATGTCCTAGACCATCCATGGTAATTTGGATCCATAGTTTTATTGGTTTTTATAGATACTATTGATTCTTTATGATAGATTTATCAAAACTATCTAACCCACTAACCAAGTTTAATCAAAAGTCAGTTAAGCTCTTGTGGACAGATGAATGTGAGGATAATTTCAAAGAAATTAAGATAAGGTTAGTCAATGAACCTATTCTTACACTACCCTATAGTGGATAAGGGTATTTGAACTATAATGATGCATCAAAGAAGGTCTTGGGATGTGTCCTAATACAAAATAATATGGTGATAGCTTATGCCTCTCAATAATTGAAAATTCGTGAGCAGAATTATCTGAATCATGATTTTGAGATAGTGACGATAATTTTTACATTAAAGATATGGATAAATTATATATATATAGTGAAAGGTATGGTTTATATATTAATTATAAAATCTTTAAGTATATATTTACATAAAAAAATTGAATATTATTCATAGATAATGGTTGGAGTTGATCAAACATTATGACTACTCAATACATTACCGCCCTGGGAAAGAGAACAAGGTGGATGATACTATGAGTTAGAAAGATAATGATATTTTTTCTATTATGAGGATTGAAAGAAATAAAATATTTATGAATTTATATAATCTAGGTCTTTGAGTATTGAGTAAAGGCTACATATATTATCTATCTCAGATGAATGTTTAACCATCCATACATGAGAGGATTGAGAAGACACGGAATGAAGATGTAGAATTACGGAAAAATATGAGGAATATTCCCAAATTCAGCCATGATCATACTAGAATGATAATGTTTGGGAACCAAGTATATGTACCATAAATACCATATTTTAAGGAGTTATTGGATGAAGCTCATAGTTCATCATTATCTATTCATCCAAGTAGTATAAAAATGTATAGAGATATAAAAGAATATTTATAGTGGGATAACATGAAAACGGATATTTCCATGTATGTATCTTGATGTCTGGTGTTTCATAAAGTTAAATTAGAGAGATATAATTCTAAGGGGATATTACAACCAATAACCATACCCTAATGGAAATTGGAAAATATTACCATTTTTTTATCGGACTCCCCAAAACATCTAAAGGGCATAATGATATTTGGGTTATAGTTGATTGTCTTGTAAAATCAACACATTTTATCACTATTAAAGAATATTTATCTCATGATCAGCTTACTCAGTTATAAATTAAGTAATTTTTGAGACTACATGGAGTACCACTCTCAATTATATCTGATCGGGATCTGAGGTTCACCTCAATGTTCTAGAGAAGACCCCTATAGGCTCTGAATATAGAGTTATTTTTTAGTACTAATTATCATATTTATATAGATGTTATGTCCAATAGGACCATTAAAACTCTATAAGACATGTTAATATCTTGCTCTATGGATTTCCAAGTTGGTTGGGATCAATACCTTACTTTGGAATAATTTTCTTACAATAATAGTTTTTACTTGGGCATTCAGATGGATCCTTATGAATACATCTATTTTCGGAAGTATAGAACTCCAATATTTTGGGAAAAATTTGGATAAATAAAGCTATTAGGACTTTATCTAGATAAGGAAATGATAGATAATGTTATCTCTATTTAAAAACACATAAGAGAAACTCATATTCAAAAAAAACTTATATTGACAATCATTAGTGAGATCTAGAGTTTGAAGTTTGTGAAAATCTATTCCTATGAATATATCCTTAGAATATTTTTATGGTATTTTTATATAAGGTAAAGTTGATCCCTAAATATATTGGTCCCTTGTAAATTCTTGATCATATTGGGATAGTAGTTTATCACTTTTCACTTCAACCAAATCTCTCCCAAGTTCATGATGCATTCCATTATCTCTCTTAAGTAATTACACACATAATATTTCATATGTAATGAAATCAAAGGTCACACCACTAGAGAAATATTTGTCTTATGAGGAATAACTAGTGTAGAACCAGGATCATAGAGAAAAATTACTACAAAATAAGACCCCTTATCTAGTAAAAGTTTTGTGATGAAATCATAAAATTGATAATGCTATGTTGTAACCTGAGGATGTGATGAGGAAAAATTATCCTTTTTTGTTTTTATTAGAGTGATGAAATTTTAATGGTGAAATTCTTATAAGGGTAGTATAATGTAATAACCCAAGTCTTTATGATATATTTCTCTTTAAAAATATTGCTAGATTATTTTATATGAAACACCAAGTTTAGAAGAATTATGAAAAAATATTGAAATATTATTATGTGTCAATAATATAATTTTTTAAATCATAATTACAATATTATATTAGGTTGAAATTTTGGGATTTTTCTAAAAAGATTAATTTTTTTAGTGAACGTTGAAAAAATACCAATTTTTATAAAACTACCATTTATTTAAATTGAAAAACACCATAATGAATTTAATTTAATCTTAAATTAACATAATAAAAATTTATTTAAATATAATCTATTTAATTACATTATAATATTCATTATACCTGATTTTGGTATAAGTTCATTTTTTGAATAAAAACCCATTTTTCAAAAAAAACTAGTTTTCGTTGTATTTTTTATGTTAAATTAATTATGTAACTTATATTAATTAAATTTTCTAAAATGGATTAAATATTATGTTCAAATTTTTTAAATTTTCCTTGTTTATTTTTTGTCATTATGAATAGTAACCTTGGTGGATATTTGTCACCTCAATAAGGGTAAACGGGTAAAATAAGCTTAAAAATTTGGTATAAGGCTTTATAATTTGAATAACAGTTGTATTTGACCTATTTCATGAATTTATTTTATAAATTTACTTTAAATTATTAAAACTAAGGCCACTTGGTACCATTTTTCTTTGATATTTACCGTTAATTTACTTTAAGAAAAGAATAAAAACAAAATGTCACACTCTTGACTTTAATATCTGTAATATTTTTCTATAAGGATAAAAGGTAGTTATGTTTAATTTTAAATTTTAATCATAAATATGAATTAATTTTTTTTATCATTGTAATTTATTTTTAATTTTTTATTATTTTATTATTACCTTAAATACTTATGCAATGCCAACACAGTATTTATTCAATTAATAGAAAAATAAAATAAATAATTTTAAAATTATTAAAAGTAATAAAATTTGGTTGATTTGTTGTTTTCTAAGAACTTTATAGATAAAAATATTATATTAGATATTTTTAAAAGGATTATATTTGAATTGCATCTTTTTCTTGGTGTCTTTAATGTCAAGTTAAATGAATAGTGTCAAAAATGACATTAATGTTATTCTATGAAATTAATATTTTATGAAATTATTTAAAATTTATAAAATTATTAAAAAAGGGAAAAGGGATAATATATGGTTGAAAATTTCATCCATTGGAAAATTATTATCTAATTTTCACCTTATAAGTAAAATTATAACACTTTAACATTTAAAAAATCATTACCACAATTAATGTTAAAATTGGTTAGCCAAGGGGTTATTCCAAAGGATAAGGTTTAAAATGATATCTAAACTTGTAAAAATTTGATTTGATTATTATATTAATACCATATACTTATTATATTCTAATATATTTTATTTTGGAATAATTTTACATGAGTTAGACCCATATTATATTATAATATTTCATGAATTTCCAAAACTACCCCTCCCCTCACTTATAAAAGGACACCACTTATATCTTTTATTTACACAACATTGAGCCATATATATTGACCAAACCCTACCCAATTATATTTTCCACTTACATATACAATAATTAGAGGTTTTTTTCTTCTTAACAGGCCATTCCAAGGGTCATTAATAATGAATCTAAAGGAAGTTTGTTGAAGAAGATGTAATCGTCTTTACCGGATCTTTCAAGTTTATTCATTCTTATACTTCCTCTAAATATATTTTAATCATTATAAATTAATAATTATAATATCATAAATATAATGAGATGTTATTATTATTATAGTAAAACTATTTTCCACCTCGTTCCATCCTATGGAAAGCGAAATCATTGCAAGTGCGTACATATGACTTACCATCTCCATGTAGTGGTGTAATTCATTTTTCATCACCACATTACTTGGATGGTTATGAAGATGAAAATAATGAATGTATATTATATTTATGAAATTATTATTATTATGGAATTATAATATCATATATTCCTTCTTACCTTCCAATTTTTTGAAAAACGATAATGCCTCTCGTGTGTACGAATGGACTACCACCTCCATGAAGCGATGTGATATGTTTTTCATTTATGTTTTGCATGGATGGTAATAATGATAGATTTAATAAAAATATATGATATATATGATATAATAATTATTATATAAAGGTGAATTATTATTACCTTTCTTTCGTTCTATCCATAAAAAAGTGAAAACAATGTTCATATGTATGTACTACCTACTGTCTCTGTGAACGGTGTAATTAATTTTTCTATCTATACCTTTTCCAGATAACTATATATATTTAATGGATATATATTTTATTTATATCATTATTACCATTATGTATATGATGTAACCATAATAAAATTACATGGATCATAACTACCTAACAAAAATTCTCATAAAAATGAATCAGTTAACACCCAAAACAATGAAAATAATAAAATATTATTAAAAAATCGGTGATAAGATGTTATAAAAGGATAAAATATGATATTATATGTTTTTATATGTTTTTGTTATGTAATTATAATATATCTAAATTTATTATATAGGATTATAAAATCACTTACGAGGCAAGTTAAACTTGAGGTGAGGGATTTCATCTCAATTTCTACTCCATTGAGACATATTTTTCATTAAGAACATATTCATTTTTATGTGGTGTATATACTACCCATTTTATGTATTTAACATGAATATTTATTTATTAATGATGTTTAAATTTATAATTAAATTTTACTCTTTCAATGGGTTACAATTTAAATGTTACTAAAGAGGTAAGAATTCATTTTACGATCTCATTTTTTGGGGATTTCTCTTATTTTCATTGAAGGAATATTATAATCTATCCTTCGTAAACTCCATCTATTTTTTATAATTTAAATATATAAGTATTTTCCATTTTTTATTCCAACTTTAACTATCTTTTTAACTAAAATAAAAAATGTTTAAAAGAAAAGTCGATCTTATTTCTCTTTTCGATCGGGTATATTTTTATTCTGTGTCCATATTTTTCAAAATTACTTTAAAAAAATTATTTTTATATACTAAAATATTTTATTAAGTAAATTTTTTGTTATCCTTGAATTTTAAAAAGTTTTTAATCAAATATTTAAAAAAATTATAAAATTTTCTTTTTCAACTTTCTTTTAAAAAAAAGTCAAAAAGATGTTTTTTAACGTATATGGAGTTAATGGATTTTCCCGATGCTAAAACCATATTATACTATTTTAGCTTCTTATACAATATTTTAATGGTTTTATAAAGAAAAATATTTAATGAAATATTATGTTAATTTTTTTTCATTTTCCTTTATTCTCTAAAGGACATGATTTTATTACAAGACCTATATTTCTGATGAATTGATGGTCATATTTTATCTCTTATTAATTTTTTGGTCGTTAACTTTATATTGAAACCTTCACTTTCTTATGATAATTATTAATTCAATGTTATATTTATATTAAATATCCATATTATTTGTATAATGGATTTGATTATTTCCAAAATCGTATACAATTTTTACATACAGTGTTTTACTATGAAAGTTATTTGATTGACTAGGGAAATCTTAATATTCTATATTATTTACTCAATATGGATATTTGTTGATAATAAATATTGTTTATGAATTAAATTTATTATTCAATATATGAGGAATTAATTGTATATGTAGTGATAGGTCGGGTTCAATTATAGATATCCCCTTGATGCATCGATGGGTCTCATGAGACAAATCAATTGGCCAAAATTGTTAAATGGGTTTTTGGTTTATACCACCCATCGATTAAACTATCTTGGCACAATGACTTAATGGTAAAGATATCATGATGTTTGAGATCATGAAAACCAACAATAAACATTTCCTTTATTGATAATTCAGTTATTATTATCTAGGAGATTAATGTATTAATATTATCCATGGATACATTTCATGATCAAGTTATTTATTAAATGGAATGTGTTTTCAATTATTTACCTTGACATATTGATTATGTATTATTAACTCATAATAGATTCTGTTGTACATAACTCTTACTAAGTATCTAATCTCACCCTTTATTTGTTTTCCTTTTCCTAGGATATAAAAAATATATTATGAATAAATTCAAGGATGCAAGAATGTTTATTATGCTATGTATTTTATATTTCCTATATAATATGAGAATCGTGTATGTATTTGGTTCCTCAAAACATCTATATTAATCAGTCCTTTGGGATGTGATCCCATATATATGATATCATCATAATAAAGTAGACATTAGCTCTAGGTTATCGGAGTTATGGTTTCTACGTCCATGATACATCCATCTTCCTTGATTTTTTAAATTTTCAAGCATAGGATGACCACATCATAGGTTATGAGGTTTCACTATGGTGGGTGCTATGTATATGTGTGTGTAAAGTTTAAGTCTAAAGGCCACACCATAGGGGTGAGCTTTTTTTGTGGAGTTCAATCGATTGGGAGATTTTAATCATGGAAGGGAAAGGCTACACTATGGAAGCCCAAGGCTCGGGACCTGGGGATCTTACCAATCGAGGGTATCCACACTGTAGCATATAAGGACACACCATAGTGGCCAGTGGATCAGGGTTTGTGGTTCTTCCCTATAGAGTAATTCTACGTTATAGGTCAGGAGCTATGTTGTGGAGGGTGTCGAGCATAGAGTGTCACTCTGAATTACCAAGGGGTTGTGCTATTGTGGGTTCATATAAAGGGGAAATATATTGTATTGATAAGCATAAATCCATAAGGTTCCCAGTCTAGCTATTTTATTTTTGGTGTTTTACTATTTTAGCCTCATTGATTTTTTAGGAGTTTTGACCCCTTCCTCCCCTCTCTATCATGTATTCAGACCTAGGGAGATCACCTAAAGCTCCCCCCTCCTTATCCTCCTACACCCTTGGTTCTTGGAACCTTCTCCATCAATTAAAAGTGGTTCTTGGATGTTAATTCCTTACTTATACTTCTCCTCTCCTTCCCTCCTCATCCCCCTTGATTTATCCTTCCCCATGTGAACATGTAATGGACCGAACCTTCCTGTTCCATTACTTTGCCAAATTCTGGAGCTTGGGGTGTCCTGGACACCATTGGTGAGTAAGGAGGGTGTCGGTTTAGGTGGTAGGGTGACTTCATGGTGACACCTATCAGTGTCACCAATCGATGCCACACCCAAACTATGCCACTGTGGAGTGTTGGGGTTCTTTCCCAAGTATCCCCACAATGCCTCTTTTAAGTATTCTTACCCTTTTAAATTGATTTAAGCCTATTTTTAAGCCCATAAATGATGTTTCAAATCCCCTAATAATGGGGAAACCCTTTACTTACAAAAACATGTGGCATTTTAATCAGTTTCACACCCTTTTCCACATTTTCCCTGCCTCCCGTGTTTTCTAGTCTCACCCCTATTACGTGTTTTTCTCTATTTAAAGGAAATTTATCGACTCACAGCCCTCCACTAATCTATCTCCACCATATCCAAGGATAATTATTAAATCTCAATAAATTACTACATGTGAAACAGTCCAGATGCATGGTCAAACCACGATCCACTTTTAAATCACTTTGAGATTGCACATCCTGTATCTATAGGATTGGGATTTTATCACACCGAGATCATCTTTTTCATCGGTATCTTTTTGTCCCTCTTGGAGTTCATGGAGTCTCTCTTTAAAAGATTAGTTGTGCCTGCTTAAGAGGCATATTATTTTGTTCTTCTTGTAGTTTACTACAAGTCGTGTCGACCCAGTTTTTGGAATAGAGAGAAAACTTCAATCTTTGATCATCCAAGTAGGGTTCCTTCCTTTGTCTCTCTTTATTGTGCATCATGCGGGGTGGGTATGATTATGTTACCTTGGGACGTAGATAAAACTAACCTTAACAAAGATAATAAATGGACTTTTAAATAATTAAGGGCTGGGAAAGTTGATAGTGTTTCTATGTTATACCCTTGTTTCCATGTTATGAATTATACGAGCTTATTCCCACTAAAAATTATGGTCGTTAGTATTCCTTTATTGCACTCTAATGAAGATCTATTTTTCTAGATAATCTTTTGATTGAATGGTTTTAACATGGAAATTGATTAATCATGTAAACTTGGCTGATTAAATGGATGCCTGATGAATAATAATCCTTGTGTGATCACCCCGATTAACCAAACAGAATGAAGGAACTTAATGAATGGTGTTGGTTAAATCTAAAAAAATTCTGTTCTAGTGATATGTGAGGTTTATCTATTTGATTCGTTATGGGGTGATGAGGATGGAAATGGAACCTATGGTTGAGGGGTTGTTGGTTTTTGAATCTGAGGCCATGTAGAGATGGTATTTCAGGGCTTTTTTTGGTTCTAGTACTTTGAGGGATTTCACGGGTCCCTTTTTATGTTGTTACTTAACAAGAGAACCAGGTGTGAATGCTTAAATGTCTGCTTGGACATTTTTCCTTCAGTTGTTGTTTTGTCTTGTGGTTGTGCCTATTATTTTACTAGTAGTGAAGGAATTTTTTAAAAGTAATCACTTGAACATAATAATGAGAACTGGTACAATGGGGGAATTGTTTTTATAGAAATGGGTTGTGTTCTGGTTGTGGCTATTGTATATTTGTGCGTGTAGGGATAATAGTAATAGTGTTTGTATATGGTATGGATGTCTATTTAGGAACCCTTAGGTTGGGATGAGTTCTTTATTACATATATTTATAATATTTCTTTCTTGTTTTTCTTATATTCACCCCACCCATGTTGATCACTTCGTTCCGAACACCCTCATTTCATAGGGGAGGGTGTTTTTTCCTAGCATTCCTTAGAGTGGATGGTTATTACCTCCTTTCTACTCCCTATCCCAATTATCCTAAGACACTTTTAGTAGGATTTGATGGACTAAGGTTCATTACGGCCTAAGAATATTTGGGAAGGGTTTGTTTTGGTGGTTGGCCCAAGTGTGTGTGGGGAGGTTTATTTCCCAAGTGTCTTTGGGATGAGGCCCAGTTGTCTTTGGGCGTGGTAGTGGTTGTTCTAGACTAGGTTTCTTTAGGAATGGAAGTGGTTGTTCTGGCACATGTTTCTTCAGGAATGGTGGTCGTTGTTGTGGCCTAGGTGTCTGTGGGCATGGTTTTGTGTGGTTGTGGTGGCCCAGGTGTCTGTGGGTGGGATACGTGGTGGTGGTCCCTAAGGTTGTTGTTGGGGAAGTAGTGGTACTGTAGTGAGACTTGTGGGAGAGGTATGACGCATAGGATGTTCTAATTAACCAATGGGAGAGTAATGTGTGGTACCCAAATATCTATGTTCTATTACTATTACTTTACCTAATTTGTGTTTTTTAGGGAGTGTGTCTTGGTAAGGTTGGGTGGATAGTTTTCCTTGCTAGGTGTTTTGTTTACCTCTACTTTTTCTCGGGGCATTATAATGTTTCCCCAAATGTGCATGAGAGATTTTTCTTTTCCCTACTGAGTATACCTATATACTCATCCTATGTTTATAAAACTACTTTCAGGTTTTTAGGAGGACCATGAGGACTGTGCTAGAACTTACTAGCTTGGGTATTGGGATAGTTGTTGTAGCTTATTTTCTTTCTTTTGGTACTTTCTTCTGGAGTTTTATTGTATTTTTTAGTACTTTATTTTGAACATGCATATGGGAATGGATTTTTTGATTTACTTTTACTTTCAGTTTTTGAGTTTTTTGGGATTTACCATCTTATCTTCTGATCTTGTTCTATAAAAAGGGTAATGTATTCCATATCATGTGAGATTCTATACCCTTGGTTCTAGTCGCCACTCTAGGGCCTGTAGAATGTGGGACTCAGGGTTAATTATCTCTCCTTCAACTTGAATAAGGAAGGGTCTGGGAGCTTCTTATCCCTTCCCTCAGCTTGGTGAAGGCGGGTCATGAAAAAATGGTATCAGAGTCTAATGGTTGAAATATAGGATAGAGTTCAGGGTTAGGCATAGTGAGGATTTCATGGAATGGTAGGGAAATAGTGTTATTCAATCTTGGTGTGTGAAATAGTCCAGGGAAGACCGGCTAGGACACCGGATTTTAGGGCCACCCATGATCTGATGCAAGGAATCTAGACCTACTGAATGACCAAGTGAGGCTACACTGATTGTAGGGTAGATACCCTAGGAAAGGTACATGCATCATAATGACTTGTGTTCTTATGTGTCTTGGGTGTTTTGGGAACTTAAAATAAATAAAATTTTAGGAAAAATTTAAAAAAAAACTTCTAGGCTACTCAGGATTAGGCATTCCTTATTTATCTTGCAGTTATGGCACCCGGACGACATCCATGAGTAGTGAGGGTGATTGAGGCCCAGTAGGCTGATATGGATAATAAGCGGAGGGATAATTGAGAGGAGGAGGATGACTAGTGGTTTAATATGCTTCATTCCTTTTAGCGGAAGACCCTCAAAAAGAATGAGGGCAGTGTCTCAGACATGGAAACGGAGGGCTGGATCGAGGAGCTGGTGATATCTTTCAGCTTTATCTAGGCTCTGAAATAGTATTGATTTCCTCTACCTATAAGACAAATTTATGGAGAGGCACGTCAGTGGTGGAAGCTCAATCTTGGGGAGAAAAAGAAAGCTGAAGTTTCGTGGGATGACTTCGAGAAGGAGTTCCGGGCGGAATTACTTTCTTCCATGATGAATTATGAAAAGAGGTAGGAGCTACTCTCCCTTTAGTAAGGGAGTATGATGGTAAGGGAGTTGGGGATCAAGTTCATGTATCTCCTTATTTCTCTCCAGAACTCTTCCCAAATGAGGATTCGTAGGCAAGGCACTTAGAAGAGGCACTCCGACCTTCCCTTCAGTATGATGTTACTCCCTTGACCCTACTGACTTTCTTGGAGGTTCAGAAAAAGGATGAAGTGGTGGAGAGTATACACACACTGGGAGGTGTGATATAATAGGGGAAATAGTTGAGCTCATCAAAGGAGAAGGCCATTAGCAGTAGGCCTCCAGCATCAGGGCCTTCTAGGATTCAGCCGACAGGGAGCAGACCTTATCAGTTCCAGTTCTGATCTCCCGGTCCTCACTCTTTCTCCATGAGCTTGGGACCAAGGTGATTTACTTTTGTTAGTCATGGGAATATTTATAATCAGTGCCCAAAATGATTTTAGTACAGTGGGGGTGGGAAGGTTCAGCGCCCACCTCAGCAGCAGTAGTTTCGAGCAAGACCTTTTCAGCAGCAGCAGTAGGGGCAGTGAGATCCTACTCCACTAAGGGTGGATGGTGCCAGAGGAGTTTAGCCCTAGGGTTCTACTTAGGGACCTTTACTAGGGAGTGTCCAGGGAGGCAGCCAACCGCTGAGTGGAAGATAATCTGGGTGTGGGTAGTTACATGTCGCAGAGGTAGTAGTTCCAGCAGGGTCGGAGGTCGTTTGAGGTACGATCAGTTTGTTTAGTAATTTTATTTATTCCTTGTTTGATTCTGGAGCATCTTACTCATTTGTTTCATCGATTATAGTCCATGCATTAGGTCTATACATAGAGGGACTTTCCTTTCCCCTAGAGTTGAGCACGCTAGTTGGAGGTCAGACTAACATGTTTGATGTTTTTTGAGGATGTAGAATGATGTTAGGGCCGCATCAGTCTAGTGGGGATCTCTTTCTACTGCAAATGAAGCCATACAATGTTATCCTAGACATTGACTAGATATTTTCCATGCACGATGTTATAAAATGATTCTAGATATGGTTCATGTTCTCAAATATGGTTAGCCAGCGTGTAGCTTTCATTGGCAAATGGGGTTCCTGGGAGGGCAGTCGGTGTGTGGAGCCCCTTCTTTCTTTGTTATCCAAGATGTTAGTAGAGTCAGATGACTCATAGATGGTTGAATTTTTTGGGATTTTTAGTGAGTTCCTAGACATCTTCCCTAAAGAGGTTGTGACTCTACCCCCTTGACGTGATGTTGATTTCGGGATAAACATACAACCCAGTCCCTGTCCTATTTCGATGGATCCCTATCAGATTGCACCTTTTGAGTTGCGGGAGTTTTATATTCAAGTTGATGACCTGATGAAGAAGGGTTTTATCTAACCAACCACATCTCCATGGAGTGCTCCAGTCTTGTTCGCAAAGAAGTTAGATGGTGGTCTCAGGATGTGCATAGAATACCAAAGACTAAATCAGGTGACGGTCAAGAACTGTTACCCCCTCCTGAGGATCGATGACCTTTTTGATGAGTTGAAGAGGGTATTTTGGTCCTATAAGATCTACCTATGGTCTAGATATCACCATTTGTGGGTGAAGTAGGGTGACATCTTGAATACTACCTTCAGGTGTAGATATGGGCACTTTGAGTTCATGGTCAGGTCGTTCAGCGTTACGAATGCACCAACTGTGTACATGGAGCTCATGAACTCTATTTTCTACAAGTATCTAGAATGTTTTGGAATCATGTTCATAGACGACATCTTGATCTACTAAAGATCAAATAAGGATCACACCGAGCATCTCAGGATAGTTTTTGAGGTCCTCTGACACCACCAGATCTACATGAAGTTGTCCAAGTGCAAGTTCTGGACACAAGAGGTACACTTCCTTTGAAATGTGGTGTCCCGGTAGGGAATATAAGTGGAATATTCAAAGGTTGAAGCGGTTTTTTCTTGGGAAGCACCCAAGAATGTGGCAGATGTTCTTATTTTCCTAGTACTGGTAGGTTACTACCAGAAGTTCATGCCCGACTTCTCTCGAGTTTCAACACCTTTGACGGCCTTGAACATAACAGACCATGATTTTGTATGGAGTACGTAGTTCTATGAAGCTTTCATGGAATCTGGTTAGTTCCCCAGTGATGATTTTTCCAGAGGAAGGGGTAATGTTTGAAGTGTTCAGTGATTCTTCTTGTTTAGGCTTGGGGTGTGTGTTGATGTAGCAATGGGGAGTGATCTATTATGGGTCTATGAATTTACACCCTCACAAGAATAACTATGACACCCATGACCTAGATCTTGAATTGGTTGTGTTCGTGCTGAAGTTGTGGCGGCATTACCTCATTGAGAAATACTTCGTGGTCTTCACAGATCACAAGATCTTGAGGTATGTCTTCTCCCAACGAGACTTGAACTTAAAACAGTGGAGGTGGATGGAGTTCCTTTAGGAATACGACTTTGAGATCTCCTACACCTCTAGGAAGGGGAATGTGGTGGCTGATTCCTTGATAAGGAAGTCATAGAAAGATGTGTTTTGGGAGTCAACAGATACTTGGAAAGCAATGGAAGAGTTGGCTGCTTTACATCTGGTCATGAGAGTAGAGGATGGTAGAGGCTATTTATTTCAGATGAAAGTGAAGCCTTCCTTGGTATGGAATGTGGAGGAGTCTTAGTGGGGAGATTTAGAGGCTGAAGTGATGCATGGTCATGTTATCCATGGTGATACTCCAAAAGGATGGTCGGAGGATGGTCAGAACCATATGTTGTTCTGTGGGAAGCTGTTTGTCCTGATGGAAATGTGCAGAAGGGTTCTCGGTGAGTTCCATAAATCACCCCCGGCGGTACTCCAAGGAGTTTCCAAGATGTACCAATACTTGAGAGGTCTATTTTGGTGGCCCGAAGTGAATTGGGAGGTGTCATAGTTTGTGGAAAAGTACCTCATGTGTCAGTAGGTGAAGGTTGAACACTGTGTTCTCGGTGGACTATTTTAGCCCTTAAAAATTCTTGAGTGGGAGTGGGATGATGTCCCAATGGATTTATTCACAGGACTACCTAGGGATGAGGGAGGTTGTGATTCCATCTGGGTAGTGGTGGATCAATTGAGGAAATCAGCTCACTTCTTAATGATTAAGGAGTCGAGTTCAGTGTATGCCTTAACACAGAAGTACATGAGTGAAGTTGTATGGTTTCACGGAGTTCCCAGAACTATAGTTTTGTATTGGGATACACGCTTTACATCATGATTCTGGAAGTGGTTACAACATGCTTTCAAAAAACATCTCTACCTTAGCACTTCTTTCCACCCTAAGATGGATGGGCAGACTGAGAGGATCATCCAGATATTGGAGGATATGCTTAGATCATGTGTTCTGGACTTCATAGGATCAAGGGTATGACAATTTCCTCTAGTAGAGTTCACCTAAAACAGTATTTATCACCCTCCCATTGTCATGGAATCACTTGAATCTTTGTATGGAAGACCATGTCATTTACCCGTGTGCTGGACAGAGATTGGGGAGGTAGGTGTTCTTGACCCGGAGGTGGTGCAGAGCATGATGGAGAAGTTTAAACTCGTGTGTGATAAGATTAAGGCATCCCAGGACCGACAGAAGTCGTATGTCGATCATAGGGGGAGACCCTTGGGGTTCGAGGTTAGAGATCATGTGTTCATGAAGGCCTCCCCTTGGCGTGGACAACGGAGGTTTGGAAAGGGGAGTAAGCTCTCCCCCAGGTTCATCAAACCCTTTGAGGTGTTGGGATGACTCGGCGAGGTTGAATATCAGCTGGCATTACCACTTCCACTAGAGTAGATCCACAATGTATTTCATGTATCTCAGCTCCGTCGGTATCTACATGATTACTCCCACATCCTTGACTGGGGAGAGTTGGATATCAGGGACGGTTCAATGTGTTTGGAGCAGCCGGTGAGAATTGTGGATCATAAGGAGAAGTTTTTATGTGGAAGGACCATTACCTTCATTCATGTGTTGTGTAGGCATGGTGGCCTCGATAAGAGTACCTATGAATGGGAGGCATGTATGTGTGCCCCGTACCCAGAGATGTTTTGAGTTTTGATCTTGAATTTTCTTTGTGTTTTGTAGTGATGTAATGCTTGAACTTGTTGGCTATAAGATGGGTTATTTCCCTTGTTCTCTGACTGTGTGTGGAAATTCCTAACTGTGGGGAGGGGAGGACCTAATCCCTAATCAAGACACATTAAGATGGATGTGATTAAACTCGTGAGGGTGAGTCAATGCTACCCAATTCAAATAGTATCCTGACATCAAAAAAGGGACTCCCTAATCCATAAGTTTGGATGGTGTGAACTTTATATGTTTTTGTGGTGACTTGGGGGAGAATAGCGGTAGTGTTTCTGTATTTGTTCAGGAGATAGATGTGAGGGAGATGTTCCTGGTGGGTTGTCCTTGAGAGGTATCTTACGAGGTGGTTGTTTGGACCCCTCTCCTTCTTTGGGTTTAGTCTTGATTCTCGAGGACAAGAATAGTTTGACAGGTATCTGATGAAATGTATCAGACCTTCCTGTTCCATTACTTTGCCAAATTTTGGAGTTTGGGGTGTCCTGGACACCATCGGTGAGTCAGTGGGGCGTTGACGTGGGTGGTAGGGTGTCATCATGGTGACACCTATCGGTGTGTCACCAATCGGTCTCCCTGATTGGTCTCACCGATCGGTTTGTCATCGATCAGTCTCACTGATCAGTCTCACCGATCGGTTTGTCATCGATCGGTGCTGCACCCAAACGGTGCCACTGTGGAATGTTAGGGTTCTTTCCCCAATTTTCCTGAAACACCTCTTTAAAGTATTCTTACACTTTTAAAGTGATTTAAGGACATTTTTAATCCCATTAATGATGTTTTAAATCCCCTATGAATGGGGATACCCTTGACTTACCAAAATGTATGGCATTTTAATTAGTTTTACACCCTTTTTTGCATTTTCCCAGCCTCCTGTGTTTTCCAGTTTCACCCATGTTATGATTTTTTCTCCATTTAAAGGAAATTTATCAACTCACAGCCCTCCACTAGTTTATTTCCACCATATTCGAAAAGAATTATTAAATCTCAATAAATTACGACATGTGCAATCGTCCAGCCACATGGTCAAACCATGATCTACTTTTAAATCACTTTGAGATTGCACATCCTATAATTATAGGATCGGGTTTTATCACAACGAGATCATATTCTTCCTCAGTCTCTTTTGTTCCCACTTGGTGTGCTTGGAGTATCTTTTAAAGAGACAAGTCATGTATATATGAGAGGCCTCCTGTTCGGTTCTTCTTGGATTTTCCTGCAAGTCACATTGACCCAGTTCTTGGCGTAGAGAGAAATCCTTGATCCTTGATCATCCAAGTAGGGTTTCTTCCTTCACCTCTCTTTAATGTGCATCATGCGGGGTGGGTATGATGATGTTCCCTCGGGATATAGATGAAACAAACCTTAAAAAAGACAATAAATAGAAGTTTAAAGAATTAAGGGGGGGTAAATTTGATGATGTTTCTATGTTATACCCTTGTTTCTATATTCTGAATTATACAGGCTTATGCCCACTAAAAATTGTGTTCATTGGTGTTCCTTTCTTGTACTCTAATGAAGCTCTGTTTTTCTGGATAATCTTGTGATTGAATGGATGTAACATGGAAATTGATTAATCACACAAAATTGGTTGATTAAATGGATACCTAGTGAATAATAATACTTGTGTGATCACCCCGGTTAACCAAATGGAAAGAAAGAACTTAATGAATGGTGTTGGTTAAATCTGAAAAAAATCTTTTCTGGTGATATGTATGGTTGCTCTATTTTATTCCTTGTGGGGTGACGAGGATGGGAATGGAACCTCTAGTTGAGGGGTTGTTGTTTTGTGAATCTGAGGTTTTGTGGAGACATTATGTTAGGGCTTGGTTTGGTTCCAGTACTTTGAGGGATTTCACGAATCCCTTGTGATGTTATTACTTAACAAGAGAACAGGGTGTGAATGATTAAATGTATGCTTGGTTGTTTTTTCCTCAGTTGTTGTTTTGGAATGTGGTTGTGCCTGTTAGTTGCTCGGTAGTGAAGTAATGTTTTAAATGGAATCACTTGAACATAATAATGAGAACTAGTACAATGGGGGAATTCTTTTTTCAGAAATGGTTTGTGTTCTAGTTGTGGTTGTTGTGTATTTGTGCATGTTGGGACAGCACCAAAAGTGGTTGTGTATGGGTTGGTTGTCTATTTCATAACCCTTAGGTTAGTATGATTGCTTGATTAACTATATTTATAATATTTACTTCTTGTGTTTATTATACGCACTCTACACATGTTGATCACTTCGTTCCGAAAACCTCCATTTCATGGGGAGGGTATTTTTTCCAACATTCCTAAGAGGGGATAGTTATTAGCTCCTTTATGCTCCCTCTCCCAGGTATCCTAATACTCTTCAGGCAGGTTGTGGTGACCTAAGGTTCATTACAGCCCAAGACTCTTTAGACAGGGTGTATTTTGGTGGTTGTCCTAGGTGTTTGTGGGTAGGTTTATTTCTCAACTGTCTTCGGGATGAGGCCCAGGTGTCTTCAAGCATGGCAGTGGTTGTTCTAGCCCAGGTGTCTTTAATCATGGCAGTGCTTGTTCTAGCCCAAGTGTCTTCAGGCATAGCGGTGGTTGTTATGGACCAAGTGTCTGCGGGCGTGGTTGTGTGTGGTTGTGGTGGCCCAGGTGTCTGCGGGCAGGATGAGTGGTGGTGGCCCATAAGGTTCTTGTTGGGGTGATAGTGGGACTACAGTGATACTTGTGGGTGAGGTCTGACACGTAGGATGTTCTAATCAACCAGTGGGAGAGTGGTGTGGGGTACCAAAATATCGATGTGCTGCTAATATTACTTTACCTGACTTGTATTATTTGGGGAGTGTGCCTTGGTGAGGTTGGGTGATAGTTTTCCTTGCAAGGTGTTTTGGTTACCTATAATTTTTCACAGGGCATTATAATGCCTCCCCACTCGTGTATGAGAGATTTTTGTTTTACCTACTAAGTATACCTATATACTCACCCTACATATATAAAATGGCTTTCAGGTTTTTAGGAGGACCTTGAGGGCCATGTCGTACCTTACTAGCTTGGGCGTCGGGATAGTCACCATAGATGCCTTTCTTTATTTTGGTACTTTCTTTTAGAGTTTTCTTGTATTTTATAGTAATTTATTTCGAACATGCATTTGGGAATGGATTTTTGGATTTATTTTTACTTTAAATTTTTGGAGTTGTTTTGGATTTACCATCTTATCTTATGATCTCATTCCATAAAAAGAGTAATTCCTTCCATATCACGTGATATTATATACCCTTGGTGATAATCAGAACTCCGGGGTCTATTGAAGGCGGGAATCAGGGGTCATTATCTCTCCTTCAATTTGAATAAGGAAGGGTATGGAAGCTTGTTATCCCTTACCTCATCTTGGTGAAGGTGGGTCGTGAAAGAACGCATGATATGGAAGGAATTACTCTTCCTTCTTCTTGTTGATGGAGATTTATTGTAATAGATTTCCACTTCGATTGATGTAGGTGTATCAATGTAATTCCATTATATTATATGCCATGACATTCTTTTGTGTCTTAAAATGACCGTATTTTCAAATTGTACCTATATGTATTACCCATGAGGGGTTGAAATAGTTTTCAAAAGTTTTATTCACTTGGAATGGAGTTTATTTCTTGAAAAATGTTTGTGAAAATGATATAATATATCATTCAAATGAATTTAATTATTTTAAAGATGTGTTTGTAACTAATAATTTTAAATATAATGTCATATGTTTTGATAGAATTTATTCTAAAATGAGGTGACCATTATTTATGGGAATTTTTTTCAGACTTGATAATCTTGTGGTAATTTTAAAATGGTTTCTAATAAATTTTTTGACTTCCAAATGGATTTCAAAGTATGTTTCATGGTTAATTTTTTAAGGTTGATTTAAAATGATGTTTTAAATTGAATAAAGTGGATTGGAATTCAATGAATATTTTGAAAGGAAAGTTTGGTACTCTATAAAAGAGTCCTTAAAGATGGTGTGTGGCCCTAAAATGATCCCCTTGTAATTACTATGATTGATATAGATTGTGACCCCATGGGGATATTTTATTTTATTTCTTCATGAATGATGTGAAATGGGATATTTCTTGATAGGGTTTTGGAGGTTAGATGTGTTTTATTTCAAATTATTATTCTTAATTTATATGAATATCTTGTGTTTTATTGTTTCTCATATATATTGATTTATTTCATGGGGATCCTAGGAAATTTATAGACGGCCTAGATGAGTTCACCTCCCCTAGTGTAGATTACATTCTAGCTAAGAGTTTGTGTCCTATGTATGTATGGTTATCCTAGGATGGATTGTGGCTCATGGATGTTGAGTGCTCCCAAAATGCATTATATACCCCATTTAGTCCAATTAGACTGAAAGAATCATTGACTAGTTCTTTGGGGTTGGCCTTGGATTCTAGTCTCTAATTCAAGATAACATTACTTAAGTTTTAGGGAGTTTCTCATGAAGTTTTGTTCCTATTAAATTTTTTTTTGGGTATTCTATTCCTTTCTTTATTTGTGTATCCCCTAAAATTTGTTTGATTTTGTATCACTATTTATCAGTTTTATTTATTTCTATATGTTGATATCAAGGTTCTTGGTCATGTATATATCCTGGTCTTATTAGTTAATGGTTTTTTTTAAACTGTTTTGAAAACTGAGTTTGGTAAGATTGTTTATTTGAATATAAAGTGATTTTTTCTAAATGATGCATGGAAATGATTTGAAAAAAAATAAAAGAAAATTTTGTTTTTACATGAATATAAAAGCCTTATTTTCATAAATTAAAATATTTTTAAAGGAAATCCTTGAAATAATGTTTTGGTTTTAAAAGAAAAGTTTTAGGCCAGATGAGCCTCACATGTTTTTCAAATATTTTACCTTTGTTTTCAAAGGGGAGAAATAAATTATCATACTTGTTTTGTTTATTCTCGGTAATGTAAAAACCTATTTTATAATTATGTTCAAACTAGAATTTATGGAGTTTATTTTTAAAGGAACTGCAATGAATCTATAGTGTAATTCTATTAGGAAGGCTTATCTCACACCCTACATACACCAATGGGTGTATGAATCTATTATGTTTTTAATCTCAGGTGACTGGGTTTTGATCCCATTCATTATGATTCATTGGGTTTTTTGATGGATACTAGATTTAAAGTGTGATTGTGGGTCATGTAGAGATTTTCTTGGAACTGCTGAGATTCTATTTTATTTTTTGGATGTTGTATTGGCCATATTTTCTTAGTTTATTTTATATTTTGATCTCATTGTATCATTACTTCCATGGTGTGTTATAAAATAATATGAATGTTTATTTTTTATTCCCTATTTATTTGTCACTGCATCTGGATAGGTCATGTTGGATTCTCGGTGTAGTTTCCACTACTGGTTTTTATATTACTATGAGGCTGAAATCATTCCCAAGGGTGTACTATTGAGACCCAACCACTAGTTGTCAGCCCATGGGTATCAGGAATTTCCTTTAAGCCATGTGAATATTCAGTTTGAGTATTGATTTGGTGGTATATTGGGTTGGTCCATTACAATAGCATATCTTAATTACACCACACCATAGCCTATCTAAAATATCTATGGTTTTCCCCATGGAAAAAAGTTGACATTCGGGGCACCAACATGTGATAATATATATCAAAATGGTCACAGTATTCCCCACATAACGAGTTATCGCATAGGGAGAACCCAAAGGGGTATTTAAAATGTACCAAATCCATTTTATTAGATACCATATAGGCTTAAATTAGCTTTATATGGTATAATAATTTATAAATTATTTATAAATTATAAAATGTGGTAAAATATAAAAGTGTTTATATGGATTTATGAATTAATCATAAATGAGAATATAAATTTGTATATTTAAAAGAATTATTATAAAAATGTGTGTTTTTCAGTTTTTTGTAAAGTGTTTACATGATATATGAAATATTTATGTAATTATAAAATTTTACATAAAATATCAAATATTTTTAATATTAAGGGGTTCATATTAAATTCTATATAAATTAATAATATCAAAGAGTTTATATGAAAATAAATATGAATTGTTTATATTTATTTATTTTATGAAGTGTCCATAAAAATGTTTAAATTATAAAATGTTTATAATTTCTTTATTTTTATAATTTACATAAATTCTTTATCACATGTCTAAATTTATTACTTGTTCATTTATTTAGTTTAATTATCTACTTTATTCATAGATGTAAATTTTTTATTTTATAAATGGATGTATTCTTTAGTTTAAAGTGTTAAAATGAACCTTTAAATTATTATGCATGCATTTAATACGTTTCAAGATAAATATGATGATTTTTTAAATTTTATTATACCTTGAATAAGGTTATAAACATTCTCACATGCCTGAAAGCCACTTGGTCTTGGATTGATAAACACTATAATTCATATCGTTTTTTAATCGATCTCAAGATTGAGCTTATTAAGTACTAACGTGATACAATTTTGGGTATTAAAATAAAATAATCAAGTAGCTCACAAGCCTAATAAAGAATATAATATTTTAATATATTATTTCTATTCAACATATATGAATTTAATTTTGAGATCAATATTTTTATCTTGAGTAAAAATTAGAGTTCGTTCTTGATTTTGTGATTAAAATTATTGTAAATTATCTAAATTAAACTAATTTGGTCCTAATAGAGTAGCTTGATTGATCTTGATATGATATCAAACTTAAGCTCAAGATAATAAATTGATATTCGATTAAGCCTCGATTTTAGATTAAGCACCAAGTTCAAGCACCAAGCTTGAACATGAGTACTGAGATACTTGCCTTGGCTTGGATCGATTACACACCTAACCTTGAATTTATATTTTTCATGAGTTATAAGATTGAATTTAGAGGTTAATTATAGTTTATAAAAATTAGTTGTTGGTATCATGATGGAATTGAGTTCTCTATTGAGTATTAAATCATGGGTAGTGGGACTTTGGGTTAGACTAATCATTTTCCTAGGGGAATAGGCTCTATCTAGAAGAGTGGGTTCTTGCTACCTATCACACCATTATTATTATGGTTATTTATTTTTCATATGATCATAATCCTTTACATGAAATATTTTAATATAACATATTCCTGAGATTAATTTAGATGTATATAAATATAGTTGGATTCTAATTTGGGTTAGTAACAGAAGTTATGAGTTTTGTATAGAACATAAATATGGTTTGAACCTATTAATTTGGTTAAAGTATAGAGATTCAAAACTAAACCATTATAATCAGGCATATATGTAAATAAAAACATTAGATAAGATAATGAGATATTTAATTCCCCCTTAAAAATATTGAGTGTTATATTCCTTTCAAAGTGAAACTTTTCAAGACCTCAATCATCCAACCAAGTTTGTTCATGCTAAATCTCAGTGTCTATGAATTATTATGTGAAATAAAAGAAAGTTATGGGTGGAACTAATAGGATTATGTTCTCATATTTGTCATGTGATTTGGGTTACACTTAACTAAGATAACCCTAAAGGATATGATACCAAAAAATAGAGTTAGTATTATCCATATAATAGATTGGATAAGGAGTTATCTTATCAACTATCCAAGATTTATATATGATATGATTGACATGATAACCTATCAAAATAGCTAATCAATGAGATAAATTATAAATCAAACACATTATATAATGAAATATAGATCTTTTTCAACTAATGGATATAATTTAACTTAAAAGGGGGAATCATTTTTGTGGGAGAACATTAAATAAAATTCTTTATCAAATTAATATAAAATATGATACTCAACTGATAAAATATTCTATTGTGGAAAAATTGAAATCACCATCATCAAAAATGGATTTTAGATCAATCTTACAAAAAAATAAACTTACCAAAAGAAACTTCTCATACTAGTGCAAAAAATTAAGCATATTTCTTAAGAAGTAAAGAAAATTCTAGGTGTTAAGTAACCCTTTATCGGTAAACCAACTGGTGAAGTCATTCAAAAAATAAATATTGATGCTTATGGTAATAATTTAAAATATTCACTTGATGTATCCTATCATATTATTATGTTAGAATAATCTAAGTTGAAAAAGAAACATGATAACATGGATTTGATCATGATTATAAACAACTTGAAAACTCCCTATCAAGAACAATCAAGGTATGAGATGTATAAGGGTTTTAAAGGTAATTTTTAGAAGTAATATGACTGTAGGAACTCTAATATCTACTTATATACTAAATATGATTGGGTATTCCAATGAATTGGAGAGTTTAAGGTATATATTAAGGCTTGATCTGGCTATGGACTTCATTATAAAATCACTACTGGAAAGGTTCCAAAAATTTATTATAAATTTCAACATTAATGAGTTCAATAAAACTTTACTCAGTCTCCTCGATATGTTAATGATAACTAAATAGGACATGGGAGGTCCAAGATTTAGTGTTGTGTTGTTAGTACGAAAGGGTAAATTTTTAATTCATAAGAAGAATATTGGAAGGTATAATGGCCATCCTCATCCATTAAACCCTATGGGAGGAAGTATTAAGAAGGGGAAGTGATTATATTTTGTAAAATTTGTTCAATGGAAGAATTTTTTAGAATACTTGAAAGGTTGTAAGAAGAACTGTGGATAGTCAACATCTGGTATTAATGTTCTAGAATCCATTTATTCTATTTTTAAGGGTGTGTGATACTATTTTTATATTATATAAGTATTGTAAATATTTATTAAAGTTCAAAACTAATTAAGGATCGATTTTAAGAGCCTACAGTATGTATTAAAGTGATAAATGAAATTTTTTTACATTGTGGATTTGGATGAAGTAGATCAATTTAAATCTTTGTAGGATCTAAATAAATATTATGCATTTTTATCTTTCTTTTTACTTATGTGATAAGAGGTGTTATTGTAAACAATATTGATTACAAATAAATAATATGATGGTTTTGATACACATGATTATGGTTAATCTAAATATATATGTAACATCTCTCACATTTCCATGTAAAACTTGAGAATATATCTAATGATATTTTTTGAGTTAGAAGATGAGACAACACGAGATTATAAGGTCTGGAGAGGCTCTGTATTGATATTATATAAATATTATATATTTTAATATCATGCACACACATTTTTCCTAATATAATGTAATAACTCCTTAATGGGGTCTCATATGGTAAATCTGAGACTATCATTGAATCCAAAATACGGGTTTTACTATAGGTATAACATAATCTTGGTCAGTATCAGGTGTTTGGAATGCATTCCATCATGGGAGAAATAATTAAATAAATTAAAATATTTATTTAATTGTTTTAATTAAATCTAAACCTAATTATGCTCTATAAATACATTATTATATCCAATTCATAGTGTTAGCCACATAAACCTGAGAATTAAGAGGAGAGTGTGGAGGGGTGTTGGTGGACATTGGGATCATGGACCAATGATCAGTATACCGAAAGGATTTACAACAACAATGGAGTTAGTGGATCTCACTAATAATGAAAATGTAGATTACTTATTCATCATTGATTGATCCTAACCTAAGTAAGATCATTATTTTGTATGAATTGATCCCTGGTTGTTTATTCCATGTCAAACATTAATCAATTATTATAATAGTTTTATTCGTGGTTCGATCAATATGTGAGGGTGCGGATTTTATCCTCCTTAGTCTTAGGGAATTGATATATTATTTGATTACTCTTTATTCATTACTCTAATGGAAACTAATCTAGGTCAACCTATAAAATGGTTGAGGTTCATTCCTCTGGTTATGCATTGTTCTTTTCTCCCATATTCTTCACATGTTCATCATCAGTGTTTCTTTGATTGATGATTCAATGATTACCCAGTAGGTGATCATTACATAGTCTCTTTTTAGTGAAACAGATAAGTCCATTGGTTCAGATCTAGTATCGATGGTTCGATAGCAGTGCATGATTATGGTAGTGTATATGTGATTAGATTGCATCTTCCCAGTTCATGGTTTAGTGTGTGATGATGATGTGGTGCAATTGAGGTTTTTCATGGTTCTATTTAGTTTTTGGAATACAACCACTGATAATGGAGAGGCTTGGTTGTGGCCTAATCTGAGTTTCCTAGGTGTGATTGACAACAATTGTGGTGGTAGCATTGGTGAAATTGGAAGACGCATGAAGGAAGTGCAGGTTTCCAAAAAATAACATGTTACATTGCATGTACCCTAAATAACATGTGTCATGTGGGGTCCCTGGTGGCAGTTCTAGGGTTTATGAATGAAATAAAAAATCACATGTTATGTCACCCAATGTTGGAGGCTCAGCATGTACCTCGGGGGTATATGGGCACGAACACAGCCAGAAAAATGGGCATAAGTAGATTACATAGAAACAGCTCGATAATCAGACATATCCAGGTACAAAAAAACATCTATTGTAACACCCCAATATTTTATAGTACATTATTTCTTCAAAGTAATTCAATAACTTGCACTACACGCAACACTGAGTTCAAGCGCACCACGACTTACCAAACTAGTCGTTCAAAAGAGGTTATAAATAGTATTAACTTAATTTTGAACTTTATATAATATTTATAATTTTATAATCCATATTATGAGTTACTTAGACATAATGTAAGAACAAATACATTTTTTCACATAAAAGAAGTATTTTTTCAAAAAATGAAATTTTACTGCCTTTTAATGGCGAACCCTTTTTAAATCCAATATTTGAAACTTTTATATATTCAATTTGACAAAATAAACTTCTTCTTTAGAATTGGGACATAATAATTTAGTTTCAATAAATTTTTGGTGTTTTTTTGATCACTTTCATATTTGGGTGAATAGTAAAAAATATTATATTTTAACTGAAAAAAAATTAATCAAAATAATTTATAGTGTTCAATTATACATTTTAATGGTTTATAAGTATAAATAGATTATATTTTTACCATTTAATAAAATTCTGGTCATTATAAGTAATTTCACTCTGAGATTGGACATAAAAAAGTGTCAATCTTTTGATAGATATTGTTTCTTAAAAATATGCCTTTTGGTTTTGATAATAGGAATTAATTTTAAATTAATAAATGAAACTTCTATGTTTTTAATTTGATAAAATAGACTTCATTTTTGAATTTTTAATATCAAAATTATCTTAGGGTGAATTTTTGGTATTTTTCTGAAAACATTCAGTTTTTGATGAATAGAGAAAATACTAAATTTTAATTAAAAACAAATTTTTTAATCAAAATAATTTATAGTGATAAATTATAATATTGAGTGGTTTTAAAGTATAATTAGATTATATTTTTACTGTTTAATACAATGTTGGTCATTTGACATAATTTCACATTTAAACTGAACATAAGAAAGTGTCAATCTTTTGATAGTTTTTATATGTTAAAAACATGCTTTTTGTTTTGACAACGGGAATTAATTTTAAATTAATTTATGCCACTTCTATGTTTTGAATTTAGAGAAATGGATTCTATATTTATAATCAGGAGTTCAAAATTGTTTAAATAGGTATCTTTTATTTTTATACATTTTGAATAATTACTTCGGTAAATATTTTATTTACCATGGTTAAAGGGTAAATCCGGTAAATAAGGGTAAAAAAAATAATATTATAATAATATTAAATTACTCTAAAACATGTACTAACCCTATTGGTTGATAGATGTCCATCCATGGATATCTTTGGGTCTATTTTGGGACCCCATGGAGCCACTAGTAAGTGATAATGACACTTTATATTAATTAAGTTAAAGTAAATACAGAAATGACATAAGCATATATCTTTTAGAAAAACAATTTTTACATAGGGTTATATATGTTATATTTTCAACTATAAATATTCATTAGAAATATAAAAATATTTCCTACATAATGGGTTTTATTTATAATTTTTGGACACTTAATAAGTAAATTTATTTATGACACAATAATGTTGCAGTATTTTCCTTATTAATGAAAGAATCAAATAATTTGTATTATAAATTTTAAAATAAATATAATTTGAAAGTTTTGATGACATAAAAAACTTTTATTGGTTAATATGACATGTTAGTATTACATAAATGAATTTGTTTTGAGTTAATAAAGTTTTTAAGACTTTAACAAAAATCAATTATTAAATAGTATCAAAATTGACATAAAGGAGTTTTTAAAACAAATATTATATTATTAATTGATATTCTATTCCTAAAAATATAAGGTTCATCCAAAGGACTTATATAATGATATTTGTATCTTTAATGGACCACTTTGGGGTCTCTTGTAAGTATATAGTAAGTTTATTAACCATATAATAAAAAAATACAAAGAGACATGGTAAATGTCAAACTATTTAACTAAGAGTTAAATCTAAAAGATAAGGGTAAAATAGTGACCCAAACCTGTCTAAAACCTATTGGTTGAGTGTTTTTAGACCCATACCAACCTTATAATTTAAATAATTTTGTTTTGAGCCATTATAAACTGAATATAAATTTATTATAAAATAATATTTTATGTTTTTTCTAAAGAGCCCCTCCTCCTCCTTATAAAACAACACCACTTCTAACCAATTCTTCATACCTTCAAAGCCTCTTGTTTCGGCAAACCCATACCAAAATATCCTCTAAACTTCCCTAAATTCAACTTAAAGGCCTTCCTTTAGTCATAAATCCAACTTAAGGAGCCCTTTTGATCAAATCAAAAGGAAGATCCCGAAGAAGAGGTAATAATTTCACCACCCTCTTTCAAGTTCCTTTTCTTCTTCAACTTCTTATTTCTTTGTTATTTAAATTATAAGACAATAAATCCAGTATCTTTTATATACTGTGATGTTATTATAAATATGGTACAACCATATTCAGTATTTTATCCATCCTTTTAATGACATGTCACCATACGTGCGTACGTACGGCTTACCGTCTCCACATCGTGGTGTAATTGTTATTCAAAACATTATTATATGGATGGGTATGATATTGATGTGTAATTGAAGTAAATAATAAATATAAAATTATAATAATTCTGTATATATGATATAACATCCAATTATATATTATTTTAATATCAAAAGAATGATATTTTCGCTCGTGTGAACGTACGGACTACCGTCTCCACGAACGCGATGAAATTCATTCCCCATCGTATCCATTAAAGTATAATTCTAATTTGATGATTATAAATAATGTTTAAGTACTTGATGTCATTATGGATACGAATAAGATAAAACTTATCTACAACAAATACGGCTTATTTAACAAAACATATTAAAGAAAACGAGTAAGTTAACACCTGAAACGACGATAATACTAAGATATTATTAAAAAAGCAATGTTAAAAGATCATATATGATATCATAATTATTTATATGGTTCTTTTATAATTTAATAACAATGTTTTAACTATTATACATGAGTTTAACATGCCATTTACTAAGGAAAAGTACAATGTAAGGGTTAATTTCACAATCTCTTTATTATTTGAGGTTGTTTTTACATATGTATCTACTGGGACCTCTTTATCATCCACATCCATGTTTCTTAAAAATTTATTTCAAAAAATTCTTAATATTTACTAGACTATGGGTTAAATTCATCTATACCCTTTTTTGACTTTTTATAAAATGGTTTGAAAGGAATCTTTCTGTTGTTTTCCAAACAAGGTCCTTTTTACCCTTTTCGACAAAATTAAGGTAAGAATGTATTTTTTAACTTATACGGCAGGTGAGGCTATTTTCTACCGTTATAAAATCTTCAAAGCTTCCCTTACAAGATTAAAAGAATATTTTAATTGTAAATGTTTTCTTTTACAATTATGTGACTTTTAAATGATTTCAAAAAAAAGATATATTTCTCTCAAATAAGTTTTTGATTTCATCTATGTCAAAATCCATTGATAGATTTTAATCTTATTTGAAGTTGATTTATTATGTTACTAAACTTCCATATAGTATTGAAGGTTTTGTGATATGTTTGACTGTGGATGTGTTATTTTTATACCATTCATGGTTTATGGAGAAATTATTGACATTTCGTATGCTTGTTTTAATACGAATGTTTCTGTTATGTTTAAACATGTTCATATAAGGAATGCATTGGACTTAATAAGTAACGGGTGGAGCCCGTTATAGCTCCTCGATGCATCGGTAGGTCTCATGAGACAAACTAGTGTCTTGGAACAAGACCTTGACAAAATCTTATTTTTAGTCTTGGCACAAGGCCTTGACTATGTGGTTATGATAGTATGGAATTATGCATTCCATCATTATTAAAGCGGTTATTGATATTTCATGTGATTATTTGACTAGTAGAATATCCATGTGAATAAGTAAATGGAATTATTTCATTTTATTTTTTCCATATTATACAGAATTTCAAGTTTAAAAGGATTTTATTTTAGTTATACATTGCCTTAAATGTTTATACTTATTTATGAAAGTTTCTTCTATATTTTTATCCTTACTGAGCATCTGAGCTCACCCCTTTCTGTGTTATATTTTTCCCAGGATGTGAAGAAATATTTCATGACTGACCTGCAGGGATATTCTAAAGGGGATATGAGTGTGGACTATAGAGACTATCTTATTTTATTTTTTCACTTTTTGATGTAATGTAACATTTATTAATGTATCTAGTGTTTCCAAGGCTACTAAACTAATCGGTCTTTAGAAACTTGATCTTTTGTGATCATGCCAATGTTATGTAATAATGTACCGACTCTGGGTAACTGGGGTCGGGGAATTACTGTTGGTATCAGAGGGAGGATTAGTACAAAACTTGGAAGCTAGATTTAGATAAACTCTGATTAGAGCACACATCCTTAAGATAGACTCTGAGGATTAGTATAGAAGAACTTCCTAGAATTTTGGTATTGTAAAGATTTTGTGAGTTTTCCAAGAAATACATCCATTTATGGATATGAGTAGGTAGAGGTGGCTCTGGAACAGATGTACCTAGGGGTAAAACAGAAAATCACCGCTTTGAGCTAGAATCGAATGGGAATTGGTGCACGACAATGGGTCTTGCTTCACTCTTGGTTACGACACTCCCGGGGGATGTGCTTAGGATAATTCTTGTTTTCTCTACAAACCACTATGAAGGGTTTATGAATATATACCTCCTCAAAGAAAACGTTTTTGTGATTATGGATTATATCCATAAAATATTCAATTTATGTTAGGTATTTTACAAGTTTGGAATTATTCATTGCAATTCATAAACTGACCCAGTGTATGCCATTTTATAGAAATGGCGCCCAATAGAATGAATGTGAACTCCAGTAATACGTATGATCCAAAGAGTAATAAGGAACATATCTTTCACGGTATAAAGCCAACATTTAGAAAGTAAATTTTCTCCCATGTATTCTCAACATATGATGAAATAGTATCATGTGTTAAAAATATAAGTAAAGAATTTTATGAGTCCTATGGCTTTTAATGGAAGCAAGAGATGAAAAGGATGGAAGAGAGAAAGATGGATAAAGGGAAGAAGGAAAAGAATAATTTTCCCATATATAATAACTGTGGGAAGAAACACCCTGGAACTTGCCTTAAGGGAATGGTAGGTATGGATAAAAAGGACACCACATATATAATTGAAAGGGTAAGAAAAAGGTTTCAAATGTACAATGCTTCATCTTCAAGGAGTTGGGACACTACGTGAACCAATGTCCAAGTCACCATAGTATGCCCCAAATGATGCTATTGGATAATAATCAAGTTATGATACTACCATAGATGAGGAGTAATGATTAGAGTTCTTATGTTGTTATTAAAGAATTATTCCATTTGAGTGTTGTATCAACGATGTACTGGTTATAATAATTATGGAGTATATAAGGATTGAACTGCAGTACTATTTCATTAAGGACAAGAGATTGTGTGGAACCAAGAAAAGTGACTCAATAGCAGGTTAAATTTTTGGAAAATATATAGTTGAGAGAAAGATAAACCATAATATGGTTATGATACTGAGGTAGTTATTTTGGAATAATACATGTTTGATCTGGATATATTATATTGGATATTCTTGACTACCTTGAAACTGATTAATTATTTTTATATTCCATCATTGTTGGAGTTTACAACATTTTTGGATAGAAGGAGTATATCTAGTATTCTATAATGAATAAGCTATCATGAATGTAATCAATATGGTTTTATGGTAATTCAGGATGTTACAGTGTTTTAAAAGAATACATGATGAAGGTGTTTACATGTTATTACGTGGCAAAAAGGATCTTCATTGTGTTTAAAATACCTATAAACTTTGGACTGTGAGTTTGGACAGAAGTATTTTGGATAAGTCTAGTTTGAGATTATTTTTGGATTTCCATAAAAAGGACAACCCGGAGGTCAGGCGGCAACCCGTCGTGTCCGGCAAGGCCGCGAGACTTGAACCCACAACCGAAGGGCGACAAGGGTGTATCACCTATCACTGACCCACGTGATGTCCTGGATTGAATAATGTAGTTTTTTTAAGGGTCTATTAGATGAACTATAAATTATTATTTTTTTTGAACCCTATAAAAATAGGATAAATAGAATATATTTTTTCTTCTATTATCTTTTAGAGTGAAAGATGATTTTGTGGTAGAAATTAGTTAAAGGATGGAACTCTACTTGTTAAGTATATATTTTTCTTCTATTATTCTATGAAGAAATTAATTCCTAAACTTTAGGTAAGGGATCTTAAAACTAAAAATGTGTTATCCTAATAAATTATGTTTTGTGGAAAAAATGATATTTTAAATCATCATAGATTGATGGCTTTGAGGCCCTCAATTCTACAAGTGTTTGTGACTAACGACCTCAATCACTCCCTACAAATATTTACGTTGTTCCTCCAATTATGCATCTCTAATTTCCACCAATTTTCTCCTAATCAAGATCATAATTTGGTGGTGACTTTTTCATTCCCCTTTTCCTATTATTAAGACTAAATTTTATTAACCCAATTTCTGATGTTTGTTTTCCCACAAAGGTATTTTCTATTTTCAACATTTTATATTCAATGAAAAATTTAAAATTGCGAGGATGGAATTTATTGAAGGAGGGAAGAATGTAACACACCAAGATTTCATAGTACATTATTTCTTCAAAGTAATTCAACAACTTTCACTACACGCAATACTAAGTTCAAGCGCACCACGACTTACCAAACTAGTCTTTCAAAAGAGGTTATGAATAGTATTAACTGAATTTTAAAATTTATATAATCCTTATAATTTTAGAATCCATATTATGAGATTCTTAGACATAATATAAGAACAAATACATTTTTTTTAGATAAAAGAAGTATTTTTCAAAAAATGTAATTTTACTGCCTTTTAATGGAGAACACTTTTTAAATCCAATATTTGAAACTTTTATATATTCAATTTGACAAAATAAACTTATTATTTAGAATTGTGACATAATAATTTAGTTTCAATAAATTTTTGGTGTTTTTCTGATCACTTTCATATTTGGGTGAATAGTAAAAATATATTATATTATAACTGAAAAAAAACAGTTTTAATAAAAATAATTTATAGTGTTAAATTATACATTTTAATGGTTTTTAAGTATAAATAGATTATATTTTTACCATTTAATCAAATTCTGGTCATTATAAGTAATTTCACTTGGAGATTCGACATAAACAAGTGTTAGTCTTTTGATAGATATTGTTTCTTAAAAATATGTCTTTTGGTTTTGATAACAGGAATTAATTTTAAATTAATAAATGTAACTTATATATTTTTAATTTGGTAAAATAGAAATTATTTTTGAATTCATAATATCAAAATTATCTTAGGCTTAATTTTTGGTATTTTTTTGAAAACATTCAGTTTTTGATGAATAGTGAAAAATACTAAATTTTAATTAAAAACAACTTTTTTAATCAAAAAAATTTATAGTGATAAATTATAATATTGAGTGGTTTTAAAGTATAATTATATTATATTTTTACCATTTAATACAATGTTGGTCATTTGACCTAGTTTCACATTTAAACTAAACATAAGAAAGTGTCAATCTTTTGATAGTTTTTATTTGTTAAAAACACGATTTTTGTTTTGACAACAGGAATTAACTTTAAATTAATTTTTTCCACTTCTGTGTTTTGAATTTAGAAAAATGGATTCCATATTTATAATCAAGAGGTCCAAAATTTGTAAATAGGTATATTTTATTTTTAGTCATTTTGAATAATTACTTCAATAAATATTTTATTTACCATGGTTAAAGGGTAAATCCAGTAAATAATGGTAAAAAATAATATTATAATAATATTAAATTACCCTAAAACGTTTCCTAATACTATTTTTTGATACATTTCCGACCATGGTCATCTTTGGGTCGATTTTGGGACCCCATGGAGCCACTTGTAAGTGATAATGACACTTTATATTAATTAAGTTAAAGTAAATACAAAAATGACATAAGCATATATCTTTTAGCGAAACAATTTTTACATAGGGTTATATGTGTTATATTTTCGAATATAAATATTCATTATAAAGATAAAAATATTTCCTACATAATGGGATTTTATTTATAACTTTTATACATTGAATAAGTAAATTTATTTATGACCCAATAATGATGCAGTATTTTCCTTATTAATGAAAGAATCAAATAATAGGTATTATAAATGTTAAAATAAATATAATTTAAAAGTTTTTATGACATCCACAAATTTTATTGGTTAATATGAAATTTTAGGATTACTTAAATGAATTTTTTTAGAATTAATAATGTTTTTAATACTTTAAAAAAATATTAAATAGTGTCAAAATAGATATAAAGGAGTTTTTAAAACACATATTATATTATTAATTGATATTATATTCCTAAAAATTTATGGTTCAGCCAAATAACTTATATAATTATATGTGTATCATTAATGGACCACTTGGGGGTCTCTTGGAAGTATGTAGTAAGTTTATTAACCATATAATATAAAAATACAAAGAGACATGGTAAATGTCAAACTATTTAACTAAGAGTTAAATCTAAAATATAAGGGTAAAATAATGACCCAAACCTGTCTAAAACCTATTGGTTGAATGGTTTTAGACCCATCCTTACCTTATAATTTAAATAATCTTATTTGGAGCCATTATAAACCGAATATGAATTTATTATAAAATAATACTTTAAGTTTTTTCTAAAGAGCCCCTCCTCCACCTTATAAAAGGACACCACTTATAACCAATTCTTCATACCTTCAAAGTGTTTTGGTTCAGCCAACCCCTGAAAAAATATCCTCTCAACTTCCCTCACTTCATCCTAAAGGCCTTCCTTTTGTTAGAAAGCTAACTTAAGGATCCCTTTTGATCAAATCAAAAGGAAGAACCTGAAAACGAGGTAATAATTTCACCACCCTCTTTCAAGTTCCTTACTTCTTCAACTTCTTCTTTCTTTGTTATTTCCATTCTAAAACAATAAATCTAGTATCTTCTATATAATTTGATTTTATTATAAATATGGTACAGCCATATTTATTATTCTATCCATCCTTTGAATGAGATGTCACCATACGTGCGTACGTACGGCTTACCGTCTCCACGTCGTGGTGTAATTGTAATTCAAAACGTTATTATTTGGATGGTTATGATATTGATGTGTAATTGAATTAAATAATAAATATAACATTATAATAATTCTGAATATATGATATACCATCCAATTATATATTATTTTAATAACAAAAGAATGATATTGTCGCTCGTGATGAGATTCATTCCCCATCGTATCCATTCAAGTATAATTCTCATTTGATTATTAAAAATAATTTTTAAGGATTTTATATCATTCTGGATATGAATAAGATAAAACCTATCCACAATAAACACGTCTTATTTAACAAAACATATTAAAGAAAAAGAGTAATTTAACACCCGAAACGACGATAATACTAATATATTATTAAAAAATCAATGTTAAAAGATCATATATGATATCATAATTATATATATCATTCTTGTGTAATTTAATAACAATGTTTTAACTATTATACAAGTGGTTAGCATACCATCGACTAATGAAAAGTATAGGGTAATGGTTAATTTCACAATCTCTTTATTATTCGGGGTTGTTTTTATGTAAGTATCTACTCAGACCTCTTTATCATCCACATCCATGTTTCTTAAAAATATATTTCAAAACATTATTACTATTTACTAGACTATGTTTTAAATTCATTTATACCCTTTTTTGAATTTTTATAAAATGGTTTGAAAGGAATCTTTCTGTCGTTTTCCAAACAAGGTCCTTTTTTACCTTTTCGACAAAATTAAGGTAAGAGTGTCTTTTTTAACTTATATGGTGGGTGTGGTTATTTTACACCATTATAAAATCGTCGAAGATTTCCTTACAAGCTTATAAGAATATTTTCAAAGTAAATTTTTTCTTTTACAATTATGTGACTTTTAAATTATTTCAAAAAATATATATATTTCTCTCAAATAAGTCTTGATTTCATCTATATCAACATCCTTTGATAGATTTAAAGCTTATTTTAAGTTGATTTATTATGTTACAAAACTTCCATATAGTATTGAAGGTTTTGTGATATTTTTTACTGTGGATGTGTTATTTTTATACCATTCATGGTTTATGGAGAATGTATTGACATTTAGTATGCTAGTTTTAATACTAATGCTTATGTTATTTTTAAACCTGTTCATATGAGGAATGCATTAGACTTAATAAGTGACAGGTGGAGCCCGTTATAGCTCCTCGATTCATCGTTAGGTATCATGAGACAAACTAACATCTTGGAACAAGGCCTTGACAAAATCTTATTTGTAGTGTTGGCACAAGGCCTTGACTATGTGGTTATGATAGTCTGGAATTATGCATTCCATCATTATAAAAGTGGTTATTGGTATTGCATGAGATTATTTGACTAGTATAATATCCATGTGAATAATTAAATGGAATTATTTCATTTTATTTTTTCCATATTATACTGAAATTAAAGTTTAAAAGGATTTTGTTTTGGTTATACATTGCCTTAAATGTTTATGCTTATTTATGAAAGTTTCCTCTATATTGTTATCCTTACTGAGAATCTGAGCTCACCCCTTTCTATGTTTTATTTTTCCCAGGATGTGAAGAAATATTTTATGACTGACCTACAGGGATAGTCTGAATGGGATATGAGTGTGGACTATGGAGACTATCTTATTTTAGTTTTTCACTTTATAATGTAATGTAACATTTATGAATGTAACTAGTTTTTCCAAGGCTACTAAACTAATCAGCCTTTTGAGACTCGGTATTTTGTGATCATTCCAATGTTATTTATTAATGCACCGACTCTGGGTAACTGAGGTCAGGCCGTTACATCTAGGTACACAAAAACATCTAGGTACATGGGCACAACCAGTGTACACGGGAATGGGAAGAGGGATATAGGCATGGACATGGGTAGGTTTATATTTATAGGTATATATCGTGTTCCCTATATACATGCCATATACTTCTTCTGAGGTAGTTTGGAGACCTTCATTTCTTTGGTATAAACCAGGTTCCTTTGAGTGTGATTCTTTGGTCTATCCTTATGTGGGTATAGTGTGGAATTACATCTTAAGAATAGGATTTATATCCCCTCTTTTGGTTTTTTATTTAATAGAGTTCAGTGTGTCCCTATGTGTAACCAAGGTGGGATCCTCTATCATTCCTTCTTTGTTATTGGTAGGGTTCATGGTATTGTTGTGACCACCATGCATAGGGTGTCGATTCATTGTCTAGAAGGTTAATAAGATAGGGTTTTTGGAATACCCCAATAGTCCTTGGTGTGATCCCCTATCTACGTAATGAGAAATTCATAATTCCATTGAATAATTATTGGGAGAGACCCGATGAACATGACTTCTCAAATGATCTCCATCAATGACAGCATGTCTTGTGGAGTAGATTATTCTGGATGATCATTTCCTTGAAGCCTTAAGTAAAATAATGTGGATAGAAGTGGTTGAGACCTATTTGAGAATTGGAGTATATTATGATTATATCTGGGATTTTTATATTTTTTATGTATCATATATTGATTAATATAACTATATATTGATAAGCTAACTACTATTAATGCTTTATGTTTGGTGATTTTGGGGTGTCCTGCAGGGTATTTTTATACTCACCCCTATATGGGCTCTACCTATACATGTCATATCTTATATAGATGACATAACATTGGACAAAGTTCTGGGAGGAATGGAAGTAGTTAGAGAATAGTTTGGGGTAGACATACCAAGGTCATACTTGGTGTTGCATTTATTAATAGTCCCCTCCTAGTTAGCAGGTTGGACTCTTTTTCACTTTTGGATGGGATTTTATTTAGCCTTTTATTTTCTTTCCGTACTTTTTTTGTACTCTAATTGTGTTATATAGATGTATACATTCATTTTTATCATTTTCACTTCACTTTCAGCATTGTAGAGGTTGGGATACGTATGTGTGTGTAGGTACCTTCGGCTAACTCCTCCCATAAGTTTGATATGTCTACTCGGCACTAGTCCACATCCCTTATCCTATTGAAGGTGGTCCTGGGGTGTCACACTCAGCTTATCCTTGGCCAGGATGGCCCTAGTGGTCGGGTTATGCAACTATAACATGTCTAAAAGAAGATAAATACAAAAGGAGTTTTTTATAGGATAAAATATTTTATCTAAGTTAATTTTTAAAATATGATGGAGAGTTTTCCCACCACCCAAAAGTGGAACGTTTTAAAGAATAAAATTTTTTTTTGGGGATTTTTCTCAAAACACTGGTGCAAAAAAGGGGTTTTAACATCATTTTTTACCATCGGTTAAATAATGACATTATTGTAAGTGAAATTGTAAAAAAAATTATGCCGGTTATTTTTAAATAATGTGAAAAAATCCTTTTACATTATTTATCTAATAAACAGACATAGAAAATAGGAATAAATTATAGAATATTATGGTTCTTCCATGTCGATTATTGTATAATCAATGTGAAATATTTTTTATCACATCAATTATTAAAAATAACTAATATGAAAACCTTTTTTAATATTGGTTATAAAATAACCGGCATGAAAGATCACTTTTTTTATTTTTCACAACAGTTATTAAATAATCAATGTCAAAATATTTTTTTAAAAAAAACCAAATACATGACCCCAATAGTACAACACCAACAGAAATAACCAAAAAAAGAACAAATAGAACTAGAAAAATAGAATAAAAAATATAGTTTCATAACAAAAATTTACATTGCACGTTTTTTCAAATCATCTTAACTTTACATATTCAAATTTAAACTTAAAAATATATAATAAAAATAAACTAAAACCTAATAAAACCTGTATAATATTCACATGATCCATACAAGTGATTAATATATTTTTTAGGATAAGGTAGAGGGTCATAAAAAAGTGAAAAATTAAAATGAAATCATTTAACATATATTCTCAATATAATTATAAGATAAATATAGTAAAGGTTCTAATAAAATACAACCTTCTATAATTTTGTAATTATCTCAATTGAAATTATTTCAATCATAAATATTAGAAAATAATATCCATATTCATTTACTCCTTTTTATTTATGATATTTCTATTTCAAAATAACATTTTAAGTACATTCATCTAAAATATAGTAATTATAAATGTGAAGTCTCCATTTTACACACATATTTGATATTTTCTTTCTCCTTTCATATTGTCTCTCTAAAGTAATTTCATATCCTATTTGAAAATTATATGTATGAAATAAAATTAAAATTCAATATAATATATAAGTTTTTAAATAATCAAAATCATTTGTTCAATACGTTGCTAAAATTTTCTCACATGTCACCATATATAAAGAATAACCAGTAAGTTGTCTTCTCTTTTAGAAAAAAACACACAACATCCAATGGACACTAATATACAAAAAATTAAATGTGATTAGTTATTTAATTAAGATAAATAACACTTTACAAAATATTTTTTTACCCTTCATGATAAGTAAGAATCCAACACTAAATTCTATTATTTTTAATTATTTTATAAATATATATAGTTCTTTATGTATCTAGAATTTTCTATTATTAGTAAAATAAATTTTTACTCAAAAAATAAATATAATAATTTCATATCTTACTGAATATAAATTGTATAATTATACATAATAAAAATTAAACACAAGTATCAGGTTTCATTAAATTAAAATAATTGAAATAAATATGATAATAGGCTTACATGGAAAAGTCTTGTATCAAATTGATTCCCAGAAAATCTCTAGTTGTATGCTCCATGATATATCTCTTTAAAATCATCAAAGTCATATCATGCCCATAAATTTTATTATCCATTGGAATCTCATTAACTTCCAATAGCAAAGATAAATATGTTGATAATCTATCAAGTCTAGTATAAGTAATATCTAAAGTAATAGCAGCATGTACTTGTTCTTGTATATATAGTATGTCTTTACCTTTAAAGAATTATTGTAATATATATATATATATATATATTAAACTATTAAAACAAATTTACCACCAATAATAAATAATGAATATAATCTATACATACCTCGGTGGTAATTTTTTGACAAGTATAAATAGACAAATTAAAAAATAGATGATACTTTGTCCAATTATAATGACCACATCTCTAGGAAATAGTGCTCTTGTTGGTCTCTCAATAATATAATATATTTTAACCCTAAGTAGATCCATATCCATCTTATGATGTTGTATGGTATCTCTAATATAATATATAATCCCATATGTAACAATATGATATTAGGGATCCGCAAAAAATAACTCACAATAGATGGGAGTTGTGGGGGAGGAGGTGTGGGAGTTGGATATGCAGATGGAGGTGGGGGAGTGGGATGTGAAATCAGAGTTGGGGGAGTGGGATATACATCCTAAAACTATCTTTTCATGCCTAAAAACATTTAATGTACTGAATCTCTAATCCTATCATCCATCATCTCACCCATATCCTAAACTTTAGTGTGTAAATATTCTATTTTTTCATGTCTGCAAACATTGAATGTACTGAATCTCTAATCTTCTCATCCATCATCTCACCCATCTCCTAAAATTTAGATTGTAAATATTCTATTATAAATATTCTCCATAACAACCAAACACTTTTTAGATTGATACACCCACCTCGTATCCACGTACAAAACCTGGATGTCTGGTATTTCTTAATGGAGTTGCTAAAATATCCTTCCTACCCTTAGGTATGAAGGCCCCATGTGTTCTCTGCTCCTCAAGGGATTCCTATATGAAATATATGATAAAAAAATTGTGAATAAAAATATATAAAGAGTTTAAATAACTTAAATAACTCCTTACAATCCTCTTAGTTATGGCTCTCAACTCTTCTGTAAGATATGTTCCCCTTTTGTTCATTCAGGCCCTCTTCCATTTTTCATATCTAGCTAGTGGGGAAGGAAGGTCAACCTCTACAGAGCCTAAAGTCTCAACTCTAATTTTTTTAAAAATTTTACCCTTTTTTTCTTCTAATAACATATACCCTCCACGAGATAAAGTATGAGGGTATACATTTTTTGGATTAGATCTACCGATGAGATCTTCTCAATTTCATTAAATTAAATATAAACAAATCATTATTATGATCATTATTATATATATATAATATTCTAAAATTTAATATTTCACTTACCAAAAATGATTTTTGTCATCTACTTTTAACAAACCACTTCCATGTATCTTTACCTAAAAAATGACATATATCAAATGGATTTTAATTTTCTATTTCCCCAAAAATGAAATCTGATGTGAGTGATGATTTAAAATCCCACCATCTCCTAGAAGCTAAAGATAAAGATTCTATCTTAACTTATCTAGTGTTAGGTATAACATATGTCATCTGATAAGAAGGTAAAAAACCTATATTAGTAAAAACATGTAAAAATAAGTAAAATAATAATAAATGGAATTACCAAAATTATCTCTTATAATAGAGATATTTTCTCTTCATTTAAACTTTCTAATCACAAAATAAACTGCTAATTTTTTCCCAATCTTGTATTACAACAAAATTATTATATTGTTTTCAATTTAGACACCAATGATTAACATTATCATCATACTCAATATATATCCTCTGGTTCTGGATATGGGAAACTAATAATTTTAGTAAACATGTGCTACCATGTTTACCAATCCTTGAAGCCTTATTTCCCCATATGGAAGTAGAAGTTTCCTATGCTGAAGAATGAGGAGGCTCTTGATTAGATTTTTATGATCCCCCCCATCCATAAGATCAAGGTGACTCAGTTGTTTGATCTGACATTATCCTATAAACCAAATTAAAAATTAGTACAAAAATATAAAAATACAACTGTTACATATAAAATTTAAAAAAAATTAAAAAATGATCCAGCAAAAAATATATGAAACTAAACACATTTTCATTCTTATTTGGTATAATAGTTATCTAAAATGATAAAAAATGACAACATTAATGAGAGATGAAATTATATAAATAGAGGGGAAAATAAATACAAGATTATACAAATCCAACTATTATACATAAATTTGAATAAAAAATTTAAATAATATAAACAAATAAACAATACAAAAAAACAAACTTTATCATATTAGTTAGATTAGTTAATAATAATATTGAAATTAATGCTACCAAATTTATGAAACATAAAATGATATATATAGTAGAAAAAAATATTGTTTAAAAAAATAAAATCAAACAATTATATATAAAGTTCAATAATTGAAAAATGATACAAAAAAAAATAAAATAATATAAATAAATAATTTATAATATTTTTTAAAAATATTTGTTTTGAGTAAAATAAATTAAAACTAATACATCTAACATTTAACAAAATTTAAAAAGTTAAACAAGAAATAAATATATGTTACCTGCAATGTTAGAATATCACTAAAGGATTGTTTTCCCATATTCCTTCCTCGTGATTATTCCATATAGTACAAACCTTGTATATGAATTGGTTATAAATATTCTCTAATAATATTTCCTTGAAAGTAAGGATCTCACATCAATCATTATCTCCATAAAGTTTTTCATCACCAAAATATTAGTTTTTTTTCAAAATGACAGACCATTTGAGATTTGATGGATCAAGAATATAAAAAAATGTATGTGTTTCCATGATAAAAGGATATGTTGTCTATATATTTAGGTTTACTAGTGTCAAATAGAATTCATTATATTTGACACTACAGTGGTTGATAACCTATTTGCAGTTAAATATTGGAACTCAAAATTTAAAATAACCAACCTCCCATATTTCTTCAATAACTCTATAATATGCACTTGATGCGAAGATTGGGTTTTTGTCTATTTCACTCAAAAAATCATTTCTTATATGAACACCAATACACTAATATTATGAACTACACTTATCTTGTCCTGATATTTGGTATAAATGTATGTCTATTTATGTCATACTCAGATAATGTTATCAAATTTAAAATTGGGTTTATTACTAACCATATAAATGTTTTTTATTCAACTAATCTACCATGTTCGATCTCATTAAACCACAAAAGAAAAAAAATTATGTTATTCTCATTCAATATCCATATATATTAATTATTTGGATAATGTTGTTTAAAAACATTAATACGCAATGTGATATATGGTTGATCATCATCTATGTTATTCAAGATGTATAAATGTGTCTACTTTATTTATTCACCAATTAATGATTTTAATTTGAAGACACAAGATCCCATTTCTCCCAAAACTAACTTGTTTAGGGAAAGATTTAGGAAAACGGATGTGCTCCACTATAGATAAGTAGTTTTTATAGAACTATAAATCTCCTTAGAAATATAATTATTAACAATAGAGGCTTATGGTCAACATGGATTCTTAAAATATACCTTCAATATCTTCATATAACTTTCAAAAGGATACATCTAATGTAGATATAAACAACCCCAAATTTGTATTTCTCATAGAAAATAAACTAACAAATGCACCATGATATCAAAAAAATATGGTTGAAAGTATATTTCCAATTGAAAATTTATATAAGCTACATCATTCTAAAAATTATTCAACAAATTTAGATAAATCACTTTATTACAAATGAAATTGAAAAAATAAAACTCCTTCATGATAGTCATTTTGAAATGGATGGGTTGTATTTCATGAGATTAAACAGGTTGGATATATTTCATCATGACATGATAATAATGATATTTCATTATTGTTAACTTTAAATCATTCAATGAAATAAAAAAATACATTTAAAAAATAACCCTACAATACTCTGATACCATGGAATCACTAGAAAAAACAAATTTTCTCCCCCTTGGATAATGTGTAAAAATTCATAGGAATGTATTTTTGTCTTCCATTAGGAGTGGGTGCTCACTCCAAATATATTCTCATTTATAGTAATTCCAATATCGTATTCAACCCTTACTTAGTTTTTACTTTAATATCTAACAATGTTCAAATAAAACTATCATATATATTCTTCTCAAAATGCATGACGTTAATGTTATGTTTAAACTCATGATATTTTAGTATGGAAGCTCAAAAAATATTAATCATTTATTCCATATTTTTTTTCATTACCATATATTTTTTCTTTCCAAATGTGACATCAATGTTTTTACCCTCTAAAAATAATGATTAGTTGAAAAAGGTTTTAGAGAAATATCAAATTTCTGTGAGCTATTGAATTCCTTTTTTAATATTTGATAAGTGTGATCCATGGAAAAAAACCCAATTGATATCCCATGTATAATATTTTCTCCCATGTTTCAAGTAATAATATGAAGTCCCTTATTCATAAATTAGACAATATTTATGCCCTTAACACTACATCTAGACAAATTTCCATATGTTAGAAATACAATTATAATGAACACAATTGTTATATATAATTCAACATATTTCATTTTATAAGAATAATAAACATTGATACATTACTCCCATAAAATTTTAAATCATCAATTAATTGTTATATTAAATCATAAATATTATTTCCAAGATGTTTTGGTCGAGAAATCATTAAAATCAACATGATATATTTCTAATTCATAGAAAATCTAGGAGATAAGTTATAAGTTACCAATAAAATAGGCCATTAACTGTGTTTTCTAATAAGGATCCAATATGGATTCATTCCATTGACGCACAGTCCAAGTCTAATATTTCTAACTTCATTTCTGAAGGTAGGAAACTATTGATCAATTTTCTTACATTGTGGACAATCCACCAGATGATGTAATTTAATATCAGATATTCACTAATCTTTATGTCATCTTAATCTTTTTACATCAATTTAATTTGAAAATAAACATTTTAAATGAGGGATTATAGGAAGATATCAAATTGACTTAGCAGGAGTCTTGGTAACTGCTAGATAAACTCATGAATTATCTTTTAACTTATACTATGAAATCCCATATTTAGGACACTTTGAAATAACTTTGTATTCCTTATTATATATAATAGTAATTTTGAAAGGAATGTGTCTTATTATACTCTAAACCCACCATACATAATATTTTCTATACATTATAATTTTAATCTAGATGATTGTTGTATTTAGTAAGTATGTATTAAAATATCTATAGAAAATATGTAAAACTCTTGTCACTCCATCCATTTTTTGGCTTCAATTTAACCAATCTTAACATCACTGATAAAACTATAAATTTCATAAAAATTTGATACAATGGTTTTTCAGAATTTATATGTAGGTGATCAATCATTGATGCTTTCTTAGTTTCCACTACTTTAATATCATGAATCATTTCTTCAATTTCATTTGACTTATCATCTTGAAAATTTTCATCATCAATAAATTTTTAATTTTTCACAATTTCACCATGCCAAATCCAAGGACTGTAACTCTGATTAAAACCAAGTCAAATTAAATTATCTTTTATTTCTATACTTTAAAATTTTTTCATAATTAATCATTTCAATCATGAACATAAAAATAGGTCATTTTTTTGAACATTTTGTTTTGAAAATTTAAAAAAATCATCAAACCCTTCCTCATATTCATCACTTTTTTTCCTTTTATTAATTTAAATACAACTCATTATCACCTATTAAAAATTTCAAGTATTTAATATAAGTTAATGTATATTAAAAGTAAATTTTAAATTTACTTTTATAAATAATAATATAAAAAATCCTAAAACATTCAAAAAAACGAAAAAAAATAATTTTATTAAGAAAAAAACAAAAAAAACAAAATGGTATAAAAGTAAAAATCTTATCATGGACTTTAAAAGGTTAATCACTAATAAAACATAATTTTTCATTATTTTTAATAAGTATTTTTGTAATTATATATATAATGATTTCATAATATATATTTAGATATCATAATATAAATTTCCAAATGATTTTTAATTATCAAGAACTTTTTTATAGTTTTAACATAGTCAATGGGTATCTATACACATGTTTCAGAATCAAAATAGATTAATTTATGAATAATTTTATCTATATTCTAGATAATATATGAAAATATAAAATAGGATAATGATAGTTTCATTCACTAAATGAAATAGTTTTACAATGTTTTATAGAGAAACATTCTACCATATAACAAATAATGTTGCATCCCCAACCCAAACAGCCACCCGAACACTGCAAACGGGCTGGGTGCCACTGGCCTTATCTCACCTACCCAAATTTCAAAGGCTTCCAACTAATAGTGGAGGTGTAAAAAGGTATATTCAGGATGATATACCCTCATGGAATAGATAATATACTGGTCCAAGCATAATAAGGTAACATACCGTGGGAATAAATGAATCGGTAGACTCAAACCAAACCCGGAGAGCAAAAACACATCCAATTTGAATAAATAATGGAAGTGATAAATAAACAAAAGTAGCAACGGGAAGTAAACAGAACAAAATTCCAAAGCCCACTTATAAACACTACTAAAATAAATAAGGCATGCATCCATAGCAGGTCATACATGTCATTATAGAAAGGGAGACCATGGCTAACCACTGTAGCTACATACAAAAAAATAATCATGCTAAATAGAAGGAAAACTAAACAAAAACTTCATCTAGGAATGACCTCAAGGTCCATGCCAATCTCCATGACAAAAGGTACTATGATCCGTCTCCTGAAGCTAATCTATTACTTGTATGTAAATCCATAAAGTCTACATGTGTCCCGAAGGGCCCGTGTAGGGTGTGAGATAAATCTTAGTAGGATACCACTCAATGGTGTGTACCTAGTATATGTGATTAATTAGACATGAACCTCTAAGAAAAGTAAAAAATATGATTCAATAATAAACATAATCTCTGCTGGTGCTTAGCAGCCACTAGGGAGTGTCACCTGCTTCGTCCAATGCTAGAATCTCCAAAGAAAAGAGAGTCCTTATCCCATGGACCAAGGTACCCCTGCAGTCACAAAGTCCTATTGAACCCTAAAGTTCCACGTCAACTATATAGCCTAGAACCACGTGCCTCCTGACACCTCATTTCTCTACGTACTAATGTCCCTAAGGCACGCAAAAACAAAAGTATCCCGGTCTCTCAGACCCCTGCTTGAAAGCTCACGTCAGCCCATGGCATGACAACTAGAGTAATAACGATGTTTTTCCTCAAATAAATATCCAGGCCCATGTCCACAATCAGGGAAAACCTAAGCTCCCAACCCGATAGCATCATCTCCATCAACTGAAGGCTCTTTACCTTCCACATGGCTTTCTACAGAAAGCACCCCCAAACCATAAATACCTAATCTGAAACTATTAGTGGCCTCTACCCACATGAGTTGTCAAAATCACCTCATCATGGAGTCAGCCTATGTGCACACGACTCAATTCGTCACTTTGGCCATCATGGGTGAGAATAAATCACCAAATAAGAACCTAATCTACACCATCTTTGGAACCTTATGCCCCTATGACCATATTGCTCAGACCTGATGGACATACCATCCAAGTATATCAGGCAATTCCCAACCTAACATTCACACTACCTCAATCTGAAATCTACGACACCCAATCATGTGGTCAAAACCACTGAAGAAAATTTTGGCCAAGCCCAACCAGTGATCAACATCCCTCAATCCTGATGGTCATTCCTTCTCAATCTCATCTTGGGCCACGCCTGTTACAACCCCTTGGGTCCCATCTCATTCAATTCAAGAAATTTCAAATATACAATTTAAATAACATAATTTAAAAATTAAATTCACTTTAGAAAACTGAATATCATATCTCAAAAATCATCATAATTTAACATGGAGGTATTGAATGCCTCTAAAAAATCTTAATCAAGATTTAAAAAAATAAACATAGTGGTTTAAATCAACACAATTCATTTAAAACCATTTTGGAACCCCTGGCCAAAATATCCCAATGAGAAAAAGCCACTCACCCAGCCTCGCTCAAGACTAATAGGTATGGGGCATACCTATGGCACTCCATATTGTCTAATAGTCAGTTTAATATGCTATAGTGGGGTCTCTCTCAAAACACATCTTTGCGCTAAAAATATGCAACCCCGTAATATCCGTGAAAACTCAAAACAAGATATTCACCACCTACCTTAGACTCGTAGATGTAGGAATGTCCAATATCGAGGTCAAATTCAAACACAATTGACATAGATCTAAGTTTCTGTCTTAAACCCTGAAATTGTCTTAGATGGAAACAGTGGTCCATAAGACAAAAAACCAGACGAATGGAAGGGTGTGTTGGGTTATCCTTATTTAGGTGATCCTACAGCTTCTAAAAGATCGAAGAACAGATCACCGAGGAAGAAGATGGATCTAATCTAGTGGAAGAGAGGAATAGGAGGGTTCCTCCTATGAAACACGTGACCAAGAAGGATAAATAGGGAGAGTGGATAAATAAGAAATAAAAAAGAAAAATTAAAAGAAAATATCATGTACATGTCACATGGTTTACCTACACAGTTTTTCGAACCATGTAGAAACTATGTGGAAGCCACTACCTAAGGACCCAGGCTCACACAGCCAGCCCGCACGATTTTCCAAACCATGTGGAAAACATCTGCATTTTTTCAAACACATATACATGGTCATGATCCCTGACTCACATGGTTTCCCTAAACTGTGCACCTACAACTACTTTTCAAAAACCAGGTCTTCATGCCTCTGATGCTTCTGAAAACCTTTCGAACACTCAAGGCACTCTCATATCCTCTAAACCAACCCAAAAGCATCATTTAGGGCCAACAGAACTCTCATAATTGAGTTCTGATCAACAAACCAAAAGTTAGCATCACCACTAGTTGAAAAATTAAAATCGAGAGGGGTTTTTTACCCGACTCAAAAACTCGGGTCATTATAATCTCTCCACCTTAACATAGCTCGTCACTGAGCTATCAAAAAAACCTATATATGGTGCCGAATATACCCATCACATCCCAGAAACCCAGAATACCTCAGTCTCAAGGGTATAGGTCAACTTCCTCAAGCAAGTCTCCCCACCTTAGGAATTACCTAAACCAGAAAATCATGACCCAAAGATCAAATCACACAAAGGTCCATCAACCTGTTTCCAGATCCATGGTCCTCCCGTGATGCATCGTTACCCCTGCACCTCATCAGGTTCTCCTGTATCGCTCCCGACAACCAAATATATCTCACACTGCATCGGTTCCCACCTCGAGCCCATGGAACCCATGGCACAATGAGGTCCCACATCCCATGGATGCTCAAAAGAAACCTGATGCCTCTCACCTCAATCAAAAACCTCCATCCCTCATGCCCCTATGCCCAAGGCACCTCAAGTAACCTACATCCCTCAGATGCCCCGATGCCTAAGAACCTCAAAAAACACATCCAACGATGCTCCTAATGCCAAGAACCTCATATATATATATATATATATATATATATATATATATAATCACGCACCCACAATGGTTCCAACCTACTAACCAGCATCTGGTTAGTCCATATATATTGTGCACCTCATGCACTCAAAATGGACATGCCTCAATAAGACATGCAAAAATAGACATTCCTCAACAGGCCATTCCAAAAAAATCAAAAGTAAATCATGTCCATGCCAGCAGCATACCTCTAACCATCATTGGCTCTCCATCCTGCTCAGCCCCAGGCAGCTCCACAACATGCACCTAGCATGTCACATAGCTGCCTGAAGCCTGGACTCTCAATGGTGTTTCACCAGTAACTGGCCATTGACTCTAAGGTTGGGTCCCACTATCTCTTCCACGTCCTTCGCGTGCAGCTGAACCTCAGTTACCCTCGCCTGGTACCAATCCTGAACTGATCTCTAAAGCCTGCACCTGCCTCGGTCCCTGTCTTCCAACTGCCTGATAAGGCTTCCAACAGAACCTCTCAAGATGACTGACCTTCCCACATGTTCGACACTCATTTGGAGGCCATTCATACTGAGTCCAAACATGATTTGGTTGTCCACACTAAAATAAAACCAGTTTTGGGATACCACGAGGTGGTCCAGCTGGGTCCTTGGGAATGGATTTTTTGATTTACTTTTACTTTCAGTTTTTGAGTTTTTTGGGATTTACCATCTTATCTTCTGATCTTGTTCTATAAAAATGGTAATGTATTCCATATCATGTGATATTCTATACCCTTGGTTCTAGTCGCCACTCTAGGGCCTGTAGAATGTGGGACTCAGGGTTAATTATCTCTCCTTCAACTTGAATAAGGAAGGGTCTGGGAGCTTGTTATCCCTTCCCTCAGCTTGGTGAAGGAGGGTTATGAAAAAATGGTATCAGAGGCTAATGTTTGAAAGATAGGATAAAGTTCAGGGTTAGGCATAGTGAGGATTTCATGTAATGGTAGGGAAATAGTGTTATTCAATCTTGGTGTGTGAAATAGTCCAGGGAAGACCGGCTAGGACACCGGATTTTAGGGCCACCCATGATCTGATGCAAGGAATCTAGACCTACCGAATGACCAAGTGAGGCTACACTGATTGTAGGGTAGATACCCTAGGAAAGGTACATGAATCATAATAACTTGTTTTCTTATGTGTCTTGGCTGTTTTGGGAATTTAAAATAAATAAAATTTTAAGAAAAATTTAAAATAAATCTTCTAGGCTACTCAGGATTAGGCATTCGTTATTTATCTTGCAGTTATGGCACCCGGACGACATCCATGAGTAGTGAGGGTGATTGAGGCCTAGTAGGATGATATGGATAATCAGCGGAGGGATACTTGAGAGGAGGAGGATGACTAGTGGTTTAATATGCTTCATTCCTTTTAGCGGAAGACCCTCAAAAAGAATGAGGGCAGTGTCTCAGACATGGAAACGGAGGGCTGGATCGAGGAGCTGGTGATATCTTTCAGCTTGATCTAGGATCTGAAATAGTATTGATTTCCCCTACCTATAAGACAAATTTATGGAGAGGCACGTCAGTGGTGGAAGCTCAATCTTGGGGAGAAAAAGAAAGCTGAAGTTTCGTGGGATGACTTCGAGAAGGAGTTCCGGGCGGAATTACTTTCTTCCACGATGAATTCTGAAAAGAGGTAGGAGCTACTCTCCCTTTAGTAAGGGAGTATGATGGTAAGGGAGTTGGGGATCAAGTTCATGTATCTCCTTATTTCTCTCCAGACCTCTTCCCGAATGAGGATTCGTAGGCAAGGCACTTAGAAGAGGCACTCCGACCTTCCCTTCAGTATGATGTTACTCCCTTGACCCTACTGACGTGCTTGGAGGTTCAGAAAAAGGATGAAGTGGTGGAGAGTATACACACCCTGGGAGGTGTGATATAATAGGGGAAATAGTTGAGCTCATCAAAGGAGAAGGTCATTAACAGTAGGCCTCCAGCATCAGGGCCTTCTAGGATTAAGCCGACGGGAGCAGACCTTATCAGTTCCAGTTCTGATATCCCAGTCCTCACTCTTTCTCCATGAGCCTGGGACCAAGGTGATTTACTTTTTCTAGTCATGGGAATATTTATAATCAGTTCCCAAAATGATTGTAGTACAGTGGGGGTGGGAAGGTTCAGCGCCCACCTCAACAGCAGTAGTTTCCAGCAAGACCTTTTCAGCAGCAGCAGTAGGGGCAGTGAGATCCCACTCCACTAAGGGTGGATGGTGCCAGAGGAGTTCAGCCCTACGGTTCTACTTAGGGACCATTACTAGGGAGTGACCAGGGAGGCAGCCAACCGCTGAGTGGAAGATAATATGGGTGTGGGTAGTTACATGTCGCAGAGGTAGTAGTTCCAGCAGGGTCGGAGGTCGTTTGAAGTACGATCAGTTTGTTTAGTAATTTTATTTATTCCTTTTTTGATTCTGGAGAATCTTACTCATTTGTTTCATCTATTCTAGTCCATGAATTAGGTCTATACATAGAGGGACTTTCTGTTCCCCTAGTGTTGAGCATGCCAGTTGGAGGTCAGACTAACATGTTTGATGTTTTTTGAGGATGTAGAATGATGTTAGGGCCGCATCAGTCTATTGGGGATCTCTTTCTACTGCAAATCCAGCCATATAATGTTATCCTAGACATTGACTATATATTTTCCATGCACGATGTTATCAAATGATTCTAGATATGGTTCATGTTCTCAAATATGGTTAGCCAGCGTGTAGCTTTCATTGGCAAATGGGGTTCCTGGGAGGGCAGTCGGTGTGTGGAGCCCCTTCTTTCTTTGTTATCCAAGATGTTAGTAGAGTCAGCTGACTCAGAGATGGTTTAAGTTTTGGGGATTGTTAGTGAGTTCCTAGACATCTTCCCTAAAGAGGTTGTGACTCTACCCCCTTGACGTGATGTTGATTTTGGGATAAACATACAACCCAGTGCCTGTCCGATTTCGATGGCTCCCTATCAGATTGCACCTTCTGAGTTGCGGGAGTTTTATATTCAAGTTGATGACCTGATGAAGAAGGGTTTTATCTGACCAACCACATCTCCATGGAGTGCTCCAGTCTTGTTCGCAAAGAAGTTAGATGGTGGTCTCAGGATGTGCATAGAATACCAAAGACTAAATCAGGTGACGGTCAAGAACTGTTACCCACTCCTGAGGATCGATGACCTTTTTGATGAGTTGAAGAGGGTATTTTGGTCCTATATGATCTACCTATGGTCAAGATATCACCAGTTGAGGGTGAAGTAGGGTGACATCTTGAATACTACCTTCAGGTGTAGATATGGGCACTTTGAGTTCATGGTCAGGTTGTTCAGCGTTACGAATGCACCAACTGTGTACATGGAGCTCATGAACTCTATTTTCTACAAGTATCTAGAATGGTTTGGAATCATGTTCATAGACGACATCCTGATCTACTCAAGATCAAATAAGGATCACACCGAGCATCTCAGGATAGTTTTTGAGGTCCTCTGACACCACCAGATCTACATGAAGTTGTCCAAGTGCAAGTTCTGGACACAAGAGGTACACTTCCTTTGAAATGTGGTGTCCCGGTAGGGAATATAAGTGGAATCTTCAAAGGTTGAAGTTGTTTTTTCTTGGGAAGCACCCAATAATGTGGCAGATGTTCTTATTTTCCTAGTACTTGTAGGTTACTACTAGAAGTTCATGCCCGACTTCTCTCGAGTTTCATCACCTTTGAAGGCCTTGAACATAACAGACCATGCTTTTGTATGTAGTACGTACTTCTATGAATCTTTCATGGAAGCTGGTTAGTTCCCCAGTGATGATTTTTCTAGAGGAAGGGGTAATGTTTGAAGTGTTCAGTGATTCTTCTTGTTTAGGCTTGGGGTGTGTGTTGATGTAGCAATGGGGAGTGATCTATTATGGGTCTATGAAGTTACACCCTCACAAGAATAACTATGACACCCACGACCTAGATCTTGAATTGGTTGTGTTCGTGCTGAAGCTGTGGCGGCATTACCTCATTGAGAAATACTTTGTGGTCTTCACAGATCACAAGATCTTGAGGTATGTCTTCTCCCAACAAGACTTGAACTTAAAACAGAGGAGGTGGATGGAGTTCCTTTAGGACTACAACTTTGATATCTCCTACACCTCTAGGAAGGGGAATGTGGTGGATGATTCCTTGATAAGGAAGTCATAGAAATATGTGTTTTGTGAGTCAACAGATACTTGGAAAGCAATGGAAGAGTTGGCTGCTTTACATCTGGTCATGAGAGTAGAGGATGGTAGAGGCTATCTATTTCAGATGAAAGTGAAGTCTTCCTTGGTATGGAAAGTGGAGGAGTCTTAGTGGGGTGATTTAGAGGCTGAAGTGATGCATGGTCATGTTATCCATGGTGATACTCCAAAAGGATGGTCGGAGGATGGTCAGAACCATATGTTGTTCCGTGGGAAGCTGTTTGTCCTGATGGAAATGTGCAGAAGGGTTCTCGGTGAGTTCCATAAATCACCCCTAGCGGTACTCCAAGGAGTTTCCAAGATGTACCAATACTTGAGAGGTCTATTTTGGTGGCCCGAAGTGAATTGGGAGGTGTCATAGTTTGTGGAAAAGTACCTCATGTGTCAGTAGGTGAAGGTTGAACACTGTGTTCTCGGTGGACTATTTTAGCCCTTAAAAATTCTTGAGTGGGAGTGGGATGATGTCCCAGTGGATTTATTCACAGGACTGCCTAGGGATGAGGGAGGTTGTGATTCCATCTGGGTAGTGGTGGATCAATTGAGGAAATCAGCTCACTTCTTAATGATTAAGGGGTCGAGTGTAGTGTATGCCTTAACACAGAAGTACGTGAGTGAAGTTGTATGGTTGCACGGAGTTCCCAGAACTATAGTTTTGGATTGGGATACACGCTTTACTTCATGATTCTGGAAGGGGTTACAACATGCTTTCAAAAAAAATCTCTACCTTAGCACTTCTTTCCACCCTTAGATGGATGGGCAGACTAAGAGGATCGTCCAGACGTTGGAGGATATGCTTAGATCATGTGTTCTGGACTTCATAGGATCAAGGGTATGACAATTTCCTCTAGTAGAGTTCACCTAAAACAGTTGTTATCACCCTCCCATTGTCATGGAATCACTTAAAGCTTTGTATGTAAGACCATGTCATTTACCCGTGTGCTGGACAGAGATTGGGGAGGTAGGTTTTCTTGACCCGGAGGTGGTGCAGAGCATGATGGAGAAGTTTAAACTCATGTGTGAGAAGATTAAGGCATCCCAGGACTAGCATAAGTTGTATGTCGATCATAGGGGGAGACCCTTGGGGTTCAAGGTTAGGGATCATGTGTTCAAGAAGGCCTCCCCTTGGCGTGGACAACGGAGGTTTGTAAAGGGGAGTAAGCTCTCCCCCAGGTTCATCAAACCCTTTGAGGTGTTGGGATGACTCGGTGAGGTTGAATATCAGCTGGAATTACCACTACCACTAGAGTAGATCCACAATGTATTTCATGTATCTCAGCTCCGTCGGTATCTACATGATGACTCCCACATCCTTGACTGGGGAGAGTTGGATATCAGGGACGGTTCAATGTTTGTGGAGCGGCCGGTGAGAATTGTGGATCATAAGGAGAAGTTTTTATGTGGAAGGACCATTACCTTGGTTCATGTGTTGTGTAGGCATGGTGGCCTCAAGAAGTGTACCTATGAATGGGAGGCATGTATGTGTGCCCAGTACCCATAGATGTTTTGAGTTTTGATCTTGAATTTTCTTTGTGTTTTGTAGTGATGTAATGATTGAACTTTTTGGCTATAAGATGGGTTATTTCCCTTGTTCTCTGACTGTGTGTGGAAATTCCTAACTGTGGGGAGGGGAGGACCTAATCCCTAATCAAGACACATTAAGATGGATGTGATTAAACTCGTGAGGGTGAGTCAATGCTGCCCAATTCAAATAGTATCCTGACATCAAAAAAGGGACTCCCTGATCCATAAGTTTGGATGGTGTGAACTTTATATGTTTTTGTGGTGACTTGGGGGAGAATAGCGGTAGTGTTTCTGTACTTGTTCAGGAGATAGATGTGAGGGAGATGTTCCTGGTGGGTTGTCCTTGAGAGGTATCTTACGAGGTGGTTGTTTGGACCCCTCTCCTTCTTTGGGTTTAGTCTTGATTCTCGAGGACAAGAATAGTTTGAGAGGTATCTGATGAAATGTATCAGACCTTCCTGTTCCATTACTTTGCCAAATTTTGGAGTTTGGGGTGTCCTGGACACCATCAGTGAGTCAGTGGGGCGTTGACGTGGGTGGTATGGTTTCATCATGGTGACACCTATCGGTGTGTCACCAATCGGTCTCGCTGATTGGTCTCACCGATCGGTTTGTCACCGATCAGTCTCACTGATCAGTCTCACCGATCGGTTTGTCACCGATCGGTGCTGCACCCAAACGGTGCCACTGTGGAATGTTGGGGTTCTTTCCCCAATTTTCCTGCAACACCTCTTTAAAGTATTCTTACACTTTTAAAGTGATTTAAGGACATTTTTAATCCCATTAATGATGTTTTAAATCCCCTATGAATGGGGATACACTTGACTTACCAAAATGTGCGGCATTTTAATTAGTTTTACACCCTTTTTTGCATTTTCCCAGCCTCCTGTGTTTTCCAGTTTCACCCATGTTATGATTTTTCTCCATTTAAAGGAAATTTATCAACTCACATCCCTCCACTAGTTTATTTCCACCGTATTCAAAAATAATTATTAAATCTCAATAAATTACGACATGTGCAATCGTCCAGCCACATGGTCAAACCATGATCTACTTTTAAATCACTTTGAGATTGCACATCCTATAATTATAGGATCGGGTTTTTATCACAACGAGATCATATTCTTCCTCAGTCTCTTTTGTTCCCACTTGGTGTGCTTGGAGTATCTTTTAAGGAGACAAGTCATGTATATATGATAGGCCTCCTATTCGGTTCTTCTTGGAGTTTCTTGCAAGTCACATTGACACAGTTCTTGGCGTAGAGAGAAAGCCTTGATCCTTGATCATCCAAGTAGGGTTTCTTCCTTAACCTCTCTTTAATGTGCATCATGCGGGGTGGGTATGATGATGTTCCCTCGGGATATAAATGAAACAAACCTTAAAAAAGACAATAAAGATAAGTTTAAAGAATTAAGGGGGGGTAAATTTGATGATGTTTCTATGTTATACCCTTGTTTCTATATTGTGAATTATACAGGCTTATGCCCACTAAAAATTGTGGTCATTGGTGTTCCTTTCTTGTACTCTAATGAAGCTCTGTTTTTCTGGATAATCTTGTGATTGAATGGATGTAACATGGAAATTGATTAATCACACAAAATTGGTTGATTAAATGGATACCTAGTGAATAATAATACTTGTGTGATCACCCCGGTTAACCAAATGGAAAGAAAGAACTTAATGAATGGTGTTGGTTAAATCTGAAAAAATTCTTTTCTGGTGATATGTATGGTTGCTCTATTTTATTCCTTGTGGGGTGACGAGGATGGGAATGGAACCTCTGGTTGAGGGGTTGTTGTTTTGTGAATCTGAGGTTTTGTGGAGACATTATGTTAGGTCTTGGTTTGGTTCTAGTACTTTGAGGGATTTCACGAATCCCTTGTGATGTTATTACTTAACAAGAGAACAGGGTGTGAATGATTAAATGTATGCTTGGTTGTTTTTTCATCAGTTGTTGTTTTGGAATGTGGTTGTGCCTGTTAGTTGCTCGGTAGTGAAGTAATGTTTTAAATGGAATCACTTGAACATAATAATGAGAACTAGTACAATGGGAGAATTCTTTTTTCAGAAATGGTTTGTGTTCTAGTTGTGGTTGTTGTGTATTTGTGCATGTTGGGACAACACCAAAAGTGGTTGTGTATGGGTTGGTTGTCTATTTCAGAACCCTTAGGTTAGTATTATTGTTTGATTAACTATATTTATAATATTTACTTCTTGTGTTTATTTTACGCACTCTACTCATGTTGATCACTTCGTTCCGAACACCTCCATTTCATGGGGAGGTTATTTTTTCCAACATTCCTAAGAGTGGATAGTTATTAGCTCCTTTATGCTCCCTCTCCCAGGTATCCTAATACTCTTTAGGCAGGTTGTGGTGACCTAAGGTTCATTACAGCCCAAGACTCTTTGGACAGGGTGTATTTTGGTGGTTGTCCCAGGTGTTTGTGGGTAGGTTTATTTCTCAACTGTCTTCGGGATGAGGCCCAGGTGTCTTCAAGCATGGCAGTGGTTGTTCTAGCCCAGGTGTCTTTAATCATGGTAGTGGTTGTTCTAGCCCAAGTGTCTTCAGGCATAGCGGTGGTTGTTATGGACCAAGTGTCTACGGGCGTGGTTGTGTGTGGTTGTGGTGGCCCAGGTGTCTGCGGGCAGGATGATTGGTGGTGGCCCATAAGGTTCTTGTTGGGGTGATAGTGGGACTATAGTGAGACTTGTGGGTGAGGTCTGACACGTAGGATGTTCTAATCAACCAGTGGGAGAGTAGTGTGGGGTACCAAAATATCGATGTGCTACTAATATTACTTTACCTGACTTGTATTATTTGGGGAGTGTGCCTTGGTGAGGTTGGGTGATAGTTTTCCTTGCTAGGTGTTTTGGTTACCTCTAATTTTTCACAAGGCATTATAATGCCTTCCCACTCATGTATGAGAGCTTTTTGTTTTACCTACTAAGTATACCTATATACTCACCCTACATATATAAAATGGCTTTCAGGTTTTTAGGAGGACCTTGAGGGCCATGTCGTACCTTACTAGCTTGGGCGTCGGGATAGTCACCATAGATACCTTTCTTTATTTTGGTACTTTCTTTTAGAGTTTTCTTGTATTTTAGAGTAATTTATTTCGAACATGCATTTGGGAATGGATTTTTGGATTTATTTTTACTTTAAATTTTTGGAGTTGTTTTGGATTTACCATCTTATATTATGATCTCATTCTATAAAAAGAGTAATTCCTTCCATATCACGTGAGATTATATACCCTTGGTGATAATCATAACTCTGGGGTCTATTGAAGGTGGGAATCAGGGGTCATTATCTCTCCTTCAATTTGAAGAAGGAAGGGTATGGAAGCTTGTTATCCCTTACCTCATCTTGGTGAAGGCGGGTCGTGAAAGAACGCATGATATGGAAGGAATTACTCTTCCTTCTTCAAGTTGATGGAGATTTATTGTAATAGATTTCCACTTCGATTGATGTAGGTGTATCAATGTAATTACATTATATTGTATGCGATGACATTCGTTTGTGTCTTAAAATGACCGTATTTTCAAATTGTACCTATATGTATTACCCATGAGGGGTTGAAATAGTTTTCAAAAGTTTTATTCACTTGGAATGGAGTTTATTTCTTGAAAAATGTTTGTGAAAATGATATAATAGATCATTCAAATGAATTTAATTATTTTAAAGAGGTGTTTGTAACTAGTAATTTTAAATAGATTGTCATATGTTTTGATAGAATTTATTCTAAAATGAGGTGACCATTATTTATGTGAATTTTTTTCAGACTTGATAATCTTGTGGTAATTTTAAAATGGTTTCTAATAAATTTTTTGACTTAAAAATGGATTTCAAAGTATGTTTCATGATTAATTTTTTAAGGGTGATTTAAAATGATATTTTAAATTGAATAAAGTGGATTGGAATTCAATGAATATTTTGAAAGGAAAGTTTGGTACTCTATAAAAGAGTCCTTAAAGATGGTGTGTGGCCCTAAAATGATCCCCTTGTAATTACTGTGATTGATATATATTGTGACCCCATGGGGAATATTTTATTTTATTTCTTCATGAATGATGTGAAATGGGATATTTCTTGATAGGGTTTTGGAGGTTAGATGTGTTTTATTTCAAATTATTATTCTTAATTTATATGAATATCTTGTGTTTTATTGTTTCTCATCTATATTGATTTATTTCATGGGGATCCTAGGAAATTTATAGACGGCCTAGATGAGTTCACCTCCCCTAGTGTAGATTACATTCTAGCTAGGATTTTGTGTCCTATGTATGTATGGTTATCCTAGGATGGATTGTGGCTCATGGATGTTGAGTGCTCCCAAAATGCATTATATACCCCCATTTAGTCCAATTGGACTGAAAGAATCATTGACTAGTTCTTTGGGGTTGGCCTTGGATTCTAGTCTCTAATTCAAGATAACATTACTTAAGTTTTAGGGAGTTTCTCATGAAGTTTTGTTCCTATTAAATATTTTTTTGGGTATTCTATTCCTTTCTTTATTTGTGTATCCCCTAAAATTAGTTTGATTTTGTATCACTATTTATCAGTTTTATTAATTTCTATATGTTGATATCAAGGTTCTTGGTCATGTATATATCCTGGTCTTATTAGTTAATGGTTTTTTTTAAACTGTTTTGAAAACTGAGTTTGGTAAGATTGTTTATTTGAATATAAAGTGATTTTATCTAAATGATGCATGGAAATGATTTGAAAAAAAATAAAAGAAAATTTTGTTTTTACATGAATATAAAATCCTTATTTTCATAAATTAAAATATTTTTAAAGGAAATCCTTGAAATAATGTTTTGGTTTTAAAAGAAAAGTTTTAGGCCAGATGAGCCTCACATGTTTTTCAAATATTTTACCTTTGTTTTCAAAGGGGAGAAATAAATTATCATACTTGTTTTGTTTATTCTCGATAATGTAAAAACCTATTTTATAATTATGTTCAAACTAGAATTTATGGAGTTTATTTTTAAAGGAACTGCAATGAATCTATATTGTAATTCTATTGGGAAGGCTTATCTCACACCCTACATACACCAATGGGTGTATGAATATATTATGTTTTCATCTCAGGTGACTGGGTTTTGATCCCATTCATTATGATTCATTGGGTTTTTTGATGGATACTAGATTTAAAGTGTGATTGTGGGTCATGTAGAGATTTTCTTGGAACTGCTGAGATTCTATTTTATTTTTTGGATGTTGTATTGGCCATATTTTCTTAGTTTATTTTATATTTTGATCTCATTGTATCATTACTTCCATGGTGTGTTATAAAATAATATGAATGTTTATTTTTTATTCCCTATTTATTTGTCACTGCATCTGGATAGGTCATGTTGGATTCTCAGTGTAGTTTCCACTACTGGTTTTTATATTACTATGAGGCTGAAATCATTCCCAAGGGTGTACTATTGAGACCCAACCACTAGTTGTCAGCCCATGGGTATCAGGAATTTCTTTCAAGCCATGTGAATATTCAGTTTGAGTATTGATTTGGTGGTATATTGGGTTGGTCCATTACAATATCATATCTTAATTACACCACACCATAGCCTATCAAAAATATCTATGGTTTTCCCCATGGAAAAAAGTTGACATTCAGGGCACCAACATGTGATAATATATATCAAAATGGTCACAATATTCCCCACATAACGAGTTATCACATAGGGAGAACCCAAAGGGGTATTTAAAATGTACCAAATCCATTTTATTAGATACCATATAGGCTTAAATTAGCTTTATATGGTATAATAATTTATAAATTGTTTATAAATTATAAAATGTGGTAAAATATAAAAGTGTTTATATTGATTTATGAATTAATCATAAATGAGAATATAAATTTGTATATTTAAAATAATTATTATAAAAATGTGTGTTTTTCAGTTTTTTGTAAAGTGTTTACATGATATATGAAATATTTATGTAATTATAAAATTTTACATAAAATATCACATATTTTTAATATTAAGGGGTTCATATTAAATTCTATATAAATTAATAATATCAAAGAGTTTATATGAAAATAAATATGAAGTGTTTATATTTATTTATTTTCTGAAGTGTCCATAAAAATGTTTAAATTATAAAATGTTTATAATTTCTTTATTTTTATAATTTAAATAAATTATTTATCACATGTCTAAATTTATTACTTGTTCATTTATTTAGTTTAATTATCTACTTTATTCATAGATGTAAATTTTTTATTTTATAAATGGATGTATTCTTTAGTTTAAAGTGTTAAAATGCACCTTTAAATTATTATGCATGCATTTAATAAGTTTCAAGATAAATATGATGATTTTTTAAATTTTATTATACCTTGAATAAGGTTATAAACATTCTCACATGCCTGAAATCCACTTGGTCTTGGATTGATAAACACTATAATTCATATCGTTTTTTAATCGATCTCAAGATTGAGCTTATTAAGTATTAACTTGATACAAGTTTGGGTATTAAAATAAAATAATCAAGTAGCTCACGAGCCTAATAAAGAATATAATATTTTAATATATTATTTCTATTCAACATATATGAATTTAATTTTGAGATCAATCTTTTTATCTTGAGTAAAAATTGGAGTTCGTTCTTGATTTTGTGATTAAAATTATTGTAAATTATCTAAATTAAACTAATTTGGTCCTAATAGAGTAGCTTGATTGATCTTGATATGATATCAAACTTAAGCTCAAGATAATAAATTGATATTCAATTAAGCATCGAGTTGAGATTAAGCACCAAGTTCAAGCACCAAGCTTGAACATGAGTACTGAGATACTTTCCTTGGCTTGGATCGATTACACCCCTAACCTTGAATTTATATTTTTCATGAGTTATAAGATTGAATTTAGAGGTTAATTATAGTTTATACAAATTAGTTTTTGGTATCATGATGGAATTGAGTTCTCTATTGAGTATTAAATCATGGGTAATGGGACTTTGGGTTAGACTAATCATTTTCCTAGGGGAATAGGCTCTATCTAGAAGAGTGGGTTCTTGCTACCTATCACACCATTATTATTATTATTATGGTTATTTCTTTTTCATATGATCATAATCCTATACATGAAATATTTTAATATAACATATTCATAAGATTAATTTAGATGTATATAAATATAGTTGGATTCTAATTTGGGTTAGAAACCCAAGTTATGAGTTTTGTATAGAACATAAATATGGTTTGAACCTATTAATTTGGTTAAAGTATAGAGATTCAAAACTAAACCATTATAATCAGGCATATATGTAAAGTAAAACATTAGATAAGATAATGAGATATTTAATTCCCCCTTAAAAATATTAAGTGTTATATTCCTTTCAAAGTGAAACTTTTCAAGACCTCAATCATCCAACCAAGTTTGTTCATGCAAAATCTCAGTGTCTATGAATTATTATGTGAAATAAAAGAAAGTTATGGGTGGAACTAATAGGATTATGTTCTCATATTTGTCATGTGATTTGGGTTACACTTAACTAAGATAACCCTAAAGGATATGATACCAATAAATAGAGTTAGTATTATCCATATGATAGATCGGATAAGGAGTTATCTTATCAACTATCCAAGATTTATATATGATATGATTGACATGATATCCTATCAAAATAGCTAATCAATGAGATAAATTATAAATCAAACACATTATATAATGAAATATAGATCTTTTTCAACTAATGGATATAATTTAACTTAAAAGGGGGCATCATTTTTGTGGGATAACATTTAAGAAAATTCTTTATCAAATTAATATAAAATATGATACTCAACTGATAAAATATTCTATTGTGGATAAATTGAAATAACCATCATCAAAAATGGATTTTAGATCAATCTTACAAAAAAATAAACTTACCAAAAGAAACTTCTCATACTAGTGCAAAAATTAAGCATATTTATTAAGAAGTAAAGAAAATTCTAGGTGTTAAGTAACCCTTTATCGGTAAACCAACTGGTGAAGTCATTCAACAAATAAATATTGATGCTTATGGTAATAATTTAAATTATTCACTTGATGTATCCTATCATATTATTATGTTAGTATAATCTAAGTTGAAAAAGAAACATGATAACATGGATTTGATCATGATTATAAAAAACTTGAAAACTCCCTATCAAGAACAATCAAGGTATGAGAGGTATAAGGGTTTTAAAGGTAATTTTTAGAAGTAATATGACTGTAGGAACTCTAATATCTAATTATATACTAAATATGATTGGGTATTCCAATGAATTGGAGAGTTTAAGGTCTATATTAAGGCTTTATCTGGCTATGGACTTCATTATAAAATCACTACTGGAAAGGTTCCAAAAATGTATTATAAATTTCAACATTAATGAGTTCAATAAAACTTTAATCAGTCTCCTCGATATGTTAATGATAAATAAATAGGACATGGGATTTCCAAGATTTAGTGTTGTGTTGTTAGTAAAAAAGTGTAAATTTTTAATTCATAAGAAGAATATTGGAAGGTATAATGGCTATCCTCAGCCATTAAACCCTATGGGAGGAAGTATTAAGAAGGGGAAGTGATTATATTGTGTAAAATTTGTTCAATGGAAGAATTTTTTAGAATACTTGAAAGGTTTTAAGAAGAACTGTGGATAGTCAAAATCTGGTATTAATGTTCTAGAATCCATTTATTCTATTTTTAAGGGTGTGTGATACTATTTTTTTATTATATAAGTATTGTAAATATTTATTAAAGTTCAAAACTAAATAAGGATCGATTTTAAGAGCTTACAGTATGTATTAAAGTGATAAATGAAATTTTTTTACAATGTGGATTTGGATGAAGTAGATCAATTTAAATCTTTGTAGGATCTAAATAAATATTATGCATTTTTATCTTTCTTTTTACTTATGTGATAAGAGGTGTTATTGTAAACAATATTGATTACAAATAAATAATATGATGGTTTTGATACACATGATTATGGTTAATCTAAATATATATGTAACATCTCTCACATTTCCATGTAAAACTTGATAATATATCTAATGATATTTTTGGAGTTAGAAGATGAGACAACACGATATTATAAGGTCTGGAGAGGCTCTGTATTGATATTATATAAATATTATATATTTTAATATCATGCACACACAGTTTTCCTAATATAATGTAATAACTCCTTAATGGGGTCTCATATGGTAAATCTGAGACTATCATTGAATCCAAAATACGGGTTTTACTATAGGTATAACATAATCTTGGTCAGCATCAGGTGTTTGGCATGCATGCCATCATGGGAGAAATAATTAAATAAATTAAAATATTTATTTAATTGTTTTAATTAAATCTAAACCTAATTATGCTCTATAAATACATTATTATATCCAATTCATAGTGTTAGCCACATAAACCTGAGAATTAAGAGGAGAGTGTGGAGGAGTGTTGGTGGACATTGGGATCATGGACCAATGATCAGTATACCGAAAGGATTTACAACAACAATGGAGTTAGTGGATCTCACTAATGATGAAAATGTAGATTATTTATTCATCATTGATTGATCCTAACCTAAGTAAGATCATTATTTTGTATGAATTGATCCCTGGTTGTTTATTCCATGTCAAACATTAATCAATTATTATAATAGTTTTATTCGTGGTTCGATCAATATGTGAGGGTGCGGATTTTATCCTCCTTAGTCTTAGGGAATTGATATATTATTTGATTACTCTTTATTCATTACTCTAATGGAAACTAATCTAGGTCAACCTATAAAATGGTTGAGGTTCATTCCTCTGGTTATGCTTTGTTCTTTTCTCCCATATTCTTCACATGTTCATCATCAGTGTTTCTTTGATTGATGATTCAATGATTACCCAGTAGGTGATCATTACATAGTCTCTTTTTAGTGAAACAGATAAGTCCATTGGTTCAGATCTAGTATCGATGGTTCGATAGCAGTGCATGATTATGGTAGTGTATATGTGATTAGATTGGAGCTTCCCAGTTCATGGTTTAGTGTGTGATGATGATGTGGTTCAATTGAGGTTTTTCATGGTTCTATTTAGTTTTTGGAATACAACCACCGATAATGGAGAGGCTTGGTTGTGGCCTAATCTGAGTTTCCTAGGTGTGATTGACAACAATTGTGGTGGTAGCATTGGTGAAATTGGAAGACGCATGAAGGAAGTGCAGGTTTCCAAAAAATAACATGTTACATTGCATGTACCCTAAATAACATGAGTCATGTGGGGTCCCTGGTGGCAGTTCTAGGGTTTATGAATGAAATAAAAAATCACATGTTATGTCACCCAATGTTGGAGGCTCAGCATGTACCCCGGGGGTATATGGGCACGAACACAGCCAGAAAAATGGGCATAATTAGATTACATAGAAACGGATCGATAATCAGACATATCCAGGTATACAAAAACATCTATTGTAACACCCCAATATTTTATAGTACATTATTTCTTCAAAGTAATTCAATAACTTTCACTACACGCAACACTGAGTTCAAGCGCACCATGACTTACCAAACTAGTCGTTCAAAAGAGGTTATAAATAGTATTAAATTAATTTTGAACTTTATATAATCATTATAATTTTATAATCCATATTATGAGTTACTTAGACATAATGTAAGAACAAATACATTTTTTTCACATAAAAGAAGTATTTTTCAAAAAATGAAATTTTACTTCCTTTTAATGGCGAACCCTTTTTAAATCAAATATTTGAAACTTTTATATATTCAATTTGACAAAATAAACTTCTTCTTTAGAATTGGGACATAATAATTTAGTTTCAATAAATTTTTGGTGTTTTTTTTGGGTGAATAGTAAAAAATATTATATTTTAATTGAAAAAAAAACTAATAAAAATAATTTATAGTGTTCAATTATACAATTTAATGGTCTGTAAGTATAAATAGATTATATTTTTATCATTTAATCCAATTCTGGTCATTATAAGTAATTTCACTCTGAGATTGGACATAAAAAAGTGTCAATCTTTTGATAGATATTATTTCTTAAAAATATGCCTTTTGGTTTTGATAATAGGAATTAATTTTAAATTAATAAATGAAACTTATATGTTTTTAATTTGATAAAATAGACTTCATTTTTGAATTTGTAATATAAAAATTATCTTAGGGTGAATTTTTGGTATTTTTCTGAAAACATTCAGTTTTTGATGAATAGTGAAAAATACTAAATTTTAATTAAAAACAAATTTTTTAATCAAAATAATTTATAGTGATAAATTATACTATTGAGTGGTTTTAAAGTATAATTAGATTATATTTTTACCCTTTAATACAATGTTGGTCATTTGACATAATTTCACATTTAAACTGAACATAAGAAAGTGTCAATCTTTTGATAGTTTTTATATGTTAAAAACACGCTTTTTGTTTTGACAACGAGAATTAATTTTAAATTAATTTATGCCACTTCTATGTTTTGAATTAAGAAAAATGGATTCTATATTTAGAATCAGGAGTTCCAAATTTTTTAAAAAGGTATCTTTTATTTTTAGACATTTTGAATAATTACTTCGGTAAATATTTTATTTACCATGGTTAAAGGGTAAATCCGGTAAATAAGGGTAAAAAAAATAATATTATAATAATATTAAATTACCCTAAAACATGTACTAACCCTATTGGTTGATAAATTCCCATCCATGTATATCTTTGGGTCTATTTTGGGACCCCATGGAGCCACTAGTAAGTGATAATGACACTTTATATTAATTAAGTTAAAGTAAATACAAAAATGACATAAGCATATATCTTTTAGAAAAACAATTTTTACATAGGGTTATATATGTTATATTTTCGACTATAAATATTCATTAGAAATATAAAAATATTTCCTACATAATGGGTTTTATTTATAATTTTTAGACATTTAATAAGTAAATTTATTTATGACACAATAATGATGCAGTATTTTCCTTATTAATGAAAGAATCAAATAATTTGTATTATAAATTTTAAAATAAATATAATTTGAAAGTTTTGATGACATAAAAAACTTTTATTGGTTAATATGACATGTTATTATTACATAAATTAATTTGTTTTAAATTAATAAAGTTGTTAAGACTTTAACAAAAATCAATTATTAAATAGTATCAAAATTGACATAAAGGAGTTTTTAAAACAAATATTATATTATTAATTGATATTCTATTCCTAAAAATATAAGGTTCAGCCAAAGGACTTATATAATGATATTTGTATCTTTAATGGACCACTTTGGGGTCTCTTGTAAGTATATAGTAAGTTTATTAACCATATAATAAAAAAATACAAAGAGACATGGTAAATGTCAAACTATTTAACTAAGAGTTAAATCTAAAAGATAAGGGTAAAATAGTGACCCAAACCTGTCTAAAACCTATTGGTTGAGTGTTTTTAGACCCATACCAACCTTATAATTTAAATAATTTTGTTTGGAGCCATTATAAACTGAATATAAATTTATTATAAAATAATATTTTATGTTTTTTCTAAAGAGCCCCTCCTCCTCCTTATAAAACAACACCACTTCTAACCAATTCTTCATACCTTCAAAGCCTCTTGTTTCAGAAAACCCATACCAAAATATCCTCTAAACTTCCCTAAATTCATCTTAAAGGCCTTCCTTTAGTCATAAATCCAACTTAAGGAGCCCTTTTGATCAAATCAAAAGGAAGATCCCGAAGAAGAGATAATAATTTCACCACCCTCTTTCAAGTTCCTTTCTTCTTCAACTTCTTATTTCATTGTTATTTCCATTATAAGACAATAAATCCAGTATATTTTATATACTGTGATGTTATTATAAATATGGTACAACCATATTCATTATTTTATCCATCCTTTTAATGACATGTCACCATACGTGCGTACGTACGGCTTACCATCTCCACATCGTGGTGTAATTGTTATTCAAAACATTATTATATGGATGGGTATGATATTGATGTGTAATTGAAGTAAATAATAAATATACCATTATAATAATTCTGTATATATGATATAACATCCAATTATATATTATTTTAATATCAAAAGAATGATATTTTCGCTCGTGCGTACGTACGGACTACCGTCTCCACGAACGCGATGAAATTCATTCCCCATCGTATCCATTCAAGTATAATTATCATTTGATGATTATAAATAATGTTTAAGGACTTGATATCATTATGTATAGTAATAAGATACAACTTATCCACAAAAAATACGGCTTATGTAACAAAACATATTAAAGAGAATGAGTAAGTTAACACCCGAAACGATGATAATACTAAGATATTATTAAAAAAGCAATGTTAAAAGATCATATATGATATCATAATTATTTATATGGTTCTTTTATAATTTAATAACAATGTTTTAACTATTATACATGAGTTTAACATGCCATTTACTAAGGAAAAGTACAATGTAAGGGTTAATTTCACAATCTCTTTATTATTTGAGGTTGTTTTTACATATGTATCTACTGGGACCTCTTTATCATCCACATCCATGTTTCTTAAAAATGTATTTCAAAAAATTCTTAATATTTACTAGACTATGGGTTAAATTCATTTATACCCTTTTTTGACTTTTTATAAAATGGTTTGAAAGGAATCTTTCTGTTGTTTTCCAAACAAGGTCCTTTTTACCCTTTTCGACAAAATTAAGGTAAGAATGTATTTTTTAACTTATACGGCAGGTGCGGCTATTTTCTACCGTTATAAAATCTTCAAAGCTTCCCTTACAATATTAAAAGAATATTTTCATAGTAAATGCTTTCTTTTACAATTATGTGACTTTTAAATGATTTCAAAAAAAAGATATATTTCTCTCAAATAAGTTTTGGATTTCATCTATGTCAAAATCCTTTGATAGATTTTAATCTTATTTGAAGTTGATTTATTATGTTACTAAAATTCCATATAGTATTGAAGGTTTTGTGATATGTTTGACTGTGGATGTGTTATTTTTATTCCATTCATGGTTTATGGAGAAATTATTGACATTTCGTATGCTTGTTTTAATACGAATGTTTCTGTTATGTTTAAACATGTTCATATAAGGAATGCATTGGACTTAATAAGTAACGGGTGGAGCCCGTTATAGCTCCTCGATGCATCGGTAGGTCTCATGAGACAAACTAGTGTCTTGGCACAAGGCCTTGACAAAATCTTATTTGTAGTCTTGGCACAAGGCCTTGACTATGTGGTTATGATAGTATGGAATTATGCATTCCATCATTATTAAAGTGGTTATTGATATTTCATGTGATTATTTGACTAGTAGAATATCCATGTGAATAAGTAAATGGAATTATTTCATTTTATTTTTTCCATATTATACAGAATTTCAAGTTTAAAAGGCTTTTATTTTAGTTATACATTGCCTTAAATGTTTATACTTATTTATGAAAGTTTCTGTTATATTGTTATCCTTACTGAGCATCTGAGCTCACCCCTTTCTGTGTTTTATTTTTCCCAGGATGTGAAGAAATATTTTATGACTGACCTGCAGGGATAGTCTAAAGGGGATATGAGTGTGGACTATGGAGACTATCTTATTTTATTTTTTCACTTTTTGATGTAATGTAACATTTATGAATGTATCTAGTGTTTCCAAGGCAACTAAACTAATCGGTCTTTAGAAACTTGATCTTTTGTGATCATCCCAATGTTATGTAATAATGTACTGACTCTGGGTAACTGGGGTCGGGGCATTACAGTTGGTATCATAGGGAGGATTAGTACAAAACTTGGAAGCTAGATTTAGATAAACTCTGATTAGAGCACACATCCTTAAGATAGACTCTGAGGATTAGTATAGAAGAACTTCCTAGAATTTTGGTATTGTAAAGATTTTGTGAGTTTTCCAAGAAATACATCCCTTTCTTGATATGAGTAGGTAGAGGTGGCTCTGGAACAGATGTACCTAGGGGTAAAACCGAAAATCACCGCTTTGAGCTAGAATCGAATGAGAATTGGTGCACGACAATGGGTCTTGCTTCACTCTTTGTTACGACACTCCCAGGGGATGTGCTTAGGATAATTCTTGTTTTCTCTACAAACCACTATGAAGGGTTTATGAATATATACCTCCTAAAAGAAATTTTTTTTGTGATTATGGATTATATCCATAAAATATTCAATTTATGTTAGGTATTTTACAAGTTTGGAATTATTCATTGCAATTCATAAACTGACCTAGTGTATGCCATTTTATAGAAATGGCGCCCAGTAGAATGAATGTGAACTCCAGTAACACGTATGATCCAAATAGTAATAAGGATCATATCTTTCACGGTATTAATCCAACATTTAGAAAGGAAATTGTCTCCCATGTATTCTCAACATATGATGAAATAGTATCATGTGTTAAAAATATAAGTAAAGAATTTTCTGAGTCCTATGGATTTTAATGGAAGAAAGAGATGAAAACGATGGAAGAGAGAAAGATGGATAAAGGGAAGAAGGAAAAGAATAATTTTCCCATATATAATAATTGTGGGAAGAAACACCCTGGAACTTGCCTTAAGGGAATGGTAGGTATGGAGAAAAAGGACACCACATATGTAATTGAAAGGGTAAGAAAAAGGATTCAAATGTACAATGCTTCATCTTCAAGGAGTTGGGACACTACGTAAACCAATGTCCAAGTCACCATAGTATGCCCCAAATGATGCTATTGGATAATAATCAAGTTATGATACTACCATAGATGAGGAGTAATGATTAGAGTTCTTATGTTGTTATTAAAGAATTATTCCATTTGAGTGTTGTATCAACTATGTACTGGTTATAATAATTATGGAGTATATAAGGATTGAACTGCAGTACTATTTCATTAAGGACTAGAGATTGTGTGGAACAAAGAAAAGTGACTCAATAGCAGGTTAAATTTTTGGAAAATATATAGTTGAGAGAAAGATAAACCATAATATGGTTATGATACTGAGGTAGTGATTTTGGAATAATACATGTTTGATATGGATAAATTATATTGGATATTCTTGACTACCTTGAAACTGATTAATTATTTTTATATTCCATCATTGTTTGAGTTTACAACATTTTTGGATAGAAGGAGTATATCCAGTATTCTATAATGAATAAGCTATCATGAATGTAATCAATATGGTTTTATGGTAATTCAGGATGTTACAGTGTTTTAAAAGAATACATGATGAAGGTGTTTACATGTTATTACGTGGAAAAAAGGATCTTCATTGTGTTTAAAATACCTATAAACTTTGGACTGTGAGTTTGGACAGAAGTATTTTGGATAAGTCTAGTTTGAGATTATTTTTGGATTTCCATAAAAAGGACAACCCGGAGGTCAGGCGGCAACCCGTCGTGTCCGGCAAGGCCGCGAGACTTGAACCCACAACCGAAGGGCGACAAGGGTGTATCACCTATCACTGACCCACGTGATGTCCTGGATTGAATAATGTAGTTTTTTTAAGGGTCTATTAGATGAACTATAAATTATTATTATTTTTTAAACCCTATAAAAATAGGATAAATAGAATATATTTTTTCTTCTATTATCTTTTAGAGTGAAAGATGATTTTGTGGTAGAAATTAGTTAAAGGATGGAACTCTACTTGTCAAGTATATATTTTTCTTATCTTATTCTATGAAGAAATTAATTCCTAAACTTTAGGTAAGGGATCTTAAAACTAAAAATGTGTTATCCTAATACATTATGTTTTGTGTAACCAATGATATTTTAAATCATCATAGATTGATGGCTTTGAGGCCCTCAATTCTACAATTGTTTGTGACTAACGACCTCAATCACTCCCTACAAATATTTACGTTGTTCCTCCAATTATGCATCTCTAATTTCCACCAATTTTCTCCTAATCAATATCATAATTTGGTGGTGACTTTTTCATTCCCCTTTTCTTATTATTAAGACTAAATTTTATTAACCCAATTTCTGATGTGGGTTTTCCCACAAAGGTATTTTCTATTTTCAACATTTTATATTCAATGAAAAATTTAAAATTGCGAGGATGAAATTTATTGAAGGAGGGAAGAATGTAACACACCAAGATTTCATAGTACATTATTTCTTCAAAGTAATTCAACAACTTTCACTACACGCAATACTAAGTTCAAGCGCACCATGACTTACCAAACTAGTCGTTCAAAAGAGGTTATGAATAGTATTAACTGAATTTTAAAATTTATATAATCCTTATAATTTTAGAATCCATATTATGAGATTCTTAGACATAATATAAGAACAAATACATTTTTTTTAGATAAAAGAAGTATTTTTCAAAAAATGTAATTTTGCTGCCTTTTAATGGAGAACACTTTTTAAATCCAATATTTGCAACTTTTATATATTAAATTTGAAAAAATAAACTTATTATTTAGAATTTTGACATAATTATTTAGTTTCAATAAATTTTTTTTGTTTTTCTAATCACTTTCATATTTGGGTGAATAGTAAAAATATATTATATTTTAACTGAAAAAAAACAGTTTTAATAAAAATAATTTGTAGTGTTAAATTATATATTTTAATGGTTTGGAAGTATAAATAGATTATATTTTTACCATTTAATCCAATTCTGGTCATTATAAGTAATTTCACTTGGAGATTCGACATAAACAAGTGTCAGTCTTTTGATAGATATTGTTTCTTAAAAATATGTCTTTTGGTTTTGATAATAGGAATTAATTTTAAATTAATAAATGTAACTTATATATTTTTAATTTGGTAAAATAGAATTTATTTTTGAATTCATAATATCAAAATTATCTTAGGGTAAATTTTTGGTATTTTTTTGAAAACATTCAGTTTTTGATGAATAGTGAAAAATACTAAATTTTAATTAAAAACAACTTTTTTAATCAAAATAATTTATAGTGATAAATTATAATATTGAGTGGTTTTAAAGTATAATTATATTATATTTTTACCATTTAATACAATGTTGGTTATTTGACCTAATTTCACATTTAAACTAAACATAAGAAAGTGTCAATCTTTTGATAGTTTTTATTTGTTAAAAACACGATTTTTGTTTTGACAACAGGAATTAACTTTAAATTAATTTTTTTCACTTCTGTGTTTTGAATTTAGAAAAATGGATTCCATATTTATAATCAATAGGTCCAAATTTTGTAAATAGTTATATTTTATTTTTAGACATTTTGAATAATTACTTCGGTAAATATTTTATTTACTATGGTTAAAGGGTAAATCCAGTAAATAATGGTAAAAAATAATATTATAATAATATTAAATTACCCTAAAACGTTTCCTAATACTATTTTTTGATACATTTCCGACCATGGTCATATTTGGGTTGATTTTGGGACCCCATGGAGCCACTTGTAAGTGATAATGACACTTTATATTAATTAAGTTAAAGTAAATACAAAAATGACATAAGCATATATCTTTTAGCGAAAAAAATTTTACATAGGGTTATATGTGTTATATTTTAGAATATAAATATTCATTATAAAGATAAAAATATTTCCTACATAATGGGATTTTATTTATAACTTTTATACATTGAATAAGTAAATTTATTTATGACACAATAATGATGCAGTATTTTCCTTATTAATGAAAGAATCAAATAATTGGTATTATAAATGTTAAAATAAATATAATTTGAAATTTTTTATGACATCCACAAATTTTATTGGTTAATATAAAATTTTAGGATTACTTAAATGAATTTTTTTAGAATTAATAATGTTTTTAATACTTTAAAAAATATTAAATAGTGTCAAAATAGACATAAAGGAGTTTTTAAAACACATATTATATTATTAATTGATATTCTATTCCTAAAAATTTAAGGTTCAGCCAAAGGACTTATATAATGATATGTGTATCATTAATGGACCACTTGGGGGTATCTTGGAAGTATGTAGTAAGTTTATTAACCATATAATATAAAAATACAAAGAGACATGGTAAATGTCAAACTATTTAACTAAGAGTTAAATCTAAAAGATAAGGGTAAAATAATGACCCAAACCTGTCTAAAACCTATTGGTTGAATGGTTTTAGACCCATCCTTACCTTATAATTTAAATAATTTTATTTGTAGCCATTATAAACCGAATATGAATTTATTATAAAATAATACTTTAATTTTTTTCTAAAGAGCCCCTCCTCCACCTTATAAAAGGACACCACTTCTAACCAATTATTCATACCTTCAAAGTGTTTTGGTTCATCCAACCCCTGAAAAATATCCTCTCAACTTCCCTCACTTCATCCTAAAGGCCTTCCTTTTGTCAGAAAGCTAACTTAAGGATCCCTTTTGATCAAATCAAAAGGAAGAACCTGAAAAAGAGGTAATAATTTCACCACCCTCTTTCAAGTTCCTTTCTTCTTCAACTTCTTCTTTCTTTGTTATTTCCATTCTAAAACAATAAATCTAGTATCTTCTATATACTTTGATTTTATTATAAATATGGTACAACCATATTTATTATTCTATCCATCCTTTGAATGAGATGTCACCATACGTGCGTACGTATGGCTTACCGTCTCCACGTCGTGGTGTAATTGTAATTCAAAACGTTATTATTTCGATGGTTATGATATTGATGTGTAATTGAATTAAATAATAAATATAACATTATAATAATTCTGAATATATGATATACCATCCAATTATATATTATTTTAATATCAAAAGAATGATATTGTCGCTCGTGATGAGATTCATTCCCCATTGTATCTATTCAAGTATAATTCTCATTTGATTATTAAAAATAATTTTTAAGGACTTTATATAATTCTGGATATGAATAAGATAAAACCTATCCACAATAAACATGTCTTATTTAACAAAACATATTAAAGAAAAAGAGTAATTTAACACCCGAAACGACGATAATACTAATATATTATTAAAAAATCAATGTTAAAAGATCATATATGATATCATAATTATATATATCGTTCTTGTATAATTTAATAACAATGTTTTAACTATTATACAAGAGGTTAACATACCATCGACTAATGAAAAGTATAGGGTAATGGTTAATTTCACAATCTCTTTATTATTCGGGGTTGTTTTTACGTAAGTATCTACTCAGACCTCTTTATCATCCACATCCATGTTTCTTAAAAATATATTTCAAAACATTATTACTATTTACTAGACTATGGTTTAAATTCATTTATACCCTTTTTTGAATTTTTATAAAATGGTTTGAAAGGAATCTTTCTGTCGTTTTCCAAACAAGGTCCTTTTTTACCTTTTCGACAAAATTAAGGTAAGAGTGTCTTTTTTAACTTATACGGTGGGTGTGGTTATTTTCCACCACTATAAAATCATCGAAGATTTCCTTACAAGATTATAAGAATATTTTAAAAGTAAATTTTTTCTTTTACAATTATGTGACTTTTAAATGATTTCAAAAAAAAGATATATTTCTCTCAAATAAGTCTTGATTTCATCTATATCAACATCCTTTGATAGATTTAAAGCTTATTTTAAGTTGATTTATTATGTTACAAAACTTCCATATAGTATTGAAGGTTTTGTGATATTTTTGACTGTGGATGTGTTATTTTTATACCATTCATGGTTTATGGAGAATGTATTGACATTTCATATGCTAGTTTTAATACTAATGCTTATGTTATGTTTAAACCTGTTCATATGAGGAATGCATTGGACTTAATAAGTGACAGGTGGAGCCCATTATAGCTCCTCGATTCATCGTTAGGTATCATGAGACAAACTAACGTCTTGGAACAAGGCCTTGAAAAAATCTTATTTGTAGTGTTGGCACAATGCCTTGACTATGTGGTTATGATAGTCTGGAATTATGAATTCCATCATTATAAAAGTGGTTATTGGTATTGCATGAGATTATTTGACTAGTAGAATATCCATGTGAATAATTAAATGGAATTATTTCATTTTATTTTTTCCATATTATACTGAAATTAAAGTTTAAAAGGATTTTGTTTTGGTTATACATTTCCTTAAATGTTTATGCTTATTTATGAAAGTTTCCTCTATATTGTTATCCTTACTGAGCATCTGAGCTCACCCCTTTCTATGTTTCATTTTTCCCAAGATGTGAAGAAATATTTTATGACTGACCTACAGGGATAGTCTGAATGGGATATGAGTGTGGACTATGGAGACTATCTTATTTTAGTTTTTCACTTTATAATGTAATGTAACATTTATGAATGTAACTAGTGTTTCCAAGGCTACTAAACTAATCGGCCTTTTGAGACTCGGTATTTTGTGATCATTACAATGTTATTTAATAATGCACTGACTCTGGGTAACTGGGGTCAGGGCGTTACATCTAGGTACACAAAAACATCTCGGTACATGGGCACAACCAGTGTACACGGGAATGGGAAGAGGGATATAGGCATGGACATGGGTAGGTTTATATTTATAGGTATATATCGTGTTCCCTATATACATGCCATATACTTCTTCTGAGGTAGTTTGGAGACCTTCATTTCTTTGGTATAAACCAGGTTCCTTTGAGTGTGATTCTTTGGTCTATCCTTATGTGGGTATAGTGTGGAATTACATCTTAAGAATAGGATTTATATCCCCTCTTTTGGTTTTTTATTTAAAAGAGTTCAGTGTGTCCCTATTTGTAACCAAGGTGGGATCCTCTATCATTCCTTATTTGTTATTGGTAGGGTTCATGGTTTTGTTGTGACCACCATGCATAGGGTGTCGATCCATTGTCTAGAAGGTTAATAAGATAGGGTTTGTGGAATACCCCAATAGTCCTTGGTGTGATCCCCTATCTACGTAATGAGAAATTCATAATTCCATTGAATAATTATTGGGAGAGACCCGATGAACATGACCTCTCAAATGATCTCCATCAATGACAGCATGTCTTGTGGAGTAGATTCTTCTGGATGATCATTTCTTTGAATCCTTAAGTAAAATAATGTGGATAGAAGTGGTTGAGACCTATTTGAGAATTGGAGTATATTATGATTATATCTGGGATTTTTATATTTTTTATGTATCATATATTGATTAATATAACTATATATTGATAAGCTAACTACTCTTAATGCTTTATGTTTGGTGATTTTGGGGTGTCCTGCAGGGTATTTTTATACTCACCCCTATATGGGCTCTACCTATACATGTCATATCTTATATAGATGACATAACATTGGACAAAGTTCTGGGAGGAATGAAAGTAGTTAGAGCATAGTTTGGGGTAGACATACCAAGGTCATACTTGGTGTTGCATCTATTAATAGTCCCCTCCTAGTTAGCAGGTTGGACTCTTTTTCACTTTTGTATGGGATTTTATTTAGCCTTTTATTTTATTTCCGTACTTTTTTTGTACTCTAATTATGTTATATAGATGTATACATTAATTTTTATCATTTTCACTTTACTTTCAGCATTGTATAGGTTGGGATACGTATGTGTGTGTAGGTACCTTCGGCTAACTCCTCCCATAAGTTTGATATGTCTACTCGGCACTAGTCCACATCCCTTAGCCTATTGAAGGTGGTCTTGGGGTGTCACACTCAGCTTATCCTTGGCCAGGATGGCCCTGGTGGTCGGGTTATGCAACTATAACATGTCTAAAAAGGATAAATACAAAAGGAGTTTTTTATAGGATAAAATATTTTATCTAAGTTAATTTTTAAAATATGATGGAGAGTTTTCCCACCACCCAAAAGTGGAACGTTTTAAAGAATAAAACTTTTTTTTTGGGATTTTTCTCAAAACACTAGTGCAAAAAAGGGGTTTTAACATCATTTTTTAACATCGGTTAAATAATGACATTATTGTAAGTGAAATTGTAAAAAAACAATTATGCCGATTATTTTTAAATAATGTGAAAAAATCCTTTTACATTATTTATCAAATAAACAGACATAGAAAATAGGAAGAAATTATAGAATATTATGGTTATTCCATGTCGATTATTGTATAATCAATGTGAAATATTTGTTATCACATCAATTATTAAAAATAACTAATATGAAAACCTTTTTTAATATTGGTTATACAATAACCGGCATGAAAGATCACTTTTTTTATTTTTCACATCAGTTATTAAATAATCAATGTCAAAATATTTTTTTAAAAAACCAAATACATGAACCCAATAGTACAACACCAACAGAAATAACCAAAAAAAGAACAAATAGAACTAGAAAAATAGAATCAAAAATATAGCTTCATAACGAAAATTTACATTGCACCTTTTTTCAAATCATCTTAACTTTACATATTCAAATTTAAACTTAAAAATATATAATAAAAATAAACTAAAACCTAATAAAACCTGTATAATATTCACATGATCCATAAAAGTGATTAATATATTTTTTAGGATAAGGTAGAGGGTCATCAAAAAGTGAAAAATTAAAATGAAATCATTTAACATGTATTCTCAATATAATTATAAGATAAATATAGTAAAGGTTCTAATAAAATAAAACCTTCTGGAATTTTGTAATAATCTCAATTGAAATTATTTCAATCATAAATATTAGAAAATAATATCCATATTCATTTACTTCTTTTTATTTATGATATTTATATTTCAAAATAACATTTTAAGTACATTCATCTAAAATATAGTAATTATAAATGTGAAGTCTCTATTTTACACACATATTTGATATTTTCGTTCTCCTTTCATATTGTCTCTCTAAAGTAATTTCATATCCTATTTGAAAATTATATGTATGAAATAAAATTATAATTCAATATAATATATAGGTTTTTAAATAATAAAAATCATTTGTTCAATACGTTGCTAAAATTTTCTCACATGTCACCATATATAGAGAATAACCAGTAAGTTGTCTTCTCTTTTAGAAAAAAAACACACAACATCCAATGGCCACTAATATACAAAAAATAAAATGTGATTAGTTATTTAATTAAGATAAATAACACTTTACAAAATATTTTTTTACCCTTCATGATAACTAAGAATCCAACACTAAATTCTATTATTTTTTATTATTTTATAAATATATATAGTTATTTATGTATCTGGAATTTTCTATTATTAGTAAAATAAATTTTTACTCAAAAAATAAATTTAATAATTTCATATCATACTGAATATAAATTTTATAATTATACATAATAAAAATTAAACATAAGTATCAGGTTTCATTAAATTAAAATAATTGAAATAAATATGATAATCGGCTTACATGGAAAAGTCTTGTATCAAATTGATTCCCAGAAAATCTCTAGTTGTATGCTCCATGATATATCTCTTTAAAATCATCAAAGTCATATCATGCCCATAAATTTTATTATCCATTGTAATCTCATTAACTTTCAATAACAAAGATAAATATGTTGATAATCTATCAAGTCTAGTATAAGTAATATCTAAAGCAATAGCGGCATGTACTTGTTCTTGTATATATAGTATGTCTTTACCTTTAAAGAATTATTGTAATATATATATATATATATATATATTAAACTATTAAAACAAATTTACCACCAATAATAAATAATGAATATAATCTATACATACCTCGGTGGTAATTTTTTTGACAAGTATAAATAGACAAAGTAAAAAATAGATGATACTTTGTCCAATTATAGTGACCACATCTGTAGGAAATAGTGCTCTTGTTGGTCTCTCAATAATATACTATATTTTAACCCTAAGTAGATCCATATCCATCTTATGATGTTGTATGGTATCTCCAATATAATATATAATCCCATATGTAACAATATGATATTAGGGATCCGCAAAAAATAACTCACAATAGATGGGAGTTGTGGGGGAGGAGGTGTGGGAGTTGGATATGCAGATGGAGGTGGGGGAGTGGGATGTGAAATCAGAGTTGGGGGAGTGGGATATACATTCTAAAACTATCTTTTCATGTCTGAAAACATTTAATGTACTGAATCTCTAATCCTATCATCCATCATCTCACCCATATCCTAAACTTTAGTTTGTAAATATTATATTTTTTCATGTCTGCAAACATTGAATGTACTGAATCTCTAATCCTCTCATCCATCATCTCACCCATCTCCTAAAATTTAGATTGTAAATATTCTATTATAAATAATCTCTATAACAACCAAACACTTTTTAGATTGATACACCCACCTCGTATCCACGTACAAAACCTGGATGTCTGGTATTTCTTAATGGAGTTGCTAAAATATCCTTCCTACCCTTAGGTATGAAGGTCCCATGTGTTCTCTGCTCCTCAAGGGATTCCTATATGAAATATATGATAAACAATTGTGAATAAAAATATATAAAGAGTTTAAATAACTTAAATAACTCCTTACAATCCTCTTAGTTATGGCTCTCAACTCTTCTGTAAGATATGTTCCCCTTTTGTTCATTCAGGCCCTCTTCCATTTTTCATATCTATCAAGTGGGGAAGGAAGGTCAACCTCTACAGAGCCTAAAGTCTCAACTCTAATTTTTTTTAAATTTTTATCCTTTTTTTCTTCTAATAGCATATACCCTCCACGAGATAAAGTATGAGGGTATACATTTTTTGGATTAGATCTACTGATGAGATCTTCTCAATTTCATTAAATTAAATATAAACAAATCATTATTATGATCATTATTATATATATATAATATTCTAAAATTTAATATTTCACTTACCAAAAATGATTTTTGTCATCTACTTTTAACAAACCACTTCCATGTATCTTTATCTAAAAAATGACATATATCAAATGGATTTTAATTTTCTATTTCCCCAAAAATGAAATCTGATGTGAGTGATGATTTAAAATCCCACCATCTCCTAGAAGCTAAAGATAAATATTCCATCTTAACTTATCTAGTGTTAGGTATAACATATGTCATCTGATAAGAAGGTAAAAAACCTATATTAGTAAAATCATGTAAAAAATAAGTAAAATAATAATAAATGGAATTACCAAAATTATCTCTTATAATAGAGATATTTTCTCTTCATTTAAACTTATCTAATCACAAAATAAACTGCTAATTTTTTCCCAATCTTGTATTACAACAAAATTATTATATTGTTTTCAATTTAGACACCAATGATTAACATTATCATCATACTCAATATATATCATCTGGTTCTGGATATGGGAAACTAATAATTTTAGTAAACATGTGCTACCATGTTTACCAATCCTTGAAGCCTTATTTCCCCATATGGAAGTAAAAGTTTCCTATGCTGAAGAATGAGGAAGCTCCTCATTAGATTTTTATGATCCCCCCCCATACATAAGATCAAGGTGACTCAGTTGTTTTATTTGACATTATCCTATAAACCAAATTAAAAATTAGTACAAAAATATAAAAATACAACTGTTACATATAAAATTTTAAAAAAAAAATTAAAAAATGATCCAGCAAAAACTATATGAAACTAAACACATTTTCATTCTTATTTGGTATAATAGTTATCTAAAATTATATAAAATGACAACATTAATGAGAGATGAAATTATATAAATAGAGGGGAAAATAAATACAAGATTATACAAATCCAACTATTATACATAAATTTGAATAAAAATTTTAAATAATATAAACAAATAAACAATACAAAAAAACAAACTTTATCATATTAGTTAGATTAGTTAATAATAATATTGAAAATAATGCTACCAAATTTATGAAACATAAAATGATATATATAGTAGAAAAAAATATTGTTTAAAAAAAATAAAATCAAACAATTATATATAAAGTTCAATAATTGAAAAATGATACAAAAAAAACTAAAATAATCTAAATAAATAATTTATAATATTTTTTAAAAATATTTGTTTAGAGTAAAATAAATTAAAACTAATACATCTAACATTTAACAAAATTTAAAAAGTTAATCAAGAAATAAATATATGTTACCTGCAATGTTAGAATATCACTAAAGGATTGTTTTCCCATATTCCTTCCTCATGATTATTCCATATAGTACAAACCTTGTATATGAATTGGTTATAAATATTCTCTAATAATATTTCCTTGAAAGTAAGGATCTCACATCAATCATTATCTCCATAAAGTTTTTCATCACCAAAATATTAGTTTTTTTTTCAAAATGACAGACCATTTCACATTTGATGGATCAAGAATATAAAAAAATGCATGTGTTTCCATGATAAAAGGATATGTTGTCTATATATTTAGGTTTACTAGTGCCATATCGAATTCATTATATTTGACACTACAGTGGCCGATAACCTATTTGCAGTTAAATATTGGAACTCAAAATTTAAAATAACCAACCTCTCATATTTCTTCAATAACTCTATAATATGCACTTGATGCGAAGATTGGGTTTTTGTCTATTTCACTCAAAAAATCATTTCTTATATGAACACCAATACAATAATATTATGAACTACACTTATCTTGTCCTGATATTTGGTATAAATGTATGCCTATTTATGTCATACTCAGATAATGTTATCAAATTTAAAATTGGGTTTATTACTAACCATATAAATGTTTTTTATTCAACTAATCTACTATGTTAGATCTTATTAAACCACAAAAGAAAAAAAATTATGTTATTCTCATTCAATATTCATATATATTAATTATTTTGATAATGTTGTTTAAAAACATTAATATGCAATGTGATATATGGTTGATCATCATCTATGTTATTCAAGATGTATAAATGTTTCTACTTTATTTATTCACCAATTAATGATTTTAATTTGAAGACACAAGATCCCATTTCTCCCAAAACTAACTTGTTTAGGGAAAGATTTAGGAAAACAGATGTGCTCCACTATAGATAAGTAGTTTTTATAGAACTATAAATCTCCTTAGAAATATAATTCTTAACAATAGAGGCTTATGGTCAACATGGATTCTTAAAATATACCTTCAATATCTTCATATAACTTTCAAAAGGATACATCTAATGTAGATATAAACAACCCCAAATTTGTATTTCTCATAGAAAATAAACTAAAAAATGCACCATGATATCAAAAAAATATGGTTGAAAGTATATTTCCAATTGAAAATTTATATAAGCTACATAATTCTAAAAATTATTCAACAAATTTAGATAAATCACTTTATTACAAATTAAATTGAAAAAATAAAACTCCTTCATGATAGTCATTTTGAAATGGATGGGTCGTATTTCATGAAATTAAACAGGTTGGATCTATTTCATCATGACATGATAATAATGATATTTCATTATTGTTAACTTTAAATCATTCAATGAAATAAAAAAATACATTTAAAGAATAACCCTACAACACTCTGATACCATGGAATCACTAGAAAAAACAAATTTTCTCCCCCTTGGATAATGTGTAACAATTCATAGGAAGGTATTTTTTTCTTCCATTAGGAGTGGGTGCTCACTCCAAATATATTCTCATTTATAGTAATTCCAATATTGTATTCAACCCTTACTTAGTTTTTACTTTAATATCTACCAATGTTCAAATAAAACTATCATATATATTCTTCTCAAAATGCATGACGTTAATGTTATGTTTAACCTCATGATATTTTAGTATGGAAGCTCAAAAAATATTAATCATTTATTCCATATTTTTTTTCATTACCATATTTTTTTTCTTTCCAAATGTGACATCAATGTTTTCACCCTCTGAAAATAATGATTAGTTGAAAAAGGTTTTAGAAAAATATCAAATTTCTGTGAGCTATTGAATTCCTTTTTTAATATTTGATAAGTGTGATCCATGGAAAAAAACCCATTTGATATCCCATGTATAATATTTTCTCCCATGTTTCAATTAATAATATGATGTCCCTTATTCATAAATTAGACAATATTTATGCCCTTAACACTACATCTAGACAAATTTCCATATGTTAGAAATACATTTATAATGAACACAATTGTTATATATAATTCAAAATATTACATTTTATAAGAATAATAAACATTGATACATTACTCCCATAAAATTTTAAATCATCAATTAATTGTTATATTAAATCATAAATATTATTTCCAAGATGTTTTGGTCGAGAAATCATTAAAATCAACAAGATATATTTCTAATTCATAGAAAATCTAGGAGATAAGTTATAAATTACCAATAAAATAGGCCATTAACTATGTTTTCTAATAAGGCTCCAATATGGATTCATTCCATTGATGCACAGTCCAAGTCTAATATTTCTAACTTCATTTCTAAAGGTAGGAAACTATTGATCAATTTTCTTACATTGTGGACAATCCACCAGATGATGTAATTTAATATCAGATATTCACTAATCTTTATGTCATCTTAATCTTTTTACATCAATTTAATTTGAAAATAAACATTTTAAATGAGGGATTATAGGAAGATATCAAATTGACTTAGCAGGAGTCTTGGTAACTGCTAGATAAACTCATGAATTATCTTTTAACTTATACTATGAAATCCCATATTTAGGACACTTTGAAATAACTTTGTATTCCTTATTATATATAATAGTAATTTTGAAAGGAATGTGTCTTATTATACTCTAAACCCATCATACATAATATTTTCTATACATTATAATTTTAATCTAGATGATTGTTGTATTTAGTAAGTATGTATTAAAATATCTATAGAAAATATGTAAAACTCTTGTCACTCCATCCATTTTTTGGCTTCAATTTAACCAATCTTAACATCACTGATAAAACTATAAATTTCATAAAAATTTGATACAATGGTTTTTCAGAATTGATATGTAGGTGATCAATCATTGATGCTTTCTTAGTTTCCACTACTTTAATATCATGAATCATTTCTTCAATTTCATTTGACTTATCATCTTGAAAATTTTCATCATCAATAAATTTTTAATTTTTCACAATTTCACCATGCCAAATCCAAGGACTGTAACTCTGATTAAAACCAAGTCAAATTAAATTATCTTTTATTTCTATACTTTAAATTTTTTTCATACTTAATCATTTCAATCATGAACATAAAAATAGGTCATTTTTTTGAACATTTTGTTTTGAAAATTTAAAAAAATCATCAAACCCTTCCTCATATTCATCACTTTTTTTCCTTTTATTAATTTAAATACAACTCATTATCACCTATTAAAAATTTCAAGTAATGAATATAAGTTACTTTATATTAAAAGTAAATTTTAAATATACTTTTATAAATAATAATATAAAAAATCCTAAAACATTCAAAAAAACGAAAAAAAATAAATTTATTAAGAAAAAAACAAAAAAAACAAAATGGTATAAAAGTACAAATCTTATCATGGACTTTAAAAGGTTAATCACTAATAAAACATAATTTTTCATTATTTTTATTAAGTATTTTTGTAATTATATATATAATGATTTCATAATATATATTTAGATATCATAATATAAATTTCCAAATGATTTTTAATTATCAAGAACTTTTTTATAGTTTTAACATACTCAATGGGTATCTATACACATGTTTTCAGAATCAAAATAGATTAATTTATGAATAATTTTATCTATATTCTAGATAATATATGAAAATATAAAATAGGATAATGATAGTTTCATTCACTAAATTAAATAGTTTTACAATGTTTTATAGAGAAACATTCTACCATATAACAAATAATGTTGCATCCCCAACCCAAACAGCCACCCGAACACTGCTAACGGGCTGGGTGCCACTGGCCTTATCTCACCTCCCCAAATTCCAAAGGCTTCCAACTAATAGTGGAGGTGTAAAAAGGTATATTCAGGATGATATACCCTCATGGAATAGATAATATACCGGTCCAAGCATAATAAGGTAACATACCGTGGGAATAAATGAATCGGTAGACTCAAACCAAACCCAGAGAGCAAAAACACATCCAATTTGAATAAAAAATGGAAGTGATAAATAAAAAAAAGTAGCAACGGGAAGTAAACAGAACAACATTCCAAAGCCCACTTATAAACACTACTAAAATAAACAAGGCATGCATCCATAGCAGGTCATACATGTCAGTATAGAAAGGGAGACCATGGCTAACCACTGTAGCTACATAAAAAAAATAATCATGCTAAATAGAAGGAAAACTAAACAAAAACTTCATCTAGGAATGACCTCAAGGTCCATGCCAATCTCCATGACAAAAGGTACTATGATCCGTCTCCTGAAGCTGATCTATTACTTGTATGTAAATCCATAAAGTCTACATGTGTCCCGAAGGGCCCGTGTAGGGTGTGAGATGAATCTTAGTAGGATACCACTCAATGGTGTGTACATAGTATATATGTTTAATTATGCATGAACCTCTAAGAAAAGTAAAAAATATGATGCAATAATAAACATAATCTCTATTGGTGCTTAGCAGCCACTAGGGAGTGTCACCTGCTTCGTACAATGCTAGAATCTCCAAAGAAAAGAGAGTCCTTATCCCATGGACCAAGGTACCCCTGTAGTCACAAAGTCCTATTGAACCCTAAAGTTCCACATCAACTATATAGCCTAGAACCACGTGCCTCCTGACACCTCATTTCTCTAAGTACCAATGTCCCTAAGGCACGCAAAAACAAAAGTATCCCGGTCTCTCAGACCCCTACTTGAAAGCTCACGTCAACCCATGGCATGACAACTAGAGTAATAACGATGTTTTTCCTCAAATAAATATCCAGGCCCATGGCCACAATCAGGGAAAACCTCAGCTCCCAACCCGATAGCATCATCTCCATCAACTGAAGGCTCCTTACCTTCCACATGGCTTTCTACAGAAAGAACCCCCAAACCATAAATACCTAATCTGAAACTATCAGTGGCCTCTACCCACATGAGTGGTCAAAATCACCTCATCATGGAGTCAACCTATGTGCACACGACTCAATTCGTCACTTTGGCCATCATGGGTGAGAATAAATCACCAAATAAGAACCTAATCTACATCATTTTTGGAACCTTATGCCCCTATGACCATATTGCTCAGACCTGATGGACATACCATCCAAGTATATCAGGCCATTCCCAACCTAACATTCACACTACCTCAATCTGAAATCTACGACACCCAATCATGTGGTCAAAACCACTGAAGAAAATTTTGGCCAAGCCCAACCAGTGATCAACATCCCTCAATCCTGATGGTCATGCCTTCTCAATCTCATCTTGGGCCACGCCTGTTACAACCCCTTGGGTCCCATCTCATTCAATTCAAGAAATTTCAAATATACAATTTAAATAACATAATTTAAAAATTAAATTCACTTTTGAGAACTGAATATCATATCTCAAAAATCATCATAATTTAACATGGAGGTATTGAATGCCTCTAAAAAATATTAATCAAGCTTTAAAAAAATAAACATAGTAGTTTAAATCAACACAATTCATTTAAAACCATTTTGGAACCCCTGGCCAAAATATCCCAATGAGAAAAAGCCACTCACCCAGCCTCGCTCAAGACTAATAGGTATGGGGCATACCTATGGCACTCCATATTGTCTAATAGTCAGTTTAATATGCTATAGTGGGGTCTCTCTCAAAACACGTCGTTGCGCTAAAAATATGCAACCCCGTAATATCCGTGAAAACTCAAAACAAGATATTCACCACCTACCTTAGACTCGTAGATGTAGGAATGTCCAATATCGAGGTCAAATTCAAACACAATTGACATAGATCTAAGTTTCTGTCTTAAACCCTGAAATTGTCTTAGACGGAAACAGTGGTCCATAAGACAAAAAAACAGACGAATGGAAGGGTGTGTTGGGTTATCCTTATTTAGGTGATCCTACAGCTTCTAAAAGATCGAAGAACAGATCACCGAGGAGGAAGATGGATCTAATCTAGTGGAAGAGAGGAGGAGGAGGGTTCCTCCTATGCAGCATGTGACCAAGAAGGATAAATAGGGAGAGTGGATAAATAAGAAATAAAAAAGAAAAATTAAAAGAAAATATCATGTACATGTCACATGGTTTACCTACACAGTTTTTCGAACCATGTAGAAACTATGTGGAAGCCACTACCTAAGGACCCAGGCTCACACAGCCAGCCCGCACAATTTTCTAAACCATGTGGAAAACATCTGCATTTTTTCAAACACATATACATGGTCGTGATCCCTGACTCACACGGTTTCCCTAAACTGTGCGCCTACAACTACTTTTCAAAAACCAGGTGTTCATGCCTCTGATGCTTCTGAAAACCTTCCGAACACTCAAGGCACTCTCATATCCTCTAAACCAACCCAAAAGCATCATTTAGGTCCAACAGAACTCTCATAATTGAGTTCTGATCAACAAACCAAAAGTTAGCATCACCACTAGTTGAAAAATTAAAATCGGGAGGGGTTTTTTACCCGACTCAAAAACTCGGGTCATTATAATCTCTCCACCTTAACATAGATCGTCACTGAGCTATCAAAAAAACCTATATATGGTACCGAACATACCCATCACATCCCAGAAACCCAGAATACCTCAGTCTCAAGGGTATAGGTCAACTTCCTCAAGCAAGTCTCCCCACCTTAGGAATTACCTAACCCAGAAAATCATGACCCAAAGATCAAATCACACAAAGGTCCATCAACCTGTTTCCAGAGCCATGGTCCTCCCGTGATGCATCGTTACCCCTACACCTCATCAGGTTCTTCTGTATCGCTCCCGACACCCAAATATATATCTCACACTGCATCGGTTCCCACCTCGAGCCTATGGAACCCATGGCACAATGAGGTCCCACATCCCATGGATGCTCAAAAGAAACCCGATGCCTCTCACCTCAATCAAAAACCCGCATCCCTCATGCCCCTATTCCCAAGGAACCTCAAGTAACCTACATCCCTCAGATGCCCCGATGCCTAAGAACCTCAAAAAACACATCCAACGATGCTCCTAATGCCAAGAACCTCATATATATATATATATATATATAATCACGCACCCACAATGGTTCCAACCTACTAACCAGCATCTTGTTAGTCCATATATATTGTGCACCTCATGCACTCAAAATGGACATGCCTCAATAAGACATGAAAAAATAGACATTCCTCAACAGGCCATTCCAAAAAAATCAAAAGTAAATCATGTCCATGCCAGCAGCATACCTCTATCCATCATTGGCTCTCCATCCTGCTTAGCCCCAGGCAGCTCCACAACGTGCACCTAGCATGTCACATAGCTGCCTGAAGCCTGGACTCTCAATGGTGTTTCACCAGTAACTGGCCATTGACTCTAAGGTTGGGTCCCACTATCTCTTCCACGTCCTTCGCGTGTAGCTGAACCTCAGTTACCCTCGCCTGGTACCAGTCCTGAACTGATCTCTAAATCCTTCACCTGCCTCGGTCCCTGTCTTCCAACTGCCTGATAAGGCTTACAACAGAACCTCTCAAGATGACTGACCTTCTCACATGCTCGACACTCATTTGGAGGCCATTCATACTTAGTCCAAACATGAGTTGGTTGTCCACACTAAAATCAAACCAGTGTTGGGATACCACGAGGTGGTCCAGCTGGGTCCTTGGCCTGACCGCCCTACTAGAACTCATCTCAACCTCATTTCCTACCATCTAAACCATCACGTGAAGCTGCCGCTCAACTCAAATAAGACCTATATGTTAGGTTACCCTCAACTATGAGTGCTTGATTCACCACCTCTGAGAATGAGTCTAGACTAAATATGTTTACCTTCACCCATATGTAATTCTATAATCCATCTTCAAAGAACCTCACCCTCGAGGTGTCATCGCTTACCATACATGGTGAAAATCGAGATAGCTCGGTGAAAGTAGTTTCATAGTCCATGATGGGAATTTCAACCTACAGAATGCTCAAGAACTCTTGAGATCTCTCCACCCTCAGTGTCTTGGAAAAAATGTTCTCGAAGAACTTGTCCTCGAAGTCCTTCTTGGCTAGTCCCTCATGTCTGCGAGCCTAAACCTGCATATCCCACAAGTATTTAGCTGGCCCTCTAAGCATATAGGTCTCCATCTTGACCCTCTACCCTAGAGGTTTCTATATCTACTCAAATACTATCTGTATGCTCTCTATTCAGTTCTCATCCACCTGTGGACCACCCTCACCCTAGAAAAGTGGTGGGTGCTGTGACTAGAACTTTTTCATAAGATAGTCCATTGATGGATCTGATCCCTGATCACCTCTATCAATCCCCTACAAATCACGTACCAGGCTTGGTCGGAGCTACTCATCGAGCCATGGCCTGAATACTATCAAACCCAACATATGTCCTGCCTGCACTAGATTATGAACCTGATCTTGTCTCTAAGCCTATACATATAGCTCATGCTCTACCTACCCCTTAGGATTTTGAACCTGATCGTGCTCATGTGGCATTGTACTTTTACCCACCTGATGCTCCATCGATTCATCTTGGAGGAACCCACTAGATACCATAAAATGGTCAAACTGACCATATATATATAAAACAATATATTCAATGCAAATAGGGAAAGCAGTAAAGAGGCGGCGTATAACAACTACCCTCAATCTCCCCTATCGCAACCATGCCCCATGGAATCCTAGCCTTGCAGCCTCCTTACCTGCCCTTAACAAAGATAAGTATCACAATATCCATGGGCCATGCCCATCCTGACAACCACGTTTCCACAAACTGATAACCTAGTCACCCAACCCTAGTGATTAAAATCACCTTAGCCATAATACATGCCTTCTCTTATAAGATCTAGACCCAATTTCCATGCCACATGCAATTTTACATAAACTCAAAGCATGGAATATTACATTTAACATTTCAAAATCATTTAAAGCATGGAATTTCAATTTTCCTCATGGAATTTGATATTATTCACATGGTATTATCAATTCACAAGGCATACATGCATATATGAAATTGAAATACCCTAAAAATATGCCTATAAAAAAAAACAACCACGCCTTTCCTTATCGGGCCAAGGACTAATTCTCCCTTACCGCACCAAGTCAAGGGTCGCATATCACAACCAAAAATCATCACAAACCAAGTTATCCACTATGGTGGAAATCATATAAACTATAATCTGAGCAAGAGAAAAACAGCACAACCCACCCAAGGTAACTCAATCCGCCCCTCGTACATGAGGTTTCATGAACCCAAGCACGATTTCAAAATCTAGTTCTGACAACAACTTATCTCTAATCTACTATAATCTAAATAGAAATACAAAGAAAATAGGTAAAATAATCACATGTGATACCACTTGTAGCATCCTTGACCTGAATATCCACCCGAACAGTGCTAACGAGCTAGGTGTCACTAGCCTTAGGTGCACCTCCCCTAACACCAAAGGCTTCCGACTAGAAGAGAGGGTGTAAACAGGTATAGTGGAGAGGCTATACCCTTAGGGAATAGATAATATATTGTTCCAATCATAATAAGGTAACATACAACAGGAATAAATGACTCAGTATACTCGAACTAAACCCGCAGAGCATAAACACATCCAATATCAATAAACAATGGAAGCGATAAATAAATAAAAGCAGTAGTGTGAAGTAAATCGAACAGTATTCCAAACCCCACTTGTAAACACTACTAAAAAAACAAGACATTCATCCATAGTAGGTCATACATGTCAATATACCAAGGGTTACCATGACTAAAAACTGTAGCTACATACAAAAAATAATCATGCTAAATATAAGGAAAACTAAATAAAAACTCAAGTTAGGCATGACCTCAAGGTTCATGCTAATCTTCGGGCCAAAAGGTACTATGATCCAGCTCATGAATCTGATTATTTACCTATAACTAAATCCATAAAGTTTGCATGCATCCTAAATGGCTCATATAGGTTGTGAGATGAATCTCAGTAGGATACCACCTAATGGTGCGTACCTAGTATATGTGTTTAAAGAGACACAAACCTCTAAGAAAAGTAAATTGTACAATGTGATAATAAATACAATTTCCACTAGTATTTAGTAGCCACCAGGGAGTATCACCTACTTCAGCCAATGATGGAATATCTAAAGCAAAGAGGGTCTTTGGCTAATGGACCAAGGTAACCCTATAGTCACAAAGTCCTGGTGAAACCTCAGGTTACACCTCAATCATATATCTCAACACCACGTTCCTCCAGATATCTTGTGTCTCAAAGTACCAACATCTCGAAGGCACTCCCAAACAAAAGTATCTCAGTCTCTCGGACCCCTGGCTGAAAGCTCACAACAACCCATGGCATGACAACCAGAGAAATGATGATATCTTTCCGCAAATAAATATCAAGTCCCATAGCCTCAATAACAGCAAGCCACAGCTCCCAACTCGATAGCCTCATCGCCATCAACCGAAGGCTCCTCACCTTCCACGTATATTTCTATGGTAAGAACCCCCAAACCATAAATACTTAAGTTGCAACTATCAGGGGACTCTACCCACATGAGTGGCCAAAACAACCATATCATAAATTCAACCTATGTTCACATGAATCAATTCGGAACTTTGGCCATCACGGGTGAGTATCAGTCACCAAATAAGAACCTAAGACACACCATCTCTGCCACCTCGTGCCCCTATGACCATGTCACTCAAATCTGATGGTCATTCCATCCAAGTATCTGGAGTCATACCCAACTTGGCAGTCACACTTCCTCAATCCAACATCCACAACACCCAATCATGTGGTCAAAACCACTAAATAAAATCTAGGCCAATCCCAACCAGTGATCAACATCCCTCAATCACGATGGTTATGCCATCCTAATCTCATATTAGGTCATACCCATTACAACCCCTTGGGTCTCATCTCATACAATTCATTCAATTGAAAATATAAAATTTAAATAGCACAATTTAAACAATAAATTCAATTTAGATGATTGAACTTTATATCTCAACAATCGTCATAATTTAACATGGAGGTCTTGAATGCCTCTAACAATATTAATTAGGCTTTAACAAATTAAACATAGCAGTTTAAATCAACACAATTCATTTAAAACCATTTCAGCACCCCGGCCAAAATATCTCAACGAGAAACGACCTCTCACCTAGACTATCTCAAGCGTAACATGTATAGGGAATTCCCAAGACACCCCCCATGGTCTAATAGTTAGCTTAATATTCTATAACAGAATCTCCTCAAAACCTGCCATTGTGCTAAAAATATGTAACCCCCTAATGCCCGTGAAAAATCAAAACAATATATGCACCACCTACATTAGAATCATAGATGTAAGCACGTTTGATATCAGAGTCTAATTCAAAGATGATTGATATAGATCTTAGTTTCCATCTTAAACCCTAAAATTGGCTCAGAGGAAAAAAGTGGTCCGTAAGACGAAACCAAGATGAAGGGAAGGGTGCGCAGGGTTATCCTTACCAAGGCAATCTTGTAGCTTCTGGAGGATCGAAGAACGAATCACCTAGGAGGAAGATGTATTGAATATAGTAGAAGAGAGGATGAGGAGGGTTCCTCCTTTGTATCACATGATCAAGAAAGATAAAGAGGGAGAGGGGATAAATAAGAAAGAAAAATAAATAAAGAGAATAATTAAAATAAAATATCACGTACAGGCCACACGATTTCATTGCATGGTTTTCCAAACCGTGAAAAAACCATACAAAAGCCATTTCCTAAGGACACAGGATCACATGGCCACCCCGCACGGTTTTCCAAAACATGAAAAAACATTTCACAATTATGTAGACACATCTATTCACCCTGACTCATACAGTTTCCCTAAATTGTGCGCCTATAATTGCTTCCCAAAAAATAGGCCTTTGGGCCTTCGACGCTTCTGAAACCCTTCGGAACACTCAACGAACTCTCCTAGACTCCAAAAAAACCAAAAAATACCATTTACAGCCAACGAAACTTTCAAAATTTAGTTCTTATCAATTAAACAAAAATTAGCATCACCACTAGTTGAAAAATTCAAATCATGAAGAGTTTTCGACCTGACTCAAAAACCCGAGTTGTTACAAATAAAAGGCCAATTATAGTGTAATTCATATTATTTTATTTGAATATAACAAACATAAGGCCAATATTTCATAATGTTCCATATAATAATATTTCATAGTGACAGTTTCATGCATAATATTTTTCTTCACATTATAATGTTTCATAGAAAAACATTATACCATATAACATTTGACACATCATGAAATAGACTTAAATCATGGGAAAATTATAAGTCAATGACACCCTAACAGTCGAGAAAAATCCAAAATAATAACAAAATTACTTGGAATAAAAAAAATAGAAGATAGGTAACAGTCGAAGATGATGGTGGAAGAAAATCATGGCGATGAATGTAATAAGAGGATGATGATGTTGATGGTGATAGAGATAGTGATAAAAAGAAAGGTCGGTGATGAGAATGGTGATGGTGAGGAAGAATAAGATATATTGGGGATAGAGGTTTCAAATAGAGATTAGGGTTTTTATTGGGGGAGAAATCAAGAGAGACTGACTAAAATTAAGCATTAGTTTTGATTGATTATTATTTTCAAAAGGTTTTTTACATCATTTATAGAATAATTTGTGTGTAAAAGTTGTCACAATAATGTTATAAATCCATTAATAATAAACAACATAAAAAATTATTGTATTAAAAAAAATTATACTAGTGAAACACATAAAATTCCATGTAAGATATGGTTTTTAATATTTTATTAGTCAAATATTCCCACTATATGAAATAAATTTTATTTCCTAACATAGAACACTTTGTGTGTATTAGAATGATATTTTGGATAAAATATAGTTTTTAAGAGGCTATTAAGAGTATTTTTGGACTTATAAAAGTTAAAAGTATAAAAATAAGGGATTAAACTATTTATATTTAATGTGAAAGTCACGTTATATCATAAAAGAGTTTAGGGTTTATTGGAAAAGAAATATATTAATGCAAAGAGTTTCATTTTTTTACCAAAACGAACTAAAAGGAAAATTTGTAATAAAAATGTTCCATAATGATGGTGTTAAACTTAGAAAGAGTTTTAAGTAGACAAAATAAGTTACTAACATCACAATATTGGATTTTATGAAGTAAATATATTTGAATACTGTATTTAAAGAGTTGAACATTAGGAATATGATTCCTAAGTCTCACCATTATTCAAACTAAATTTTCCATAGATGATATCCATTAAAGGAGTTTAGTGGGATGATTTTATAATATGGTCACATGGTGATAAGACAAGAATAACAAAGATATATAATTATTTTAAAAAAACTCTAAAATTACAACAAACATAAGGCCTCTCTTGTGGTCTATCATATAAGATATGATTAAACTAATGCATATTTATAGTTTTTTCAACATTAATAAAGGATTTTAAGAATATAAAACATATCATGTTGTACAAAGACGGTCTCCAATTTATCATTTCTCATATTGGATTTATATATTCATGAATTGAAATGATAATTGACCCCTCTAAAAGTATGACTTTGATTTATCTCTAACTGATGTTCTTTATAGAGTATTATAGGTTATGATAAAATGTTGAGGTTAATGTGAATTGGATTTCATATAGAGATATTAAATATTATCATCATACATTAAAGGAGTTTTGTGTGTTGGATGGCCTACCAAGTATACTACATAGAGTGTTATATACTATGTATTTGGTATGTTATGGGTACTTGTTTCATATTGAATCCCTATACCTAAGGCTAGAAAGAGACCTAGAATGATAACCTTCATAATTTGGTAAATTTCTTATATCAACCGTGTGGATTTGTTAATTAAGGGGTGGTTGAGTATGTTAGTGATCATGTCATCAGTTGAGGCTTAACCAAATAGTATTTTTTTGCTTGTATAATGAGTATAAAATATGGTCCATTGATTGAGATAGACTAAGGAAGTGTCTTTCCATACATATATATGGTATATGTGATGATGTTATTTATTTTGATGAGGGTAATGTGTTGTTGTCATCCACTTGGGTGAATAACATGAGATTTTTTCATCTATCTTACCAGTCTATACTCAGAGAATCAAGAACCTATAAGTAGGATATATGAAATTGACATGCTCTTTTCTCCATGGTCACTCAAAGACTTATAAAAAGGATTATATGATTATGAATAATTTTATATGATATTATAGTCCCCTAGGTTGATTGACCACTAAGAGGGGGCTGAATCAGTGGCTGTTTTCTAAAAATTATTTCTCTTTTTAATTCAACCACTTGAACCTATTATATTTCTCAATATACTCAATGTAATCTCTCCTATTAAATACCATAAATTATTGTTAATTACACCTTTAGTTTCTTCATGTGATTTTTAATAACTACAGCCTCATTTAACTCATCAAAACACTTGGGTTACTTGTTTCTTCACACAGATTATTTTTAAAATGTATCTACTTAATTTTCTCACGTAAACATGTATACATGAATTGAACTTGGAAGTTAATCCATAGTATTTACTTCTTATTCACGGTATTACATTTACAAAACCCATATAATTCTCATGGATTTCATAGTAGAATAAACATCTCATAATAAATTGTGAATGGGTGGCTGATTCATTTATTATTCTCATTTTATTTATATACATGAAAGGAAAATATAACTCTATGGTATTTCGATATCACTCATGCGTAAATAATGATTCATTATTAGAGAATATGGGCTTGAATTCCTATAAAATTCAAGGAATTATGTATTCATGACCATCGCATACATGAATTTCTAACATAGAATCAACTTCGATCGTGGCTTCAAGTATAGAATGATCAAAGGAAGTGGATAAATCAATGGAATGAAAAATATCTATGCATAGAACTATCATAATTTGATTATTTTTTACACAGGAGATCCATTATGAGTATCAATTCATGAAATATCAATTAACTCATTACTCATAGATTCAATTCTTTTCATACTCATGGTTGATTCTCTATTCATAGAAGATACTCATGGATGATTCATCTCGTACACTTGGTCGATGATATATTTATGGAATATCCATGTTTTTTCCTCATAACACATTTAAAAACTATGATTCTCATATAATTAGTAGCTTAAATATTTATATAAGATCCATTCACATGGAATAGCCATTTTAATGGAAGATATTATGTTCATAGTCAAGGAGACTGTATTGAAGATCTATGAAAACTTCATGGAAGATCCCTGTAAAGATTATCTCATGGACAATTAGAAGATGTGCATATAGATTATCGATGTAGATATTGTGGTCACTTGTACAATAGGTGTTCATATGATTGATTCACTAAATGTTCATTGTGTATGATCTAACATCCCTTCACTAGGATTTATCAAAGAGCAAGATGATGATTGATTATATGTGGTGTGCAAACATTTTTTCTGACTTCTTAACTAATAGAGTAAATGTATCCCATGTTTAAAGTATCATATATAAGAGATTAATTCTAATTTATGATCATTTATAAACTAATTCATTCCCTTAGAGTCTCAGTTGAGAGTATTCAGGTTTGCTTCGGGATTCTGTTATCTCCGCTGCCTCACATGGAATAGATATCTCTCCTGTGTGTCACTATTTGCATGATATGTCTACCCATTTAGGAATTATTACTCTTCAATTCACCCCTTCCACCTTAGTAAATCCATGGTAGGTTGGATCTCATGTGTAGATATCATCTCGAACACATGTGGTTGATATGGCCCCTGGTCTTGCTAGTGGCTAGCCAATTTTTTACAAAAATTTGATAAAAACTGTTAATAAATTCTTCAACATATATTTTCATGACATATTAATTATATTTTATCCATCATGAAAAAAATATTAATATTTTTCATGGAATTTTCACCAATAATCTCCTCATACAGTAAGGGGATATTACATGGGATTTATGGCCTTATTCTTAAAATTTTCTTAATAAATAATATTCATGAAGTAGGAAATGTTCTGTATTCAAAAACCATTAGCATGTGTATGTCTTAAGAATTAAGAATAGTTCATAAATTATCGCATATTAAATGATAATTGATCAATTTTGGCATCCAATTACATTTTTTTAATTCATAACAATCCTCTAAGAATCATCACCTCATCTCCAGTCACCAAACACAAATTGACTCATTAACAATAAATGAAATACTTATTTGGGCTCAAAAATATCACCGTTTGTATTTTTTATCAAATATATTCACATAATTAAATTAAATATGTGTAAAAAAAACCTTTATCCCACTTATTGAAAATCAAATACAAATGATAATATAGAGGCTATCTAAATTTTATTATTTTCACATAAAAACCTTCTCATATTGTTCAGTATCTTTGATTGAATGGTTTTTAAGAGAGGAATTATATAACATGTTTTCTTATCAAAGATCCTTTAATTATTATACTATGAGTCTATATAGACAAACTCAATTCATAAATCAAGATATAAATAATAAAGGATGTCTATGTTGTCCATAAACACTCACATATGTTATATCTTTCTTAAAAACTCAACATAGGGGTTGTTCATAAGAGATTTATAAAAAACATAATCTTGCACACACTTTAATAAAAATGTAAAAATAATTAAAGTAAAGATCATAAACTCATCCTTTATTTAATATTTTTATAAACCATTAATCCACCTTAATTATTAGAATTTATAGAATTAAAATAGGGATAGAATGTGTGACTGGAATACCTTAATTCCAAATTTCAATATATGTCCAAATTTTATGTTTACATGAAATAATACCTTTGTGGTAATATCTTCATAACATAAGTTCCCCCTCAAGGGATGCACTGATCTCTTTATCACAATGATAGTTGTGACACATCATAAAGATTCATCTTCTTTACTTCCCAGAACTTATAGCCTCAAACTTCTCTATCACGAACCAGGTCGGGTCACCATCCGACCCGGCGCCCGACCCGGTCCGCGGCAAGGCCCGAAGGGCGTTACCGATCCCCACGGGCTGGCACAAGTGCCCGGGTATCATGTTTAACAAGTGGGAACGGTTTTACCCGAAATACAAGACAGAAAAACCAACTAACAAGATAGATAAACTGAAATTAGAAATAGACAACGAAACGTGCCTTATACTATGAACAAGTTTAAGGTCTACAACTCGAAACAATAACTAAAAATAAAAGACGACAGCGGAAACTAAAACTCATACTCAAACTCCCAGCAGAAGTGAGACCACATCAACACCATTCTGCATGAGAAGACCAACTGCAACCTGAACCACCATCACTGAGCACGAAGTCGCAACCTGGAATACAGAAGAAACGGAATCTACATACACCCAAGGGTGTATGCAGGGTGTGAGCTAAAAGCCCAGTAGGATGCCACCGAGAAATGGTTCCATGCCACAACATCAAAAGACAATTTAAAGTGCTTATTCAAAATTATACTTTAAAAAATGCTTTTAAAGAAAACATTTACAAGCTAAATGCTAAAGAAAAACACTAAAAAGAACTCATTTCACAGACACAATTTTTAAGAGGATAAGTAAAGTTCATTATGGGCACACACACACACACACACTCTCACACACGCACACACACATACTCACACACACACACACACACTCACACACACACACGCTAACACCCAAGTGGTCCTCCATATACCGACGGAAGGCACCACGACATTAATGGTAGAGCACTGTGGGTAAATCCCCTAAGGTTCATCTAGCTCGAGTGGGACCCTAGAACCTCGTGTCTCGGTGAAACGTGGCTTAGAAGGCCTCCACCCTCAGAAAACGTGGCTTAGAAGGCCACGACCCTCAGAACACGTGGATTAGAAGGCCACGAACCTCAGATATTATGTTTTGTTAGTGTTGCAATCGTCAATCCAGCTAAGTGAAACAGGGACGACACCCATCCGGTTCACTAGCGCACTAGTTCTAGTCTGCCCACCTAGATACCCAGGGTTTTCCCTTGTGCTCAAACAAGTTTCACATTTACATAATATATTTATTTCTCATTTCGCAGACCAAACAAGATATTGCACACAAAAGTCACCATTTGCATACCAAAGCACTATTTCAAAGACACAAGCACACGACATGTCTCTTTTTATAAAAATACACCACTTTAAAAGTGAAAGCATATTCAACTTCAAAGGTACACAACAGGGAAAACACACAAAAAGTGATTCATATACTTTGAAAATATCTATTTAAATATACAAACACCTAAAGTGACTTGAAAACACCTTTCGCACCGGCCAAACAACCCTCAAAACCTTTCAACCATGTTTCGCACTAAAAACGCCACTTAAATAAACAATTCCTCAACTTATGAAACATATTGCATGAAAAGGAAACCATTAAAAAATCAATTTCACAAATCACCCCTTTCAAAACCTCTTTGGCACACTATAAACAATTATTAGACATTTCTATAATTTACCACAACCAAATCGAAAGGAATAAAAATGAAAATTTCTAAAGAAAAGTGCAACATTCATCACGCATGCATGTTACACCATTTTTAAAATGCATTTCACAAAACCTCTACAGCTCTACCAAAACATTATAAACATAATTCGCATCTTTCAACTAAACCATAGAACATATTAAGTTAAACTAAACAAACAAATTAAATTATCTAAATGAAGTAATGACATGGAACCACCTACCTCAGGTGTTGGAGACTCCACAACGTTTAGGGCGCGTCTCCAATTGCTCATCCAACGCACCACAACAAATGAAAAAGAACCTTAGAAACAAGCATCGACAAAAGCATCAAAATTAACCCAACTTCACCCTAAAAATATAACCCGACAACCCCAAAAATTAAGAAACAAACTCGGAGGTGTTCCGCAAGACTCGAAAATGCTAAAAATGCAGTCAAACATTCCTTTGTGACTCAATGCAAACTGACGCTAAACTAGAGCACAATTTGAATAATTTATAAACAACTAACAAACGGTTCAACATCAGTTTTTTTTCACATAAAACCGACCTATATCGCACACACATATCAACTTCAATTAATACCATTATTCGCATTAAATAAACAAATTTAAATAATATTCTAAATTAATTTAAGAAGAAAATTAATTCGTCAAAACATGGTAAAATGAAAAATCACCTTCCTTGGGTGAAGGAATTCTATAATACTTGTGAGAATCTCCGATCGTACCTAATGCGCACCATAAACGAACCAGAGGTGTACCCTAAAACATTAAATCGAACTAAAATGAATCAAAATCAAACCTTAAATTGAACTATATACCCACTGCACAACCAAAACATGAGGAGAAGGGAGAAAACTCAACTGAAGGGAGTAGTAGTCGCTGGACTAGAGCTTCGTCGGAATGAAAGAAAAAGAGTTCGCCGGCCATGGGGGTTGTGGCTATGTGATGGTCGACCGAAAATAAGGAGCAGCAGGGAGCGGCTGGTCAGGGGGACGGTGCGAGGTGGTGCGAGGGGAGTCGGGATGTCGGGCTTCATCGGATAGAGGAAAGAGGTCGGCCGGAAGGCGACTGGTCCGGCAGGTGGTGATGAGAGGACGCCATTCGGGATGGGGATAGACGTCCAGGGGGTTGCGGCGCATCAGAGGCGGGTGGAAAGCAGATGGAGAGAGAGAGAGAGAGACAGGTGCAATGTGGAGGCGGGACTGGCCGGGAGAGGCGACGGCATGAGCGAGGTGGGGAGGAAGGCCGGAAGCCATGGGAGAGCAAGGGTGTGGTCCGGCGAGGGGGCTCGGGGTTCTTCGGACGGAAGGAGGAAGGCTGAGGGGGTGCAGCGCTTTCCAGGTGGCCGGACGGGATGCAGGGGGGCGACGGGAAGTCCGCCGGATGAAGGAGGTCACAGGGAGAGAGGGTGCAGTGCATAGGGTTTACAGGGGGAGAGAAAAAAACGCAAAAGAGGAGAGGGAGGGGGCCCGACGGGAGAGAGTTAGGGGAGGTAGAGAAAAGGGAAAAAAAGAAAAACAAAGAATAAAAGAAACCCAAAAAAAACTAAAAGAAAACAATTAATAATAATAATAATACTATTAATAAAATTAAAATATTCTTAAACTAAAACAATAATAATAATGATATTATTATTATCACTAAAACACAACTTATATAAAAAACAACAACTTATTAAACTATTAACACATTTTTCTCATCTTTTTTTCATTTTTATTCTTCAAAACATTTAATTTTATTTCACTGTTATTAACTCAATTTATTTAATTAATTGAACAATGGGCGGCGCACCTGGCGGCGCTGGCGAGGCCGTACAATATTGCAACTCTGCTTCACCCATGCATCGCACGTTGTTGCGCCCCGAAAGAGAAACTCATTTATCGACAAAAACACCAAATTCAATCGAGACTTAGCCCGCGCCTTGACGAAACACTTTAAAACCAAATAAGTTAAAAAAAAGGGGTCATAGTAACTTAATTTCGTGTTAACGATAATATCAATTCTTATAATATTAATAACTTAATAAAATTTACACTCTTGACATTATCCATTACAACAAAAATATTATCAAACAACGTTATTATCATCTTCGTTAAAATAGTCCCTTGAATCCAATTACCCTTCTTATTTTATCTTATTCTCACTTTATTATTCATTACATCTTATTCATTTGCCTTGAATATCGGGCAGGTCATGCGGCTTCGACCGCGGTGCGCTGAACGATGTTAAGACCAAAACATGCATTTCTTTAAATAATAACTCAATAATTAAGTCGTGCCTTGACCCAGACTAGCCGATGCCCAGAAAATTAATAAAATAAGTAAATTTAAAAAAAAAACGGGTGCGAAAATTCTCCCCACCATAAAGCTTTCCGTCCTCGGAAAGCCACAACTAAGGCCAAGACCCAAAGAAGAAGTTGTTACCCCACTCAAGTTTAAAGAGGATCCCCAGAATCAACAAGCGAAAAGAGGCCAAAGCATCGTGCTCAGACAAAGTGATTCAAAGACAACTTCATAAAATGTGTCAAAAGACATTCAGATATGTGTCGCCCGCCCCAAAGAGCTAGAACGCCTCCAGTTGACTAATTGAGGAAGGGAACTCTCGCACCCACGGAAACCAACTTCACAAGCCGAAACAACTCAAACATTATTAAACGAAAACCCCATAATTTGGCTAGAATGGTCAAACCACGTCCAAGAACACTCTTATCACTTATCACCAAACCGTATTTAAAAACAGAAGAAAATGATCAACATGGGGAGGTCCGAGGGGCTCCCCACCATTAGGAAGTCACTGACGCTCGAAACAAGACTGGAAAAATGACTCGGAGAGGTTCGAGCGAACTCCCCGCCATTAAAGAAGAGTCCAGCACTGATTCATTTTAGAGGCATTCGTGTGAGACCCAATGTGGGTCTCCCCACCATTTGAACTAATGGAAGGTATAGAACTTTGAAAATTTCTCAATGGTGACCAAACACCCCACCACAAGGGGCGGGGAGAGAGGGGCCCGACTACTGGGCGTCAAAAGCATGACCCAAGACAAACCATCATTCCCACATTCCTGGATGAGCATTATTCAGATTTGAGACAGATTTACTCAACAAACTCCCATAAGGACCACTAAAATGATTGTATCCAAGGGGACGCAATCCCCAAAACTTTAAGGCAACGAGACGAACACACCTCCACATGGTCGCGAAAACCTTATGCAACCAGACGGCTCATTCGGAGTGGAACAACCTTTGAAACAACTTAAACTTCCTCTACTTTCAACACTGGTGACAGAAATAAAGTCGGGTCTCATACACTCTCGGGGTTCCTGACCACGCGCCAGCTTCACTCCAAGGCCTATGGCTGGAGCCCTGATGTTTGAAGCATCTTCTGCCTCGTAGTCAGGCATGGAAGACTCTCGAACGGAGCTTCTCCTTTTTGTGTCACACCCAATCATACTGCACCTGAGGAAACACCATCAGACACAACACGCCATGAAATCCAATTACTCTCACACTGGACATTCACCCAAACGAGAGCTTAAATGATACACATGCATCATCCCTGGTTACACTGAATGAGAACATGACACCACAAATCGTCCCTGAGAACAATCATTGTTTTCGAGAGAAACATTACTTTGAGAAAGACTTTAGACTGCATCTTGAACAACACGTGATTCCTGCAAACGACCATAGCAGCCTCATACGACTGGGTCTGCCAAACTAGTAGTGTAACATGAACCCTTCTTTAAACGAAATAAACCAAAGACCAGAGGTCATTTAGAACGATAGGCTACACCGACAACATAGGGTTGCTTCCAAACAACCGTTGACTATCAACGAGGTCTCACGCTGTAATACGTCACCGAACGTGACCCTTGCGGCCGCTGTAAATACTACAAATCCCTTCAAGACACTGGTCAACACTAAAAATTCTGAACCGCCTTCACCCTTCCTCCCTAGATTTCCTTTCGCCGTTTCCAGGGGGAACCTTCAAACATGATGACATCAAACCTCATACCCAATGACTCAGACAACTCAAATGACCAAAAATACCTTCAACTCCCCTCTCATCTATCATTCCTCTACGAGAGGATCCGCTTAATTGAAGGAAAAAGGAATAGACTTAGCATTTTCACACAAAAAAAAGGAAGAGTCCTTACTTTTGTCAACTGGAGGGTCGGCCAACGGCGAACCATCTGTGGTCACACATCAATCTCACATTAATCTTTATTGGGGGTGTGTAATATCCAAGAAATAAATCCATGGACCCAACCGAACTGGTCCAATGGTCAGGACATACCACAAGCGAACACCACACGTGCAGGGGAAACCACTGCAATGGCTCCCCGAGGTACTTTTCAAAAGAATTAACTAGATACGCGCTTGCATACCAACTTACAAATAAGAATTCAAACTCAGGACACAACCATTCCGAAAAAATCCTCAGCTCAAAACACCTCACATCCGACATTTTCAAAACACAAGGACACGCCACACAAACACTGTTAACTAAAACACCAAATTTCTTACCTTTAACAAAACATTTTGAAAATATGTAAACCCTGTGGATTGCACAAACACTAATGGCGTCCCATGAGCCTCGCACGTGCATGTTCCCGTGCCGCACCGGCACCCAACACATGTAATCCAGGAACTCATCCTCTCGTTCCATTAACCATTTCTTTTTCCCATATACGCTCATGCATGTGGTTACCCACGAGAACACCAAGGGTCAAAACCAAACCTTTCAACTTTTCAAAACCAAAACATCCATCCCACACTTTTCAAACCTCACACACCATTTCATCTTTAAAACGCTTCATTTGGAAACATTTTCCAAGACCAAAACATTTTTACTTAAAAATCAAATTTCCACGAATCCAAAACAAAGATACAATAAATGATGCAAGAGAAAGCTTGTGTCAGCGGGTGACTGGAACATATGGTTGGCGGTCATACGCCAATCACACCACAGCCACAGAGGGTACTTTAGGACAGCGTCCCCAGCTCCGCAGGGCTTCCCAGACCCTGCGAGCTCACTAGGACCACTGACCTTACCCCTTTTTCATTTCCCTTAGACACGATTAACCACAAGGACCGAAAACTCAGACAAACCTCAACATACGTTGGTAACTTAAGTCCCGCCACGAGGTGTGCTGGCCAGGCACATTGCTCGTAGTCAGGACGTCGAGTCCCAACAACCTTAACTCAAGTCTATCGTGACTCTATCCCAAAAGAAAATGACCCAAGAGAGAAAAACTTTCCCTTTGATAACATTTTGTCACGAACCAGGCCGGGTCGCCATCCGACCCGACGCCCGACCCAGTCCGCGGCAAGGCCCGAAGGGCGTTCCTGATCCCCACAGGCTGGCACAAGTTCCCGGGTATCATGTTTAACAAGTGGGAACGGTTTTACCCGAAATACAAGATAGAAAAACCAACTAACAAGATAGATAAACTGAAATTAGAAATAGACAACGAAACGTGCCTTTAAACTATGAACAAGTTAAAGTTCTACAACTCGAAACAATAACTAAAAAGAAAAGACGACAGCGGAAACTAAAACTCATACTCAACCTCCTGGCAGAAGTGAGACCACATCAACACCATTCTGCATGAGAAGACCAACTGCAACCTGAACCACCATCACTGAGCATGAAGTCGCAACCTGGAATACAGAAGAAACAGAATCTACATACACCCAAGGGTGTATGCAGGGTGTGAGCTAAAAGCCCAGTAGGATGCCACCAAGAAATGGTTCCATGCCACAACATCAAAAGAAAATTTAAAGTGCTTATTCAAAATTATACTTTAAAAAAATGCTTTTAAAGAAAACATTTACAAGCTAAATGCTAAAGAAAAACACTAAAAAGAACGCATTTCACAGACACAATTTTTAAGAGGATAAGTAAAGTTCATTATGGGCACACACACACACACTCTCACACACGCACACACACATACTCAAACACACACACACACACACTCACACACACACACACGCTAACACCCAAGTGGTCCTCCATATACTGACAGAAGGCACCACGACATTAATGGTAGAGCACTGTGGGTAAATCCCCTAAGGTTCATCTAGCTCGAGTGGGACCCTAGAACCTCGTGTCTCAGTGAAACGTGGCTTAGAAGGCCACGACCCTCAGAAAACGTGGCTTAGAAGGCCACATCCCTCAGAACACGTGGCTTAGAAGGCCACGACCCTCAGATATCATGTTTTGTTACTGTTGAAATCGTCAATCCAGCTGAGTGAAACAGGGACGACACCCATCCGGTTCACTAGAGCACTAGTTCTAGTCTTCCCACCTAGATACCCAGGGTTTTCCCTTGAGCTCAAACAAGTTTCACATTCACATAATATATTTATTTCTCATTTCGCAGACCAAACAAGATATTTCACACAAAAGTCACCATTTGCATACCAAAGCACTATTTCAAAGATGCACGCACACGACATGTCTCTTTTTATAAAAATACACCACTTTAAAAGTGAAAGCATATTCAACTTCAAAGGTACACAATAAGGAAAACACACCAAAAGTGATTCATATACTTTGAAAATATCTATTCAAATATAAAAACACCTAAAGTGACTTGAAAACACCTTTCGCACCGGCCAAAAAACCCTCAAAACCTTTCAACCATGTTTCGCACTAAAAACGCCACTTAAATAAACAATTCCTCAACTTATGAAACATATTGCATGAAAAGGAAACCATTACAAAATCAATTTCACAAATCACCCCTTTCAAAACCTCTTTGGCACACTATAAACAATTATTAGACATTTCTAGAATTTTCCACAACCGAATCGAAAGGAATAAAAATGAAAATTTCTAAATAAAAGTGCAACATTCATCATGCACGCATGTTACACCATTTTTAAAATGCATTTAGCAAAACCTCTACAGTTCTACCAAAACATTATAAACATAATTCGCATCTTGCAACTAAACCATAGAACATATTAAGTTAAACTAAACAAAAAAATTAAATTATCTAAATGAAGTAATGACATGGAACCACCTACCTCAGGTGTTAGATACTCCACAACGTTTAGGGCGCATCTCCAATTTCTCATCCAACGCACCAAAACAAATGCAAAAGAACCTTAGAAACAAGCATCGACAAAAGCATCAAAATTAACCCAACTTCACCCTAAAAATATAACCTGACAACCCTAAAAATTAAGAAAAAAACTCGGAGGTGTTCCGCAAGACTCGAAAACACTAAAAATGCATTCAAACATTCCTTTGTGACTCAACTCAAACTGACGCTAAACTAGAGCACAATTTGTATAATTTATAAACAACTAACAAACGGTTCAACATCAAAAAATTTTTCAAATATAACCGACCTATATCGCACAAACATATCAACTTCAATTAATACCATTATTCTCATTAAATAAACAAATTTAAATAATATGCTAAATTAATTTAAGAAGAAAATTAATTCGTCAAAACATGGTAAAATGAAAAATCACCTTCCTTGGGTGAAGGAATTCCATAATACTTGTGTGAATCTCTGATCTCACCTAATGCACACCATAAACGAACCAAATGTGTACCCTAAAACATTAAATCGAACTAAAATGAATCAAAATCAAACCATAAATTGAACTATATACACACTGCACAACCAAAACATGAGGAGAAGGGAGCAAACTCAACTAAAGGGAGTAGCAGTCGCTGGACTGGAGCTTCGCCAGAATGAAAGAAAAAGAGGTCGCCGGCCATGGGGGTTGTGGCTATGCGATGGTCGACCGAAAATAAGGAGCAGAAGGGAGTGGCTGGTCAGGGGGACGGCGCGAGGCGGTGCGAGGGGAGCCGGGACATCGGGCTTCATCAGATAGAGGAAAGAGGCCAGCCGAAAGGCGACTGTTCCGGCAGGCGGTGAGGCGAGGAGGCCAGTCGGGATGGGGATAGACGGCCAGGGGGTTGCGGCGCATCAGAGGCGGGTGGAAAGAAGATGGAGAGAGAGAGAGAGAGGCGTAATGTGGAGGCGGGACTGGCTGGGAGAGGCGACGGCGTGAGCGAGGTGGGGAGGAAGGCCGGAAGCCATGGGAGAGCAAGGGTGCGGTCCGGCGAGGGGGCTCGGGGTTCTTTGGACGGAAAGAGGAAGGCCGATGGGGTGCGGCGCTTTCCAGGTGGCCGGACGGGATGCAGGGGGGCGACGGGAAGTTCGCCAGACGAAGGAGGCCGCAGGGAGAGAGGGTGCGGCGGATAGGGTTTACAGGGGGAGAGAAAAAAAACACAAAAGAGGAGAGGGAGGGGGCCCGACGGGAGAGAGTGAGGGGAGGTAGAGAAAAGGAAAAAAAAGAAAAACAAAGAATAAAAGAAACCCAAAAAAAACTAAAAGAAAACAATTAATAATAATAATAATAATACTATTAATAAAATTAAAATATTCTTAAACTAAAACAATAATAATAATGATATTATTATTATCACTAAAACACAACTTATATAAAAAAACAACTTATTAAACTATTAACACATTTTTCTCATCTTATTTTCATTTTTATTCTTCAAAACATTTAATTTTATTTCACTGTTATTAACACAATTTATTTAATTAATTGAACAATGGGAGGCCCACCCAGCGGTGCTGGCGAGGCCGTACAATATTGCAACTCTGCTTCACCCATGCGTCGCACATTGTCGCGCCCCGAAATAGAAACTCATTTATCGACAAAAACACAAAATTCAATCGAGACTTAGCTCGCGCCTTGATGAAACAGTTTAAAACCAAATAAGTTAAAAAAAGGGGTCATAGTAACTTAATTTCGTGTTAAAGATAATATCAATTATTATAATATTAATAACTTAATAAAATTTACACTCTTGACATTATCAATTACAACAAAAATATTATCAAACAACGTTATTATCATCTTCGTTAAAATAGTCCCTTGAATCCAATTACACTTCTTATTTTATCTTATTCTCACTTTATTATTCATTTCATCTTATTCATTTGCCTTGAATATCGGGAAGGTCATGCGGCTTCGACCGCGGTGCGTTGAACGATGTCAAGACCAAAACATGCATTTCTTTAAATAATAACTCAATAATTTAGTCGGTCCTTGACCCAGACTAGCCGATGCCCAGAAAATTAATAAAATAAGTAAATTTAAAAAAAACGGGTGCGACATTCTCATTCAATTACCTACAAGTTAGCACAAAACACATAAAATAATAGTGAATAAGGAGGGGCCTATGGGTTTCTCAAAAGTAAAATTGGGGTTTCTAGATTCTGATCAACCTTGGCCAATATTTCCTTCTAATATCATCCTTTCCTTTATGTAAAACCTCATTTTCTATAATAGTTTTTTTATCATATGGATTTCAAGGTGGTTTATCATTATTTAAGAATAAATCATGTTATTTAGGTATAATCTGTATGAATTTTTTAGGATAATTTCTATATTTACCACACATTTAATATCAATCTCCATCTTTATTCAAGTTTTCACTGATTGGTATCTTTCCTTATTTATTTGGATTATTGGGAGTTTTTGGATCAACACTTTTATTTTTCTTACTTCTTAATGAATTATTATGTTTCTTTTATTTTTTATTTTAGTTTTTATTATAAGGTTTTCTCTATTAATCAGACTTTCTCCCCCTTACTTGTGGCCTTCTAAAATTTTCATAAATTGATTGGTTATGCTAATATTCCAATGCTCTGTGCTCGTATTTCCACCAACACCAATAATAGTGTATGAATCTTATTCTCTTATTTTTTGGTATAATCTATCCATATTTCATAGGTTATGAACCTTTATATTTTTTATTAACACCACCACTATTTTGGAAACTTCTTGGGAAACATTTACTATTATATATTTTCTTATCCAGACTTAATTTGGTGGGTTTATCAGTAGTTTTCACCATCCATACATTCTCAAAATTTAGTTTAAAACATATACTAGTAATTAAAACATCATTAGTAGATAATATAGTTTCTAGGTTATGGAAATCCTTTTTATTAGAGTATTTTTTTTCATTTTATAGAGGAAGATATCATGCTCTTATTTCCACTAAAATGATACTTCCTATAGTTATTACTCTTAATGAGAACTCATGTAGAAACATATATTTTTCTAATAACCTGAAAAAAAAAATTATTCTTAAATCTCACCTCTAACCCAAAACACTTTATATTGAGGGAGTTATTATCATTTTCAATAGATCTCATCATGTCTTGTCAATTCTCCTGTATCTTATTTATTTATTCTTCATACATTTTTCTTGAATATTTTGAGTAATTTTCAATATCTTTTACCCTTTTTTCTTTGAACATTAATTGATCAAATTTGAAATCCATAGAAACTTTGTGTAATTTTTTAAGTGCATGGAAATTTTTCATAAAAAAAATCATTGAGATGTCTTTCTTACAAACATTCCTTTTTAATTATTCAATATATTCAACATATATTTCATTGAAAGGTGATATTATTTCATCCTTTTATATCACTAGTTTTGTGATATTGTTTTATATTCTAAACTTTTTAGCCAATTACACTTCCATTGAATCATCCTATTCTTATAACTATAATTTACCATCTTTAATACCCTTGAACTTTTTAACAAAACACTTCACTTCTTATTTGGGAACTTTCTACAGGTGGCCCTTAATATCTGAATGAAGATAACTATGTGATACATCGTTTTCATGGATTGAACAAGATTAATTAAAATAATAATAATCCAAATAATTATTACTACTTGTAACACTCTAATTACCTTCTTCTAGTGGTGTTTCTTCATTTACTTTTGGATTATTCTTTAGCTTAATTTCCTCTCTTTTCTTCTTATTTTTGAGTTATGGAAGAAATATCCAAATTTTTATCATTAGTAAAATATTCTTGTTTCTTTATATGAGGAATCTAAAACACTTTAAAAATCAAAATTTCATAAGATATATTAAAAACAATCTTGTAAAAACTTTGTATATTTAGATGGAACCTTCCCTCTAATACCACTTGTAGAGCCTCAGGTTAGTTGACCACTAAGAGGGGGGGTGAATCAGTGGTATATTTTTATGAATTATTTCTATTTTTAATTAAACCTCTTGAACCTATTAGATTTTTTGATCCACTCAATATAATATCTCATCTTAAATAACTTAAAGTCTTGGGTATTCTACCTTCATTTTATTCATGCGGTTTTCAATAACTACAGCATAATTTAACTTCTTGAAACACTAAAGTTTCTTGTTTAATCATATGGTTTATTTATAAACAATATCTCTTTAATTTTATCATGTCTTCATGTATATATTCATCAAACATGGCATATCATACTTATAATTTACTCCTTTTCATGGTAGTTCATACACCAACCCGTAGTATTCTTATGTATTTCATAGATGAACGAATATCTTAGGATGAACTTTGAATGTGTGGATGTCATGTTTCTTCTTCTAATTTTATTTATTTACAAGTAAGTAAAAGAATATGTAAATCTCGGTATTATGATCTCACCCATGCATAAATTAAGCTTCATCATTGTAGAATGTGGGCATGAATTCTTGGAACACGTATGGTAGTATGTATGTACGATCATCACATGCATGAATTTCTGACACAGAATAAACTTTGAAACTATCTTTGAATATGGAATGATCGAAGGACATGTCTTAATTAGTGGTATGTGAAATAACTATTCATATAAATCTCATAATTTTATTCTTATTCATACATAATATTTGTGATTATTATCCATTCATGGAATATCCACAAATTCATTACTCACAGAATCATTTCTTCTCATACTCATGGTTAATGCCATTTTCACAAAAGATAATCACAGAAGCCTCATCTAATACTCATGATCTATGCTCTATTTGTGGAATATTCATGTTATAGACTCATCTTTCATGGAATAACCATGCTTCTCATGGGAGTAGTAGCTTCAACATTCATAGAATATCTATTTTCACAGAAGATCCATTCGCATGGATGAGGCTCTATTCATACTCATGGAAGCTTCATGGAAGATTTATGAAAACCTCATGAAGTATTAATGTGAAGATTATAGTAGATAGAAAAATGTGTGTTTTAATGATTGGTGTCGAGATTTTGGTCACTTAGACAATATGCATGAAGATGATCAATTCACCATATGTGAACTACCCATGATTTAACCTCTCTTCACTAGTGTTTAGAATGGAGGAAGATGGTGTTTGATCATAAATTTCATGAAAAAAAATTGTATGACTACTTAAATGATGAAGGAATGGTAACATGTGTATAACATATCCCACATTAGAGAGTAATTGGTATTTACAATCATTTATATACTAACTCATTCCCATAGAGGCTCATTTGTGAGTATCCAGCTCTTCTTCAAGATTCCTCTATCTCTATCATCATTCCACCCCAAATGGAGGTGATCCTTATCCTATAAATCATTTTAAACATGGTATTCCTTCATATTAAAGCCCTATACCTCTTCAATTCAACTCCATGACACCTTGTTCTATCCATACTAGGCTAGCTACCACGTTGTGAGATCATCTCCCACACATGTAGTTGAGTAGTCCCCTTGTCTTTCTAAGGGATGGATTGTTTTTTTACTAAACTCGTATAAGTAAATTCTTAAACATATAGTTACATGCCATCTCAATTATATATTATATATTAATATATTTTGTGTAATTCTCACCAATAATCTCTTCATTTAATAATAGAATATTTCATGGATTTCTTCTTCAAATCTTATCAATAAATAGTATTCATGAAGTAGGAAATGTACTTTAATTAGACACCATTAGCATAGGTATATCTTAATTATTAAGAAAAGTTCACAAATTGTCACATATTCAAGGATAACTACTCAATAATGAAATCCAATTCCATTTTATAAGACCATAAAAATCCTCAAAACATCATCACCTTATCTCCGCTCACCAAAACCATATTGACTCATTGAAAACAAATCCAACACTTATTTTTTCTCAACAGATACAACTAGTACACATAGGTCTTGAGATACATGTATTTGATAAAGATAATATTATATACCTTTATAGTTTGAGTAGCATTAATGATTTGTTGGATGACTATATTTTCATAAATATAAGGTTTTTGGAATTCATCATTATTTTCAATTCTAAAAAGGTCCATGGGGTCAAAAAAATTTGTTACATGAATAAGGATTAAGTTTTGTTACAAAGTGAATATATAAAACATTGATATCCACACCAAAATTGTTTGGAAGGATATCCAAAAAAATGGATGGATTTTAACAAGTTATTAGATATGATGTAACATAAAGTGAAAGTGAATGAATATTTCCCAAAAGGATTTTTGGAAGATATTATAGAGTAGTTTTGGATATGATTTCATTAGTTTTTACATATGATGTTGCATATGGTTAAATATTTCTAAGTCAATGAGGCCTTAGTACAAGTGGAATAGTATTGTAAATATTCATTAAGGTTGTTTTTAAGAGTTTTATGAGTTGAAATGGAATGGTTATTAATTGAAAGGAATAGAATGGAATGGAACCAAATGGTATAAAATTAAATGATCCATTATTTTGAAATTTTATAATGGAATGGAATGGTCAAATTTAAAAAAAAATTAAGAAATATAAAATAAATATAATAAATTAAATTTATTATTTATAATTTTAAAACTTATTTTTTTAATTTTTATCTATTTTTTATATTTTTTAAAGTACTATAATTAGTTATAATCGTTACAATCTATTATTAACCCCCCCCCCCATGGTTTTGTGGGTAAAAAGGGTAGTTATGGGGTAGGGGTGACCAGGAAGTCCGTTAATGGTCATTCCACTCCCTCTTAAAAAAACCCCAAATGATGTTTTATTATCAACAAATACTCTATTAGATTGAAAATTAAACTCTTAGGCATGGTCCAAAGGCAAGACCAGGGCATGGTGGTTTAGACCTCTTTATGGTCTGTGATGGGATAGACCATATCATGGTGAATGTTGTTAAGACCAAGATATGGCAAAGGAAGATATTGATATGTGAAGTTTTTGTGTCCTTGGGAATATTGGAGTTACTTGGGTGGAATTTCCTAAGTTTGAAATTTGAAAAAGAATTCCCTAATATCATGGTATTTTTTGGGGGATAAGAATTTGAGAAGAGATGAAGTGGATATGGTTCTCATGTTATCTTTTATTTCCAACACATAAACCATGTTCAAACTAAAGTGTTACATGGTGTTTCATTTCATGTTGAGTTTGTTCCAAGGTTTTGGAGTGATTGAAAGAACATAGAAGGAGTTTTGATTTTGAAGAGTGGTGTTTGAAGTTATTTTAAGTGTAGAAGACCTCACTACACAATGGTCAGACACAAAACAGACATGGCGTTGATCTTGGAAGTGAAATAGCATGGATACTTAAGAAACATACATTTCAATTGGGAAATTTCCCAATGATAAACCTAGAGACTCATACAAAATATGGTCAAATCCATGGTGGCTCACATGTGATTAATTTAAAGGAAAAGAAAAAGGATGGTGGATTACGTATGATTGACGTGAATAAAAATTGGTTTGAATTTGATTAACCTAAAGGAATAAAAAAAAATATTAGATGGTAAAATGATCATTGAAAATAGAGAGTGGTTTTCTTAAGATCAAAATGGATTCTACGACATTGTGGTCAATCTATGGTAGTAGTTTTTAGAAGTCCATGAAATTTTAAGGAGGCTTGTACCTAGGGAAGTGAAATGACTTGTTTAGTTCATATTTTTGGTTTTAGGATCAAAATAGGGATTCTTATTTCATAGAATATATCATGACGTGATAATAAAATTCATATCAAAAATGATAAAGGGTGAAAACTTTGTGGAGGGTATTTTGAATGCAATTTTAAGAGTAGCTCGGAATCATTAAACTAGAATGATGCACAGCACACCATGGTGAAGTTGAACATGGTATGGTTAGTGAAGAATTTTGGATTTTAATTTGATTTGATGATATCTCATTAGATGACTCATGGGATACTTATACTTGATCTATAAAGTTCAATTAACAAATTAATGGTGACTAAGAGGTCTTAAATTATCCAAAGGTTCCAAAATATGTAGGATAAGTTAAAGATAAGTTTAAGAAAGTTGTGTATTTGAATTTGAATTTGAAATTAAAATTTGAATGATGTTGAGGATTTTTTGTGTGAGATTATGTGAACATTGGTCTTATAAAAATTACTAGAAGATATATAGGGAGGAGAGTGTGCAGGAGAAGTGGGAAAAAATAAAAAATGAGTAGAATAATAATAAGATTACACACTTGGTTTGTGTTTGATTATCACACTTGTGTTGTGTTTTGAGAAGGAAGTATGTTTAAACCTATTCTATATCATTAATATGTGAGGTAGAACTATACATTGTTGGGAGAAAATCATTCATAGTAAAAGTATAGTATCTACCTTGATGAGGACAAACCAACATCAAAAAACATTGATCAAGAAAGAATCATTTTTTTATGTTATGAGATTATAGTGTTTTATTCTTGTAACAAAAGTTCAAGGATAAAATCTTCTCATTGTATCCAAATTTTTATTCTAGTGGGATATATGGTCTTGGGTGATTCCAAATCATACCAAAGATATGGTTTCTTATTTAGATTATTGAATTTGATACATCAGGTTTTCTTTTTTTGTTTTATTTCCTTGGTGTGTGAGAAATCAATAGTGAGATCGTTTGCTCAAACAAATAATAGAGGTTGGTTTTAGAATAAATCATAAAAATTAATAATGGAATATTGTTCACTAATTGACCCCCCCCCCACCTCTCACTAAACTAACACAGTATACTATCATTATAGGATTCCTCAAAAAATCATGAAGTTTGAAGTTTTATGTTGTAAAGGTTAATGAACTCAGTTGGTATTTGAGTTTTTATATATATTTTAAAAAAGAGGTAGCGTGTGAGTTTATTTATTGAAGGTGCTCAGTGAAGTTAGAGTTATTATATATATTTTCATATATATTATATATAATATCAATTTAGTGAACAACAAAGGATTTCCCACATTAAATTGAAAAAATTATAATTTTTGGAAAGAGATAATGTCACCCTACTTAATTTAATTGGGTATAGATGTTATATAAATTGTTATTGATGGTTTTACACTTGTTTCATAAGGATATGCTTTTACTTGGGATGATAAAAATATATATATTGATGGGAATGTAATAAATTCCATCTAATCATAACTTTTAGATAAGAATTTTTTAAATTTTATACGAATACATATTGTGAAATGAATTTGGGACAAGATATAAGATATATATGAAAGAAAATTCAAATTCAAAAAAGATAAATTGAAAATTTAGCAATTGAATTATAGAGATATGTGGATGATTGATGGAGAATACGTTGATGAATTATTTATGAGGGTTAGTGAGGTAGGGGAACTATTAGATTATTTAGAGAGACTCTTAATGATTCAATTGTGGTATAGAGTTTCTTAATATCTTACCAGAAAGATTTGATGCCAAATTTTCATATCTAGAGTATCATGATATTGACACAATATTTTTATATGGTTTTCATGGAATCTTGGTTATATATGATATGATAAAGTAATTCACTATGAAGAATAAAAGTTAGATTAAAAAGGAAAACGTTTTTAAATAAATGAAGAAGGAAATAACTTCAAGTAAAATTTATGAAGAAGGTGAAGATAAGTTTGGAGTTTCGATTTAGATGAATATACTAATGTGAAGTTTGATAAGATCATGTCGCTCATCTCAAAATGTGTTCAAAGAGAAAAAGGTATGTTTCATTGAAAGATACCTTTTAAATGTGCCAACTTTGGGGGAATTATAAATTTTACTGAATATTTTATAAATATAGTAGAAGGTGAAAGTGAAAATAAATAATAGTCCTCTCATGAATTTTTGAATGAGAATTTTAATAATTTTAAAAGAGGTAATTTTTCAACAAGGAGTTCAAGAAATAAATATTATTTTACCAAAAGGATTATTTATTTATCCAAGAAGGATGAAACATAAAGTGATGGTAGTGAAAGTAGTTATTATTCATGTGGTATAGGTGATAATACATTCATTGAAATAATGGATGTCAATGATTTAATCAGGGAAGATGAGTCAAAAAAAGAATAATATGTTTCATCAAATAGTGATTAAGAGATACATAATCTCAAATGGATTTTATATTGAATAAGGAAATGAATAAGAGTATCTCCAAGGTTGTTGAGATAGATAAAGAAAACCAGATAATGAATAATACATCAAATATGGATGAATTGTATAAGGCTAAATTTATAAATAAGGAATTTTATTTTCACCTAAGTGTTGAGGAAGTAAGATACTTACCCACCAATAAGAAGAATAAATTTCAATTTTGGAAAGAGAAGGGTATTAAATGGGAGAAAGAACTTGAATATCTCAAAGTGGGCTTTCTAGAGAATAAAAATTATATAAAAAAATTAGATTTAAGTTTTAAAATTGCAATCATTGAGTACGAGATTACTCAGAGCAAGGGAAGTGTGTTGTGGTGAAGTAATAATTGAATATTGTTCTTAAATAACCCATAGTTTATAATTATTTAAGTTATTATATTTTTTCAACCATTTATTTGAATGTTTTCTAGTTATAGTTAAAGATGAATTTTTTGGTTCTGATTATCTAAGTATGGAAGATACATTGAAGGTAATTTGGTTATGTGACTAGAAGGTATAATAGTTATGAATTTTTTGGGCTCTACAATGGAAAAACTTTTTGTGATTTTGTTAAAAAAAATATTTCCAATATTAACCATCCACCCAAGAATCCTATTACTTATATACTATCAAATATTAAATTTTTCAAGCTTTAAGTGGACATAGAGAAGCATATAGATGGTTGAGCACCAGTGTGGGTTTCCACTAGCATAAGGAGATGGTTTGTGGTTTTATGTAGATATAATTTAGTGTCAAATAATTATATGGGGTGGAATAATTTGATCACAGGGTTGGTATCCCCAGTGGGTTTATTCAAAGGCTATGAGGAGCATGGAATACAATAAGTCAGAGGGAATACCATATGAAAATCCTACATGTGGATTGATTTCACCAAGTACTATTCACACTTAATAAATACATATACTAGATTTAATTTAAAATGATGATATTGTTCAAATTATTCAAAATTGTGAAGTATGGTTTTCATGCTAGCCTCTGAACGATTAAAGAAGGTGAGTTTAGTTCATCCTCAGGGTGCATGAGTGATTAGTTGGGATGATGGATTATGAATTCCAAAGTATCATTTATACCCATTAAAATAATTCGTAAAGACACCATAAGATAAGGTAAGGGAAACAAAAGATGATTTTTCCAAATAATAAATTCTCTAGTAGATGAGGATAATTTCGGGAGACAAACTAGACAACTTAAATATGGTTATTCAAGCACTATTCTTTTAATTATATAAATATCATGGTGTTAACTATGATCCAAGCATGAATATTATCAGAAGATAATTTAATTGGATACTAAGAAATCATGAGGATACATAGGCTTTCTTGTGGAGAGTATAAAATTTTCATTTAAAATTATAGAAAGTTATAAAGAAATAAAAGGTGATTTGGTCAACTTGACCAGAATATTCTTATATCTAAGTATTTGAGGCTAATGAATTCAGTTTTTTGAAATTATGATAATGGATGATATTGGATAATGTTTCAAACAAAAGGAGCTCTAGAGGAATATTACCACAATATTGAATGTTATCAATCCATCTCAATCATATACATGCTAAAGTATGAAATTTGAGTATCATGAAACTAGAAGACTAAAGGAAATCATAACTAAAATGATCATGATAGGAAGTTTTAGTTAGATATTGAAAACAATTGGAGCAACATATGATGTTATCTAAAATTTTATTTACTATTTATGTGAGTGTGTTTGAGTTCTATTAAACTCTGATGGTTTGAGTAATAAGAAGAGGAAAATCCAAGTGACTAAAAGATAAATTGGGTAGATAATTTGATATGTTCATTCATACATGGTTATTTTTATCATAATTAAGAATATAACTGGTATATTTGAGTTAAATTGAAACTAAAGAAGGAATTATTTCCTGATAGAATTTAAAAGTGAGTGAAACTCATGAAAGTTAAAGAACCTGAAAATACATAGTTCAATTATGTTTGGATGGAATTTTATAGATCTTATTCATAAATTAAAATGAAATATTCTTTTAATATTTTAGGAATATTTCACAATCATTAAAGTCGATATTCGTGGAAGATTTGATGAAAAATTTTGACTCAGAAATTTTAGGAGGCTTTAAAGGTTTTTTACCATAAATTTAAAGTGTGAAATTTTTGGAGTTAAAATACCAAAAAAAATTGAAATATTTAATAATTTATGAGTAAAAAAGAGTAGGCACATTTGTGACCCATTATTGTTTCTCATTTTAAGAACTCTAGTAGAAGTTATTGTTGATTAGTGTCCAAAAAACTTTGTTCAAATAATTAGAAGTCTTGAATATTTTTTTATGTTCTAGAAGATTTAAAATTTGTAGATAAAGTTATTAATTTTGAAGAACTTCAGAGTTGAGAAACTAATATTACATCTTATGGTGTTTTATGTTATTAATAATTTATTCATGACAAGTTACATTATGATTATAATTCAAATTTATACTATTCTATAAGCTTTAAATAAGAATAAAACATTATAACTGGTGGGAACCAGTATTATTTTCTATTAGGGGACATAAGTATATTTTTATGAGATAGCTAATTTATATTCACTTATGTTATTTAGAGAATATCTATGGCCTAAGATAATAACCGGGAATAGTAATGATTTGATACCCACATTGGGACCAAAACTTATAAAAACTATTGTACCTTACATTTACTTTTATTATCATTGTATACATGTGAGGTTGAGTTATAAAGTTTAGAGGATTTAAACTATAACAAGTTAAAGAGGTTCAGTTTAGGAGTAAAGTAAATTATAAAAGTTCACCATTGATTCAACCCCCACTTCTTAGTGTATCATATATTTCTAGGAACTTCAATTGGTATTAAGGAAACCCAAGTTCCTTATATAAGATCCTTATATTTATCATGGAAAATATCAACACATTTATCATCAAAAGTATTCCTACCATTGAAGGAAAAAATTATCATTTATGGAAAAACAAAATGATACCCTATATTTTGTCACTTTTCATGGAGGTGATCAATGTAGCTGCCATAGTATTTATAATAAGGGAGAATTATTCTCATTTTTCCTTTTCTAAAAAAATGAATCACAATGTAGATGGAAAAGTTCATAATTTTATTTTTATGTCCTTGTATAATAAGGTGTATATAAATATGATGGGTCTCTAAACAATGATGGAGAACTTGGATAAAATTGAAAGAATTTTTGAGGTAAATATAAAATTAAATGAAGTGAAGATTCGGATCTGGTGAAGAAATTTTGAAGACATCGATATTGAAGAGGAAGAAACTATTGATGATTACTTTACCAGAGTGAATGAAGTTGTCAGTAACATCAAATAATTTAGAGATATCATGTAATATTCAACTATTTTTAAGGAATTGATGAGGAACTTTCTAGACAGGTTTTATCCTAAAGTCTATATATTTGAATATAGACAATATTTATCTCTTAATGAACTTCATAATATTCTTATTACATATTAAATGAGGAAAGATGCAACATTTAAAAATAATATTACGAAGGATATATATTTCAAATCTATGAGGAAGCTTAAGATCTAAGAACCATAAGATTAGGGTGCCTATAACCCCAAGCACCTAACATATATTAATATTTTAATGATGTTCTTAAAGAAAAACCTCAGAGAAAAAAGTGGGCTAATACTTCAAAGGAAGTTAAAAAATCCACCAAAAGAAAGAAAAATTTCATTAGAAAGAACAGAAGAAGTATGTTGAGTAAAGAGGACTAAGACTACTCCACTGATAGTAGTCCATCATAAAATGAATTTTTAGAGAAATACAGAACCTTCATGGCTCATGTTGAAATAATTAATGACACTTCAAGTACTGAAAAAAATGGACGTGAAGAAACGTACATAGAACACGTGCTATAATCATAAATTGATTCTTATATTAATAAAAACACTAAAATAAAGAAAGAAATTAGGTTATTGAAAAATTATGGCGAATAGAATAATGGATGAAAATAATAAATTCTTAAAAAAGAATATACTTATGTTGTTGAAATTAAAAAACTAAAACTGAAATTTATTAAGAAAGTAAAAATGATAATATTCCTTAATGATATACTTACTACTAAGGAATAATATCTATGTAATATGAAATATAGGTGTCTTGAGTTTGAAAATTCCTTGAAGAAAATAAATGAGTATTTAAAAAAAATCATTATATTTTATGGTTGAAATATCTCATGAGGATGAGAAAACTCACCCAAAAAGTTGGTGAAATATACTCCTAGTAACTTAAAAGTTCATCTAGTTTTACTTACCATGTAGATTCAAGAAATGATAATTGGATAGATTGGTTTAAGAAAGTATGTGAGAAATATTCCACATCAATAGAAGTTAAGAGTAACTTCTAGAAAAATAACTCCCCTCACTAATGGAAAATGGACATTATAATATTTATTCAATCTCAACAAATTGATCCCAGGAAATTCATACCACTATGGAAGATCAAGTTTCAATGAATATTGTTGGTGTTGAGGAAACTTATAACATGAATTATATGAGTTTTGGAACAACATGTTGATCCCTAGGAGTATGTATGAATTTAGGGGGAGAAACACTATAATAAAAGGAAGAAACTTCATGAAGTTAAAGAAAGATGCAAAAATGAGTAAACTATAAGTTAAAACCCTTTAAGGAAGAACTAATTTGATTTACTGGAGGATATTTTTAAAATATGTGACCCACCATGCCTCTATAATGAAGAATGTGTGAAAACACTTTTGAGTAAAGTTACTTGTTATGGAAAAGAAAATAAAGTTGGGAAACAAAAGAAAGAAAGAAAATATTTTATTATTGAGATTGCACTGAAATCTATAAAAAAGGGTAAAGCATAGATACTTCACAGTACTCATTCATCACATATAACGGGTGATGTGAAAATCTTGGAAAACATTGAAGAACATGAGGGTGAAGAAGTTTCATTTGGAACTGATAGTTCCTAAAAAATAGTAGGAATTAGTATGACTAAAATTAAATATTAGAAATTAAAGTCTAGGGAAGTTCTATTTGTTGATGGACTTAAACAAAACTTACTTAGTGTTATCCAACTCTATGATGATGGAAAGAAATTTGTCTTCAAGAAACATTTTTGTATCATCTAATGTTTAAAAGATAGAAAAATTGTTGCTAAGGGAGATAAAACTAGTGGTAATTTATTCCAAATTGGTGACCTGAGTAACTCATGATATTTGAGTATTAATGATGAAAACAAGTTGTGACATTAGAGAATTGGTCATTTTAGATAGAAAATTAAGATCCAAATTTCAAAAGTAATATTTTGTGAGAGATTTAATATATCTAAAGAGGAAATATGGTGTTATTTTCATAAATTTTTAGAAAGTAGTTATGGTTAGTAGAAGTCACAATAAAGTAGAAATTCAATCCACCAAACCCCTTGAGCTCAAACATTTCAACCTGTGTGGGAGGATGAGACATCAATCAATAAAGGTTGATTTATACTTTGTTACTTTCCTTTATGATTTCACTCAGATGACCAATGTGATGTTCATGAAAAATAAATCAAAAGATGTGGTGTTGTTCAAAATCTTCATAATCATACTTGAGAAGGAATTGAGTGTATATATTTCAATGTTTATAATAGAAAATAGAAATAAGTACACAAGTAACTCTTTATATCCCTACATAAAGAAACATGGGATTACAAACTAGTATAGTTATCCCAACACTCCTCATAAAAATAGAGTTACAAAAAGAAAAAACATAAGTTTAGTTGATATGGAAATAACTATCCATGTTAAATATAAATATTAAAAGTTCTTCTGGAGGGATGTTATAAGTACAACTGTGCATGTTTAGAATAGATGTTTTTACATATGAAATCAAAACATACTTCCTATTAGATTTTGTTTCAAAATAAACCTAATATGAATTATTTTAAAGTGTTTTTAAGCCTGTGTTTATTGAAGATAAAAAAACCATATTTAGATAATTTTGATCAAAAATTAAAAGAATGTGTTTTCATGGGATAGTCATCCAATGTAAGAAGTTATAGATATTGGAATAAATGGAATTATAATTTGGTTTACTCTTTTGATAAAAATTTCATTGAAAATAATCCCATTATAAAAGAAGTCATTGAATAAAATTTGTATGTTTTAACAGAAGATAGAATGTTAACTTTTTGAGGACTTGGTGAAAAGTAAGATGACTAAAACCCAAACCTTGTATAGGAAGAGTATGATCAATCCATTGATGAGGATAGTATGACTAGAAGAAAAACACTAAAATTTAAAAATTTAAAAAATAGGGTTGAACCGAATAATATTATAGAAAGTTAAGAAACTATAGATCATTCTAGATAGAAGTTGATTTTTGAAAATCAAATGACACTTATCTCACAGGTGGAATCACAATATGTTTAAAAATCAGTTGAGTATAAAGAGTGGTTAAATAAGATGAATAAAGAGTTGGATCATGTCAAGAAAAATGACACATGAGATCTTATTCCAAGACTCGAATGGAAGAATTTTATAGGGACAAAATGGTTGTTTATAAATAAACTCAATGAAAAGGATAGATTTCTAGGAATAAATCTCATATAGTTTTCAAGGTATTGACTTTGAAGAAACTTTTTCTCTTGTTACAAGACTTGAAACTATCAGAAAATTTTATCTCATTGTTGCTCACCAAAATTATAAATTATATCATATAGATGTTAAGTTGAATTTTTTAAATAGTGAAGTTTAAGAAGAATTTTATGTTGAAAAACCTCAAGGTTTCATTTTGGATAATAATAGAACTATGGTATGAAAACATAAGAAATATTTGAATGGGTTGAAGCAGGCTCCTCATGCATGGTTCTTTATACTTGAAAACTTCCTAAAGAATTTAAAGTTTTCAAAAGGAACAATTCATAGTAACTTATATGTGAAAGTGATGAGCATAGGTTCCTTGATTTTATTGTCAGTGTTGATGTTGTAATTGTTTTCTATGATAGGGAAAAACTTATGAAGAATTTTTGAACATGTGAAGAGAAAATTTTATATTGTACTTCATGGAGAGTTGAATTTATTTTTGGGACTACATGTTTAATGGAAAAAAATATATATTACTTTTATAAGAAAAATGTGATAATAAATTATTAAAGAAATTTGTAATGGAAGAATCTAAATAAATTAGCACACCCATTAAAGTTGGTGTACAAATGAGAAAAGATAAAGCTGTAAAAAGTGTGAATCAAAAATAATTTCAAAAATTAATTAGAATTTTGATTTATCTTACTATATCAAGGTCAGAAATTATAAATATAGTAACTTTGTACATAAGTTTGCAGAGTGAACCAGAGGAATCACACATTATGGTAGAAAAAATAATCCTCAGGTATGTTAAAGAAACATAAAATTATGTCCTAATATATTGAAGGAGTAATGAGTTGAACTTACTTGGTTTCACAGATACTGATTTTGTTAGAGATTAAAATGTTCAAAAATCAACATCAGGATGAAATTTCTTTTTGGGATAAGGTTGTGTGATTTGGAATAGTAAAAAAACATGGTTTTGTAACTTTAAGTGTAATAGAAGTGAAATATGTTTCCTCCACCCATGCATGTACTCAAATGATTTGGATTTAAGTTCTAGAATATTTGAGGGTGAATGTTCAAAATCCAATGGAAATTATTTGTGATAATCAAAGTGAAATTAATCTATATAAAAATATAGTGCAACACTCTAGATCCAAGTATATTGATATTAAGTATAATTTAATCAAGTAGAGAGTTTCTTGTTGAGATATAAAGATAGATTATATTTAAATAATAGATTAAATTTTTTATGTATTCACCAAAGTTATGATAAGGGAAATATTTTAACAATTGTGGCTGAAACTTTATTTTGAGTAACCCCCAATTTTATTTCGATTTTGTTATCAAAGTGGGAGATGAAGTACATAACTTTGTACTTCATTTATATTTTGTGAATTTTAATTTGGTTCTATCATAAAAATGGGGAGTAAAATATCTAGAAGTTAAACATTTGAAATATTATTATGAGGGATTAAATCAATATCCTAGATAGAAAATTTCTTATCAATGAGGGATGGAATTCCTTCAAAAACATTTCTTAATTTCAAAATGTGATGTAAAGACACCTCTCTATGAGAAAAATTATGGTTTTTTGTAAGGTTAATAGTAGTGTATATAAGCTTTGGTGATGTTGTTTCTGACAACAAATCCAAAGAGGAAGATTTAAGAACCTATGGTTTGGAATTGTTGAAGTTATTTTATTTTTTTCAATCGTTCATTTGAAAGTTTTTGTGTTGAAATTAAATATGAAGTCTTTGGTTCTAATGATCCAAGTCTAGAAGATGAAATGAAGGTAATATAATTATGTGATCATAAGGTTTAATGGTTATGAATTTTATGGTCTCAATAAAGGAAAACCTTTTTTGATTTTTTTTTTTAAAATAAACCTTTGATACAAAAAAATAGGCTTTTAGCCAAGTTTTTTAGCTTCATTTTATAAAAAGGTGGATAAATATTAATATAGTTAATTTATCTACATTTTTTGTCCTCGTTTTAAAATATTGCTAAATTTTGATTTAGCCGTGTTTTTTATCCATGTTTTCTAAAAATGTGATAAAATTTTAATATATCTAATTTATCTATGTTTTTCTAGCCATGTTTTAAAATTTAACTAATTTAGATTAATTTTAAAATGTTTCTAATTTATAAATGTTTATAAACATCACGAATTTAGTCGCATTTTTAAACATTGTTAAATTATCTATGTTTATAAATGTTGCTAATTTAGTCACGTTTATAAACATTTCTAATGTTTCCACATTTTAAAAACAAGGATAAATTAAATATATACATATATACATATATATATATATATTTATAATAATTTATAAAAATATATATACACATATATAATAATTAATCAAGCACTCTCTCTTCTCAGTCACGCTCTTGGTGATGCCCTAAGCATCGATGGAGGAGATCACTCCCCCCCCCTATTAGGGGGTTCTAAACTCCCATCTTCCTCAAATGATCATCTATTCTCATTCTTCCCATTCTCAAATCCTCTTCTTCTTCCGACATTTCTGGAGATCTCAGTTATCTTGAAAGTACCAAATCTATTTGAAGGATTTCCTCAACTTTTAATATTGTCATCAGAGTTCACAAATTCTTTGGATCTCTTTATCCAGACCCTACTGGCCTAATTATAACATCACCATCCTTCGGTCAATGATTTTGATAGATTTTTTTCGGTTACTAGGGTTTATAGGTATGCACAATTGTGGGTCTTTTTGAAAAAGTTGTATAATGATCAAGTTTTCATCGATTGATGATTTGATTATCACATGTTTAACATCACGACCTTAATTAGGTACGGACCATTTTTAATTTTTTTTGTCAAAGACTTTAAAGCGACCCAGGGCGTGCATCTGAGCACCGCACTGCGGGTCCCGGGCAGTTTTTTAATTAATTAAATAACAGAATATTTTCATGAAAAATTTTATGTCACACTTTAGCACGGTGTTCGGGATTAAAATAATTAATTAAGGATTAAAAATAAATAAGAATATATTTAAAGAAATTTATAAGAAATCAAGAAGGGATAAAAATAAATTTAGGGATAAAATAGAAAGGGTGTTATGAAAAAATTAAAAATAATTAAAATGGGATATTTCCTTTTTTTATTTATTTTTATCCTTTTTCCTTTCCATCCTTTTTATTCTATTTTATTTTTCATTTATTTTACTTTTCCTTTTATTTTATTTTTATCTTTTTTTATTTTCTTTTTTTCTTCCTTTTCTTTCTTTCTTTTTTTCTCTCTTCCTCTCCTCTCCTCCCTCACGTCGTGCCCCTCCCTCTCCTTAGGTGGCACACCACCCTACAGCACCTTCAAAAGACCGTTCTGCCTCCATCCGTCATCCTTTTTCTTTGTTGTCAGATCAAATAAAATCCCATCACGGATCATATAATTATATATAATTACAAGGTAGGGTGTCTACTCACTTTCCCTCTGTTTTTTTGTGATTTATAAAAATGCATCATTTTGCCGTTAGTTGGTGCCTACCAACTCTATGAAAATTCATCCAATTTCTTTAATTTAATTGTTTCACCTAATTTTTTCTGCCCTATTTATCATAAATTAATTTTTTTTAATTTTTTGAAATGTGGTCGGACACCCCTTTGGGCACGCCGATGTGGCTGGTATAAATTTTGTTAGCCCGGGCATTTACTTTAATTAACTGCATGTGTTACGCAGCCTATTTTTGTTGTGTTTAATTTAAATAATTAATTTATATTAATTATGAACATTGAATTATTGGATATTTGGTAGTTTTTTGTGCTAAATTATTTATTTATTTAAAAGTTAATTTATTTGCTTATGTTGATGTGGTATCTTGCCTTATTAAGATTGTTATGCTGCAATATTTAATTTATACCTTGTGATAAATGGGTGTATCTGTTTAGTTTTCAAGTTGCAATGTCATAGGCTTATTATGTCATATCTTATACTATGAAAAATTTAATTAAATTCAGGACGGTGAAAGAAGTAGGGTCCCGTATTAAGGGTCACGCTTAGACCCTCCATTCTTGATTGGTTACCAATACATGTTGGGAGGCGGTGTCTTTGTCTTTTCCAAACCAATATTTCCATGGGATTTCCAATACTTATGAGTGATACTAGTTCCAAAAGGGCCCATCGGGGTCGTATTTTTTGGAAATATGGATAATCCAACCTCGGATGATGCTCAACCCCTTTTTACGAGATTGGGATAGACTCAGGGTGAATCCAAGCCTCGAGCGATACTTGGTCTTTGAAAGATTTCCTTGGATAGGCTTGGTGGTATTGGATAATTTAAAGGATGTTCCATAGTAATACCTTTGGGATGGGCTCAGACTCTAACTCTCAACTTGAATCTTAATAATGATGCACTGAAGGTTTATATTAATGTCTCTTTGAGTCTCTTGAGATTGGTGATATTTTTCTGGTATGTTGAAGCACATGTGGTTAACACATGACTTAGACCCCAAGTTAAAGCATAAGATTAGGGTATGAAACTTTCTTATTTTACCTAGATCTTCCAGGATTTATATACATTCATGTGTGTAATCTGCTTACAGGTACTCCTTTCAGACTTCTGGCTTAGGTCGAAGCAGGTGATTTGGGAAGGGTGTTGTTGGGGACCTGGGCCGAGTTATTTATTTCATTTCACTCAATTAATTATCTATAATTGTTATATAATTGAACAATTCATTTTATTATTTAATGAAATGGAAAGGTTTAGACATTGTGGGTACAGTCATACTGGGATTTTATCTCACACCCTGCTTGGGCATCGTTGACACCTGAGTAGATTACATACTTGCATGTATTGATAAAGGGAAGCGTGTTGCTTCCAATGATTGATTGTTTCATGCTTCTTAGGATAGAGAATGGGCTAGAGGACCAAGCCTTGCTCGTGATGCAATCATTTCTTTGTGTCTTTTCTTTTATTTGATAGTATGCTTGACTTTCTGTTTTCCATACTTTCAGTTTAAATAGACATCATTGTTGGATTTGGTGGCCTAGAACAAAATAATTTGTACTTTATTCATTAATAAATACCTTATCACATATTTATTGTTCTTCTGCATGACAATTCATGTGATAATGTCCTAAGGATAGTTGTTGCATTAAAGGGTAATAGTGGATCCCTGCTATGATGAGAACCTGAAAGTGCCATAATACTATTCTTGAATATATGTTATATGGATGGATGATGTTACTTGAGGGAAAAAATAATACAGGCCATTAGGGGTGAGGATTCATAAAACTTTGAGGCACCTTCTCATGGTGTGGTCCCTTGGTAATATCCAGGAGGATATTATGAGAACGAGACCCGCCAGTAGGAAATCCACGTTTCATAGTGTCGTTGGATGTTCCTGTCTATGGACGTGTGTATTGTTCCTTAGACTTTAAGATTATTATTAATGGGTATTACAACTCGCGCACTTAGATGTATTGACAAAAACTGTGATGACACGTTGTTCGCAGTGAGGTAGGATACGTTGGGTGCATCACGAGTGATACTGCATTAATAGATAATGCGATAAAGGATTTGTCCCTTCTGTTCCATAAAAAAAGTAGATATCTCAGGCCCTTTAATGGAATTTATATAGCCTAAATAAATCCATGTCCATGGTAAGGTATGGGTGAGTTCAATTCTGGGAAGTCAAAGAAAGAATAATAAAGCACATGGGTTGATGGCACAAGCATGCAACCCACTTGATTAGATATATCGAGACAAAGGGATTAAATTACACGGTAATTGTTTGTATGGGGAGACATGCCAATAAAGCTTCAAATTATTTCTCTTGGGTTCCTTAACCCATTGATAGACAGTAATCTTGGACTTTAGGCAAGCCCGCCTAATGCCAATGAGAAAGAGGCCTAGAGGGTCATACACTAAATGTATCCAAGTATCTCAAGTAGAGTAAAAATTATTCCTGTATGTGGTTTAATAATTATTCAAGGAACCCTAAATCTTTTTAATTCTGGGGGAATAATAAAATTAAAAACAAGATATACACGTCATGTACATTTAATTTACATGACATTTAGTATTCATTTTGGAAAGGAAATGAAAAACAAGTACACGCCGTGTAGTAATGATTACACTCCGTGTAGTTTTTCCAGTTGGGATTCTGAGGAAATAATATTTTTTTTATTAAATGATATTTATTATAATCAGCATGGGAACATGTTAAGGAATTAATGATTCGACATGGGGGTTTTCAATAAGAGTTAATGAAATAAATAAAACATGTAATGCATTTATTTATTGTCATAACTCTATAACCTCAAACCCAATTATAAATATCCTCACAACCCCAACATTTTTCTATGAATCGTTGTGCACAACAATTCTGGAAAATTCTCTCAAGGACAAGAGAACTCCTTCCTCCAAGAACACTCTCAAGACCGAGAGAGATAATCCTCCATCAGATCAAGGAGATTTATGGCGGACAACATAAGAAAAGGCTTCTCCACAATAGCACCGGGAGATTCCTTTAGCGACTTCTAGAGATATGTGGTGCACATGTGGATCACCGCTAGGGGAATTATACAATTGTCTTCTGTGATGTAATGATGAATCACATCAAAATGTGACCAGAAAACATCAAAAAAGAAATAATTCCATCAAGGTAATTCTTTTCAATTAATTAAATTAATTATAACCAACATATGATGATCCTCTCGATGGTTCCAAGACCCTTCTCTTTCTTTTCATTCTTTGTTCTATTCTGGAGATCCGGTGTTTTATTATCGTGACAGATCTTGGATTGAACGTTGTTTAACGCTAAAATTAAAGTTGGGAAAACCCACCAACGCGCTTCCGCTGCACCCAGAACCTACAATCATTACATGAAATTGTTTTGTGAGCTTCCTCACTTGATTATTATTCAGTTGGATTATTTATATTTATTCTACTACAATTTATTCATTTATATTATTCTACTATTTATTATTTATTTGTTGTTACTTCCGTTGTGATATTACCAATTACCTATGAGGGAATAGTCTCCCCCACAGACACGAAAAAGGCTCTCGCTACTAGTCACTAGCCTCTGGCATTCGGGGAGATTCACTTGAGGTTATGTGGCCAATCTGTTTCAGGGCACCCTTCAAGTGGCTTCCAGGATGGGGACGCTACAAAGTGGTATCATAGGTGGTTTTTCCTTTTGTATTATTGTTTGTGTTAGAAAAGAGACTAGGATATATGGATTTGGAATGTACCCTGTGCTTGGACGTAGCTAACCCATGTATAGTTGAAACCCAAATTCCTAGGTTGGGATTGGAGTTATTGATTATTCTGGTTATTGTTGATATGATATCACTATTGGGCAACTCACTTGTTTTGCATTGTTATTTGTGTTGGTATTGTTGAAATAATGGGTTTTACCATTGCATCCTGATGATACGAGGGAAATACATTACATGCATTATATTAGGCACCATAGTATTAAAATGACATGCATATTTCCATGCCATATCTACTTTCATCATGAATTTTCCTGTTTTCATGTGAGTTTTGTTGTTCCTAATGGTAATTTGTTTTTTGAAATGCTAGTTTTTTAAATATAAAGCGGTGATAATCTGTTAGATGTTAACCTGACTTAACCTGGGAATGTAAAGTATACCTCGTTATGTAATCCTCCTAAGTTTTCTCTTCTGTATCAAAACTCATCTCTTGAAGTGGGTTATCTGTTATGAAGTTCTCAGAGATAGGTTATATACCTAACCTCTTTTTTCACCCTACTTGTTTTCCTCGTCTTATTTACTCTTGTATAAAGGTGTGTGTTTGGATGTTGTAGACCAATGATGTTGCAACATCTTCATGTCATGCCTCAGGAGAGTGGAAATGAACACATTTCAGAGATAGTGGGTCCTAAACCACCAGTGGTACCTCTTATAGTTCCTCCTGTGTCACTACCTCATGCTAACCTTCTGAGGGACCCTGACGCTCAGTTCAGGGATAGTCTCCTTAGGATTATGCATTCAGTTCAGAGTACCCCCATACCTACCCCATCCATAGAAGACCTCATGTGGGAATTTCTGCAACAACACCCTTCCACCTTCTCAGGGAGTGGTGGACCTCATGCTGCAGAGTCGTGGATAGAATCCATAAGGTCTATATTTGACCACCTCGAGATGCTTTCAGAGTGAAGGGTCAAACTTGTAGTCTACATGCTTCATGACTCTACCAAGTACTAGTGGGGAATTGTTTCTTAGGCTGCGCAGACCAGTGACATGGTTTGGTCCAACTTTTAAAAAGCTTTCTATGATCACTTTCTCCCACAGACACTATGAGATGATCGTGCACGGGAGTTCCTACATCTTCAGAAAGGCTCTATGACTGTGTTAGAATATTCTACTTGTTTAATAGAACTTCATCATTTTACCCATCTCTGACCGGCGATGCGCAGACTACTACGAGACATTTTGATAACAGACTTGAGTATCATATCCTCTCGCAGGTGAACGTCTTTTGTTTTACCACTATCATAGAGAACGTAAATCAGGATCTAATCTTAGAGTGAAATGTCGGGGATGCTAAACCAATGATCCATGGCAGTTCAGTTCCAAGACAGGGTGATGGCTCTTCTGGAAGAAGGAAATGTTGTTTTGAAAGTGAACGTGGGGGAAATCCTATCCAAAAAAACACATTTTGATAGCTCTGACGCATGTTATCAGTGTGGTAGATATGGTCACAAGAAGCCACAGTGCGTGATAGACCCGAAGGAGTGCTGAGCTTGCAGCAATATGGGTCACCTTCAGAATTTTTGTCATTCCTTCTCTTCAGAATCCAAGGTTAGAGGATCCAAACCTACACCTCCATCAGGTATGGGATCTATGATTCCACAGTAGGCTAGAAGTTCTTTTTCCACCGGTCGATCAGGCCGAGGTAATGGTGGAGGTTGTGGTTGAGGAAATCAAGTTCTAGATTATCAGTGACATCAAAGTGGACCTGCTCAGGACAACCAGGAAGAGTCTTAGGATTGTGGTTCAGGTCTTATGTATGTAGTGCAATTACCACCAGAGGAGTAGAGTGCAGAACCATCTACAATTATAGGTACTATTCTGGTAGCCTCTACTTTAGTTTCTTCTCTTTTTGATACCGGTGAATCGCACTCCTTTATATATGTTGCTATTTCTGAAAGTCTTGGTTTTCCAATTGAATACCTTTACGACATCATGTCTCTCGACACACCACTCAGAGTCAAGACAAAGGGAATACACTAGTTCCATGAGTTCCCCCTCAAGATAGGTGGATACCATTTCGTTTGGAATTTCTATATCCTTAACATGTCTGGCATCAAAGTCATTCTTGGTATGAACTGGCTTTCACCTTATTATGCTCAAGTAGATTGATATCATCGTCGGGTGTCCTTTACATCCCCTTTGGGGGACACCTATCTACACAAAGGAGAATGGGATATGTAGGTAGATCGAGCTAAGCCTAAATATGAAGGGTTGGGAAGAGTGACAGCTCAGTTGGAAAGTCTCTTTATGAGCGATCAGGGGGTGTAGCTAGTTGAGTTCCCTCGAGTGGAGGATCTTTTCAGGGACGTCTTCCCTGAAGATTTCTCTATCTTACCTCTTATGAGGGATGTGGATTTCACTATAGATATCATTCCCGGTGCAGCACTAGTGTCTATTCCTCCTTATAGGATGGCACCAATAGAGCTACAGGAACTCAAAATCAACTTGAAGACCTCGAGGCTAAGGGTTTCATTAGACCTAGCACATCGTCATGGGGTTCACCTATTATTTTCTCTAAGAAGGAAGATGGTACCCTCAGGTTATGCGTGGATTATCATCAACTCAACCAGCTCACGGTAAAGAATCGATATCCATTTCCTCGTATAGATGATCTCTTCGACCAACTCCAGGGAGAAACTGTTTTCTCCAAGATTGATCTAGGGTCGGGATATCATCGAGTGTGTGTCCAACCACATGAAATACCATGTATGGAATTACAAAGCAGGTGTGGATTATATGAGTATCTAGTTATTCCATTTGGCCTCATGAATGCGCCGGCAGTCTTCATGGCTCTGATGAATCGGGTTTTCACCCATATCTTGTTCCTTTGTAGTAGTCTCCGTCAACGACATCTTAGTGTATTCGTGTTCTAGACATGACCATTAAACCCATCTTGAGATCATCCTGAGTACACTGAGAGAGCACCATCTATACTCTAAGCTCATCAAATTCCACTTTTAGATTGATAAAGTACACTTATTGGGTCACATTATATCTGAAGTAGGGGTATTAGTTGATCCAGAAATGATGAGTGTCGTAGTTTCATGGGAGCGGCCCAAGAGTGTCTTTGACATCCACAGTTTCTTGGGACTTGCTGGCTATTACAGGAATTTCATCCAGGATTTCTCCCACTTATCAGCACCTCTTACAGCCCTAACTAAGAAAGGTGTATAGTTCATCTGGTCAGAAGATTATGAAAAGTCCTTTCAGGAATTTAAAGGAAGACTAACCTCAGCCCCAATATTGGTTCTTCCTGAACCAAGTAAAATTATACTGCTTATTGTGATTCTTTAGGAATCAGAATGGGTATAGTTTTGATGTAGGGTGATTGAGTCGTGGCTTATGGATCCCACTAGCTAATACCTCACGAGCGGAATTATCCTACACATGGCCTTGAGTTGGAAGCTATGGTTCATGCTCTATGCTATTGGAGTCACTACTTGTTGGGTGAAATATTCGTTGTTTACACGAATCATAAAAGCTTAAAATATATCTCCACTCAATGAGACTTGAACTTAAGGCAGTGTAGGTAGTTCGAATACTTGAATTCATTCGATTTTGATCTTGCTTATACCCCTAGTAAGTTTAATATCATGGAGGATTCTTTAAGCCGCAAGACACAGACACAAGCCATGCGGGTATCCAACAGTGAGTGGAAGATGGTGGCTTTGTTTTCAGAGATGCATCTGGAGGTTTAGGAGAAGAGTGGGAAACCAGTTCTAGAATCTCTTACAGTGACATCCTCTCTTCTAGAGCAAATATGTAGGCAATATTTAACAGATCCTGAGGGGATCGTTTCGAGGGAAAGAATTATAGGATAGAACCCACCTCCCTGTTGGGTTGTTAATGGAAATGAAACTCTCCTTTATGATGGTCGTGTATGGGTAACTTTGGGTATATGAAAAGATCTGATGAAGGAATCTCACACCTCCATTTGGGTAGTCCATCCTGGGCTAACCAAGATGCACATAGACATGTGTTGACAGTATTGGTGTCTTGGTATGAAAAATCAGATAGCGGGTTTCATCACTCGGTGCTCCACCTTCCGACAGGTGAAGGCAGAGTACTAGTGACCTACTGGACTCCTACAACCTTTATCCATTCCTAAATAGAAATGTAATGCCATCACCATGGATTTTGTTATAGGTCTGTCAAGATATTTTTCAGGTAGTGATGCAGTATGGGTGATTTTCGATAGGTTGACCAAGTTTTCACACTTCTTACCTATCCAGAAGACCTTTACAATTGATGATTTGTGAAGGTTGTATATCTGGGAGATAGTGAAACTTCATGGCATACCTCATTCTATTATCACGGATAGGGATGCCCGCTTTACTTTATGGTTCTGGCAAGGGTTGCAAAAGGCACTGGGTTCACAGGTACTTCTGAGTACTGCGTATCACCCTCAGACTGATGGGCAGTCTAAGAGAACTATATGAGTGTTAAAGGATATGTTATGGGCCTGTATATTTGATTTTGGAGGTTCCTAGGAGAAACATATATCTCTTATTGAGTTTACCTATAATAACAACTTCAAGGAAACAATTTAAATGGATTTCTATGATTCCCTCTATGGTAGACAGTGCCATTCACCTTTATGCTGGCTCAAAGTAGGTGAGACATCTCTGTTGGGTCCCCATCTCATTTAGGAGACTTATGAATAAGTCTAGTTGATTCAGAAGGATATGACCATAGCTCAGTAAAGACAGAAGACTTATACCAATCGTTACCGCAGACCTCTAGAGTTCAAGGTGGGACATCGAGTCTTTCTAAGTGTTTCTCTGAGGTTGGATCACTGGCAGATCAAGAGGTAAGGAAATTTGTCACCGAGATACGTTGGTTCATTCGAGGTAGTGGAGATATTTGGGTTGGTAGCCTATTAGTTACTACTACCTCAGAGGTACCATGCCAGGCATAAAATTTTCCATGTATCTCAACTCTGAAAATATCATCCAGAACCATCTCATTTTTTTGACCTCAACAAAATCGAGCTTGAGTCAGATGCATCCTTTGCATAGCATCTGATTCGTATCGTCAATCATAGTAAGAAAGTCCTCTGAGGAAAGTCAGACCATCTGGTCTGGGTGTTATGGAAACACAGATGCGTTCAGGACGAGACCTGGGAGCAAGAGACATATGTACGTGTGTAGTGGCAAGAACATTTCTCTGACGACGTTCCACTACCCTCGGAAGGGTAAATCGGGGAAGATTTGTCTAAAGGAGGGGAGGTTGTAACATCCTGGCCTTAATCAGGTATAGATTGTTTTTTATTTTTGTTGTCTAAATCTTTAAAGAGACCTAGGGCACGTGTCTGTGCACCCCACTGCGGGTCCCAGGAAGTTTTTTAAATTAATTAAATAACTCCTGAGTTTCATGAAAAATGTTATGTATCACTTTAGCGTGGTGTTTAGAATTAAAATAATTAATTAAGGATTAAAAATAAATAAGAAGAAATTTAAATAAATTTAAAATAAATCAATAAGGGATAAAAAAAATTTAGAGATAAAATAGAAAGGGAGTTACAGAAAAAGTAAAAATAATTAAAATGGGAGATTTCTATTTTTTATTTATTTTTATCATTTTTCCTTTCCATACTTTTTATTCTATTTTATTTTTCAATTTATTTTCCATTTCCTTTTATTTTATTTTTCTCTTTTTTATTTTCTTTTTTTTCTTCCTTTTTTTTCTTTTTTTCTCACTTCCTCTCCTCCTCTCCCTCACATCGCGCCACTCCCTCTCCCTATGTGGCGTACCACCCTACATCCCCTTCGAAAGACCATCGCACCTTCATCCGTCGTCTATTTTCTTGACTATCAGGTCAAATCAAAGCCTACTGTGGATCATAGAATCATCTACAATTATAAGGTAGGGTGTCTACTGACTTTCCATCTGTTTTGTTGCGATTTATAAAAATGTGCCATTGTGCCTTTAGTCGGTGCCTACCAAATATATGCAAATTCACCCAATTTCTTTAATTTAATTGTATTTCCTGATTGTTTCAACCCTATTTATCATAAATAAAAAAAAATTAAATTTTTTTTAATGTGGTGGGACACATTTTTGGGTGCGCCAACGTGGCTGATATAAATTCTGTTAGCACGGGCATTTAATTTAATTAATTGCATGTGTTACGTATACTATTTTTGTTGTGTTTAATTTAAATAACTAATTTAGATGAATTGTGAAATTTTAATTTTTGGATATTTGGTAGTTGTTTGTGCTGAATTATTTATTTATTAAAAAGTGCATTTATATGCTTATGTTGATGTCGTATCTTTCCTTGTTAAGATTATTATACAGCAATATTTAATGTATACCTTGTGATGCACGGGTGTATCTATTTAGTTTTCAAGATGAAATTTCATATGATTATTATGTCATATCTGCTTTTTTGAAAACTTTAATTTAATTCTGGTTGGGGAAAGAAGGTGGGTCTCGTATTAAGGGTCACGCTTAGACCCTCCATTCCTAACTGGTTACCACTACATGTCAGGGGGTGGTGTCTTTGGATTTTCCAGACCAAGACTTCCCTAGGATTTCCAATACTTATAAGTGATATCGGTTCCAAAATGGCCCATCAGGGATAAATCTATTGGCAATGTGGCTAATCCATCCTCAGATGATGCTCGACCCCTTTTTGCGAGATCGGGATGGACTCAGGGTAAAGGCATGTCTTGAGCAGTACTTGGTCTTCAAAAGATGGGCTTGGATGGGCTTGGTGGTATTGGATAATTTAAAGGATATTCCATAGAGATACCTTCGGGATGGGCTCAGACTCCCTCTCTCAACTTGAACCTTAATAATGATTCACTGACGGTTTATATTAATTCCTCTTTGAGTCTCTTGAGATTGGTGATATTTTTCTGTTATGTTGAAGCACTCCTGGTTAACATGTGGCTTAGACCCCAAGTTAAATCACAATCTTGGGGTATGCCTCTTTCTTATTTTACCTTGATATTCCAGCAGTTATATACATGCTTGTGTGTAATTTTCTTACAGGTAATCCCTTCATACTTCTAGATTAGGCCGAAGCAGGTGATTTGGGATGGGTGTCATTGGGAACCCAGGCCGAGTTATTTATTTCATTGCAATCAATTAATTATCTTCAATTGTTATATAATGCACATTGCATTTTATTATTGTATGAAATTTAAAGGTTTAGACACCATGGGTTCCGGCCTACTGGGATTTTATCTCACACCCTGCTTGGGTATCGTTGAAACCCAAGTAGATTACATGCTTGTAGGTATTGATGAAGGGGAGTGTGCTGCTTTCGATGCTTGATTGTTTCATAATGCTTAGGATGGAGATTGGGGAAGAGGACTGAGCCTTGATCATGATGTAGTTGTTTCTTTGTGTCTTTTCTTTTAGTTGACAATATGATTGAGTTTCTTTTTTCTATACTTTCAGTTTAGATAGACATCATGGCATGACATCATTTTTTGAGCTTCCGCACTTGATTATTATTCAGTTGGATTATTTTTATTGCTTCTACTGTAGTTTATTCATTTATATTATTTGGATATTTATTATTTATTTTTTGTTACTTCTGCTGTGATATTACCTATTACCTATGAGGGAATAGTCTCCCTCACAGACACAAAAAAGGTTCTCGCTGCTAGTCGGCAGCCTCTAGCATTTGGGGAGATGCGCTTGAGGTTATGTGGCCAACCCAGATTGGGGCACCATTTAGGTGGATTTTGGGACAGGGATGCTACAGTATGGTCCAAAGATCCTCACAAATGTAATTATTTCTTCTTCTATCTACTTTGGTAGACTTTTATTTCCATATGAAGCGTGATGCTCTTGTATTGGTGATTTGGGTATATTTCCCTGAACTCCCACTACCCTTTCTAAGCCCCTTTATTATACATATGCTTGGAAATCTGGTAGGTTTCTAGTTTTGTTCTGATATTAGAAGAGATTATATGAGTCATCCGGTTTCCCCCATATTTGTGTAGAGGTTGATGTTTCTAAGACTCCGGTGGAGTGGGTGTGGATAAAAGCTGGAGAAGAATTCTGTTGGAAACAAGCAGTTTTTTGTAAATCATGGACAGATTATTGTATGTCTTGCAGTTGGTTGGGTCATTTGGATTCATCTTTTCATCATGGGTGCTGGAAAAGGTTGGTGTAGGATCCAAAGGTGATGGAGTCTACAACTTTCAATGAACTTGAGGTGGATCAGTTGGGTACTTACAATATGGGACATCCTAAAAGAATCTAGAAAGAGGTAAGAATAATGAACCCATATCCAAATATTATGACCATCTATGACCATATAAGGCATGAATTGGGTGATAGAAATCCAATAAATTAGGCTCAAGTTCATTCAGGGCTTGTAGAGGGGGCACATTAAGGTGTTTTCTCAATCCCAAAAATCATGAAACTGAACTCTCCTTTATATGCAGAGGTGGTAAGAAATGTATTTTATCCTATTGTGGTAAAAATCTATGAGACATGAGAGGGTGGTCCAAACAGTTGCAATAACCAATATATCTCTATGCAGGGGGAATTAGCCGAATAGGAGGTAGGTTTGAATGCGGTGAAAGGGTTAAATTCTATTGGGACCTTGGACACAATTAAACAAGGAAACCATTATGAAGGGATGGAAATTTAGTGGCAGGAACAAGAGAAAAGTGGTTCAACACGGGCTACTGGGTCAAAGATAAATGAGGAATAAGGAACCAATGGGGCAAAGATAGATGACGAGAGTGCTAGCTTCTTCTAATGGCATAGTGTTGAGGGAATACTCAGTAGGGTAATTCACTTCCCCATAAGGAATAAACGGAATAAAGGTATCCAAGATTTGGGGATTTGTATTTTGAGAAAAGGGAAGAAACATAAAGGGATTAAGGATTACTCCCATTTTCCTAGACCAATGGAATCAAATTTTAGAAAGAAGATCAAACTCAAGGAAAGGGAAGGTGATCTAGTAAACATTGAAAATACTAAAGAGCTAATATTACAATCAGGGGAAGTAATGGTGGAGGAGGCCTTACTTATTAAGGCCTCACTAGAGGATGCAGACAGGATAGTTGATAGATTTCTTCTTGTGGACACCGATGATGAGTAGTGTGGGTGGTTCAACAAGAAAGAACATATTTTGATTAGAGGCATCAATGAAATGAAAATAAATGTAGATGAGTTTATTCAAACATGGGTAAAAATGGCTCATCACTTCAAAAAACTTATCAAGGACTATTAGGAATCAAAGGTAAATACTCTACATTGTAAATTATATAGGGATAATGCTTTTAATAGACTTAAAATTGATTTTAATGGTTTCCTGGTTTCTTATGGGGTTTGATGCTTTTTGGTTATGATATGTGGGGGTTTTGACAATTAGTATGTGGTTTGTTCATGCATTTTTTTAGATGATATCATTTGTGTGGGTTCTCACTTAACCCTTAAAATTAATCACTTTGAAATAAAAATATTGAATTGTGACCGATAAATAGTCTAGAATTTACATTTTGTGTGTGTGAATTAATATTTTAATATAAAAAAATATATAAACTTATAAGTATTTATATACACATACAAATATATTAAAATATAATATACACACACACACACATATATAAATATTTTGATTATATATATATTAATATATGTATGTACATATATATAAATTAATATTTTAATATATAAATAAATATATAAACATATAAGTGTTTATACACACACACACATATTAACATATAATATATATATATATATATAAATATAATCATATTAATTTATACATGTATAAATTAATATTTTAATATATAAATAAATATATAAAATTATATGTATTTATAATCGTATTAATATATATGTGTGTGTAAATTAATATTTTAATATATAAATAAATATATAAACATATATGTATCTATATATACATGCGCAAATATATTAGTATATAGTATAAATATAATATTATATATATATAAATTTATAAATATAATCATACCAATTTACACATATATATAAATATAATAATAATATATTTATGTATTTATATCTTTATATATTTAAATATAAATATATATTAATTTATATATATGCATATATGTGTCTATGTTAATTTATATTTATATATATATATATATATATTTATTTATTTATTAGTGTATATATATTAATTTATAGTTATAACTATGGGTGTGAGTGTGTCTACACACCTGCACGCGCACACACATATATAATAATATCATATAATATTAAAAATAATATATATGAATAATATATACATATATGTATTTATTTATTATTTATTTATATATGTTATTTTTAATATTATTTTATACTCACATGCACATATTCATACATCTACACATAAATATACATATATAGAGAGAGAGAGTGATAAACACACACATTAAAAATAAATGGTGTGTGTGTGTAATATTTTATAAACATATTTATGTTAACCTTTGTATATATATAGATTAATTTATATATATAGAGGGATAGAGATAGATTAATTTTTATATATATACACACATATATATTAATCCATAGTAACTAAATAAATGATCATTATATTAGTATATTATATTACACGCACATATTCATACATATATACATATAAATATATATAGAGAGTGAGAGAGAGAGAGAGAGATGTATATAGTACACATATAATTGTATTACATAACATTAAAAATAATATATGTGTGTATAGATAAATTAATTATGATTTAAGACATAATTTTAATTAATTTTATATAATAACTAATAACTAAATGACTGTTAATAATAAATAAATAATAATTATATAAATTCATATATATTAGTACTCAATTTATTAATTATAAAATATTAGTATTATTTTATGTGTATTAGATTATATATTAATATGTGCGTGTGTTAATACATTTATATGTAATATTTATATACAAATTTATAAATATGTATATGTCAATATGTAAATATATATAGAGTAATATATTATCTTATCAAGTATTCATCTGAGATCACTAGTCTGGTCATTAGGATATGATTCTATAAAGCAAGATCAAATCCAATGAGAAGCATAATTTTTAAAGGGGGAATTTTTTGTAGGGTAGACGGGGTGACTTCGGTGATTCTGGTGAGGGAAACCATGAGTGAGAAGTCTGGCGGGAGCAGCGCAAGTTTTCTAGTGGGGGTAGTGAGCGTCAACGAGGCTGGCTGGCGGGGGTGGCATGAGTTGTCTGGGCAGAGGCATCGAGGTTGTCACAAGATGAAAAAAAATGTTATTAATTTTAAAAATAATAATTACCCACATTTTATGAAAATTTTGGGTAATGTTTCTACCAATTACCAGTGTTTTTACCAAACACGACTAATTCAGGGGCACATTATTTCCCTGCATTTTGAAAAAATGTTGGTCATGTTTATAAATGTAGTTAATGATGTTTTTCTATGGTACTTATCTATCCAGCCAAGTGGCCTAGTACTTGTGTACTGGACAAGATTAGTGGTGGCTACCTTTATGTGTCCATAAAGGAGCATTGATATGAATAAGAACTAGCACAGGTTGGCACTGGTGAGAGGAGATAATATGTGGGCTAGAACATAGAGGTATAGGGTCGGACCACTGTGTGGGGTTCTATAGGTGGATCACTAGGATTGACAAGCCCAATGGGTTTATTTATAGGCTTGAAATGAGAACAGAGTATAAAAAATTAGGGTCATCCTATATGAAAATATGGTTTTTTTTTTCTTTAATATCATAAAGTTGGGTTTTCACATTGCTCTATGAATGATTGAAGCATATGAATTCAGTCATCACACTACTACAAACACGGCCTTTATCAGCGCTAAAAATGGCCTTTATCAGTGCTAGAAAAGCACTGATAAAGCCAACGTAGATAAAGGGGTGGTCCCCTTTATCAGCGCTCCAAAAAGCGCTAATATAGGACCCTTTTATCAGTGCTAAAAAAAGCACTGATAAAAGTACCCCTTTATCAGCGCTTTCATTTTAGCGCTGATAAATGACCCTTTTATCAGCACTTTTAAAAAAGCGCTGATAAAAGTTAAAAAAAATTAAAAAAAATTAAAAAAATTTAAACAAATTTAAAAAATACTGTCATTCGGGGGGGGGGGGCTTTTATAGCGCTTAAACCCCCCCCTTTTACAGCGCTTTTCGGCCCCTATACAACACCCCATGCACCCCACGCACCCAGCTCCACCCTTTAACAGCGCTTGCTCCAATATTCCCCATGCGCGCGCACCCCTGCCCCCACCAGGATTTGAACTCGAGACCTCCCTCCTGTGCGCCTAAGCCCTTACCACTACTCTATTTTGATTTGCTTTCCAATTCATGATATCTCTCTATATATATATTTATATATTTAGTTATATTTATTCGTATAGTAATATATATTTATATTAATATATATATAGTTATATTATAATATATATATATATAGTTATATTATAATATATATAGTAATATTAATATATATATATAGTGGTATTAATATATATCTATATCTATATATATATATATATATTTAGTTATATTTATTCGTATAGTAATATATATTTATATTAATATATATATATATAGTTATATTAATATATATATAGTTATATTAACATATATATAGTTATATTAACATATATATAGTTATATTAACATATATATAGTTATATGAATATATATTTATATAGTTATATTAATATATATATAGTGATATTAATATATATATTTATGGTGATATTAATATATATATTTATAGTAATACTAATATATATATATATATATGTAGTTATATTAATATATATATAGTTATTAGATTAATATATATATAGTTAGATTAATATATATATATAGTTAGATTAATATATAGGTATATAAATATTCATATATTGGTATTTTAAATAAAATGGATATTATTATTTAGATAAAGCTAATATATTTTATATGTAAATATGTTTAATTATTTATTTAAAAAATGTAATTTTTAGGTGCGAATATATAAAAAATATGTACATATAGTTATATATTTGATTATAAATAGCAGTTTATTATAAAAAACGATGAAATTTCAAAGAAATAATATCAATATTAATGTAATACCTTGGAATAAATTCAGTCCCCGCCAAGAAAATCCAATAATACCCCCTTAAACGAGTTTGAAAATCCAAAAAATGTTAAAAAATCTGGGTACCCCGACAAAAAACTCAGTTTGGAGGCCTTCTGGGCCTCTTTTGGCCTTGAAAAACTCTTGACCGGGGTATCCCCTAATTAAAACGATGTAGAGCTCGTCGCAGGCTTCGATTTGATATGTGGTAGAGCTCAAACGGACACCCGGATCAAAAGTTATGGCCGTTTGAAGTTTGAGTTGCGTTTTCAACATATTTTGGATCTTTTTTTAATTTTTTTAATTATTTTATTCTTCAAATTGTTATTAAATGACTATTACTCCATAATGATTATCAAAATATTAATTAAAAATATTTTTTAAATTTTTGAAGAAGTCATTTTCACTAAATATCTTATATATTAAGTATAATAAGTGTAAATATACATTTATACTTATCTAAAATATATTTAAAAATTATATATTATATTTATATAACAATATAACTATATTTATATATTTATATATTAATATATTTTTTCATTTTTTTTTGAAGCCGACCCTTTATCAGCACTAAAAAAAGCGCTGATAAAGGCCCCCCTTTATCAGCGCTACAAAACAAGCGCTGATAAAGGGGGGCCCTTTATCAGCACTAACAAAAGTGCTGATAAAGGGGGGTCCCTTTATCAGCGCTAACGAAAAAGCGCTGATAAAGGGGGGTCCCTTTATCAGCGCTAAAAAAAAGTGCTGATAAAGGGGTGCCTTTATCAGTGCTTTTTTTAGCGCTGATAAAGGCACCCTTTATCAGTGCTTTTTTGAGCGCTGATAAAGGGACCCCCCTTTATCAGCGCTTTTTCGTTAGCACTGATAAAGGGGGGCGCTGTGAAAAACTGTTTTTTTGGTAGTGTCATCATGGTGTATGAGTGAGTAGCTAAGTTTCTAGATGACGAATTTTTAGGTGTCATTTATTCCCATTGAAATAATTTGTGAAGGAACCAAAATAAAAATCAAGGGTAATAGAAGATGAGCTGGCTAGATGATATGTTCTTTGATAGGTGAGGATAATCTAGAATACTTTCCAAATAATTTAAATATGGTGAATCAATCAATATTCTTTCAATGCTATGAATATCACATTGTTAACTATGATATGAGATTTAAGATTACAAGGAGCTAAGCAAAGTGTATACTAAGAAATCATGAGGATACAAAGGATTTTATGTGTAGAGTATAAAAGTTTCACTATGAATTATAACAAGTTGTAAAGAAATGAAAGGTGATCTGATCACCATGAGTGGAATATTTTTGTGTTTGGGTATTTGAGGTTGATGAATTCAATTTTTCATAAGTATGATAATGGATGATATCATATGATATTGTTGAAGGAAGTATATTTGTAGGAAGGTTATCAAAATATGTGTTCTGATTTACTGATCATAGATAAAGGGAATGGGGGAAGAAAATGGGAATAAATTTGGGACTTATTTCAACTTGAACAAAGTTTACAAAAACTCCCGCTCTATACCTATATATATCTAAAAATGGATCTCTCAAGGCTCTCTCACCATATAGAATAGATCTCTTGGCTTGAATGATTAATGAAGGCTCTTCTGGACCTCCTTAAATAGGAATGTTGGGAGGAGTTCATGTTTGAGACAACTACTTCACCAACCCCCACCAATCTCCACCTACACTGTGACATCCCGGGTAAATAGAGAATATGGGATTTTCATATTTATTAATATTTGTGAATAAAATATTAATATTACTTTACTGGGAATTCTATGTTCGATTGCGTACCCAATACACAACAACCAGTTTCTTTGAAATCTTACATTGCACACTAATAATATTATAATATTATTTTAAATGGTAGTTAATGCCTAGCCGTTGTAATGGAAGGAATGAACAGAATTTACTAAAAAATAATTATATATGTGTGTAAATTTTTTTTACATTTACCCAATAAATGATAGAGGCTTAAAATGCGAATGAATCCAATTTTAATTATAAATATTCTAATATTCTTTAAAAGGTCGATCAACTGCCTTTTGATGGCGAACCTTTTTTAAATATACTTATTGTCACTTTTATATGTTATATTTGACAAAAATAAAATCCTTCTTTAGAATCCAAACATCAAAATTTACTTTTTGTATGTTTTTGGTATTTTTCCAATAAAGTTCATTTTTTTAATGAATAGTGAAACATGTTGTATTTTAATTCAAAACCTCATTTTAGTCTAATTTATTTATATGGTAATATTATATTTTTAATTGGTTTTAAAGTGTAATTAGAATATATTTTTACCATTTAATCCAATTTTGTTCATTGGAATTAACTTCACTTTGAAATTGGACATAAACAAGTGTCAATCTTTTGATAGATATTGTTTCTTAAAAACACGCTATTTGTTTTAACAGCGGGAATTAATTATAAATTTAATTAATGCAACTTATATGTTTTGAATTTGGTAAAATGGACAACATTTTAGAATTTGGAATATCAAATATAGCTTAGGATTAATTTTTGGTATTGTTCTGAAAAACATCAATTTTTGATGAATAGTGAAACCACTAAGTGATAGTTAAAAAACAGATTTTTCGTTTAATTGAAATTTTACCGCTTCTGTGATTTGAATTTCAAAATTATGACATACATGGTTGTCATTAGTAAGTAAAATGTGGTTCAATGGGATGAAAATAATTTTTGGTGAATAGTAACTTTTGAGTTTTATTAACCGCGATTAGAGATAATTAGGGTAATTTAAGGTAAAAATAATGTTATAATAATATGAAATTACCTTGACACATGTCCTACCCTTATTGGATGAGTCATGGCCGACCAAGAAAATCCATGGGTCAATTTGTGGGACCCCATGGAGCCACTTGGGTAAGATAATGATATTAATACCTTTTATTTGAAGTAAAAATAAAAATGTCACAAACATGTATTATTTTACTAAAACAATTTTTACAAGGGGTTATACATGTTATATTTTCAACTATAAATATTCAGTATAAAGATAAAAATATTTCCTACATCATTGTAATTTTTTTATAATTTTGAGACATCAAATAAATAAAATTATTTATGACACAATGATGATGCAATGTTTACATCATTAATGAATAAATTAAATAAATAAGAAGAAAAAGTTTAAAATAATATCCAACACTTTTTCAATTCTTATTAGATGATTTTATTTCAAACATGGGAAACCTTATCTTCAAATTTAATGATTATTGGACCTTTAGAAACCAAAAAGCATTATATAATAAAATAATAGTTTCAAGATTTCCAAAAGAGCCCCTCCTCCCCCTTATAAAAAGACCCCACTTCCTACTCATTTATCACACTCCTCAAGCCCTTTGGATCATACATAATCTACTCAAATAATCTCCTAGTATCCCTATATTCATCCTAGATGCCTTACCTTAGGCAGAAATCTCTTTAAGAAACCCTTTTGGTTCAAACCAAGAGGAGTCACCCGATTTAAAGGTAATGTCTTCTCTTATGTTCTTTTGTTTTATTTTTCTTCTCCAACCCCCTAAACTCTTTTTATTCCTTTATTTTATAACAAAACCAGTATCTTCAATATACTAAGATGATGTTATAAGAAGGATTCGAGCTACACTTACACACACCTCCATCTAATGGGTGAAGAACATACTGTTTCTGTGGGCGGCAAACTACTGCCTCATGAAACGATGATTGTTCAATTATCTCCTACCGCCTCTCATGGTGGCCATTATGATGTCACTGTATTTTATATATGATATATATGGTATTTATGTTTTCTATATGTTTCTGTATTTTATATTTAAAACATACCTTTATGCTTTTCATGTTGTGCAAATGCGATAATTTCATATGAGGAAGTGTGGACTACCGCCCCCTCAAGTGATGTGACTCGTTCATCCAATACATGGAATGTATAAAAAATGAAATTAATGAAATTATGTTACCAATATAACAAATATATTATACTGGAATTTATATATATATATATATATATATATATCATTTAGTTTTAATTCCATTAATATGACAAAGAAATGAAAGTAGCATTCATGCGTACATACGGCCTACCGTCTCCATGAACGATGCGTTTCATTTTTTTTCTCAAAATGTTATAGAATAGTATAAAATGAATTTATACTGGATTTATATGATATTAAAATTATTAATACTATTCTGGAGATGATCTACTTATAACTACATGGACAATTCTTTTCAAACAAGTTCATTTTTGACTCATGTACCGAACATCGACAAAAACGTTTGATATGAACTCACATAATTAACTAATTTTTATAACATTATAATATGTGATATGAATTGAATAATAAACTTTAAAGGAGTTCCTTAAGCAATTATAAATTTACTGAAGTTTATTATTCAAGAATATAAAGAAACGAACAAGACAAGTTGGACTTGAGGTAAGGGATCCTACCTCTCTCCTTCTTTTTAAGTACTCTCTTTTATGTCACTTATTTTAAGCTCATATTTATTATGTTGGGGTATATTATTTTATATTAATCATACTATAATTTTTATGTTCATATGATTAGAGACCCTATTTTTATCTCATCAGTCCATTTTTGGATGTTTTAAGTGGCACTGTTAGGCTGCCGAAATTTCATACGGGATTTCTTATCTCACTTTTACTTCCATGAGATTTCCATTCTTCGCAACTTATTTATGTAATGTGGTGTATTGTGTACTTCCATTTGATATATATTATCATGATTCTATTTATATTCATGGTATTTTGTAATTCATTTGGTGTTTATTATCTTTTGGTCATACGACTCGATTGATTACAACGAGGTAAGGGGTTTTTCATCTCACTTTTATTCCCATGAGATTCATGCTACATTTTCCACTATTTCCTTTTGTGTGGTGTATTTACTGACCATGATTGTATTATTTGTGTAATATACTTTAATTTATGGGTATTTACATCTTTATTATATGATTCTTCTTTCATGGGGTGTATGTTTCGTAATTTACCAAATCGGTAAGCGAACCGTTCACCCTCCTCTTTTTAAAAGACTTCTTTTTGTTATGTCTTTTAATTTACATATTATTACGTTGGGATATGTTCTTATATATCCTTATTGATGTAAATTTTATGTCCAAGTGATGAGAAACCAGTATCTCTCTCATCAACTATTTTTCTAAAATTTGATGTGACGCTGTTAGGCTATTAATGTTTTATAAGGGAACTTCTTAACCCAGTTTCAATTATTTGGGTTAAACCTCTACTTCTTTATTATGTCATGAACTATGTGTGGAAGTCGACCATATGGTTATTCCATTTAAGTATGTTTATGTCCCAAGTTACCTTTATATGTTATGTGTTCTTTATATGGGTTTTATGGTAATATTTTGGTTACAAAAGGGTAACCAACTATCTTTTTTTCAGTGAAGAGTATTTACTACTTCATAAAGGTGAAAATTATTACTTATGATAAAGTATTCAGGGTTTACTTGTTTTTTTGAAAAAATAATAGTTTTCCTTATTTCTATATCCCTTATTGAGGTTTTTATGCTCATACCAAGTTTTTGAAATGTTTTCCACAAGACTTAAAGATGAATAGGGTCAATGATGGGATCAAGGAAATACATGCTATCTAAAACGTGGAACTAGACATGTTTCTTGTTTAGAATTTTTATTTTATGAAAAAAATGGAAACTGAGTAGAAGTGTCTACTTTGTAATTTTTTTAGATGTAATAGTTATGTCTTAATTCTCTAAAACTCTAAACCTGAAAAGATCCTCAATGTGAATTATGCATTTAATTCAAGATTATGTAATGTTATAAGGTCAGGTCCTTATAGTTGGTATCAAAGGTTGGTTTAGATAATTTTAGAGTTTGGGGTATTCTTTAAGAATAATTGACATTACCATAATGGTTAGGATTTCAGAAAGAGTCATAGTTTTAGATAAAGTGAATGAGTTTAAGATAAAATGAATAATTATATCTTAGTATTTACCCTCCTCATAAGATATCATATGATGATTCTAATGATATACTCACACTGACCTTTTTGGTTTTAGTAAATGGCTGGATCTAGCAGGCACCAAAGTAACAATGGATGTGACGAAAACTGTGACGGTTTTCTGAAAGAACAATTGAATGATATGGGAGCTACAATGAGAACTCTTGTGGTTATTCTCAACCAACTATCAGGAGTCATGATTAACCACTTGAACCTTGGTGAGTTTTATAATACATCGCGTACGAGAGAACCAACTCGATGTGGAAGTTCAGGTAATAATTATAAAGGTAACCATTAGGGTTTATATGATCCTTACTTTTGAGGTAATTATGGGTTACTATATGTTATGATGGAAAATGAAAGGCATGAGATAAACTTAAGGATAAATTATGTTATGGTTATTTTTGAAGATTTTATATCTTTTTGGGGAATTTTTTAAGAATTATATAGTTTTGTAAAAAGGACAACACGCAGACCGTGTGACAACCCGTCACATCAGACGAAGTTGCGGGAATCGAACTCACTACCAAAGTGCGACTGGGATTTATCGCCTACCACTGGACTACGTGAAGTCCCTGGTTAGTATGACTAATTCATTTTAGTTAGATGGTCTTATGAATCATAAATAAGTTGATTTTGGGTTATCTATGGAAATTATTAACCTATCATGGAGGATATGTGATTAGTTTAATTACTTTTCAGTATGAGACATTAAGAGTAACTGCTGTTATTTGGAGATAAATGTTAAGATTTACCTTGGAAGACTATGTGATTAAATCCTTTAGAGATTTGGGTTTCAATATTAGTTTGTATTAATTTTGAATAATTTTATGGACAGTAGTTTATTGAATGGTCTTTGTTGAACTTTGGGTTTTGTTGGACAAATTTTGGAGATTAAGAGTAGCTTTTCTTTTTGTAAAAGATTATCCTTTTTGGATATTATCTGATCTCATACTAACAATTTTGGTTTTGTTTAAGGTCTAAAGACATGGTAAATCTATAGTTCATCTTTTCTGGATTAGGTGATTCTCAAGAAGTTGATTATAGCACTCTTAATGTGAACAAGTCATCCTAAATACTCATCTTTTGGAGAAAATATGAGTTTGTGTAAGAAATCTAGTAAGAGATGAAAGTATACACGATAAGTAAGTATGTTTCATTATGATTTATTTAAGCTCATAAATAAATTCCTTAATGAAAAGTAACTTAAAACAAAAACATTGTCTGTTAACTTTTCTTACTGGGGAATCAAATACTGTTTAACCCATCACAAGTTTGTGATTTTCAGGTGGTTAACTTTTTCCTAATCATGTTTTCTATCACTCCCCATTAGAACTTGACCCTTTTTTTTATTCCATATCCATGTTTTCCTACATGGAATCCTAGTATGGGTTAACTCAGGTGACCTTCGAACTTCTCTTTCTTTCTTTTAAAGTGATATTTTTACTGACTCTTTTTCCGATGTGGGACTTTCAATGAAGTTTCCGAGCCCAATTTAAAAATTGCGAGGACGCAATTCCCAAAAGGGGGGAAGGATGTGACATCCTGGGTAAATAAAGAATATGAAATTTTCATATTTATTAATATTTGTGAATAAAATATTAATATTACTTTAAAGGGAATGCTACGTTTGATTGCATACCCAATACGCAACAACTAGTTTCTTTGAAATCTTACATTGCACAATAATAATATAATAATATTATTTTAAATGGTAGTTAACGCCTAGCATTTGTAATGGCGGGAATTAACAGAATTAACTAAAAAATAATTATATATGTATGTTAAATATTTTTACATTTACCCAACAAATGATAGAGGCTTAAAATGCGAATGAATCCAATTTTAATCATAAATATTCTAATATTCTTTAAAAGGTCCATTAACCGCCTTTTAATAGCGAACCTCTTTTAAATATACTTATTGTAACTTTTATATGTTATATTTGAAAAAATAAAATCCTTCTTTAGAATACAGACATCAAAATTTACTTTGTGTATGTTTTTGGTATTTTTCCAATAAAGTTCATTTTTTTAATGAATAGTGAAACATGTTGTATTTTAATTCAAAACCTCCTTTTAGTCTAATTTATTTATATGGCTAGATTATCTTTTTAATTGGTTTTAAAGTGTAATTAGAATATATTTTTACCATTTAATCCAATTTTTTTCATTGGAATTAATTTCACTTTGAAATTGGACATGAACAAGTGTCAATCTTTTGATAGATATTGTTTCTTAAAAACACGCAATTTGTTTTGACTGCGGGAATTAATTATAAATTTAATTAATGAAACTTATATTTTTTGAATTTGGTAAAATGGACATCATTTTTGAATTTGTAATATCAAATATATCTTTGGATGGATTTTTGGTATTTTTCTGAAAAACATCAATTTTTGATGAATAGTGAAACCACTAAGTGATAGTTAAAAAACAAATTTTTCGTTTAAATGAAATCTTACCGCTTCTCTGATTTGAATTTCAAAAATCTGACATACATGGTTGTCATTAGTAAGTAAAATTTGGTTCAATGGGATGAAAATAATTTTTGGTGAATAGTAACTTTTGAGTTGTATTAACCGCGATTAGAGGTAATTAGGGTAATTTAAGGTAAAAATAATGTTATAATAATATGAAATTACCTTGACACATGTCATATTCTTATTTTATGAGTCATTTACAACCAAGAAAATACATGAGTCATTTTTTGGTACCCCATGGAGCCACTTGGGTAAGATAATGATATTAATACCTTTTATTTAAAGTAAAAAATAAAAATGTCACAAACATGTATTATTTTACTAAAATAATTTTTACAAGGGGTTATAAATGTTATCATTTAGACTATAAATATTCATTATAAAGATAAAAATATTTCCTACATTATTGTAATTTTTTTATAATTTTTAGACATCAAATAAATGAAATTATTTATGACAAAATGATGATGGAGTGTTTACGCCATTAATGAATAAATTAAATAAATAAGAAGATAAAGTTTAAAAAAATATCCAAAACTTTTCCAATTCTTATTGGATGATTTTATTTCCAAAATGGGTCACCTTGTCTTTGAATTTAATGATTATTGGACCTTTAGAAACAAAAAATCATTATATAATAAAATAATTGTTTCAAGATTTCCAAAAGAGCCCCTCCTCTCCCTTATAAAAAGACCCCACTTCCTACCAATTTCTCACACTCCTCAAGCACTTTGGCTCGTCCAGCCTCTACTCAAATAATCTCCCAGTATCCCTCTCTTCATCCTAGATTCCTTACCTGAGGCAGAAATCTCTTCAAGAAACCCTTTTGGTTCAAACCAAGAGGAGTTACCCGATTTAAAGTTAATGTCTTCTCTTATGTTCTTTTATATTATTTTGCTTCTCAAACCCCCTAAACTCTTTTTATTACTTTTTTTGTAACAACACCAGTATCTTAAATATATTAGGATGATTTTATAAGAATTATTAGAGCTAAAATTACACACACCTCCATCTAATGGGTGAAGAATATACTGTTTTTGTGGACGGCGAACTACTGCCTCACGAAATGATGATTTTTCAATTATCTCCTACCGCCTATCATGGTGGCCATTATGATGTCATTGTATTTTATATATTATATATATGGTATTTATGTTTTCTATATGCTTCTGTATTTTAAATTAAAACATACCTTTATGCTTTTCATGTTGTGCAAATGCGATAATTTCATATGAGGAAGTGTGGACTACCGCCCCCTCAAGTGATGTAACTCGTTCATGCAATACATCGAATGTATAAAAAATAAAATTAATGAACTTATGTGACCTATATAAAATATATATTATACTGGAATTATAATATATATATTTATATATATCATTTAGTTTTAATTCCATTAATATGACAAAGAAATGAAAGTAGCATTCATGTGTACATACGGCCTACCGTCTCCATGAACGGTGCATTTCATTTTTATCTCAAAATGTTATGGAATAGTATAGAATGAATTTATACTGGATTTATATGATATTAAAATTATTAATACTATTCTTGACATGATGTACTTATAACTACATGGAAAATTCTTTTCAAACAAGTTCATTTCTGACTCATGTACCGAACATCGAAAAAAATGTTTGATATGAACTCACATAATTAACTAATTATTATAACATTATAATATGTGATATTAGTTGAATAATAAACTTTAAAGGAGGTCCTTAATCAATTATAAATTTACCAAAGTTTATTATTCAAGAATATAAAGAAACGAACAGGACAAGTTGGACTTGAGGTAAGGGATCCAACCTCTCTCCTTCTTTTTAAGTACTCTCTTTTATGTCACTTTTTTTAAGCTTATATTTCTTATGTTGGGTATGTTATTTTATATTAATCTTACTGTAATTTTTATGTTCATATGATTAGAGACCCTATTTTTATCTCATCAATCCATTTTTGGATGTTTTAAGTGGCGCTGTTAGGGTGCCGAAATTTCATAGGGGGTTTCTTATCTCACTTTTAATTCCATGAGATTTCCATTATTCGCCACTTATTTATGGAATGTGGTGTATTGTGTACTTATATTTGATATATATTATCATGATTCTATTTATATTCATGGTATTCTGTAATTCATTTAGTGTTTATTATCTTTTGGTCATACGACTCGATTGATTACAACGAGGTAAGGGGTTTTTCATCTCACTTTTATTCCCGTGAGATTCATGCTACATTTGCCACTATTTCCTTTTGTGTGGTGTATTTACTGACCATGATTGTATTATTTTTGTAATATAATTTAATTTATGGGTATTTACATCTTTATTGTATGATCCTTCTTTCATGGGGTGTATGTTTCGTAAGTTACCAAATCTGTAAGCAGACCTTTCACCCTCCTCTTTTTAAAAGGCTTCTTTTTGTTATGTCTTTTAATTTACATAATATTACGTTGGGATATGTTCTTATATATCCTTATTGATGTAAATTTTATGTCCAAGTGATGAGAAACCATTATCTCTCTCATCAAATCTTTTTCTCAAATTTTATGTGACGCTGTTAGGCTATTAAAGTTTTGTAAGGGAACTTCTTAACCCAATTTCAATTCTTTGGGTTAAACCTCTACTTCTTTATTATGTCATGATATGAATATTTGTGAATGAACTATGATTTTTTTACACTTAATATCCACTTATATTGGGTGTATTTGTATTTTTCACACATAATTATGCCATTGATTTATCCTTAATCTAAGGATACCGTCTTTGTAAGGGACTTCGTCTCAATCTCCTTTCATTGAGGCATATTTTGTTTTAATACAATACTTTATTTTATACATTGTATAAACACCTTTGAATTTTTATTTAATTCAAAGGAAATATTTTTCTACGAAGTGTTTTACTAAATGAAAAAAAAGGAATGTTTCTTTTAACGTACACGGTGAAAACGACCTTTCCGCCACCGCGAGTATTATTTGATCTTTGGCTTCCTCAAAAAGTCATAATGTTTTTAAAAGAAAATAAATACCATATAATCTATTATATATTTTGGTATTGAAAATGGTTTTGATAATGGATTTTTTATATCAATATATTTAAGTGATATATTGTGATTGAAATGTGGAAATTTTTTCTTTCCTTTATATTTGTTTTATGTCTTACGATCTTATGATGGTACTTGGACATTTGACGGGTGGTTACGTGATAAACCAAATGATGGGTGGTGTCGTGAATACCAGGATGGGTGGTTATGTTATAACCTCCAATTCATTGGGTATGGAAGTCGGTCGTATGGCTATTCCATTTAGTGATATGTGTGGTAGTCGACCATATGGTTATTACATTTAAGTATGTTTATGTCCCAAGTAACCTTTATATGTTATGTGTTCTTTATATGGGTTTTATGGTAATATTTTCGTTACAAAAGGGTAATCAACTATATTTTTTCAGTGAAGAGTATTTACTACTTCATAAAGGTGAAAAGTATTACTTATGATAAAGTATTCATGGTTTACTTGTTGTTTTGAAAAACTAATTGTTTTCCTTCTTTCTATATCCCTTAATGAGGTTTTTATTCTCATACCAAGTTTTTGAAATGTTTTCTACATGACTTAAAGATGAATAGGGTCAATGTTGGTATCAAGAAAATACATGTTATCTAAAACGTGGAACTAGACATGTTTCTTTTTAAGAATTTTTATTTTATGAAAAAATAGAAACTGAGTAGAAGTATCTACTTTGTAATCTTTTGAGATGTAATAGTTATGTCCTAATTCTCTAAAACTCTAAACCTGAAAAGATCCTCAATGTGAATTATTCATTTAATTCAATATTATGTAATGTTATAAGGTCAGGTCCTTATAGTTGATATCAAAGGATGGTTTAGATAACTTTAGAGGTTAGTGTATTCTTTACGAATAAGTGACATTACCATAATGGTTAGGATTTTAGAAAGAGTCATAGTTTTAGATAAAGTGAATGAGTTTAAGATAACATGAATAATTATATCTTAGTATTTACCCTCCTCATAAGATATCATATGATGATTCTAATGATATACTCACACTTACCTTTTTGGTTTTAGTAAATGGCTGGATCTTGCAGGCACCAAAGTAACAATGGATGTGATGATAACTGTGATGGTTTTCTGAAAGAACAATTGAATGATATGGGAGCTGCAATGAGAACTCTTGTGGTTATTCTCAACCAACTTTCAGGAGTCATGATTAACCACCTGAACCTTGGTGAGTTTTCTAATACATCGTGTACGAGAGAACCAACTCGATGTGGAAGTTCAGGTAATAATTATAAAGGTAACCATTATGGTTTATATGATCCTTACATTTGAGGTAATTATGGGTTACTATATGTTATGATGGAAAATGAAAGTAATGAGATAAACTTAAGGATAAATTATGTTATGGTTATTTTTGAAGATTTTATCTCTTTTTGGGGAATTTTTTAAGAATTATATAGTTTTGGAAAAAGGACAACACGCAGACCGTGTGACAACCCGTCATGTCAGACGAAGCTGCGGGAATCGAACCCACTACCAAAGTGCGACTGGGATTTATCGCCTACCACTGGACTACGTTAAGTCCCTGGTTATTATGACTAATTCATTTTAGTTAGATGGTCTTATGAATCAGAAATAAGTTGATTTTGGGTTATCTATGGAAATTATTAACCTATCATGGAGGATATGTGATTAGTTTAATTACTTTTCAGTATGAGACTTTAAGAGTAACTGTTGTTATTTGGAGATAAATGTTAAGATTTATCTTGGAAGACTATGTGATTAAATCCTTTAGAGATTTGGGTTTCAATCTTAGTTTGGATTAATTTTGAATAATTTTATGGACAGTAGTTTATTGAATGGTCTTTATTGAACTTTGGGTTTTGTTGGGAAAATTTTGGAGATTAAGAGTAGATTTTCTTTTTGTAAAATATTATCCTTTTTGGATATTATCTGATCTCGTACTAACAATTTTGGTTTTGGTTAAGCTCTAAAGAAATGGTAAATATATAGATCATTTTTCTGGATTAGGTGATTCTCAAGAAGTTTATTATAGCACTCTTAATTTGAAAAAGTCATCCTAAATATAAATCTTTTGGAGAAAATATGAGTGTGTGTAAGAAATCTAGTAAGAGATGAAAGTATACACGACAAGTAAGTATGTTTCATTATGATTTAGTTAAGCTAATAAATAAATTCCTCAATTAAAAGTAACTTAAAACAAAAATGTTGTCTGTTAACTTTTCTTATTGGGGAATCAAATACTGTTTAACCCATCACAAGTTTGTGATTTTCTGGTGGTTAACTTTATCCTAATCATGTTTTCGATCACTCTCCATCAGAACTTGACGCTTTGTTTTTTCTTCCATATCCATGTTTTCCTATATGGAATCCTAGTATGGGTTAACTCGGGTGACCTTTGAACTTCTCTTTCTTTCTTTTAAAGTGATAGTTTTACTGACTCTTTTTCCGATTAGGGACTTTCAATGAAGTTTCCGAGCCCAATTTTAAAATTGCGAGGATGCAATTCCCAAAAGGGGGGAAGGATGTGACATCCCGGGTAAATAAAGAATATGAAATTTTCATATTTATTAATATTTGTGAATAAAATATTAATATTACTTTAAAGGGAATGCTTTGTTTGATTGCATACCCAATACGCAACAACCAATTTCTTTGAAATCTTACGTTGCACACTAATAATATAATAATATTATTTTAAATGGTAGTTAACGCCTAGCCTTTTTAATGGCGGGAATTAACAGAATTAACTAAAAAATAATTATATATTTGTGTTAAATATTTTTACATTTCCCCAACAAATGATAGAGTCTTAAAATGCAAATGAATCCAATTTTAAGCATAAATATTCTAATATTCTTTAAAACGTCGATTAACCACCTTTTAATGGAGAACCTTTTTTAAATATACTTATTGTAACTTTTATATGTTATATTTGAAAAAATAAAATCATTCTTTAGAATACAGACATCATAATTTACTTTGTGTATGTTTTTGGTATTTTTCCGATAAAGTTCATTTTTTAATGAATAGTGAAACATATTGTATTTTAATTCAAAACCTCCTTTTAGTCTAATTTATTTATATGGTTAGATTATCTTTTTAATTGGTTTTAAAGTGTAATTAGAATATATTTTTACCATTTAATCCAATTTTAATCATTGGAATTAATTTCACTTTGAAATTGGACATCAACAAGTGTCAGTCTTTTGATAGATATTGTTTCTTAAAAACACGCTATTTGTTTTGACTGCGGGAATTAATTATAAATTTAATTAATGCAACTTCTATGTTTTGAATTTGGTAAAATGGACATCATTTTTGAATTTGGAATATCAAATATAGCTTAGGATGAATTTTTTGTATTTTTCTGAAAAACATCAATTTTTGATGAATAGTGAAACCACTAAGTGATAGTTAAAAAATAGATTTTTCGTTTAAATGAAATCTTACCGCTTCTGTGAATTGAATTTCAAAAATCCGACATACATGGTTGTCATTAGTAAGTAAAATTTGGTTCAATGGGATGAAAATAATTTTTGGTGAATAGTAACTTTTGAGTTTTATTAACCGCGATTAGAGGTAATTAGGGTAATTTAAGGTAAAAATAATGTTATAATAATATTAAATTACCTTGAAACATGTCATAACCTTATTTTATGAGTCATTTCCAACCAAGAAAATACATGGGTCAATTTGTGGGACCCCATGGATCCACTTGGGTAATATAATGGTATTAATACCTTTTATTTAAAGTAAAAATAAAAATGTCACAAACATGTATTGTTTTACAAAAATAATTTTTATAAGGGGTTATAAATGTTATCTTTTCAAATATAAATATTCATTAGAAAGATAAAAATATTTCATACAATATTGTAATTTTTTTATAATTTTTAGACATCAAATAAATAAAATTATTTATGAAACAGTGATGATGGAGTGTTTACGTCATTAATGAATAAATTAAATAAATAAGAAGATAAAGTTTAAAACAATATCCAACACTTTTCCAATTATTATTGGATGATTCTATTTCAAACATGAGACACCTTATAATTTAATTTAATGATTATTGGACCTTTGGAAACCGAAAATCATTATATAATAAAATAATAGTTTCAAGATTTCTAAAAGAGCCCCTCCTCTCCCTTATAAAAAGACCCCAGTTCCTACCCATTTCTCACACACCTCAAGCCCTTTGGCTCGTCCAATATCTACTAAAATAATCTCCCAGTATCCCTCTCTTTATCCTAGATTCCTTACCTGAGTCAGAAAGCTCTTCAACAAACCCTTTTGGTTCAAACGGACAGGAGTTACCCGATTTAAAGGTATTGTCTTCCCTTATATTCTTTTGTTTTATTTTGCTTCTCTAACCCCCTAAACTCTTTTTATTCCTTTTTTTTGTAACAACACCAGTAAGTTCAATATACTAGGATGATTTTATAATAAGGATTCGAGCTACACTTACACAAAACTCCATCTAATGGGTGAAGAACATACTGTTTCTGTGGACGGCTAACTACTGCCTCACGAAATGATAATTGTTCAATTATCTCCTACTGCCTCTCATGGTGGCCATTATGGTGTCACTGTATTTTATATATTATATATATGGTATTTATGTTTTCTATATGATTCTGTATTTTATATTTAAAACATACCTTAATGATTTTCATGTTGTGAAAATGCGATAATTTCATATGAGGAAGTGTGGACTACGGCCCCCTCAAGTGATGTGACTCGTTCAAGAAATACATGGAATGTATAAAAAATGAAATTAATGAACTTATGTGACCTATATAAAATATATATTATACTGTAATTATAATATATATATATATATCATTTAGTTTTAATTCCATTAATATAACAAAGAAATGAAAGTAGCATTCATGCGTACATACGGCATACCATCTCAATGAACGGTGCATTTCATTTTTATCTCAAAATGTTATGGAATAGTATAAAATGAATTTATACTGGATTTATATGATATTAAAATTATTAATACTATTCTGGAGATGATGTACTTATAACTACGTGGACAATTCTTTTCAAACAAGTTCATTTTTGACTCATGTACCGAACATCGACAAAAACGTTTGATATAAACTCAGATAATTAACTAATTATTATAAAATTATAATATCCGATATGAATTGAATAATAAAATTTAAAGGAGGTCCTTAAGAAATTATAAATTTTCCAAAGTTTATTATTCAAGAATATAAAGAAACGAACAAGACAAGTTGGACTTGAGGTTAGGGATCCTACCTCTCTCCTTATTTTTAAGTACTCTCTTTTATGTCACTTATTTTAACCTCATATTTCTTATGTTGGGGTATGTTATTTTATATTAATAATACTGTAATTTTTATTTTCATATGATGAGAGACCCTATTTTTCTCTCATCAATCCATTTTTGGATGTTTTAAGTGGTGTCATTAGGCTGCCAAAATTTCATAAGGGATTTCTTATCTCACTTTTAATTCCATGAGATTTCCATTCTTCGCCACTTATTTATGGAATGTGGTGTATTGTGTACTTCCATTTGATATATATTATCATGATTCTATTTATATTCATGGTATTCTGTAATTCATTTGGTGTTTATTATCTTTTAGTCAAACGGACACCCGGATCAAAAGTTATGGTCGTTTGAAGTTTGAGTTGCGTTTTCAACATATTTTGGATCTTTTTTTAATTTTTTAAATTTTTTTATTCCTCAAATTGTTATTAAATGACTATTACTCCATAATGATTGTCAAAATATTAATTAAAAATATTTTTTTAATTTTTTAAGAAGTCATTTTCACTAAATATCTTATATATTAAGTATAATAAGTGTAAATGTACATTTATACTTATCTAAAATATATTTAAAAATTATATATTATATTTATATAACAATATAACTATATTTATATATTAATATATTAATATATTTTTAAATTTTTTTTGAAACCGCCCCTTTATCAGCGCCAAAAAAAGCACTGATAAAGGCCCCCCTTTATCAGCGCTACTAAACAAGTGGTAATAAAGGGGGGCCCTTTATCAGCGCTAACAAAAGCGCTGATAAAGGGGGGCCCTTTATCAGTGCTAACGAAAAAGCGCTGATAAAGGGGGGCCCTTTATCAGTGCTAACGAAAAAGCGCTGATAAAGGGGGGCGCTGTGAAAAACTGTTTTTGTGGTTGTGTCATCATGGTGTATGAGTGAGTAGCTAAGTTTCTAGACGATGAATTTTTAGGTGTCATTTATTCCCATTGAAATAATTTTTTAAGGAACCAAAATAAAAATCAAGGGTAATAGAAGATGAGCTGGCTAGATGATATGTTCTTTGATAGGTGAGGATAATCTAGAATACTTTCCAAATAATTTAAATATGGTGAATAAATCAATATTCTTTTAATGCTATGAATATCACATTGTTAACTATGATATGAGATTTAAGATTACAGGGAGCTAAGAAAAGTGTATACTAAGAAATCATGAGGATACAAAGGATTTTATGTGGAGAGTATAAAATTTCCACTATGAATTATAACAAGTTTTAAAGAAATGAAAGGTGATCTGATCACCATGACTGGAATATTTTTGTGTTTGGGTATTTGAGGTTGATGAATTCAATTTTTCATAAGTATGATAATGGATGATATCATATGATATTGTTGAAGTAAGTATATTTGTAGGAAGGTTATCAAAATATGTGTTCTGATTTACTGATCATAGATAAAGGGAATGGGGGAAGAAAATGGGAATAAATTTGGGACTTATTTCAACTTGAACAAAGTTTACAAAAATTCCCGCTCTATACCACTATATATCTAAAAATGGATCTCTCAAGGCTCTCTCACCAGATAGAATAGATCTCTTCGCTTGAATGATTAATGAAGGCTCTTCTGGACCTCCTTAAATAGGAATGTTGGGAGGAGTTCATGTTTGAGACAACTACTTCACCAACCCCCACCAATCTCCACCTACACTGTGACATCCCGGGTAAATAAAGAATATGGGATTTTCATATTTATTAATATCTGTGAATAAAATATTAATATTACTTTACTGGGAATTCTATGTTCGATTGCGTACCCAATACGCAACAACCAGTTTCTTTGAAATCTTACGTTGTACACTAATAATATAATAATATTATTTTAAATGGTAGTTAATGCCTTGTTGTTGTAATGGCAGGAATGAACAGAATTCACTAAAAAATAATTATATATGTGTGTAAAATATTTTTACATTTACCCAATAAATGATAGAGGCTTAAAATGCGAATGAATCCAATTTTAATTATAAATATTCTAATATTCTTTAAAATGTCGATTAACTGCCTTTTGATAGAGAACCTTTTTTAAATATACTTATTGTCACTTTTATATGTTATATTTGACAAAAATAAAATCCTTCTTTAGAATCCAAACATCAAAATTTACTTTTTGTATGTTTTTGGTATTTTTCCAATAAAGTTCATTTTTTAATGAATAGTGAAACATGTTGTATTTTAATTCAAAACCTCATTGTAGTCTAATTTATTTATATGGTAAGATTATATTTTTAATTGATTTTAAAGTGTAATTAGAATATATTTTTACCATTTAATCCAATTTTGTTCATTATAATTAACTTCACTTTGAAATTGGACATAAACAAGTGTCAATCTTTTGATAGATATTGTTTCTTAAAAACACGCTATTTGTTTTGACAGCGGGAATTAATTATAAATTTAATTAATGCAACTTATATGTTTTGAATTTGGTAAAATGGACATCATTTTTGAATTTGGAATATCAAATATATCTTAGGATGAATTTTTGGTATTTTTCTGAAAAACATCAATTTTTGATGAATAGTGAAACCACTAAGTGATAGTTAAAAAACAGATTTTTCGTTTAATTGAAATTTTACCGCTTCTGTGATTTGAATTTCAAAATTCCGACATACATAGTTGTCATTAGTAAGTAAAATTTGGTTCAATGGGATGAAAATAATTTTTGTTGAATAGTAACTTTTGAGTTTTATTAACCGTGATTAGAGGTAATTAGGGTAATTTGAGGTAAAAATAATGTTATAATAATATGAAATTACCTTGATACATGTCCTACCCTTATTGGATGAGTCATGGCCGACCAAGAAAATCCATGGGTCAATTTGTGGGACCCCTTGGAGCCACTTGGGTAAGATAATGATATCAATACCTTTTATTTAAAGTAAAAATAAAAATGTCACAAACATGTATTATTTTACTAAAACAATTTTTAAAAGGGGTTATACATGTTATATTTTCAACTATAAATATTCAGTAGAAAGATAAAAATATTTCCTACATCATTGTAATTTTTTTATAATTTTTAGACATCAAATAAATAAAATTATTTATGACACAATGATGATGCAGTGTTTACATCATTAATGAATAAATTAAATAAATAAGAAGAAAAAGTTTAAAATAATATCCAACACTTTTCCAATTCTTATTAGATGATTTTATTTCAAAAATGGGAAACCTTAGCTTCAAATTTAATGATTATTGGACCTTTAGAAACCTAAAATCATTATATAATAAAATAATAGTTTCAAGGTTTCCAAAAGAGCCCCTCCTCCCCCTTATAAAAAGACCCCACTTCCTAATCATTTCTCACACTCCTCAAGCCCTTTGGATCATCCATCATCTACTCAAATAATCTCCTAGTATCCCTATATTCATCCTATATTCTTTACCTTAGGCAGAAAGATCTTTAAGAAACCCTTTTGGTTCAAACCAAGAGGAGTCACCCGATTTAAAGGTAATGTCTTCTCTTATATTCTTTTGTTTTATTTTTCTTCTCCAACCCCATAAAATCTTTTTATTACTTTCTTTTGTAACAAAACCAGTATCTTCAATATACTAAGATGATGTTATAAGAAGTATTCGAGCTACACTTACACACACCTCCATCTAATGGGTGAAGAACATACTGTTTCTGTGGACGGCAAACTACTGCCTCATGAAACGATGATTGTTCAATTATCTCCTACCGCCTCTCATTGTGGCCATTATGATGTCACTGTATTTTATATATGATATATATGGTATTTATGTTTTCTATATGCTTCTGTATTTTATATTTAAAACATACCTTTATGCTTTTCATGTTGTACAAATGCGATAATTTCATATGAGGAAGTGTGGACTACCGCCCCCTCAAGTGATGTGACTCGTTCATCCAATACATGGAATGTATAAAAAATGAAATTAATGAACTTATGTTACAAATATAACAAATATATTATACTGGAATTTATATATATATATATATATATATATATATATCATTTAGTTTTAATTCCATTAATATGACAAATAAATGAAAGTAGCATTCATGCGTACATACGGCCTACCGTCTCCATGAACGATGCGTTTCATTTTTTTCTCAAAATGTTATAGAATAGTATAAAATGAATTTATACTGGATTTATATGATATTAAAATTATTAATACTATTCTGGAGATGATGTACTTATAACTACATGGACAATTCTTTTCAAACAAGTCCATTTTTAACTCATGTACCGAACATCGACAAAAACGTTTGATATGAACTCACATAATTAACTAATTATTATAACATTATAATATGTGATATGAATTTAATAATAAACTTTAAAGGAGTTCCTTAATCAATTATAAATTTACCGAAGTTTATTATTCAAGAATATAAAGAAACGAACAAGACAAGTTGGACTTGAGGTAAGGGATCCTACCTCTCTCCTTCTTTTTAAGTACTCTCTTTTATGTCACTTATTTTAAGCTCATATTTCTTATGTTGGGGTATATTATTTTATATTAATCTTACTATAATTTTTATGTTCATATGATTAGAGACCCTATTTTTATCTCATCAGTCTATTTTTGGATGTTTTAAGTGGCGTTGTTAGGCTGCCGAAATTTCATAAGAGATTTCTTATCTCACTTTTAATTCTGTGATATTTCCATTCTTTGCCACTTATTTATGTAATGTGGTGTATTGTGTACTTCCATTTGATATATATTATCATGATTCTATTTATATTCATGGTATTTTGTAATTAATTTGGTGTTTATTATCTTTTGGTCATACGACTCGATTGATTACAACGAGGTAAGGGGTTTTTCATCTCACTTTTATTCCCGTGAGATTCATGCTATATTTTCCACTATTTCCTTTTGTATGATGTATTTACTGACCATGATTGTATTATTTGTGTAATATACTTTAATTTATGGGTATTTACATCTTTATTGTATGATTATTCTTTCATGGGGTGTATGTTTCGTAAGTTACCAAATCGGTAAGCAACCGTTCACCCTCCTCTATTTAAAAGACTTCTTTTTGTTATGTCTTTTAATTTACATATTATTACGTTGGGATATGTTCTTATATATCCTTATTGATGTAAATTTTATGTCCAAGTGATGAGAAACCAGTATCTCTCTCATCAACTCTTTTTCTAAAATTTGATGTGACGTTGTTAGGCTATTAATGTTTTGTAAGGGAACTTCTTAACCCAATTTCAATTATTTGGGTTAAACCTCTACTTCTTTATTATGTCATTAACTATGTGTGGAAGTTGACCGTATGGTTATTCCATTTAAGTATGTTTATGTCCCAGGTTACCTTTATATGTTATTTGTTCTTTATATGGGTTTTATGGTAATATTTTGGTTACAAAAGGGTAACCAACTATCTTTTTTTCAGTGAAGAGTATTTACTACTTCATAAAGGTGAAAATTATTACTTATGATAAAGTATTCAGGGTTTACTTGTTTTTTTGAAAAACTAATAGTTTTCCTTATTTCTATATCCCTTATTGAGGTTTTTATGCTCATACCAAGTTTTTGAAATGTTTTCCACAAGACTAAAAGATGAATAGGGTCAATGATGGGATCAAGGAAATACATGCTATCTAAAACGTGGAACTAGACATGTTTCTTGTTTAGAATTTTTATTTTATGAAAAAAATGGAAACTGAGTAGAAGTGTCTACTTTGTAATCTTTTTAGATGTAATAGTTATGTCCTAATTCTCTAAAACTCTAAACCTGAAAATATCCTCAATGTGAATTATTCATTTAATTCAAGATTATGTAATGTTATAAGGTCAGGTCCTTATAGTTGGTATCAAAGGTTGGTTTAGATAACTTTAGAGTTTGGGGTATTCTTTAAGAATAATTGACATTACCATAATGGTTAGGATTTCAGAAAGAGTCATAGTTTTAGATAAAGTGAATGAGTTTAAGATAAAATGAATAATTATATCTTAGGATTTACCCTCCTCATAAGATATCATATGATGATTCTAATGATATACTCACACTGAACTTTTTGGTTTTAGTAAATGGCTGGATCTAGCAGGCACCAAAGTAATAGTGGATGTGACGAAAACTGTGACTGTTTTCTGAAAGAACAATTGAATGATATGGGAGATACAATGAGAACTCTTGTGGTTATTCTAAACCAAATATCAGGAGTCATGATTAACCACTTGAACCTTGGTGAGTTTTCTAATACATCGAGTACGAGAGAACCAACTCGATGTGGAAGTTCAGGTAATAATTATAAAGGTAACCATTAGGATTTATATGATCCTTACTTTTGAGGTAATTATGGGTTACTATATGTTATGATGGAAAATTAAAGGCATGAGATAAACCTAAGGATAAATTATGTTATGGTTATTTTTTAAGATTTTATCTCTTTTTGGGGAATTTTTTAAGAATTATATAGTTTTGGAAAAAGGACAACACGCAGACCATGTGACAACCCGTCACGTCAGACGAAGCTGCGGGAATCGAACCCACTACCAAAGTGCGACTGGGATTTATCGCCTACCACTGGACTACGTGAAGTCCCGGGTTAGTATGACTAATTCATTTTAGTTAGATGGTCTAATGAATCAGAAATAAGTTGATTTTGGGTTATCTATGTAAATTATTAACCTATCATGGAGGATATGTGATTAGGTTAATTACTTTTCAGTATGAGACTTTAAGAGTAACTGTTGTTATTTGGAGATAAATGTTAAGATTTACCTTGGAAGACTATGTGATTAAATACTTCAGAGATTTGGGTTTCAATCTTAGTTTGTGTTAATTTTGAATAATTTTATGGACAGTAGTTTATTGAATGGTCTTTGTTGAACTTTGGGTTTTGTTGGACAAATTTTGGAGATTAAGAGTAGCTTTTCTTTTTGTAAAAGATTATCCTTTTTGGATATTATCTTATCTCGTACTAACAATTTTGGTTTTGGTTAAGGTCTAAAGACATGGTAAATATATAGTTCATCTTTTCTGGATTAGGTGATTCTCAAGAAGTTGATTATAGCACTCTTAATGTGAACAAGTCGTCCTAAATAAAAATCTTTTGGAGAAAATATGAGTTTGTGTAAGAAATCTAGTAAGAGATGAAAGTATACACGACAAGTAATAGTTTTATTGACTCTTTTTCCGATTAGGGACTTTCGATGAAGTTTCCGAGCCCAATTTAAAAATTGTGAGGACGCAATTCCCAAAAGGGGGGAAGGATGTGACATCCCGGGTAAATAAAGAATATGAAATTTTCATATTTATTAATATTTGTGAATAAAATATTAATATTACTTTAAAGGGAATGTTATGTTTGATTGCATACCCAATACGCAACAACCAATTTCTTTGAAATCTTACGTTGCACACTAATAATATAATAATATTATTTTAAATGGTAGTTAACGCCTAGCCTTTGTAATGGTGGGAATTAACAGAATTAACTACAAAATAATTATATATGTGTGTTAAATATTTTTACATTTCCCCAACAAATGATAGAGGCTTAAAATGCGAATGAATCCAATTTTAAGCATAAATATTCTAATATTTTTTAAAAGGTCGATTAACCGCCTTTTAATGGAGAACCTTTTTTAAATATAATTATTGTAACTTTTATATGTTATATTTGAAAAAATAAAATCATTCTTTAGAATACAGACATCATAATTTACTTTGTGTATGTTTTTGGTATTTTTCCGATAAAGTTCATTTTTTTAATGAATAGTGAAACATGTTGTATTTTAATTCAAAACCTCCTTTTAGTCTAATTTATTTATATGGTTAGATTATCTTTTTAATTGGTTTTAAAGTGTAATTAAAATATATTTTAACCATTTAATCCAATGTTAATCATTGGAATTAATTTCACTTTGAAATTGGACATCAACAAGTGTCAATCTTTTGATAGATATTGTTTCTTAAAAACATGCTATTTCTTTTGACAGTGAGAATTAATTATAAATTTAATTAACGCAACTTCTATGTTTTGAATTTGGTTAAATGGACATCATTTTTGAATTTGGAATATCAAATATAGATTAGGATGATTTTTTGGTATTTTTATGAAAAACATCAATTTTTGATGAATAGTGAAACCACTAAGTGATAGTTAAAAAACAGATTTTTCGTTTAAATGAAATCTTACCGCTTCTGTGATTTGAATTTCAAAAATCCGACATACATGGTTGTCATTAGTAAGTAAAATTTGGTTCAATGGGATGAAAATAATTTTTGGTGAATAGTAACTTTTGAGTTTTATTAACCGCGATTAGAAGTAATTAGGGTAATTTAAGGTAAAAATAAAGTTATAATAATATGAAATTACCTTGACACATGTCATAACCTTATTTTATGAGTCATTTCCAACCAAGACAATACATGGGTCAATTTGTGGGACCCCATGGATCCACTTCAGTAAGATAATGATATTAATATCTTTTATTTAAAGTAAAAATAAAAATGTCACAAACATGTATTGTTTTACAAAAATAATTTTTATAAGGGGTTATAAATGTTATCTTTTCAACTATAAATATTAATTAGAAAGATAAAAAGATTTCATACATTATTGTAATTTTCTTTATAATTTTTATACATCAAATAAATAAAATTATTTATGACACAATGATGATGCAATGTTTACGTCATTAATGAATAAATTAAATAAATAAGAATATAAAGTTTAAAAAAATATCCAACACTTTTCCAATTATTATTGGATGATTCTATTTCAAACATGAGACACCTTATAATTTAATTTAATGATTATTCTACCTTTGGAAACCGAAAATCATTATATAATAAAATAATAGTTTCAAGATTTCCAAAAGAGCCCCTCCTCTCCCTTATAAAAAGACCCCAGTTCCTACCCATTTCTCACACTCCTCAAGCCCTTTGGCTCGTCCAACCTCTACTCAAATAATCTCCCAATATCCCTCTCTTTATCCTATATTCCTTACCTGAGGCAGAAATCTCTTCAACAAACCCTTTTGGTTCAAACGGACAGGAGTTACCCGATTTAAAGGTATTGTCTTCTCTTATATTCTTTTGTTTTATTTTTCTTCTCCAACCCCCTAAACTCTTTTTATTCCTTTTTTTTTGTAACAACACCAGTATATTCAATATACTAGGATTATTTTATAATAAGTATTCGAGCTACACTTACACACACCTCCATCTAATGGGTGAAGAACATACTGTTTTTGTGGACGGCGAACTACTACCTCACGAAATGATGATTGTTCAATTATCTCCTACCGCCTCTCATGGTGGCCATTATGGTGTCACTGTATTTTATATATGATATATATGGTATTTATTTTTTCTATATGCTTCTGTATTTTATATTTAAAACATACCTTTATGATTTTCATGTTGTGAAAATGCGATAATTTCATATGAGGAAGTGTGGACTACCGCCCCCTCAAGTGATGTGACTCGTTCAAGAAATACATGGAATGTATAAAAAATGAAATTAATGAACTTATGTGACCTATATAATATATATATTATACTGGAATTATAATATATATATATATATCATTTAGTTTTAATTCCATTAATATAACAAAGAAATGAAAGTAGCATTCATGCGTACATACGACCTACCATCTCAATGAACGGTGCATTTAATTTTTATCTCAAAATGTTATGGAATAGTATAAAATTAATTTATACTGGATTTATATGATATTAAAATTATTAATACTATTCTGGAGATGATGTACTTATAACTACATGGACAATTCTTTTCAAAAAAGTTCATTTTTGACTCATGTACTGAACATCGACAAAAACGTTTGATATGAACTCAGATAATTAACTAATTATTATAAAATTATAATATCCGATATGAATTGAATAATAAAATTTAAAGGAGGTCCTTAAGCAATTATAAATTTTCCAAAGTTTATTACTCAAGAATATAAAGAAAGGAACAAGACAAGTTGGACTTGAGGTTAGGGATCCTACCTCTCTCCTTCTTTTTAAGTACTCTCTTTTATGTCACTTATTTTAAGCTCATATTTCTTATGTTGGGGTATGTTATTTTATATTAATAATACTGTAATTTTTATTTTCATATGATGAGAGACCCTATTTTTATCTCATCAATCCATTTTTGGATGTTTTAAGTGGTGTCGTTAGGCTGCCGAAATTTCAAAAGGGATTTCTTATCTCACTTTTAATTCCATGAGATTTCCATTCTTCGCCACTTATTTATGGAATGTGGTGTATTTTTTACTTCCATTTGATATATATTATCATGATTCTATTTATATTCATTTTATTATTTAATTCATTTGGTTTTTATTATCTTTTAGTCATACGAATCGATTGATTACAACGAGGTAAGGGGTTTTTCATCTCACTTTTATTCCTGTGAGATTCATGTTACATTTGCCATTATTTCCTTTTGTGTGGTATTTGTACTACCCATGATTGTATTATTTGTGTAATATACTTTAATTTATGGGTATTTACATCTCCATTGTATGATCCTTCTTTCATGGGGTGTATTTTTCGTAAGTTACCAAATTGGTAAGGGAACTTTTCACCCTCCTCTTTTTAAAAGACTTATTTTTGTTATGTCTTTTAATTTACATCTTATTATGTTGGGATATGTTCTTATATATCATTATTGATGTAAATTTTATGTCCAAGTGATGAGATACCATTATCTCTCTCATCAACTCTTTTTCTAAAATTTAATGTGACGTCGTTAGGCTATTGAAGTTTTGTAAGGGAACTTCTTAACCCAATTTTAATTCTTTGGGTTAAACCTCTACTTCTTTATTATGTCATGATATGAATATGTGTTAATGAACTATGATTGTTTTACACTTAATATCAACTTATATTGGGTGTATTTATATTTGTCACACATAATTATTCCATTGATTTATCCCTAATCTAAGGATACCATCTTTGTAAGGGACTTCGTCTCAATCTCCTTTCATTGAGGCATATTTTGTTTTAATACAATACTTTCTTTTATAAGTTGTATAAAAAAATTTGACTTTTCATTTCATTCATAGGAAATATTTTTCTACGATGTGTTTTACTAAATGGCAAAAAGGAACGTTTCTTTTAACGTATGTGGTGACAACGACCTTTCCGTCGCCGCGAGTATTATTTGATCTTTGGCTTACTCAACAATCCGTAATGTTTTTAAAAGAAAATAAATACCATATACTCTATTATATATTTTGTTATTGAAAATGGTTTTGATAATGGATTTTTTATATCAATAAATTTAAGTGATATATTGTGATTGAAATGTGGAAATTTTTTCTTTCCTTTATATTTGTTTAATGTCTTATGATTTTATAATGGTACTTGGACATTTGACGGGTGGTTATGTGATAAACCAAATGACGGGTGGTGTCGTGAATACTAGGATGGGTGGTTACATTATAACCTCCAATGCATTGGGTATGGAAGTCAGCCGTATAAGTATTCTATTTAGTGATATGTGTGGGAGTCGACCGTATGGTTATTCCATTTAAGTATGTTTATGTCCCATGTTACCTTTATATGTTATGTGTTCTTTATATGGGTTTAATGGTAATATTTTGGTTACAAAAGGGTAAGCAACTATCTTTTATTCAGTGAAGAGTATTTGCTACTTCATAAATGTGAAAATTATTACTTATGATAAAGTATTCATGGTTTACTTTTTTGTTTTGAAAAAATAATAGTTTTCCTTATTTTTGTATCCCTTATTGAGATTTTTATGCTCATACCAGGTTTTTGAAATTTTTTCCACAGGACTTAAAGATGAATAGGGTCAAGGATGAGATCAAGGAAAGACATGCTATCTAAAACATGGAACTAGACATGTTTCTTTTTAAGAATTTTTATTTTATGAAAAAAATAGAAACTGAGTAGAGGTGTCTACTTTGTAATCTTTTGAGATGTAATAGTTATGTTCTAATTATCTAAAACTCTAAACCTGAAAATATCATCAATGTGAATTATTCATTTAATTCAAGATTATGTAATGTTATAAGGTCGGGTCCTTATATAAACCCATGGCTTACAAAGATATAGTTCCTACCCTTTTAGCTTCTAGGGGAGAAGTCTATGGTTTTTGGAGTTGGTGTACTATCCACCTACCAAGGAATCTAAAAAAAACTCCATCAATTCTCCCCATCCAACTTCAATCTATTAGAGCATCTGCAAAGGTTCAGATTCTCCTAAGAAACCACCTTTTTCAACATATCTATCGTGTTCTCATTCATTTGGATCTTCACACGTCTCAATAGTTTTTATTCATAACCTCGTGTATCCAATGATATAAATTGTCTATATGATTCTTGATATCCTTTTTAATCCCCCTCATTAGTCAACAATAGGTACTCTGAATCTGAATATTTTGTTGATGGAATCCTTCCTCATGAAGATCTTTGAACCAGTGAAATTTTAAGTTCAAGATTCACAACATCACATAGCTCATGTTATGGTTTTGAAACTTCTTGTTGAGAGGATTGAGTCTCCCCCTACTCAATATCCTCCTCCACTACCTCTTGGTCTTCTACTAATGAGTCTTATTTTACATCCTCCTCTTTAGTGATAGGTGGTGATGGTATGGGTGTTAGATCATGAATTGATTCCTCAACACTTTCCCGGATATACATTATAGGATTTTTAATTTACTCAATTGTATGGTTCTTTGGGAACATTATATCTATAATTCCAATCACTTTCTTTTCTTTTAGGTCCAAAAACTTGTATTTTAGATCCTCATATCCATAGATGATGAAAATGTATGGAGTATATCTCTCATCTAACTTCTACCTGAGCTCCTTAGATACATGAAAAATTTCCAAACATCCAAATACTCACAAATGAGAGTAAGTGGTATGTTTACTAGATCATATCTTCAATGGAATCTTGAAATTCAGTGGTATCTATGGTGATCTATTTATAAGGAATCATGAAACCCGAATAGCTTCTCCCCATAATGGATTAGGTAGATCAGCTAAACTTATCAAGCTTTTGGCCTTCTCTATGATGGTTCTATTCCTCTTTTCCACAAATCCATTTTCTTTTGGGGTGCATGGGACTGTCCTCTCATGTCAGATGCCCTGAATCCTATAATAGGCATCAAGTTTCCTGGATGTGTACTCTCCTCTATTGTACAAATGAAGACACTCTATCCTCTTCCCAATTTCATGCTCCACCATATCATAGAACATCTTAAAGTAGTCCAGTACTTTGTTCTTCATATGCAAGAATAATACCCACAACTTTCAATATGAATCATCAATAAAGGATAGGAAAAATTTGTTACCTCCTAATGAATCTACCTCCATGGGACTGCATACATCAGAGTGCACTAGATCCAACATCTTTGATCACCTTTATGAAGGATTATTTAATGAGACTCTATGTTTCTTCCCATATAAGTAGTATTTTCAAGGATTAAGTGATGAATACTTATCAACATTAATGTACTTATTCTACATCAAGGTAGATAACCCTCTTTCACTCATGTGGAAAAGTCTCATATTCCATAGATTGAATTACATCTCTCTTTCAACCATGTTGAGGTTTTTTGTACATATCTTTACATTATTTTTGTATAACATACCACATATGTGTCCTTGGGTGATGATGATGGCTCCTTTTATCATATTTAATGCTACATTATTGAATATTTTATCATATCCCTGTTTATAAAAGGTTATTCTTGATAACAGGTTGAGAAAAAGGCTTGGAACATATCAAAAATACTTTAGTGTTATTGTGTATCCAAAACTCATCTTGACTTAGAAATCACGCATTCCAACAATATTCACTGAACTAGTATTTCCCATATTGAATTCACTAATTTCATCAGCTTGATAAATTAAGAAATACTCACAATGTGGAGTGATGTGGTATGATTTTATAGTATCGAACACCCATTTTGTGTCCTGGACCAATATATGAAAGAATGTATGTTTTTAATCTTTATAGAAAAGAGTGATTTTTCCAGTGACTATCACATATACATCTCTATTTCTTCATTATTAGTTTCTAATTTGTCCCTTTTCTTATAAACACTTTCAATAGTTCTTCTTCATGTGTCCCTCCATTCCAAAATGGTAGTATTTTTATGTTGTCCCTCTACTTCCTACCCCTAAACCACTTCTTTATTGTATCCCTCATTTCTCTAAGATGAGATATTTCATTAAGTTGTAACTTGTTTCATTCCTCTGGGCCTCCTTATTGAACAGTGCATCCTTTACAATTTTCATGGTATGTTTACCTCCAGGCATTGAGTTTTTAAGGGAGGACAAACTTTTATCCCAACTATCATGAAGTGTTCATATTATTTGGTTTTATTAATCTTTTTTATTTAGTGTTTTTCCTATAGCCACTAGTTGATTCACCAGGATCTAGAACTAGTTGACATTTTCATCTACAAAGCTTCCAATCTGTAGACAAATATTTATCAACTAATTCAACAATGGGATATTTTTCTGAGAATTCTTTGACTGGTAGGTATTTTCCAACTTTATCCAGAGTTCTTACTCACTATACTCTTGAGAAATGTGGTGATAAACCTTGTGATTGACCCATTGAAGGATTTTACTAGTCATCTTCTTGTTTAGATTCTTCCACTCAGATTTCTTAGTGACATTTGGGTTGAAACCCTTATTCTCAATGGGGTTAAAAATATCATTATCATTAATTATATCTTCCATTTGAGACTTAAAGAAGTATTAGTTCAAGGAAGTTAACATAATCAACCCACATGTGGATGGTCCCTCCATTATAATTTAATTCTGCAAAAATTGGAGCTGAATTTGGAAAAATTGAGTGTACCATTGCATCTAGAATGGTTAATAATGGTGGTATATACATATGGATTTTCAAAACTATATTCTAATTGATCAAGATAATATCAAATCATTGTTATCATCCAAGAAAAACTGATGATGTGGAAGCAACATGGCGATGATGTGGCACGCCAAAGTAGCTACTGGAAACTCATTAAAAAATTTATTGATGTTGAGAAAGTATTTTCTTCTCTAGTAATGGGGGTACTATAGCACCTAAACTTTAACTAAACTTTGACTAATCTTAGAGAGACTGTTTTAACTCTATTTTTTGACACTGTTTGCGCTGTTGGAATCACCTCGATACAAAATTTATGAGTCGAGATCCAAAACACTAATCTGGGAAACTTTAATTTTAAAATAATTGGAAATATACAATGTTATTCTTGTTTAATCTGCTAATCCATTATATACCACTTATTTTTATTCACTAATCATAGAGAAAGGGAATGGGGGAAGAAAATGGGAAGAAAAATGCGCTCTATTTTAACTTGAACAAAGATTACAAAAACTCTCTCTCTACACCTCTATCTCTCTAAAAATGGATCTCTTAAGGATATATCTCTCACTGGATAGAATATATATCTTATCTTGGATGATGAATGATGGTTCTCTTGGACCTCCTTAAATGAACATGGTGTTAGGATTCCATGTTTGACACAACTCCTCCAATAACCCCCACCAATCCCCACCTATAACCATGGATGCCAAAGATAAAATTCCTACACATGTAGTAACGATGGGAGAATTATATAGTGGGTGGAACTAGTGAACCATCCACCTACCAAAATATTTGGAAAAAAACTCCATCGATGTGGTTTGTTAGCAAGCCATCTCAATTACATTCATGCTGAGGCATAAAATTTGAGTAGCATAGAAGCAGGAGACCAAAGACAATCATGAGTAAGATGGTCATAAGAGGAAGTTAAAGTTGGATTTTAAACAATTTTATTCAAGAAATGGAATATTTTCACTATAATTTTAGGTACTATTTATTCAAGTGTTTTCATGGTCTTAAAAGATGTGATTTCTTGAGTGATGGAAAGAGGCAAATCCATGTGTTTGGAAGATAAAGTATGTAGTGAATTTGATGTGTTTATTCATATGAGATTATTTTTATCAAAAGGAAGAATACAACCATTATATGTGAGTTGAAGAAAATCATAGCAAGAATAATTTCATGATATAATTTTAAAGTGAGATCAACTCATGGAATTTAAAGAATTATAAAATACATAGTGTTATTATGCTTGGTTGGACATTCATGTATCTTATTCACAAAATAAAATGTGATATTATTTTCGAGATCTCAGGAATCTTTCATGATTATTGAATTTGATATTCGTGGAAATCATGATTAAGATTATTGACTCTAAAATTTTAGGAGGCTTTAAATCTATTCAACCTGAAATTTTAAAGTGAGAAAGTATCAAAGTTCAAATACCATGAACCTTTGAGCTATTTGGGAATTGATGATTATAAACAGACAGGCTCATTTGAGGCATGTTTTTGCTATCATTTTTGATAACTTTGAGAGAAGTTATTATTAAAGAGTGTGATGAACTAGCCAAGGCTACCATACGAACCATAACTCATCCAAGCCTTCCACTAGCCTAAAGGGAATTCTTGGTCCCCATGGGCTATCAACCAGTGTCAGGGAATCATGAAATATACCTTATAAAAAATTTCACCTTCATAAAATAATGATATAAATTATCTATTTAAATAAAAGATATAATCCAACCATAAATGATACAATCCATCATGAACATCCAATACAAGAGATAAATCTGAAACAAAATGCATACATAGTGGAAACAAATACAAAAAATCCAAAGCATAAAATAAATAGTCCAAAGTGGATAATACAAAACATCTCCCAAAATAAAACAAAACCAATCCCAAATCTTCCAAACCATATCCATGTGTCTTATGGCCACACACCATCTCTAGATACCCCCTCATAGAGAACAACTGGCCAGAAATAAACAAGGGGGGAAATGATGATCCAACCATGACCTGAAACCTGCAATATATAGGCATGACCTATACATCCTAATAGGTCTCCACCCACTAAATCTATGCAATCACTTTTATATTAAAATATAAAAAGTGATTTTGAAAATAATTACAAAATAATTTTTCACATGGATACCCATAGGAAAATAAATAAGAGAAGGTTCTATTTTCTTTCCAAAAACCAGTTCAAACCCCTCTATAAATGAACCAAACATGTGATACATAAAACCATGATTTAAAATATATACAATAGTTAAAATAATTATTAATTACATACTTGAAACATCAAATAAATATTCTAAAGCTTCAAAAATATATTCATTCCTCATTATTATCAAAACACTCTAAAACTCTTTGGAAAACATATTTTCACATTTAAATAACACACCTTTCAAATCCATGATAAAAAATTTTAAAAGAAAACTAAAACCACACTTTTACTTTTCCCTCTTCTAAAATAATTCACAAAATTCTTTTTTCAAACATTTGAAACATAAACCACAATAAAATTAATGATAAATGAATATATATATATATATATACGAACCACAATATCAATTTCATAAGATAAGGAGAGATGAACAAACATTGTAAAGGTGCCAAGAAACCATACAATAAATAGGGGATACAAATAAGGTAAAGGAGAAAATCACTCAGCGATCTTGAATAGGATCCTAGCATCATAGTAAACTCTCTAGGACTCAAGTAATAAAGACAGGAATTGGAGATGAGGAACCTAGGTTGACACTATAGAACATGTCATGCCCTAGTAGTCCTATATACCTAATAAGGCTCTATCATGATCAAATAGAACAAAATAAATCCTTAGGCCCTTCCAAAACATTCTGAGACCATGGAAAATCATATTATCTCACTCAGTCTAAGGTAGAAAACTCTAAACTAAGGATTACACTCATAAATGTCACCTATTATCTTCCTAGGATTCCCATGAACACAAAAAAATGAGGTGATTAATAAAACCACTGCATGATGGAAAAAATAATCAATTCAAATAATTCTAAATAAATCTCACCTCACCTCCAACACCCTCACATGAAATAGCCCCATAGATCATCACCTCATCTCCTAATATTCAAAATAATTCTCATTAAATGGAACAAATACAAGGGTCACACAAAGAGGGTCTGACAAATTTCATGACTGCTCACTTTTTTATAAGGTGCCAAATGAGGCCTTAAAATAATATTGGGATACTATTAAAGTCCATGAATTTTTGGGTCTTTATTTTTAGAATGAATTTGAATTTTAGTTTGGTGGATGGTTTATTCCAATAAAAAAGACTCATACTGAGTTTCCAAGATTTTTAATGTTCATGAGGGGTGATTTGGATGGGTTTCAAGGATCAGGTAGTTACCCAGGTGCTTGAAAAAGGATCGAAGGAAGGATGAGAGGTTGTGGGTTGCTGAAAATTTTCAACATGTTTGGGGCTTTGTGATGGCTAGTGGAGCATCTCACAAGTGGATCCTAGGTTGGTTTTTCTAAGTGGGGGAATTTTTTATTTTACTGGTACAGGATGCTTTATGATTTTAATGGGTTTAGGGATCGATAGAGTTTATTCTTGGTTAACTATCCCTGGATCTTCTTTCACCCCCCCCCCCCTTCAAGGGGAGTAATTATTGGCAATAATTCAAGGTAATATCATTTGGTTTCTCCCATTTTTTGGTTCCCCCTTCACTACCTACTTATTCTAGTCCTTTTTATTTATGGGTTTGGTGTTTATTCCACCATAACATGGTGGAAGTCACTGAAATGGATGGGACTTTTTCCCAGATTTCATTGAGGACATCCCGAGATGTTTTTTTCCCACCATCTACCGCCATTTTGGTTAAGGTATTTCACCATATGATTTTTCCTAAGTTTTAGGGATTTTTCAGGGATAGTACTAGGGGTGTGTTGTGGACCCTTAGGGTGTGGTTGGTTGAGGTTTCAGAGGTCTGATGGTTCCCAGTGAGTTGTTTGGAAGTTATTCTATATTGGTTTAATTTAAATAATTAATTATAATTGTTTATAATTAATTATTTATATCATATGATTTGAGGCAGGGTCTCAGGTGGTCGTGCATGCTTGGGCGAGGTATGGATGGGCTAGGCTGAATCTTGGCAAGGATGGTAACTCCTTTATGGAGGTAAGTGGTCTCCTTAATACAAATATATATATGTGTTTATACATGATTTATTCTCCTCATGTATGTTCATGGGCTTGGGCTGATAGTTAGGGACCAAGAGAGCCTTAGGTAGGAGAGATAGGATAGTGTTTGGCCTCTTATGCTTGGGATAAGTGCTATTTAACACTTGGGTAATTTGAATCACCTGGTGATTGTGTCTCCAAGGGGAGAGAGTTAAGTTTAGGCTAACGAGAGGCATTGGGTAGTCTCAGGGTATGAGTTTTTATGTGGGAATAATTAGTGGATTCTCCTAGGGCTAGAGAGAAATATATAGAAGTATTGGTCCCTTAGTTAATGAATAAGATGGTTGAATGTATCATGGGTGATAGTAACACCTTCTTGAGGGTGGTGTGGGCTCTTGGAAAGCATTGTGAGCAACACTAGTCCTATAGGACTGGACATGGTGTGAAATAAGGTGTTTCCTCTGAGTAAAGGGTTGAGATATCTCACTTAGGATATGTGATACAGGACCTATATGAGGTTTGGGGGAACGTTTAGGTCTTTTAACCAAGATGCCAAGGGGATTAGAGCACATTGACTTGGGATGGTCTTTAGGTATTAGGACCAGGAGTGTTTAGGGGTTGATGAGGATGTGGATTAGGCCTTAGGGTCTACTTTGTAGGAGCCTTTGGGAAGATTTATCCTCAATGGGTGATGGGATTGAGCTCGTATCAGTGAGTTGAGACCGAGATGGGTCTAGAGGACCCAGTGGATACTTTTATGGGCAAGGTAGGTTGTTTTTTGATGCTGGGATAGGTCTCGAATGACTAGTGAGTTTGGATTAGCTGGTGAGTTGTGTGATGGGTTGCATCCCTATATGTTTTTACTAGTGGGACCTTTAATTGAGGAGGCTTGGGTTGGAATGCTTGAGGTGACCTCCATATAGCCTAAGAGGATGGGTCGATGTGATTATTGTACCCTTACACTTTAGGTATTGGTTCAAGGACCATGCCAGACTTAGATTGGGTCATTGTTCATATAGTCGATCCCTACCCTGTGTGATAGGGTAGTAGTTGTGGAAGGAGCCTTGTCCTTGAGTGAGAATCTATATCTAACCACATTCCAATTGAGATTGAGTGGTTTGAAGGATGATGATGGACATTTCTTGAGAGGCTTGGGTTGAGGACCATCTTGGGGTTGTATCATAAGGTGATGTGATGAGACTGGTGTAACTTTTCTAGAGTGATTAAGTAGTGGGTTGAGATATGGATGTGTGATTGTGCCTAGTGTATGTGGGTAGTGGGTTAAGGTTTTGAATTTTTCCCAAACATGAGTCTTTGCGTATGGATTGGGCTTTGGTGTAGTGTCGCTATAAGAAAATGAGGTGGATTTTGGCATAGCACCAAAAGTAGGTATTATCAAGTGACATAGTGTCCTAGTCATCACATAGTGACCAGATACATAGAGATTTGTGGTGGCTTAGTTAGCACACGATGTCCAGGGAACTTGTGTTGCATGTTTATTTTATTCCAAATTCATACACATATATGATGTTGTATGTTAATGGAACTTGGTGAGACCCTATGATATGTATTTCTCATACACTATATGGGCACCTCAGTGCATGGTAAAACCCTATGTCTACTTTTAGGTTGAGAATAGGATGTATAATGGATCAAGATAGAGCATCTTAAAAATATATAGAGATAGTGTGTGTGAGGCCCAAGGATGGTAGTAAGTCCGGTGTGTGTGCATTGTATTTTTGTTTTGATTTTTATTTGGGATCATCTTGGTGGGAGATGAATGATGTATGCTTATATGACTTCTGTATGGAATTTATTACACCAGTTTGTTTAATTGATATTGTATACTCTAATGTTTATCATGGATGATTGTTCAGTAATTTTCCAATTTTTATATGACTTTTATTTAAGGTAATTGTCTCTACAATGTATGTATTAGTCCCTCATTTCTAATCGGTAGCCTTTGGAGTATGAGGAGGTGTGCTTGAGGCAATGTGGCACTCTGTTCTAGGCATGAATGAGTGGCTCACGGTGGGGCATCACAAAATGGTAGTAGAGTCTGTCCTGTTTTCCTATCTTGGTGAGTTAGTAGATAGATGTATTAGGAATGTGTTAAATCTTTTGATGGATCTCATACTAGTTATTCATAAACACCTTTCTAGTGGTAATTCCTGGTTACTAGAAGTATGGGATTGTTTGTATTGGTTTTCACTATTATGGATGAGATGTTATTGAATATGCAGTGTTTATCAAAGATGTTATTTATATTTTTTGGATATTATCTTGTTAGCAGGAGGCTTGTGGACATGTATCATGATTAGGCACATATGACTAACATGAGATGTGTGTGCTTATGTGTGATTGGATTTTCTAATGGGGGTTTATCTATTTAAAGTTTCAGCAACAACTTATATGGTGTTTCCCATATAATTTTTTGACTTCATTTTACTCAGTTAAACCATGGAAGTTCATGTAAATATTGGTGTAGGATTTATCCCATGATGGAAGGAATGTAGTCCCTTTGTTAAAGGATGTGTGGGGGCCCTTGGTGGGTTAGTGAATACATTGGGCTCCACAATGATAGAACCCAGAGGGGTTATAGATAAAGGTATGTGAAATGACTTAGGATTTGGTATCTGAAGTGCTTAGAGATTTATGAGATCAAGGTTGAGGTTCAAGGGTAAGATCAATTGGATATCTGGTCTGGTTGGTTCTTTGGATGTGATCTTTTTGGCATGGTGAGAGCATGGGTGGATGCTTGATGGTTTGTAATAGCTATTTGGTGGTGGGTGGCCATGTTATATATCTTATCATGAGTGAGATTCCACGATTTTGAAAAGAAGCCTAGAGGATGATCCGGTTGGATGTGACTAACATGTGTGAGGGGCATGTTCAGTGGGTTAGGTGTCAGAGCCTAGGTTATATGGGACATAACTCATGGGAGTATTATTTGGGGAGTGTGATAGGTTTTCATGGGAGCTTATAGTTTTTTGGGACTTTGATATAAGGGTAGGTAGCAGGAAAGAACTTGTGAGTGGGTTCTCAGTGGATTTCTCTACCTAAGGGGTAGAGTGGGCATTGGTGAGACTTTTATGATAAGTCATGGTGTATAGGATAAGTTTTTTTCTGGGTAATTTTGGTGCCTATTTTTTTCTTGATTTAGTGAACAGGTTTTGCGAGGGTATGTTGGGAATGGTTCAGGTTTTCGATGAACCCGAGTGATGTAGCAGTGGTATTGTTGTGGTAGTTTTGGTTCGGGGTCACTCTCGGTGTGAGGTTACTGTGGATTTTAGTGAGACACTTTTGAGCATGGAGGACTAGAGTTTGGTGCATTGGAGTTTTTTTCTCGGTGGTGATAGATGACATCAACAAATAACCAAGGTGTTGTGTTATGGTTGGCCCGAGTAGAGGCCTCGACATGAATTTTTAGGGAGGCGTCGTGTCATAGGTTTATAGAATGAGGGGGAGTGTGGCTCAGTAGTAGTTACAAGTTTGTGGTTATGGGACCCATTTGGATAAGTGATAATAGATAAGGGTAAGGGAATCTATATGTTGGGGAGCACACCATTAGATATTGGTGTTTGGTATAGATGATGATCTGGTGAGATGAGAGTGGGTGGTAGCGGTTTATGTTTGGTGTTAGTTCTCAGGTAGGAATAAGAAGGCCATGTCCAATCATTACATGTGTTAATGGATGAATTTTAGGTTATGGAAGTTGATTTTTGGTTCTATTGTCAGTGATAGGTATACTCTTTTGGTGGGGAACATCGTATAGGTCATAGGTGAAAGATACTCATGATGAAGGGTCACGGATACTATAAGACCTATTGGTGTATGGTTGAGACGACATTGAAATAATTGTTAATAAAAAGATATGATACAATATGGTTCCTCAGAAAATACCAGATCTTAAATTCGAATGTGGTGTAGATTGGAGTTAGTGCATTGGTATCGGTCTTGGAGTGGTTTCAGGGTGATTTGAGTGTGATTCATATCAGAGGCAATCTAATGCTTAGAATGGGGTCATGGAGGCTTGATAATGTGGTTGGTGATCCCATCATGGAATTACATTGATATTCTAGTTCATACTTTAGTGGTGGTGCTAGGATAATCTCATGATATGTCTGGTTGTTAAGGCATCGTGGTTGGGGTTGGTTGTTTGAGATGTGTCGGCGTGAGTGGTCAAGAATTTTTGGATTAAGTTGTATAGAGGAGGTATAAATTCCATTTTAGCATAGAATTAGATATAGTGAAGTGGAAAACATGCCAGGAACATGGTTTAGTGTTCAATTGGTGGGTCAGAGGATAGTTTTATGTGTGTTATCGATAGTCCATTCCTTTGGTGGGGAGCACCATGGCTCATAGTTGGTTGTTGTGAGCAGGGCCTTATTAGGGGGAGCACCATAAGCTTTACTATGAACCAAAGGAAGAAAATGAAGTGTGTTAGGAGATAAAGATGCAGTGAGTTTCATCTCATTGTTCATTTTGGCAGTGAGAAGGTGGCTCATATTTTGTTGAATGGTGCATTAGTGTTTAGAGTTGTGCAGTAGAAGTGTAGTTGGGAATTAAGAGTTTGAACATAGTGAGTTCTTAATGAACTAACAACTGAGGTAGTCAGAAGATGTATTTCAAGGATTACCTTGTATTATCGAGTATGAGAATCATTATGGTGGGGGAGTTTGTAATGAAACTCAGATTTTTGGGTCATTTTTTTGAGAATGAATTTGAATTTTCATTTGGTGGACGGTTTATTCCAATAAAAGAGAGTCATGCTAAGTTTCAAAGTTTTTTAACATCAATGAGGGGTTTTTTTGGATGGGGTTCAAGGTTCAGGTTGTGAAGCATGTACTTGGGAAAGGATCTACAGAAGGATGGGAGATTGAGTTCTACTAAAATATTTTAGCAGCCGCTAACAAGTCGGTGTCCTAGGGCCCAATATGGGCTAATCGACAAACTGATGGGGCTTGGGTTGGGTTTTTTTAGTGAGGAGTTTTTTTATTTTGTTGGTCATAGGTGATTTGGTATTTTATGGGGGTTGTAGTTTGGGAGAGGACATTCTTGGATGATTTATCTAGCTCTCCTTTGACCCCCCCCCCCTCAAGGGGTGGTTTTTAATGCTATATAGTGGTGATTTAATATAATATCATCCATTTTCTCTTTTTTTGGTTCCCCTTCACTTACCTATTATTATGCTCCATTTTATTTATATATTTGATATTGATTCCATTAGATCATGGTGGAATCAACTGAAATGGATGGGTATTTTTCCGTCTTGCATAAAGGACATCCCAATATTCTTTTAGTCTGTTATCCATCATTATTTTGGTTTAGGTATTTCATCATATGATTTTTCCTAAGTTTTAGTGTTAAACTAAAATTATTTCAAAAATGATAGGGTGTTTATGGATAATGATTTTTTTGGGGACGGAATCATGGGTATGTTGCGGACCCTTCGGGTGCAGTTGGTCGAGGTTCTGGTGACATGATGGTGCTCGGTGATTTTTTTGACAATTATACCACATTGTTTTAATTTAAATAATTAATTTTAATTTTTATAATTAATTATTTATGTCATTTGATGCGAGGTAGAAACTTAGGTGGTGATATGATCTTGTGTGAGGCATGGATAGGCTAGGTTGAGGCTCAGTAAAGCATAGTGAGGATGGTAACTCCTTAATAGTGGTAGATGGTCCATCTAATATAAATCCATATATCTGTTTATGCATGATTTATTGTCTGAATGAATTTTCAAGGGATTGGGTATGTGGCTAGGGACTTATACGGCCTTAGTTAGGAGAGATAGTATGGTGATCAACCTTCTATGCTCGGGATAAGTTCTCTTTAGCACTTGGGTAAATTGGAATCACTCAGGAGGCCGTGTCACCAAGGGGAGAGAGTAAAATTTGGGCCCTGAGTTTATGATTTGAATATTTTATTGTGGAGGAAAAATGAGCCTATAAAGGACCTCCAAAGCTAGGGTTTCCCCCTACCACCGCCTCCATATTCTTCGGATCTATCTGGCGGCATCATCCCTTAGCATTTCAGCTTGTCGAATCAGGTTGTGGCTCGTGAATTTGGGCTCTCCTTCTGATGATTCCACCATTTCCGACCTAACTTCTTTCCCTATCCCTGAACTTGATAGGGATTTTCAAGGCGGTGCAATGAAGGCTCAGAGTTCATGTTCTGTGTCTTTGGATTGTATTTGTGGCTTCTCTAGGTGTGTTGAGATGTTCGTTGTGGGATTCGAGTGTAGTATCGGAGGTAGTGACTGGGGTTCAGTTCTGGCTTCCGGTGGACCATTATTTCAGTGTGTTAGTGTTTGGGTGACTGGTTGATTTGGTCTTCGACTCTCTTCCACCATGGCTAGACTTCGGAGCTGCTCTTTAGAGCTTAAAATCATTGATTTGTGATGGAGGTTCTTCTCCCAAGGGGCGTCTTCTTCGCAGGCGTGGCTATCATGTGGTTCTATTTCGAGTTGTGTACGCTTGTGGTGGGTCGAGTTGGTATCTGGGTGCGAACGTGTAGGCGGCGACGAGATATGGTTCTTTTTTCAGCTTGGACACACAAATGCCTTCGTGGTTCTTGTTTTGCCATGATTTTCTGATCCTTTGAATCAGGTTTAGGTGTGGATGTGTATGGTTTGAGGTTTTTTTGGGATGAGTTTGATCTGCTGTGTTATCCTGGATTTGGGTTTGCACTACTTCAGAAATGATGGAAAGGGGTCAGTGGAGTGTCGATTGGTTCGAGGTTTCACTACAGTTGTCTACGGAGTAGGGTGCGGTGTCCATATGTCATGGTCTTCCTTGCTCTGGTTCCTTCATCACCCTTTGTGGATGTGCTATTTTCAGGGATTATCTCACATTGCTGGAAGGTTTGGGCGAACTCTGATTGGAGTCCTCCAGTGGGTTTTTGGATTTGGGCTGGTGTCAACGTTCACACCGGTGGGCATTTGAGGAGACCGGTTCTGAGTTTTTTCCAGATTTTCTAATGTTCGTATTCCTTGGTTCATGGTAACTCATCCTTCTCTTATTTATTTTGGCTCCAGTTGTGATGGTATGTTAGTATGAATTCTTGAATGGATTTTTCATCCATTGTGCTTGTATGGTTTTAAGTGGTGAAGTGGTGAAGTGGTGAAGTGGTGAATTAGTGATGTGGTGAAGGGATGGTGTGGTGAATTCATGTATGGTTTCTCACTTTTTCCCTTAAAATTGTTTCCATAATAATAATAATAGTAATTTTTAGTCAGATTTGACACTGAGTTTATGAATGAGATAGTTTAATGTCATGCTGGTGATATGAACACCCTCTTGAGGGTAGTTCAGGCTCTTAGAGAGTGTTGTGAGTAAGACGAGTCCTTTGGGACTGTATGAGGTGTGATAAGAGGTGTTTTATATGAGTGAAAGTTTAATATATCTCCCTTAAGAGATGTGAGAAAAGATCTAGGTGTGGGTAAAGGGAATGTTTTGGACTTGGCATTGGGATTCCAAAGGGCTTAGAGTGCATTGACTTGGGAAGGTCCCTGGGTAGCAGGACTAGGAGTGTTGAGGGGTTGGTGAATATGTTGATCTATCCTTGGGGTCCTAGTTATAGGTGCCTTTAGGTAGCATTTTCACCAATGGGTAACAGTCTCAAGATGGTATTAGCGAGGTGAGACAATGAAGGTTCTGGAGGACCCAGTGGATACCCGAATGGGCAAGGTGGGCTGTGAGTTGATGATGGGCTAGGTCTCAAGTGACTAGTTCCTCAGAATTATCTGGTGATTGATGTGATGGTTTCATCCCTGTGTGTATGTTCTTATTTGACCTTTAATTAAGTAGGATTAGGTCGACGTGCTTGAGGTGACCTTCCTAGAGTTTACAGGGACGGGTCAGTGTGATTACCATTCCCTAACCCTTTGGGTATTAGGTCGAGGACCCTTCCAACTGTGGCTTGGTTTGGTGTGCATATATACATACCCTATTCTATGTGATAGGGTAGTGGTTGTGGAAGGATCCCTATCATTGAGTGAGAAGGCCACATTGACCACATACTAAGTGAGAGGGTTTGGGTTGATGAATGATGATAGACCTTGCCTAAAGGCCTGGTTTGAGGATATCCTCAGGGGGATAGGTCATGTGGTGACATGAAAATATTGGTGGACCATGTCTATAGTGATTAGGTAGTGTGTTGAGATATGGATGTATGACCATTCCCAATGTATGTGTGTATTGGGTCATGGTTTTGTGCATGTTTCTAACTTGAGTCATCGGGTATGGAATGGTATTAGGTGTAGTGGTGAAATGAGATGACGAGGTGGATTCTGTCATGGAACTAAAGAATGTATAATCAAGTTCCATGGTGTCTTGGTGAGCACATGGTGACCAAATGCGCTGGGAGTCATGGTTTCCTAGTTAGCACATGATGTCCAGGGAACTTGTGTGACATGTTTATTTTATTCCTCTTGCATGAATTTATATAATAGAACATACTAGGTTAACTTTGTGAAACCCTAATGATATGTAATTATCATACCATATACAATCACCTTGGTGCACATATAGGCCTTATGTCTGCTTTCAGGTTGAGCACAAGACATGCAGTGAATCGGGATGGAGTAGCTTGATCCTATTTAGATAAACGGTTTGTGAGGTTAGGGACAATAGTAGGGACAATGTGTGCACATTATATTTTTGTTTTGTTTTTTATTTGGGATCATACCAATAGAAAATTAGTGGTGTATGATTTCATGAATTCTTTACGTAATTTATTATAGCATTGTGTTTACTTGATATTGTGTGCTCTGATGTTTTTAATGGATTATTGTTGAGTTAATTTTTACAATTGTATGACCCTAATTTGAGTCTATATGGATTAGGCCCTCACCACTAGTCAGAAACCTTTAATGTATGGGGAGGTACACTTGAGGCCATGTGGTGATCCATCTTGATCACTAATGAGAGGCCCAAGGTGTGATGTTATAGATTATAAGACCACTAAAACCCTTTTTAAAACATTCTTCAATCAAATCTTGAAACAAAATTAATAAAAAATATTTTAAATCCACTTGGAAATCAACATTTCTTTTAAAACCACTTGTGAAAGATATAAATCTATCAACATTATTTAAAAATTAAACTCACTTGGGTAAACATGACCATTTTTAATTAATGAAACCCATTTTAAAAAGTAGAAGTTATTTAATTAAAAACCATTTAGTTTGTAACACCATTAAAATCTCAAAATGGTGTCCCTCACCCCTTTAAAACATTTAAATGCCTTTAAAAATATACTTGTAAAATTTTAAAAATACTTGTAATGGAATCTCATTCAATGCCAAGAGTTAAAAAACCATTTGGAAATCATTGTTAGTCCCTCATGGGACACATACATAGGCATAATTTGAAAAGAAATACATTTTTTGGAATAATCAAGAACCCAATGGAATATAATATAATTAAATAGTAAAGAAACACCTTCCTCAAACAAATATAGACAAACAAAAACAATTTATAAGTTTTCACCTTCAATGGTGAACACCCAACTAAGCCATAAGAGATCCTTCTTAAGCCCTAACAAGAAAACCCCCCCAATATTAGAGTCACCCAGACTCTAATTTCGAGCCCCATGGCTTCTAAGTTTCATCGAAGAAATGAAAACAAGAAAGGGAAATGGGTAAGAGAAATAGAATAATTGAGGTAGAATACCTCAAAACCCACTTAAATCGAAGGAGAACAACCATCAAAATAAGAGGGAGTAAGGGAGGAAGCTCCCTTGGTGTGCACCCCATCCCCAATCGAATAATGTGGGGAAATGAGAGGGAGGAGGGATTAAAATCAGAGGATAAAAATGTGGTAATTTTTACTTTTTAATGAATCTAGGTAGGCCATATGTTTTGGCCACATGGTTTTCTAAACGATGCACCAACTATGATAATGGAACTACTTAAGAAAAATGGATTTGCGTGGTTTATTTTAATGATTTACCAACCATGTGCCAACTATATAAAACAGATCTGTTAAAACTGTAGACCTTCTTGCATGCTTATCACACGGTTTCCTCTGACTGTATGCAAGTTGTTCTCTAGAACACCAATCCCCAAAGGGACCTATTCAGTTTCCCCTAGGCTCTACACAGCTTGTACTCAACTATGCGCTACTAGTGTAGACCAACTTTTCATAGTACAAAGTGAACTAGAAATCCCACTACATAAGGGTAGCTACATTATTTCCCCTAAACTATGCATAAAAACCATGTATAGAAGGAAAACTCCAGATTCTCCAGGTTTCAGGTTGAAACATATAAAGAAATTGAATTACCCCACATCAAAATAAAATAATATAAAATAATATCTATTGTGACAAGACAGGTGTCACAATTATCCACACTATACCATATTCTTCCCCCAATAAGTCTCAAGTCAAGGTATAGTTAAAAGGAAAGTGAACTTACAAGGGTTTCAAAGATAAATATCCAAATAAAAAATGAACCCTCGTAACAAAAAAAACCGTAAACAACAAGATAAATTTGTAAACAACATCGAGCGACCACAAGATAAAACTGATCTACATCTGATCATGGAGAAGCTCTAGGGAGACACAAACCTAGCATAGGTCTCCCCACCATTTAGAACTGATATAAAATGGTGTAACAAGAAGAAACCCCTCTTCCATGAAAGATGACATCATCAAGAAACCACTAACCTACAATCTCTAAAAGAAGTAAAAAAAAATCCTCTAACCACAACAAACCACAAACAACTAGCTCAAAACCATAAATGAGGCACTAAACCAAGAAACATCCCAGAGGTCCATAAAACCATATCACCAAAACCAAGTCACCTCAAAACAAAGGATCATAGTAACCTGATACATCCCTCACTAAGAAACAATATGGTTCTAACCCTAGGGTCACAAGATCTATATAAGGGTTCTTAGGTCCAAACCCATTGAAAATCGTCCCATGGTGATCCCTATATAACAACTCAACTCAGCGGCACCCACAATCAAACTAGAAACAAATCATGCCCCTAGTCACCTATGCATGTACCTCAAGTTTCCCCATGTATAAGATAACAAACCAAAAACCCACCCATGGTCTACACCATGCATGAGAAACACAAACATCACTGGGTAAATAGGTATGAACATCCTTAAACCAACCACCGCTCACAGAGAGTATCCGAGGAGGCACCCAATGAAAACACTGAGTAAGGATTTATTTAAGAAACAATTTCTCCAAACCCACTAAGCATAAATCTCAAAATGGATCACCATTTATAAAATACACAACCAATAATTTAAAGTATACCTAAAATTATGACCACCTAATGAACCTCTAATATCTTCAAGAAACTAATCCTCATTGATCCAGTTATTTAACTAAGGCTCATGGGTCTAAAACACTCAACCTATAAGGTTACCAAAAAGACTCTCAAATCAAACACCACCATGAATAAGCCCAAGACACACCATTATGAGGAGAATACAATAAATTTCACTCCATTTGGAGCCTAGTTAGTGTTAAAACTTGAAGGAGGTAAAACCCCTAAAGACAAGCACCCTAATTTTACACTAGGAATTTCTAGGAGTCTTATGACAAACTATAATGAGACATGAACTCAACCCAGTCATGAATCCTAAAATGAACCATTAATCTGAGTAATCAAAAACATTTCTAAAACTATAGAACCCTTGTAAAAGAGTCCCAAAATAAAACAAGGGATCAATCCCAAGTATGAAACTACCAAAGAGGAAACACCTTTTAATATTGATTCAAAAAAAAACTCCTTGTTTAATTTCAAAACATTCATAATTTGATATAAACCTAGATAATCCATTTTTAAATACACTCCAAGGGTCAAAACCCAAATAGTACCCAAAATCTAGTTTTGAAAATCATATTCTTCTCTAGAAACCAAATCCTATTTTTAGGATCCATTTTCATTTTAAAAACACCTTACCCACTTAAAACTTCAAAAAAATGGGATATTGATTATAATATCAATTACCATAAAAATATCTTATAAAATAAATTCTCATTTCAAAACACCCTTAACTAGTTTAAAACCAAAACACCTTCCATACTTTACACTTTAAAACTAATAACTCTTGAGACACACCCTAAGAGAGTGTAAATTCCTTTGTAACAAAACACAATTCAATTTTAAAACCAAATTTACTTCTAAATTTCATGATAAAATAAACACTTTCTAAATTTAATAATGAAATAAACCAATTTAAAACATTTTATGAAATTAAGAACTCATTTTACAAACAATCCCCAAGGAATAGTTTCAAATTGAAATCATTTTTCTCACAAAATCCACTTTTCACCCACAAAAATTTAATTTCACATCACACACAAGATCATATAAAAAAGGAATAACATAAGAATCAATCAAAAATCAATACAATAATACCAACATATCATAAGACCCACCTTAACCCTTTTCCAATTGCCTAAACCACACCCATAAAACATAGTGCTAAGGGGACTAAATAGTCAAACCAAATGGGATGAATAACCTTAATTGACTTGGAAACATGGTTTAATCACATTTCATTCATAAAATAGTTCCTAGAATGTTTCAATGATTAATATCTTGGATGCCATTTGGTTTTTTAGGCCCTGAAAGACAACCTCATTCCTTGATTCCCTCTCCTATCTCCATCCCAAAACACTAAACATGCCCCTCCCAATGAAACTCAAGATATGAAAATGAGGATAAAAGCACCACTATAATAAAAATAATACTACAACCCAAAAAATCCATCAAATGAAAAGCCAAAATCAAAGTTAAAATCTCAAATACCAATGGAAAATTGAGTCTCAGGGTGAGAAAGAGCTCACGACACTCCCCTTGCACCTACCTACCAAGTCTCAGTATTCTTATCTACAAACTACCAAATATAAAAATAACTATAGAGTGTATATAAAAGCTAGGCATCACTAAGAACCTAGGATATGATACCATTTTTAATCAATTATCCCAGGATACCATCTGAATCAACACCTGACCCGACCCACCACTATTACAAAGGGAATTCCCGATCCCCATGGGTTGGAAACCAATGTTTGGGAATCATAGAATGAACCTTGAGAAAAATTTCATCCTTATACAATAATAATATAGATTAGTAGCTGAAGTAAAAGATATAATCTAACAATAAATGAGAAAAACTATCATGAACATCCAATAAAAGATATAAATCTAAATCAAAACACATACATAATAGAAACAGATACAAAAAACCCAAATAATAAAATAAAATATGTTGGTCGGAGTAGAGTACTCAAGAGGGGGGTGAATTGAGTATCTATAAAAATTTCTGTTTAAAAAGTATTCTTAAAAGGGTTCCCCAATAACATTAAATATAGCCCAGTTAATCAAATTTATACAGTTATGAAAGTTTTACAGTTTAAATAACTTCTTAGAAGATTGATTAATTATTATTAATCTTAATATTATTTATTAACAATACTTTTGAAGCTATTATAATTAGGAAAAACAATTATAACTTCTTTCCAATATTAACTATCAAAGTAGATTTAGTGATTTCTGACTTATACAGTAAAATAGAGAAAACTAAATTAAATAGAATGGAGGATATAAAACAAGTGATTTGGTCTCAAGACGAGACCTAATACACTCCACTTTGTAATCACCTATCACTAAGATGTTTATATAAATAAACTTGATCCACACCCTGGATCGGGGTTAACAACAGTACACAAGACTGTCCAAGTCACATGATCTTTTCCATAGTTCTTTGTGGGTATGAAATAACAGGTCACACAAGGACCTCTTCCACAGTTATCTATGGGAATACACAAATATAAAAATATGTAAGAGAAATGATATCGTGTATCCTTCAGTTTGATGCAGGAGACAGTGTGTGTTTTTATACAGACACACACACTGCTCGAAAGATAAAAATAATAAAAAATAGAGTAGAAATGATGAGATAAGGTTAGAATTGCTCTGAGTGTTAGTCTATGCATCTCTATACTTTTGGGATGAAGAAGATGCAGAAATCGATTCCTCTCACCGAAAACAGAGTATCATAATTTAGCTAGATCTTGATTGTGTTCTTTATGGAGTAAATAGTGTAGAAATATTCTCGACTTTAGGATTCGAGTATACTTCATGTGTTCTTCAGTAGTGTCTGGTGTCATGTGTTGGTTCTTATTTCATGAATTCTTGTGATTGTTTGTTATCACTCACACATTTATTTTTCTGTTGCCACTATTGTTGCTTTTACATGCTTTTCTTCTGGCCACACTGTTCTTTTTATTCTTAGAATGCATGTGTTGGAGCTGAAAGGATGCATGTATTCTGCACCTCGTACCTCGTACTGTCAAGTGATATGTCTACAAAGAAACATTTATTATGTTAGTGTATTTAAAAAATTCAAATATGACTGTTATAAATTAAATTGAAAAATGAAAAAATAGATTAAGAAATTGCATCATAGTCTATATGTAAATGGTGTCTCCATGAAATAGTCTCTCCTTGAAACAGTGTCTCCTTCTTTGTCTTTGAGTGGTGAAATATCTATGATGTCATAGTTGTATAGAGATCAGGAACTGGTAGCACAGATGCGGTGTTAGGATCACAATGTCTGGTAACGGTGTCTGGATGGTCACGGTGTCTGGATGGTCACGGTATCTGGATAGTCATGGTGTCTGGATGGTCACGGTGTCTTGATGGTCACGGTTTCTGGATGGTCATGGTGTCTATATGGTCACGGTGTCTAGATAGTCACGATGTTCGGATGGTCATAGTGTCTGGATGGTCACGGTGTCTGGGTCCTTTTCTAGAAAAACATAACCGGTGGCAGACTCACGGTGTCTCAGACTTAGCCAAATATCTGTACACAGACTTAAACAGTGATATTCATAGGGTAAATTAAACTTAATCATTCATAAGATAATTTCATCATAAAAAAATATTTTACAATAATTATTTAAGTCATGAAGAAACTAATCATCTGTACACATGATTTTAGATATATTAAACACTATTAACAAGATTTACACAATGTATATGATTTGTGATCATTAAAACATGATTAAAAAATGAGGAGTCCAATAATATCTCCCTTTTTGGTGATCAAAATCATGTGAGTGAGATATTTGTTCATAGGGAATGTTCCTCTTCCTTAGTGTGCATATAGAATACATATTTCTCCCCCTTTTGGGATTATCAAAAACAGTAAATAAGAAATAGACAATAAAAGTTTGCAATGGATTAGATGGATAAAAAGGTGTCATTACAAACAGTAAGTAACAAGAATACAGAAAAAATCCCTATGAAAAGATAGTAGTCACTATTCTTCAACACTGGTTGGTATTCTCTTTGCCCTTGGTGGCAGCATCAAAAGAGGAGGCCATATGAGTAGAGGTAGAAGTGGAAGAAGGGATTGAACTAGTGGATAGAGAAGGTAAAGGGAGTTCTTCAAAAATAGAAGGGGTCAAGGTAGGTGCAGTGGAAGATAGAGGAAACTGTTGATTAAGGATAACAGGCCTGATCTGACTCAGAGCCTGGTAGACATACATAGATATAGAATTAAGGGCATAGGATGATAAGGTAAGAAAACTAGATCTCAGGGGTGCAGCTGCAGGAGCGACAATTGTAGTACTCTAGACATGAAGATAAGGCCTCAAAATCTTGATGAAGTCAGCAATTATCTCACCACCATACTACATGGATTTCTCAAAGTCATATTTTTTCTCCATAAACTTATCCAATAAAGGAGTAAAATATTTGAGCTTTTGTACATGAGTTTTGAAAGCTTGAGTGACAGGAGGAATCCTCATATACTTCACAAGGTACTTTAAGTGGTTGGTCATGTCATTCTTAGAGAAGATCCTATTGAAGTAGAAGTCAACCTTCTTAGAAATTTATTGTTAATCATCATTATAAATCTTGAAATAAATTCTCACCAAATCAAGAACCATGTCACTATTCTTGATAACTTCAGATAGAGATTCCTTGTCAAAGCCACTAAGCACATATTGAAGTTCTTCTTTGACAACTGTTCTAAGAAGATCACTATCTAAAGAAGGTTGAGATGATTTTCCAGAAGTATGAGAAGCAGTAACAGCTGAGGTAAGGGATTTTAGTTGATTTATAACTTTCTAGAGATAGCCCTTATACTCATCTGTTAACTTGTTAAGACCAATAACAAGCTTACACATCTCTTGAACAATCTTCGTATTTCTTTCAGTTACCTTATCAGCTAAGAAAGTTAGATTAGGTTGAATTAGTGAGGCTACTTCATGTGGGGTTTGACTAACAATATCCTTAATAGGATAAAAAATAGGTTCCGGTCTTGAGGTTATCACTCTCTTCATATCTTCAACCATACTTCTAAGAGATTTTACTTCATCACTGGTTTTTTTGTTCTCAACTCTGACTTCTTGAATATCATGAATCATCTTGGGCTAAATCTGCCATATGACCTTTTCTAATAACAGGGCAGCATATCTCTCACTTAAATTGGTTACAGGAGCTGGTTGGGTATTCATGAGTTTTTCAACTCCAACTAATAGGGTAGCTTTAAATGCTTTCATATCATCCTTATTCACCAAGTTTGGAGGTTCTTGTAAATGTTTGGGAATAGAAAATAAGACAGGCTCAGGTTCCTTGGTAGAGATAGATTCAGCAGCAGATGCCAATTTCAAATGAAACATAGTAGACATATCAATTCCTTTAACTGAGACATCCTGGGAATCAGTCACATCAAAATAACTAGGGAATTTATACCAGGTGTCCACTGAGCTTGGATCAATCGAATTAGGTATTTCAACAGATTCCAGATTGGGGGGATGCTCCCCCTCAATAGGTGAATATTTATTAGGAATGATAGATTTAGATACTTTATCTATTTCCAAGATTTCATCCCTAATATACTCGCCCATTTTTTTCTAGACAACTAAAAGTCTTGCTCCATTATCTCTTCAGCAGATGGAATAACTTCAGGAATAGCTTGTTCCTCTGGGTGTTCCTCAAGAATAGTTTCTTGATCAATAGAAAAATTTTCTTCTATATTCTCTTATACAACATCCTTTTCACTTACCTTAGAAATAGATTATTCTTTGGAAGAAATATGTTCTTCCATATCAACAACTTCTTCAGGAATAGGCATTTCCTTCTCAAATAAGACTTGAGGAGAAGAGTCACTATCTTCTTCAACCAGAACAGTTTATCTCGTAGGTACAAAAACCACTTCTTCTTCTTCTTCATTAGAATAATCAACAAGTTCATCTAGCTCCAAACCAGGATTAGAAATATCCTTAGTTCTTGAAGGGTGTTCCACCAGATTAAACTTTTCATAAACCCTATCATTATCTTCCACTCATGCTTTTCCCCATGGATTCCAACTGATATTCATTCTCTTTACCATAACTTTTGAAAGATATAACTCATAGTCCTTAATGGATTCTTTGTCTATTCCAACCAATCATTTTGCATGAAGCATAGCTAAGATAAGCCTTGAATGGAATAGGGAGGTTTACTTGGAGGCTATTTTGATCAACTCACACATATAGTGTATAACATACTTGCATAGGTTGATCTTATGTCCATTTTTCATGAGATGTATCAAAAATACATCCTGATACATGAGTATATAAAAATCACCTTTTATTGGGCTAATTAAGTTCTGAACAAACTTAAACAAGATTCTAGTTTCACCATCTAGCTCGGCAGCTATGGATCTCCTCTTAGTTTCATTTCTAGTTAATCTTCTCAATGCTTCTTCCAAAACAAAGAACTCACTTGGAGGTGGAGGACCTCTTTGTTAGTCCTAAAAAATACCCTCATGAGGTATCCTAAGGAATGCATCCCATAACCTCGAATAAAAGGTAAAAATCTATCCATTGATCCAACTTCTCACAATATAGACATCTTTTGAATCAAAAGAGAATTGAACATGATGATAAAACTGTGAAACTAGCTTCAGGTAAATTGACTTATCCTTCTTTCTGAACCAATCCAGTCATCCTTACTCTGTTATAACTTTCAATACAAAAGACTTACTTGAAAAAATCCACTTAGGGAATATCTCCTTTTAAGGTACCTCTATTCTATTCACCATATTCGGATTCAGAGGAAATTCGAGTGCTAACTTCGGCATGATTTTCAAATTCTTCTTTGAACTATGCTTCTTAAGACTAGACGACGATGGGTGTTTCATCCTAGGCATTCACTGAAGGTTTGAGAGAGAGAAGGGTTGAAAGAGGGGTTATAGTTTGAGAGAAGAGAGCTCGAGTGAAGAAGGAGTGAAACTTCTTTAGTTTTTATCATTTAGGGATACCAAGTGTCGCAAAATCAAAAGCACAGGAAAGTAAAAAAGAATAAAACAGTGAATTACCATGATACGGGTTATAATACATAAAATAATAAAATGTTTTTATGGTGAGACCATAACTATCTTTCACGGTGAGACTGTAACAAGCGTTCACGGTGAGACCGTAACAAGCGTTCATGGTGAGACCATAACAGTGTGATTTCTAAACTGCATGACTATATTGTTTGAGATAGTAAGTTCCAGACAGTAACCAAGAAATATTAACTGTGAGACCATAAACATGAAACATCAACTCTTAAGATAGTAAAACTATAGAACTGTTAGATTTAAATAGTAATCTTAAGACAATGACTTGTGAAACCATAAACTGTGAAATAGTATACTTACTACTTAAGATTTATCATTCCCAATTCATGTATGATGTAATCTATTCTTTTATAATTTAATGGTTTGGTAAATATATCAGCAAGCTAATATTTACTTCAAATGAATTCCAAAGTGATTTCACCTTTTTTATAATTATCTCTCAAAAATTTATGTCTTGCATCAATATGTTTTGTCCTATAGTGTGAAACAAGATTTTTTGAGATCTTAATAGCACTTCAATTGTCACAATTTATAGGTACATTTCTAAATTGATATCTATAATCTAGTAATGTGTGTTTCATCCACAAAATTTGTGCACAAAAATTACCAGCAGCTATGTATTCATCTTCTATAGTAGATAATGCAATAGAGTTTTTTTTTCTTATTACACCATGATACTAGTGACTTGCCTAAAAAGTGACATGTTCTTGAGGTGCTTTTTTTATCTAACTTACAACCACCGAATTCAGTATAATAATAACTCACTAACTCAAATTATTTTCCTCTAGGATAGAACAATCCTAGATTGGGTGTATGCTTGAGGTATTTGAAGATTCTTTTAACAGCATTTAAATGAGATTCCTTAGGATTTGCTTGAAAACGAGCACACATACACACACTAAACATAATTTTAGGTCAGCTAGTAGTTAAGTATAGTAAGCCTCCAATCATTCCTCTATAAGTGGTTTGATCAATATATTTTCCATCTTCATTAAGATCCAACTTACAGGTAGTACTCATTGGAGTGTCACTACTTTTAGTGATATCTAATCCAAAATGTTTTAGAATATCTCTAGTATATTTGCTTTGATTTAAAATAATACCGTCATTATTTTGAAAGATTTGAAATTCAAGAAATAATTTGAGTTCACCCATTAAACTCATTTCAAATTCATTTTTCATCATTTTAGAAAATTCAATACATAAATAATTTTTTAAAGATCCAAAGATAATGTTATCTACATAGATTTGAACTACTAAAACATCATTGTAAATTCATTTTATAAAAAGGGTAGGATCAGTTATTCATTTTTAAAACCTTTGGAAATAAGAAAAGTACTCGGTCTATCATACCAATCTCTTGGATCTTGTTTTAAACCGTATAAAGCTTTTGATAATTTAAAAACATGATTTTGAAAATCGGGATTTGTAAAACCAAGGGGTTTCTCAACAAATACATCCTCAGCTATATACCCATTTATAAATTCACTTTTAACATCCATTTTATATAGTTTGAAATTTAGATGTGCAGCATAAGCAATCCTAATTCTGATGGCTTCAAGACTAGCTATTGGTGCAAAGGTTTAGTCAATTCCCTCTTCTTGAATATAGCTTTGTGCAACCAGTCTAGCCTTGTTTCTAACTATGTTACCAGCTTCATCTACCTTATTTCTAAACACCCATTTAGTTCCTATGGTGAATGTGTCTTTGGGTCTGTCAACAAGTTTCCAAACTTTGTTCCTTTCAAACTGATTAAGTTCTTCTTGTATAGCCATCACCCAAAATTCATCATTGATAGCATCATTAATGTCCTTAGGTTCAATTTGTGACAAGAAGACTTGATGTTCAACCTGATTTCTAAGAGAAGTTCTAGTTTGAGTTTCTTTATCTAAGTCTCCTAATACATCATCTAAAGGATGGTTCTTGAGAGTTCTAATAGGTCTGAAAAAAGGACTAGTGATTTCAGGTTCTTCAATAGGGTCAAGTTCATTGTGACCTGAATCTAAAGAATTTCTAGAACTAGAAGTTTTCACATATTCCTTTACAGGATAGTTAGAGGATTTTGAATTAATGTACATATTTGATACATCATCCTCCAAATTATCTAGAGTGGTCTTAGGCTCATGTGGATCTATTTCATCAAATTTGACATGGAAAGATTCTTCCACACATTTAGTTCTTTTATTAAACACTCTATAGGATTTAATAGAGATTTAATATCCTAAAAATATTCCTTCATCACTGGATTCAAATTTGTCAATATTTTCCTTAATATTAAGGATATAGACTTTGCAACTAAATAATTTTAAATAGCTAACTTTGTTTTTTCTATTGTTTCACAACTCATATAGAGTTATTTTAAGAATAGGTCTAATCAACACTCTATTGATAATATAACATGTTGTATTTACAGCTTCATCCCAAAAATAAATAGGTAAGTCATATTCACTAAGCATGGTTATGTCAATATCTTGTAAGGTTCTATTTCTTATTTCTATAACTCCATTCCGTTGAGGTGTTCTAGGGGCAGAGAAATTATGACTATAGCCATTTTGTGAGCAAAAAGATTCAAACTCTTGATTTTTAAACTCACGGCCATGATCACTTCTTAAGGATTTAATTTTCAGTCCACTAATATTATCTATAGTTTTGGAATATTTGGTAAAATGATAGTAGGCTTCACTTTTTTGGGCCAAAAAGAAAGTCCAAGTATATCTAAAAAATCCATATACAAGAACATAAACATAGTGCTTCCCATTTAAACTAGAAACTCTAGATAGTCCAAAAAAATCCATGTGAACCAATTTGATAGGTTTAGAAGTTGACACTTATTTCTTTGGTTTGTAGGAAATTTTGTGTTTCTTTCCCTTTTGACAAGGATTACACACTTTATCATTTGGAAACTCAAGTTTGGGTAGGTATTTGACTAAGCTTTTTATAGTTAACTTTCTAAGGGATTAAGTGTTACAGTGTCCTAGTATCCTATGTCAAATCCAAGAATCTTTGTGAAATACACTTAAACATGAAGCATTTTGAGAAGCTAAATAATGTAAGTTAATAGAGTATATATTTTCATTTCTTAATGTAGAAAACACTAATTCATTTTTAGAATTAAAAACATTGCAAGCATCATTTTCAAACTTTAAATGAAATCTATTATCACATAGTTGTGAAATACTAAGCATATTATATTTAAATACATAAACAAAAAGTACTTTGGAAATTGTAACTGAGTTAGAGTTATGGAATTGGAAAAGGCCAATAATCTTTCCATTGTCATTGTCACCAAAGGTGACATGTCCTCCATCAATTTTTATTAAGCTCTTGAAGCATGAATAGTCTCTTATCATGTGTCTTGAACACCCACTATCCAAGTACTATAATCTTTTATAGGAACTCTTTAAGAAACTTTCCTACAAAATAGTCAAATAAAAACAGATTTTGGTACCCATACCTGTTTGGGTCTAGTAATATTAGTGACTAGTTCTTTAGGAACCCATATCTACCTCATAGGTTTCATATAAGCATTATGTAAAGTATTTGAAAAATAAACTCTATTTCGTACAGAAAAGATTGAAACAGTAGAGAGTGTATCATAACATGAACTAATTGATTGTTTTCCAGAATTAGGAGTAAAACTGTATGTCCTAGATTTAGAAACAAAATTAGTTCTTCCAAAATTTCTTTTACCAGGTAGATATCCAATTCTATTAGTATATTTAGGAGTAATATGTTTACCTAGAATTTGTACCAAGGTATATTTACCATTAGTAAAACTTTCAATATCCTTTTTCAATTGCTCATTAGACAGTTTTAGTTCATTTTTCTCTTTAAGTAATTGAGCATTTTTCTCCCTTTCTATAGTGAGTTCAGTTTTAATAGTTCAAGTAAGAGCATGTTGTTTTTTAAAGACTTGTATTTGTCTTTTAATTCATTGCATGTCTCTTAAATCATATTACAGTACTCAAACATTTCTTTATTAGACATATTTTTATAGTCACTCTCATCTCCAAAATAATAGGAATTGTGTACAGGATATTCCAGCGTTACCTCAGATGTGTTTGTCATAAAACACATATTGGATTTGTTAGCATGTTCATCATGTGAATATTCTGAGTCACTTGAACTGTCCTTAGAAGCACTCCATATTGCTTTCATTTCCTTTTTATACTTTCTATATTTTTCCTCATATTTATTTTTGTACTTGATCTTGGGATAGTCAGCCTTGATATGTCATTTTCTCTTACATTCATAGCAGAAAATCTCATCAGACTGTTCACTTATTTTCCAATATTTCTTCCAACTTACTTTTTTATCATATCTTCCATTGAAGTTAGGCTTTCTGAAAAAGTTATCCTTGTAAAATCTTGTAAACCTTCTAGCTAATTTATCCATCTCCTCATCACTATCAGGTGATGATTGTTCACTACTGGAATTTTCTACAGAAACTTCCAATTTCCCTTTCTCTTTGTGTTTAGAGGTGGTGGTCTTGAATGCAACTAATTTTCTTTTGGGTTCATCTTCCTCTTCCTTGTTTACTTTCATCTCCTCTTAATACATCATCAGTTTTCCAATGATTTATTTTATAGGTATTTTGCTGATGTCGTATGACTATCTAATAGAGACAGAGGTTCCTCTCCATCTGTCAGGTAGGCATATGAGAATCCTCATGATTTGTTCTTTGGAAGTGACTACTCTTCCAAGAGAAATCATTATGTTGACAATTTTTCTGAATCTAAGATACATGTTAGAAATAGGCTCATCAGTTTTCATTTTATAGTTATCATATTTAATAGTATAAGTATTAAGTCTCATTTCTTTCGCACTAGAAGTTCCTTCATGTGAAATAGAAAAGGTATCCCAAATTTCATGGGAAGTTTTACATGCAGAGATCCTATTAAATTCTTCATCTCCTAAAGATTAGTATAAAGCATTCATACCTTTGCAATTGTTATTTTAGGAAATTTTGGTAGGTTCAGCCCAAGTGATTCTATCCGTAGCAGAAATCTTATACTCATCTATAATTGAAGACCAAGTTTCAAAGCTCATACTTTTTAAATGCATTTTCATTTTTATTTTCCATTGTGCATAATTGGTTCCATTAAAGAATAGTGGTATGTTTGTTGTATAACCTTCCAATCTATTATCCATAATAAATAAATACTTTAAAAGATCTAGAAATTTAAAATCAAGAGAAATTTATGTATCTTTAAATTACAACTACAATCACAGTTGAATAGGGTCAAAAACAGAGTCTCAATAAACAACCCTTTGATACCAAATGTTGGTCAGAGTAGAGTACTCATGTAACACCCCGACCCCAGCTACCCAGAGTCAGTGCATTACTTCGTAACATTGGCATGATCACAGAAGATCAAGTCTCGAAAGACCGATTAGTTTAGTAGCCTTGGAAACACTAGATACATTAATAAGTCTTTCATTACATCAAAAGGTAAACAAACTACAATAACATGGTCTTCATATTCCACACTCATATCCACTTCTAACTATCCCTGTAGGTCATTCATAAAATACTTCTTCACATCCTGGAAAATATTAAAACATTGAAAGGGGTGAGCTCAGATGCTCAGTAAGGATAACAATATTGCAGAAGCTTTCATAAATAAACATAAACATTTAAGGCAATGTATAACTAAACAAAAGCCTTATTAAACTTGAACTTCAGCATAATATGGGAAAAGTAAAATCAAAAAATGTCACTTACTTACTCACATGGATATTCTACTAGACGAATAATCTCATGAAAGATCAATAACCACTTTCATAATGAGGGAATGTATAATGCCGGACATTCTGAAACATTTTGTCAAGGCCTCGGCCAAGACGTCTAAAATGATTAAGGCCTCGGCCAAAACCATAAATCAAATTGGGAAAGCGCCTCGGCCAATTCCACGTTTAGTTGTCTCATGAGACCTACCGATGCATCGAGGAGCTATAGTGGGCTCCACCCATCACTTATTAAGTCCAATGCATTCCTCATATGAATAGGTTTAAACATATCATAAACCATAACATAATCGTATCACATAAAACATGTAGAAAGGAAACATAACATTTCCACATTTCAATCACAAGATATCAATATAGAACCTTGATATAATAAAAACGATTTCAAAACCATTTTGAATACAAAAATAAAAGAAAGTTAAAACTTTGTATTTATTTTTCATTAAAAAAAATGATGTCTTGTAGAGGAAGCTGAAACTCAAATAATAGTCATGGCGGCGGAGAAGTCGTTGTCGCCGCATATGTACGGAAAGAAAAACATTCACTTTTTGTCATTTAGTAAAACGCTTCGTATAAAAAAGATTACTTTTGAATAAATGTAATAGTCAAAGGGGTTTATACACCGTATAAAATAAAGTTTTGTATAAAACCAAATATACCTCAATGAAAGGAGATTGAGACGAAGTCCTTAAAAAGATCATTTTTAAAATAAAATAGATCTATTAAGTGTATTCACTATAGGTACACATATAGAAAGTAAAAATACAAAATAGGACATAATAATATCATGACATAATTTGAAAGTAGGAGATTGACCCAAAGAATGGAAGTTGGGTTAAGAAATTCTCTTACCTCGTGTCTGACTTGACTCAACCGTTCTTTAACCTCCTGAATAATAAACTAGAGTTAATATATACCTTATTAAGAACCATTTTCAATTTCATTATCCTTATTATATCACTTATTACAATGGTATGAACATTATGTAATTATTTAAGTTAATAATGGTTGTTTTGTCGATCTTTGGTACTTGAGTCAACAATAAACTTCTTATAATTACAAGTTGTTTATCTGGTAGAATATCCATTATCTCTAGAATTATATTCATGATTTAGATGTCATATATATCTTATATATCCAGTATATACATTCATTTATGATATTACGTAACATTTAGAGGTAAGAAATGAAATGCATTGTTCATGGAGACGGTAAGCCGTACGTACGCATGAACGCTACTTTCATTTCAATTTCATATTTAATGGAACAAAATCATAATGATATAAATGTATAATATAATTCCAGTATAATATAGTGTATAATACCATTTACTCCATCCTTTATACATCCCACATATGGCATTAACGATTCAAATCACTTTGAGGGGGCGGTAGTCCGCACTTCCTAAAATGAAATTATCGCGTTTTACCCATAATGGAAATCATAAAGTATGCCATAAATGAGAAATACAGAAGCATAAGTAAAACATAAGAATATTATATATCATATATAAAAACAGTGACATCTTAATGGCCACCTTTGAAGGTGTTATATGAGTGTTGAACAATCATCGTTTCGTGAGGCAGAAATTCGCCATCCACAGAAACCGTATGTTCTTTAACCATTAGATGTAGGTGTGTGTAAGTGTAGCTCGAATACATTTTATAACAACATCCTAGTATATTGAGGATACTTTTTTTGTTACAAACGAAATGAATAAAAAGAGTTTAGGGGGTTGGAGAAGAAAAATAAAACAAAACAACATTAGAGAAGACATTACCTCAAAATCGGGTAACTCTTTTTTATTTGAGCCAAAGGCTTCCTTGGGAAGGGTTCTGCCCAAAGTGAGTCTTCTAGGAGTAAGAGGGGGAAGTTGGGAGAGTATTTTGGCAGAGTTTGGCCGATCCAAATGGCTTTAAAGTGTGAATGAGGTGGTAGTGGTGGGGGCCTTTTATAAGTGGAGAGGAGGGGCTCTTTTGGAAAGATTGAAATGTTACATTATTACACAATGCTTTTCGGATTCTAAAGGTCCCACACTTATATAATTAGTGGCTAAGGTGATAAGGGTTTGAAATCTACCCATCCAATAGTCTTTGGACAAGTGTAAGCCTTGGATTTTACATTATCTTGTCATTTTATTAAAATCGTTAAATAATGAGGTCATCGCTGCATCATAATGATGTCATAAATAATTTAATTTATATAATTTCTAAAAATTATAAAAAATTTACTATTATGTAGGAAATATTTTTATCTTTCTAATTAATATTTATAGTCAAAATTTGGACTTGTGTAACCCCACTTAAAAACTGTTTTAGTAAAACAACTCATGTTTGTGTCAATTTAATTTTAACATTAAATAAATATATATTAATGTCATTTTCCAACTAAAGTGGATCCATTGGGTCCCCAAGTTGACCCATGGGTTTTCTTGGTCGGCCATGACTCATCCAATAGGAGTAGGACAAGTGTCATGCTCATCTCATATTATTAAAACATTATGTTTACCTTAAACTACACTAATTACCTCTAATCGCGATTAAGAACTTAAAAGTTACTATTCACCAAAAAATTATTTTAATCTCATTGAACCAAATTTTACTTCTTAATGAAAACCATGTATGTCGGATTTTTGAAAATCAAATCACAGAAGTGGTAATATTTCATTTAAACGAAAAATCAGTTATTTAACTACCACTTAGTGGTTTCACTATTCATCAAAAATTGAAGTTTTTCAGAACAAGGCCAAAATTTCACCCTAAGCTATAATTGATATTCTGAATTCAAAAATGATGTCTATTTTACAAAATTCCAAACATATAAGTTGCATTAATTAATTTTATAATTAGTTCCCGCTGTTACGACAAATAGCGTGTTTTTAAGAAACAATTTATATCAAAAGATTGGCAATTGTTTATTTCCAATTTCAATGTTAAATTAATTATAATGACCACCATTGGATAAAATGGTAAAAATATATTCTAATTATACCTTAAAACCACTAAATAGTATAATTTATCACAATAAATTATTTTGATTAAAAAGTTGTTTTAAGTATTTTTCACTATTCATAAAAAATTAGAAGTTCTCAGAAAAATACCAAAAATTCATCATGGGCTAATTTCGATATTCCGAATCCAAAAATGAAGTCCATTTTGAAATATAAAATTTCTATAATTTTAAAAAGTGGTTATTACTATTCATAACAGCTACTTTGATTAGTCACGGTGTTTTAGAACTCGAAGTTGTGTACAATGCAAGCTATTGCATTATTGAATGAGAAGCGTATCGTGGAAGCTCAGGGTGTTACATTCTCCCCTCATTCAATAAATTGAATCCTCGCAATTTGAAATTTTTCTTTGAAAATAAAAGGTTGAAAATAGAAAATACCTTTGTGGAAAACCCACATCGGAAATAAGGTTAATAAATATATAACATTAAAAGAAAGCAAGATAAGTACAAAGGTCACCCGATATAGCCCATTCTAGGATTCTATGAAAATATGGATATGGAGGAGAAACAAACCATCAAGGTCTGATGGAGAGTTATAGAAAACAGGATTAGGAGAAAGTTTAACTACAAGAAAATCACAAACTTGTGATTGGTTAAACGGTCATTGAATCCCCAGTTGGAAAAGTTAACCGACAACATTTTTGTTTTAAGTTACCTTTTATAATGTTGAGGAATTTATTTAGGAGATTTACTAAGAACGTAAGGGAATATACATACTTGTTATGTATACTTTCATTCTTTAATAAATTTTTAGCACAAAACCAACTTTTACTCCAAATGTTAACGGAACTCAAAAATATTCTGTTTATCCTAATTGTATAAGGTTCCAAATGTTAACACATACCATTTAGATTAGTAAAACTATTTTGTAATAACCAGGGACTTCCTGTAGGCTAGTGGTAGGAAATAAAGGCTTGTCGCACTATGGTTGTGGGTTCGATTCCTGCAGCTTTGTCCGACGCGACGGGTTATTCCCCACCCTGCAGGTTGTCCTTTTCCTAAAACTATAGTATTATAATATTCCAAAAATAATCTGCAAAAATTCTTTAACCTTAAACAATACTATCCATGGTTCAACTTAATCCACTCCAACCTTTATAGTTATCCAAAATACCTCTGTCTAGACTTTCTCTAAAAGGTCTCTTAATTCCAAAATCAATTTATCAGATTCCCCAAACAAAGTAAAATTTCTCTTATTGTCACATACTAAAAATATTAAAACCTTACTGAAACAACAAGTACCGCAGTACAATCCTTATATATATATCACATTATTCTAATAACCAGAATATAATCCATGAGTCCAAAAGCACCAATACATTAATTATTCTGCATCAACTGTAGTAACATCATAAGATTGGCCTTGATCCCTTGGCCTTTTCTGAGGTAATTTTCCTTGACGCTTGGGACATTCATTTGCATAATGCCCCATTTCCCTACATTGTAGCATTCAACTTTTACAGCCTCTTTCTTTCCCTTGCAATCACGAGCCTGGTGACCCTTTTCTCCACATTTATAACAAACTCTCATTCCTTTTAGGCACGTACCAGGGTGATTCTTCCCACAATTATCACATAATGGAAAATCCTTCTTTCCCTTTTTCCCTTTATCTGTCTCTTGTTCCACCGTTCTCTTCTTCTCTTTCTTTACTTTATTGTCATAAGACTTAGAGAATTCCTTTTCTGTCTTGATAGCACACGAGACAATATCTTCGTATGATGAGAAGGATTGTGATACTAAAGCTCGACTGAGAAATGGTTTTAACCCATAAAAGAAAAGATCAATCTTACTCCTTGGGTTACGTATATAATCGGAAGCATTCCTTGCTAACCTTGTAAAGTTAGCCTCATACTTTGCGACATTATCATCCTCCTTCTGCCTCAGACTCAGAAATTGTCTTTCCATATCTGCTCGATGGTCACGAGGAAAGTATTTTTCTAAGAAAAGATCTTTGAACTCCCTCCATTCCATATTCGATACGTCATCATCTTACTTTGTGTTTTGAATCAGTGACCACCACTGATCGGTATCTCCAGTGAGGCGGTAAACTGCCATGACAACCTTCTCCCTTTCACTACTCCCCAAGACATGGAATATTTTCTCTAAGGAATTTATCCATTGCTCAGCTACTATAGGATTTGTACTCCCATTGAAGGTTGGTGGTTGTTGCCTCATGAAGCGGTCTAACATTGATCCTCCACGCTGTGGATCGGGGTTCTCCATACGGGTAAGGTTATTATTCATAACCTGAGTAAGCTGTCCCAGTATGGTGATTAGCTGATCGGCACCAGTTGTATCTCCAGATCCACAATAATTATCTTGAGCAGGAGGGAAATCCCTACACGGAGTGCGTTCATTGATACGGTTTCCATTCCTTCAACTAGGCGCCATTTCTAAACAATGGCATAAACTAGATTAGTTTATGAAATAAAATACATAATTCCATATTTGTAAAATACTTTACATAAATTGAACTATTTATGGATATAATCCATAATCATAAAAAGAAATGTTTCCTTTGAGGAAGTATATACTCATAACCATTCATAGTGGTTTGTAAAGAAAATGAGAATTATCCTAAGCATATCCCCCGGGAGTGTCGTAACCAAGAGTGCAGCAAGGCCCGTTTTCGTGCACCAGTTCCCGTTCAAGTCTAGCTCAAAGCGGTGTTTTCGGGTTTTACCCCTAGGTACATCTGTGCCAGAGCCGTCTCTACCTGCTCGTATCCAGACAGGGATGTATTGCTCGGAAAACTCATAACATCTCTATAATACCAAAATTCTAGGAAGTTCTTCTATACTAATCCTCAAAGTCTATCTTTGGGCTATGTGCTCTAATCAGAGTTTATCTAAATCTAGCTTCCAAGGTTAGTACTAAACTGCCTCTGATACCAACTGTAACGCCCCGACCCCAGCTACCCAGAGTCAGTGCATTACTTCGTAACATTGGCATGATCACAGAAGATTAAGTCTCTAAAGACCGATTAGTTTAGTAGCCTTGGAAACACTAGATACATTAATAAGTCTTTCATTACATCAAAAGGTAAACAAACTAAAATAACATGGTCTTCATAGTCCACACTCATATCCACTTCTGACTATCCCTGTAGGTCATTCATAAAATACTTCTTCACATCCTGGAAAATATTAAAACATTGAAAGGGGTGAGCTCAGATGCTCAGTAAGGATAACAATATTGCGGAAGCTTTCATAAATAAACATAAACATTTAAGGCAATGTATAACTAAACAAAAGCCTTATTAAACTTGAACTTCAGCATAATATGGGAAAAGTAAAATCAAATAATGCCACTTACTTACTCACATGGATATTCTACTAGACGAATAATCTCATGAAAGATCAATAACCACTTTCATAATGAGGGAATGTATAATGCCGGACATTCTGAAACATTTTGTCAAGGCCTCGGCCAAGACGTCTAAAATGATTAAGGCCTCGGCCAAAACCATAAATCAAATTGGGAAAGCGCCTCGGCCAATTCCACGTCTAGTTGTCTCATGAGACCTACCGATTCATCGAGGAGCTATAGTGGGCTCCACCCGTCACTTATTAAGTCCAATGCATTCCTCATATGAATAGGTTTAAACATATCATAAACCATAACATAATCGTATCACATAAAACATGCAGAAAGGAAACATAACATTTCCACATTTCAATCACAAGATATCAATATAGAACCTTGATATAATAAAAACGATTTCAAAACCATTTTGAATACAAAAATAAAAGAAAGTTAAAACTTTGTATTTATTTTTCATTAAAAAAAATGATGGCTTGTAGAGGAAGCCAAAACTCAAATAATAGTCACGGCGGCGGAGAAGTCGTTGTCGCCGCATATGTACGGAAAGAAAAACATTCCCTTTTTTTCGTTTAGTAAAACGCTTCGTATAAAAAAGATTCCTTTTGAATAAATGTAAAAGTCAAAGGGGTTTATACACCGTATAAAAGAAAGTTTTGTATAAAACCAAATATGCCTCAATGAAAGGAGATTGAGACGAAGTCCTTAAAAAGATCATTTTTAAAATAAAATAGATCTATTAAGTGTATTCACTATAGGTACACATATAGAAAGTAAAAATACAAAATAGGACATAATAATATCATGACATAATTTGAAAGTAGGAGATTGACCCAAAGAATGGAAGTTGGGTTAAGAAATTCCCTTACCTCGTGTTTGACTTGACTCAACCGTTATTTAACCTCCTGAATAATAAACTAGAGTTAATATATACCTTATTAAGAACCATTTTCAATTTCATTATCCTTATTATATCACTTATTACAATGGTATGAACATTATGTAATTATTTAAGTTAATAATGGTTGTTTTGTCGATCTTTGGTACTTGAGTCAACAATAAACTTCTTATAATTACAAGTTGTTTATGTGGTAGAATATCCATTATCTCCAGAATTATATTCATGATTTAGATGTCATATATATCTTATATATCCAGTATATACATTCATTTATGATATTACGTAACATTTAGAGGTAAGAAATGAAATGCACCGTTCATGGAGACGGTAAGCCGTACGTACTAATGAACGCTACTTTCATTTCAATTTCATATTTAATGGAACAAAATCATAATGATATAAATGTATAATATAATTCCAGTATAATATAGTGTATAATACCATTTACTCCATTCTTTATACATCCCACATATGGCATTAACGATTCAAATCACTTTGAGGGGGCGGTAGTCCGCACTTCCTAAAATGAAATTATCGTGTTTTACCCATAATGGAAATCATAAAGTATGCCATAAATGAGAAATACAGAAGCATAAGTAAAACATAATCATATTATATATCATATATAAAAATAGTGACATCTTAATGGCCACCTTTGAAGGTGTTATATGAGTGTTGAACAATCATCGTTTCGTGAGGCAGAAATTCGCCATCCACAGAAACCGTATGTTCTTTAACCATTAGATGTAGGTGTGTGTAAGTGTAGCTCGAATCCATTTTATAACAACATCCTAGTATATTTAGGATACTGTTTTTGTTACAAACGAAATGAATAAAAAGAGTTTAGGGGGTTGGAGAAGAAAAATAAATCAAAACAACATTAGAGAAGACATTACCTCAAAATCGGGTAACTCTTTTTGATTTGAGCCAAAGGCTTCCTTGGGAAGCGTTCTGCCCAAAGTGAGTCTTCTAGGAGTAAGAGGGGGAAGTTGGGAGAGTATTTGGGCCGAGTTTGGCTGATCCAAATGGCTTTAAAGTGTGAATGAGGTGGTAGTGGTGGGGGCCTTTTATAAGTGGAGAGGAGGGGCTCTTTTGGAAAGATTGAAATGTTACATTATTACACAATGCTTTTCGGATTCTAAAGGTCCCACACTTATATAATTCGTGGATAAGGTGATAAGGGTTCTAAATCTACCCATACAATAGTCTTTGGACAAGTGTAAGCCTTGGATTTTACATTATCTTTTCATTTTATTAAAATCGTTAAATAATGAGGTCATTGCTGCGTCATAATGATGTCATAAATAATTTAATTTATTTAATGTCTAAAAATTATAAAAAAATTACTATGATGTAGGAAATCTTTTTAGATTTCTAATCAATATTTATAGTCAAAATTTGGACTTGTTTAACCCCACTTAAAAACTGTTTTATTAAAACAACTCATGTTTGTGTCAATTTAATTTTAACATTAAATAAATATATATTAATGTCATTTTCCAACTAAAGTGGATCCATTGGGTCCCCAAGTTGACCCATGGGTTTTCTTGGTCGGACATGACTCATACAATAGTAGTAGGACAAGTTCCATGCTCATCTCATATTATTAAAACATTATGTTTACCTTAAACTACACTAATTACCTCTAATCGCGATTAAGAACTTAAAAGTTATTATTCACCAAAAAATTATTTTAATCTCATTGAACCACATTTTACTTATAAATGAAAACCATGTATGTCGGATTTTTGAAAATCAAATCACATAAGTGGTAATATTTCATTTAAACGAAAAATCAGTTATTTAACTACCACTTAGTGGTTTCACTATTCATCAAAAATTGATGTTTTTCAGAACAAGGCCAAAATTTCACCCTAAGCTATAATTGATATTCCGAATTCAAAAATGATGTCTATTTTAAAAAATTCCAAACATATAAGTTGCATTAATTAATTTTATAATTAATTCCCGCTGTTACGACAAATAGCGTGTTTTTAAGAAACAATTTATATCAAAAGATTGGCAATTGTTTATGTCCAATTTCAATGTTAAATTAATTATAATGACCACCATTGGATAAAATGGTAAAAATATATTCTAATTATACCTTAAAACCACTAAATATTATAATTTATTACAATAAATTATTTTGATTAAAAAGTTGTTTTAAGTATTTTTCACTATTCATAAAAAATTAGAAGTTCTCAGAAAAATACCAAAAATTCATCATGGGCTAATTTCGATATTCCGAATCCAAAAATGAAGTCCATTTTGAAATATAAAATTTCTATAATTTTAAAACGTGGTTATTACTATTCATAACGGCTACTTTGATTAGTCGCGGTGTTTTAGAACTCGAAGTTGCGTACAATGCAAGCTATTGCATTATTGAATGAGAAGCGTATCGTGGAAGCTCAGGGTGTTACAACTCAAGAGGGGGGTGAATTTAGTATCTATAGAAATTTTTATTTAAAAAGTGTTCTTAAAAAGGTTCCTCAATAACTTTAAATACAGCTCAGTTAATCAAATTTATATGGTTATGAAAGTTTTACTATTTAAATAAACTATCAGAAGATTGATTAGTTCTCATTAATCTTAATATTAGTTATTAACATTACTTTTGAAGTTATTCTAATAAGGAAAAAAATTATAACTTCTTTACAAGATTAACTATCAATGAAAATTTAGTGATTTCTGACTTATACAGTAAAACAGAGAAAACTAAATTAAACAGCACAGCGGATATAAAACAAGTGGTTCAGTCTCAAGATAAGACCTAATCCACTCCACTTGGTGATCACCTACCACCAAGAAGTTTATATAAGTAAACTTTATCCACACCCTGGATCGGGGTTAACAGCAGTACACAATACTATCTAGGTCACATGACCACTTCCACGGTTCTTTATGGGTATGAATTGACAGGTCACATAGGGACCTCTTCCACACTTATCCGTGAGAATACACAAATATAAAAATATTTAAGAGAAAGGATATCTTGTATCCTTTATTTTGATGTAAGAGACAACACATGTTTTTATACAGAAACACACACTGCTCGAAAGATAAAAATAATAAACAACATATCAGAAATGATGAGATAACGTTAGAAGTGCTCTAAGTGTTAGTATATGTAACTATGGACTTCTAGGATGAAGCATATGCATAAATCAAGTCCTATCGTGGAAAACAGAGTATCGTAAGTTAGCTATATCAGAATTTTGTTCTTCGTGGAGTAGATAGTGCAAAACTTTTCTCGACTCTAGGATTCGAGTATGCTTCGTGTGTTCTTCAGCAATGTTGGGTTGCATGTGTTGGTTCTTCTTTCATGAATGCTTGTGCTTTTTTGTTATCGCACACACATTTGTTTTTCTGTTGCCACTATTTTCGCTTGTCACCTGCTTTTCTTCTGTCCACACTGTTCTTTTTATTCTTAGAATGCATGTGTTGGATCTGAAAGGATGCATGTATTATACACCTCATACCTTATACTATCAGGTGACATGTATACAAAGAAACATTTATTATGTCGATGTATTTAAAAACTTCAAATGTGACTGTTAGAAATTAAATTGAAAAATGATAAAACAGATTAAGAAATTGTGTCACAATCTATCTGTAAATGGTGTCTCCATGAAACGGTGTCTCCTTGAAATGGTGTCTCCTTATTTGTCTTTGAGCGGTGATACATCTATGATGGTATAGTTTTATAGAGATTAGGAACCGGTAGCACAGATACAGTGTTAGGATCACGGTGTCTAGTCATGATGTCTGGATGGTCATGGTGTCTGGATGGTCACAGTGTCTGGATGGTCGCGGTGTCTGGATGGTCACAGTGTCTGGATGGTCGCGGTGTTTGGATGATCCCAGTGTTTGGATGGTCACGGTGTCTGTATGGTCACGGTGTCTGGATGGTCACGATGTCTGTATGGTCACGGTGTTTTGATGGTCATGGTGTTTGGGTCCTTTGACAGAAAAACATAATTGGTGGCAGACTCACAGTTTCCCGGACTTAGCCAAATATTTATACACAGACTTAAACAGTGATATTCATAGAATTAATTAAACTTAATCATTCATAAGATAATTTCATCATAAACAAAATAGTTTACAATAATTATTTAAGGCATGAAGAAACTAATCATCTGTACACATGTTTTAGATAGATTAAATAGGATTAACAAGATTTACATAATGTATAGGATTTGTGATCATTAAAACATGATTAACACATGAGGAGTCCAACACAATAGTTCAAAGTGGATAAAACAAAACAACTCCCAAAATAAAACAAAAACAAGACCAAATAAGCCAAACCATCTCCATATGGATTATGTCCACACACAATCTCATGATACCCCCTCTTAGGGAATAAATATTCAAAAAGTAACAAGGGGAAATACTCCAATCCAATTCTTATATAGAACCTGCAAAAATAAGCATGAGTTATAAAATTTAGTAGGTCTCCACCCACCAAATCTATGTAATCACTTTCATATTACAACCTTTTAATCTATTTTTATTTAAGAATAAAACCACTATTAGGTTTAGTGGTAACTAAGAAAACATAAACTCGGAAACATACCTACCATCACATTTTCAAAAATCCCCAAACACAAAAATCAGACAACATATTCAAATTTTAAATTAAACCAGTATGTGGAGCCTAAGGCTAATCGATACCTCAAGCCCTAGAAAAAATCAATGGATGAGTCCACATTTCTCGAGGTCTCATCATTAACCACCATGTGATGTTGATGACTCCTCATCACTGGAACCACCATCAAAAATAGGAAAAACACCTTCGATAACTGCATTGAGTATGAAGCACTAAGAAAATACCACAGACCTAGGTCATCGATGAAGCCATCTCTTACAAAATCAGAAACACTAGATGAAATTACATCAAAACATCATCTCTAACATCAAGAAAGAAAGACATAAAAAATTCACCACAAACCTAGAAACAACTTGAAAATTAATTCCAAGCCCTCAGAGAGCCAATGCCATAAAAAAGCTCTATAAACAATGAGACCAACACCAAGTTACCAAAAACCACTATAGAAAACACCTGCTCCATTGACCTCATCATTGCCAACCGGTGTCAATGTCAATGAGGAAACCCAATTGGGAATAGATTGAGTAACTCAATTCATGCCTAGAACACAATTGACCATGGAACCACACATCTCCAAACCTCTTGGTAACCACTACTCAAGGCCTGACTGGGAGAGGGATAGAAAAATGTGAGGGAAGATTAGAGATTTGAGTGTCCAGGGGCTTCAACATAAAACCAAAACCTTCATTGGGACTAAAAAAACCTACCTTTGGAACCACCAGCAAGAAAAATCAACTATATACAACATCATTGAACCTTCACCTGTGAACTTGGTCTTTGTCTTCAAGGATAAAACCCAATAGTTTCATTCACTATAGAAATCCATGACCTTCTCCAGACCATTGAACCATTCCTTCATATCCCCACCTTGAAAACTTCACATCTAAACATGACCATCATCATTGAGGTAGAAAACCAGTATCCACCTTCACTAGAGTGATCCACGACCTTTTCTAGACCATCGTGTTCCACCTTGAAAATAACCTCTAAATGTAACCTTCATTATTGAGGATAAAATAAAATTTTCAACTTCACTAGAGAGAGCCATGAACTTTGCCAGACCATTGACCCCTTCCTTCGGAGCACCACCTCAAAAACCCCAAGTCTCAGGGAGATTTGAGAGAAAGGTAAATTAAAGGAGGAAGTATGAATAAACAAGGATGGGGGAGATTCTAGATAGGAAGTGTGCATGCCTCCCCCAATCAAGTTTTCCATTAAGGAGAAACTTGGGATGAGAGGTGGAGGAGATAAAAACCACTCATAATCTCATGTTTACTTTTATATCACAACCCACAATGCTAGTTTGGACATAATTACAAAATAGGTTTTACTTGTAAGGAAACCAAATAGCAGTGGGTTCTATTTTATTTCCAAAAACCAAAATAGTAGAAATATAAGTGAAACCAATGGTTAAATACCAATGATTTAGGAAAACCATTAGTATAGGTGTGGTATATAGCCACCTATATCAACATTTTAACCAAAAAATTGGTATAGGTATTGTTTTTGGCCACCTATACAAACATTTTGGTCAAACTTTTAGTGTAGTTGTTCCTTATGACCACCTATACCAACAGATTTCCCAAACCATTGGTATAGGTGGTGCCAATATCTATGACTAATAACAACAATAATAATAAATAATTCAATATAAATTATTTTTTTATACTAAAATATATATATATATATATTTATATATTTATATATAAAAATATAATATTTTTAGAATAGTGGAAAAGTCTTTGGAATATAAGCGGAAGGTTGTGGGATCAATACCCGGTGTTGCAATTTTTTTCGATGGAATGCCTATACCAATGGTTTGAGAACCATTGGTATAAGTATATGCTAACCCAAATTCACCCAATGACACCTAAAACCATTAGTAAAGACTACACCAATGGTTTAAAGGGTTATACCAATAGTTCCAAACCATTGGTATAGCCTTTTTTCCAGTAGTGAAAGGAAAAACCCTTTAGAAATGAACTAGGCATGTCAAGCCTAAAACCATGCTTTAAAACCCACAAATTAATTTAAACCCATTTTCATTGAATACCTTTAAAATGAATTAAAGAGTCTAAATATTTTAAAAAATATTCTTTCCTATTTCTTATAAAAACACTCCCAAAATATTTGGAAAAAATATTTTCACATTTAAATAACACCTTTCAAATCCATGATAAAACAATTTGAAAGCAAACCAAAACCACGCTTTTACTTTTCCCTCTTCTAAAACCTTTCTAAAAATCCCTTTTTAAAACATTTAAAAGGTAAACCACAACAAAAAAAGAATGGAAAATACATAGGCACCAAAATATCAATGTCACAAAGACAGGGATAGATAAATAGACAATTTAATAGTGTCAAGTAATCAAACAAGAAGCAAGGGATACAAACAATGAAAAGGATAAATCCCCTAAAAAATCCTAAATAAGATCATAGAATCATAGGAAAATCTCTAAGACTATGGTAATAAAGACCTAAACTGAAAATGATAGACCTAGGATGACACTATTAAACTATTCATGTCCTAGTAGTCCCAAGGAACTAACTCGTCTCTATCATGATCAAGGAGATCAAAAGAAATACCTAGGGGCTTCCAATACATTCTGGGACTATAAAAAACATACCATTAGATCACTTAGTCTAACTAGGTCCTCACCCTATGAAATAAACTCTACAATGGGGCTTTCAAACGTACATTTCACCTATTATATTCCTAGGATTATCATGAAAAAAAATAAGGTGGGTAAGAAGACAACCACATGATGAACACAAGCATCAATTCAAATAATTATAAATAAATCTAACCTCACTTCCAATACCCTCACATGAAATATCCCCATATATAATTACTTAGTATCCACATACATGAATCATTTCCCATTAAAGTGAATAAATACAAGGGTCACACAAAGATGGTCATATAACTTTAATGAAAACTCATTTTTTTCATAAAGTTCCAAATAGCGGATTCCAAGCCCACTCACACCCTTTTTAAAACCTATTTCAATCAACTCTTGAAACTAAATTAATAAAAAGTTTCTTGAAAATAAACTTGGAAAATAAATATTTCCTTTTAAAACATTTTTAAAAGATACGAACCCATCAACATGCTTTAAAAATACAACTCACTTGGGTAAACATGCCAGTTTTCAATTGAAGTAGCTCATTTTAAAAAACTAAAAACAATTTAAATGAAAACCATTTAGTGTGGAACACCCTTAAAATCTCAAAATAGTGTCTCATACCGCTTTAAAACATTTAAACACCATTAAAATCCACTTTGGAAATTTTAAAAACACTTTTCATGGAATCTCATTGCATTACAAGAGTTAAAACCCATTTGGAAATCATCTTTGGTACCTCATAAGATGTATATATAAGAATACTTTGAAAATAAAAAAAATTTGTAATACTCAAGAACCTAATAACATATAATATAAAGTGATAGAAAATAAACACCTAAATAAACCCAACAGAGAGAAGTGAAACAAGTTGGACGTTTTTCCATAAATGGAAAACACCCAACTAAGCCACAAGAGGTTCTTCTTAAGAACTAATAAGAAATTAGGTAACCTAAGATGAAAATTCACTAATAATACATTAAATACATGATTTAAATATTTCATATCATTAATAATTACACGACCTAAGGACTTAAGGTTTAGTTTCCTGGTGATTATATACATAAACATCATATTTTATAATAATTGTGAACATTCTTCATAATCACACCCCACTAAACCCTTTTCTAGACATATCATATGATATAATCATCTTCACAACCCATGGAATGGGAAAATAAGAAGGGGGTGAGCTCAAATTCTCAATAAAGGGAAATTATCAATTCGTTATAATTGTTAGATCATAAACATGTGAGAAAAATTAATAGGAGATAAATATCTAATAAAAATATCATTGGAATATAAGACCACAGTAATGCTATCAAAGAGGCACAATAATAATAACTTGTCTTAGAAGCATAAAATAATAATCCATAATCATGGTATAAAATGTAAAAGTATGGAATATCTTATAAAAGAGGCATAAACATAGAATGTAACATAGAATGAAAAGAAAAAAAATTATAAAGGTCGTACAATAACAAGCATAGGGAAAACTAGTGAGAAAATTATTATTCTCATGCCTTTATGAACAAACTCATTATGTCCAGGCATTAAAATGTGAGAAAGATAATTATTCCCATGCCTTTGTGAAAAAACTCATTATGTCCATGCCTTATTATCTCATGATATATCAAAATTAACCAATGATTTTGAGGGAGATATTGGACCCCACCCATTATCATCTATACATATATGTGCCAAATAAAACCAATCATAATCATATTATAAATAACCCATAGAAATAAAATGCGTTTTATAAAAAAATATCACAAATGTGAACTTAGGAAATCACAAAACATCAAAAAGAGTCATTTCCAAAAAGGAATCACATCATAAAAAAATATATAGGGTGATAAAAACATTACTTCATGTGAGAAAATTCTTAGTGGAAAACAGTGCTGAAAATAGGAAAGTGTTCATATAACCTTTTAAACATTTTCATTAAAATTTGGGGATACAATTCTCATTTAAAAAAAATAGGAGGAAAAAAATACTTTTCAAAAGCTTATTATAAGAGTTCCAAATATTGGATCCTTTAAAAGAAAAAAAAAGTTCAAGATAATAAATTTAGAGAAAAAAATATTACTTTGACCATGAAAATAAATGTGTTTATTAAAATTTAGGGGACTTATTAAAGGAAACCCACGTCAGAAAAAATTTGAAAGATTTCCCTTTTTTTAAGTGGTAAATTGAAATAAGAGGAATAGAAAAGGAAAAATATATTTGGATTTCATTAAATAAAATAATTTTTATAGGAAAAACATAGACATGTAAGATAAAGATACATGGGTAAGAATAGGAGTTATTATTACCAACGTCACACTTTTGTTTGAGATGGTAATTCAGGGATGTTATCAATGAAGAGAAGTAATTTAACTAGAAAAAATAAGAATACCATATTGAATAGGGGAATGGAAGAATCAAATAAACTTTAAATAGAACATTAAATTAGGAAATCCAATGACCCAATGAATAGGAAGTTTAGTCAATGAAACACTTACCATGAATTTCCTCTTATTCAAACATGTTCTAACCTCATTGATAACTTGGGTTTTCCCTTGGAGGACTCCTTGGAAAAGGAGGTATTGGGAAAATTTCTTGTGACCAGAAGCTAAAGTAAGTGTAAAAGGGTTATAAGGGAAGAAAAATGGTCATAGTTTCATAAGGAAGCCTAAATTTTTATTGTTCTTAAAGTTGTGGTGATAGGTCCCTTTTATAAGTGGTGAGGATGAGATTTATGTAATTATTTCACCTTAATATAAAGAGAGGCCATATTTTACATGTAAAGAAGACTCTAAAATGGACAATTATGCAATGGAGATAATTTTAGATTGATTAACACCTCAAACACTCAATTAGAAACATTTTTTTAACATGTTAGGCCTTTTTCCCCTGTGGTTAGCCCTTCTTACCCTTTTATATTTTACCAAGATATCTAGTTTTTACCTAAGTAATTCAATTTTTATGCCTAAAAAATAAAATTCCCTTCATTACATAATTTGAAACTTCTAATTCCAATTATAAAATCCATTTTATTAGATTCATTTTTAAAAAGTGATAAAAATTAATTTTAGGATAATAAACGTATTAAAATGGTTTTAAATAATGTTGCAACTTAGGTTCTAAAATGTAAAATATTTGTTGTAGATTAATATTAATATTTTTAAATTTATAATTTTACTTATAAAATACATTTTTGGTCAATAAAAAGTATTTTTAGAATTATATTCTATGATTATATCCTAATTATTTCATAAAAATCATGGTTTTTTATAAAAACGGTATTTTTTACTATTCACCTAAAAAACAACCTTTTTAGAAAATACCAAAAATTAATCCTAAGATAATATTATGATTCTAAGTCTGAAAATGATCTCCATTTTATCAAATTTAAATTATGAATTTTTAGAATTTATCTTTTAAATAAAATCATAAAATATAATGAAAAGGGCTATTTTTGTTGGAAAAATGACTTTTCAGAATATTAAATGTTTTTATTGTTATTTCCTATCAATTACTAGTTATGTTTTTTTTTAATTTATATATATCAAAAATATATTTCATAATATGGTTACTTTTATTTGTTTCCACCAATTATATGGAAAATTTATGAGAGTTATATTTAAAATGTGTCATAGATCATTTAGGTTCGGCGTTGCATGTGAAACAAGTAATTTAACACAATGTTTACATAAGTGGAAAATATTCACTAAAATCATGGGTTGCTACAAGAAAAAAACCAATATTAGAGTTACCCTAACCCTAATTTTAACCCTCATGGATTATAGGGTTCATGGGAGAAACTAAAACAAGGAATAAATGGAAAAGGGATAAGGGAAAGATAAGAACTGAGGGATAATACCTTGAACCCCAATTGAATTTAAGGAAACAACCATCAAAATAAGAGGGGGGAATGGAGGATTCTCTCTTTCATGTTTCCTAGAATCAATCAAATGAAGGGGAGAAAATGATAGGAGGGTTAAAATCGGGGGAGGGAAAATGGTAATATCTATTTCGAATGAATCTAGGAAGCCTGCAAGGTTTGGCCACACAGTTTACCAAACCATGTTCTAACTGTGGGGATGGAAGTGCCTAAGAAAAATGGATTCATATGTTTTGGTCGCATAGTTTACCAATCATGCCAAATAGCTTTGTTAAAACTATATACTTTCTCACACGCTTATCACATAATCTCCTTTAACCATGTGTAAGTTGTGCACTAGTACTCCAAGCCTCAAAGGGATCTGCATGGTTTCTTCTAATATATGTATGGTTTGGACTCAACCATGTGATAACCATGAATACCAATCATTCATAGTACAAAATGAATTGAAAAACCCACTATATAAGGTTAACCACATGGTTTCCCCTAAATCAGACATGAAAATAATTCATAGAAGTAAACCCTTGGATTCTCTAACTTTTATACCAAAAATTATTGGGAACTTGAATTTTCCACATCAAGATAAAATAATATAATATAAACTTCATATTGATATGGAGATATTCATAAGGAGTTTTAAACCAACTTCATTTAAAGTATTCTAAGGGTCAAATAATTGCTGAAGTTTCAAAAGTTTTTAGAGATGGAGAAGAAGTTTTAAATTCTATAGAATCGTAGAGTTGAGAAATCTGGAGTACATCTTTAGATGTTTAAAGTTACAGATCATTTATTCTAGATAGGTAACATTGTGATCATAAATCAAAGTTCGCGTATTCTGTAGTCTCAAAATAATATCAAAGCATTCTAACTAGTGGAAACTAGTTTTATTTACTATTGGGAGGTAGAAAGATCTTTTTAGGAGATAACTCATTTATATGCACTTGTGTTGTTTAGTGAATATCTATGGACCGAGATAATAACCGGATATAGTAAGAAGTAGGAACCCGCGTTAATATTGAACCTTGTAAAAACTGGGGTGCCTTGACTTTTCTTTTATTATCATTACATATGGGTGAGTTTGAGTTATAAAGTTGAGAAAATCCAAACTCTAACAAGTTATAGAGGTTAATTTTAGAATTAAAGGAAATTATAAAATTTCACCATTGATTCAACCCCTAATTCTCAATTACTCATATACTAATTATAACATTAGTTTTAATCAACAATTATCTCAACCAATGTTTCATAATGATCAAAAATTAATTGGATAAAATGTTGAATCCTAATAGAAGGTGAGAAAAGTGGATATAATCACACAAGATAAGACAATTCAAAATCTATTTTCTTTTAAAATTTATAAATTTGAATGAAAATATTATATTATTTTTGAATAGAAAAAAAATATAAAAAAAATATAAAATGAATAGAAACATGTGTAGAGTATCTTGTATCTCTAGTTTGTCAAACAAAGGTCAATAAGGCTTTCAAAATGATTAATTTTTTAAAAGTACTACTACTGGACAGACTAGTGGTTCAGGAAGAATATTTTCCTTTTATGGTCATTGTTGGTTTTAAAGAGGCTATGGGAATATGATTAGATGTTTATAGTTTAGATAAATTACATTTTAGTCCATTAAGAGAGATGGAATTCCCACATATAGGGGTAGGAAACCCTTATAAATAATCAAAGTCAATAAAAATGAAATTAAACAACAAATTGTGTATTTGAAAAAAAAAATCAGTACTTGAATAAAGTGTGTGGAATATGTAACCAATAGATTCATATATATAAATATTTTCCCATTATTCTACTAGATTATTAGATGCAACAACATGATACAACAGGATTTCAAAAAAGTGAAAAGAGAAAGAAAGCTTTAGAGAAGAATATTCCTCACATGAAGAACAAGAAAGATGTTGAGAATACATTGGATATTTTTTACTATAATAAGGATATATAAACAATTTTACTCAAGAAAAAGTATTAAAGAGTGATATAAAAACTATCAGAGAAATATAGATGAAGTTTTTTCAATTTCAGGATAGCAATTTCAATGTTCTAAAAAAGAAGTTTAAGTGAATAGCATCAAGAATATATATTTTTTAGCATGTCATATTGCTGAAGTTAAGAATAGTATGAGTTATCCCAATCTAAAATGGGAGTTGAAGAATTGTTTGTATGATCAAATTAGTTTCTATTCAAAGGGGGGTTGAATACCAATCCATGGAGGGTAAATAATAAATATCAGCCATCACATATCAAAGGCTAAGATATAGTAAATTTGTCCCCTCTCTCACTTATTCTTTGGATATTTTTTTCAATGGGGAAGAATGACAGCATAAATACCTTTATGTTTATACCTTAATGTATTTAAAATGGGTGATAAAAATAATATAGGGGAATAATTCAAAGATATATGTTTAACCTAATGGAGGACAGATCACTTATTCATGGGGAGCATATATTTAAGGGGGATTCAAAGGGGAAAACTATGATGTCACACTCATGATTTTGTTTTCAGGTATTCCTTTTTTTATTTTGAGTTTGGTATTTATCTCTTGAGTTACCCATGAGTTTTTAGAGAAAAATGTAGTTTTCATTCTCAGTAATAGGTGACACATGGTTGTCGCACGGTTAAGGGAAACCATTATCCAGCCTAAAATAAATCGTATGCCTAGAATAGTGGCACTATCTAGGTCACACGACTTGGAACACGGGTGTTCTCCCTCCCCCAAGAAACTGTGTGGCTTCTTTCTTCTTGGATAGATAGGTATGCATGGTTTCCACATGGTTTGGAAAACCATACGGGCTAACCGTGTGACCTTTCTATGTTACTAAAAATTGGAAAATTACTCTATTCACCTTCATATTTAACCCTAAATCACCACTAATCCAATCCTTATGGGATTTTAAACCCTATAAACTCCCTCTACACCTTCTTGGACCACTTTATCATCAATCATTGTGTGTCTTTGGCCTTGGATCTTCAAGGACTCATCAAGTAATTCATTTCTCCATTGGTTTCTCCCTCTTTCTAGGGTTCTTATTCTCTCTTTCTTGGGTTCTTATTTTTCAGTGGGTTATTTGACCAAGTGAGGGCATGATATTGAGTTTTTGGGTGAAATATTGATGGTTGTTGATCGATATTTCCTTTTTGGGGTCTTTTGAAGGTTCGTTTGTGGTTTTCCACCAGATTCTGGAAGTTTTTAAGTGTGAGTTAGGTGGTTCCATGCTTTTACATTAATAGATTATTTTGGATTGATTTCTTGGTTGTTTAAATGTGTTCTATGAATTATTCATGTGGTGAAAAATAGGTTTTAAAAAGGTTTTGAGATGTATATGTGATGAAAGCTGATTTTATTATGTAAAATGGTTATGTTTCATCTGTGCTTCATTATAGTGCTTCTTGAAATAGTTTTATGATTTATGTGAAAGGTTTTAAATGTGTTTTTAAGGTAATTTAAAGGAGAAAATGTGTTGAAAGCTTTTTTCTAAAATAAATGTGTTTTGTTGCATGTGATATTCTTTGTTTTTCACCTCAAATGTTGTTTTTAAATTGCGTAAGTGATGTGTAACTTGTTTCAAAATGGATTTTGTATGTGTGTGGATTTGTAAAGGGGATTTTACCATGAAAATGATTGGATTTCATATCTTCACTTCTTGTTGTGTTTCTAAATGGATTTCATGAATTGTGCAGGTAGTGTGAAATTTATTTTAAAATGGTTTTGGTGTGTCTGTGAATATAAAAGTTGTTTTTTTATAGAAAATGGTGGTTTTCATGCGATCCTTGGTCATTGGATCGATGAGAATTGTGAAAGTGTTAATTTTCTTGTATGATTAGGATGATTGGTATGTGTAAATAAAAGTGATTATTTATGTGATATGTGAAATGGAATTTGAACACAAATGGAATCATGGGTATCTAGGTGGGTGAACTAGAACTAGTATGCTAGTTGATTCAGTGGGGCTAAGGCCCAATTTCTTCTAGAAGGATTGATGCTACAACACTAACTAAACATGTGATATGATCGAAGACCACTAGGCCTTGGGATGGGATCCCCTCTAGTGGTTCATTCATGGTAATGTTGTGGGTTTTATCTTATGATATAGAGACTACTAGACCTTGGGATGCATTTCCCTCTAGTGGCTCGTGCATGAGTACACTATTGGTTTTGGTTAGAGTATTTTGATCACTGAGGTATGAGTTTCATAGGTTCCCACTTGTTCTAGATAAATATAGAGATTTCCCATGGTTCTCTATTGTGGAATTATGTTTTGTGATGTGGTGTTAACAATCATCATATGGTGGGCCTTGTGTGGATTTTTGTTTCAAGCAAGTTTCTTTTGAGAAAAGGTTTTCTTTAAAAGTGTTTTCCAGAAAACAATTTCCTTGAAATGTTCCTTGAAAATGATTCCAAATTTTCTTATGAAAATGTGCATGTTGATTTATATTTTAATGTTATATCATGGAATATTTTTCTTTGGGTTGAATTATAATGGGATTTGGATCACACCCTACATACACCTTTGGGTGTATGTAGACTTTATAATGTATGACCCATGTAAAGGCAAGATGTTCCATGGTGGTGATGGTGGATCCATTTTCTAGTGTTCCACTTCTTTCAAGTGTTGGTGGTGGTGGTTTAAGGGTGATGGACCTCTTGTTACATAGAGGTTTTTGGGATATTCTTGTTGTTCTCATTCCTTTTTAGTGTCTTTGGTTTTGGTTAAAGTTATAAAACTTTGAATCTGAAAGTTTTTATATCCCTTTTTGGTTATTATTATCAGTTATGTGATGTTTATTCTTATTGGTTGTTTATAGTTATATTAAGGGGTGAAATCATTCCAAAAATGTATTTTTGATACCCAGTAACTAGTTTCTAACCTGTGGGGATTGGGATTGCCCTTCGGGCCATGCCACGGGTTGGGTTGGGTGTCGGTTTGGATGGAACCCCATCTTGGTTAATTAAAAAATTGTATCAAAGGGAGGTTTCACTCTATTTTTTGGGTGATGTTGTTTGAGAAGATTCTGGTTATACCAGAACTAGGATTTCCAAGTCTGTAGGTTCTAGTTGTGAGTGGGGTGTCTGGCCAAAACACCTTGTGATAGGACTTGGTTCTCTATACAATGTTGGGAGATTTGGTTTGGTTTCTCCTCCATGTGAGATGTACAAGATGCAAACTATATATGGACACTATGTAGAGGTGGAGTGGTTTAGTTTGGATTTTTATTGTGTAGGGTATGGGTTTTTTTATTTATAAAAGTGTTTGGGAATTTTTTTCTGCTGAAAAAATCAAAATGGTTCATTTATGGTCCTCCCTTGTTATTGTTGCTTGTTGTAATAAGATTAATCCCCGAAGAACACCCGTGTAGCTGTAGGAAGAGGCTGGAGAGAGTTCTCCTCAACAATTGATCAGAGACTAGTGGAAATCTTGGCTCGGGTTGTCCAATATTTGAGGAAGGGGTCGGGATCTAGTCCTACTCAGGTTAGAGAACACGAACCAGGTCTTGGAAAGGAAAAATATCTAGAGTTCTTTATTAATAAACCTACTTATTTCTGGGGTAACATGAATCCCCATGAATATAAGGATTATCTTGAAAATATTGAAAGGATTTTTTAATTTTTTGACACTCCTGAGGCAGTCAGGGTGAATTTCTCTTTGTTCATGTTGGAAGGTCCCAGTCGAAAGTGGTGGGAATCAATGGTGAAAGCTGGAAATAAAAAGCATATGGTGCGGAAGAATTTCAACATCATATTGAACAAGAAGTATTTTGTTGAGATTTTGGCCTTTAACAAGTCCTGATAGTTTTTGGAACTTTATCAGGGGGACCATACAGTGATGGAGTATGAAAAATATTTTTATAAGTTAGTTTGATTCGCACCTGATGTAGTTTCCAATGAGTAGTTAAAGGCTCAAAAATTAAAAATGGGGTTGTGGTAAGAAATCTGATCTCATGTCTTATTGTTCAAGTTGAAGACATATTTCAAGGTGGTTGATCATGATATGATGGTAGAAATTGATCATAGAAGAAAGACTTTTTTTATTTAGAGCATTGTTAGTAGTGGATAGTGGAAGTTCATCTGAAAAAAAGGGGAAGTGAGGTGAGTGGGAGAATAAGGGAGGTGGTATTTCAGTCCATCCTTCTCGTTTATCTTCGTTTATGGATTCAGGTGTTGGGTCAGTCATGTTCCATTGGTGTGGGAAGGCATGGAACATGCGATCAGTGTGTTCGATTCCACCTAATCCTTAACATTAGTGTGGAACTATGGGGAACTTGCAACAATTTTTCTAGGTGGTGCATCCATATTAGGGTGGAGCAAGATCGGTATCTTTCAAAGGGATGTCAGGCCAGTCATAACCATCTAGGACAGTGGGTTCTCATTTTGGAGTTCATGGTGGCAAGGATGGATCTTCTTCTGGGAAAAGTCAGTTTAGGGTAGATCCACAAGTCAGTGGTCATTCTTAGGCTTAGGCATAGACAAGACATATTTATGTTATGGATTGAGCACTAATGGAATTAGATGCAGGGCCTACGATAGTTCGAGGTACCATTCTTATTGTGTCATCATTAACTATTGTTCTGTTTGATAATGGTGCCTCTATTTATTTTATTTCTTCTCATCTTTTATATGTGTTAACAATGTCAACCGAGCTTATACCTTATGGGATAGATTTATTAACACCACTTGGTAGGAAGCGAGAGTAGGGTTTCAGGTGTCTATCTTATGCATTCTTCATGCCAGGGGTCGAGCTCGAATGGGATTTCCTAGTTTTTGAAATGGACCTCTTTGATGTGATTCTTGGTATGGATTTTATGGTGCATTTTCAGGCACACATCGATTGCAATCAGTGGTGAGTAAGTTTTGTGGCACCTGGTGGAACAACCCAGGTTTTTCAAGGTGAATGGGATCCTCATTCGAGAAGTATTGGACCTCCACTTCAAGAATTGAGCAATCTAATTTTCCAAATATCATCTCTCATGTTAGAGGATGATGATAGAGGTTTAAAATCTAGATTGCCTTTTGTGGTGGATGAGTTCCCAAAGGTATTTCCTAATGATTTATCGGGTTTTATCCTAGAGAAAGATGCATAGTTCGCCATTGATTTGGTATTGGGAACACAGCCAATATCTCTTCACTCATACCATATATCCCCCACCAAGTTGAGGGAATTAAAGGTATAACTGAATGATTTTGAATCCAAAGGATTCATTCTCTCAAGCGTCTCACCTTGGGTCACCTTAATTATTTTTTCAAAAAAGGATTATGGATCTCTTCGGTTGTTTATTGATTACTGAAAGCTGAATAAGATGATGATCAAGAAAAAGCACCCTTTACCCTATTTTTGATGCTCCTTTTTGTTACAGGGTCCACCGAATGGCAAAGGGGAATACCTGAAGCACAAAGAGGGTCACCCTTTGAAGAAACATCAAAATTTTTATAAAGGCATGGACCAGAAGCCCATTTGGAGTGTGTTGCACCCGTCACCTGCGCGTCGCGCAAGTCACTTGCGCGCCAAATAAGAATCATTCAAGTCACTTGCACGCCCCATTTGATTTTTATGCCAAGGTACATGGTGGCCTATAAATAGCCCCTGTGGTCCCCCCATTTCAACGAAGGATTTTCTAGAAGTCAAATTCAAGCTCTGGTCACCCAAGTCTTCAACTCAACTCTTTCAAAAACTTCTTAGGTAACTTTTTACCAAGAATGGAAGACTTGAAGGAGTAGGATAAGGCCTAAGTGTTTAGAATTCATCAACACTTGAGCGCCTAAGTGTCCAGACCTCCTTAAAAGTAGAAACACTTGTGTGCCACCCTATCCTTTCGATGAAACTTGTGTGCCACCCTTTTGAAAACATCTTAGGATAATACTAAAGTCTTGAGTTAAGTCTCACCCAAGTATTACCCTACAGATTCTTCGTCGCCCAGGTGAACCCATGCCTCGCAAGTACACTTGCACGACTAAGACTTTCATGACAAATGACTTGTGCGACCTACACTTGTGCTCCAACTTCATTTGTGTGCCCCTCTCTCATTCACTTCTCCTCTCTATGATATTAGCCCTCAAACCCCTGTTCAAATCCATTTATGTCATGGTTCCTTTTTTGGATTCCTTATCTAAAAGGGATTATGTGAGAACCTCTCTCAAAACATCGTGACTTACAAGATTTATGTCACTATGGTTATAGGTTTCCTCCATATAACCTCATCCGTTAAGATGAGGAGATCTTTTATTTTGGGCCTCCTTCTCAGGCGTAATCCCCAGTCATAATTTCCTTTAAACATTGGGCCTTCTACTCAGGAGTAAGCCCCAAGTTCTAAGTCCCCTTTAATATTTGGGTATCCTCCTTAGGAGTAAACCCCAATCTTAATTTCTTTTGATTTGGGCCTCCTTCTCAGGAATAATCCCCAATCATAAGTACCTTTTAATTTGGGCCTCCTTCTCATAAATAAGCCCCAATCATAATCCCATTTTAATTTGGGCCTCCTTTTTAGGAGTAAGCCTCGGGTTAAAAACTCCAAATATCCATAAAGTACAAATACCTTTATGGACCCTGCTCCTAGGAATATTTCTTGAAGTATGTACTGGTCTTCATTTACTAGGAAAGTCATTAATACATAAGCCCCACATCATTTCTCATGACTACATCTTTCGTGGAATCATTATCAAGTTTATTGATACCTCTTTTTTCTCACACCGAGCATGACTCACGTGAGATTAGAGTGTAAAAGTGATCATGACATATCTTTTTGAGCCATTAACCATGCATAAACCCCATCTTTCTTATTGAAATATGTGGGTTCTGATTACTTTTTAAAGAGGATACGTAGGTAGCCCATATGCGGGTATGATCCAAACTCTGAAATAATCCATGTTTTTTCTGAATGAAAATAAACTTCAAGTTCCCCACTGAGTGGATTTAAAACCAGTATGGTAATCATAATGACCAAGATATTTCTATATAATATATTGAAGGATACCATTGACTAATAATCTCCAATACATAATAATGATTCTCTATCGATGAAGGACCTCAAATACATATACAAGATTCTATAAATCCCATACATATCAATCATTGATTGACAAATCTAAAGGAAAACTCATTTTCATGCTTGGTGAATTAATAAGGATTATTGAACATAACTTAAATCTATAAGAGAGTCCCGGAGTAGGAAATAATTCCCCCCAAAAAGGTGTGATGAGACTGACCTCCCATCCTCTCGACCAATGAACATTCTTAAGCCTCATCGGTCTACAACTAATGAGAACCTGCCTTTGGAAATTAGGGCCAGATGGATATAGAATCATTCAGTGTTTCTGGTTTTATGAATAAACCTGTTAGAAATCTATTGGAAAGTTTGAACCTTAAAAAAACAAGGTCATTCATATTTCTAGAAGAAACAAAAACTGGTGAACCCGATGTGAATCCTTAACCATGTTAAATGATGTTTTACTTATTTGTAAGGTACCTATTAAACTCAATATGAGGGCCAAAAAAGAAGTCAATAACATATGTGATCATCCAAAAGATGTAGTCTGGACAAACCTATCTTGATTATGTCTGTTATATCAAACAGGAACTCTTTTCCAAGACCTCTCTGCAACACAGAATGGATTCTTTAAAGTTCACACTTGTGAATGCCTCGGTCGCTACTCCTGCTAGATCCTCATCCGCTCTGAGGATGACATCACCTACTCAGCATCTTCAATGCTGGGTCTCGAATGCATTGGTGAGGGAATACTGTCAACATGGTACCATCCTGACTCTGGAGGCCACTCGACAAGCCATCCAAGTTAACAACTCATCCTGGTTGTCCGGACAGCGATGACCAGTGGTCAGGAAGTAGGTGGTTCCAACCATAGTCTCCAACCGTTTCGGGTCATTATCCCCGGAATGCAACAACCAATACCTTCCATATTATAGAGAGGTGAATGAAGAGGTCACTCAAGGCCTCAGTTCAAGAATACTGGAGCCCTTCCTGAGGACTCCCACCAACAATCGCCGCCAGACTCGTGTGGTAGTGCACGCTCAAAATGATGAGGGTATCACCTCTAGGTGTTTATCTCAGGTCCTTGAGACCCGAGCACGCAAGACGAATCGTCAGAGGAGAAATTTTACCAACAGGGAGAAAGTTATTACCTCTTCCCCCTTTGAAGAATTCCATCAACCTAACTTGATGGAAAACAATGAGCGGGCATATACACCTAATCATATTAATGTCACTGACCAGCAGACTCGTCTGGCAGTAACACACCAATCCCACCAGGCAATTCTGGCGGAGTACTATAGGCAGGAACATACACCTATTTATAAATCATCAGCCAGTCATTAGGCTAGTCTGACTGCATCCAAAGAAGCTCGCCAACCAAATGTGATGACCACCTGTAAATAGGCACATACACCTACTTACACTCATCAATTCTATCAGCAGTCTCATCTACCAGTATTGAAGGAAGTTCATTAATCATATTCGGTGGAGAATAATCAACAGGCACATACACCTGCAATTCATTAGGCTAACCAACAGTATAATTTCGTAGCACTTGGAGATGTCAATTGGAAAGATCCAATGAAAAACAGGAGGCAGACACAACTTTCTTCCCCCACACATGAGTACTGTCAGAATTCACTGACAGGAAAAGGAGGACAGGAGTAGGAACACACACCTACTCCAAACACAGAATGGATGTATATTCCTGTTCCGGCAGCTGAAGTCCCCAAGTACATTCTGACAATGGTGAAAGAGCATAAGAAAATCCCTAACCATATTATGGATACCTGTCAGAATATTATAACTTCAGAGAAATCACAAGGAAAGAAACACAAATATATCCCTATTAGTAGAGTGACTCATCAACATGTCACCTCGGAGTAGATACAAACCTCTGTTCTAGTCCAGTAGGGTTGTGGGGCATACTCCCCCATGTCATACGGACAATCTAGTCAGGATAGAAATTTCAATTTGGAATATCAAATATAGCTTAGGATGAATTTTTGGTATTTTTCTAAAAAACATCAATTTTTGATGAATAGTGAAACCACTAAGTGATAGTTAAAAAACAGATTTTTCGTTTAAATGAAATCTTACCGCTTCTGTGATTTGAATTTCAAAAATCCAACATACATGGTTGTAATTAGTAAGTAAAATTTGGTTCAATGGGATGAAAATAATTTTTGGTTAATAGTAACTTTTGAGTTTTATTAACGGCGATTAGAGGTAATTAGGGTAATTTAAGGTAAAAATAATGTTATAATAATATGAAATTACCTTGACACATGTCATAGAATTATTTTATGAGTCATTTCCAACCAAGACAATACATGGGTCAATTTGTGGGACCCCATGGAGCCACTTGGGTAAGATAATGATATTAATACCTTTTATTTAAAGTAAAAATAAAAATGTCATAAACATGTATTGTTTTACAAAAATAATTTTTATAAGGGGTTATAAATGTTCTCTTTTCAACTATAAATATTCATTAGAAAGATAAAAATATTTCATAAATTATTGTAATTTTTTTATAATTTTTAGACATCAAATAAATAAAATTATTTATGACACAATGATGATGCAGTGTTTACGTCATTAATGAATAAATTAAATAAATAAGAAGATAAAGTTTAAAACAATATCCAACACTTTTCCAATTATTATTCGATGATTCTATTTCAAACATGGGACACCTTATATTTTAATTTAATGATTATTGGACCTTTGGAAACCGAAAATCATTATATAATAAAATAATAGTTTCAATATTTCCAAAAGAGCCCCTCCTCTCCCTTATAAAAAGACCCCAGTTCCTACCCATTTCTCACACTCCTCAAGCCCTTTGGCTCATCCAGCCTCTACTCAAATAATCTCCCAGTATCCATCTCTTTATCCTAGATTCCTTACCTGAGACAGAAATCTCTTCAACAAACCCTTTTGGTTCAAACGGACAGGAGTTACCTGATTTAAAGGTATTGTCTTCTCTTATATTCTTTTGTTTTATTTCGCTTCTCCAACCCCCTAAACTCTTTTTATTCCTTTTTTTTTGTAACAACACCAGTATCTTAAATATATTAGGATGATTTTATAATAATTATTCAAGCTACACTTACACACACCTCCATCTAATTGGTGAAGAACATACTGTTTCTGTGGACGGCGAACTACTGCCTCACGAAATGATGATTGTTCAATTATCTCCTACCGCCTCTCATGGTGGCCATTATGGTGTCACTGTATTTTATATATGATATATATCGTATTTATGTTTTCTATATGCTTCTGTATTTTATATTTAAAATATACCTTTATGATTTTCATGTTGTGAAAATGTGATAATTTCATATGGGGAAGTGTGGACTACCGCCCCCTCAAGTGATGTGACTCGTTCAAGCAATACATGGAATGTATAAAAAATGAAATTAATGAACTTATGTGACCTATATAAAATATATATTATACTTTAATTATAATATATATATATATATATATATCATTTAGTTTAAATTCCATTAATATAACAAAGAAATGAAAGTAGCATTCATGCGTACATACAGCCTACCATCTCAATGAACGGTGCATTTCATTTTTATCTCAAAATGTTATGGAATAGTATAAAATGAATTTATACTGGATTTATATGATATTAAAATTATTAATACTATTCTGGAGATGATGTACTTATAACTACATGGACAATTCTTTTCAAACAAGTTCATTTTTGACTCATGTACCGAACATCGACAAAAACGTTTGATATGAACTCAGATAATTAACTAATTATTATAAAATTATAATATCCGATATGAATTGAATAATAAAATTTAAAGGAGGTCCTTAAGCAATTATAAATTTTCCGAAGTTTATTATTCAAGAATATAAAGAAACGAACAAGACAAGTTGGACTTGAGGTTAGGGATCCTACCTCTCTCCTTCTTTTTAAGTACTCTCTTTTATGTCACTTATTTTAAGCTCATATTTCTTATGTTGGGGTATGTTATTTTATATTAATAATACTGTAATTTTTATTTTCATATGATGAGAGACCCTATTTTTATCTCATCAATCCATTTTTGGATGTTTTAAGTGGTGTCGTTAGGCTGGCGAAATTTCATAAGGGATTTCTTATCTCACTTTTAATTCCATGAGATTTCCATTCTTCGCCACTTATTTATGGAATGTGGTGTATTTTGTACTTCCATTTGATATATATTATCATGATTCTATTTATATTCATGGTATTCTGTAATTCATTTGGTGTTTATTATCATTTAGTCAAACGGACACCCGGATCAAAAGTTATGGTCGTTTGAAGTTTGAGTTGCGTTTTCAAAATATTTTGGATCTTTTTTTAATTTTTTTAATTTTTTTATTCCTCAAATTGTTATTAAATTACTATTACTCCATAATGATTATCAAAATATTAATTAAAAATATTTTTTTAATTTTTTAAGAAGTCATTTTCACTAAATATCTTATATATTAAGTATAATAAGTGTAAATGTAAATTTATACTTATCTAAAATATATTTAAAAATTATATATTATATTTATATAACAATATAACTATATTTATATATTAATATATTAATATATTTTTAAATTTTTTTTGAAGTCGACCCTTTATCAGCGCTAAAAAAAGCGCTGATAAATGCCCCCCCTTTATCAGCGCTACTAAACAAGCACTGATAAAGGGGGGCTCTGTGAAAAACTGTTTTTGTGGTAGTGTCATCATGGTGTATGAGTGAGTAGCTAAGTTTCTAGATGATGAATTTTTAGGTGTCATTTATTCCCATTGAAATAATTTGTGAAGGAACCAAAATAAAAATCAAGGGTAATAGAAGATGAGCTGGCTAGATGATATGTTCTTTGATAGGTGAGGATAATCTAGAATACTTTCCAAATAATTTAAATATGGTGAATCAATCAATATTCTTTCAATGCTATGAATATCACATTGTTAACTATGATATGAGATTTAAGATTACAGGGAGCTAAGCAAAGTGTATACTAAGAAATCATGCGGATACAAAGGATTTTATGTGGAGAGTATAAAAGTTGCACTATGAATTATAACAAGTTGTAAAGAAATGAAAGGTGATCTGATCACCATGACTAGAATATTTTTGTGTTTGGGTATTTGAGGTTGATGAATTCAATTTTTCATAAGTATGATAATGGATGATATCATATGATATTGTTGAATGAAGTATATTTGTAGGAAGGTTATCAAAATATGTGTTCTGATTTACTGATTATAGATAAAGGGAATGGGGGAAGAAAATGGGAATAAATTTGGGACTTATTTCAACTTGAAAAACGTTTACAACAATTCCCGCTCTATACCTCTATATATCTAAAAATGGATCTCTCAAGTCCCTCTCACAAGATAGAATACATCTCTTGGCTTGAATGATTAATGAAGGCTCTTCTGGACCTCCTTAAATAGGAATGTTGGGAGGAGTTCATGTTTGAGACAACTACTTCACCAACCCCCACCAATCTCCACCTACATTGTGACATCCCGGGTAAATAAAGAATATTGGATTTTCATATTTATTAATATTTGTGAATAAAATATTAATATTACTTTACTGGGAATTCTATGTTCGATTGCGTACCCAATACGCAACAACCAGTTTCTTTGAAATCTTACGTTGCACACTAATAATATAATAATATTATTTTAAATGGTAGTTAATGCCTAGCCGTTGTAATGGTAGGAATGAACATAATTCACTAAAAAATAATTATATATTTGTGTAAAATATTTTTACATTTACCCAATAAATGATAGAGGCTTAAAATGCGAATGAATCCAATTTTAATTATAAATATTCTAATATTCTTTAAAAGGTCGATTAACTGCCTTTTGATGGCGAACCTCTTTTAAATATACTTATTGTCGCTTTTAAATGTTATATTTGACAAAAATAAAATCCTTATTTAGAATCCAAACATCAAAATTTACTTTTTGTTTGTTTTTGGTATTTTTTCCAATAAAGTTCATTTTTTAATGAATAGTGAAACATGTTGTATTTTAATTCAAAACCTCATTTTAGTCTAATTTATTTATATGGTAAGATTATATTTTTAATTGGTTTTAAAGTGTAATTAGAATATATTTTTACCATTTAATCCAATTTTGTTCATTGGAATTAACTTCACTTTGAAATTGGACATAAACAAGTGTCAATCTTTTGATAGATATTGTTTCTTAAAAACACGCTATTTGCTTTGACAGTGGGAATTAATTATAAATTTAAGTAATGCAACTTATATGTTTTGAATTTGGTAAAATGGAAATCATTTTTTAATTTGGAATATCAAATATATCTTAGGATGAATTTTTGGTATTTTTCTGAAAAACATCAATTTTTGATGAATAGTGAAACCACTAAGTGATAGTTAAAAAACAGATTTTTCGATTAATTGAAATTTTACCGCTTCTGTGATTTGAATTTCAAAATTCTGACATACATGGTTTTCATTATTAAGTAAAATGTGGTTCAATGGGACGAAAATAATTTTTGGTAAATAGTAACTTTTGAGTTTTATTAACCGCGATTAGAGGTAATTAGGGTAATTTAAGGTAAAAATAATGTTATAATAATATGAAATTACCTTGACACAGGTCCTACCCTTATTGGATGAGTCATGGAAGACCATGAAAATCCATGGGTCAATTAGTGGGACCCCATGGAGCCACTTGGGTAAGATAATGATATTAATACCTTTTATTTAAAGTAAAAATAAAAATGTCACAAACATGTATTATTTTAATAAAACAATTTTTACAAGGGGTTATACATGTTATATTTTCAACTATAAATATTCAGTAGAAATATAAAAATATTTCCTACATCATTGTAATTTTTTTATAATTTTTATACGTCAAATAAATAAATATATTTATGACACAATGATGATGTAGTGTTTACATCATTAATGAATAAATTAAATAAATAAGAAGAAAATGTTTAAAATAATGTCCAAAACTTTTCCAATTCTTATTAGATGATTTTATTTCAAACATGGGAAACCTTATCTTCAAATTTAATGATTATTGGACCTTTAGAAACCGAAAATCATTAGATAATAAAATAATAGTTTCAAGATTTCCAAAAGAGCCCCTCCTCCCCCTTATAAAAAGACCCAACTTCCTACTCATTTCTCACACTCCTCAAGCCCTTTGGATCATCCATAATCTACTCAAATAATCTCCTAGTATCCCTATATTCATCTTAGATGCCTTACCTTAGGCAAAAAGCTCGTTAAGAAACCCTTTTGGTTCAAACCAAGAGGAGTCACCCGATTTAAAGGTAATGTCTTCTCTTATTTTCTTTTGTTTTATTTTTCTTCTCCAACCCCCTAAACTCTTTTTATTCATTTATTTTGTAACAAAACCAGTATCTTCAATATACTAAGATGATTTTATAAGAAGGATTCGAGCTACACTTACACACACCTCCATCTAATGGGTGAAGAACATACTGTTTCTGTGGACGGAAAACTACTGCCTCATGAAATGATGATTGTTCAATTATCTCCTACCGCCTCTCATGGTGGCCATTATGATGTCACTGTATTTTATATATGATATATATGGTATTTATGTTTTCTATATGCTTCTGTATTTTATATTTAAAACATACCTTTATGCTTTTCATGTTGTGAAAATGCGATAATTTCATATGAGGAAGTGTGGACTACCGCCCCCTCAAGTGATGTGACTCGTTCATCCAATACATGGAATGTATAAAAAAATGAAATTAATGAACTTATGTTACCAATATAACAAATATATTATACTGTAATTTATATATATATATATATATATATAATTTAGTTTTAATTCCATTAATATGACAAAGAAATGATAGTAGCATTCATGCGTACATACGACCTACCGTCTCCATGAACGATGCGTTTCATTTTTTTCTAAAAATGTTATAGAATAGTATAAAATGAATTTATACTGGATTTATATGATATTAAAATTATTGATACTATTCTGGAGATGATGTACTTATAACTACATGGACAATTCTTTTCAAAGAAGTTCATTTTTGACTCATGTACCGAACATCGACAAAAACGTTTGATATGAACTCACATAATTAACTAATTATTATAACATTATAATATGTGTTATGAATTGAATAATAAACTTTTAAGTAGTTCCTTAATCAATTATAAATTTACCAAAGTTTATTATTCAAGAATATAAAGAAACGAACAAGACAAGTTGGACTTGAGGTAAGGGATCCTACCTCTCTCCTTCTTTTTAAGTACTCTCTTTTATGTCGCTTATTTTAAGCTCATATTTCTTATGTTGGGGTATATTATTTTATATTAATATTACTATAATTTTTATGTTCATATGATTAGAGACCCTATTTTTATCTCATCAGTCCATTTTTGGATGTTTTAAGTGGCATTGTTAGGCTGCCGAAATTTCATAAGGGATTTCTTATCTCACTTTTAATTCCGTGAGATTTCCATTCTTCGCCACTTATTTATGTAATGTGGTGTATTGTGTACTTCCATTTTATATATATTATCATGATTCTATTTATATTCATGGTATTTTGTAATTAATTTTGTGTTTATTATCTTTTGGTCATACGACTCGATTGATTACAACGAGGTAAGGGGTTTTTCATCTCACTTTTATTCCCGTGAGATTCATGCTACATTTTCTACTATTTCATTTTGTGTGGTGTATTTACTGACCATGATTTTATTATTTGTTTAATATAATTTAATTTATGGGTATTTACATCTTTATTGTATGATTTTTCTTTCATGGGGTGTATGTTTCGTAAGTTACCAAATCGGTAAGCGAACCATTCACCCTTCTCTTTTTAAAAGACTTCTTTTTGTTATGTCTTTTAATTTACATATTATTAAGTTGGGATATGTTCTTATATATCCTTATTGATGTAAATTTTATGTCCAAGTGATGAGAAACCAGTATCTCTCTCATCAAATCTTTTTCTAAAATTTGATGTGACGCTGTTAGGCTATTAATGTTTTGTAAGGGAACTTCTTAACCCAATTTCAATTCTTTGGGTTAAACCTCTACTTCTTTATTATGTCATGAACTATGTGTGGAAGTAGACCGTATGGTTATTCCATTTAAGTATGTTTATGTCCCAAGTTACCTTTATATGTTATGTGTTCTTTATATGGGTTTTATGGTAATATTTTGGTTACAAAAGGGTAACCAACTATCTTTTTTTCACTGAAGAGTATTTACTACTTCATAAAGGTGAAAAGTATTACTTATGATAAAGTATTCAGGGTTTACTTGTTGTTTTGAAAAACTAATAGTTTTCCTTATTTCTATTTCCCTTATTAAGGTTTTTATGCTCATACCAAGTTTTTTAAATGTTTTCCACAAGACTTAAAGATGAATAGGGTCAATGATGGGATAAAGGAAATACATGCTATCTAAAACGTGGAACTAGACATGTTTCTTTTTAAGAATTTTTATTTTATGAAAAAAAATGGAAACTGTGTAGAAGTGTCTACTTTGTAATCTTTTGAGATGTAATAGTTATGTCCTAATTCTCTAAAACTCTAAACCTGAAAAGATCCTCAATCAGAATTATTCATTTAATTCAACATTATGTAATGTTATAAGGTCATGTCCTTATAGTTGGTATCAAAGGTTGGATTATATAACTTTAGAGGTTAGGCTATTCTTTAAGAATAATTGACATTACCATAATGGTTAGGATTTCAGAAAGAGTCATAGTTTTAGATAAGGTGAATGAGTTTAAGATAAAATGAATAATTGTATCTTAGTATTTACCCTCCTCATAAGATATCATATTATGATTCTAATGATATACTCACACTTACCTTTTTGGTTTTAGTAAATGGCTGGATCTTGCAGGCACCAAAGTAACAATGGATGTGACAAAAACTGTGATGGTTTTCTGAAAGAACAATTGAATGATATGGGAGCTGCAATGAGAACTCTTGTGGTTATTCTCAACCAACTATCAGGAGTCATGATTAACCACTTGAACCTTGGTGAGTTTTCTAATACATCGTGTACGAGAGAACCAACTCGATGTGGAAGTTCAGGTAATAATTATAAAGGTAACCATTATGGTTTATATGATCCTTACTTTTGAGGTAATTATGGGTTACTATATGTTATGATGGAAAATGAAAGGCATGAGATAAACTTAAGGATAAATTATGTTATGGTTATTTTTGAAGATTTTATCTCTTTTTGGGGAATTTTTTAAGAATTATATAGTTTTGGAAAAAGGACAACACGCAGACCGTGTGACAACCCGTCATGTCAGACGAAGTTGCGGGAATCGAACCCACTACCAAAGTGCGACTGGGATTTATCGCCTACCACTGGACTACGTGAAGTCCCTGGTTAGTATGACTAATTCATTTTAGTTAGATGGTCTTATGAATCAGAAATAAGTTAATTTTGGGTTATCTATAGAAATTATTAACCTATCATGGAGGATATGTGATTAGTTTAATTACTTTTCAGTACGAGACTTTAAGAGTAACTGTTGTTATTTGGAGTTAAATGTTAAGATTTAACTTGGAAGACTATGTGATTAAATCCTTCATACATTTGGGTTTCAATATTAGTTTGGATTAATTTTGAAGAATTTTATGGATAGTAGTTTATTGAATGGTCTTTGTTGAACTTTGGGTTTTGTTGGACAAATTTTGGAGATTAAGAGTAGCTTTTCTTTTTGTAAAAGATTATCCTTTTTGGATATTATCTGATCTCGTACTAACAATTTTGGTTTTGTTTAAGGTCTAAATACATGGTAAATATATAGTTCATCTTTTCTGGATTAGGTGATTCTCAAGAAGTTGATTATAGCACTCTTAATGTGAACAAGTCATCCTAAATACTCATCTTTTGGAGAAAATATGAGTTTGTGTAAGAAATCTAGTAAGAGATGAAAGTATACACGACAAGTAAGTATGTTTCATTATGATTTAGTTAAGCTCATAAATAAATTCCTTAATGAAAAGTAACTTAAAACAAAAACATTGTCTGTTAACTTTTCTTACTGGGGAATCAAATACTGTTTAACCCATCACAAGTTTGTGATTTTCTGGTGGTTAACATTCTCCTAATCATGTTTTCTATCACTCTCCATCAGAACTTGACCCTTTGTTTTTTCTTCCATATCCATGTTTTCCTACATGGAATCCTAGTATGGGTTAACTCAGGTGACCTTTGAACTTCTCTTTCTTTCTTTTAAAGTGATATTTTTACTGACTCTTTTTCCGATGTGGGACTTTCAATGAAGTTTCCGAGCCCAATTTAAAAATTGCGAGGATGCAATTCCCAAAAGGGGGGAAGGATGTGACATCCCGGGTGAATAAAGAATATTAAATTTTCATATTTATTAATATTTGTGAATAAAATATTAATATTACTTTAAAGGGAATGCTATGTTTTATTGCATACCCAATACGCAATAACCAGTTTCTTTGAAATCTTACATTGCACACTAATAATATAATAATATTATTTTAAATGGCAGTTAACGCCTAGCCATTGAAATGGCGGGAATTACCAGAATTAACTACAAAATAATTATATATGTGTGTTAAATATTTTTACATTTACCCAACAAATGATAGAGGCTTAAAATGTGAATGAATCCAATTTTAATCATAAATATTCTAATATTCTTTAAAAGGTCCATTAACCGCCTTTTAATGGCGAACCTCTTTTAAATATACTTATTGTAACTTTTATATGTTATATTTGAAAAAATAAAATCCTTCTTTAGAATAAAGACATCAAAATTTACTTGTGTATGTTTTTGGTATTTTTCCGATAAAGTTCATTTTTTTAATGAATAGTGAAACATGTTGTATTTTAATTCAAAACCTCCTTTTCGTCTAATTTATTTATATGGTTAGATTATCTTTTTAATTGGTTTTAAAGTGTAATTAGAATATATTTTTACCATTTAATACAATTTTTTCATTGGAATTAATTTCACTTTGAAATTGGACATCAACAAGTGTCAATCTTTTGATAGATATTGTTTCTTAAAAACACGCTATTTGTTTTGACAGCGGGAATTAATTATAAATTTAATTAATTAAACTTCTATGTTTTGAATTTGGTAAAATGGAAATCATTTTTGAATTTGGAATATCAAATATAGCTTAGGATGAATTTTTGGTATTTTTCTGAAAAAACATCAATTTTTGATGAATAGTGAAACCACTAAGTGATAGTTAAAAAATAGATTTTTCGTTTAAATGAAATCTTACCGCTTCTGTGATTTGAATTTCAAAAATCCTACATACATGGTTGTCATTAGTAAGTAAAATTTGGTTCAATGGGATGAAAATAATTTTTGGTGAATAGTAACTTTTGAGTTTTATTAACCGCGGTTAGAGGTAATTAGGGTAATTTAAGGTAAAAATAATGTTATAATAATATGAAATTACCGTTACACATGTCATACCCTTATTTTATGAGTCATTTTCAACCAAGAAAATACATTAGTCAATTTTTGGTACCCCATGGAGCCACTTGGGTAAGATAATGATATTAATACCTTTTATTTAAAGTAAAAAATAAAAATGTCACAAACATGTATTATTTTACTAAAATAATTTTTACAAGGGGTTATAAATGTTATCTTTTCGACTATAAATATTCATTATAAAGATAAAAATATTTCCTACATTATTGTAATTTTTTTATAATTTTTAGACATAAAATAAATAAAATTATTTATGACAAAATGATGATGCAGTGTTTACGTCATTAATGAATAAATTAAATAAATAAGAATATAAAGTTTAAAACAATATCCAAAACCTTTATAATTCTTATTGGATGATTTTATTTCCAAAATGGGACACCTTATCTTTGAATTTAATGATTATTGGAACTTTATAAACCGAAAATCATTACATAATAAAATAATTGTTTCAAGATTTTCAAAAGAGCCCCTCCTCTCCCTTATAAAAAGACCCCACTTCCTACCCATTTCTCACACTACTAAAGCCCTTTGTCTCATCCAGACTCTACTCAAATAATCTCCCAGTATCCCTCTCTTCATCCTAGATTCCTTACCTGAGGCAGAAAGCTCTTCAAGAAACCCTTTTGGTTCAAACCAAGAGGAGTTACCCGATTTAAAGTTAATGTCTTCTCTTATGTTCTTTTATTTTATTTTGCTTCTCAAACCCCCTAAACTCTTTTTATTCCTTTTTTTTGTAACAACACCAGTATCCTAAATATATTAGGATGATTTTATAAGAATTATTAGAGCTACACTTACACACACCTCTATCTAATGGGTGAAGAACATACTGTTTCTGTGGACGGCGAACTACTGCCTCACGAAATGATGATTGTTCAATTATGTCCTACCGCCTATCATGGTGGTCATTATGATGTCATTGTATTTTATATATGATATATATGGTATTTATGTTTTCTATATGCTTCTGTATTTTATATTTAAAACATACCTTTATGCTTTTCATGTTGTGAAAATGCGATAATTTCATATGAGGAAGTGTGGACTACCGCCCCCTCAAGTGATGTAACTCGTTCATGCAATACATCGAATGTATAAAAAATAAAATTAATGAACTTATGTGACCTATATAAAATATATATTATACTGTAATTATAATATATATATTTATATATATCATTTAGTTTTAATTCCATTAATATGACAAAGAAATGAAAGTAGCATTCATGTGTACATACGGCCTACCGTCTCCATGAATGGTGAATTTCATTTTTATCTCAAAATGTTATGGTATAGTATAGAATTAATTTATACTGGATTTATATGATATTAAAATTATTAATACTATTCTGGAGATTATGTACTTATAACTACATGGACAATTCTTTTCAAAAAAGTTCATTTTTGACTCAGGTACCGAACATCGAAAAAAATGTTCGATATGAACTCACATAATTAACTAATTATTATAACATTAGAATATGCGATATGAATTGAATAATAAACTTTAAAGGAGGTCCTTAACAAATTATAAATTTACCAAAGTTTATTATTCAAGAATATAAAGAAACGAACAAGACAAGTTGGACTTGAGGTAAGGGATCCAACCTCTCTCCTTCTTTTTAAGTACTCTCTTTTATGTCACTTTTTTTAAGCTTATATTTCTTATGTTGGGGTATGTTATTTTATATTAATATTAATGTAATTTTTCTGTTCATATGATTAGAGACCCTATTTTTATCTCATCAATCCATTTTTGGATGTTTTAAGTGGTGCTGTTAGGCTGCCGAAATTTCATAAGGGGTTTCTTATCTCACTTTTAATTCCATGAGATTTCCATTCATCGCCACTTATTTATGGAATGTGGTGTATTGTGTACTTCCATTTGATATATATTATCATGATTCTATTTATATTCATGGTATTCTGTAATTCATTTAGTGTTTATTATCTTTTGGTCATACGACTCGATTGATTACAACGGGGTAAGGGGTTTTTCATCTCACTTTTATTCCCGTGAGATTCATGCTACATTTGCCACTATTTCCTTTTGTGTGGTGTATTTAATGACCATGATTGTATTATTTTTGTAATATAATTTAATTTATGGGTATTTACATCTTTATTGTGTGATCCTTCTTTCATGGGGTGTATGTTTCGTAAGTTACCAAATCGGTAAGCGAACCTTTCACCCTCCTCTTTTTAAAAGACTTCTTTTTGTTATGTCTTTTAATTTACATAATATTACATTGGGATATGTTCTTATATATCCTTATTGATGTAAATTTTATGTCCAAGTGATGAGAAACCATTTTCTCTCTCATCAACTCTTTTTCTCAAATTTTATGTGACGTCGTTAGGCTATTAAAGTTTTGTAAGGGAACTTCTTAACCCAATTTCAATTCTTTGGGTTAAACCTCTACTTCTTTATTATGTAATGATATGAATATGTGTGAATGAACTAAGATTTTTTTACACTTAATATCCACTTATATTGGGTGTATTTATATTTTTCACACATAATTATGCCATTGATTTATCCTTAATCTAAGGATACCGTCTTTGTAAGGGACTTCATCTCAATCTCCTTTCATTGAGGAATATTTTGTTTTAATACAAGACTTTATTTTATACATTGTATAAACACCATTGAATTTTTATTTCATTAAAAGGAAATATTTTTCTACGAAGTGTTTTACTAAATGAAAAAAAGGAATGTTTCTTTTAACGTACACGGTGACAACGACCTTTCCGCTGCCGCGAGTATTATTTGATCTTTGTCTTCCTCAACAAGTCATAATGTTTTTAAAAGAAAATAAATACCATATAATCTATTATATATTTTGGTATTGAAAATGGTTTTGATAATGGATTTGTTATATCAATATATTTAAGTGATATATTGTGATTGAAATGTGGAATTTTTTTTTCCTTTATATTTGTTTTATGTCTTATGATTTTATAATGGTACTTGGACATTTGACGGGTGGTTACGTGATAAACCAAATGATGGGTGGTGCCTTGAATACCAGGATGGGTGGTTATGTTATAACCTCCAATTCATTGGGTATGGAAGTCGTCCGTATGGCTATTCCATTTAGTGATATGTGTGGTAGTCGACCATATGGTTATTCCATTTAAGTATGTTTATGTCCCAAGTTACCTTTATATGTTATGTGTTCTTTATATGGGTTTTATGGTAATATTTTCGTTACAAAAGGGTAATCAACTATCTTTTTTCAGTGAAGAGTATTTACTACTTCATAAAGTTGAAAAGTATTACTTATGATAATGTATTCATGGTTTACTTGTTGTTTTGAAAAACTAATTGTTTTCCTTCTTTCTATATCCCTTACTGAGGTTTTTATGCTCATACCAAGTTTTTGAAATGTTTTCTACATGACTTAAAGATGAATAGGGTCAATGTTGGTATCAAGAAAATACATGCTATCTAAAACATGGAACTAGACATGTTTCTTTTTAAGAATTTTTATTTTATGAAAAAAAATAGAAACTGAGTAGAAGTATCTACGTTGTAATCTTTTGAGATGTAATAGTTATGTCCTAATTCTCTAAAACTCTAAACCTGAAAAGATCCTCAATGTGAATTATTCATTTAATTCAAGATTATGTAATGTTATAAGGTCAGGTCCTTATAGTTGATATCAAAGGTTGGTTTAGATAACTTTACAGGTTAGGCTATTCTTTACGAATAAGTGACATTACCATAATGGTAAGGATTTCAGAAAGAGTCATCGTTTTAGATAAAGTGAATGAGTTTAAGATAACATGAATAATTATATCTTAGTATTTACCCTCCTCATAAGATATCATATGATGATTCTAATGATATACTAACACTGACCTTTTTGGTTTTAGTAAATGGCTGGATCTAGCAGGCACCAAAGTAATAGTGGATGTGACAAAAACTATGACGGTTTTCTAAAAGAACAATTGAATGATATGGGAGCCGCAATGAGAACTCTTGTGGTTATTCTCAACCAACTATCAAGAGTCATTATTAACCACTTGAACCTTGGTGAGTTTTCTAATGCATCACATATGAGAGAACCAACTTGATGTGGAAGTTCAGGTAATAATTATAAAGGAAACCGTTAGGGTTTATATGATCCTTACTTTTGAGGTAATTATGGGTTACTATATGTTATGATGGAAAATGAAAGGCATGAGATAAAATTAAGGATAAATTATGTTATGGTTATTTTTGAAGATTTTATCTCTTTTTGGCGAATTTTTTAAGAATTGTATAGTTTTGGAAAAAGGACAACACTTAGACCGTGTGACAACCCATCACGTCAGACAAAGCTGCAGGAATCAAACCCACAACCAAAGTGCGACTGGGATTTATCGCCTACCACTGGACTACGTGAAGTCCCTGGTTAGTATGAATAATTAATTTTAGTTATATGGTCTTATGAATCATAAATAAGTTAATTTTGGGTTATCTATGGAAATTATTAACCTATCATGGAGGATATGTGATTAGGTTAATTACTTTTCAATATGAGACTTTAAGAGTAACTGTTGTTATTTGGAGATAAATGTTAAGATTTACCTTGGAAGACTATGTGATTAAATACTTCAGAGATTTGGGTTTCAATCTTAGTTTGGATTAATTTTGAATAATTTTATGGACAGTAGTTTATTTAATGGTCTTTGTTGAACTTTGGGTTTTGTTGGACAAATTTTGGAGATTAAGAGTAGCTTTTCTTTTTGTAAAAGATTATCCTTTTTGGATATTATCTGATCTCCTACTAAAAATTTTGGTTTTGGTTAAGTTCTAAAGACATGGTAAATATATAGTTCATCTTTTATGGATTAGGTGAATCTCAAGAAGTTGATTATAGCGCTCTTAATGTGAACAAGTCATCCTAAATAAAAATCTTTTGGAGAAAATATGAGTTTGGGTAAGAAATCTAGTAAGATATTAAAGTATACACGACAAGTAAGTATGTTTCATTATGCTTTAGTTACGCTCATAAATAAATTACTCAATGAAAAGTAACTTAAAACAAAAACGTTGTCTGTTAACTTTTCTTACTGGGGAATCAAATACTGTTTAACCCATCACAAGTTTGTGATTTTCTGGTGGTTAACTTTATCCTAATCATGTTTTCGATCACTCTCCATCAGAACTTGACCCTTTGTTTTTTCTTCCATATCCATGTTTTCATATATGGAATCCTAGTATGGGTTAACTCGGGTGACCTTTGAACTTCTCTTTCTTTCTTTTAAAGTGATAGTTTTACTGACTCTTTTTCCGATTAGGGACTTTCAATGAAGATTCCGAGCCTAATTTTAAAATTGCGAGGATGCAATTCCCAAAAGGGGGGAAGGATGTGACATCCCGGGTAAATAAAGAATATGAAATTTTCATATTTATTAATATTTGTGAATAAAATATTAATATTACTTTAAAGGGAATGCTATGTTTGATTGCATACCCAATACGTAACAACCAATTTCTTTGAAATCTTACGTTGCACACTAATAATATAATAATATTATTTTAAATGGAAGTTAACGCATAGCCTTTGTAATGGAGGGAATTAACAGAATTAACTACAAAATAATTATATATGTGTGTTAAATATTTTTACATTTCCCCAACAAATGATAGACGCTTAAAATGCGAATGAATCCAATTTTAAGCATAAATATTCTAATATTCTTTAAAAGGTCGATTAACCGCCTTTTAATGGAGAACCTTTTTTAAATATACTTATTGTAACTTTTATATGTTATATTTGAAAAAATAAAATCATTCTTTAGAATACAGACATCATAATTTACTTTGTGTATGTTTTTGGCATTTTTCCGATAATGTTCATTTGTTTAATGAATAGTGAAACATGTTGTATTTTAATTCAAAACCTCCTTTTAGTCTAATTTATTTATATGGTTAGATTATATTTTTAATTGGTTTTAAAGTGTAATTAGAATATATTTTTACCATTTAATCCAATGTTAATCATTGGAATTAATTTCACTTTGAAATTGGACATCAACAAGTGTCAATCTTTTGATAGATATTGTTTCTTAAAAACACGCTATTTGTTTTGATAGCGGGAATTAATTATAAATTTAATTAATGCAACTTCTATGTTTTGAATTTGGTAAAATGGACATCATTTTTGAATTGAAATATCAAATATATCTTAGGATGAATTTTTGGTATTTTTCTGAAAAACATCAATTTTTGATGAATAGTGAAACCACTAAGTGATAGTTAAAAAACAGATTTTTCGTTTAAATGAAATCTTACCGCTTCTGTGATTTGAATTTCAAAAATCTTACATACATGGTTGTCATTAGTAAGTAAAATTTGGTTCAATGGGATGAAAATAATTTTTGGTAAATAGTAACTTTTGAGTTTTATTAACCGCGATTAGAGGTAATTAGGGTAATTTAAGGTAAAAATAATGTTATAATAATATGAAATTACCTTGACACATGTCATAACCTTATTTTATGAGTCATTTCCAACCAAGAAAATACATGGGTCAATTTTTGGGACCCCATGGAGCAACTTGGGTAAGATAATGGTATTAATACCTTTTATTTAAAGTAAAAATAAAAATGTCACAAACATGTATTGTTTTACAAAAATAATTTTTACAAGGGGTTATAAATGTTATCTTTTAAACTATAAATATTCATTAGAAAGATAAAAATATTTCATACATTATTGTAATTTTTTTATAATTTTTAGACATCAAATAAATAAAATTATTTATGACACAATGATGATGTAGTGTTTACGTCATTAATGAATAAATTAAATAAATAAGAAGATAAAGTTTAAAACAATATCCAACACTTTTCCAATTATTATTGGATGATTCTATTTAAAACATGGGACACCTTATATTTTAATTTAATGATTATTGGACCTTTGGAAACCGAAAATCATTATATAATAAAATAATAGTTTCAAGATTTCCAAAAGTGCCCCTCCTCTCCCTTATAAAAAGACCCCAGTTCCTACCCATTTCTCACACTCCTCAAGCCCTTTGGCTCATCCATCCTCTACTCAAATAATCTCCCAGTATCCCTCTCTTTATCCTAGATTCCTTACTTGAGGCATAAAGCTATTCAAAAAACCCTTTTGGTTCAAACGGACAGGAGTTACCCAATTTAAAGGTATTGTCTTCTCTTATATTCTTTTGTTTTATTTTGCTTCTCCAACCCCCTAAACTCTTTTTATTCCTTTTTTTTGTAACAACACCAGTATCTTAAATATACTAGGATGATTTTATAATAAGTATTCGAGCTACACTTACACACACCTTCATCTAATGGGTGAAGAACATACTGTTTCTGTGGACGGCGAACTACTGCCTCACGAAATGATGATTGTTCAATTATCTCCTACCGCCTCTCATGGTGGCCATTATGGTGTCATTGTATTTTATATATGATATATATGGTATTTATGTTTTCTATATGCTTATGTATTTTATATTTAAAACATTCCTTTATGATTTTCATGTTGTGAAAATGCGATAATTTCATATGAGGAAGTGTGGACTACTGCCCCCTCAAGTGATGTGACTCGTTCAAGCAATACATGGAATGTATAAAAAATGAAATTAATGAACTTATGTGACCTATATAAAATATATATTATACTTGAATTATAATATATATATATATATATCATTTAGTTTTAATTCCATTAATATAACAAAGAAATGAAAGTAGCATTCATGCGTACATACGACCTACCATCTCAATGAACGGTGCATTTCATTTTTATCTCAAAATGTTATGGAATAGTATAAAATGAATTTATACTGGATTTATATGATATTAAAATAATTAATACTATTCTGGAGATGATGTACTTATAACTACTTAGACAATTCTTTTCAAACAAGTTCATTTTTGACTCACGTACCGAACATCGACAAAAACATTTGATATGAACTCAGATAATTAACTAATTATTATAAAATTATAATATCTGATATGAATTGAATAATAAAATTTAAAGGAGTTCCTTAAGCAATTATAAATTTTCCAAAGTTTATTATTCAAGAATATAAATAAACGAACAAGACAAGTTGGACTTGAGGTTAGGGATCCTACCTCTCTCCTTCTTTTTAAGTACTCTCTTTTATGTCACTTATTTTAAGCTCATATTTCTTATGTTGGGGTATGTTATTTTATATTAATAATACTGTAATTTTTATTTTCATATGGTGAGAGACCCTATTTTTATCTCATCAATCCTTTTTTGGATGTTTTAAGTGGTGTCGTTAGGCTGCCGAAATTTCATAAGGGATTTCTTATCTCACTTTTAATTCCATGAGATTTCCATTCTTCGCCACTTATTTATAAAATGTGGTATATTGTGTACTTCCATTTGATATATATTATCATGATTCTATTTATATTCATGGTATTCTGTAATTCATTTGGTGTTTATTATCTTTTATTCAAATGGACACCCGGATCAAAAGTTATGGCCGTCGGAAGTTTGAGTTACGTTTTCAACATATTTTGGATCTTTTTTTAGTTTTTTTAATTTTTTTATTCCTCAAATTGTTATTAAATGACTATTACTCCATAGTGATTATAAAAATATTAATTAAAAATATTTTTTTTAATTTTTTAAGAAGTCATTTTCACTAAATATCTTATATATTAAGTATAATAAGTGTAAATGTACATTTATACTTATCTAAAATATATTTAAAAAATATATATTATATTTATATAACTATATAACTATATTTATATATTAATATATTAATATTTTTTTTTGAAGTCGACCCTTTATCAGCGCTAAAAAAAGCGCTGATAAATGCCCCCCTTTATTAGCGCTACTAAACAAGTGCTGATAAAGGGGGGCGCTGTGAAAAACTGTTTTTGTGGTAGTGTCATCATGGTGTATGAGTGAGTAGCTAAGTTTCTAGATGACGAATTTTTATGTGTCATTTATTCCCATTGAAATAATTTTTTAAGGAACCAAAATAAAAATCAAGGGTAATAGAAGATGAACTGGCTGGATGATATGTTATTTGATAGGTGAGGATAATCTAGAATACTTTCCAAATAATTTAAATATGGTGATTCAATCAATATTCTTTCAATGCTATTAATATCACGTTGTTAACTATGATATGAGATTTAAGATTACAGGGAGCTAAGCAAAGTGTATACTAAGAAATCATGAGGATATAAAGGATTTTATGTGGAGAGTATAAAAGTTGCACTATGAATTATAACAAGTTGTAAAGAAATGAAAGGTGATCTGATAACCATGACTGGAATATTTTTGTGTTTGGGTATTTGAGGTTGATGAATTCAATTTTTCATAAGTATGATAATGGATGATATCATATGATATTGTTGAAGTAAGTATATTTGTATGAAGGTTATCAAAATATGTGTTCTGATTTACTGATCATAGATAAAGGGAATGGGGGAAGAAAATGGGAATAAATTTGGGACTTATTTCAACTTGAACAAAGTTTACAAAAATTCCCTCTCTATACCTCTATATATCTAAAAATGGATATCTCAAGGCTCTCTCACCAGATAGAATAGATCTCTTGGCTTGAATGATTAATGAAGGCTCTTCTGGACCTCCTTAAATAGGAATATTAGGAGGAGTTCATGTTTGAGACAACTACTTCACCAACCCCCACCAATCTCCACCTACACTGTGACATCCCGGGTAAATAAAGAATATGGGATTTTCATATTTATTAATATTTTTGAATAAAATATTAATATTACTTTATTGGTAATTCTATGTTCGATTGTGTACCCAATACGCAACAACCATTTTCTTTGAAATCTTACGTTGCACACTAATAATATAATAATATTATTTTAAATGGTAGTTAATGCCTAGCCGTTGTAATGGCAGGAATGAACAGAATTCACTAAAAAATAATTATATATGTGTGTAAACTATTTTTACATTTACACAATAAATGATAGAGGCTTAAAATGCGAATGAATCCAATTTTAATTATAAATATTCTAATATTCTTTAAAAGGTCGATTAACTGTCTTTTGATGGCGAACCTTTTTTAAATATACTTATTGTCACTTTTATATGTTATATTTGACAAAAATAAAATCCTTCTTTATAATCCAAGCATCAAAATTTACTTTTTGTATGTTTTTGGTATTTTTCCAATAAAGTTCATTTTTTTAATGAATAGTGAATCATGTTGTATTTTAATTCAAAACCTCATTTTAGTCTAATTTATTTATATGGTAAGACTATATTTTTAATTGGTTTTAAAGTGTAATTAGAATATATTTTTACCATTTAATCCAATTTTGTTCATTGGAATTAACTTCACTTTGAAATTGGACATAAACAAGTGTCAATCTTTTGATAGATATTATTTCTTAAAAACACGCTATTTGTTTTGACAGCGGGAATTAATTATAAATTTAATTAATGAAACTTATATGTTTTGAATTTGGTAAAATGGAAATCATTTTTGAATTTGGAATATCAAATATAGCTTAGGATGAATTTTTTGTATTTTTCTGAAAAACATCAATTTTTGATGAATAGTGAAACCACTAAGTGATAGTTAAGAAACAGATTTTTCGTTTAATTGAAATTTTACCGCTTCTGTGATTTGAATTTCAAAATTCCGACATACATGGTTGTCATTAGTAAGTAAAATGTGGTTCAATGGGATTAAAATAATTTTTGGTGAATAGTAACTTTTGAGTTTTATTAACCGCGATTAGAGGTAATTAGGGTAATTTAAGGTAAAAATAATGTTATAATAATATGAAATTACCTTGACACATGTCCTACCCTTATTGGATGAGTCATGGCCAACCAATAAAATCCATGGGTCAATTAGTGGGACCCCATGGAGCCACTTGTGTAAGATAATGATATTAATACCTTTTATTTAAAGTAAAAATAAAAATGTCACAAACATGTATTATTTTACTAAAACAATTTTTACAAGGGGTTATACATGTAATATTTTCAACTATAAATATTCAGTAGAAAGATAAAAATTTTTCCTACATCATTGTAATTTTTTTATAATTTTTAGACATCAAATAAATAAAATTATTTATGACACAATGATGATGCAGTGTTTACATCATTAATGAATAAATTAAATAAATAAGAAGAAAAAGTTTAAAATAATATCCAAAACTTTTCCAATTCTTATTAGATGATTTTATTTCAAACATGGGAAACCTTATCTTCAAATTTAATGATTATTGGACCTTTAGAAACCTAAAATCATTATATAATAAAATAATAGTTTCAAGATTTCCAAAAGAGCCCCTCCTACCCCTTATAAAAAGACCCCACTTCCTACTCATTTATCACAATACTCAAGCCCTTTGGATCATCCATAATCTACTCAAATAATCTCCTAGTATACCTATATTCATCCTAGATGCCTTACCTTAGGCAGAAAGATCTTTAAGAAACCCTTTTGGTTCAAACCAAGAGGAGTCACCCGATTTAAAGGTAATGTCTTCTCTTATGTTCTTTTGTTTTATTTTTCTTCTCCAACCCCCTAAACTCTTTTTATTCCTTTATTTTGTAACAACACCAGTATCTTCAATATACTAATATGATGTTATAAGAAGGATTCTAGCTACACTTACACACACCTCCATCTAATGGGTGAAGAACATACTGTTTCTGTGGACGGCAATCTACTGCCTCATGAAACGATGATTGTTCAATTATCTCCTACCGCCTCTCATGGTGGCCATTATGATGTCAATATATTTTATATATGATATATATGGTATTTATTTGTTCTATATGCATCTGTATTTTATATTTAAAACAAACCTTTATGCTTTTCATGTTGTGCAAATGCGATAATTTCATATGAGGAAGTGTGGACTACCGCCTCCTCAAGTGATGTGACTCGTTCATCCAATACACGGAATGTATAAAAAATGAAATTAATGAACTTATGTTGCCAATATAACAAATATATTATACTGTAATTTATATATATATATATATATATATATATATCATTTAGTTTTAATTCCATTAATATGACAAAGAAATGAGAGTAGCATTCATGCGTACATACGGCCTACCGTCTCCATGAACGATGCGTTTCATTTTTTTCTCAAAATGTTATAGAATAGTATAAAATGAATTTATACTGGATTTGTATGATATTAAAATTATTAATATTATTTTGGAGATTATGTACTTATAATTACATGGATAATTCTTTTCAATCAAGTTCATTTTTGATTCATGTACCGAACATCGACAAAAACGTTTGATATGAAATCACATAATTAACTAATTATTATAACATTATAATATGTGATATGAATTGAATAATAAACTTTAAAGGAGTTCCTTAAGCAATTATAAATTTACCGAAGTTTATTATTCAAGAATATAAAGAAACGAACAAGACAAGTTGGACTTGAGGTAAGGGATCCTACCTCTCTCCTTCTTTTTAAGTACTCTCTTTTATGTCACTTATTTTAAGATCATATTTCTTATGTTGGGGTATATAATTTTATATTAATCTTACTATAATTTTTATGTTCATATGATTAGAGATCCTATTTTTATCTCATCATTCCATTTTTGGATGTTTTAAGTGGCGATGTTAGGCTGCCGAAATTTCATAAGGGATTTCTTATCAAACTTTTAATTCCGTGAGATTTCCATTCTTCGCCACTTATTTATGTAATGTGGTGTATTGTGTACTTCCATTTGATATATATTATCATGATTCTATTTATATTCATGGTATTTTGTAATTCATTTGGTGTTTATTATCTTTTGGTCATACGACTCAATTGATTACAATGAGGTAAGAGGTTTTTCATCTCACTTTTATTCCCGTGAGATTCATGCTAAATTTTCCACTATTTCCTTTTGTGTGGTGTATTACTGACCATGATTGTATTATTTGTGTAATATACTTTAATTTATGGGTATTTACATCTTTATTGTATGATTCTTCTTTCATGGGGTGTATGTTTTGTAAGTTACCAAATCGGTAAGCGAACCGTTCACCCTCCTCTTTTTAAAAGACTTCTTTTTTGTTATGTCTTTTAATTTAAATATTATTACGCTGGGATATGTTCTTATATATCCTTATTGATGTAAATTTTATGTCCAAGTGATGAGAAACCAGTATCTCTCTCATCAATTCTTTTTCTAAAATTTGATGTGACGTTGTTAGGCTATTAATGTTTTGTAAGGGAACTTCTTAACCCAATTTCAATTCTTTGGGTTAAACCTCTACTTCTTTATTATGTCATGAACTATGTGTGGAAGTCGACCGTATGGTTATTCCATTTAAGTATGTTTATGTCCCAAGTTACCTTTATATGTTATGTGTTCTTTATATGGGTTTTAGGGTAATATTTTGGTTACAAAAGGGTAACCAACTGTCTTTTTTTCAGTGAAGAGTATTTACTAATTCATAAAGGTGAAAAGTATTACTTATGATAAAGTATTCAGGGTTTACTTGTTGTTTTGAAAAACTAATAGTTTTCCTTATTTCTATATCCCTTATTGAGGTTTTTATGCTCATACCAAGTTTTTTAAATGTTTTCCACAAGACTTAAAGATGAATAGGGTCAATGATGGGATCAAGGAAATACATGCTATCTAAAACGTGGAACTAGACATGTTTCTTTTTAAGAATTTTGATTTTATGAAAAAAATGGAAACTGAGTAGAAGTGTCTACTTTGTAATCTTTTGAGATGTAATAGTTATGTCCTAATTATCTAAAACTCTAAACCTGAAAAGATCCTCAATGTGAATTATTCATTTAATTCAAGATTATGTAATGTTATAAGGTCAGGTCCTTATAGTTGGTATCAAAGGTTGGTTTAGATAACTTTAGAGGTTAGGGTATTCTTTAAGAATAATTGACATTACCATAATGGTTAGTATTTCAGAAAGAGTCATAGTTTTAGATAAAGTGAATGAGTTTAAGATAAAATGAATAATTATATCTTGGTATTTACCCTCCTCATAAGATATAATATGATTATTATAATGATATACTCACACTGACCTTTTTGGTTTTAGTAAATGGCTGGATCTAGCAGGCACCAAAGTAATAATGGATGTGACGAAAACTGTGACGGTTTTCTGAAAGAACAATTGAATGATATGGGAGCTGCAATGAGAACTCTTGTGGTTATTGTCAACCAACTATCAGGGGTCATGATTAACCACTTGAACCTTGGTGAGTTTTCTAATACATCGCGTACGAGAGAACCAACTCGATGTGGAAGTTCAGGTAATAATTATAAAGGTAACCATTAGGGTTTATATGATCCTTAATTTTGAGGTAATTATGGGTTATTATATGTTATGATGGAAAATGAAAGGCATGAGATAAACTTAAGGATAAATTATGTTATGTTTATTTTTGAAGATTTTATCTCTTTTTGGGGAATTTTTTAAGAATTATATAGTTTTGGAAAAAGGACAACACGCAGACCGTGTGACAACCCGTCACGTCAGACGAAGCTGCGGGAATCGAACCCACTACCAAAGTGTGACTGGGATTTATCACCTACCACTGGACTACGTGAAGTCCCTGGTTAGTATGACTAATTCATTTTAGTTAGATGGTCTTATGAATCAGAAATAAGTTGATTTTGGGTTATCTATGGAAATTATTAACCTATCATGGACGATATGTGATTAGTTTAATTACTTTTCAGTATGAGACTTTAAGAGTAAATGTTGTTATTTGGAGATAAATGTTAAGATTTACCTTGGAAGACTATGTGATTAAATCCTTCAGAGATTTGGGTTTCAATATTAGTTTGGATTAATTTTGAAGAATTTTATGGACAGTAGTTTATTGAATGGTCTTTGTTGAACTTTGGGTTTTGTTGGACAAATTTTGGAGATTAAGAGTAGCTTTTCTTTTTGTAAAAGATTATCCTTTTTGGATATTATCTGATCTCGTACTAAAAATTTTGGTTTTTTTAAGGTCTAAAGACCTGGTAAATATATAGTTCATATTTTCTAGATTAGGTGATTCTCAAGAAGTTGATTATAGCACTCTTAATGTGAACAAGTCATCCTAAATACTCATCTTTTGGAGAAAATATGAGTTTGTGTAAGAAATCTAGTAAGAGATGAAAGTCTACACGACAAGTACGTATGTTTCATTATCATTTAGTTAAGCACATAAATAAATTCCTTAATGAAAAGTAACTTAAAACAAAAACATTGTCTGTTAATTTTTCTTATTGGGGAATCAAATACTGTTTAACCCATCATAAGTTTGTGATTTTCTGGTGGTTAACTTTCTCCTAATCATGTTTTCTATCACTCTCCATCAGAACTTGACCCTTTGTTTTTTCTTCCATATCCATGTTTTCCTACGTGAAATCCTAGTATGGGTTAACTCAGGTGACCTTTGAACTTCTCTTTCTTTCTTTTAAAGTGATATTTTTACTGACTCTTTTTCCGATGTGGGACTTTCAATGAAGTTTCCGAGCCCAATTTAAAAATTACGAGGACGCAATTCACAAAAGGGGGAAGGATGTGACATCCCGGGTAAATAAAGAATATGAAATTTTCATATTTATTAATATTTGTGAATAAAATATTAATATTACTTTAAAGGGAATGCAATGTTTGATTGCATACCCAATACGCAACAACCAGTTTCTTTGAAATCTTACATTGCAGACTAATAATATAATAATATTATTTTAAATGGTAGTTAACGTCTAGCCTTTGTAATGGCGGGAATTAACAGAATTAACTACAAAATAATTATATATGTGTGTTAAATATTTTTACATTTACCCAACAAATGATAGAGGCTTAAAATGCGAATGAATCCAATTTTAATCATAAATATTCTCATATTATTTAAAAGGTCCATTAACCGCCTTTTAATGGCGAACCTCTTTTAAATATATTTATTGTAACTTTTATATGTTATATTTGAAAAAATAAAATCCTTCTTTAGAATACAGACATCAAAATTTACTTTGTGTATGTTTTTGATATTTTTTCGATAAAGTTCATTTTTTTAATGAATAGTGAAACATGTTGTATTTTAATTCAAAACCTCCTTTTAGTATAATTTATTTATATGGTTAGATTATCTTTTTAATTGGTTTTAAAGTGTAATTAGAATATATTTTTACCATTTAATCCAATTTTTTTCATTATAATTAATTTCACTTTGAAATTGGACATCAACAAGTGTCAATCTTTTTATAGATATTGTTTCTTAAAAACACGCTATTTGTTTTGACAGCGGGAATTAATTATAAATTTAATTAATGCAACTTCTATGTTTTGAATTTGGTAAAATGGAAATACTTTTTGAATTTGGAATATCAAATATAGCTTAGGATGAAGTTTTGGTATTTTTCTGAAAAACATCAATTTTTGATGAATAGTGAAACCACTAAGTGATAGTGAAAAAACAGATTTTTCGTTTAAATTAAATCTTACCGCTTCTGTGATTTGAATTTCAAAAATCCGACATACATGGTTGTCATTAGTAAGTAAAATTTGGTTCAATGAGATGAAAATAATTTTTGGTGAATAGTAACTTTTGAGTTTTATTAACCGCGATTAGAGAGAATTAGGGTAATTTAAGGTAAAAATAATGTTATAATAATATGAAATTACCTTGACACATGTCATACCCTTATTTTATGAGTCAGTTACAACCAAGAAAATACATGAGTCAATTTTTGGTACCCCATGGAGCCACTTGGGTAAGATAATGATATTAATACCTTTTATTTAAAGTAAAAAATAAAAATGTCACAAACATGTATTATTTTACTAAAATAATTTTTACAAGGGGTTATAAATGTTATCTTTTCGACTATAAATATTCATTATAAAGATAAAAATATTTCATACATTATTGTAATTTTTTTATAATTTTTAGACATCAAATAAATAAAATCATTTATGACAAAATGATGATGCAGTGTTTGCGTCATTAATGAATAAATTAAATAAATAAGAAGATAAAGTTTAAAACAATATCCAAAGCTTTTCCAATTCTTATTGGATGATTTTATTTCCAAAATGGGACACCTTATCTTTGAATTTAATGATTATTGGACCTTTAGAAACCGAAAATCATTATATAATAAAATAATTGTTTCAAGATTTCTAAAAGAGCCCCTCCTCTCCCTTATAAAAAGACCCCACTTCCTACCCATTTATCACACTCTTAAAGCCCTTTGGCTCATCTAGCCTCTACTAAAATAATCTCCCAGTATCCCTCTCTTCATCCTAGATTCCTTACCTGAGGCAGAAAGATATTCAATAAACCCTTTTGGTTCAAACCAAGAGGAGTTACCCGATTTAAAGTTAATGTCTTCTCTTTTGTTCTTTTATTTTATTTTGCTTCTCAAACCCCCTAAAATATTTTTATTCCTTTTTTTTTGTAACAAAACCAGTATATTAAATATATTAGGATGATTTTATAAGAATTATTAGAGCTACACTTACACACACCTCCATCTAATGGGTGAAGAACATACTATTTCTGTGGACGGCGAACTACTGCCTCACGAAATAATGATTGTTCAATTATCTCCTACCGCCTATCATGGTGTCCATTATGACATAATTGTATTTTATATATGATATATATGGTATTTATGTTTTCTATATGCTTCTGTATTTTATATTTAAAACATACCTTTATGATTTTCATGTTGTGAAAATGCGATAATTTCATATGAGGAACTGTGGACTACTGCCCCCTCAAGTGATGTAACTCGTTCATGCAATACGTCGAATGTATAAAAAATAAAATTAATGAACTTATGTGACCTATATAAAATATATATTATACTGAAATTATAATATATATATTTATATATATCATTTAGTTTTAATTCCATTAATATGACAAAGAAATGAAAGTAGCATTCATGTGTACATACGGCAAACCGTCTCCATGAACGGTGCATTTCATTTTTATCTCAAAATGTTATGGAATAGTATAGAATGGATTTATACTGGATTTATATGATATTAAAATTATTAATACTATTCTGGAGATGATGTACTTATAACTACATGGACAATTCTTTTCAAACAAGTTCATTTTTGACTCATGTACCGAACATCGAAAAAAATGTTTAATATGAACCCACATAATTAACTAATTATTATAACATTATAATATGTGATATGAATTGAATAATAAACTTTAAAGGAGGTCCTTAATCAATTATAAATTTACCAAAGTTTATTATTCAAGAATATAAAGAAACGAACAAGACAAGTTGGACTTGAGGTAAGGGATCCAACCTCTCTCCTTCTTTTTAAGTACTCTCTTTTATGTCACTTTTTTTAAGATTATATTTCTTATGTTGGGGTATGTTATTTTATATTAATCTTACTTTAATTTTTCTGTTCATATTATTAGAGACCCTATTTTTATCTCATCAATCCATTTTTGGATGTTTTAAGTGGCGTTGTTTGGCTGCCAAAATTTCATAAGGGGTTTCTTATCTCACTTTTAATTCCATGAGATTTCCATTCTTCACCACTTATTTATGGAATGTGGTGTATTGTGTACTTCCATTTGATATATATTATCATGATTCTATTTATATTCATGGTATTCTGTAATTCATTTAGTGTTTATTATCTTTTGGTCATATGACTCGATTGATTACAACGAGGTAAGGGGTTTTTCATCTCACTTTTATTCCCGTGAGATTCATGCTACATTTGCCACTATTTCCTTTTGTGTGGTGTATTTAATGACCATGATTGTATTATTTTTGTAATATAATTTAATTTATGGGTATTTACATCTTTATTGTATGATCCTTCTTTCATGGGGTGTATGTTTCGTGAGTTACCAAATCGGTAAGCGAACCTTTCACCCTCCTCTTTTTAAAAGACTTCTTTTTGTTATGTCTTTTAATTTACATAATATTACGTTGGGATATGTTCTTATATATCCTTATTGATGTAAATTTTATGTCCAAGTGATGAGAAACTATTATCTCTCTCATCAACTCTTTTTCTCAAATTTTATGTGACGTCGTTAGGCTATTAAAGTTTTGTAAGGGAACTTCTTAACCCAATTTCAATTCTTTGGGTTAAACCTCTACTTATTTACTATGTCATGATATGAATATGTGTGAATGAACTATGACTGTTTTAAACTTAATATCCACTTATATTGGGTGTATTTATATTTTTCACACATAATTATGTCATTGATTTATCCTTAATCTAAGGATATCGTCTTTGTAAGGGACTTCATCTCAATCTCCTTTCATTGAGGCATATTTTGTTTTAATACAAGACTTTATTTTATACATTGTATAAACACCTTTGAATTTTTATTTCATTCAAAGGAAATATTTTTCTACAAAGTGTTTTACAAAATGAAAAAAAGGAATGTTTCTTTTAACGTACACGGTGACAACGACCTTTCCACCGCCGCGAGTATTATTTGATCTTTGGCTTCCTCAACAAGTCATAATGTTTTTAAAAGAAAATAAATACTATATAATCTATTATATATTTTGGTATTGAAAATGGTTTTGATAATGGATTTGTTATATCAATATATTTAAGTGATATATTCTTATTGAAATGTGGAAATTTTTTCTTTCCTTTATATTTGTTTTATGTCTTATGATTTTATAATGGTACTTGGACATTTGACGGGTGGTTACGTGATAAACCAAATGATGGGTGGTGCCGTGAATACCAGGATGGGTGGTTATGTTATAACCTCCAATTCATTGGGTATGGAATTCGGCCGTATGGCTATTCCAATTAGTGATATGTGTGGTAGTCGACCATATGGTTATTCCATTTAAGTATGTTTATGTCCCAAGTTACCTTTATATGTTATGTGTTCTTTATATGGATTTTATGGTAATATTTTCGTTACAAAAGGGTAATCAACTATCTTTTTTCATTGAAGAGTATTTACTACTTCATAAAGGTGAAAAGTATTACTTATGATAAAGTATTCATGGTTTACTTGTTGTTTTGAAAAACTAATTTTTTTCCTTCTTTCTATATCCCTTACTGAGGTTTTTATGCTCATACCAAGTTTTTGAAATGTTTTCTACATGACTTAAAGATGAATAGGGTAAATGTTGGTATCAAGAAAATACATGCTATCTAAAACATGGAACTAGACATGTTTCTTTTTAAGAATTTTTATTTTATGAGAAAAATAGAAACTGAGTAGAAGTATCTACTTTGTAATCTTTTGAGATGTAATAGTTATGTCCTAATTCTCTAAAACTCTAAACCTGAAAAGATCCTCAATGTGAATTATTCATTTAATTCAAGATTATGTAATGTTATAAGGTTAGGTCCTTATATTTGATATCAAATGTTGGTTTAGATAACTTTAGAGGTTAGGGTATTCTTTACGAATAAGTGACATTACCATAATGGTTAGGATTTCAGAAAGAGTCATAGTTTTAGATAAAGTGAATGAGTTTAAGATAACATGAATAATTATATCATAGTATTTACCCTCCTCATAATATATCATATGATGATTCTAATGATATAATCACACTGACCTTTTTGGTTTTACTAAATGTCTGGATCTAGCAGGCACCAAAGTAATAGTGGATGTGACAAAAACTGTGACGGTTTTCTAAAAGAACAATTGAATGATATGGGAGCTGCAATGAGAACTCTTGTGGTTATTCTCAACCAACTATCAAGAGTCATTATTAACCACTTGAACCTTGGTGAGTTTTCTAATGCATCGCATACGAGAGAACCAACTCGATGTGGAAGTTCAGGTAATAATTATAAAGGAAACCGTTAGGGTTTATATGATCCTTACTTTTGAGGTAATTATGGGTTACTATATGTTATGATGGAAAATAAAAGGCATGAGATAAACTTAAGGATAAATTATGTTATGGTTATTTTTGAAGATTTTATCTCTTTTTGGCGAATTTTTTAAGAATTGTATAGTTTTGGAAAAAGGACAACACGTAGACCGTGTGACAACCCGTCACAGCAGACAAAGCTGCAGGAATCAAACCCACAACCAAAGTGCGACTGGGATTTATCGCCTACCACTGGACTACGTGAAGTCCCTGGTTAGTATGAATAATTCATTTTGGTTATATGGTCTTATGAATCATAAATAAGTTAATTTTGGGTCATCTATGGAAATTATTAACCTATCATGGAGGATATTTGATTAGGTTAATTACTTTTCAGTATGAGACTTTAAGAGTAACTGTTGTTATTTGGAGATAAATTTTAAGATTTACCTTGGAAGACTATGTGATTAAATCCTTCATAGATTTGGGTTTCAATCTTAGTTTGGATTAATTTTGAATAATTTTATGGACAGTAGTTTATTGAATGGTCTTTGTTGAACTTTGGGTTTTGTTGGACAAATTTTGGAGATTAAGAGTAGCTTTTCTTTTTGTAAAAGATTATCCTTTTTGGATATTATCTGATCTCGTACTAACAATTTTGGTTTTGTTTAAGGTCTAAATACATGGTAAATATATAGTTCATCTTTTCTGGATTAGGATATTCTCAAGAAGTTGATTATAGCGCTCTTAATGTGAACAAGTCATCCTAAATACTCATCTTTTGGAGAAAATATGAGTTTGTGTAAGAAATCTAGTAAGAGATGAAAGTCTACACGACAAGTAAGTATGTTTCATTATGATTTAGTTAAGCTCATAAATAAATTCCCCAATGAAAAGTAACTTAAAACAAAAACTTTTTCTGTTAACTTTTCTTACTGGGGAATCAAATACTGTTTCACCCATCACAAGTTTGTGATTTTCTGGTGGTTAACTTTATCCTAATCATGTTTTCGATCACTCTCCATCAGAACTTGACCCTTTGTTTTTTCTTCCATATCCATGTTTTCCTATATGGAATCCTAGTATGGGTTAACTCGGGTGACCTTTGAACTTCTCTTTCTTTCTTTTAAAGTGATAGTTTTACTGACTCTTTTTCCGATTAGGGACTTTCAATGAAGTTTCCGAGCCCAATTTTAAAATTGCAAGGACACAATTCCCAAAAGGGGGGAAGGATGTGACATCCTGGGTAAATAAAGAATATGACATTTTCATATTTATTAATATTTGTGAATAAAATATTAATATTACTTTAAAGGGAATGCTATGTTTGATTGCATACCCAATACGCAACAACCAGTTTCTTTGAAAACTTACGTTGCACACTAATAATATAATAATATTATTTTAAATGGTAGTTAACGCCTAGCATTTGTAATGGCGGGAATTAACAGAATTAACTAAAAAATAATTATATATGTGTGTTAAATATTTTTACATTTCCCCAACAAATGATAGAGGCTTAAAATGCGAATGGATCCAATTTTAAGCATAAATATTCTAATATTCTTTAAAAGGTCGATTAACCGCCTATTAATGGCGAACCTTTTTTAAATATACTTATTGTAACTTTTATATGTTATATTTGAAAAAATAAAATCATTCTTTAGAATACAGACATCATAATTTACTTTGTGTATGTTTTTGGTATTTTTCCGATAAAGTTCATTTTTTTAATGAATAGTGAAACATGTTGTATTTTAATTCAAAACCTCCTTTTAGTATAATTTATTTATATGGTTAGATTATCTTTTTAATTGGTTTTAAAGTTTAATTAGAATATATTTTTACCATTTACTCCAATTTTTATCATTGGAATTAATTTCACTTTGAAATTGGACATCAACAAGTGTCAATCTTTTGAAAGATATTGTTTCTTAAAAACACGCTATTTGTTTTGACAGTTGGAATTACTTATAAATTTAATTAATGCAACTTCTATGTTTTGAATTTGGTAAAATGGAAATCATTTTTGAATTTGGAATATCAAATATAGCTTAGGATTAATTTTTGGTATTTTTCTGAAAAACATCAATTTTTGATGAATAGTGAAACCACTAAGTGATAGTTAAAAAACAGATTTTTTGTTTAAATGAAATCTTACCGCTTCTGTGATTTGAATTTCAAAAATCCGACATACATGGTTCTCATTAGTAAGTAAAATTTGGTTCAATGGGATGAAAATAATTTTTGGTGAATAGTAACTTTTGAGTTTTATTAACCGCGATTAGAGGTAATTAGGGTAATTTAAGGTAAAAATAATGTTATAATAATATGAAATTACCTTGACACATGTCATACCCTTATTTTATGAGTCATTTCCAACCAAGACAATACATGGGTCAATTTTTGGGACCCCATGGAGCCACTTGGGTAAGATAATGATATTAATACCTTTTATTTAAAGTAAAAATAAAAATGTCACAAACATGTATTGTTTTACAAAAATAATTTTTACAAGGGGTTATAAATGTTATCTTTTCAACTATAAATATTCATTAGAAAGATAAAAATATTTCATACATTATTGTAATTTTTTTATAATTTTTAGACATCAAATAAATAAAATTATTTATGACACAATGATGATGTAGTGTTTACGTCATTAATGAATAAATTAAATAAATAAGAAGATAAAGTTTAAAAAAATATCCAACACTTTTCCAATTATTATTGGATGATTCTATTTCAAAAATGGGACACCTTATATTTTAATTTAATGATTATTGGACCTTTGGAAACCGAAAATCATTATATAATAAAATAATAGTTTCCAGATTTCCAAAAGAGCCCCTCCTCTCCCTTATAAAAAGACCCAAGTTCCTACCCATTTCTCACACTCCTCAAGCCCTTTGGCTTATCCATCCTCTACTCAAATAATCTCCCAGTATCCCTTTCTTTATCCTATATTCCTTACCTGAGGCAGAAAGCTCTTCAACAAACCCTTTTGGTTCAAACGGACAGGAGTTACCCGATTTAAAGGTATTGTCTTCTCTTATATTCTTTTGTTTTATTTTGATTCTCAAACCCCCTAAACTCTTTTTATTCCTTTTTTTTGTAACAACACAAGTATCTTCAATATCCTAGGATGATTTTATAATAATTATTCGACCTACACTTACACACACCTCCATCTAACGGGTGAAGAACATACTGTTTCTGTGGACGGCGAACTAGTGCCTCACGAAATGATGATTGTTCAATTATCTCCTACCGCCTCTCATGGTGGCCATTATGGTGTAATTGTATTTTATATATGATATATATGGTATTTATGTTTTCTATATGCTTCTGTATTTTATATTTAAAACATACCTTTATGATTTTCATGTTGTGAAAATGCGATAATTTCATATGAGGAAGTGTGGACTACCGCCCCCTCAAGTGATGTGACTCGTTCAAGAAATAAATGGAATGTATAAAAAATGAAATTAATGAACTTATGTGACCTATATAAAATATATATTATACTGGAATTATAATATATATATATATATATATATCATTTAGTTTTAATTCCATTAATATAACAAAGAAATGAAAGTAGCATTCATGCGTACATACGACCTACCATCTCAATGAACGGTGCATTTCATTTTTATCTCAAAATGTTATGGAATAGTATAAAATTAATTTATAATAGATTTATATGATATTAAAATTATTAATACTATTCTGGATATGATGTACTTATAACTTCAAGGACAATTCTTTTCAAACAAGTTCATTTTTGACTCATGTACCGAACATCGACAAAAACGTTTGATATGAACTCAGATAATTAACTAATTATTATAAAATTATAATATCCAATATGAATTGAATAATAAAATTTAAATGAGGTCCTTAAGAAATTATAAATTTTCCAAAGTTTATTATTCAAGAATATAAAGAAACGAACAAGACAAGTTGGACTTGAGGTTAGGGATCTTACCTCTCTCTTCTTTTTAAGTACTCTCTTTTATGTCACTTATTTTAAGCTCATATTTCTTATGTTGGGGTATGTTATTTTATTTTAATAATACTTTAATTTTTATTTTCATATGATTAGAGACCCTATTTTTATCTCATCAATCCATTTTTGTATGTTTTAAGTGGTGTCGTTAGGCTGCCAAAATTTCATAAGGGATTTCTTATCTCACTTTTAATTCCATGAGATTTCCATTATTCACCACTTATTTATGGAATGTGGTGTATTGTGTACTTCCATTTGATATATATTATCATGGTTCTATTTATATTCATGGTATTCTGTAATTCATTTGGTGTTTATTATCTTTTAGTCATACGACTCGATTGATTACAACGAGGTAAGGGGTTTTTCATCTCACTTTTATTCCCGTGAGATTCATGCTACATTTGCCACTATTTCCTTTTGTGTGGTATTTGTACTACCCATGATTGTATTATTTTTGTAATATACTTTAATTTATGGTTATTTACATCTCCATTGTATGATCCTTATTTCATGGGGTGTATGTTTCGTAAGTTACCAAATCGGTAAGGGAACTTTTCACCCTCCTCTTTTTAAAAGACTTATTTTTGTTATGTCTTTTAATTTACATCTTATTATGTTGGGATATGTTCTTCTATATCATTATTGATGTAAATTTTATGTCCAAGTGATGATATACCATTATCTCTCTCATCAACTCTTTTTCTAAAATTTAATGTGACGTCGTTAGGCTATTGAAGTTTTGTAAGGGAACTTCTTAACCCAATTTCAATTCTTTGGGTTAAACCTATACTTCTTTATTATGTCATGATATGAATATGTGTTAATGACCTATGATTTTTTTACACTTAATATCCACTTATATTGGGTGTATTTATATTTGTCACACATAATTATGCCATTGATTTATCCTTAATCTAAGGATACCATCTTTGTAAGGGACTTTGTCTCAATCTCCTTTCATTGAGGCATATTTTGTTTTAATACAATACTTTATTTTATAAGTTGTATAAAAAACTTTGACTTTTCATTTCATTCAAAGGAAATCTTTTTCTACGAAGTTTTTTACTAAATGACAAAAAGGAACGTTTCTTTTAACGTATGTGGTGACAATGACCTTTCCGCCGCCGCGAGTATTATTTGATCTTTGGCTTACTCAACAATCCGTAATGTTTTTAAAATAAAATAAATACCATATACTCTATTATATATTTTGTTATTGAAAATGGTTTTGATAATGTATTTTTTATATCAATACATTTAAGTGATATATTGTGATTGAAATGTGGAAATGTTTTCTTTCCTTTATATTTGTTTTATGTCGTTTGATTTTATAATGGTACTTGGAAATTTGACGTGTTGTTATGTGATAAACCAAATGACGGGTGGTGTCGTGAATACTATGATGGTTGGTTACGTTATAACCTCCAATGCATTGGGTATGGAATTCGGCCGTATGACTATTCTATTTAGTGATATGTGTGGAAGTCGACCGTATGGTTATTCCATTTAAGTATGTTTATGTACCAAGTTACCTTTATATGTTATGTGTTATTTATATGGGTTTAATGGTAATATTTTGTTTACAAAAGGGTAAGCAACTATATTTTATTCAGTTAAGAGTATTTACTACTTCATAAATGTGAAAAGTATTACTTATGATAAAGTATTCATGGTTTACTTTTTGTTTTGAAAAAATAATAGTTTTCCTTATTTTTGTATCCCTTATTGAGATTTTTATGCTCATACCAAGTTTTTGAAATGTTTTCCACAGGAATTAAAGATGAATAGGGTCAAGGATGGGATCAAGGAAAGATATGCTATCTAAAACATGGAACTAGACATGTTTCTTTTTAAGAATTTTTATTTTATGAAAAAACAGAAACTGAGTAGAAGTGTCTACTTTGTAATCTTTTGAGATGTAGTAGTTATGTTCTAATTATCTAAAACTCTAAACCTGAAAATATCATCAATGTGAATTATTCATTTAATTCAAGATTTTGTAATGTTATAAGGTCGGGTCCTTATATAGACCCATGGCTTACAAAGATATAGTTCCTACACTTTTAGCATCCAGGGGAGAAGTCTATGGTTTTTGGAGTTGGTGTACTATACACCTACCAAGGAATCTAAAAAAAACTCCATCAATTCTCCCCATCCAGCTTCAATATATTAGAGCATCTGCAAAGGTTCAGATTCTCCTAAGAAACCACATTTTTCAACATATCTATCATGTTCTCATTCATTTGGATCTTCACACGTCTCAATAGTTTTTTATTCATAACCTCGTGTATCCAATGATATAAATTTTCTATATGCTTCTTGATATCCTTTTTAATCCCCCTCATCAGTCAACAATAGGTACTCTAAATCTGAATATTTTGTTGATGGAATCCTTCCTCATGAAGATCTTTGAACCAGTGAAATTTTAAGTTCAAGATTCACAACATCACCTAGCTCATGTTATGGTTTTGAAACTTCTTGTGGAGAGGATTGAGTCTCCCCCTACTCAATATCCTCCTCCACTACCTCTTGGTCTTCTAATAATGAGTCGTATTTTACATCCTCTTCTTTAGTGATAGGTGGTGATGGTATGGGTGTTAGATCATGAATTGATTCCTCAACACTTTTCCGGATATACATTATAGGATTTTTAATTTACTCAATTGTATGGTTCTTTGGGAACATTATATCTATACTTCCAATCACTTTCTTTTCTTTTAGGTCCCAAAACTTTTATTTTAGATCCTCATATCCATAGATGATGAAAATGTATGGATTAGATCTCTCATCTAACTTCTACCTGAGCTCCTTAGATACATGAAAAATTTCCAAACATCCCAATACTCACAAATGAGAGTAAGTGGTATGTTTACTAGATCATATATTCAATCGAATCTTGAAATTCAGTGGTATCGATGGTGATCTATTTATAAGGAATCATGCAACCCGAATAGCTTCTCCCCATAATGGATTAGGTAGATCAGCTAAACTTATCAAGCTTTTGGCCTTCTCTATGATGGTTCTATTCCTCTTTTCCACAAATCCATTTTCTTTTGGGGTGCATGGGACTGTCCTCTCATGTCAGATGCCCTGAATCCTATAATAGGCATCAAGTTTCCTGGATGTGTACTCTCCTCTATTGTACAAATGAAGACACCCTATCCTCTTCCCAATTTCATGCTCCACCATATCATGGAACATCTTAAAGTAGTCCAGTACTTGGTTCTTCATATGCAAGAATAATACCCACAACTTTCAATATGAATCATCAATAAAGGATAGGAAAAATGTGTTACCTCCAAATGAATCTACCTCCATGGGACTACATACATCAGAGTACACTAGATCCAACATCTTTGATCACCTTTATGAAGGATTATTTAATGAGACTCTATGTTTCTTCCCATATAAGTAGTATTTTCAAGGATCAAGTGATGAATACTTATCAACATTAATGTACTTATTCTACATCAAGGTAGATAACCCTCTTTCACTCATGTGGAAAAGTCTCATATGCCATAGATTGAATTACATCTCTCTTTCAACCATGTTGAGGTTTTCTGTACATATCTTCACATTATTTTTGTATAACATACCACATATGTGTCCTTGGGTGATGATGATGGATCCTTTTATCATATTTTATGCTACATTATTGAATATTTTATCATATCCCTGTTTATCAAAGGTTATTCTTAATAACAGGTTGAGACAAAGGCTTGGAACATATCAAAAATACTTTAGTTTTATTGTGTATCCAAAACTCATCTTGACTTAGATATCACCCATTCCAACAATATTCACTGAACTAGTATTTCCCATATTGAATTCACTAATTTCATTAGCTTGATAAATTAAGAAATACTCACAATGTGGAGTGATGTGGTATGATTTTATAGTATCGAACACCCATTTTGTGTCCTAGACCAATATATGAAAGAATGTATGTTTTTAATCTTTAGAGAAAAGAGTGATTTCTCCAGTGACTATCACATATACATCTCTATTTCTTCATTATTAGTTTCTAATTTTTCCCTTTTCTTATAAACACTTTCAATAGTTCTTCTTCATGTGTCCCTCCATTCCACAATGGTAGTATTTTTATGTTGTCCCTCTACTTCCTACCCCTAAACCACTTCTTTATCGTATCCCTCATTTATCTAAGATGAGATATTTCATTAAGTTGTAACTTGTTTCATTCCTTTGGGCCTCCTTATTGAACAGTTCATCCTTTAAAATTTTCATGGTATGTTTACTTCCAGGCATTGAGATTCTAAGGGAGGCCAAAATTTTATCCCAACTATCATTAAGTGTTCATATTAGTTGGTTTTATTAATCTTTATTAGTTAGTGTTTTTCCTGTAGCCACTAGTTGATTCACCAGGCTCTGGAACTAGTTGACATTTTCATCTACAAAGCTTCCAATCTGTAGAAAAATATTTATCAACTAATTCAAAAATGGGATATTTTTCTGAGAATTCTTTGACTGGTAGGTGTTTTCCATCTTTATCCAGAGTTCTTACTCACTATACTCTTGAGAAATGTTGTGATAAACATTGTGATTGATCCATTGAAGGATTTGACTAGTCATCTTCTTGTTTAGATTATTCCACTCAGATTTCTTAGTGACATTTGGGTTGAATCCCTTATTCTCAATGGGGTTAAAAATATCCTTATCATTAATTATATCTTCCATTTGAGACTTAAAAAAGGATTAGTTCAAGGAAGTTAACATAATCAACCCACATGTGGATGGTCCCTCCATTATAATTTGATTCTGCAAAAATTGGAGCTGAATTTGGAAAAATTGAGTGTACCGTTGCATCTAGAATGGTTAATAATGGTGGGATATACATATGGATTGTCAAAAATAGATTCTAATTGATCAGGATAATATCAAATCAGTGTTATCATCCAAGAACAACTGATGATGTGGAAGCAACATGGCGATGATGTGGCACGCCAAAGTAGCTACTGGAAACTCATTAAAAAATTTATTGATGTTGAGAAAGTATTTTCTTCTATAGTAATGGGGGTACTATAGCACCTAAACATTAACTAAACTTTGACTAATCCTATAGATATTGTTTTAACTCTATTTTTGACACTGTTTGCGCTATTGTAATCACCTCGATACAAAATTTATGAGTCAAGATTCAAAACACTGATCTGGGAAACTTTAATTTTAAAATCATTGAAAATATACAATGTTATTCTTGTTTTATCTGCTAATCCATCAGATACCACTTATTTTGATTCACTAATCATAGAGAAATGGAATGGGGGAAGAAAATGGGAAGAAAATGCGCTCTATTTCAACTTGAACAAAGCTTACAAAAACTCTCTCTCTACACCTCTATCTCTCTAAAAATGGAGCTCTCAAGGATATATCTCTCACTAGATAGAATATATATCTTATCTTGGATGATGAATTATGGTTCTCTTGGACCTCCTTAAATGAACATGGTGGTAGGATTCCATGTTTGACACAACTCCTCCAATAACCCCCACCAATCCCCACCTATAACCATGGATGCCAAAGATAAAATTCCTACACATGTAGTAACCATGGGAGAATTCTATAGTGGGTGGAACTAGTGAACCATCCACCTACCAAAATATTTATAAAAAAACCATCGATGTGGTTTGTTAGCAAGCCATCTCAATTACATTCATGCTGAAGCATAAAATTTGAGTAGCATAGAAGCAGGAGACCAAAGGCAATCATGAGTAAGATGGTCATAAGAGGAAGTTAAAGTTGGATTTTTAAAAAAAATTCAAGAAACGGAATATTTTCACTATAATTTTAGGTACTATTTATTCAAGTGTTTTCATGGTCTTAAAAGATGTGATTTCTTGAGTGATGGAAAGAGGCAAATCCATGTGTTTGGAAGATAAAGTATGTAGTGAATTTGATGTGTTTATTCATATGATATTATTTTTATCAAAAGGAAGAATACAACCATTATATGTGAGTTGAAGCAAATCATAGCAAGAATAATTTCATGATATAATTTAAAAGTGAGATCAACTCGTGGAATTTAAAGAATTATAAAATACATAGTGTTATTATGCTTGGTTGGACATTCATGTATCTTATTCACAAAATAAAATGTGAGATTCTTTTCTAGATCTCAGGAATCTTTCATGATTATTGAATTTGATATTCATGGAAATCATGATAAAGAGTATTGACTCTAAAATTTTAGGAGGATTTAAATGTATTCAACCAGAAATTTTAAAGTGAGAAAGTATCAAAGTTCAAATACCATGAACCATTGAGCTATTTGGGAATTGATGATTATAAACGGACAGGCTCATTTGAGGCATGTTTTTGCTATCATTTTTGATAACTTTGAGAGAAGTTATTATTAAAGAGTGTGATGAACTAGCCAAGGCTACCATACAAACCATCACTCATCCAAGCCTTCCACTAGCCTGAAGGGCATTCTTGGTCCCCATGGGCTATCAACCAGTGTCAGGGCATCATGAAATATACCTTATAAAAAATTTCACCTTCATAAAATAATGATATAAATTAGAAGTTTAAGTAAAAGATATAATCCAACCATAAATGATACAATCCATCATGAACATCCAATACAAGAGATAAATCTGAAAAAAAAAATGCATACATAGTGGAAACAAATACAAAAAATCCAAAGCATAAAATAAATAGTCCAAAGTGGATAATACAAAACATCTCCCAAAATAAAACAAAACCAATCCCAAATCTTCCAAACCATATCCATGTGTCTTATGGCCACACACCATCTCTAGATACCCCCTCATAGAGAACAACTGGCCAGAAATAAACAAGGGGGGAAATGATGATCTAACCATGACCTGAAACCTGAAACATATAGTCATGACCTATACATCCTAATAGGTCTCCACCCAGTAAATCTATGCAATCAATTTTATATTAAAGTATAAAAAGTGATTTTGAAAATAATTACAAAATAATTTTTCACATGGATGCCCATAGGAAAATAAATAAGAGAAGGTTCTATTTTCTTTCCAAAAACCAGTTCAAAACCCTCTATAAATGAACCAAACATGTGATACATAAAACCATGATTTAAAATATATACACTAGTTAAAATAATTATTAATTACATACTTGAAATATCAAATAAATATTCTAAAGCTTCAAAAACATATTCATTCCTCATTATTATCAAAACACTCTAAAACTCTTTGGAAAACATATTTTCACATTTAAATAACACACCTTTCAAATCCATGATAAAAATTTTTAAAAGAAAACTAAAACCACACTTTTACTTTTCCCTCTTCTAAAATAATTCACAAAATTATTTTTTCAAACATTTGAAACATAAACCACAATAAAATTAATGATAAATGAATATATATATATATAGGAACCGCAATATCAATTTCATAAGATAAGGAGAGATGAACAAACATTGTAAAGGTGTTAAGAAACCATACAATAAATAGGGGATACAAATAAGGTAAAGGAGGAAATCAATCAGCAATCTTGAATGGGATCCTAGCATCATAGTAAACTCTCTAGGACTCAAGTAATAAAGATAGAAATTGGAGATGAGGAACCTAGGTTGACACTATAGAACATGTCATGCCTTAGTAGTCCTATATACCTAATAAGGCTCTATCATGATCAAAGATAACAAAAGAAATCCTTAGGCCCTTCCAAAACATTCTGGGACCATGGAAAATCATATTATCTCACTCAGTCTAAGGTAGAACACTCTAAACTAAGGATTACACTCATAAATGTCACCTATTATCTTCCTAGGATTCCCATGAACACAAAAAAATGAGGTGATTAATAAAACCACTGCATGATGGAAACAATAATCAATTCAAATAATTCTAAATAAATCTCACCTCACCTCCAACACCCTCACATGAAATAGCCCCATAGATCATCACCTCATATCCTAATATTCAAAATAATTCCCATTAAATGGAACAAATACAAGGGTCACACAAAGAGGGTCTGACAAATTTCATGAATGCTCACTTTTTTATAAGGTGCCAAATGAGGCCTTAAAATAATATTGGGATACTATTAAAGTCCATGAATTTTCGGGTCTTTATTTTGAGAATGAATTTGAATTTTAGTTTGGTGGATGGTTTATTCCAATAACCAAGACTCATACTGAGTTTCTAAGATTTTTAATGTTCATGAGGGGTGATTTGGATGGGTTTCAAGGATCAGGTAGTTACCCAGGTTCTTGAAAAAGGATCGAAGGAAGGATGAGAGGCCGTGGGTTGCTGAAAATTTTCAACAGGTTTGGGGCTTTGCGATGGCTAGTGGAGCATATCACAAGTGGATCCTAGGTTGGTTTTTCTAAGTGGGGGAATTTTTTATTTTATTAGTACAGGATGCTTTATGATTTTAATGGGTTTAGGGATCGATAGAGTCCATTCTTGGTTAACTATCCCTGGATCTTCTTTCACCCCCCCCCCCCTTCAAGGGGAGTAATTATTGGCGATAATTCAAGGTAATATCATTTGGTTTCTCCCATTTTTTGGTTCCCCCTTCACTACATACTTATTCTAGTCCTTTTAATTTATGGATTTGGTGTTTATTCCACCATAACATGGTGGAATTCACTGAAATGGATGGTACTTTTTCCCAGCTTTCATAGAGGACATCCCGAGATGTTTTTTCCCACCATCTATCGCCATTTTGGTTAAGGTATTTCACCATATGATTTTTCCTAAGTTTTAGGGATTTTTCAGGGATAGTACTAGGGGTGTGTTGTGGACCCTTAGGGTGTGGTTGGTTGAGGTTTCAGAGATTTGATGGTTCCCAGTGAGTTGTTTGGAATTTATTCTATATTGTTTTAATTTAAATAATTAATTATAATTGTTTATAATTAATTATTTATATCATATGATTTGAGGCAGGGTCTCAGGTGGTCGTGCATGCTTGGGCGAGGCATGAATGGGCTAGGATGAAGCTTGGCAAGGATGGTAACTCCTTGATAGAGGTAAGTGGTCTCTTTAATACAAATATATATATGTTTTTATACATGATTTATTCTCTTCATGTATGTTCATGGGCTTGGGCTGATAGTTAGGGACCAAGAGGGCCTTAGGTAGGAGAGATAGGATAGTGTTTGGCCTCTTATGCTTGGGATAAGTGCTATTTAACACTTGGGTAAATTTAAATCACCTGGTGATTGTGTCTCCAAGGGGAGAGGGTGAAGTTTAGGCTAACGATAGGCATTGGGTAGTATCAGGGTATGAGTTTTTATGTGGGAATAATTAGTGGATTCTCCTAGGGATAGAGAGAAATATATAGAAGTATTGGTCCCTGAGTTAATGAATAAGATGGTTGAATGTATCATGGGTGATAGTAACACCTTCTTGAGGGTGGTGTGGGATCTTGGAAAGCATTGTGAGCAACACTAGTCCTATAGGACTAGACATGGTGTGAAATAAGGTGTTTCCTCTGAGTAAAGGGTTGAGATATCTCACTTAGGATATGTGATACAGGACCTATATGAGGTTTGTGGGAACGTTTAGGGATTTTAATCAAGATTCCAAGGGGATTAGAGCACATTGACTTGGGATGGTCTGTAGGTATTAGGACCAGGAGTGTTGAGGGGTTGATAAGGATGTGGATTAGGCCTTAGGGTCTACTTTGTAGGAGCCTTTGGGAAGATTTATCCTCAATGGGTGATGGGATTGAGCTTTTATCAGTGAGTTGAGACCGTGATGGGTCTAGAGGACCCAGTGGATACTTGTATGGGCAAGGTAGGTTGTTTTTTGATGCTGGGATAGGTCTCGAATGACTAGTGAGTTGGGATTAGCTGGTGAGTTGTGTGATGGGTTGCATCCCTATATGTTTGTACTGGTGGGACCTTTAATTGAGGAGGCTTGGGTTGGAATGCTTGAGGTGACCTCCATATATCCTAAGAGGATGGGTCGATGTGATTATTGTACCCTTACACTTTAGGTATTGGTTCAAGTACCATGCCAGACTTAGATTGGGTCATTGTTCATATAGTCAAGCCCTACCCTGTGTGATAGGGTAGTAGTTGTGGAAGGAGCCTTGTCCTTGAGTGAGAATCTATATCTAACCACATTCTAATTGAGATTGATTGGTTTGAAGGAAGATGATAGACATTTCTTGAGAGGATTGGGTTGAGGACCATCTTGGGGTTGTATCATAAGGTGATGTGATGAGACTGGTGTAACTTTTCTAGAGTGATTAAGTAGTGGGTTGAGATATGGATGTGTGATTGTGCCTAGTGTATGTGGGTAGTGGGTTAAGGTTTTGAATTTTTCCCAAACATGAGTCTTTGGGTATGGATTGGGCTTTGGTGTAGTGTCGCTATAAGAAAATGAGGTGGATTTTGGCATAGCACCAAAAGTAGGTATTATCAAGTGACATAGTGTCCTAGTCATCACATAGTGACCAGATACATAGAGATTTGTGGTGGCTTGGTTAGCACACGATGTCCAGGGAACTTGTGTTGCATGTTTATTTTATTCCAAATTCATACACATATATGATGTTGTATGTTAAGGGAACTTGGTGAGACCCTATGATATGTATTTCTCATACCCTATATGGGCACCACAGTGCATGGTAAAACCCTATGTCTAATTTTAGGTTGAGAATAGGATGTATAATGGATCAAGATAGAGGATCTTAAACATATATAGAGATAGGGTGTGTGAGGCCCAAGGATGGTAGTAAGTCCGGTGTGTGTGCATTGTATTTTTGTTTTGATTTGTATTTGGGATCATCTTGGTGGGAGATGAATGATGTATGCTTATATGACTTCTGTATGGAATTTATTACACCAGTTTGTTTAATTGATATTGTATACTCTAATGTTTATCATGGATGATTGGTCAGTTATTTTCCAATTTTTATATGACTTTTATTCAAGGTAATTGTCTCTCCAATGTATGTATTAGTCCCTCATTACTAATCGGTAGCCTTTGGAGTATGAGGAGGTGTGCTTGAGGAAATGTGGCACTCTGTTCTAGGCATGAATGAGTGGCTCACGGTGGGGCATCACAAAATGGTAGCAGAGTCTGTCTTGTTTTCCTATCTTGGTGAGTTAGTAGATAGATGTATTAGGAATGTGTTAAATCTTTTGATGTATCTCATACTAGTTATTCATAAACACCTTCCTAGTGGTAATTCCTGGTTACTAGAAGTATGGGATTGTTTTTATTGGTTTTCACTATTATGGATGAGATGTTATTGAATATGAGGTGTTTATCAAAGATGTTATTTATATTTTTTGGATATTATCTTGTTAGCAGGAGGCTTGTGGACATGTATCATGATTAGGCACATATGACTAACATGAGATGTGTGTGCTTATGTGTGATTGGATTTTCTAATGGGGGTTTATCTATTTAAAGTTTCAGAAACAACTTATATGGTGTTTCCCATATAATTTTTTGACTTCATTTTACTCCGTTAAACCATGGAAGGTCATGTAAATATTGGTGTAGGATTTATCCCATGATGGAAGGAATGTAGTCCCTTTGTCAAAGGATGTGTGGGGACCCTTGGTGGGTTATTGAATACATTGGACTCCACAATGATAGAACCCAGAGGGGTTATAGATAAAGGTATGTGAAATGACTTTGGATTTGGTATCTGAAGTGCTTAGAGATTTATGAGATTGAGGTTGAGGTTCAAGGGAAAGATCAATTGGATATATGGTCTGGTTGGTTCTTTGGATGTGATCTTGGTGGCATGGTGAGAGCATGGGTGGATGCTTGAGGGTTTATAATAGCTATTTGGTGGTGGGTGGCCATGTGATATATCTTATCATGAGTGAGATTCCACAATTTTGAAAAGAAGCATAGAGGATGATCCGGTTGGATGTGACTAACATGTGTGAGGGGCATGTTCAGTGGGTTAGGTGTGAGATCCTAGGTTATATGGGACATAACTCATGGGAGTATTATTTGGGGAGTGTGATAGGGTTTCATGGGAGCTTATAGTTTTTTGGGACTTTGATACAGGAGTAGATAGCAGGAAAGAACTTGTGAGTGGGTTCTCAGTGGATTTCTCTACCTAAGGGGTTGAGTGGGCATTGGTGAGACTTTTATGATAAGTCATGGTGTATAGGATAAGTTTTTTGCTGGGTAATTTTGGTGCCTATTTTTGTTTTGATTTAGTGAACAGGTTTTGTGAGGGTATTTTGGGGATGGTTCAGGTTTTCGATGAACCCGAGTGATGTAGAAGTGGTAGTGTTGTGGTAGTTTTGGTTCGGGGTCACTCTCGGTGTGAGGTTACTGGGGATTTTAGTGAGACACTTTTGAGCATGGAGGACTAGAGTTTGGTTTATTGGAGTTTTTTGCTCGGTGGTGATAGATGACATCAACAAAGAACCAAGGTGTTGTGTTATGGTTGGCCCGAGTAGAGGCCTCGACATGAATTTTTAGGGAGGCGTCGTGTCATAGGTTGATAGAATGAGGGGGAGTGTGGCTCAGTAGTAGTTACAAGAGTGTGGTTATGGGACCCATTTGGATAAGTTCTAATAGATAAGGTTAAGGGAATCTATATGTTGGGGAGCACACCATTAGATATTGGTGTTTGGTATGGATGATGATCTGGTGAGATGAGAGTGGGTGGTAGAGGTTTATGTTTGGTGTTAGTTCTCAGGTAGGAATAAGAAGGCCATGTCTAATCATTACATGTGTTAATGGATGAATTTTAGGTTATGGAAGTTGATGTTTGGTTCTATTGGCAGTGATAGGTATACTCTTATGGTGGGGAACGTCGTATAGGTCATAGGTGAAAGATACTCATGATAAAGGGTCATGGATACTATAAGACCGATTGGTGTATGGTTGAGATGACATTGAAATAATTGTTCATAAGAAGATATGATACAATATGGTTCCTCAGAAAATACCATATCTTAAATTCGAATGTGGTGTAGATTGGAGTTAGTGCATTGGTATCGGTCTTGGAGTGGTTTCAGGGTGATTTGAGTGTGATTCATATCAGAGGCAATCTAATGCTTAGAATGGGGTCATGGAGGCTTGATAATGTGGTTGGTGATCCCATCATGGAATTACATTGAGATTATAGTTCATACTTTAGTGGTGGTGCTAGGATAATCTCATGATATGTCTGGTTGTTAAGGCATCGTGGTTGGGGTTGGTTATTTGAGATGTGTCGGCGTGAGTGGTCAAGAATTTTTGGATTAAGTTGTATAGAGGAGGTACAAATTCCATTTTAGCATAGAATTAGATATAGTGAAGTGAAAAACATGTCAGTAACATGGTTTAGTGTTCAATTGGTGGGTCAGAGGATAGTTTTATGTGTGTTATCGATAGTCCATTCCTTTGGGGGGGAGCACCATGGCTCATAGTTGGTTGTTGTGAGCAGGGCCTTATTATGGGGAGCACCATAAGCTTTACTATGAACCAAAGGAAGAAAATGAGGTGTGTTAGGAGATACAGATGCAGTGAGTTTCATCTCATTGTTCATTTTGGCAGTGAGAAGGTGGCTCATATTTTGTTGAACGGTGCATTAGTGTTTAGAGTTGTGCAGTAGAAGTCTAGTTGGGCATTAAGAGTTTGAACATAGTGAGTTCTTAATGAACTAACAACTGAGGTAGTCAGGAGATGTATTTCAAGGATTACCATGGATTATCGAGTATGAGAATCATTATGGTGGGGGAGTTTGTAATGAAACTCAGATTTTTGGGTCATTTTTTTTGAGAATGAATTTGAATTTTCATTTGGTGGATGGTTTATTCCAATAAAAGAGAGTCATTCTAAGTTTCAAAGTTTTTTAACATCAATGAGGGGTGTTTTTGGATGGGGTTCAAGGTTCAGGTGGTGAATCATGTTCTTGGGAAAGGATCTACGGAAGGATGGGAGATTGAGGTCTACTAAAATATTTTAGCAGCCGCTAACAAGTTGGTGTCCTAGGGCCCAGTATGGGCTGATCGACAAACTGATGGGGCTTGGGTTGGGTTTTTTTAGTGAGGAGTTTTTTTATTTTGTTGGTCATAGGTGATTTGGTATTTTATGGGGGTTGTAATTTGGGAGAGGACATTCTTGGATGATTTATCTAGATCTCCTTTGACCCCCCCCCCCCTCAAGGGGTGGCTTTTAATGCTATATAGTGGTGATTTTATATAATATCATCCATTTTCTCTTTTTTTGGTTCCCCTTCACTTACCTATTATTATGATCCATTTTATTTATATATTTGATATTGATTCCATTAGATCATGGTGGAATCAACTGAAATGGATGGGTATTTTTCCGTCTTGCATAGAGGACATCCCAAGATTCTTTTAGTCTTTTATCCATCATTATTTTGGTTTAGGTATTTCATCATATGATTTTTCCTAAGTTTTAGTGTTAAATTAAAATTATTTCAAAAAAGATAGTGTGTTGATGGATAGTGATTTTTTTGGGGACGGAATCATGGGTATGTTGCGGACCCTTCGGGTGCAGTTGGTCGAGGTTCTGGTGACATGATGGTGCTCGGTGATTTTTTTGACAATTATACCACATTGGTTTAATTTAAATAATTAATTTTAATTTTTATAATTAATTATTTATGTCATTTGATGTGAGGTAGAAACTTAGGTGGTGATATGATCTTGTGTGAGGCATGGATAGGCTAGGTTGAGGCTCAGTAAAGCATAGTGAGGATGGTAACTCCTTAATAGTGGTAGATGGTCCATCTAATATAAATCCATATATGTGTTTATGCATGATTTATTGTCTGAATTAATTTTCAAGGGATTGGGTATGTGGCTAGGGACTTATACGGCCTTAGTCAGGAGATATAGTATGGTGATCAACCTTCTATGCTCAGGATAAGTTCTCTTTAGCACTTGGGTAAATTTGAATCACTCAGGAGACCGTGTCACCAAGGGGAGAGAGTAAAATTTGGGCCTTGAGTTTATGATTTGAATATTTTATTGTGGAGGAAAAATGAGCCTATAAAGGAACTCAAAAGCTAGGGTTTCCCCCTACCACCTCCTCCCTATTCTCCGGATCTATCTGGCGGCATCCTCCCTCAGCATTTCAGCTTGTCGAATCAGGTTGTGGCCCATGAATTTGGTCTCTCCTTCTGATGATTCTACCATTTTCGACCTAACTCCTTTCCCTATCCCTGAACTTGATAGGGCTTTTCAAGACGGTGCAATGAAGGCTCAGAGTTCATGTTCTGTGTCTTTGGACTGTATTTGTGGCTTCTCTGGGTGTGTTGAGATGTTCGTTGTGGGATTCGAGTGCAGTATCGGAGGTAGCGACTGGGGTTCTGTTCTTGCTTGCGGTGGACCATTATTTCAGTGTGTTAGCGTTTGGGTGACTGGTTGAGTTGGTCTTCGACTCTCTTCCACCATGGCTAGACTTCGGAGCTGCTCTTTAGAGCTTAAAATCATTGATTTGTGATGGAGGTTCTTCTCTCAAGGGGGCGTCTTCTTCGCAGGCGTGGATATCATGTGGTTCTATTTCGAGTTGTGTACGCTTGTGGTGGGTCGAGTTGGTATCTGGGTGCGAACGTGTAGGCGGTGATGGGATATGGTTCTTTTTGCAGCTTGGCCACACAAATGCCTTCGTGGTTCTTATTTTTCCATGATTTTCTGATCCTTTGAATCGGGTTTAGGTGTGGATCTGTATGGTTTGAGGTTTTGTTTGGTATGAGTTTGATCTGCTGCGTTATCCTGGATTTGGGTTTGCACTACTTCAGAAATGATGGAAAGGGGTCAGTGGAGTGTCGATTGGTTCGAGGTTTCACTACAGTTGTCTACGGAGTAGGGTGCGGTGTCCATATGTCATGGTCTTCCTTGCTCTGGTTCCTTCATCACCCTTTGTGGATGTGCTATTTTCAGGGTTTATCTCACATCGCTGGAAGGTTTGGTCAAACTCTGACTGGAGTCCTCCAGTGGGTTTTTGGATTTGGGCTGGTGTCAACGTTCACACCGGTGGGCATTTGAGGAGACCAGTTCTGAGTTTTTTTCAAATTTTCTAATGTTCGTATTCCTTGGTTCATGGTAACTCATCCTTCTCTTATTTATTTTGGCTCCAGCTGTGATGGTATGTTAGTATGAATGCTTGAATGTATTTTTCATCCATTGTGCTTGTATGGTTTTAAGTGGTGAAGTGGTGAAGTGGTGAAGTGGTGAATTAGTGATGTGGTGAAGGGATGGTGTGCTGAATTCATGTATGGTTTCTCACTTTTTCCCTTAAAATTGTTTGCATAATAATAATAATAGTAATTTTTAGTCAGATTTGACACTGAGTTTATGAATGAGATAGTTTAATGTCATGCTGGTGATATGAACACCCTCTTGAGGGTAGTTCAGGCTCTTAGAGAGTGTTGTGAGTAAGACGAGTCCTTTGGGACTGTATGAGGTGTGATAGGAGGTGTTTTATATGAGTGAAAGTTTAATATATCTCCCTTAAGATATGTGAGAAAAGACCTAGGTGTGGGTCAAGGGAATGTTTTGGACTTGGCATTGGGATTCTAAAGGGCTTAGAGTGCATTGACTTGGGAAGGTCCCTGGGTAGTAGGACTAGGAGTGTTGAGGGGTTGGTGAATATGTCGATCTATCCTTGGGGTCCTAGTTATAGGTGCCTTTAGGTAGCATTTCCACCAATGGGTAACAGTATCAAGATGGTATTAGCGAGGTGAGACAATGAAGGTTCTGGAGGACCCAGTGGATACCCGAATGGGCAAGGTGGGTTGTGAGTTGATGATGGGATAGGTCTCAATTGACCAGTTCCTCAGAATTATCTGGTGATTGATTTGATGGTTTCATCCCTGTGTGTATGTTCTTATGGGACCTTTAATTAAGTAGGATTAGGTCGACGTGCTTGAGGTGACCTTCCTAGAGTTTACAGGGATGGGTCAATGTGATTACCATTCCCTAACTCTTTGGGTATTAGGTCGAGGACCCTTCCAAATGTGGCTTGGTTTGGTGTGCATATATACATACCCTATTCTATGTGATAGGGTAGTGGTTGTGGAAGGATCCCTATCATTGAGTGAGACGGCCACATTGACCACATACTAAGTGAGAGGGTTTGGGTTGATGAATGACGATAGACCTTGCCTAGAGGCCTGGGTTGAGGACAGCCTCGGGGGGATAGGTCATGTGGTGACATGAAAATATTGGTGGACCCTGTCTATAGTGATTAGGTAGTGTGTTGAGATATGGATGTATGACCATTCCCAATGTATGTGTGTATTGGGTCAAGTTTTTGTACATGTTTCTAACTTGAGTCATCGGGTATGGAATGGGATTAGGTGTAGTGGTGAAATGAGATGACGAGGTGGATTCTGTCATGGAACTAAAGAATGTATAATCAAGTTCCATGGTGTCTTGGTGAGCACATGGTGACCAAATGCACTGGGAGTCATGGTTTCCTAGTTAGCACATGATGTCTAGGGAACTTGTTTGACATGTTTATTTTATTCCTCTTGCATGAATTTATATAATAGCACATACTAGGTTAACTTTGTGAAACCCTAATGATATGTAATTCTCATACCATATACAATCACCTTGGTGCACATACAGGCCTTATGTCTGCTTTCAGGTTGAGCACAAGACATGCAGTGAATCGGGATGGAGTAGCTTGATCATATTTAGATAAATGGTTTGTGAGGTTAGGGACAATAGTAGGGACAATGTGTGCACATTATATTTTTGTTTTGTTTTTTATTTGGGATCATCCCAATAGAAAATTAGTGGTGTATGATTTCATGAATTCTTTATGTAATTTATTATAGCATTGTGTTTACTTGATATTGTGTGCTTTGATGTTTTTAATGGATTATTGTTGAGTTAATTTTTACAATTGTATGACCCTAATTTGAGTCTATATGGATTAGGCCCTCACCACTAGTCAGCAACCTCTAATGTATGGGGAGGTACACTTGAGGCCATATGGTGATCCATCTTGAGCACTAATGAGAGGCCCAAGGTGTGATGTTATAGATTATAAGACCACTAAAACCCTTTTTAAAACATTCTTCAATCAAATCTTGAAACAAAATTAATAAAAAATATTTTAAATCCACTTGGAAATCAACATTTCTTTTAAAACCACTTTTGAAAGATATAAATCTATCAACATTATTTTAAAATGAAACTCACTTGGGTAAACATGACCATTTTTAATTAATGAAACCCATTTTAAAAAGTATAAGTGATTTAATTAAAAACCATTTAGTTTGTAACACCATTAAAATCTCAAAATGGTGTCCCTCACCCCTTTAAAACATTTAAATGCCTTTAAAATATACTTTTAAAATTTTAAAAATACTTGGAATGGAATCTCATTCAATGCCAAGAGTTAAAAAACCATTTGGAAATCATTGTTAGTCCCTCATGGTACACATACATAGGCATAATTTGAAAAGAAATACATTTTTGGAATAATCAAGAACCCAATGGAATATAATATAATGAAATAGTAAAGAAACACCTTCTTCAAACAAATATAGACAAACAAAAACAAGTTATAAGTTTTCACCTTCGATGGTGAACACCCAACTAAGCCATAAGAGATCCTTCTTAAGCCCTAACAAGAAAACCCCCCCAATATTAGAGTCACCCAGACTCTAATTTCGAGCCCCATGGCTTCAAAGTTTCATCAAAGAAATGAAAACAATAAAGGGAAATGGGTAAGAGAAATAGAATAATGGAGGTAGAATACCTCAAAACCCACTTAAATTGAAGGAGAACAACCATCAAAATAAGAGGGAGTAAGGGAGGAAGCTCCCTTGGTGTGCACCCCATCCCCAATCGAGTAAGGTGGGGAAATGAGAGGGAGGAGAGATTAAAATCAGAGGATGAAAAAATGGTAATTTTTACTTTTTAATGAATCTAGGTAGGCCATATGTTTTGGCCACATGGTTTTCTAAATGATGCACCAACTATGCTAATGGAACTACTTAAGAAAAATGGATCTGCGTGGTTTATTTTCATGATTTACCAACCATGTGCCAACTATATAAAATAGATCTGTTAAAACTGTAGACCTTCTTGCATGCTTATCACACGGTTTCCTCTGACTGTATGCAAGTTGTTCTCTAGAACAACAAGCCTCAAAGGGACCTATGCACTTTCCCCTAGGCTCTACACAGCTTGTACTCAACTATGCGCTACTAGTGTAGACCAACTTTTCATAGTACAAAGTGAACTAGAAATCCCACTACATAAGGGTAGCTACATTATTTCCCCTAAACTATGCATAAAAACCATGTATAGAAGGAAAACTCCAGATTCTCCAGGTTTCAGGTTGAAACTTATAAAGAACTTGAATTACCCCACATCAAAATAAAATAATATAAAATAATATCTATTGTGACAGGACAGGTGTCACAATTATCCACACTATGCCATATTCTTCCCCCAAGAAGTCTCAAGTCAAGGTATAGTTAAAAGGAAAGTGAACTTTCAAGGGTTTCAAAGATAAATATACAAAGAAAAAATGAACCCTCATAACAAAAAAACCATAAAAAAAAGATAAATTTGTAAACAACATCGAGCGACCACAAGATAAAACTGATCTACATCTGATCATGGAGAACCTCTAGGGAGACACAAACCTAGCATAGGTCTCCCCACCGTTTAGAACTGATATAAAATGGTGTAACAAGAAGAAACCCCTCTTCCATGAAAGATCACATCATCAAGAAACCACTAACCTACAATCTCTAAAAGGAGTAAAAAAATCCTCTAACCACAACAAACCACAAACAACTAGCTCAAAACCATAAAGGAGGCACCAAACCAAGAAACATCCCAGAGGTCCATAAAACCATATCACCAAAACCAAGTCACCTCAAAACAAAGGATCATAGTAACCTAATACGTCCCTCACTAAGAAACAATATGGTTCTAACCCTAGGGTCACAAGATCTATATAAGGGTTCTTAGGTCCAAACCCATGGAAAATCATCCCGTGGTGATCCCTATATAACAACTCCACTCAACGGCACCCACAATCCAACTAGAAACAAATCATGCCCCTGGTCACCTATGCATGTACCCCAAGTTTCCCCATGTATAAGATAACAAACCAAAAACCCACCCATGGTCTACACCATGCATGAGAAACACAAACATCACTGGGTAAATAGGTATGAACATCCTTAAACCAACCACCTCTCACAGAGAGTATCCGAGGAGGCACCCAATGAAAACACCAAGTAAGGATTTATTTAAGAAACAATTTCTCCAAACCCACTAAGCATAAATCAAAAAATGGATCACCATTTATAAAATACACAACCAATCATTTAAAGTATACCTCAAATTATGACCACCTAATGAACCTCTAATATCTTCAAGAAACTAATCCTCACTGATCCAGTTATTTAACTTAGGCTCATGGGTCTAAAACCCTCAACCTATAAGGTTACCAAACAGACTCGCTAATCAAACACCACCATGAATAAGCCCAAGACACACCATTATGAGGAGAATACAATAAATTTCACTCCATTTGGAGCCTAGTTAGTGTTAAAACTAGAAGGAGGTAAAACCCCTAAAGACAAGCACCCTAATTTTACACTAGGAATTTCTAGGAGTCTTATGACAAACTATAATGAGACATGAACTCAACCCAGTCATGAATCCTAAAATGAACCATTAATCTGAGTAATTAAAAACATTTCTAAAACTATAGAACCCTTGTAAAAGAGTCCCAAAATAAAACAAGGGATCAATCCCAAGTATGAAACTACCAAAGAGGAAACACCTTTTAATATTGATTCCAAAAAAAACTCCTTGTTTAATTTCAAAACATTCATAATTTGATATAAACCTAGATAATACATTTTTAAATACACTCCAAGGTTCAAAATCCAAATAGGACCCAAAATCTAGTTTTGAAAATCATATGCTTCTCTAGAAACCAAATCCTATTTTTAGGATCCATTTTCATTTTAAAAACACCTTACCCACTTAAAACTTCAAAAAAAAATAGGCTATTGATTATAATATCAATTACCATAAAAAATATCTTATAAAATACATTCTCATTTCAAAACACCCTTAACTAGTTTAAAACCAAAACACCTTCCATACTTTACACTTTAAAACCAACAACTCTTGAGACACACCCTAAGAGAGTGTAAATTCCTTTGTAACAAAACACAATTCAATTTTAAAACCAAATTAACTTCTAAATTTCATGATAAAATAAACACTTTCTAAATTTAATAATGAAATAAACCAATTTAAAACATTTCCTGAAATTAAGAACTCATTTTACAAACAATCCCCAAGGCATCGTTTCAAATTGAAATCATTTTTCTCACAAAATCCACTTTTCACCCACAAAAATTTAATTTCACATAACACACAAGATCATATAAAAAAGGAATAACATAAGAATCAATCAAAAACAAATACAATAATACCAACATATCATAAGACCCACCTTAACCCTTTTCCAATTGCCTAAACCACACCCATAAAACATAGTGCTAAGGGGACTAAATAGTCAAACCAAATGGGATGAATAACCTTACTTGACTTGGAAACATGGTTTAATCACATTTCATTCATAAAATAGTTCCTAGAATGTTTCAATGATTAATATCTTGGATGCCATTTGGTTTTTTAGGCCCTGAAAGACAACCTCATTCCTTGATTCCCTCTCCTATCTCCATCCCAAAACACTAAACATGCCCCTCCCAATGAAACTCAAGATATGACAATGAGGATAAAAGCACCACTATAATAAAAATAATACTACAACCCAAAAAATCCATCAAATGACATGCCAAAATCAAAGTTAAAATCTCAAATACCAATGGAAAATTGAGTCTCAGGGTGAGAAAGAGCTCACGACACTCCCCTTGCACCTACCTACCAAGTCTCGGTATTCTTATCTACAAACTAACAAATATAAAAATAATTATAGAGTGTATATAAAAGCTAGGACTCACTAAGAACCTAGGATATGATACCATTTTTAATCAATTATCCCAGGATACCATCTGAATCAACACCTAACCCGACCCACCACTAGTACAAAGGGAATTCCCGATCCCCATGGGCTGGAAACCAATGTTTGGGAATCATAGAATGCACCTTGGGAAAAATTTCATCCTTATACAATAATAATATAGATTAGTAGCTGAAGTAAAAGAGATAATCTAACAATAAATGAGAAAAACTATCATGAACATCCAATAAAAGATATAAATCTAAATCAAAACACATACATAATAGAAACAGATACAACAAATCCAAATAATAAAATACAATATGTTGGTCGGAGTAGAGTACTCAAGAGGGGGGTGAATTGAGTATCTATAAAAATTTCTATTTAAAAAGTACTCTTAAAAAGGTTCCCCAATAACTTTAAATATATCCCAGTTAATCAAATTTATACAGTTATGAAAGTTTTACTGTTTAAATAACTTCTTAGAAGATTGATTAGTTATTAGTAATCTTAATATTATTTATTAACATTACTTTTGAAGCTATTATAATTAGGAAAAACAATTATAACTTCTTTCCAATATTAACTATCAAAGTAGATTTAGTGATTTATGACTTATACAGTAAAATAGAGAAAACTAAATTAAATAGAATGGAGGATATAAAACAAGTGATTCGGTCTCAAGATGAGACCTAATACACTCCACTTGGTGATCACCTATCACTAAGATGTTTATATAAATAAACTTGATCCACACCCTAGATCGGGGTTAACAACAGTACACAAGACTGTCCAAGTCGCATGAGGTTTTCCATAGTTATTCGTGGGTATGAAATAACAGGTCACACAGGGACCTCTTCCACACTTATCTGTGGGAATACACAAATATAAAAATATGTAAGAGAAATGATATCATGTATCCTTCAGTTTGATGCAGGAGACAGTGTGTGTTTTTATACAGACACACACACTGCTCGAAAGATAAAAATAATAAAAAACAGAGTAGAAATGATGAGATAAGGTTAGAATTTTTCTGAGTGTTAGTCTATGCATCTCTAGACTTATGGGATGAAGAAGATGCAGAAATAGAGTCATCTCACCGAAAAAAGAGTATCATAATTTAGCTAGATCTTGATTGTGTTCTTCATGGAGTAAATAGTGTAGAAATATTCTCAACTTTAGGATTCGAGTATACTTCATGTGTTCTTCAGTAGTGTCTGGTGTCATGTGTTGGTTCTTCTTTCATGAATGCTTGTGCTTTTTTGTTATCACTCACACACTTATTTTTCTGTTGCCACTATTGTTGCTTTTCACATGCTTTTCTTCTGGCCACACTGTTCTTTTTATTCTTAGAATGCATGTGTTGGATCTGAAAGGATGCATGTATTCTGCACCTCATACCTCGTACTGTCAAGTGATATGTCTACAAAGAAACATTTATTATGTTAGTTCATTTAAAAACTTCAAATATGACTATTATAAATTAAATTGAAAAATGAAAAAATAGATTAAGAAATTGCATCATAGTCTATCTGTAAATGGTGTCTCCATGAAATAGTGTCTCCTTGAAATGGTGTCTCCTTCTTTGTCTTTGAGTGGTGAAATATATATGATGTCATAGTTGTATAGAGATCAGGAACCGGTAGCACAAATGCGGTGTTAGGATCATAGTGTCTGGTAACGGTGTCTGGATGGTCACGGTGTCTGGATGGTCACGGTGTCTGGATGGTCATGGTGTCTCGATGGTCACGGTGTCTCGATGGTCATGGTTTCTGGATATTCATGGTGTCTAGATGGTCACGGTGTCTAGATAGTCACGATGTTCAGATGGTCATAGTGTCTGGATGGTCACGGTGTCTGGGTCCTTTTCTAGAAAAACATAACCGGTGGCAGACTCACGGTGTCTCAGACTTAGCCAAATATCTGTACACAGACTTAAACAGTGATATTCATAGGGTAAATTAAACTTAATCATTTATAAGATAATTTCATCATAAAAAAAATATTTTACAATAATTATTTAAGTCATGAAGAAACTAATCATCTGTACACATGATTTTAGATATATTAAACACTATTAATAAGATTCACACAATGTATATGATTTGTGATCATTAAAACATGATTAAAACATGAGGAGTCCAATAATATCCTCCTTTTTGGTGATCGAAATCATGTGAGTGAGATATTTGTTCATAGGGAATGTGCCTCTTCCTTAGTGTGCATATAGAATACATATTTCTCCCCCTTTTGGGATTATCAAAAACAGTAAATAAGAAATAGACAATAAAAGTGCGCAATGGATTAGATGGATAAAAAGGTGTCATTACAAATAGTAATTAACAAGAATACAGAAAACATCCCTATGAAAAGATAGTAGTCACTATTCTTCAACACTGGTTGGTATTCTCTTTGCCCTTGGTGGCAACATCAAAAGAGGAGGCCATATGAGTAGAGGTTGAAGTGGAAGAAGGGATTGAACTAGTGGATAGAGAAGGTAAAGGGAGTTCTTCAAAAATAGAAGGGGTCAAGGTAGGTGCAGTGGAAGATAGAGGACACTGTTAATTAAGGATAATAGGCCTGATCTGACTCAGAGCCTGATAGACATACATAGATGTAGAGTTAAGGGCATAGGATGATAAGGTAAGAAAACTAGATCTCAGGGGTGCAGCTGCAGGAGCGACAATTGTAGTACTCTGGACATGAAGATAAGGCCTCAAAATCTTGATGAAGACAGCAATGATCTCACCACCATACTACATGGATTTCTCAAAGTCATCCTAGTTCTCTATAAACTTATCCAACAAAGGAGTAAAATATTTGAGCTTTTGTACATGAGTTTTGAAAGCTTGAGTGACAGGAGGAATCCTCAGATACTTTACAAGGTACTTGAAGTGGTTGGTCATGTCATTCTTAGAGAAGATCCTATTGAAGTAGAAGTACACCTTCTTAGAAATTTATTTTTAAGAATCATTATAAATCTTGGAATTAATTCTCACCAAATCAAGAACCATGTCACTATTCTTGATAACTTCAGATAGAGATTCCTTGTCAAAGCCACTAAGCACATATTGAAGTTCTTCTTTGACAACTGTTCTAAGAATATCACTATCTAAAGAAGGTTGAGATGATTTTCTAGAAGTACGAGAAGCAGTAAAGCTGAGGTAAGGGATTTCAGTTGATTTATAACTTTCTATAGATAGCCCTTATACTCATCAGTTAACTTGTTAAGACCAATAACAAGCTTACACATCTCTTGAACAATCTTCGTATTTCTTTCAGTTACCTTATCAGATAAGAAAGTTAGATTAGGTTGAATTAGTGAGGGTACTTTATGTGGGGTTGGACGAACAATATCCTTAATAGGATAAAAAATAGGTTCTAGTCTTGAGGTTATCACTCTCTGCATATCTTCAACCAGACTTCTAAGAGTTTTTACTTCATCACTGATTTTTTTGTTCTCAACTCTGACTTCTTGAATATCATGAATCATCTTGGGCTGAATCTACCATATGACCTTTTCTAATAACAGGGCAGCATATCTCTCACTTAAATTGGTTACAGGAGCTGGTTGGGTATTCATGATTTTTTCAACTCCAACTAATAGGGTAGCTTTAAATGCGTTCATATCATCCTTATTCTCCAAGTTTGGAGGTTCTTGTAAATGTTTGGGAATATAAACTAAGACAGGCTCAGGTTCCTTGGTAGAGATAGCTTCAGTAGCAGATGCCAATTTCAAATGAAACATAGTAGACATATCAATTCCTTTAATTGAGACATCCTGGGAATCAGTCACATCAAAATAACTAGGGAATTTATACCAGGTGTCCACTGAGCTTAGATCAATCGAATTAGGTATTTCAACAGATTCCAGATTGGGGGGATGCTCCCCCTCAATAGGTGAATATTTCTTAGGAATGATAGATTTAGATACTTTATCTATTTTCAAGATTTCATCCCTGATATACTCGCCCATTGTTTTCTATCCAACTAAAAGTCTTGCTCCATTATCTCTTCAGCAGATGGAATAACTTCAGGAATAGCTTGTTCCTCTGGGTGTTCCTCAAGAGCAGTTTCTTGATCAATAGAAAAATATTCTTCTATATTCTCTTATACAACATCCTTTTCACTTACCTTAGCAATAGATTCTTCTTTGGAAGAAATATGTTCTTCCATATCAACAACTTCTTCAGGAATAGTCATTTCCTTCTCAAATAAGACTTGAGGAGAAGAGTCACTGTCTTCTTCAACCAGAACAGTTTCTCTCGTAGGTACAACAACCAATTCTTCTTCTTCTTCATTAGAATACTCAACAAGTTCATCTAGCTCCAAACCAGGATTAGAAATATCCTTAGTTCTTGAGGCGTGTTCCACCAGATTAAACTTTTCATAAACCCTATCATTATCTTCCACTCATGCTTTTCCCCATGGATTCCAACTGATTTTCATTCTCTTTACCGTAACTTTTGAAAGATATAACTCATAGTCCTTAATGGATTCTTTGTCTATTCCAACCAATCATTTTGCATGAAGCATAGCTAAGATAAGCCTTGAATGGAATAGGGAGGTTTACTTGGAGGATATTTTGATCAACTCACACATATAGTGTATAACATACTTGCATAGGTTGATCTTATGTCCATTTTTCATTAGATGTATCAAAAATACATCCTGATACATGAGTATAGAAAAATCACCTTTTATGGGGCTAATTAAGTTCTTAACAAACTTAAACAAGAGTCTGGTTTCACCATATAGCTTGGCAGCTATGGATCTCCTCTTAGTTTCATTTCTAGTTAATCTTCTCAATGCTTCTTCCAAAACAAAGAACTCACTTGGAGGTGGAGGGCCTCTTTGTTAGTCCTCACAAATACCCTCATGAGGTATCCTAAGGAATTCATCCCATAACCTCAAATAAAAGGTAAAATCTGTCCATTGATCCAACTTCTCACAATATAAACATCTTTTGAATCAAAAGAGAATTGAACATGACGATAAAACTGTGCAACTAGCTTCAGGTAAATTGACCTATCCTTCTTTGTGAACCAATCTAGTCATCCTTACTCTGTTATAACTTTCAATACAAAATACTTACTTGAAAAAATCCACTTAGGGAATATCTCCTTTTAAGGTACCTCTATTCTATTCACCATATTCGGATTCAGAGGACATTCAGGTGCTAACTTCGGCATGATTTTCAACTTCTTCTTTGAACTGTGCTTCTTAAGACTAGACGATGATGGGTGTTTCATCCTAGGCATTCACTGAAGGTTTGAGAGAGATAAGGGTTGAAAGAGGGGTTATAGTTTGATAGAAGAGAGCTCGAGTGAAGAAGGAGAAAAACTTCTTTAGTTTTTATCATTTAGGGATACCAAGCATCGCAAAATCAAAAGCACAGGAAAGTAAAAAAGAATAAAACAGTTAATTACCATGATACGGGTTATAATACATAAAATAATAAAATGTTTTTATGGTGAGACCGTAACTATCTTTCACGGTGAGACTGTAACAAGCGTTCACGGTGAGACCGTAACAAGCGTTCACGGTGAGACCATAACAGTGTGATTTCTAAACTGCATGACTATATTGTTTGAGACAGTAAGTTCCAGACAGTAACCAAGAAATATTAACTATGAGACCGTAAACATGAAACAACAACTCTTAAGATAGTAAAACTATAGAACTGTTAGATTTAAATAGTAATCTTAAGACAATGACTTGTGAAACCATAAACTGTGAAATAGTATACTTACTACTTAAGATTTATCATTCCCAATTCATGTATGATGTAATCTATTCTTTTAGAATTTAATGGTTTGGTAAATATATCAGCAAGCTAATATTTAGTTCTAATAAATTCCAAAGTGATGTCACCTTTTTTATAATTATCTCTCAAAAATTTATGTCTTGCGTCAATATGTTTTGTCCTAGAGTGTGAAACATGATTTTTTGAGATCTTAATAGCACTTGTATTGTCACAATTTATAGGTACATTTCTAAATTGATATCCATAATCTAGTAATGTGTGTTTCATCCACAAAATTTGTGCACAAAAACTACCAGCAGCTATGTATTCATCTTCTATAGTAGATAATGCAATAGAGTTTTTTTTTCTTATTACACCATGATACTAGTGACTTGCCTAAAAAGTGACATGTTCTAGAGGTGATTTTTTTATCTAACTTACAACCACCGAATTCAGTGTCATAATAACTCACTAACTCAAATTATTTTCCTCTAGGATAGAACAATCCTAGATTGGGTGTATGCTTGAGGTATTTGAAGATTCTTTTAACAGCATTTAAATGAGATTCCTTAGGATTTTCTTGAAAACGAGCACACATACACACACTAAACATAATTTTAGGTCAGCTAGTAGTTAAGTAGAGTAAGCTTCCAATCATTCCTCTATAAGTGGTTTGATCAATATATTTTCCATCTTCATCAAGATCCAACTTACAGGTAGTACTCATTGGAGTGTCACTACTTTTAGTGATATCCAATCCAAAATGTTTTAGAATATCTCTAGTATATTTTCTTTGATTTAAAATAATACCGTCATTATTTTGAAAGATTTGAAATTCAAGAAAGAATTTGAGTTCACCCATTAAACTCATTTCAAATTCATTTTTCATCATTTTAGAAAATTCAATACATAAATAATTTTTTAAATATCCAAAGATAATGTTATCTACATAGATTTGAACTACTAAAACATAATTGTAAATTCATTTTATAAAAAGGGTAGGATCAGTTATTCCTTTTTAAAACCATTGGAAATAAGAAAAGTACTCGGTCTATCATACCAAGCTCTTGGAGCTTGTTTTAAACCGTATAAATCTTTTGATAATTTAAAAACATGATTTTGAAAATTAGGATTTGTAAAACCAAGGGGTTGCTCAACAAATACATCCTCAGCTATATACCCATTTAGAAATTCACTTTTAACATCCATTTTATATAGTTTAAAATTCAGATGTGCAGCATAAGCAAGCCTAATTCTGATGGCTTCAAGTCTAGCTACTGGTGCAAAGGTTTAGTCAATTCCCTCCTCTTGAATATAGCTTTGTGCAACCAATCTAGACTTGTTTCTAACTATGTTACCAGCGTCATCTACCTTATTTTTAAACACCCATTTAGTTCCTATGGTGAATGTGTCTTTGGGTTTGTCAACAAGTTTCCAAACTTTGTTCCTTTCAAACTGATTAAGTTCTTCTTGTATAGCCATCACCCAAAATTCATCATTGATAGCATCATTAATGTCCTTAGGTTAAATTTGTGACAAGAAGACTTGGTGTTCAACCTGATTTCTAAGAGAAGTTCTAGTTTGAGTTCCTTTATCTAAGTCTCCTACTACAGCATCTAAAGGATGGTTCTTGAGAGTTCTAATAGGTCTGAAAAAAGGACAAGTGATTTCAGGTTCTTCAATAGGGTCAAGTTCATTGTGACCTGAATCTAAAGAATTTCTAGAACTCGAAGTTTTCACATATTCCTTTACAGGATAGTTAGAGGATTTTGAATTAATGTACATATTTGATACACCATCCTCCAAATTATCTATAGTGGTCTTAGGCTCATGTGTATCTATTTCATCAAATTTGACATTGAAAGATTCTTCCACACATTTAGTTCTTTTATTAAACACTCTATAGGATTTACTATAGATTTAATATCCTAAAAATATTCCTTCATCACTGAATTCAATTTTGTCAAGATTTTCCTTAATATTGAGGATATAGACTTTGCAACCAAATAATTTGAAATAGATAACTTTGGTTTTTCTATTGTTTCACAACTCATATAGAGTTATTTTAAGAATAGGTCTAATCAACACTCTATTGATAATATAACATGATGTATTTACAGCTTCATCCCAAAAATAAATAGGTAAGTCATATTCACTAAGCATGGTTCTATCAATATCTTGTAAGGTTCTATTTCTTATTTCTATAACTCCATTCCTTTGAGGTGTTCTAGGGGCAGAGAAATTATGACTATAGCCATTTTGTGACCAAAAAGATTCAAACTCTTGATTTTTAAACTCACGGCCATGATCACTTCTTAAGGATTTAATTTTAAGTCCACTAATATTATCTATAGTTTTGGCATATTTGGTAAAATGATAATAGGCTTCACTTTTGTGGGCCAAAAAGAAAGTCCAATTATATCTAGAAAATCCATCTACAAGAACATAAACATAGTGCTTCCCAATTAAACTAGAAACTCTAGATAGTCCAAAAAAAATCCATGTGAACCAATTTGATAGGTTTAGAAGTTTACACTTATTTCTTTGGTTTGTAGGAAATTTTGTGTTTCTTTCCCTTTTGACAAGGATTACACACTTTATCATTTGGAAACTCAAGTTTGGGAAGGTATTTGACTAAGCTTTTTATAGTTAACTTTCTAAGGGATTAAGTGTTACAGTGTGCTAGTATCCTATGCCAAATCCAAGAATCTTTGTGAAATACACTTAAACATGAAGCATTTTGAGAAGCTAAATAATGTAAGTTAATAGAGTATATATTTTCATTTCTTAATGTAGAAAACACTAATTTATTTTTAGAATTAAAAACATTCCAAGCATCATTTTCAAACTTTAAATGAAATCCATTATCACATAGTTGTGAAATACTAAGCAGATTATATTTCAATACATAAACAAAAAGTACTTTGGAAATTGTAACTGAGTTAGAGTTATGGATTTGGACAAGGCCAATAATCTTTCCATTGGCATTGTCACCAAAGGTGACATGTCCTCCATCAATTTTTATTAAGCTCTTGAAGCATGAATATTCTCTTATCATGTGTCTTGAACACACACTATCCAAGTAATATAATCTTTTATAGGAACTCTTTAAGAAACTTTCCTACAAACTAGTCAAATAAAAACAGATTTTGGTACCCATACCTATTTGGGTCTAGTAATATTAGTGACTAGTTATTTAGGAACCCATATCTACCTCATAGGTTTCATATAAGCATTATGTAAAGTATTTGAAAAATAAACTCTATTTGGTACAGAAAATATTGAAACAGTATAGAGTGTATCATAACATGAACTAATTGATTGTTTTCCAGAACTAGGAGTAAAACTGTATGTCCTAGATTTAGAAACAAAATTAGTTCTTCCAAAATTTCTTTTACCAGGTAGATATCCAATGCTAGTAGTATATTTAGGAGTAATATGTTTACCTAGAATTTGTACCAAGGTATCTTTACCATTAGTAAACCTTTCAATATCCTTTTTCAATTGCTCATTAGACAGTTTTAGTTCATTTTTCTCTTTAAGTAATTGAGCATTTTTCTCCCTTTCTATAGTGAGTTCAGTTTTAATAGTTCAGGTAAGAGCATGTTGTTTTTTAAAGACTTGTATTTGTCTTTTAATTCATTTCATGTCTCCTAAATCATATTACAGTACTCAAACATTTCTTTATTAGACATATTTTTATAGTCACTCTCATCTCCAAAATAATAGGAATTGTGTACAGGATATTCCAGCGTTACCTCAGATGTGTTTGTCATAAAACACATATTAGATTTGTTAGCATGTTCATCATGTGAATATTCTGAGTCAATTGAACTGTCCTTAGAAGAACTCCATATTGCTTTCATTTCCTTTTTATACTTTCTATCTTTTTCCTAATATTTATTTTTGTACTTGATCTTGGGACAGTCAGCCTTGATATGTCATTTTCTCTTACATTCATAGCAGAAAATCTCATCAGACTGTTCACTTATTTTCCAACATTTATTCCAACTTCCTTTTTTATCATATCATCCATTGAAGTTAGGCTTTCTGAAAAATTTATCCTTGTAAAATCTTGTAAACCTTCTAGCTAATTTATCCATCTCCTCATCACTATCAGGTGATGATTGTTCACTGTTGGAATTTTCTACAGAAACTTCCAATTTCCCTTTCTCTTTGTGTTTAGAGGTGGTGGTCTTGAATGCAACTAATTTTCTTTTGGGTTCATATTCCTCTTCCTTGTTTACTTTCATCTCCTCTTAATACATCATCAGTTTTCCAATGATTTCTTTTATAGGTATTTTTCTGATGTCATATGACTATCTAATAGAGACAGAGGTTCCTCTCCATCTGTCAGGTAGGCATCTGAGAATCCTCATGATTTGTTCTTTGGAAGTGACTACTCTTCCAAGAGAAATCATTATGTTGAAAATTTCGTTGAATCTAAGATACATGTTAGAAATAGGCTCATCAGTTTTCATTTTAAAGTTATCATATTTAATAGTATAAGTATTAAGTCTCATTTCTTTCACACTAGAAGTTCCTTCATGTGAAATAGACAAGGTATCCCAAATTTCATGGGAAGTTTTACATGAAGAGATCCTATTAAATTCCTCATCTCCTAAAGATTAGTATAAAGCATTCATATCTTTGCAATTGTTATTTTAGGAAGTTTTGGTAGGTTCATCCCAAGTGATTCTATCAGTAGCAGAAATCTTATACTCATCTATAATTGAAGACCAGATTTCAAAGCTCATACTTTCTAAATGCATTTTCATTTTTATTTTCCATTGTGCATAATTGGTTCCATTAAAGAATAGTGGTATGTTTTTTGTATAACCTTCCAATCTATTATCCATAATAAAGAAATACTTTAAAAGATCTAGAAATTTAAAATCAAGAGAAATTTATGTATCTTTAAATTACAACTACAATCACAGTTGAATAGGGTCAAAAACAGAGTCTTAATAAACTACCCTTTGATACCAAATGTTGGTCATAGTAGAGTACTCAAGAGGGGGGTGAATTTAGTATCTATAGAAATTTTTATTTAAAAAGTGTTCTTAAAAAGGTTCCTCAATAACTTTAAATACAGCTCAGTTAATCAAATTTATATGGTTATGAAAGTTTTACTATTTAAATAAACTATCAGAAGATTGATTAGTTCTCATTAATCTTAATATTAGTTATTAACATTACTTTTGAAGTTATTCTAATAAGGAAAAAAATTATAACTTCTTTACAAGATTAACTATCAACGAAAATGTAGTGATTTCTGACTTATACAGTAAAACAGAGAAAACTAAATTAAACAGCACAGCGGATATAAAACAAGTGGTTCAGTCTCAAGCTGAGACCTAATCCACTCCACTTGGTGATCACCTACCACCAAGCAGTTTATATAAATAAACTTTATCCACATCCTGGATCGGGGTTAACAGCAGTACACAATACTATCTAGGTCACATGACCTCTTCCACAGTTCTTTATGGGTATGAACTGACAGGTCACATAGGGACCTCTTCCACACTTATCCGTGAGAATACACAAATATAAAAATATTTAAGAGAAAGGATATCTTGTATCCTTTATTTTGATGCAAGAGACAACACATGTTTTTATACAGAAACACACACTGCTCGAAAGATAAAAATAATACACAACATATCAGAAATGATGAGATAACATTAGAATTACTCTAAGTGTTAGTATATGTAACTATGGACTTCTAGGATGAAGAATATGCATAAATCAAGTCCTATCATGGAAAACAGAGTATTGTAAGTTATCTAGATATGAATTTTGTTCTTCGTGGAGTAGATAGTGAAAAACTTTTCTCGACTCTAGGATTCGAGTATGCTTCGTGAGTTCTTCAGCAATGTTGGGTTTCATGTGTTGGTTCTTCTTTCATGAATGCTTGTGCTTTTTTGTTATCGCACACACACTTGTTTTTCTATTGCCACTATTTTCGCTTGTCACATGCTTTTCTTCTTTCCACACTGTTCTTTTTATTCTTAGAATGCATGTGTTGGAGCTGACAGGATGCATGTATTATACACCTCATACCTTATACTATCAGGTGACATGTCTACAAAGAAACATTTATTATGTCAATGTATTTAAAAACTTCAAATGTGACTGTTAGAAATTAAATTGAAAAATGATAAAAACAGATTAAGAAATTGTGTCACAATCTATCTATAAATGGTGTCTCCATGAAATGGTGTCTCCTTGAAATGGTGTCTTCTTATTTGTCTTTGAGAGGTGATACATCTATGATGTTATAGTTTTATAGAGATTAGGAACCGGTAGCACAGATACGGTGTTAGGATCACGGTGTCTAGTCATGATGTCTGGATGGTCATGGTGTCTAGATGGTCACAGTGTCTGGATGGTCGCGATGTCTGGATGGTCACAGTGTCTGGATGGTCGCGGTGTTTGGATGGTCGCAGTGTTTGGATGGTCACGGTGTCTGTATGGTCACGGTGTCTGGATGGTCACGGTGTCTGGATGGTCACGGTGTTTGGATGGTCATGGTGTCTGGGTCCTTTTCCAGAAAAACATAATCGGTGGCAGACTCACAGTTTCTCGGACTTAGCCAAATATTTATACACAGACTTAAACAGTGATATTCATAGAATTAATTAAACTTAATCATTCATAAGATAATTTCATCATAAACAAAATAGTTTACAATAATTATTTAAGGAATGAAGAAACTAATCATCTGTACACATGATTTTAGATAGATTAAATAGGATTAACAAGATTTACAGAATGTATAGGATTTGTGATCATTAAAACATGATTAACACATGAGGAGTCCAACACAATAGTTCAAAGTGGATAAAACAAAATAACTCCCAAAATAAAACAAAAACAAGCCCAAATAAGACAAACCATCTCCATATGGATTATGTCCACACACAATCTCATGATACCCCCTCTTAGGGAATAACTGTTCAAAAAGTAACAAGGGGAAATACTCCAATCCAATTCTTATATAGAACCTGCAAAAATAGGCATGAGTTATAAAATTTAGTAGGTCTCCACCCACCAAATCTATGTAATCACTTTAATATTACAACCTTTTAATCTATTTTTATTTAAGAATAAAACCACTATTAGGTTTAGTGGTAACTAAGAAAACATAAACTCAGAAACATACCTACCATCACATTTTCAAAAATCCCCAAACACAAAAATCAGACAACATATTCAAATTTTAAATTAAACCAGTATGTGGATCCTAAGGCTAATCGATACCTCAAGCCCTAGAAAAATTCAATGGATGAGTCCACATTTCTCAAGGTCTCATCATTAACCACCATGTGATATTGATGACTCCTCATCACTGGAACCACCATCAAAAATAGGAAAAACACCTTCGATAACTGCATTGAGTATGAAGCACTAAGAAAATACCACAGACCCAGGTCATCGATGAAGCCATCTCTTAAAAAATCAGAAACACTAGATGAAATTACATCAAAACATCATCTCTAACATCAAGAAAGAAAGACATAAAAAATTCACCACAAACCTAGAAATAACTTGAAAATTAATTCCAAGCCCTCAGAGAGCCAACGCCATAAAAAATCTCTATAAACAATGAGACCAACACCAAGTTACCACAAACCACTATAGAAAACACCTTCTCCATTGACCTCATCATTTCCAACCGGTGTCAATGTCAATGAGGAAACCCAATTGGGAATAGATTGAGTAACTCAATTCACACCTAGAACACAATTGACCATGGAACCACACATCTCAAAACCTCTTGGTAACCACTACTCAAGGCCTGACTGGGAGAGGGATAGAAAAATATGAGGGAAGATTAGAGATTTGAGTGGCCAGGGGCTTCAACATAAAACCAAAACCTTCATTGGGACTAAAAAAACCTACATTTGGAACCACCACCAAGAAAAATCAACTATATACAACGTCATTGAACCTTCACCTGTGAACTTGGTCTTTGTCTTCAAGGATAAAACCCAATAGTTTCCTTCACTATAGAAATCCATGACCTTCTCCAGACCATTGAACCATTCCTTCATATCCCCACCTTGAAAACTTCACATCTAAACATGACCATCATCATTGAGGTAGAAAACCAGTATCCACCTTCACTAGAGTGATCCACGACCTTTTCTAGACCATCGTGTTCCACCTTGAAAATAACCTCTAAATGTAACCTTCATTATTGAGGATAAAATAAAATTTTCAACTTCACTAGAGAGAGCCATGACCTTTTCCAGACCATTGACCCCTTCCTTCGGAGCACCACCTCAAAAACCCCAAGTCTTAGGGAGAGTTGAGAGAAAGGGAAATTAAAGGAGGAAGTATGAATAAACAAGGATGGGGGAGATTCTGTATAGGAAGTGTGCATGCCTCCCCCCATCAAGTTTTCCATTAAGGAGAAACTTGGGATGAGAGGTAGAGGAGATAAAAACCACTCATAATCTCATGTTTACTTTTATATCACAACCCACAATGCTAGTTTGGACATAATTACAAAATAGGTTTTCCTTGTAAGGAAACCAAATAGTAGTGGGTTCTATTTTATTTCCAAAAACCAAAATAGTAGAAATATAAGTGAAACCAATGGTTAAATACCAATGATTTAGGAAAACCATTAGTATAGGTGTGGTATATAGCCACCTATATCAACATTTTAACCAAACAATTGGTATAGGTATTGTTTTTGGCCACCTATACCAACATTTTGGTCAAACTTTTAGTGTAGTTGTTCCTTATGACCACCTATACCAACAGATTTCCCAAACCATTGGTATAGGTGGTGCCAATATCTATGACTAATAAGAACAATAATAATAAATACTTCAATATAAATTATTTTTTTATAACAAAATATATATATATATATTTATATATTTATATATAAAAATATAAGATTTTTAGAATAGTGGAAAAGTCTTTGGAATATAAGCGGAAGGTTATGGGATCAATACCCGGTGTTGTAATTTTTTTCGATGGAATGCCTATACCAATGGTTTGAGAACCATTGGTATAAGTATATGCTAACCCAAATTCACCCAATGACCCCTAAAACCATTAGTAAAGACTATACCAATGGTTTGAAGGGTTATACCAACAGTTCCAAACCATTGGTATAGGCTTTTTTCCAGTAGTGAAAGGAAAAACCCTTTAGAAATGAACTAGGCATGTCAAGCCTAAAACCATGCTTTAAAACCCACAAATTAATTTAAATCCATTTTCATTGAATACCTTTAAAATGAATTAAAGAGTCTAAATATTTTAAAAAATATTCTTTCCTATTTCTTATAAAAACACTCCCAAACTATTTGGAAAAAATATTGTCACATTTAAATAACACCTTTCAAATCCATGATAAAACAATTTGAAAGCAAACCAAAACCACGCTTTTACTTTTCCCTCTTCTAAAAACTTTCAAAAAATCCCTTTTTAAAACATTTAAAAGGTAAAACACAACAAAAAAAGAATGGAAAATACATAGGCACCAAAATATCAATGTCACAAAGACAGTGAGAGATAAATAGACAATTTAATAGTGCCAAGTAATCAAACAAGAAGCAAGGGATACAAACAATGAAAAGGATAAATCCCCTAAGAAATCCTAAATAAGATCCTAGAATCATAGGAAACTCTCTAAGACTATGGTAATAAAGACCTAAACTGAAAATGATAGACCTAGGATGACACTATTAAACTATTCATGTCCTAGTAGTCCCAAGGAACTAACTGGTCTCTATCATGATCAAGGAGATCAAAAGAAATACCTAGGGGCTTCCAATACATTCTGGGACTATAAAAAACATACCATTAGATCACTTAGTCTAAATAGGTCCTCACCCTATGAAATAAAATCTACAATGGGGCTTTCACACGTACATTTCACCTATTATATTCCTAGGATTATCATGAAAAAAAAATAAGGTGGGTAAGAAGACAACCACATGATGAACACAAGCATCAATTCAAATAATTATAAATAAATCTAAACTCACTTCCAATACCCTCACATGAAATATCCCCATATATAATTACTTAGTATCCACATACATGAATCATTTCCCATTAAAGTGAATAAATACAAGGGTCACACAAAGAGGGTCATATAACTTTAATGAAAACTCATTTTTTTCATAAAGTTCCAAATAGCGGATTCCAAGCCCACTCACACCCTTTTTAAAACCTATTTCAATCAACTCTTGAAACTAAATTAATAAAAAGTTTCTTGAAAATCAACTTGGAAAATAAATATTTCCTTTTAAAACATTTTTAAAAGATACAAACCCATCAACATGCTTTAAAAATACAACTCACTTAGGTAAACATGCCAGTTTTCAATTGAAGTATCTCATTTTAAAAAACTAAAAACAATTTAATTGAAAACCATTTAGTGTGGCACACCCTTAAAATCTCAAAATAGTGTCTCATACCGCTTTAATACATTTAAACACCATTAAAATTCACTTTGGAAATTTTAAAAACACTTTTCATGGAATCTCATTGCATTCCAAGAGTTAAAACCCATTTGGAAATCATCTTTGGTACCGTATAGGACGTATATATAAGAATACTTTGAAAATAAAAAAATTTTGTAATACTCAAGAACCTAATAACATATAATATAAAGTGATAGAAAATAAACACCTAAATAAACCCAACAGAGAGAAGTGAAACAAGTTGGACGTTTTTCCATAAATGGAAAACACCCAACTAAGCCACAAGAGGTTCTTCTTAAGACCTAATAAGAAATGAGGTAACCTAAGCTGAAAATTCACTAATAATACATTAAATACATGATTTAAATATTGAATATCATAAATAATTACACGACCTAAGGACTTAAGGTTTAGTTTCTTGGTGATTATATACATAAACATCATATTTTATAATAATTGTGAACATTCTTCATAATCACACCCCACTAAACCCTTTTCTAGACATATCATATGATATAATCATCTTCACAACCCATGGAATGGGAAAATAAGAAGGGTGTGAGCTCAAATTCTCAATAAAGGGAAATTATCAATTCGTTATAATGGTTAGATCATAAACATGTGATAAAAATTAATAGGAGATAAATATCTAATAAAAATATCATTGGAATATAAGACAACAGTAATGCTATCAAAGAGGCACAATAATAATAACTTGTCTTAGAAGCATAAAATAACAATCCATAATCATGGTAGAAAATGTAAAAGTATGGAATATCTTATAAAAGAGGCATAAACATAGAATGTAACATAGCATGAAAATAAAAAAAAATTATAAAGGTCGTACAATAACAAGAATAGGGAAAACTAGTGAGAAACTTATTATTCTCATGCCTTTATGAACAAACTAATTATGTCCATGCATTAAAATGTGAGAAAGATCATTATTCCCATGCCTTTGTGAAAAAACTCATTATGTCCATGCCTTATTATCTCATGATATATCAAAATTAACCAATGATTTTGAGGGAGATATTAGACCCCACCCATTATCATCTATACATATATGTTCCAAATAAAATCAATCATAATCATATTATAAATAACCCATAGAAATAAAATGTGTTTTATAAAAAAATATCACAAATGTGAACTTAGGAAATCACAGAACATCAAAAAGAGTCATTTCCAAAAAGGAATCACATCATAATAAAATATATAGGGTGATAAAAACATTACTTCATGTGAGAAAATTCTTATTGGAAAACAGTGCTAAAAATAGGAAAGTGTTCATATAACCTTTTTAACATTTTCATTAAAATTTGGGGATACAATTCTCATTTAAAAAAAATAGGAGGAAAAAAATACTTTTCAAAAGCTAATTATAAGAGTTCCAAATATTGGATCCTTTAAAAGAAAAAAAAGGTCAAGATAATAAATTTATAGAAAAAAATATTACTTTGAGCATGAAAATAAATGTGTTTATTAAAATTTAGGGGACTTATTAAAGGAAACCCACGTCAGAAAAAATTTGAAAGATTTCCCTTTTTTTAAGTGATAAATGGAAATAAGAGGAATAGAAAAGGAAAAATATATTTGGATTTCATTAAATAAAATAATTTTTATAGGAAAAACATAGACATGTAAGAGAAAGATACATGGGTAAGAATAGGAGTTATTATTACCAATGTCACACTTTTGTTTGAGATGGTAATTCATTTGAAAAGATGTTATCAATGAAGCGAAGTAATTTAACTAGAAAAAATAAGAATACCATATTGAATAGGGGAATGGAAGAATCAAATAAACTTTAAATAGAACATTAAATTAGGAAATCCAAGGACCCAATGAATAGTAAGTTTAGTCAATGAAACACTTACCATGAATTTCCTCTTATTCAAACATGCTCTAACCTCATTGACAACTTGGGTTTTCCCTTGGAGGACTCCTTGGAAAAGGAGGTATTGGGAAAATTTCTTGTGACCAGAAGCTAAAGTAAGTGTAAAAGGGTTATAAGGGAAGAAAAATTGTCATAGTTTCATAAGGAAGCCTAAATTTTTATTGGTCTTAAATGTGTGGTGATAGGGCCCTTTTATAAGTGGTTAGGATGACATTTATGTAATTATTTCACCGTAATATAAAGAGAGGCCATATTTTACATGTAAAGAAGACTCTAAAATGGAAAATTATGCAATGGAGATAAGTTTAGATTGATTAACACCTCAAACACTCAATTAGAAACATGTTTTTAACATGTTAGGCCTTTTTCCCCTATGGTTAGCCCTTCTTACCCTTTTATATTTTACCAAGATATCTAGTTTTTACCTAAGTAATTCAATTTTTATGCCTAAAAAATAAAATTCCCTTCATTATATAATTTGAAACTTCTAATTCCAATTATAAAATCCATTTTATTAGATTCATTTTTCAAAAGTGATAAAAATTAATTTTAGGATAATAAACGTATTAAAATGGTTTTAAATAATGTTGCAAATTAGGTTCTAAAATGTAAAATATTTGTTGTAGATTAATATTAATATTTTTAAATTTATAATTTTACTTATAAAATACATTTTTGGTCAATAAAAATTATTTTTAGAATTATATTCTATGATTATATCCTGATTATTTCATAAAAATCATGGTATTTTTATAAAAACGGTATTTTTTTACTATTCACCTAAAAACAACCTTTTTAGAAAATACCAAAAATTAATCCTAAGATAATAGTATGATTATAAGTGTGAAAATGATCTTCACTTTTTCAAATTTAAATTATGAATTTTTAGAATTTATCTTTTAAATAAAATCATAAAATATAATGAAAAGGGCTATTTTTGTTGGAAAAATGACTTTTCGGAATATTAAATGTTTTTATTGTTATTTCCTATCAATTACTAGTTAAGTTTTTGTTAATTTATATATATCAAAAATATATTTCATAATATGGTTACTTTTATTTATTTCCACCAATTACATGGAAAATTTATGAGAGTTATATTTAAAATGTGTCATAGATCATTTAGGTTCGGCGTTGCATGTGAAACAAGTTATTTAACACAATGTTTACATAAGTGGAAAATATTCACTAAAATCATGGGTTGTTACAATAAAAAAACCAATATTAGAGTTACCCTAACCCGAATTTCAACCCTCATGGATTATAGGGTTCATGGGAGAAACTAAAACAAGGAATAAATGGAAAAGGGATAAGGGAAAGATAAGAACTGAGGGATAATACCTTGAACCCCAATTGAATTGAAGGAAACAACCATCAAAATAAGATGGGGGGAATGGAGGATTCTCTCTTTCATGTTTCCTAGAATCAATCAAATTAAGGGGAGAAAATGATAGGAGGGTTAAAATCGGGGGAGGGAAAATGGTAATATCTATTTCTAATGAATCTAGGAAGCCTGCAAGGTTTGGCCACACAGTTTACCAAACCATGTTCTAACTGTGGGGATGGAAGTGCCTAAGAAAAATGGATTCATATGGTTTGGTCGCATAGTTTACCAATCATGCCAAATAGCTTTGTTAAAACTATAGACTTGCTCACACGCTTATCACATAATCTCTTTTAACCATGTGTAAGTTGTGCACTAGTACTCCAAGTGTAACGCCCCGACCCCAGCTGACCAGAGTCGGTACATTACTTCGTAACATTGGTATGATCACAGAAGATCAAGTCTAGAAATACCGATTAGTTTAGTAGCCTTGGAAACACTAGATACATTCATAAATGTTACATTACATCATAAAGTGAAAATCTACAATAACAAAGTCTCTATAGTCCACACTCATATCCTCTTCTGACTATCCCTGCAGGTCATTTATAAAATAATTCTTCACATCCTGGAAAATATTAAAACATTGAAAGGGGTGAGCTCAGATGCTCAGTAAGGATAACAATATTGCGGAAGCTTTCATAAATAAACATAAACATTTAAGGCAATGTATAACTAAAACAAAAGCCTTTTAAACTTGAACATCAACATAATATGGCAAAAGTAAAATGAGATAATGTCGTTTACTTCTTCACATGGATATTCTACTGGTCTAATAATCACATGCAATATCAATAACCACTTTCATAATGATGGAATGCATAATGCCAGACTATCATAACCACGTAGCCAAGGCCTCGTGCCAAGACCACAAATAAGATTTTGTAAAGGCCTCGTGCCAAGACACTAGTTTGTCTCATGAGACCTGCCAATACATCGAGGAGCTATAGCGGGCTCCACCTGTCACTTATTAAGTCCAATGCATTCCTCATATGAATAGGTTTAAACATATCATAAACCATAACATAATCGTATCACATAAAACATGCATAAAGGAAACATAACATTTACACATTTCAATCACAAGATATCAATACAACACATTGAAATAAAAACACTTTCAAAACCATTTTCAATACCAAAATAAAATAAAGGTAAAACATGGTATTTATTTTTCTTTTAAAAAAAAGTAAGGCTTGTAGAGGAAGCCGAAACTCAAATAATGGTCACGGTGGCGGAGAAGTCGTTGACGCCGCATAAGTACGGAAAGAAAAACATTCCCTTTTTGTCATTTAGTAAAACGCTTAATATAAAAATATTCCTTTTGAATAAACATAAAATTCAAATGGTTTTATACACTGTATAAAAAAAAGTTGTGTATAAAACCAAATATGCCTCAATGAAAGGGGATTGAGACGAAGTCCTTAAAAAGATCATTTTTTTAAATAATGTACATCTATAATGTGTATTCACTATAAGTACACATAAATAAAGTAAAAATACAAGATAGGACATAATAATATCATGACATAATTTGAAAGTAGGAGATTAACCCAAAGAATAGAAATTGGGTTAAGAAGTTCCCTTACCTTGTGTACTGTCTTGACTCGGCCGTTCTTTAACCTCCTTAAAATCGGGTAACTCTTTTGATTTGAGCCAAAGGCTTCCTTAAGAAGATTTCTGCCCAAATTGAGGCTTCTAGGAGTAATAGGGGGATGTTGGGAGAGTATTTGGGAAGAGTTTGGCCGAGCCAAATGGTTTGAAAGTGTGAATGAGGTGGTAGAGGTGGGGGCCTTTTATAAGAGGAGAGGAGGGGCACTCTTGGAAAGTAATGAAATTTTACATTATTATACAATGCTTTTCGGATTCTAAAGGTACCACACTTATATAATTCGAGGATAAGGTGATAAGGGTTCGAAATCTACCCATCCAATATTCTTTGGACAAGTGTAAGCCTTGGATTTTACATTATCTTTTCATTTTATTAAAATCGTTAAATAATGAGGTCATCGCTGCATCATCATGATTTCATAAATAATTTAATTTATTTAATGTCTAAAAATTATAAAACAAATACTATGATGTAGGAAATCTTTTTAGCTTTCCAATGACTATTTATAGTCAAAACGATGACTTGTATAACCCCATGTAAAAATTGTTTTAGTAAAACATTTCATGTTTGTGTCATTTTTTACTTTAACATTAAATAAAAGGTATTTATGTCATTTTCCAAATAAAGTGGCTCCATGGGGTCCCCAAGTTGACCCATGGATTTTCTTGGTCGGCCATGGCACATCCAATGAGGGTAGGACATGTGTCAAGCTCATCTCATATTATTAAAACATTATTTTTACCTTAAACTACACTAATTACCTCTAATCGCGATTAAGAACTTAAAAGTTACTATTCACCAAAAATTATTTTAATCTCACTGAACCACATTTTACTTATTAATGACAACCATGTATGTAGGATTTTTTAAATTCAAAACACAGAAGTGGTAATATTTCATTTAAACGAAAAATCAGTTTTTTAACTACCACTTAGTGGTTTCACTATTCCTCAAAAATTGAAGTTTTTCAGAACAATGCCAAAATTTCACCCTAAGCTATAATTGATATTCCGAATTCAAAAATGATATCTATTTTATGAAATTAAAAACATATAAGTTGAATTAATTAATTTTATAATTAATTCCCGCTGTCACAACAAATAGCGTGTTTTTAAGAAACAATATATATCAAAAGATTGACAATTGTTTATGTCCAATTTCAAAGTGAAATTAATTCTAATGAACACCATTGGATAAAATGGTAAAAATATATTCTAATTATACTTTAAAACCACTCAATAGTATAACTTATCACTACAAATTATTTTGATTAAAAAAGTTGTTTTAAGTAATTTTCACTATTCATAAAAAATTGGAAGTTCTCAGAAAATTACAAAAAATTCAACTTTGGATAATTTCGATATTACGAATACAAAAATGAAGTCCATTTTGAAATATAAAATTTCAATAATTTTAAAAAGTGTTTATTACTATTCATAACATCTACTTTGATTAGTCGCGGTGTTTTAGAACTCGAAGTTGCATACAATGCAAGCTATTGCATTATTGAATGAGAAGTGTATCGTGGAAGCTCGGGGTATTACATTCTCCCCTCCTTCAATAAATTGCATCCTCGCAATTTGAAATTTTTATTTGAAAATAAATGTTTGAAAAGAGAAAATACCTTTGTGGAAAACCCACATCGAAAATAAGATTAATAAAATTTAGCCTTAATAAGAGGGAAAGGGAAATGAAAAAGTCACCACCCAATTATGATCTCGATGAGGAGAACATTGGTGGAAATTAGAGACATATAATTGGAGAAAAATGTAAATATTTGTAGGGAGTGATTGAGGTTATCAATCACAATCAACTGTCAAATTGAGGGCCTCAAAGCCTTCAATCTATGTTGATTCAAAATATCATCAGTTCAACAAGACATAAGGTATTAGGATAACACATTTTTTTGTTTTAATATCCCTTTACTAAAGTTTAAGAATTAATTTATTCATTGAATAAGAGATAGGTATATATATATTTATGCTTGACAATTAGAGTTTCAACCTTCAACTCATCTTTCACTCAAAAAGATAATAGAACTCAAAAATATTATACTTATCCTAATTGTATAAGGTTCCAAATGTTAACACATACCATTTAGATTAGTAAAATTATTTTTTAATAACCAGGGACTTCTTGTAGGCTAGTGGTAGGTAATAAAGACCTGTCGCACTATGGTTGTGGGTTCGATTCCTACAGCTTTGTCCGACGCGACGGGTTATGCCCCACCCTGCAGGTTGTCCTTTTCCTAAAACTATAGTATTATAATATTCCAAAAGTAATCTTCAGAAATGTTTTTACCTTAAACAATACTATCCAAAGATCAACTTAATCCATCCCAACCTTTATAGTTATCCAAAATACTTCTGTCCAACTCACAGTCCAAATTTTATAAGGAAGGTAAACATAATGAAGATCCTTTTTTCCACGTAACAACATGTGAACACCTTCATCATGTATTCTTTTTAAACATACTAAATTACCATGATCCCTTATTCCTTATAGAAAACTAGATATACTCCTTCTATCCAAAAATTTATACAAATCATCAATCAGTTTCAAGGAAGTTAAGAATATCCAATATAATTTATCAAAATCAATCACGTCTTATTCCAAAATCATTATCTTGGTATCAGAACCATATTATGGTTTATCTTTCTCTAAACCATATATTTTCCAAAAATTTAACCTATTGTGGAGTCACTTTTCTTGGTTCCACACAATCTCAAGTCCTTGATGAAATAGTACTGCAGTACAATCCTTATATACTCCATAATTATTATAACCAGTACATCATTGATACAAAACTCAAATTACAAAATTCTTTAATAACAACATAAGAACTCTAATCATTACTCCTCATATGTGGTAGTATCATAACTTGATTATTATCCAATAACATCATTTGGGTCATACTCTGATGATTTCGACATTGGTTTGCGTAGTGTCCCCAATCCTTGCAGAAGAAGCATTGTACATTTGAAACCATTTTCTTACCCTTGCATTCACGCACTTTGTGTCCTTTTTCTCTACACTTATAACAAACTCCCATTCCCTTTAAGAAAGTTCCATGGTGTTTCTTCCCACAATTACCACATATTGGAAAACTCTTCTTTCCCCTCATCCCTTTATCCATCATTCTCTCTTCCATCCCTTTCATCTCTTGCTTCGCTTCAAAGCCATAGGACTTAGATAATTCTTTACTTATCTTATTAACACATGATACTATTTCTTCATATGTTGAGAACACATGGGAGACTATTTACCTTCGAAATGTTGGCTTAATACCGTGAAAGATATGATCCTTCTTACTCTTTGGATCATACGTATTGCTGAAGTTCACATTCCATCTACTGGGCGCCATTTCTATACAAGGGAATAAAATAGGTTAGTTTATGAATTACAATGAATAATTCCAAACATTTAAAATGCTTAATGTAAATTGAACGGTTTATGGATATAATCCATAATCATAAGAATGTTTTCTTTGAAGAAGTATATACTCATAAACCCTACATAATGGTTTTTAAAGAAAATGAGAATTATCCTAAGAAAATCCCCCGGGAGTGTCGTAACCAAGAGTGCAGCAAGGCCCGTTGTCGTGCACCATTTCCCATTTGAGTCTAGCTCAAAGCGGTGTTTTCGGGTTTTACCCCTAGGTACATTTGTGCCAGAGCCGCCTCTACCTGCTCGTATCCAGACAGGGATGTATTGCTCCGAAAACTCACAACATCTCTATAATACCAAAATTTAAGGAAGCTCTTCTATAATAATCCTCAAAGTCTATCTTCGGGCTATGTGCTCTAATCAGAGTTTATCTAAATCTAGCTTCCAAGATTAGTACTAAACTGCCTCTGATACCAACTGTAACGCCCCGAACCTAGCTACCCAGAGTCGGTACATTACTTTGTAACATTGGTATGATCACAAAGGATCAAGTCTCGAAAGAACGATTAGTTTAGTAGCCTTGGAAACACTAGATACATTCATAAATGTTACATTACATCATAAAGTGAAAATCTACAATAACAAAGTCTCCATAGTCCACACTCATATCCTCTTCTGACTATCCCTACAGGTCATTCATAAAATACTTCTTCACATCCTGGAAAATATTAAAACATTGAAAGGGGTGAGCTCAGATGCTCAGTAAGGATAACAATATTGCGGAAGATTTCATAAATAAACATAAACATTTAAGGCAATGTATAACTAAAACAAAAGCCTTTTAAACTTGAACATCAACATAATATGGCAAAAGTAAAATGAGATAATGCCATTTACTTCTTCACATGGATATTCTATTGGTCTAATAATCACATGCAATATCAATAACCACTTTCATAATGATGGAATGCATAATTCCAGACTATCATAACCACGTAGCCAAGGCCTCGTGCCAAGACCATAAATAAGATTTTGTCAAGGCCTCGTGCCAAGACACTAGTTTGTCTCATGAGACCTTCCGATGCATCGAGGAGCTATAGCGGGCTCCACCCGTCACTTATTAAGTCCAATGCATTCCTCATATGAATAGGTTTAAACATATCATAAACCATAACATAATCGTATCACATAAAACATGCATAAAGGAAACATAACATTTCCACATTTCAATCACAAGATATCAATACAACACATTGAAATAAAAACACTTTCAAAACCATTTTCAATACCAAAATAAAAGAAAGGTAAAACATGGTATTTATTTTTATTTTAAAAAAATTAAGGCTTGTAGAGGAAGCCGAAACTCAAATAATGGTCACGGCGGCAGAGAAGTTGTTGTCGCCGCATAAGTACGGAAAGAAAAACATTCCATTTTTTTCTTTTAGTAAAACGCTTCGTATAAAAAATATTCCTTTTGAATAAACATAAAATTCAAAGGGGTTTATACACCGTATAAAAGAAAAATGTGTATAAAACCAAATATGCCTCAATGAAAGGGGATTGAGACGAAGTCCTTAAAAAGATCATTTTTTTAAATAATGTACATCTATAATGTGTATTCACTATAAGTACACATAAATAAAGTAAAAATACAAGATTGGACATAATAATATCATGACATAATTTGAAAGTAGGAGATTAACCCAAAGAATAGAAATTGGGTTAAGAAGTTCCCTTACCTTGCGTCCTGTCTTGACTCGACCGTTCTTAAACCTCCTTAAAATCGGGTAACTCTTTTGATTTGAGCCAAAGGCTTCCTTAAGAAGCGTTCTGCCCAAAGTGAGGCTTCTAGGAGTAATAGGGGGATGTTGGGAGAGAATTTGGGCAGAGGTTGTCCGAGCCAAATGGTTTGAAAGTGTGAATGAGGTGGTAGAGGTGGGGGCCTTTTATAAGAGGAGAGGAGGGGAACTCTTGGAAAGTATGGAAATTTTACATTATTATACAATGCTTTTCGGATTATAAAGGTCTCACACTTATATAATTCGAGGATAAGGTGATAAGAGTTCGAAATCTACCCATCCAATAGTCTTTGGACAAGTGTAAGCCTTGGATTTTACATTATCTTTTCATTTTATTAAAATCGTTAAATAATGAGGTCATCGTTGCATCATCATGATGTCATAAATAATTTAATTTATTTAATGTATAAAAATTATAAAACAAATACTATGATGTAGGAAATATTTTTAGCTTTCCAATGACTATTTATAGTCAAAAATATGACTTGTATAACCCCATGTAAAAATTGTTTTAGTAAAACATTTAATGTTTGTGTCATTTTTTACTTTAACATTAAATAAAAGGTATTTATGTCATTTTCCAACTAAAGTGGCTCCATGGGGTCCCCAAGTTGACCCATGGATTTTCTTGGTCGGCCATGACACATCCAATGAGGGTAGGACATGTGTCAAGCTCATCTCATATTATTAAAACATTATTTTTACCTTAAACTACACTAATTACCTCTAATCGCGATTAAGAACTTAAAAGTTACTATTCACCAAAAATTATTTTAATCTCATTGAACCACATTTTAATTCTTAATGACAACCATGTATGTCAGATTTTTGAAATTCAAAACACAGAAGTGGTAATATTTCATTTAAACGAAAAATCAGTTTTTTAACTACCACTTAGTGGTTTCACTATTCATCAAAAATTGAAGTTTTTCAGAACAATGCCAAAATTTCACCCTAAGCTATAATTGATATTCTGAATTCAAAAATGATGTCTATTTTATGAAATTCTAAACATATAAGTTGCATTAATTAATTTTATAATTAATTCCCGCTGTCACAACAAATAGCGTGTTTTTAAGAAACAATATATATCAAAAGATTGACAATTGTTTATGTCCAATTTCAAAGTGAAATTAATTCTAATGAATACCATTGGATAAAATGGTAAAAATATATTCTAATTATACTTTAAAACCACTCAATAGTATAACTTATCACTACAAATTATTTTGATTAAAAAAGTTGTTTTAAGTAATTTTCACTATTCATAAAAAATTGGAAGTTCTCAGAAAATTACAAAAAATTCAGCTTTGGATAATTTCGATATTACGAATACAAAAATGAAGTCCATTTTGAAATATAAAATTTCTGTAATTTTAAAAAGTGGTTATTACTATTCATAACGGCTACTTTGATTAGTCGCGGTGTTTTAGAACTCGAAGTTGCGTACAATGCAAGCTATTGCATTATTGAATGAGAAGCGTATTGTGGAAGCTCGGGGTGCTACATTCTCCCCTCCTTCAATAAATTGTGTCCTCGCAATTTGAAATTTTTCTTTGAAAATAAAAGGTTGAAAAGAGAAAATACCTTTGTGGAAAACCCACATCGGAAATAAGATTAATAAAATTTAGCCTTAATAAGAGGGAAAGGGAAATGAAAAAGTCACCACCCAATTATGATCTCGATTAGGAGAACATTGGTGGAAATTAGAGACATATAATTGGAGGAAAAATGTAAATATTTGTAGGGAGTGATTGAGGTCATCAATCACAATCAACTGTCAAATTGAGGGCCTCAAAGCCTTCAATCTATGTTGATTTAAAATATCATCAGTTCAACAAGACATAAGGTATTAGGATAACACATTTTTTTGTTTTAATATACCTTTACTAAAGTTTAAGAATTAATTTATTCATTGAATAAGAGATAGGTATATATATATTTATGCTTGACAATTAGAGTTTCAACCTTCAACTCATCTTTCAGTCAAAAAGATAATAGAACTCAAAAATATTATACTTATCCTAATTGTATAAGGTTCCAAATGTTAACACATACCATTTAGATTAGTAAAATTATTTTGTAATAACCAGGGACTTCCTGTAGGCTAGTGGTAGGTAATAAAGGCTTGTCGCACTATGGTTGTGGGTTCGATTCCTGCAGCTTTGTCCGACGTGACGGGTTATGCCCCACCCTGCAGGTTGTCCTTTTCCTAAAACTATAGTATTATAATATTCCAAAAATAATCTTCAGAAATGTTTTTACCTTAAACAATACTATACAAAGATCAACTTAATCCATCCCAACCTTTATAGTTATCCAAAATACTTCTGTCCAACTCACAGTCCAAATTTTATAAGGAAGGTAAACATAATGAAGATCCTTTTTTCCACGTAACAACATGTGAACACCTTCATCATGTATTATTTTTAAACATACTGAATTACCATGATCCCTTATTCCTTATAGAATACTAGATATACTCCTTCTATCCAAAAATGTATACAAATCATCAATCAGTTTCAAGGAAGTTAAGAATATCCAATATAATTTATCCAAATCAATCACGTCTTATTCCAAAATCACTATCTCGGTATCAGAACCATATTATGGTTTATCTTTCTCTCAACCATATATTTTCCAAAAATTTAACCTATTGTGGAGTCACTTTTCTTGGTTCCACACAATCTCAAGTCCTTGATGAAATAGTACTGTAGTACAATCCTTATATACTCCATAATTATTATAACCAGTACATCATTGATACAACACTCAAATTAAAAAATTCTTTAATAACAACATAAGAACTCTAATCATTACTCCTCATCTGTGGTAGTATCATAACTTGATTATTATCCAATAACATCATTTGGGGCATACTCTGATGATTTCGACATTGGTTTGCGTAGTGTCCCCGATCCTTGCAGAAGAAGCATTGTACATTTGAAACCATTTTCTTACCCTTGCAGTCACGCACTTTGTGTCCTTTTTCTCTACACTTATAACAAACTCTCATTCCCTTTAGGAAAGTTCCATGATGTTTCTTCCCACAATTACCACATATTGGAAAATTCTTCTTTCCCCTCATCCCTTTATCCATTATTCTATCTTCCATCCCTTTCGTCTCTTGCTTCGCTTCAAAGCCATAGGACTCATAGAATTCTTTACTTATCTTATTAACACATGATACTATTTATTCATATGTTGAGAACACATGGGAGACTATTTCCCTTCGAAATGTTGGCTTAATACTGTGAAAGATACGATCCTTCTTACACTTTGGATCATACGTATTGCTGAAGTTCACATTCCATCTACTGGGCGCCATTTCTATACAATGGCATAAACTAGGTTAGTTTTTGAATTATAATGAATAATTCCAAACATTTAAAATACTTAATGTAAATTGAACGGTTTATGGATATAATCCATAATCATAAGAATGTTTTCTTTGAAGAAGTATATACTCATAAACCCTATATAATGGTTTGTAAAGAAAATTAGAATTATCCTAAGAAAATACCCCGGGAGTGTCGTAACCAAGAGTGCAGCAAGGCCCGTTGTCGTGCACCAGTTCCCGTTTGAGTCTAGCTCAAAGCGGTGTTTTCGGGTTTTACCCCTAGGTACATCTGTGCCAGAGCCGCCTCAACCTGCTCGTATCTAGACAGGGATGTATTGCTCGGAAAACTCACAACATCTCTATAATACCAAAATTCAAGTAAGCTTTTCTATACTTATCCTCAAATTCTATCTTCGGGCTATGCGCTCTAATCAGAGTTTATCTAAATCTAGCTTCCAAGGTTAGTACTAAACTGCCTCTGATACCAACTGTAACGCCCCGACCCCAGCTACCCAGAGTCGGTACATTACTTCTTAACATTGGTATGATCACAAAAGATCAAGTCTCGAAAGACCGATTAGTTTATTAGCCTTGGAAACACTAGATACATTCATAAATGTTACATTACATCATAAAGTGAAAATCTACAATAACAAAGTCTCCATAGTCCACACTCATATCCTCTTCTAACTATCCCTACAGGTCATTCATAAAATACTTCTTCACATCCTGGAAAATATTAAAACATTGAAAGGGGTGAGCTCAGATGCTCAGTAAGGATAACAATATTGCGGAATCTTTCATAAATAAACATAAACATTTAAGACAATATATAACTAAAACAAAAGCCTTTTAAACATGAACATCAACATAATATGGAAAAAGTAAAATGAGATAATGCCATTTACTTCTTCACATGGATATTCTACTGGTCGAATAATCACATGCAATATCAATAACAACTTTCATAATGATGTAATGCATAATGCCAGACTATCATAACCACGCAGCCAAGGCCTCGTGCCAAGACCACAAATAAGATTTTGTCAAGGCCTCGTGCCAAGACACTAGTTTGTCTCATGAGACCTGCTGATGCATCGAGGAGCTATAGCGGGCTCCACCCGTCACTTATTAAGTCCAATGCATTCCTCATATGAATAGGTTTAAACATATCATAAACCATAACATAATTGTATCACATAAAACATGCATAAAGGAAACATAACATTTCCACATTTCAATCACAAGATATCAATACAACACATTGAAATAAAAACACTTTAAAAACCATTTTAAATACCAAAATAAAATAAAGGTAAAACATGGTATTTATTTTTCTTTTAAAAAAAAGTAAGGCTTGTAGAGGAAGCCGAAACTCAAATAATGGTCACGGCGGCGGAGAAGTCGTTGTCGCCGCATAAGTACGGAAAGAAAAACATTCCCTTTTTGTCGTTTAGTAAAACGCTTTGTATAAAAAAGATTCCTTTTGAATAAACATAAAAGTAAAAGGGGTTTATACACCGTATAAAAGAAAGTTGTGTATAAAACCAAATATGCCTCAATGAAAGGAGATTGAGACGAAGTCCTTAAAAAGATCATTTTTTTAAATAATGTACATCTATAATGTGTATTCACTATAAGTACACATAAATAAAATACAAATACAAGATAGGACATAATAATATCATGACATAATTTGAAAGTAGGATATTAACCCAAAGAATAGAAATTGGGTTAAGAAGTTCTCTTACCTTGCGTCCTGTCTTGACTCGACCGTTCTTTAACCTCCTTAAAATCGGGCAACTCTTTTGATTTGAGCCAAAGGCTTCCTTAAGAAGAGTTCTGCCCAAAGTGAGGCTTCTAGGAGTAATAGGGGGATGTTGGGAGAGTATTTGGGCAGAGTTTGGCCGAGCCAAATGGTTTGAAAGTGTGAATGAGGTGGTAGAGGTGGGGGCCTTTTATAAGAGGAGAGGAGGGGCACTCTTGGAATATAAGGAAATTTTACATTATTATACAATGATTTTCGGATTCTAAAGGTACCAAACTTATATAATTAGAGGATAAGGTGATAAGGGTTCGAAATATACCCATACAATAGTCTTTGGACAAGTGTAAGCCTTGGATTTTACATTATCTTTTCATTTTATTAAAATCGTTAAATAATGAGTTCATCGCTGCATCATCATGATGTCATAAATAATTTAATTTATTTAATGTATAAAAATTATAAAACAAATACTATGATGTAGAAAATCTTTTTAGCTTTCCAATTACTGTTTATAGTTAAAAATATGACTTGTATAACCCCATGTAAAAATTATTTTAGTAAAACATTTCATGTTTGTGTCATTTTTTACTTTAACATTAAATAAAAGGTATTTATGTCATTTTCCAACTAAAGTGGCTCCATGGGGTCCCCAAGTTGACCCATGGATTTTCTTGGTCGGCCATGTCACTTCCAATGAGGGTAGGACATGTGTCAAGCTCATTTCATATTATTAAAACATTATTTTTACCTTAAACTACACTAATTACCTCTAATCGCGATTAAGAACTTAAAAGTTACTATTCACCAAAAATTATTTTAATCTCATTGAACCAAATTTTACTTCTTAATGAAAACCATGTATGTAGGATTTTTTAAATTCAAAACACAGAAGTGGTAATATTTCATTTAAACGAAAAATCAGTTTTTTAACTACCACTTAGTGGATTCACTATTCATCAAAAATTGAAGTTTTTCAGAACAGTGCCAAAATTTTACCCTAAGATATAATTGATATTCCGAATTCAAAAATGATGTATATTTTCTTAAATTCCAAACTTATAAGTTTCATTAATTAATTTTATAATTAATTCCCGCTGTCACAACAAATAGCGTGTTTTTAAGAAACAATATACATCAAAAGATTGACAATTGTTTATGTCCAATTTTAAAGTGAAATTAATTCTAATGAACACCATTGGATAAAATGGTAAAAATATATTCTAATTATAATTTAAAACCACTCAATAGTATATCTTATCACTACAAATTATTTTTATTAAAAAAATTGTTTTAAGTAATTTTCACTATTCATAAAAAATTGGAAGTTCTCAGAAAATTACAAAAAATTCAACTTTGGATAATTTCGATATTACGAATACAAAAATGAAGTCCATTTTGAAATATAAAATTTCTATAATTTTAAAAAGTGGTTATTACTATTCATAACGGCTACTTTGATTAGTCGCGGTGTTTTAGAACTCGAAGTTGTGTACAATGCAAGCTATTGCATTATTGAATGAGAAACGTATCGTGGAAGCTCGGGGTGTTACACCAAGCCTCAAAGGGATCTGCATGGTTTCTTCTAATATATGTATGGTTTGGACTCAACCATGTGATAACCATGAATACCAATCATTCATAGTACAAAATGAATTGAAAAACCCACTATATAAGGTTAACCACATGGTTTCCCCTAAATCAGACATGAAAATCATTCATAGAAGTAAACCCTTGGATTCTCCAACTTTTATACCAAAAATTATTGGGAACTTGAATTTTCCACATCAAGATAAAATAATATAATATAAACTTCATAGTGATATGGAGAGATTCATAAGGAGTTTTAAACCAACTTCATTTAAAGTATTCTAAGGGTCAAATAATTGCTGAAGTTTCAAAAGTTTTTAGAGATGAAGAAGAAGTGTTAAATTCTATAGAATCGTAGAGTTGAGAAATCTGGAGTACATCTTTAGATGTTTAAAGTTACAGATCATTTATTCTAGATAGGTAACATTGTGATCATAAATCAAAGTTCGCGTATTCTGTAGTCTCAAAATAATATCCAAGCATTCTAACTGGTGGAAACTAGTTTTATTTACTATTGGGAGGTAGAAAGATCTTTTTAGGAGATAACTCATTTATATGCACTTGTGTTGTTTAGTGAATATCTATGGACCGAGATAATAACCGGATACAGTAAGAAGTAGGAACCCGCGTTAATATTGAACCTTGTAAAAACTGGTGTGCCTTGACTTTACTTTTATTATCATTACATATGGGTGAGTTTGAGTTATAAAGTTGAGAAAATCCAAACTCTGACAAGTTATAGAGGTTAATTTTAGAATTAAAGGAAATTATAAAAGTTCACCATTGATTCAACTCCTAATTCTCAATTACTCATATACTAATTATAACATTATTTTTAATCAACAATTATCTCAACCAATGTTTCATAATGATCAAAAATTAATTGGATAAAATGTTGAATCCTAATAGAAGGTGAGAAAAGTGGATATAATCACACAAGATAAGACAATTCAAAATCTATTTTCTTTTAAAATTTATAAATTTGAATGGAAATATTATATTATTTGTGAATAGAAAAAAAATATAAAAAAATATACAATGAATAAGAACATGTGTAGAGTATCTTGGATCTTTAGTTTGTCAAACAAAGGTCAATAAGGCTTTCAAAATGATTAATTTTTTAAAATTACTACTACTGGACAGAGTAGTGGTTCAGGAAGAATATTTTCCTTTTATGGTCATTGTTGGTTTTAAAGAGGCTATGGGAATATGATTAGATGTTTATGGTTTAGATAAATTACATTTTAGTCCATTAAGAGAGATGGAATTCACACATATAGGGGTAGGAAACCCTTATAAATAATCAAAGTCAATAAAAATGAAATTAAACAACAAATTGTGTATTTGAAAAAAAAAATCAGTACTTGAATAAAGTGTGTGGAATATGTAACCAATAGATTCATATCTATAAAGATTTTCCCATTATTCTACCAGATTATTAGATGCAACAACATGATACAACAGGATTTCAAAAAAGTGAAAATAGAAAGAAAGCTTTAGAGAAGAATATGCCTCACATGAAGAACAAGAAAGATGTTGAGAATACATTGGATATTTTTTACTATAATAAGGATATATAAACAATTTTACTCAAGAAAAAGTATTAAAGAGTGATATAAAAACTATCAGAGAAATATAGATGAAGTTTTTTCAATTTCAGGATAGCAATTTCAATGTTCTAAAAAAGAAGTTTAAGTGAATAGCATCAAGAATATATATTTTTTAGCATGTCATATTGCTGAAGTTAAGAATAGTATGAGTTATCCCAATCTAAAATGGGAGTTCAAGAATTTTTTGTATGATCAAATTAGTTTCTATTAAAAGGGGGGTTGAATACCAATCCATGGAGGATAAATAATAAATATCAGCCATCACATATCAAAGGCTAAGATATAGTAAATTTGTCCCCTCTCTCACTTATTCTTTGGATATTTTTTTCAATGGGGAAGAATGACAGCATAAATCCCTTTATGTTTATACCTTAATGTATTTAAAATGTACGATAAAAAAATATAGGGGAATAATTCAAAGATATATGTTTAACCCAATGGAGGACAGATCACTTATTCATGGGGAGCATATATTTAAGGGGGATTCAAAGGGGAAAACTATGATGTCACACTCGTGATTTTGTTTTCAGGTATTCCTTTGTTTATTTTGAGTTTGGTATTTATCCCTTGAGTTACCCACGAGTTTTTAGAGAAAAATGTAGTTTTCATTCTCAGTAATAGGTGACACATGGTTGTCGCACGGTTAGGGGAAACCATTATCCAACCCAAAATAAATCGTATGCCTAGGATAGTGGCACTATCTCGGTTACACGACTTGGAACACAGGTGTTCTCCCTCCCCCAAGAAACTGTGTGGATTTTTTCTTCTTGGATAGATAGGTATGCATGGTTTCCACATGGTTTGTAAAACCATACGGGCTAACCGTGTGACCTTTCTAGGTTACTAAAAATTGGAAAATTACTCTCTTCACCTTCATATTTAACCCTAAATCACCCCTAATCTAATACTTATGGGATTTTAAACCCTATAAACTCCCTCTACACCTTCTTGGACCACTTTATCATCAATCATTGTGTGTCTTTGGCCTTGGATCTTCAAGGACTCATCAAGTAATTCATTTCTCCATTGGTTTCTCCCTCTTTCTATGGTTCTTATTCTCTATTTCTTGGGTTCTTATTTTTCAGTGGTTTATTTGACCAAGTGAGGGCATGATATTGAGTTTTTGGGTGAAATATTGATGTTTGTTGATCGATATTTCCTTTTTGGGGTCTTTTGAAGGTTCGTTTGTGGTTTTCCACCAGATTCTGGAAGTTTTTAAGTGTGAGTTAGGTGGTTCCATGATTTTACATTAATAGATTATTTTGGATTGATTTCTTGGTTGTTTAAATGTGTTCTATGAATTATTCATGTGGTGAAAAATAGGTTTTAAAAAGGTTTTGAGATGTATATGTGATGAAAGCTGATTTTATTATGTAAAATGGTTATGTTTCATGTATGCTTCATTATAGTGCTTCTTGAAATAGTTTTATGATTTATGTGAAAGGTTTTAAATGTGTTTTAAAGAGAATTTAAAGGTGAAAATGTGTTGAAAGCTTTTTTCTAAAATAAATGTGTTTTGTTCCATGTGATATTCTTTGTTTTTCACCTCAAATGTTGTTTTTAAATTGCGTAAGTGATGTGTATCATGTTTCAAAATGGATTTAGTATGTGTGTGGATTTGTAAAGGTGATTTTACCATGAAAATGATTGGATTTCATATCTTCACTTATTGTTGTGTTTCTAAATGGATTTCATGAATTGTGCAGGTAGTGTGAAATTTATTTTAAAATGGTTTTGGTGTGTCTATGAATATAAAAGTTGTTTTTTATAGAAAATGGTGGTTTTCATGCGATCCTTGGTCATTGGATCGATGATAATTGTGAAAGTGTTAATTTTCTTGTATGATTAGGATGATTGGCATGTGTAAATAAAAGTGATTATTTATGTGATATGTGAAATGGAATTTGAACACAAATGGAATCATGGGTATCTAGGTGGGTGAACTAGAACTAGCATTCTAGTTGATTCAGTGGGGCTAAGGCCCAATTTCTTCTAGAAGGATTGATGTTACAACACTAACTAAACATGTGATATGATCGAAGACCACTAGGCCTTGGGATGGGATCCCCTCTAGTGGTTCATTCATGGGAATGTTGTGGGTTTTGTCTTATGATATAGAGACTACTAGACCTTGGGATGCATTTCCCTCTAGTGGCTCGTGCATGAGTACACTATTGGTTTTGGTTAGAGTATTTTGATCACTGAGGTATGAGTTTCATAGGTTCCCACTTGTTCTAGATAAATATAGAGATTTCCCATGGTTCTCTCTTGTGGAATTATGTTTTGTGATGTGGTGTTAACAATCATCATATGGTGGGCCTTGTGTGAATTTTTGTTTCAAGCAAGTTTATTTTGAGAAAAGGTTTTCTTTAAAAGTGTTTTCCAGAAAAAAATTTCCTTGAAATGTTCCTTGAAAATGATTCCAAATTTTCTTATGAAAATGTGCATGTTGATTTATATTCTAATGTTATATCATGGAATATTTTTCTTTGGGTGGAATTCTAATGGGATTTGGATCACACCCTACATACACCTTTGGGTGTATGTAGACTTTGTAATGTATGACCCATGTAAAGGCAAGATGTTCCATAGTGGTGATGGTGGATCCATTTTCTAGTTTTCCACTTCTTTCAAGTGTTGGTGGTGGTGGTTTAAGGGTGATGGACCTCTTGTTACATAGAGGTTTTTGGGATATTCTTTTTGTTCTCAATCCTTTTTAGTGTCTTTGGTTTTGGTTAAAGTTATAAAACTTTGAATCTGAAAGTTTTTATATCCCTTTTTGGTTATTATTATCAGTTATGTGATGTTTATTCTTATTGGTTGTTTATGGTTATATTAAGGGGTTAAATCATTCCAAAAATGTATTGTTGATACCCAGTAACTAGTTTCTAACCTGTGGGGATTGGGATTTCCCTTCGGGCCATGCCACGGGTTGGGTTGGGTGTCGGTTTGGATAGAACCCCATCTTGGTTAATTACAAAATTGTATCAAAGGTAGGTTTCACTCTCTTTTTTGGGTGATGTTGTTTGAGAAGATTCTGGTTATACCAGAACTAGGATTTCGAAGTCTTTAGGTTCTAGTTGTGAGTGGGGTGTCTGGCCAAAACACCTTGTGACAGGAATTGGTTCTCTATACAATGTTGGGAGATTTGGTTTGGTTTGTCCTCTATGTGAGATGTACAGGATGAAAACTATATATGGACACTATGTAGAGGTGGAGTGGTTTAGTTTGGATTTTTATTGTGTTGGGTATGGGTTTTTTTATTTATAAAAGTGTTTGGGAATTTTTTTTCTGCTGAAAAAAATCAAAATGGTTCATTTATGGTCCTCCCTTGTTATTGTTGCTTGTTGTAGTAAGATTAATCCCCGAAGAACTCCCGTGTAGCTGTAGGAAGAGGCTGGAGAGAGTTATCCTCAACAATTGATCAGAGACTAGTGTAAATCTTGGCTCGGGTTGTCCAATATTTGAGGAAGGGGTCGGGATCTAGTCCTACTCAGGTTAGAGAACACGAACCAGGTCTTGGAAAGGAAAAATATCTAGAGTTCCTTATTAATAAACCTACTTATTTCTGGGGTAACGTGAATCCCCATGAATATAAGGATTATCTTGAAATGATTGAAAGGATTTTTTAATTTCTTGACACTCCTGAGGCAGTCAGGGTGAAGTTCTCTTTGTTCATGTTGGAAGGTCCCAGTCGAAAGTGGTGGGAATCAATGGTGAAAGCTGGGAATAAAAAGCATATGGTGCGGAAGGATTTCAACATCATATTCAACAAGAAGTATTTTGTTGAGATTTTGTCCTTTAACAAGTCCTGAGAGTTTTTGGAACTTTATCCGGGGGATCATACAGTGATGGAGTATGAAAAATATTTTTATAAGTTAGTTTGATTCGCACCTGATGTAGTTTCCAATGAGTAGTTAAAGGCTCAAAAATTAAAAATGGGGTTGTGGTAAGAAATCTGATCTCATGTCTTATTGTTCAAGTTGAAGACATATTTCAAGGTGGTTGATCATGATATGATGGTAGAAATTGATCATAGAAGAAAGTATTTTTTTATTTAGAGAATTGTTAGTAGTGGATAGTGGAAGTTCATCTGAAAAGAAGGGGAAGTGAGGTGAGTGGGAGAATAAGGGAGGTGGTAGTTTAGTCCATCCTTCTCATTTATCTTTGTTTATACATTCAGGTGTTGGGTCAGTCATGTTACATTGGTGTGGGAAGTCATGGAACATGCGATCAGTGTGTTCGATTCCACCCAATCCTTACCATTAGTGTGGAACTATGGGGAACTTGCAATAATTTTTCTAGGTGGTGCATCCATATTAGGGTGGAGCAAGATCGGTATCTTTCAAAGGGATGTTAGGCCAGTCAGAACCATCTAGGACAGTGGGTTCTCAGTTTGGAGTTCATGGTGGCAAGGCAGGATCTTCTTCTGGGAAAAGTCAGTTTAGGGTAGAGCCACAAGTCAGTGGTCATTCTTAGGCTTAGGAATAGACAAGACATATTTATGTTGTGGATTGAGCACCAATGGAATCAGATGCAGGGCCTACGATAGTTCGACGTACCATTATTATTGTGCCATCATTAACTATTGTTCTGTTTGATAATGGTGCCTCTATTTATTTTATTTCTTCTCATCTTTTATATGTGTTAACAATGTCAACCGATATTATACCTTATGGGATAGATTTATTAACACCACTTGTTAGGAAGAGAGAGTAGGGTTTCAGGTGTCTATCTTATGCATTCTTCATGCCAGGGGTCGAGCTGGAATGGGATTTCCTAGTTTTTGAAATGGACCTCTTTTATGTGATTCTTGGTATGGATTTGATGGTTCATTTTCAGGCACACATCGATTGCAATCAGTGGTGAGTAAGTTTTGTGGCACCTGGTGGAACAACCCGGGTTTTTCAAGGTGAATGGGATCCTCGTTCGGGAAGTATTGGACCTCCAATTCAATAATTGAGCAATCTAATTTTCCAAATATCATCTCTCATGTTGGAGGATGATGATAGAGGTTTAAAATCTATATTACCTTTTGTGGTGGATGAGTTCCCAAAGGTATTTCCTAATGATTTATCGGGTTTTACCCTAGAGAAAGATGCATAGTTCGCCATTGATTTGGTATTGGGAACACAGCCAATATCTCTTCACTCATACCATATATCCCCCACCAAGTTGAGGGAATTAAAGGTATAACTGAATGATTTGGAATCCAAAGGATTCATTCTCTCAAGCGTCTCACCTTGGGTCACCTTAATTCTTTTTTCAAAAAAGGATTATGGATCTCTTCGGTTGTGTATTGATTACTGAAAGCTGAATAAGATGATGATCAAGAAAAAGCAACCTTTACCCTATTGTTGATGCTCCTTTTCGTCACAGGGTCCACCGAATGGCAAAGGGGAATACCTTAAGCACAAAGAGGGTCACCCTTTGAAGAAACATCAAAATTTTGATAAAGGCATGGACCAGAAGCCCATTTGGAGTGTGTTGCACCCGTCACCTGCGCGTCGTGCAAGTCACTTGCGCGCCAAATAAGAATCGTGCAAATCACTTGCACGCCCCATTTGATTTTTATCCCAAGGTACATGGTGGCCTATAAATAGCCCCTGTGGGCCCCCCATTTCGACGACGGATTTTCCAGAAGTCAAATTCAAGCTCTGGTCACCCAAGTCTTCAACTCAACTCTTCCGAAAACTTATTAGGTAACTTTTTACCTAGAATGGAAGACTTTAAGGAGTAGGATAAGGCCTAAGTGTTTATAATTCATCAACACTTGAGCGCCTAAGTGTCCAGACCTCCTTAAAAGTAGAAACACTTGTGTGCCGCCCTATCCTTTCGATGAAACTTGTGTGCCACCCTTTTGAAAACATCTTAGGATAATACTAAAGGCTTGAGTTAAGTCTTTCCCAAGTATTACCCTACAGATTCTTCATCGCCCAGGTGAACCCATTCCTCGCAAGTACACTTGCACGGCTAAGACTTTCATGCCAAATGACTTGTGCGACCTACACTTGTGCTCCAACTTCATTTGTGTGCCTCTCTCCCATTCACTTCTCCTCTCCATGATATTAGCCATCAAACCCCTGTTCAAATCCATTTATGTCATGGTTCCTTTTTTGCCTTCCTTATATAAAAGGGATTATGTGAGAAACTCTCTCAAAACATCGTAACTTACAATATTTATGTCACTATGGTTATAGGTTTCCTCCATATAACCTCATTCGTTAAGATGAGTAGATCTTTTATTTTGGGCCTCCTTCTCAGGCGTAATCCCCAGTCATAATTTCCTTTAAACATTGGGCCTTCTTCTCAGGAGTAAGCCCCAAGTTCTAAGTCCCCTTTAATATTTGGGTATCCTCTTTAGGAGTAAACCCCAATCTTAATTTCTTTTTATTTGGGCCTCCTTCTCAGGAATAATCCCCAATCATAAGTCCCTTTTAATTTGGGCCTCCTTCTCATAAATAAGCCCCAATCATAAGCCCCTTTTAATTTGGGCCTCCTTTTTAGGAGTAATCCTCGGGTTAAAAACTCCAAATATCCATAAAGTACAAATACCTTTATGGACCCTGCTCCTAGGCATCTTTCCTGAAGTAAGTACTGGTCTTCATTTACTTGGAAAGTCATTCATACATAAGCCCCACATCATTTCTCATGACTACATCTTTCGTGGCATCATTATCAAGTTTATTGATACCTCTTTTTTCTCACACCGAGCATGACTCCGTGAGATTAGAGTGTAAAAGTGATCACGACATATCTTTTTGGGCCACTAACCATGCATAAACCCCATAATTCTTATCGAAATATGTGGGTTCTGATTACTTTTTAAAGAGGATACGTAGGTATCCCATCTGCGGGTATGATCCAAACTCTGAAATAATCCATGTTTTTTGGAATGAAAATAAACTTCAAGTTCCCCACTGAGTGGATTTAAAACCCGTATTGTAATCATAATGACCAAGAGATTTCTATATAATATATTGAAGGATACCATTGACTAATAATCTCCAATACATAAGAATGATTCTCTATTGATGAAGGACCTCAAATACATATAAAAGATTCTATAAATCCCATACATATCAATCATTGATTTCCAAATCTAAAGGAAAACTCATTTTCATGCTTGGTGAATTAATAAGGATTATTGAACATAACATAAATCTATAAGAGAGTCCCAGAGTAGGAAATAATTCCCCCCAAGAAGGTGTGATGAGCCTGACCTCCCATCCTCTCGACCAATGAAAATTCTTAAGCCTCATCGGTCCACAACTAATGAGAACCTACCTTTGGAAAGTAGGTCCAGATGGATATAGAATCATTTAGTGTTTCTGGTTTTATGAATAAACCTGTTAGAAATTGATTGGAAAGTTTGAACCTTAAAAAAACAAGGTCATTCCTATTTCTAGAAGAAACAAAAACTGGTGAACCCGATGTGAATCCTTAACCATGTTAAATGATGTTTTACTTATTTGTAAGGTCCCTATTAAACTCAATATGAGGGCCAAAAAAGCAGTCAATAACATATGTGATCATCCAAAAGATGTAGTTTGGACAAACCTATCTTGATTATGTCTGTTATATCAAATAGGCACTCTTTTCCAAGATCTCTCTGCAACACAGAATGGATTCTTTAAAGTTCACACTTGTGAATGCCTCGGTCGCTACTCCTGCTAGATCCTCGTCCGATCTGAGGATGACATCACCTACTCAGCATCTTCAATGCTGGGTCTCGAATGAATTGGTGAGGGAATACCGTCAACATGGTACCATCCTGACTCTGGAGGCCACTCGACAAGCCATCCAAGTTAACAACTCACTCTGGTTGTCCGGACAGCGACGACCAGTGGTCAGGAAGTAGGTGGTTCCAACCACAGTCTTCAACCGTTTCGGGTCATTATCCCTGGAATGCAACAACCAATACCTCCCATATTATAGGGAGGTGAATTAAGAGGTCACTCAAGGCCTCAGTTCAAGAATACTGGAGCCCTTCCTGAGGACTCCCACCAACAATCGCCGCCAGACTCATGTGGTAGTGCACCCTCAAAATGATGAGGGTATCGCCTCTAGGTGTTCAGCTCAGGTCCTTGAGACCCGAGCACGCAAGACGAATCTTCAGAGGAGAAATTTGACCAACAGGAAGAAAGTTCTTACCTCTGCCCCCTTTGAAGAAGTCCATCAACCTAACTTGATGGAAAACAATGAGCGGTCATATACACCTGATCATCTTAATGTCACTGACCAGCAGACTCGTCTGGCATTAACACACCAATCCCACCAGGAAATTCTGGCAGAGTACTATAGGCAGGAACATACACCTATTTATAAATCATCAGCCAGTCATTAGGCTAGTCTGACTGCATCCAAATAAGCTCGCCAACCAAATGTGATGACCACCTGTAAATAAGCACATACACCTGCTTACACTCATCAATTCTGTCAGCAGTCTCATCTACCAGTATTGAAGGAAGTTCATTAATCATATTCGTTGGAGAATAATCAAAAGGAACATACACCTCCAATTCATTAGGCTAACCAACAGTATCATTTGGTAGCACTTGGAGATGTCAATTGGAAAGCTCCAATGACAAACAGGAGGCAGACACAACTTTCTGCCCCCACACATGAGTACTGTCAGAATTCACTGACAGGAAAAGGATGACAGGAGTAGGAACACACACCTACTCCAAACACAGAATGGACGTATATTCCTGTTCCGACAGTTGAAGTCCCCAAGCACATTCTGACAATGGTGAAAGAGCATAAGTAAATCCCTACCCATATTCTGGACACCTGTCAGAATATTATAACTTCAGAGAAATCACAAGGAAAGAAACACAAATATATCTCTATTAGTAGAGTGACTCATCAACATGTCACCTCGGAGCAGATACAAACCTCTGTTCTAGTCCAGTAGGGTTGTGGGGAATACTCCCCCATGTCATACGGACAATCTAGCCGGGCACATACACCCGATTTAAATGAGATAACTAGACTAACCTGACCATTTCTTCTGATCAGGAACATACACCTACCCATAATAACCACTTTATTCAATAAGTGGTTTTAAAATTGAGTAAGAAGGCGTCCAAGAAAAAGACCCATCCAGCACGGTTAAAAAATCAAGATCCAATCTGCAATAAGGCCTTTCTCAATGTTGGAGTTCTTAAAGCCCTCAAACAATAATCTATTTCAACTCAAGATTCTACTCTCTCATTTAAAAATTTCGGAAGTAAAAATAATAATTCTGAAGGTCTTCATTAGACACTTTCTCACGAAGGCTTGCTTCATGAAAATTTGGTCAATCTCGAATTATCATCTTCAGATGAGAGCCACGATAACCCTCTGCATGGCTAGAAGACCAAGGAGAAAAAAATTTCATCTTTTGTTGTAACCCCCCATGGTGGTCCTCCCCATGACAATGAATTTAGCTATAAATTTCCTCTCCAAAGTAGTAATTCGCATTTCCTGGAAAATTCTTCAATGGAGAATGCAGTAACGATAAAGCCCTCTTATCTTGAGGCACTTGCAAATGCAAAGTCAGTCATGTCTGATGCCTTACCACTACTAGGTGAAATACTTTCTCAGTCAGAAGATATCATGGGTTGTAGGTCATTCTTCGAACCACCCCGGGGTTATTCATCTTCTAATTTGACAAATGAATTCACTCCCAATTTTGTTGAATCTGATGAAGCAACAAAGAAGCACCAACTTTGGTCTAATCAGGTAGAATAATATTTATCAAATTACAAAGAGGAAGTGATGAATATGAGAAAACAACTGGTGAAAGGTGTGATACTAGTCATGTTTTGGCCTTTGGATAACTCTCAGTATGATATTCCAAAAAACGTTGGTATAAGATTGTATTCATGATATTTGTTTCAACATGTGGAAAACTCTTTGTCACTTAAAAGAGAAAATAGTATCGTATGATGAATATAAAAACCATGTTAAGGTAATATAAGGGTTGCAATGCCAAATTGACTTGGCATCTCACTCAGTTTCCCAACATCCAAAGGTTGAAAATTAGTAGAGATCCCTTCAGCGTACATGCCTTGGCGCATTAAAAAGGTTACACTAGTTAATTACCAATTCCCCATCTGGTATTCATATCAGGGGATGGGGTGTTCATGGAGCATTGCATTTCACTATACTCTAGAGTCAAAAAAACCCGCCAAAAGTGGTCTCATGCAATGTTATTGCCCATGGCTGGCCACATCTAACTGGTTTTGTTTGTAATCAAAGGCTTGATCAAGAACAAACCTTAACTAGTTCTTCCCAAAGTTAGGCATATAAAGAAAAAGTTGCCAAATTACTCTTGCATCAATTAAATGAGAATATTAAACATGCTTCTTGTTTAGAGCATGTGCATCATCAGGTGATAGATGTGTTAGAAATAATCCAACGATCATCTGAGACAGGTGATTTGAGTGGTTGTAGGATGATGCATCTGGCAAATTTCTGGACTAAAATCTGCAAAATCAGGAGAGCTTTTAAGAAATTTTCATATGTAGCAGCTCAAGAGCCACCACAGCTTGCTAGGCTGGGGACTCTTTTAATCCAACCCTCAGGATCAACAGATAGGATTCAAGGAGTTGAGCAGGAAAAACAGGAACAATCCCAATCCACCGGATTGAGGACTTTTTCAAATTCTCAATATCTTCCTCAACGAAAGTCAGTCTTCTCTCGATTAGGTAAGAATCCACAAGAGGAACGCAAAGCCGAATTATCATGAAATTCCCTTCAAATTATGGTTCATAAATAATTTCATGAGGGATCAAACAAACAAAAGGCAATGTCTCATAAAGTACATGGAAGAATATAGTATCGCAGAAACACTAACAGAAGGGCTGCAATGCATTATGCATCGTTAAATGTCATCAATGCCATTCTTACTAATACCCCAGAACATGAGGCTTACTCAGAGGGATCAGATGAAGAATTTCTTGTTCAAGAGGCTGTACACACGGAAACAAATGAAGGAGGTGTGCGTACCAGAAGCCAGAGGGTTTCCCAGAGGCAAGACATTTCTTCAGGTAATGCCCTTCCATACTCCAGAAAGGCACATGCCAAGGGAAAGGGTAAAATTCAGGTTACAACCCACCCTACCTATGGAGAAGTCCATTCACTCTCATTAGAGAAAAGGTTCGCACAACAAGAAGAAGAAATTAAGGAGTTAGGGAGGTTAAATGCAGAACTACTTCAAGGTAGTCTTCCTCCTAAGCATGCTGGAGTTAATCAATTAAGGGAATTTGTTACAGCTACTAGGATGGATCAAGAATATCCCCCTTTACAAGTACACCCTCATAGGTCCAATCCAACGGGTCATACGCAATAGCAACCACCAATAATACCATCAGTGGTAGTACCGGTCATCACACTCGTCCAAACTCCAGTTATTGAACCTGCTCAGGTCCAAGCTCAACCATATTTTTCTCAAAAATTAATGACTACCATTGAGTCATTAACAGCTCGGTTAGAATATATGGAAGGAAAACGTGCACAAGTTTAACCAGAAAAGAGAGATTACCCTGAATGGGTGGATGCAATTCCTCCCCTATCAAATTTTGCGAATACCACATTCCCAATTTTTAATGGTTCAGGAGATCCAGAACAACACTTAACACATTTTGTATCTCATTGTGATCCTATGATGGGAACTCCTCAACAAAAAGAAGTAGTTAAGCTCAGGTGTTTTTTGCAGTCATTACAATGACTTGCTTTTGTCTGGTATACAAGTTTGCAATCTCGATCAATTACTGGGTGGGAAGATCTCCATCAAAGGTTCATTCTTCAATTTAGCTCAACATTACCTAAGATGATAGTTTTTGATCTTACCAATTGTAAAAAAAGGTAAAATTAAAGAGTTTCGGATTTCATTGCTCGCTGGAAGGGATTAACATATTCCTTAAGTTTAGCACTCCCTCAAGAAGAGTTTCTTCCAATTTGTGTGGAAAATCTACATGATGAATTACGCACACCGTTGATCCCTGTGAAATACATAGGAGGGTTTCAAGACCTTACTTCAATTTCTCAGTAGATAGAAGACTCTCTTATAAAGACTAAGGCTAAAACTCATGTAATTCCATCAGTTCCAGGAAGGAGAATAGGGAAAGCAGATACTACTATAGTTACACTTAAACAAGCACATGTACCTGCTTCCACTTCAAAACCTTCATCATATCGAAGGGCTCCACCTCCTGAGCATCAACAACAATGGCTGCCTCATCAAGATGATAAAAAAATATCAAAGGCGAAAACAGTTTAAGGATTTAAAGAACAAAGTTTATTCTTTCTGAAGTGAAAAAGTTCTTGGTTACTTCATCTCGGCACTGGAAAACAATCTGGTTTAGTTTCCAAGGCCCAAAATGCTGAACAAGGAAGGAGATGAAGACCTCCCCAAATATTTTCCATTTCATCAGATGTTAGGGAATCCCATTCAGGAGTGTTTTTTCTTTAAATACCTCCTACAAAAGATGGTGGACTCTGGAAAAGTAAAACTGAAAGGTTCTTCAGCCCAGGTAGCATGTGTTACTGCTACTAACCCAGAGAAAGAAGGTGACTGGCACGAAGTCAAAAGTAAAAATGTGCAGAAATATGATGATTGGATGTTCATGAAAATGATCAACCGAACTCATGCCATTTTATGAACACAATTGAATCAACCAATTGTGTCTTATGTTATTTTTAACACAACAAAACCCCCTTCATCAGAAGGAAAATCCTCAATGAAGCAGCATAATTTGAAGAAAGAAGAGAAGTCAGAAGAAGACGATCTCATGTCAAAGCCTAATTTGTCTTTGAATCTGGCAAATTTTATGTCATCTGCTTCAAAAGCATGGGCACCACCCCACCAAACGGCACATCCTGAACTGGTTCATCAGGAAGAATCTTCATCAGATGAAGAATTGATCTTTAGTTTTGTTAACATGATTCATTTAACGGATCCCTATGACAATTACAGTTTTGGTCATGATGAGCCTGAGTTCCCTATATCTAACAGAGTAATTAGAGGAAGAGATAGAGGTCTAGGATACAGGGGAAGACATGGATATTCCAGAAGCCACTATTTCAATCCTACCCCTGCTAGAACTGTATATGTGGCTGAAACTCGTGGAAAATCTCTTCAGTGGGATCAACAGGAACAAGAAAGTTCTTCCACACATGGTAGATTTGGTTTTGACACGGTTATTTTGGAAGACCGTTTAGAGGTTACAGCTTCTTCCTCTCAGCAAATAGATAGACATTATCGGTCTAATCTTATGAATCCATGAGTGTTTCCAATTCTTGCCCTGATACGGGATGCATATACTGCCAAAGCATAAACTTCCAAGGCACCTGAAAACCCACATTTTCATGATGGGAAACACAGACCTTTGGACCAAAAGTATGATGTCTTGAAACATTTGTCCCAAGTGCCGACCAAGTTATCAATTCTGGATGCCTTGAATCTATAAAAAGATCTTAGGGAGGCACTTATTGAGTCTTTGTCAAGTCCTCAAGAATTCGAAACTGAAATTGCTGTGACTGAGGTCTACCATATAGAGATAATGATCCTGCAGAATTCCATATAGTGATATCTTTTATAGATGAAGATGAAGATGATGTTGTACATGGACATATCAGACCTTTGTATCTATCTGGAAAATTCAATGACATGGGCATCCGATGAACTTTCATTGATAATGGCTCAGGAGTCAATCTCATTCTTATTCGTACACTACGTCGATCGGGCCTCACTGAATCCGATTTATCTCCTTCTACTTTGATGTTTCAAGGATATGATTAGAATGAACAATAACCTATGGGGAAAATTACACTCAAAATTCAGTTTGGATACCTTGTGTATAACTTATATTTCATGGTTGTTCATCAAGACACAGCCTTCAACATTTTGATTGGAAGACCTTGGCTACATCAACATGCGGTTGTGCCTTCATCATACCATCAATGTCTCAAATATTGTTTCAATAGTCAAATTGGGACATTGTATGGTGATATGGACCCATTAAAAACATGTTACTCTCAATACATTGAGGCAAAATTCTATGACATGGAAGGAAAGGAAAAATCCACGACAAAGACGGTCACCAAAATTAATGCTCCAAATGGTTTGGAAAAGATTCCAGTAAACCCATTCATACATGTGAGTACAGATTATGTGTTGCCTATCAGTCAAATTGACAGGATAGACCTAAATCCAAACACTCTTATGGAAACTTCCATAATGTCAATTAAGGAAACCAAGCCAGACAGCATGGGAGAAATTCTTGATTGGACAAGCAGTAATGGAAGCTTAAATGGAGATGTCTTCATTTCATCCACTGAAATCTAGCAATTCTATACTTCATCAACCAGGCCAGAAGAAGTTATAGCAATGTCAGAGGAAAACAATGATGTTGATTCCCAATCCATCATCTCCTCTTTATTACCCCAGGAAGACCCTTCATCATCAATAGGGTCAGAAATGGAAGCCTCTTCTTCAAGTTGTTCAAATTTTAACTTCTCCCCTGATCATGGAAATCCTGCTTCGTCATATACTATGCAAGTAGAAATAGAAGAAGTAAAACATATTGAAGAAGAAGAGGAAGATGTCAGGGATTCTCCTCCAGCATTTAAAGAGGGTATCTCTACCAATGTGGATGAACTCAGAGAAATAAATATGGGTACAAAAGAAGATCCACACCCCCACTTTAATTAGTGCATCCATGACTCTTGAAGAGCAAGAAATGTATACTTCATTTCTAAAGAAAAATCGAGATGTATTTTCTTGTAATTATATAGAAATTCCAGGTCTGTATCCCGATGTTTCCACTCATCATTTGTTTTTTCCAGAAGCACATCGAGGATTCAAGCAAGCCGAAAGAAGAACACGCCCAACTTATGCCTCAAAAATTGAAGCTGAAGTCGATAAGCTTATCAAGGCTAAATTCATCAGAGAAGTTCAATATCTCAAATGGATGGCTAATATTTTCCCTGTGAAAAAGAAGAATGGACAAATTATAGTTTTCATTGACTTCAAATATCTTAATCGGCATTGTCCCAAGGGTGATTTTCCAGTTCCGATCACAGAACTCTTAATTGATGCAACAGCTAGCTACGAAGCTCTTTCCTTCATGGATGATTATTCTGGGTACAATGAAATATGAATGGCCCCAGAAGATGAGGATTATACAACCTTCAAATCTCCTCAAGGTGTGTTTTGTTATTGGCTAATGCCCTTTGGCTTGAAGAATGCAGGTTCAGCGTATCAACATTCCATGCACCATATCTTCAAACCCTTTTTAGGGAAATTTATTGAATGTTATGTGGATTATTTGGTGCTTAAATCTAGACAACATTCTGATCACTTGTCTGATATTAAAATCATATTCAACAAACTTCTACAACACAATTTTAAGATGAACCCCTTGAAATGTGCTTTCAGGGAAACCTCAGGAAAATTTCTCGACTTTGTTGTACGCCATCGTGGTATCGAAGTTGATCCTGAGAAGAAAAAATCAATCCTTGACATGTCACCTTCTAGAAATTTGAAGGAATTTAGAGGACTTCAAGGACACTTGGACTATATTCGGCGTTTCATTGCCAATTTGGTAGGAAAGTGTTTGCCCTTCACCAGATTAATGAAGAAGGGAGTCACCTACAAGTGGACTAAATAATGTCAAGAAGCATTTGATATTCTCAAGAAATATCTCTTGAGTCCACCGGTATTAATTCCACCCGTTGAAGGAAGACCACTTATTCTCTATGTGACAGCTTTAGAGTTAACATTCAGTGTATTCCTTGCCCAAAAGAATGATTCTGGGAATTAAAACAGCCTTTACTATCTCAGTCGGACTATGCTTGAGGCAAAAACTTGATATTCAAGTATTGAAAAGTGATTCCTAGCATTAATCTTTGCAGTTCAGAAATTGAGACACTACCTGCAACATCATGAGGTCCAATTGGTATCTCACAATAAACCGCTCAAATTTATCCGTAGTCGTCCAATTATTACAGGATGTCTGGAAAGGTGGGTAGTTATTTTGCAGCAGTTTGATATCTAGTATGTGTCTCAAAAGGAAATAAAGGGACAAGCTCTGGATGATTTCCTTGCTGAACACCCATCTATAGAAGATACATCTTTAAATATTGAACTTCATGATGAGGAAGTCTTCTTTATTCAAGATAATCCTCAAACATGGGAAATGTACTTTGATGGTGCCTCCAGAAGTCCAATAGGGAAGAAAATAGAAGATAATAAATTCAAAAAATTTGGGTTAAGAATTGTTCTTATTTCCCCAGAAAAGGCAGTGCTACCCTATTCCTTCTTATTGTTGTAAGGTGGTATAAACAATGAAGCAGAATATCAAGATCTCATCACAGGCTTGGAATTGGCACTTCAGGCATAGGTAAATCACTTGAAGGTAAAAGGTGATTTAGATTTGGTAATAAAACAAGTCAATGGGGATTATGCCATTAGAAAAGAAGAGTTAATCCCTTTGTGTGATTACATCAGTGAGTTAATGGTGTAATTTCCCTTGGAACCAACATTTTCTTATGTCCTACGATCACAAAATTTCCAAGCTGATGCACTGGACAATATAGCCACAGCCCGGGAAGATCCAAATCGGGACGAAACAATCATCAGTATTTCCCACCATCGTATATTTTCACCTTATGCTCAAATCAGAACAGAGGAAATCAATGAAATTAGTCCCATTTCTGAACCATATGGTCATACTATAGGATGGATGACACCTATCAGGGAATACCTTTAAAATGGAACACTCCCACCTGATAAAGCCGGGAAAGAACAAGTCCAGTGACGTATGGTCAATTTTACTCTTTATGATAGCCCAGATCACTAAACAATTCTCTACAAGCAAGTTTTTGATGGAATTATCTTCAGATGTATTGATGGTGAAGAGACAATGGCTGTCATGAATGAAGTACATATAGGAGTTTGTGGTGCCCACCAGTCTGGACATAGACTGTCTGGTCAAATTCGAAGGCTTGGATACTTCTATCCTTAAATGATACAAGATTGTGTTGATTTCACTAAGAAGTGTCATTCTTTCCAAGTATGTACCAACTTCGTTCATCAACCCCTTGAGTTTATTCATACAGCTAAATACTCCTGGCCATTTGCTACATGGGGAGTGGATGTAGTAGGACCCTATCCTCCGGCTACAGCTAAGTAGTTTAAGTATATTCTTACTGCTACTGACTTCTTTTCCAAATGGTAAGAGGAAATACCTCTCAAAGAAGTTGGTGCTAAAATAATTCTTAGATTTTTCAAGTACAACATCATTACTAGATTTGGTTCTCCTCATACCATATTGACGGATAATGGAACCAACTTTTTTTCATCTGAGGTAAGAAAGTTGTATCAAGAATATAATATTAGATCCAACCATTCATCTCGGTATCATGAAGCAGCCAATGGTCAAGTAGATGCTTTCAATAAGAATCTTTCAAACATACTTCAAAAATGGTGGATAAAGATAATAAGTCATGGCCTGATAAACTTTTTCATGCTCTATGGGATTATCGGACTACCACCTGCACTGCTACATGATCAACTCCATATTCATTGGTATATGGAATGGAAGCAATCTTTCCTATCAAAGTCAAATTACCTTCACTTAGAGTCACCATTTGTGATCAGTTATCTATAGATGAACAATCTCAAAAGAGATTGGATGAATTGTAATGACTAGTTGAAAAAAGATTGTGCACACTGCACCATTTAGAATTCTATCAGAATAGAATAGCACAAGCTTTTAATAAAAAACTTCGTCTTCATTAATTCATTCAAGGAGAATTGGTATTGGTCCTCAGAACCCCAATGATACTGGTAAAGAAGCCTCCAAATCTTGAGCCAAAGTGGGAAGGACCTTACTCAATACAGAAGGTATACTCCAATGGAGGTTATTCTTTAATCTCAATGGATGGAGAACTCATTACAACTCCAACCAATGCAAGATTCTTGAAGAATTATTTTTTGTAACACAAATACACTCCTTGTCCTTGCTACAGGACATTAAACTGCATAGCTCCTTCCATAATCCAACATGACGTTAAACTGTGTCCCCCCTTTCATCCAACATGACATTAAAATGTGCATCATCCGAGCTGCAAGACATTAAACTTCCAAGCACTCCAATTCTTTAATGCATAAAATTAAACTGTGATCACCGCATGCACAATTGTATTTTAAACTCTGTTTCCATGTATGCCTTGGGAAGCTAATCATGCATAAGCCCCACACTATCCTTCGTGGTCACATCTTTCATGACACAATCGTCAGGTCTGTTGCTACTTCTTGTTTCTCACACCGAGCATGACTCACATGAGCTTAGAGTAAGCTTCGACCATGACATATTCTTTGGGCTGCTAAACATGCTTAAGTCCCAACATCATCTTCGGGTCTCTATCCTCAAGTACAAACCTATCGCCAAATCCCTCTCAATTGAACTACACGGACTTTGATCCTTGCCTCCTAGGCCGGGTACATAGGTAACCTCCTAAGGTTCAATCCTAAAACCACTTTCTTCACATCGATTGACCTTCATCCCATATGATGTTAATCCATGAAGTCCCTATCAATCATCTTATTCATATCGGTTCACTTTCATCCTATATGACGTTACACTATATATGTCCCATAGTCCTAGCTATATGACGTTAAACTATATAGTTCTCCATTATCCTTAATGCAATACATTAAACTTCATAGAACTGGTCCATTCATATGACCTTAAACTATTTGTAATTTTGTTCTGTATGACAATAAACTACAATAATACCTAATACCCTCACTCGAGAGGAATCATCTTCGACATGGTCTCTAACCATGTCATATTTCAAGAACTATGTGTGGCTTGATTCTCATCCTAATGAGATACATAATGAAACCCAAGTCTTTAATCTTGGGTCCAGCCATAATTGCAATAAAGTCCTCTTTACCCCTCACATGTACAAACCAAATCTGTACAAAGGGTATTTCAATAACTACATATGTCTTGATTCTCATCCTCATGGGATACTTAGGAACGCTCGAGCATTTCTCGAGTCCAGCCCCGAGCCTTTGGGTCTAACCCCAAACTCCACTTTCATTCCCTTGGATGAAAAGTCCCCCTAGGAGCATATGATGTGATATAAAACACCCTGGTCTTTTATTCGCATCAGGTTTATAACAAATGCACGATGTGTCTCCCTCACTATGTTCCAAGCTCTAAGACCCTAAACTAAGATCTTTCATGCTATCATCCTGCATGATGTTAAACTATATTTCAAGAACTATGTGTGGCTTGATTCTCATCCTAATGAGATACGTAGTGACATCCAAAATCTCAATTTAGGACCCAGCTACAACATTATACAAATAATATTCATGTTCTCCATAACCCTTTTCTCGACTTCTGGTCGCAAAATTTCTGATACCTGAGAATTCTTTTGTCTGACTATGAATCACGTGATATTAGGTTTCCTTGCATAATTTGTCAACATAATAGACCTATCAGCCCAAAAGATTCTACTATTTGACTATGTAGCTTATGCCCCAATTGGCCCTGCATAATTCATCCCCCATAATGGGTTTTTCAAGTAGTGGTAACTTCATTCTTAGGAGAAGCCTCTTTTTTCCCTATTGGTCTTAACGATAATATGTAAGGATATAAGAAAAAAATAGTCATCCTTAACATATTTGTTCCATACTCTTTTTTCATGATCTGAAATTATTGTTGTATAATGTTTCTATCTCCAGTTTTATTCATATGATTTAAAACCACAGATACCTTTTTTCCTACGTTTGGTTCAAACCTTCGTAGAAGTCAAATTCTTCCAATTATTTGACAATTCTAATTGAAAATATCCTCTCCGTATTCAAGTACCTTTCTCCATAAAGAAGACTCTATGCTTTAGAAAATTTGAATCCCCATAAAACTTTCTTTGGCTTTTAGCAATAGAAATTCAAATTTCTGATAGTTCTTTTGTCTGACTATGCAGCACGTGCCCTTAGGTGGCCCTGCATAAGTTGTCTACATAACGGACCTGTCATCCAAAAGATGCTACTATTTGACTATGCAGCTTATTCCCCGGTTGAACCTATATAATTCATCCCCTATAACGGGTTTTTCAAGAAGTGGTAACTTCATTCTTAGAAAACAATTCCTCTAATGCATTTTATCTCTTTTCCCATGTCATTCCTCATATTCAAAATTTCTCAAGTCACAGTTTACAATTTTCCCCCTCTATACTTGAATATGGTAATATGTTTCCAAAAAAATTATCAAGAATTGAGTCAATATCATCCATTCAGTCAAATATATTCAACCTTAAATATTAGCCTTTTTATAGTCCAACATGCATGACTTTAAACTACCAATAACAAAAGACATGGTACTCATTAAATTGGGAACCTATAAAGGGTACTCTGAACAAAAGTCGAGTCCCAGCTCGCTAAATGTACATTTTGTATGATTTAGGCAATATTGAGAAATTAAAGGATGCAAAGATGTGGGGTTTGTTTATATAACCCTAGTAAAAATCAAACTATGAAGGTACAGATGATTGAAGATAAACTGTTTTTCATTTTATGAACAAGATTAGAAGAACATCCACAGACTGGAGTCTCTTCTCTTATTTTCAGAAATTACAGAAGACTTTCAACATGATTTCATATCTATTTCACAGCATCCCAAGCTTCATCAGTAGCCACTTGAAGTTCATTTACCCGACCAGCTTCACTCTCTTAAGCTTGAAGAAGTTATTCTTTGGCATCTTTGATGGCTTTTATACCATCCTCTTGGACTTCTTCCAAAGAATTATGAAGCTGGTCAAGGTCCCCAATAACAGCATCTAGCTCTTGCTGAAGGTGAAACTACTGGACAATCTTCTCCTTGATCTTTTGCTTCAGTTCCTTCAGCTTTGAAGCATGATCAGCCTCAACTCGGGACACTGTAGCCTGAAATTCACTAGTATTGATCAACAATCTAGCTCTAATCAGGTCTTAATGACACCTTTTCTCTTTCTCCCTCCTTCGAATGACTCGTTTCACTGTGACATGGATTTATTGATATCCAAAACTTCCAAGTCCCAGCATAATGAACAGGGATGAGAGTCTTGGAATTTTCGAAGGCATCTCTTCAATAGGCACCTCAGATATTATCTTCCATATATTTTTTCATTCCTTGCGATGTGATAATTGGAGCGCCTTTTGCACCTCTAGGTCTGATTCAGCATCGCTATCATAGGGAGGAACATAGTCAGTGATTAATGCACTTAAGGAAGTAATCTGTTCTGCTCCCTCCCTGACCCTGGTTTCTTCCCCTTCTACTACTGTTTGGGATGAGGCTGAGGCTTCACCTTCAGATCTATCCATTGAAGTTGACAACCCTGTTTGGTTAATTAAAAGTATGGTTAGTTTCAAAGGATAGTAAAATTTGATTGATTGTCTTGTAGGTTAGGTAAGCTAAAAATATCATCATCTTTTACCTAATAGTATATCAGCAACTTGTGAAGACTCCTCCCCATCTTTCCTAGCTTCAACAGGATTTTCAGGATGGGTTTCAGGAGAGTCCGTCATGTTAAGTTCCACCTGAGCCAGTGTTTCTACAATAATAGGGTTGACATCAATGTCTACACCCCTTTCAAGAATTGTTGGTTCAATAGTTTCTTTATATGGAACTGTACATTTTTTTAACCAAACATGGTTAGAAGTGTAATCATGAGAAGATTAACAGGACAAATGATGAAACTCACATCCAGTTGACTCTATAACTAGATCTCCAAAATCTTCTAAATCACATGGTAATTTAACATGGTCTAAAATTTATTCAAAAGAAATTCCAAGAGTCATCATTTTATCCAATGATGTCCCAGATCCCAAGTTAGTCTCACCAGTGGGAGCACTCGGCATGTCTTCTTCATGACTTTCATCTGGAAATCTCTGACCCCAGATAGATTCTTCAGAGACAGTTGTGGGGTCATCTTTTGCAGTTTCCAAATGTTCTGATGCATGTATTGAACCTAAACCATCACAGAATGGAAGTCAGTTGCTGTCTCATTTAATTTTATATGAAGTATTGTTAATTTAACAGAATTCTTTTCTCTCCTAGAATTAGAAATAGGAGCGGTGTTAGGAACAGACGTCGGCTCATCTACTCTCAATATTTCTTCAGGAACAGCCGTTTCAGCAGGAACCTGTAGTGATTCTACAACACCCTCTATTGTAATTTGAGGATGGTCAGTCCTTTCCCTTAAAGGGGAAACTAAATAAGCCCCTGCAATCCTGAGAAGTTTGAGCACTTTTTCATAAATTAAGATTCATGACTACCAAAAAGACTTACCACTACTGATAAAACGTTTGGCTATGGTCTTCTTTCTTCGATGATTTTGCTTCTTGGCCTTTTTGGGTGGACTAGAGTCATCACCTATAAAAACAGGTATCGGAGACAATAACACACTTTCTAACTCCTCGTCCATGGCTTGCTGGCCTGGAGATACTTTGCCCAGCTCACAAGGAGATTCAGTGGCTCTAAGAGTGGTGCCACCAGGGCTATACCGCGGTGAAGGGATTTCAGTGGTTCTTTCCTTTGTAAGTTGCAGGATGAAGAAGATTATTTCCTTTAATAACAGAGATTTGGGTAAATTCAAATTGAAAATCAAATAGAAATATGAGAAAAAGGAAACTTACATCTTCAGGAGCCACGTAATCACGCCACTCTTCATCTAATGGAGGACCAATCCCCTCAGTGGTACAACAGTCCATCATTTCCTTCACTCGCTTGGTGACAAGAACTGACTTATAAATGTAATATATGATCTTTCTATCTCTTTGATTTAAGCCCTCACTTCATTGGGGTTTTCCTCAAAATGGATGTCAGAAGAAGCCCGGAGATTCCCCACTCTAGGGATATGCATCCCATCGCATAAGTCCATCCAGGCGATTTCAGCATCACAATATAAACTCCTCCATGTCCGAATAGCCTCTGGTCATAAATATTCAGAATTGTGCACCAGAAGGATGCGAGGAGGGTCATACAATCTGGGACTTAAACTTCTTCCCAGCTCCTGCAATCACAGATAAAGGATAAGAAAATGAAACTTGTTGCTCTTTAAAATAATAGCGACTAAATTGCCTCAATAATGTAACTCACCAAAAGTCGATGGAGTAGGTCTCTTGACTATGGAAGGAGGATTATATCTAGCACAAGGCCACTTTGACGCATTTCGTGCCTCATCATCCCCATCTTAGGAATTCGGTGAATCAGATTTGGATGAGGAACCTGGTGTTTTAGCTCCGGGTGAGGAAGAATCACCTTCCAAATGAAAATCTTCCTTCCTAATGGTTCTCTTCTTTATCCCCACCCGAGGGACCGGCTGATTCAGTACCCCTTAAATGTATGATTCTACCCATCTCTCGTCATACCATGTAGTCAATCGAATTACCACTCCAACAGCTAGTAGATCAAACACTACCCCAGTCTTCTCCATAGATGTCAGCAACCATAGCTGATGAGAAACCATCAGATGCTGCTCTAACCTGACATGCACCAGAGGGGATATGGTAATTTTTTGCAGACATTTGAATTGATGTATGAATCTGTATGGAGCATAGGCCTTGCATAAAATTTCTCCATCAATCCTCTTGGCTAGTGTGCCATCTCTACATGCCAGCATATATGCCCTTAACTCCAGGCTAGTTGTCCCATCATCAACAAATTGCCCTGTTTGCGGATTTCCATAAGGAAAGAAATGAAACTCCTTAAACAAGATCAGACTTATTTTGATGTCATAAGAATTGAGAGATAAGGGAGAAATTCTAGAAAAGGCATGAACAGACGGCCGAAAAGAACTTCCAAGAACTTGTACCCCACTTTGTACAGCATATGTCCTAAAATGGGTGGCGATCCATCCCCATAAAACTTGGAATGGTCCCACTATTATTAGAGGATACTTACCCAGATAAACATGAAGTAAGATCCTGTGAATATTTACTAAAACTGGGGTGGCCAACCCAACCATCTTCCTTTTATCCAGCTTGGCTGCAACGACAAAGGTCCCCAGCCTCATACCTCCTTTTGAATCTCGAACTGGTAAAAGGTAGACACTGAGCCACAAGGCCAAAAAGCCTGTTAGATGGGTCTTCGCTGGAATTTTCTGGTTCACTTCATACTCCCACTTATCAAACTCTCATGCTTCCAGAGTTGGCCAAAATGTGCCTGGAGCACCCCTCTTTTCTGCTCTAGGGAAACTGGTAGGACGAGTGCAAGAAGGTCCCGTCTCTCTCTTCTTAATCAGAAACATGTCCATCCACTCCTCTGGATGAATATATTTTCTGGAGTGGATTTTCATAGTGGTGGTATTCTTAAGATTATAGAAAATTTTCATTAACTCTCGAGCCAAAGCCGGAGTCTTCTTGGAATCATTCTAGGTCACCTTGGGGGGGATGAATTCATTATACATATCTCCCAAAATATGAGCCCATGAAATCTTGTAGACATTCCACAAACTGATGCATACTTCTCCATGATTCAGATGGAAAGATTTTTTTTTTCAGGCTCCAGTGGCTGATTAACTCCTGCACGAAATTTTCATTTCTGTAGACATATGTATGCCCAGCCCAGACAGATTCTTATATTGCAGATCCCTTCAGATCATCGACAAACTCTGCACAGGTTTGTCGCACCTAATATGCCCACATCCAAGTTAGCTTCACACCTCCTCCAAGATGGAAATACCAAATCTTCTTCCATCCCTTAGATTGGACCATCTGAGAATTTCAAAAAATAAAGGGATAGCAATGCGGCTGCAGCTCAGGCATGTGAGGCTTCAAATATTGATCACATGGGCTATGATGCATTATGTATGCCTTCTCCACTATCCCAGCATTGGAAAATGATCCTGTAACTCAGACATTTTCCAAAGAGAAGTTGGTATAGGTCTGAAACCAATAATGAGGGATGTAATTCTTTGCCTCTGGAACATGAACTCCTTGCAGATGACCATGGCCATACAAAGGCAAGTAGATGTTATATGGAAAATTGGCATGATATTTCTTCAAGTACTTAGCCAAATCCAGGAGAGTGCTGTCGTAGATATCATAATAGTCATGGCCAACAATGTTCATCATATCATCTATTCTCTTTCTGGAAAAATCATCAGTTGATCCAATTCTTTTGGGTGCCATTTAATCTACACAAAGATCAAACAATAAACTCTTAAGTAAGTTTGGTTTGTGAAATTTTGATGAAGGAAATCAAAAAAATGGCAAAGGTATTAAGGTAATAAAGTCCCAAACTTGGCACGCAAGTCAAACATGTCGTGCAAGTATTACTTCCCTAGTCATGGCGTACAAGTCAAATACCTTTTGCAGAAGCACGACAAAATAAAAGAAGGGTGATTCGCCGAAGAACAGAAGCACATGCACGACGAGATATCAAGTGCTAGAAGTCGAGTGAGTTTACACGGGAGTGAGCCTGTATATATAGGTGATCCAGGCCACCTGTGTGCCATTACTACACTCCCCAGCATCTGTGTGCCATTCTTGTGCACCCTCACATCTACGCACCACACTTGCACGCTGTAGACCCTTGATTTCTCCGGCTTTACCGCAGAGCAGGATCCTCTTTCCTTTTCGGATCCAACTCTGAGGGGGGGAATTTTTTTGACGTTCCTTTTCATCACAGGGTCCACTGAATGGAAAAGGGGAATACCTTAAGCACAAAGAGGGTCACCCTTTGAAGAAACATCAAAATTTTGATAAAGGCATGGACCGGAAGCCCATTTGGAGTGCACCGCGCCCTTCACCTGTGTGCCGCGCAAGTCACTTGCACTCTAAAGAAGAATTGAACAAGTCACTTGCATGCCCCATTTGATTTTTATCCCAAGGTACATGGTGGCCTATAAATATCCTCTGTGGGCCCCCCATTTCGACGATGGATTTTCCAGAAGTCAAATTCAATCTCTGGTTTCCAAATTCTTCAACTCAACTCTTCCAAAAACTTCTTATGTAACTTTTTACCTATAATGGAAGACTTGAAGGAGTAGGATAAGGACTAAGTGTTTAGAATTCATCAACACTTCAGTGCCTAAGTGTCCAGACCTCCTTAAAAGTAGAAACACTTGTGTGCCGCCTTATCCTTTCAATGAAACTTGTGCGCCACCCTTTTGGAAACATCTTAGGATAGTACTAAATGCTTGAGTTAAGTCTCGCCCAAGTATTACCCTACAGATTCTCCATCTCCTAGGTGAACCCATGTCATGAAAGTACACTTGCGCGACCAAGACTTGTGTGCCAAATGACTTGCGTGACCTACACTTGCACGCCAACTTCATTTGTGTGCCTCTCTCCTATTCACCTATCCTCTTCATGATATTATCCCTCAAACCCCTGTTCAAATTCATTTATGGAATGGTTTCTTTATTGGATTCCTTATCTGAAAGGGATTCTATGAGAACCTCTCTCAAAACCTCATGACTTACAATATTTATGTCACTATAGTTATAGGTTTTCTCCATATAACCTCATCCTTTAAGATGAAAATATCTTTTAGTTTGGGCCTCCTTCTCAGGAGTAATCCCCAGTCATAATTTCCTTTAAACATTGGCCTTCTTCTCAGGAGTAAGCCCCAATTTATAAGTCCCCTTTAATATTTGGTTATCCTCCTCCGGAGTAAGCCCCAATATTAATTTCTTTTGATTTGGGCCTCCTTCTCAGGAATAAGCCCCAATCATAAGTCCCTTTTAATTTGGGCCTCCTTCTCAGGAATAAGCCCCAATCATAAGTCCCTTTTAATTTGGGCCTCCTTCTCAGGAGTAAGCCTTGGGTTAAAATCTCCAAATCTCCCTAAAGTACAAATACCTTTATGGACCCTTCTTCTGGGCTTCTTTCATGAAGTAAGTACTGGTCTTCATCTACTTGGGTAGTCATTCATACGTAAGCCCCGCATTATTTCTCATGACTACATATTTCATGGCATCATCATCAAGTTTACTGATACCTCTTGTTTCTCACATCGAGCATGACTCAAGTGAGCTTAGAGTGTAAAAGTAATCATGAAATCTCCTTTTGGTACATTAACCATGCATAAACCCTATCCTTCTTATCGAACTATGTGGGTTATGATTCCTTTTTAATGAGGATATGTAGGTAGCCCATCTATGGGTATGATCCCAAATCTAAAATAATCCATGTCTTTCTGAATTAAAATAAACTTAAAGTGCCCCACTGAGTGTCTTTAAAACCAGTATGATAATCCTAATGACTAAGATATTTCTACATAATATATTGAATGATACCATTTACTAAGAATCTATAATACATACGGATGATTCTCTATCGATGAAGAACCTAAAATACATATAAAAGATTATCTAAATCTAATACATATCAGTCATTGATTGCCAAATCTAAAGGAAAAATCATTTTCATGCTTGGTGAATTAATAAGTATTCGTGAACATAACTTAAATCTATAAGAGAGTCCCGGAGTAGGCAATAATTCCCCCCAAAAAGGTGTGATGAGTCTGACCTCCCATCCTATCGACCAATGAAAATTCTTAATCCTCCTTAGTCCAAAAATAATGAGCACCTACCTTTGGAAAGTAGTTCCAAATGGATATAGAATCATTGGGTGTTTCTGGTTCTACGAATAAACCCGTTAGAAATCGATTGGAAAGTTTGAACCTTAAATAAACAAGGTCATTCCTATTTCCAGAAGAAACGCCTATATTAATGAAATTTTTTATCATATTAAGGGGTTAAGGTGGTTCTCCAAGATCGAAGGCGGGTGTTTTGAAAATAGATTTCTGAAGTAGGAATGGCCATTTTTTGTACTTGGTCATGCCTTTTAGGTTAATGAATTCTCCAGTGGTCTTTATGGAACTTATGAATAGGGTGTTCCATCAGTATCTCAACTTATTGGTCATGGTATTTTGTAGATGACGTCCCAGTCTATTTCGGGACTAAGTAGAAGCATGAGAAGTATTTGAGGATTGTTCTAGGAACCCTTTAGGATCATTGCCTCTATACAAAGATTTATAAGTGAACCTTCTGGATTAGGGAGGTGAAGTTTTTGGGTCACATGATCTTAGATCAAGGGCCTATAGACCATGTGAAGATTATAATAGTTATTTTATGGGATCATCCAAAGAATGTTTTCATAATCAAAATATTTTTAGGCCTGGTGGAGTTTTACATGTGGTTTGTTTGGGATTTATCTCAGATTTCTTCATCCATAACTAAACTTACCCGAAAAGGGGTAAAGTTTGAATGAAACCCAAAATATCAAGTGTCCTTTGAAGAGAACAAGTGGTGCTTGTCCACAACTCCTATTTTGATCTTGACAGAATCTGTAAAGGGATATATGGTCTAATGTGATTCTTTTGGTATGAGTCTTGGGTGTGTGTTGATGCAGGATGACCATGTGGTGGAATATAGTTCATGCCAACTCTGACCACATAAGAAGAATTACTCAACCCATGACCTGGAATTAGTGGGGGTGATGCATGCCTTTAATTCATGTAATCATTATATTTTTGGGGATAAATTTTTGGTTTATTAGGATCATAAGGGTTTGGCTTACATTTTCACCCAAAAATATATGAATATAAGGTAGTTTTGTTGGGTTGAGTACTTCAGGGGTTCAATTTAGATATAATATATACCCTAGGAAAAGGAAATGTGGTTTTTGGTGACTTGGTAATGAAATTTCTAGTGGGATTGTTGAAAGAGTTCAGTGATGAGTGAACTTTGATGGGTCTTTTTCCTAATTACATATCGAGACCAAGGATCGTAGTGTAGGTGAATTCTTGGCTAGTGTTCAACTTAAACCTTCCCTTATAGAGTTGATCCGGCAAGAGAAATTGATTCATGAGTTGTGCAAGTGTTCTATGTTGTTCCTAAATGGTGGTGAGGTGCCTTGTGAAGGGTCATTGTCTCATGAGGGATATTTTTTATTTAGAGGTCGCTTCATGGTGTTGTTGTCATTATGGAAGGTGGTGATGTAGGATAGCCACCATTCTCAGTGGTCCGTTCATCCTATTGCCACCAAGATTTTTTATGATGTGCATCAATAATTTTGGTGGCCAGGGATGAGGTGGGATGTAGATAACTTTGTATCATAATGTTATACATGTCATCAGGTTAAAGAATAGAACCAAAGGCCCTCATGTTTTCTTCAGCTTCTACCTATTCCTACCTAGAAGTGGGACGATATCACCATGAACTACTGGAAACAGAGGATATACCAATGGATTTTTTTCCAATGGTTTATGAAAACCGTTGGAATACGGATATTGATAGGTATTTACCCAATGGTTTCAATAAATTATTGGAATAGAGTAGTTTAGATGAGTTTTAACCAATGGTTATACAGAACCGTTGGGATATGTGATGTTTTAGGAAGCCTTTGCCAAAAATTTTAAAAAACCGTTGGTAAAGCTTACCTTTCCCAACGGTTTTTTAAAAACCGGTGGAAAATTTTTTCCCTAAAATTTCCACCAGCCCCAATCCCTCATCCTCTGGATTGTAGACCTAAATAATGAGACAGAGAGCTCTCTCACTTGGAAAATTCTTCCACCCTTCAACCAGATAGTTTTTTTGTTATGCACTTCAAATATGTAATTGGTACCTTAGGTTCAATGTTTTCCATCTATTTTTTTATGTTTTTATTTGTCCTAAACTAGAGGTCTATGCGCTATGGTATACCCAAGAATTTTAATTTGATTTGTTTTCTGATTTTTTTCTACACTTCAACTATTTCATCATGTTAAAGATCTTTTAATTTTCCAACTATAATATAGTTATATGTTGTTTAGTAGATATTATCTTATAATCCTAGGGGAGTAGATACCCACTGGAATTTTTGAGACCCTTTCCTTTTATGATGATATTATGAGTGTATGATAATGGGAGTTTTGGTGTAGACCCTTATGACTGGAACTTCTATTGACACATGGTGCTTGATCTATCAACATTTCACTATGATATTTCAATAGGATTGATAACAACTTATTTAGTGTCATGTTTAATATAACTATGTTATTTTTTACCAATAATAGGAGTATATAATTAGACCACATGTTAATATTTAAATGTCAAAAGATGTGTTTCATCATCTATATCAAGAGTGCAGTCATTAGAACCTGGTCAAAATTCATTAGACATGGATGAAATCATATCTATTGTGAAGGAGGAAAACTAATGCTCCTCCTTGGGATGTGATATATTTTGGTAAGATGGTTAACATCACAATGTTTGTTGGTTTAGTGACTATTGCACCACTTAATGGGATGGTTCCCATCATATAGTTTAGTGCATCATTTCCCAATATATCATTTTTTGGGTTAGTGCTTGTTTGATCAATTAATTCGTTTTCACCCATCGAACCATTTTATGGGATGGTTACCATTCATTATAATTTTAGATAATGGTCGAGAGATATGTTATGTGTTCCATGGGACTGTGAAATAGAGATTTCTAATCATTAGTAGTCCATTCTAGATAATATTTGATGGTAAAAAATTCCTAGATTGTATGACCTTGTATATCATGGTAAGGTAAATATGATAGGTGATTGTTTACCCATGTTTTTATGGATTATTATTTTTTTATAAATGTTATCATGTTGTTCCATAAGGTAGGGATTAAGTATATAAAAAACTGACCATCATTGAAGGAATAAATGTTATTCACTATTCTTCCACTTCCAGGGGGTTGTGCAGGTGGGGGTGGGTTGTGCAGGGTGGGGGTGTTGAGGGGGAGGGGGATATGCAGGGAAAGTCTACTAGGGTGAGGTGGGTGTGTGGGGGGGGATGTATAGGTGGGGGGTGGGGGTGGGTTGTGCTGATGGGGTGGGGGGAGGGGGGATGTGCAAGTGGGTGTGTGTGTGTTGGTCTTTGATGTTCTGCATCTAATCTATAAATGATACGTTCATTTTAATGTTCCACATCTACTATTTTGGTTTTCTATTTTTATTTGGGTGTGTATGACTTTTTTTTTCTGTTTGATTTGGGTGTGTGTGTTGGGATTTAATAGTGGCACACATATAGTGATTATAGTATGGGTTTGGTGTATAGGGATAAGTAGTAAAGTGAATCAAATTTGATTCAAAATGAATTATGTGTTAATATCATCCATAAATTTTTAGTTCTTAGAAGGCTTGGTATTGCTGGGAATTTTGTGTTAATATCATCCATATTCCACATGATTCACATCATGGTAAGAATGTGTGATGATGTTGTTGAGATTAGAGAGAAAACTCATACACTCCAGGTTGTTTATATTAGCATGGTTAGTCATGAGTGATAATTAGATTCCTAAGATGAATGTACTAATATAACTTTAGGGTCAATTAAATATGGTTCTCACTGTATGTTGTATATTATGTCTCTTTCTTGGCCAATACTCACTTTTATGATGGCGGGGTGCTTTTCACTAGCCATGTTGGCACGTGTAGACATCCATAACAATTTTAGATAAGTCAAAAGTTTAATTTAGTAATCTTGTTATCATTGACATACTTTATTATTAATCTCAAATTTAAAAATAAATGTTTTTTTCTATACTTTGTGAAATTAAACCTTTTTACAAGCCATGAACAACCTATTAGTGTATAATCCTAAACTTTATCCACCCATGGGGTGCACTTGACTTGGGGAACTAATTGGGTAATGAAAGGTATGACCATAGAGGTGCCAAGAATGAGTTATTGAGCATGAGTGAATGATTTGGGATGCCTATAATACATAATGGGACCTGAGACATGTTCCTCTTATATGAGACCTAATGAAAATGAATATAAATAAATTTTAATTTAATTTTTGAGTACTTGTTCTTTGATTAATGATTTGGAATTACTTGAAGAAACCAACCAAGGATTCATGTTAAAAATATATCTTTTAATTCCATTTAGAAATCCCCTTGGATTAATGATGATTTGGTTTAGAATACCTTGAGGAAATCTACCTTGGATTCATAGTGATTATGATTTAGGAAGCCTTAGGTAATTCCCCCTTGGATTCTAAACTAGAGGCCTCTCTCTTTACATAGGGTGGGAACTTCTTCCTCCCTATAAATCCATCTGAAGTCAATCAATTAGTATATATTTACATTGATTTAATAGTTCACTACATCAACTAGAAAATCCTTTATTTATCATTTACTTAATTATATTTTCTATTAAACTTCAATATTATTGAATTGTTTATGACGAAATGACTTATAACAGTTCTTTTTACAGAATGGATAGAAGTTGGATGTATGAAACTGATCGGATCTCAAGCGATTTTTCAAACAATTTGGAGAGATTTTTAGATTTTTCATTTCATAATGATTCGGATAGTGGTCACGTACACTTCCCATGTTCCAATTATATTGGTAGACCTTGGTTGATCCATGAAGAATTCATCTACCACATAACCAAATATGGTTTTCAAGTAAACTACTTTGTGTGGTATCATAATGGGGATAAAATGAAATCTCAAATTGTTGATGATTGAAATGAAAGGACTGGAATGGAGAATTTGTTAGATGACTGGTTTCTGTTTATTCGTCATCATGAAAAAGAAAGAATTCTGACCCAAGAAGACTTTTATATGAGCACACATGATGCATCAAATGAAAATGATGTTGATGTAAGGGTGAAAAAATTGAATGATGCTGCCATGACTCCAGTATATTGATAGTGTGAGAAAATGAAAAAGCTGGAATTTTTAATCTGATTGTTTCATGGGAAAACTATGTATGGGATTTCTAATACAGCAATCGATTATATTCTTAACTTCTTGAAGAATTTACTTCTAGATGATTCAGATATTCCCTCAAACCACTATATGGCATGGAAGTTAGTTGAGGAAATTGGATGTTCAAGAAACAAAATTCATGTTTGCCTGAAAGATTGTAGTTTATTCTGGGAGGAAACCGCTGAACAAAATGATTGTATAAAATGTGGCACATCCCGCTGGAAGTCAAAATCTGATGGAACATCATCTCGCGTGCCACAGAAAGTAATGTGGCACTTTCCATTGATCCCCAGACTCCATAATCTTTTTATGTCTGATGACGTATCAATAAAAATGATATGGCATCATACCGAGAGAAAGAAGACTAATAATGAGTTGGTTCACCCTATAGATGGATTTTCATGGCGGAGATTTGAGGCTTGATATCCTGATTTTGCAGTTGACGTGCGTAATGTGAGGCTGGGTCTTTCATGTGACGGTTTTATTCCGTTTGGGAAAATGCTTACTTCGCACAGCACATGGCCAGTTTTTATACACATTTATAATCTTCCCTCATGGTTGTGTATGAAAAAACCTTTCACCTTCATGAGTATACTCATATCTGGCCCTTCTGATCCCGACATTGATATTGACGTATACATGCAACCTTTAATAAAAGAGTTGAAACTTCTTTGGGATGTGGGTGTGAACACATATGATGCATGTTCAAAAGACATATTTCAGATGAGTGTTGCACTTATGTGGATGATCAATGATTTTCCGGCTTATGAAATGATGTTGGGATGGAGCACGAAGGGAAAATTGTCATGTCCTATTTGTATGAAGAATACACGATCCAGAAGACTGAAACATCATTGTAGTTTTAGTTTTATGGGACATCGAAAATTCTTTCCAATGGACCGTCCATATAGAAATAATCGTTGAAGATTTAATAATACCAAAGAGGTTGATGATCCACCTTAGCATATTTCTGGAACTGATGTGCTTAATGAATTGAAATATTTTGTTTTTTCATTCGGGAAGGGTCAAATGAAATCTGGAAAGAGAAAAAAAAATCCACTGAAACCTATTACAATTGGAGGAAGAGGAGTATCTTTTTTGATTTTCCTTATTGGTCAACCAATTTGTTATGTCATTGTTTAGACGTAATTCACATTGAAAAGAATATATGTGAAATGTTTCTTTCGATACTTCTAAATGTTAAGGGAAATAAAAAAGATGATTTACGGTCTCAGCGTGACTTGGTGGGTTGGGGAATCAGACCAGAATTACATCCTGTGCGTATCAGTGAAAATAAATGGCAAGTTCCATGTGCTTCTTATGTGATGACACCTATGGAAAAAAACAATTTCTGGAAGTATTAGAGACTATTAGAGTTCCTGATGGCTATTCAAGCAACATATCTAAACGGGTCAACAGAAGAGAGTTGAAGCTAAAATCTTTGAAGACTCGTGATTATCACGTTCTTCTGCATGAGTTGATTCCAATAGAAATCCGTCATCTTTTGTACAATAATGTAAGGGTGACTTTTATTCAGTTGTGTAATTTGTTTAGATATCTTTGTGCTAAGAAGTTTTCCAAGTCGTTCTTTCAAAAAAATTTGACAGATGCCCCATTAATTTTGTGTGAGTTGGAGAAAAAATATTTCCTCCATCATTTTTCACATGAATGTTGCATCTGACTGTCCATATTCCCACTGAAATACTTCTCGGAGGACCCGTTTATTTTCATTGGATGTATCCAAATGAAATAAATATGTACACATTAAAGTCTTATGTTCAAAACAGGAATCATTCTGAAGGTTCTATCATGAACGGTTACTTGGCTCAAGAATGTATGGATTTATGCTCAATGTATCTGTCTGATCTTACTACAAGAATGAACAGACCAATGAGAAATGAAGAATAATAGTATGAGCAAATTGAACCCAGTTTTCCATCACTTCCTCAAATATGAGGAATTCCTAGATCATATACATTGAATACATTAAGCCTTGAAGAGCGGAAGATGGCACATTGCACAATTTTGTTCAACTGTGATTTGTTCGATAACTACATCAGGTAAATAAATTGAATATGTATGTCTTACATATATATCTGCTAAACTGTTCATGTTTTTTATCTATAGGGAACATAAAACAATGAAAAATAGAAAGAATCGTTCTTTATCTTTGAGAAGGAGGGAGACTTTGCATAGCAAAGAGTTTTCTCCTTGGTTAAAATTGAAGGTAAAATATTACTATTTAAAATAATTAAATCAATATTTAATTAAGTTTAATATTCATTTATATTTCAGGTATTGAGTTTGCCTATTGACTATGTATCTGAGGAAATAAGAGCTTTGGCTTTTGGTACTAATATCGTGGTTCGTGACTGTAAATCAATTGTTATCAATGGGTACAAATTTATTGTCATTGAATGAGAAAAGAACATGAGAACACAACATGATGGTGTTATGGTTACTGCCACAACATATTTTTATACCAGTGCATTAGATAGTAGACCGTGATTTGAAAATGTGGGTTACTATGGAGTTTTTGAAAAAATAATAATGTTGGATTATTACTCTCATGGACGAGTCATGATGATGAAATTCCATTGGTTTGATTCGATGATGAGATAGGTCACATTTATTGATGATTGTGTATTTCGAGTAATTAATATGACTCACACTCTTGCTATCAAAGAACCATATGTATTGGCATCAATGGCTAAACAAGTTTTTTATGTCAATGACCAAATTCGACCTGAATTTTGTGTCATGGTTGAAGTAATTCTAAGAAATATTTTTGATGATGGTGATAATGGAATTGACACCATCCCTACTGCCATTGGAACCAATCAATTTATTTCTTTTGATGACTCCAATAGCTTAATTTTCATAGTTGACTGTGAACCTAAAGTTTTAGTGGGAAATATATAAAATCATTCATTCATGTTCTCAATTCTTTTGGTTTACCTCAAGTTGGGTTGTTAAGGTTAGTTCTATTCAAATTGATTTAATATTGAAACCTGCATCATCTACCTGATCTAAAGAAATTACATTTTTCCTTTACACATTAGTTATCCTTTTCTATTTACTTCCATATTTTTTTTAAATGTAGGAAATGAAACCAGTTGAAGAGAGGCGACAGAAACAGATTATGGAAAATAGTCGTTGCATGACCGAGCTGGGAATTCCACCACTAGTACCTACAGTGATTATTTTATTTCAAATATATTTATTTAAATTATATATAATTTTATGTGATTAATTTTTTTTAAACATTTTTTCAGGATCCATCTACTAGGTGACAGTTATTTGATGAGCAGTCGAGTAGTGGTCCCAGCACTCGGGGTGTTCATACGAGGGGGGGTGGTACGGGAGCTAGACGATCTAGTCAGTATACCCGATGAGGACGAGGGTGAGGTTGAAGATGATGGTGATGATAGTGATGGTGATGATGGATAGATTGATCCGTTGCATTTTTTACTAATATTACTGACCTTTGATGTTTATTGATTTGTTATGCCTGAATATATGTTTGATTAGGTAGGTCACATTATCTTTATTTTTTTATCTATAAATAATAAAACTTGATTTTATGGTTTTCTATGAAAACCCCCTATTTTAATGAAATTGTAATTTTTTAAAAGTTAATATAATGAAATTATTTTTTTAACCTTGAAAGAATTTTCTTAGAAAATATGTAAATATCATCCCATGAACCCATGATAGCCCCTCAGATAGCCCCACGGATAGCCCCCCAAAAAGCCCCCCCCCCCACCGTCCTCCCTGGATCTCAGACAGCCCTCCAGACAGCCTCCCCACCCTCCTTCCTGGACCTCAGACAACCCCCCGGACAGCCCCCCCACCCTCCTCCCTGGATCCCAGATATCCCCCTGGATAACCCCCAGACAACCCCCCGGACAGCCCCCCCCCCACCATCCTCCCTGGACCCCGGATAGCCCCCCAGACAGCCCCCCCCCCCCCCCACCATCCTCCCTGGACCCCAGACATCTACCTAGATAGCCCCCCGGATATCCCCCCCCCCCCAACCCTCCTTCCTGGACCCCGGATCCCAATCTAAGCTCTCTTAAAGATTCACCCTAAATCCCAATGGAAAAGAGGGTTTTAGAGCTTCAGAAGAAGATGAGAGAAGAGTGCAAACCCTAATCAAAAAGAGGAATCAAGGAGAGGATTAGACTCACCCGAATCTTCAAACCGCACTTAAAGGCAATCAAAACTCCCAAGTGACGTGTACGAGTCAACCCTGCCTCAATCCGAGGCACAGTGTGGCCGGAACCACTCAAAGTGTCTTTCTTTTATTTAAAATGGATACTCTTTTAAGTAAAAACAACTGGCATACGTAAAACCAACCAAAAGCATTCAGATTGTGTTGATACTTTAGTAAAATGATCAATGGGTCATTTGTGACGTGTATGAGTCAACCCTACCTCAATCTGAGGTGCGGTGTGGCCGGAACCACTCAAAGTGTCTCTCTTTTGTTTCAAAAGGACATCATTTTAAGTGAATACAACAACTGACATATGGAAAACTGACCAAAGGCATTTGGATTCTATTAAAACTTTAGTAAAACAATCCATGGGTCATATGTGATGTGTACGAGTCAACCCCGCCTCAATCTGAGGGCCGGTGTGGCTGGAACCACTCAAACTGTATCACTTTTGTTTGAAATGGACAGGATTTTAAGTGAAAACAACAATTGGCATAAAGAAAACCAACTGAATTCATTCATATTATGTTGATACTTTAGGAAAATTATCCATGCATCATTTGTGACATGTACGAGTCAACCCCTCCTAAATTTGAGGTATGGTGTGGCCGACACCACTAAAAGTGTCTCACTTTTGTTTAAAATGGACATCATTTTAAGTGAAAACAACAACTGACATATGTAAAACTGACAAAACGCATTTTGATTCCATTGAAACTTTAGGAAAACGATCCATGGGTCATATGTGACGTGTAAGAGTAAACTCTGCCTCAATCCGAAGCACAGTGTGGTTGGCACCACTCAAAGTGTCTCTCTTTTGTTTAAAATGAACACCATTTTAAGTGAAAACAACAATTGACATAAGGAAAACTGACCAAATTCATTCGGATTCTATTGAAAATTTATAACAGTGATCCATGGGTCATATGTGATGTGTAAGATTCAACCTCACCTCAATATGAGGTGCGGTGTGGCCGACACCACACAAAGTGTCTCTCTTTTGTTTAAAATGGACATCATTTTAAGTGAAAACAACAACTGACATATGTAAAACCAAACAAATGTATTCAGATTCTGTTGAAAATTTAGGAAAATCATCCATGGGTCATATTGGACGTGTACGAGTCAACCCCGCCTCAATCTGAGGTGTGGTGTGGCTGGTATCACTCTAACCGTCTCTCTTTTGTTTTAAATGGACATCATTTTAAGTAAAAACAACTGGCATACAGAAAACCAACCAAATGAATTATGATTGTTTTGATACTTTAGAAAAATTATCCATGGGTCATATGTGATGTGTATGATTTAACCCCACCTCAATCTGAGGTGCGGTGTGGCCGGCACCACTCAAAGTGTCTCGCCTTTATTTGAAATGGAAAACATTTTAAGTGAAAACAACAACTGGCATACGGAAAACCAACCAAACACATTTGGATTGTGTTGATACTTCAACACAACGATCCATGGGTCATTTTTGACATGTACGAGTCAACCCCAACTCAATCTGTGGTGCGGTGTGGTCGGTACAACTCAAAGTGTCTCACTTTTATTTGAAATGAACAATATTTTAAGTGAATACAACAACTGGCATACGGAAAACTGACCAAACACATTCATATTTTGTTGATACTTTAGTAAAAGGATCCATGGGTCATTTTTGATGTGTAAAATTCAACCCCACCTCAATCTGAGGCACAGTGTAGCCGGTACCACTCAAAGTTTCTTTCTTTTCTTTAAAATGGATACTCTTTTAAGTAAAAACAACTGGCATACGGAAAACCGACCAAACGCATTCGGATTGTGTTTATACTTTAGGAAAATGATCCATGGGTCATTTTTGACATGTAAAATTCAATCCTGCCTCAATCTGAGGTGTGGTGTGGCCGTCACCACTCAAAGTGTCTCTCTTTTGTTTCAAATGGACATCATTTTAAGTGAATACAACAACTGACATACGAAAAACTGACCAAAGGCATTCATATTCTGTTGAAAATTTAGGAAAACGATCCATGGGTCATATGTGACATGTACAAGTCAACCCCTCCTCAATCTGAGGTCCAGTGTGGCTGGAACTTCTCAAATTGTCTCACTTTTATTTGAAATGGACAGGATTTTAAGTGAAAACAACAAATGGCATAAGGAAAACCGACCAAACGCATTCGGATTGTGTTAATACTTTAGGAAAATTATCCATGGGTCATTCTTGACGTGTAAGAGTCAACTCTACCTCAATATAAGGTGTGTTGTGGCCGACACCACTCAAAGTGTCTCTCTTTTGTTTAAAATGGACATCATTTTAAGTGAAAACGACAACTGACATACGGAAAACCAACCAAATGCATTCGGATTCTGTTTAAACTTTAGGAAAAAGATCTATGGGTCCTATATGACATGTAAGAGTCAACCCTGCCTCAATAAAAATCGTGGTGTGGCCGGCACCACTCAAAGTGTCTCTCTTTTGTTTAAAATTAACATCATTTTAAGTGAAAACAGCAATTGACATACAGAAAACCAACCAAATGCCTTTGGATTCTGTTGAAAATTTAGGAAAAAAATACATGGGTCATATGTGATGTGTATGATTCAACCCCGCCTCAATCTGAGGCACGATGTGGCTGGCACCACTCAAAGTGTCTCTCTTTTGTTTAAAATGGACATCATTTTAAGTGAAAACAACAACTGACATACGGAAAACTGACCAAACGCATTCGGATTCTGTTGAAACTTTAGTAAAACGATCCATGGTTCATATGTGACATGTACGAGTCAACCCCACATCAATATGAGGTGAGGTGTGGCCGTTATCACTCTAACTGTCTCTCTTTTGTTTAAAATAGACATCATTTTAAGTAAAAACAATTGACATATGGAAAATTGACCAAACATATTATAATTGTGTTCATACTTTATCACAACGATCCATGGGTTGTATGTGATGTTTACAAGTCAACCTCGCCTCAATATGAGGTGTGATGTGGACGGAACCACTCAAAGTGTCTCACCTTTATTTGAAATGGAAAACATTTTAAGTGAAAACAACAACTGTCATACAGAAAACTGACCAAACACATTCAGATTCTATTGATAATTTATGACAATGATCCATGAGTCATCTGTGACGTGTATGAGTCAACCCTGCCTCAATCTGAGGCATGGTGTGGCCGGTATCACTCCAAGTGTTTGTCGTTTGTTTAAAATGGACATCATTTTAAGTAAAAACAACTGGTATATGGAAAACTGACCAAATGTATTTGTATTCTATTGATACTTTATTTTAGGGTTATTAGCTTATAATTTCTGAATTCAATCATGTATATGTTATAGAAAATGCAATTTTTTATGTATTCTTAATTTTTTATAACCCACCCCCTAGACACCCCCACCCCCATGGACAGCCCCCCACCCCTAGACACCCCCACCCCTGGACACCCCCACCCCCCGGGACATCCCCAACCCCTTATATGTCATATTATATTTGTGTTATATATAATTAATAATTATATATGCAACATAATTCATTTTTTATGTGTTATTGATTCATAATTCAGAATTCATTACATAATTCATTCTGCATGTATTCAATTGAGAATTCAATTATGAATTCTGTATTGCATAGGGTAATTGGGTTCATATACATGATTATAATTGTGGTACATTCCATGGTTATAAGAGTATCCTGTTTTTATGTGCTTTTGTGTGCTATAGTAGGTTTTTTTGTTGCTGTTAAGAGTGTATGTAGGTGTATACAGTTGAGTGTGCAGTGGAGTAGATTTTAGGTGGTTGGTCTGCTAAATTCTGGAAATACACTATACCAACGGTTTATTAAAACCGTTGGTATAGTGTTGTACATATTTTTACCAATGGTTTTAGTAAACTGTTAGTAAAACATGAAAATGATAGTATTTCCAACGGTTTTACAAACCATTGGGAATACTCGGATTACACTACCTTTCCCAACAGTTTTACAAACCGTTGGGAATACTCGGATTACACTGCCTTTCCCAATGGTTATACTAAAACCGTTGGTAATGGGCTATCCCAACACCTTACTTACCAATAGTTTGTCAAACCATTGGTATATAGTATACTAACAGTTTGGCATCCTTTACCAATGGTTTGAAACTGTTGGTAAAGACTTAGTTTCCAGTAGTTATGGGCTTTATCATTGGCTTACCTCATATGCCTCAGGGAAGGAATTGCATTTGGGTAGTGATTGAACATATGACCAAATCATCTCATTTCATTTCAATTAGGGATTCAGAAAAAGTGGATGAGTTAGTTCAGTTGTACGTTCAGGAGGTAGTGAGTTTTCATGGTGTGTTATTGACAATTATTTAAGATAAGGACCCTCGGTTTACCTCATAGTTTTGGGAAGACCTTTAGAAGGTAATGGGCCAGAGATCAAGTTGAGCATGACATACCAACCTCAAATGGATGGTCAAACAGAACAGGTGAATCTGATATTTGAAGAAATGCTCTAGGTATGTGTTCTAGATTTCAGAGGCTCATGGGATAGTCATTTGGATTGGTCGAGTTTTCATATAATAAGAGATAACAATCATCAATTCAAATGGATCCTTTTGAGGATATTTATGGTCAATCATGTCAGTACCCTTTTTGTTGGGATGAGGTGGGTGAGACCTCATTTTTGGGACCAATCCATGTGTAGGAAACATATCACAAAGTCAAGTTGAGAAGGAATCATTTTTTGATAGTGCATAGCTACCATGATCCTTATGCTAATAATAGGATCTGAGCTTTGGATTTTTTTTGGGTGATCGGGTGTTCTTAAAAGTGGTGCCTCGTTTGGATCATCGTTATTTAGGTAAGGAAGGGAAGTTAACGTTGAGGTATATCTAACCTTTTGAGATCACTAAGAGGGTTGGTAAGGTGTCATATAGGTTAGAATTTCCCTCCCAGCTGACATCAATTCATTATGTGTTCCATGTATCTCATCTGAAAAATTACAATCTAGATCTGTCCCATGTGTTGAAATGGGAGGAGTTGGAGTTAGATCCTAATTTTTCTATGTTCAAGAGGCCAGTGTGGATTGTGAATTCTTTTGAGAAAGTTCTTTTTGGGAATTTTATACCATTGGTCTGAGTTATTTGGAAGCATGGTAGTGATGAGAATGATACATCAGAGTGGAAGTATTGGGTTGAGGAGGAGGAGTCATTTTTGTTCTCTGATCAAACTTTGGAGTGACTTTCTAGGGATGGAAAGTTTTCATAGTGGGGAGAATTATCACATCCATGATTTTTTTTAGGTATTACTTTGTTTATTTTTAGTCTGGTATTTATCCCTTGATTTTCCTATGATTTTTTGGAGAAAATGGAGTTTTATGGCTTGGTAGTAAGTGGTGCGGGATTGGCACATGATTAGGGGAAACTGAGTGCTAGCCCAAATGAAATCATGCGCCTAAGATAGTAGCACTATCCAAGTCACACACCTTGGTGCATGATCATGTACCCTCCCCCAGGAAACCATGAAACTTCATTACTCTTGGACATATAGGGACACATGGTTACCGCACAGTTTGGTAAATTATGCGGGCTAACTGTGCTACCTATCTAGGTCATTAAAAACTAGAAAATTACTCTTTTTACCCCTTCATATTTAACCCTAAATCACTCCTAATATGATCCTGATGGGATTTTCAGCCCTAGGAGCTCCCACTACACCTTATTAGACCTCTTAAGCATCAATCCTTGGGTGGTTTTTCCTTGGATATTCAAGGAATCATCAAGTAAATCATTTCTCCCTTAGTTTCTCCCTCTTTCTGGGTTCTTCTTCCCTCTTTCTTGGGTTCTTCTTTTAAAGTGGGTTGTTTGATCAAGTGAGGGTCCAATCTTGAGTTATAAGGTGAAATATTGATGGTTTCTGATCGATATTTCCTTTTTAGGGCCTTTTGAAGGTGTGGTTGTGGTTTTCCAACGAATTCTATAATTTTTCAAGTGTGAGGTAGGTGGTTCCATGATTTTATATTCTTATATCATTTTAGATTGCTTTCTTGGTTGTTTAAATGCATTCTATGGATTATTTTTTGGTGATAAATATGTTTTAAAAAGTTTTTGAGATGCATATGTGATGAATGTTGATTTTCTAAGGTAAATGGTTGTGTTTCATGTGTGCTTCATTATAGTTCTTCTTGAAAGAGTTTTATGATTTATGTGAAAGGTGTGAAATGTGTTTTCAAGGGGATTTGAAGGTGAAAATGTGTTGAAAGTTATTTTTCTAAAATAAATGGTTTTTTTTCATGTGAACTTCTTTTTTGTGCACCTTAAATATGGTTTTTAAATTTCATAAGTGATGTGTATCATGTTTCAAAATGGATTTAGTATGTGTGTGGAATTGGACAGGGGATTTTCCCATGAAAATGATTGGATTTCATATGTTCCCTTCTTGTTATGTTTCCAAATGGATTTTATGAATTATGAAGGTGGTTTGAAATGTATTTTAAAATGGTTTTGGTGTGTGTGTAAATATGAAAGTGGTTTTTTTATGGAAAATGGTGGTTTCCATGTGATCCTTGATCGTTGGATCAATGGGAATTGTGAAAGTGGTAATTTCCTTGTATGATCATGATTTTTGACATGTGTATATGAAAGTGGTGATTTATGTGATATGTGAAATGGAATTTGAGCACAAAGGTAATCTCAGGTATCTAAGTGGGTGAACTAGAACTAGTATTCTTGTTGATTCAGTGGGGCCAAGGCAAAATTTATTCTAGTAGGATTGATGCTACAACACTAACTAAACATGATATATGATTGGATACCACTAGAACTTGGGATGGGATCCCCTCTAGTGGGTCATGCATGGGAACTTTGTGGGTTTTGGCTTATGATATGGATACCACTAGACCTTGGGATGCATTCCCCTTTAGTGGCTCATGCACAAGGACACTGTTGATTTTAGTTGTAGTATTTTGATCACCAAGGTATGAGGTTCATAGGGTCCCATTTGTGCCAGATACCTATAAGGATTTCCCATGGTGGTCTCTTGTGACATGATATTATGTGATGTGCTGAAAACCATTGGCATATAGTAGACCTTGTATACATTTTGGTTTCAAGAAATTTTATTTTGAGAAAAAAATTTCTTTAAAAGAGTTTTCCTAAAAAAAATTCCTTGAAATGTTCCTTGAAAATGTTTCCAAATGTTCTTATGAAAATGTGCATGTTGATTTATCTTCTAATTTTATAGTATGTAATATTTTTCTTTGGGTTTCATCCTATTGTTATTTGTCTTACACCCTAAATACACATTTGGGTGTATGTATAATTTGTAATGTATGACCCAGGTAAAGGAAAGATGTTATGTGGCGGTGATGGTGGATCTGTTTTATAGTGTTCCACTTCTTGTAGGTGTTGGTGGTGGTGGCTTGAGGGTGATGGACCTCTTGTTATGTGGATATTTTTGGGAGGTTCTTATTATTCCCATTCCATTATAGCATCTTTGGTTTTGGTTAAAGTTGTAAAACTTTGAATCTGAAAGTTTTTAATACCTTTTTGGTTATGATTATCAGTTATGTGATGTTTATTCTTGTTGGTTGTTTATGGTTATATTCAGGGGTGAAATCATTCCCAAAGTGTATTTTTGATACCCAGGAACTAGTTTCCAACCCATGGGGATCAGGAATGCCCTTCGGGCCATGCCACAGGCCAAGTCAGGTATTGTTTTGGATGGAACCCCTGCTTGGTTTGTGACATATGAAGTCAGAATGTGACTTTTGAACTTTTCTAACATGTTTTTTGAGTGTCTATGCATGAACTTGATATACACAGGTTCAAATAATAGTTTTGTGAAGTGGAAGAAGAGTTATTTAAAAAATTAGATCTCAATTTCTTTCCAGTTTCATGAAGAAGTTAATGTTAGTCACTTTAATGGATAACAAGATATTATTATTCAATGTTTTTATTTATTGCATTGATTTCACTCACATGGGATTATAATTATTGATTGAAGAATTATTTTTAAGTGTGTTAAGTTTAAAAATAGATTTATGTTCAATGGTTGACAAAAAAATCAAAAGGGGAGATTATTGAGTCCAAGAGATGATTAAGAAAGATGTTGAGATCTAGATTTGTTATGAACTTGGGGAGATTGTTGTAACCAGGGGGAGTTTACTGAGATTAGGATTTGAAGAATAATTACCTATAACTGTGGTGTTAAAATTGGGATAATAATTTAATAATAGATGAACTAGATATGGTTCTTGTGTTTTCTTTTATTATCAATATATAAATTGTGTTAAAAATCAAGTTATACATAGTGTTTCATTTTAGGTGAAGTTTATTCCAAGGTTTTAGAGTGATAGAACAAATATAGAAGGATTTTTTTTTGTTAAATAGTGGTGTTTGAAGCTATTTCAAGTGTAGGTGACCTCACTACACTATTTTCAAACACAAAATGGGCATAGCGCTGGTCTAAGAAGTGAAATGACACAGATTCTTAGGAATAGGCATTTCAGAAGGTGTTTCAATTGAGAAATTTCCCTATGAAAACTAGTTAGGCTCATATTATTAGGAATTTGAAGCTGATTCTACATTTTGAATAAGTTTAGGGGTACTATAAATTTTCAAGATATGATAATTCATAGGAAAAGGATAATCCCTACCTTGATGAAGACAAAGAAACATTTTCAATAAGATTGATTAACGCATAATACTTTTTTATTCTATTAGGAGACTATTTTTTGTATTATTATAACATGATTTCAAGGATAAATCCTTCTCATTGTATATATATGGTGATTCTAGTTAATTTAATGGTCTTAGGTGATTCTAAATCATTCCAAGGATGTAGCTGCTCATTTTGACTAATGAACATTGTATATCATATGCTATTTCTTTGTTTTATTTCCTTGGTGTATGAAAAGTTCAAAAGTGATATCATTAACTATAAAAAGCAACATAGGTTGATTTCATAAGATATCATAAAAAGGGATAAAAAAATATTGTTTATTGATTAACCCCCTCCCTTAGTGAACCATCATCGTCTACTACGGAACATCGAATGTCACCACATTATAGTGTTATACATGGCAGTTTATCTGTTGTGAGGTTGTAACACCCAAAGATTTTATGAGATAGATTCTTTTAATGTTGTACCATACACCAACATTATCTTGCGATATACACAACATCATATTATCTTGCAGTATATGCAATAGTATTCTTGGCATGTGTTGCACACAATTTCAAGTTCTTTTGATAGAATTTATTTCACGCAACACTGAGTATAGATTTTGTTCAATGTATAAATGAAATAAGTTTGGATTATGTTATAAAAAACACCAAAGGAATATTTCACTACATGCAACATTAACTTGGCTTGTGTTACATGCAAGAGCGACCTTCCTCGATAGCTTGTGTTGTACGCGACACTGAGTTTCACTAAACAACGATATATTATTAAAATATTATTATTTAATGGGATATAAACTTGAAATTATGAATATTATTAACCAAATTTTGAATTTTATATAACATTATCATTCATCTTACATATTTTCTAGAACATGGTATGAGAATAAAATCAATTTTTTCAGATAAAATAAGTATTTGTTTAAAAAAATGCAGTTTTACCGCCTTTTGATGGCGCACCCATTTTAAATCTAATTTTTGATAATTTTATAAGTTAAATTTTATAAAATAAACTTCTGTTTTGGAATTAGGAAATAAAAATTTACTTTTGTTGAATTTTTGGTATTTTTCTAATAAAATTCAAATTTTAATGAATAGTGAAAAATATTGCATTTTAATTCAAAACTGCAGTTTAATCTAATTTATTTATATAGTTAGATTATATTTTTAATTGGTTTTAAAGTGTAATAAGATTATATTTTTATCATTTAATCCAATTTTGTTCATTATAAGTAATTTCACTTTTAAATTGGACATAAACACATGTTAATCTTTTGATAATTATTACTGCTTAAAAATCCGCTTTTTGGTTTTGACAACGTAAATTGATTTTAAAATAATTACTGAAATTTCTGTGTTTTGAATTTGGAATCATAAGGTTCAAAAATTTTAAATAGTTACCTTTTATTTTTGGAAATTATGAATAGTACCTTCATTAATTATTTTATTTACCATAATTAAAGGGTAAATCTAGTAAATAAGGGTAAAAGATAATATTATAATAATATTAAACTACCCTAACACATGTCCTGATCCTATTGGATGATATATTTTCGACCATGGGAATTCTTGGGTCTATTTTGGGACCCCATGGAACCACATGGATTTGAAAATTACATTTTATAAGAATTAATTTAAAGTAAAGAGAAATATGACATAAACTTGTATATTCTTAATAAAACAATTTTAATATGGGGTTATACATAAGATATATTCAACTATAAATATTCATTGGAAATATAAAAATATTTCTTACATCGTGGTATTTTATTTATAATTTTTATACACCAAATAAATAAATTTATTTATGACACAATGATGATGTAGTGATTACCTTATTAATGAATGATTTAAATAAATAATATTATAAATATTAAAATAAATTAATTTTGAAATATTTATGCCATAAACGAATTTTATAGATTATTATGACTTGTTATCTTTGAATTAATGAATTTTTTTTAAATAATCAAGTTATGGATTTTTAAAAAGTTGTGACATGAATAGTATAAAAATTGACATAAATGAGTTTTTAAAACAAATAATATTTTATTAAATAATATAATAGTCCTAAAAATCTAATATTATGCCAAATGACTTAGATAATGTTGAAAATTTCATTAATTAACCACTTGGGGTTCTATTGTCATTTTATAGTAACTATATTAACCATATAGTATTAATATACAAGAAGACATGGTAAGAGTTAAATTAGTTAACTAAGGGTTAAATATAAAATATAAGGTTAATTATATGACATAAACATTTCTGAAACCTATTATTGGAGAGGATTTAGATCTATCCTCATATTATCTTCTAAATAAATTAATTTTGAGCTATTATAAACCTAAAATATTTTTATAATAAATTAATATTGCAAGATTTTTCCTAAAGTTCCCCTCACCTCTCTTATAAAAGGGCACCTCCCATTTTCTTTAACTCACACCTATAAAGACTTTTGGTTCATATAAGACCTGTCCATTTATACTCAAAACCTCTATCAATTCATACTATAGGAATAACTTTGGGAATATAGCCATACTAAGGAGACCTTTTGTTCAAATCAAAAGGAAACACCCAAAGAAGAGGTAATCATTTTATCCCTTCTTTCAAAGTTCTTTTCTTCTTCTACTTATTTCTATATTGTTCCCATAAAAAAGTAATAAATAGAGTATCATCCATATAATTCTATTTTAATATAATCATGGGATAATTATATTCATCATTTTATCCATACGACGAATAATATTATCACCATGTGTGTGTGTGTACGGCTTACCATCTCCACGTTGTGGTATAATTTGTTATTCAAAAATACTTTATTAGAATGGGTATAATGATGAGTATAATGAATTTAAATAACGAATATAACATGATAATTAATATACCATCTAATTACATACTATTTAACCATCAATATAACGATATCGTCGCGCATGCGTACGTACGACCTACCATCTCCACAACGTGATGAGATTCATTCTCCGCTTTAACCATCCAAGAATGATTATAAAAAATATATATATTTATATATATATGTAATTCATAATTATGAAATATATGAAATAATAAATCAACTATAATTATATATATATATATATATATATTTATATATTTATATATATTTATATATGTATGTACATATATGTCATTCACTTACTTCTATTCAATACGATAAGAAAATGGAAACAGCGTTCATGCATACGTATGGCCTACCATCTCCATGAATGATTTATTGCATTTCATTTATATATCTATTATATTATGAATATATATGATATACAAATCATATTATACATTCTCAAAGTAATTAAATCATGATCTAAGTAATATTATCAAGAATAACAAGTCAAAACGCGTATGATAAACAAAGCGATATTACCCAAAATGTCGCATTTACTTGAAATTGTTAATAAATGGGTAATATAAAGTCATAAAATAATCATATATGATATCATAAATATTATTATAATTCTGATATAAGTTAATAATATGTTTAAAAAAATTATACAAGAGTTTTGGACTCGTATGGAGAGTATCAGACCTAAGGTAAGGGATAATTTTGCAATCTCATTTTTATCGAAGATTGTTTATTCATAAGTATTTACTGGGGTATATTTATCATCCATGTCCATATTTTCAAAAAATGTTTTCATAAAATGTTATTATTCTTATATTTATGTTTAAAGTCATTTTTACCCATTTTTACTTTTACTATATGGTTTGGAAGGAATCTTTCTTTCGTTTACCATACGAGTTACTTTTTGACTTCTTTGAAAAAAGTACAAGAGGAATGTTTTTTTAACTTATACGGCATGAATGGATTTTACATCTTCATAACACCTTATTTCCATTAATATTCATTTATAATATTTCAATTTTATTTTCAATTAAATTCTTTTATTTTAAAATTACACGACATTTTGAGAAAAGAAAATGTTTTTAAAGAAGAAAGGATATTTTCCTCTGGAATTAAGTTCGTGTGTTTTATAAAAATTATTTTCCATATAAGATAACATAGGGTTATGTTTATATCCCTATTATTAATTTGATTTTATTGTATTTATGATGGAATTATTTTTACGAATTCCATTTATCTTATATGAATTATTTTATGATGAAATGATGATTAAGAATCCCATTTTATTTCATGGGTTATGCTATGATGAATGATTTATGTATTTGTGGCACATGTAAGAATGATTTAATTATGAGATGGGTGGGACCTATATCTCCCTCCAATTCATTGGGTAAATATTTATATCTCATGATATAGACATGACTTGAACGACAAGTAAATTTGGTTCAGTAATACATGGCTGGAACGACAAGTAAATCCATTTTAGTAATACATGGTTGGAATGATAAGTAAACATGGTTCAGTAATGGAATTTTTCCACTATGATGGTCTTGTTAGAAATACCTTGGATACTATGGAAATCATATTATGTGCTTATTATTTTTCCACAATTACATGTTTTATTCCAATGCTATTATATCATGGTTAACGTTCCTTTGTGATCTATGCCTTATGTACTGCCAATATTTATTTCATGACTCAAGATTTTGATGTTTAAAATTTATGTTCATGTTTTTACATTCAAATTTTTGTGGTTTGTTTTATGTTCTCCATGTTTACCCTTACTAAGAATTTGAGTTCACCCTTTTTATGTTTTATTTTCCCTAGGATATAAAGAAATTTTTTAGGTAGTAAAATTAAAAGGGAAGATATTTATGGGAGGTGTTGAAGATATTTCACCAAGTTAGACGATTATGTTCTGAGTTTCCAATGAAACTAAACTAATATGGTCTTTGGGTGTCTATTTGTGTTAGGTATTAATTATTCTAAAAAATAAATGTAATGCCCATGTACGCCAATCTTGGGTTGTTAGAGATGGTATCAGAGTGAAGGTTTAGTTAACCTTTGGAAACTAGGATGTGAAAACTTTAGTGAGATCCCTAGAGATACTTTTAAGGTATATAAAGGGATTTCCCCCTAAGGTTAAGTATAACTATAGGTTACATTCCTATAATTATGGTAACTATCATGAATAACCTAGTATTAAACCTAATATATTAGATATTGAAAGTACTCCCCCTTGATTATGTTGTTTTCCTAGTATGATTTTTTCCTCTCACACTATTCTTTTTGGGATTTAGATGATGGATGGAATCTAAAGGAATTGTGTAATGATCAATTCACTGGGAAATACAATGATTTTTCTTATGAACAACCAAATGTTATGGGAGATGGAATTCAAAATCTTATTGCTATACTTACACAAGATATGAATCATTCTGGACTTCAAAATGAGTGGATAAGGGAACAACATTATGTTGAGTCATTCATGAGGCAACATCCACCTTATTTTAGTGGGTCTTCTTATCCACTTGTTGTTGAACAATGAATCAATACCATTGAAAAGATATTTTCCATCCTTCATTTTTCAGAACATGAAAAAGTCATTTTGGTTGTCTATCATTTAGAAGGTGAAGCAGACCAGTGGTCGACTCTAATTAAGAATACAATGAAACAAGATGAAATTGAATCCATGGAATGGGACAAGTTCAAGAACTTTTTTTTCAATAAGTACTTCCCTCATATTCTTCAAAAAAATATGGAAAAGGAGTTCCTTGAGCTTAATCAAAAGTATGATGAATCTATCGGTACATATAAGGTGAATTTTACAAGACTTGAAAGGTATGCTTCTGTCTTCATCATCCAACCTAAAAGTAAAGTTGATCAGTGGATTAAAACCAAGTATTCAAAGGGAATTGGATATAATAGACTTCAGTATCTATGAAGAGATTGTGTGTTGTGCTATCAAGGTAAAACTGGAATTTGGTGTTATATATCCATCTCATGTTTTTGATAAGAAATGAAAAATAGAGTTCAAGGGAAAATCTAAAAACAATGGTAAAAGGAAGATGAATGTTTTCTTATGCTCAAAGTGTGGAAAGAAGCATGGTGAATATTGTCTTAAAGGGACTAACAAATGTTTCAAGTGTGGAAAAGATGGTCATTGATAAGTTGAGTGCCGAAGTAATGAGAAAAAGTTTGATAATGATGTGAATAGATAAAATACTACAGATAATGCACCACCAACACTTCAATGCTATAAGTGAAAGGAAATGTGGCATTATGATAACCAATGACCTAATTCAAGGGTTAATTATGATCGAAGTTAAAAACCTCTTAAGTCAAAAGACAAAGGGAAGTCACAAGTTATCACTATTGGCAATGTTGAGTATGACAATGAAGTGGTGGAATGATTAAGTGTTTATGTAATAGTATTTCAAAATAGTGTTGTGGAATCTCATTTATAGTATTATGGAATATTGGAATATCTATGTATTGGTCTATTGTGGTTTTCCATAATTATATGGTACTGGTAACCATGAAAATTGGTTGAAATATTTTCAGAAGGCACATGATATGCACATAATGAAGGGATAAGGAGATAATGATATGTTTGATAGTATTAATGAGCTCATGACTGATACAAGGACAAAGTGATATCGTGGTTTGAGTATATATAATTTTTGGTATTTTTGTGTGTGTGTAAAGAGTTTATTTTGATAGAATGCATGTTGTCACTAAGTTTCTATGGTAATTCATTTTATTATAATGTTTCAAGAGAATACATGATTAAGGTATTCAGATGTTTGGAAGTAACAACCAAGAACTGCTAAATGAGATATGGGAGACAAATGTTAAGTATATTTAGTTCACCTACTTCTAAATTTTTATATTTTCAGTTTTTTTGGAAGGATTGTAATGTTATCCATTTAGGGATAGTATAAGTTATATTCTGGTTTAAGTTTGTTAGATTAATGTATTATCTCACTATAGGTAGACTTATGCATATTTGATAACTTGTTCTAACCTTTTTGTTGAGACAGATGGAATTACCTATCATTCTATCGTATTATATGCTAACACTTCAAGAATGAAAAATTAAACTTTATTTCTTTAAATAAGAGATAAAGTAAAAATTGTTCAGGGAATGACCAACAGTGATATTATACTAAAATCAAGTAAGTATTTCTCCTCATGTAAAAATTCATCAACTTTAGGAAAAAGATCTTGAAACCAAAAATGTTATCCTAATACCTTCTTATGTGATGAATAATATGGTCCCTTAAATCATCATAGATTTATGGATTTCTTGCAGTTAACTTTCTCCATTCCTTATTATCTATCACTATCCATCAGAAATTGATGATTATATTTCTCTTTCATATCAATGTTTTCACTTACCACCTATGTTTTTCTAAGTAGAAACCCAGTGATGAGTTACTTTGGGTAACCATTATGTTTCTAACCTTCCTTTTTTAAAATGATGTTTTAGTATCCCTTTTTACTGTGTGGGTTTCCATGAAAGAATATTTCAGGTAGAAAACCATTTAAAACCCCGATGAATTTCGAGGGAGAAATTCATTTTAATGGGGGTAGAATGTAACACCCTGATATTTTATGAGATATATTCTTTTAATGTTGTACGCTTCACCAAGATTATTTTTCATTATATGCAACACCTTATTATCTTGCATTATATGAAACAGTATTCTTGGCTTGTGTTGCACACAATTTCAAGTTCTTTTGATAGAATTTATTTCACACAACACTGAGTATAGATTTTTTTCAATGTATAAATGAAATAAGTTTGGATTATGCTATATGCAATACCAAAGGAAGATTTCACTACACACAACACTGACTTGGCTTGCGTTACACACAAGAGTGACCTTCCTCAATAGCTTGTGTTGTACGTGATACTGAGTTTCACTAAACAATGATATATTATTAAAATATTATTATTTAATGGGATATAAACTAGCTGTTATGAATATTATTAACCAAATTTGGAATTTTATATAACATTATAATTCATCTTACACATTTTCTATAACATGGTATGAGAACAAAATCAATTTTTCAGATAAAAGAAGTTTTTTTTAAATGCAATTTTACCGCCTTTTGATAGAGCACCCATTTTAAATCTATTTTTTGATAATTTTAAAAGTTATATTTTACAAAATAAACTTATTTTTTTGAATCTGGACATAAAAATTTACTTTTGTTGATTTTTTTTTATTTTTCTGATAAAATCCAAATTTTAATGAATAGCGAAAAAAACTGCATTTTAATTCAAAACTGTCTTTTCATCTAATTTATTTATATAGTTAGATTCTATTTTTAATTGGTTTTAAAGTGTAATTGGATTATATTTTTATCATTTAATCCAATTTTTTTCATTGAAAGTAATTTAACTTTTAAATTGGACATAAACGTATGAAAATCTTTTGATAGTTATTACTTCTTAAAAACTCGCTTTTTGGTTTTGACAACGGGAATTAATTTTAAATTAATTAATGCAACTTCTGTGTTTTGAATTTGGGAAAATGGGTTCCATATTTGGAATCAAAAGGTTAAAATTTTTTAAATAGGCACCATTTATTTTTTGACATTATGAATAGTAACTTCAGAAATTATTTTATTTGCCAAGGTTAAAGGGTAAATCTGATAAATAAGGGTAAAATCTAATATTATAATAATATTAAACTACCCTGACACATGTCCTAATCCTATTTTATGATATATTTCCGACCATGTTCATCCTTGGGTCGATTTTGGGACCCCATGGAACCACTTGGATGTGAGAATGACATTTTATAAGAATTAATTTAAAGTAAAGAGAAATATGACACAAACATGTATCTTCTTAATAAAACAATTTTAATAAGGGATTATACATAAGATAAATTAGACTATAAATATTAACTGAAAATATAAAGATATATACTACATCATGGTATTTTATTTATAATTTTTAGACACAAAATAAATAAATTTATTTACGACACAATGATGATGTAGTGATTACCTTATTAATGAATGATTTAAATAAATAAGATTATAAATATTAAAATAAATTTATTTTGAAATTTCTTATTCCATCCACGAATTTTATGGATTATTATGACTTTTTATCTTTGAATTAATTTTTTTTTTTGAAATAATAAAGTTTTTATGGATTTTTAAAAAGTCATGATATGAATAGTATAAAAATGACATAAATGAGTTTTTAAAACAAATACTATTTAATTAAATGATATAATAGTCCTAAAAATATAAGATTCGAAAAAATGACTTAGATAATTTTTAACATGTCATTAATTAACCATTTGATGTTATATTGAAATTTTATAGTAACTATATTAACCATATAGTATGAATATATAAGAAAACATGGTAAGAGTTAAATTAGTTAACCAAGGGTTAAATCTAAAAGATAATGTTACTTTTATGACCTAAACATGTCTAAAACCTATTTTTTGAGATTATTTAGATACATCCTCATATTATCCTAGAAATAAAAAATTTTGAGCTATAATAAACCTAAAAAATTTTTATAATAAATTAATATTTCAAGATTTTTCCTAAAGTGCCTCTCACCTCTCTTATAAAAGGGAACCTCCCTTTCTCTTTAAATAACACCTCTAAAGACTTTTGGTTCAGCCAAAATCTACCAATTTCTCCTCCAAACATCTATCACTTCATCGTGTAGGAATAAATTTGGGAATAGAGCCATACTAAGGAGCCCTTTTTTTCAAATCAAAAGGAAACACCTGAAGAAGAGGTAATCGTTTTATCCCTTCTTTCAAAGTTCTTTTCTTCTTATACTTATTATTTCTATATTATTTTCATACCAAAGTAATAAATCCAGTATCATAAATATACTTAGATGTTAATATAATCATGGGACAATTATATTCATCATTTTATCCATACTACAAATAGTAATATCACCATGCGTGCGTGCATACGGCTTACCATCTCCACGTCATGGTATAATTTGTTATTCAAAAATAATTTATTAGGATGGGTATAATGATGAGTATAATGAATATAAATAATTAATATACCATACCATTACATACCATTTAACCATCAAGAAAATTATATCGTCGCTTGTACGTACATACGGCCTACCATCTCCACGATGCGATGAGATTTATTCTCCACTTTAACCATCCAAGAATGATTATAATATATATATATATATATATATTATTCATAATTATGAAATATATGACATAATAATTATACTATAATGATATATATATATATATATGTATGTATGTATGTATTTATGTACATATATGTCATTCACTTACTTCCATTCAATACGATAAGAAAACGGAAACAACGTTCATGCATACGTACGGCCTACCATCTCCATGAACGATGTATTCCATTTCATTTATATATCTATTATATTATGAATATATATGATATATAAATCATATTATACATTCTCAAAGTAATTAAATCATGATCTAAGTAATATGATCAAGAATAACAAGTCAAAACATTTACGATAAACAAAGCGATATTACCCAAAATGTTGCATTAACTTGGAATTGTTAATAAATGGGTAATATAAAGTCATAAAATAATAATATATGATATAATAAATATTATTATTATTCTTATATAAGTTAATAATATGTTTAAAAAAATTATACAGGATTTTTGGACTCGTACGAAGAGTATCGGACCTAAGGTAAGGGATAATTTTGCAATCTCATTTTTATCCAAGATTGTTTATTCGTAAGTATTTGCTGAGTTATATTTACCATCCATGTCCATATTTTCTAAAAATATTTTAATAAAAATTTTACCATTCTTCTATTTATGTTTAAATTTATTTTTACCCAATTTTAATTTTACTACATGGTTTTTAAGGAATCTTTCTTTCGTTTATCATATGAGTTACTTTTTGACTTCTACAACAAAAGTACAAGGGAAATGTTTTTTTTACTTATACGGAATAAAAGGATTTTTACATCTTCATAACACCTTATTTCCATGAATATTCCTTTATAATATTTCAAGTTTATTTTCAATTAAATTCTTTTCTTTTAAAATTACATGACATTTTGAGAAAAGAAAATGTTTTTGAATAAGAAAGGATATTTTCCTCACAAATTAAGTTCATGTGTTTTAAAAAAATTATTTTCCATATAAGATGACAAATGGTTATGTTTCTATCCCTATTATTACTTTGATTTTATTGTGTTTATTATGGAATTATTTTTATGAATTCCATTTATCTTATATGGATTATTTTATGATGAAATGATGTTTAATAATCCCATTTTATTTCATGGGTTATGCTATGATGAATGATTTATGTATTTGTGGAACATGTAAGAATGATTTCATTATGAGATATGTGGGACCTATATATACCTCCAATTCATTGGGTAAAGATTTATATCTCAAGAGATAGACATGACTGGAACGATAAGTAAATATGGTTCAGTAATACATGGCTGGAACGACAAGTAAATCCGGTTTAGTAATACATGGCTGGAACGACAAGTAAACCCAGTTCAATAATGGAATTTGTCCACTATGATGGTCTTATCATAAATTCCTTGGCTACTATGGAAATCATATTATGTGCTTATTAGTTTTCCATAATTAAATGTTTTATGTTAATGCTATTCTATCATGGTTAATGTTCTTTTATGATCTATGCCTTATGTACTGCCAAGATTTATTTCATGACTCGAGATTTTGAAGTTCAAACTTTATTTTAATGTTTTTACATTCAAATGTTTATGGTTTGTTTTATGTTCTCTATGTTTACCCTTACTGAGCATTTGATCTCACCCTTTTTATGTTTTCTTTTCCTCAAGATATAAAGAAAGGTTTTAGGTAGTAAAGCTAAAGGGGGAGATATTTATGGGAGATATTGAAGATATTTCACCAAGTTAGACGATTATGTTCCAAGTTTCCAAATATAATAAACTAATACGGTATTTGGGCATTTGTTTGTGTCATGTATTAATTATTCCTCAAACTAAATATAATGCCCATGTATGTCAAGCTTGGGTCGTTATACTGTAATGTTTGGCTCAATGTTATTTTCATAATCCAAGATATCATGATCATTTTAATCACTATGTGATTATGATCAAAGAATTTTAAACACCCCAAACAAGTGTTTAAAAGTTAAAAATTTAAGAGCTTATGGTTTTAAGGATCTGTATCTTGTGAAACACTATTTAATAGGCCTAGTGTTTGGTTTCCAAGGAGTGTCCTTAGATGTCCTATATAAAAAAGTTTTTGGTTTGTGGATTATGTGTCTATAACACCATTATTATATCATATAGATGTTTTAGAACTCCTTAGGATGAATCTCTCTCTCTCTCCCTCTAACTCTAAGGTTCTATAAAATCATGAGGAAGAGGGGATCATTCTTGAGCATTTGGATATTTTCACAACCCATAGATATCCTATGAGTAAAAATTTTGTTTATTGTTTCTCAATGATCACTATAAATCTCATTTGGAATAAGTTTGATATATTCATATTGATATAGAAAAATTTATTCCATTCTTCATTTATTTATTTTACTTTAAATGAATGAAGATATCATGTGGAAAATAGGTTTTGGTTGTTGTTTCCCACTATGTTTGGATAAATCTATCCCCTACAAAACCCACTAGTGTTACACTAAATTTATAATATAAGGAAATAAATATTTTACCATGATGAACATTAATGGTCAATGATAGGTGTTTCACATCTAATAATTGAGAGAGTGCACCAAAGGCCAATGTTGATTTATCTTGAAACAGGGGTATTTTGGATTGGTTGTTATATATCAAGTGTGTGGGTGTGATTTTTGAGGTGTATATTATTTTATATTATCAACTAGTGTTTCCTTTGTGCATTTTCATGGGACATGGTAGCTTCTAAAACAAATAAAAATAACATTTTTTATAAAAAAAATATGGGCAGATACAGTATAAAAAGAGAAACAAATGCTAGAATACATATTAAATAAATAAAATGTAACAGATAGTGATTTGTGAGAATTGATACACTAAAGTATAAGATTTTTATGCTAATGGATCATCAAAGAGTGCATACACATGAATGTAAATATATTTAGTTAATTAATATCATAAGTTAATTCCAGACAGTTTGATTAAAGAAACTCTAAAAATGTAATTCTAGATATGTTATAGATATGTATGTAATAACTGAAGGAACTAAAGAAAATATACTTTTTAGATGAATTTGTTTGACATTAATAATCTAATTGGAAATTTATATATGAGATAATAAAATGGAATATTGTAATAGAGACAAATATTATTTTGAAAATCAAATTTGTAAGATCTAAGAATGATTTAAAAAACCACAAAAAAGTGAGGACGACAACAAATATGAGTAACATGGGAGTCATGGATAGGAATGTAATGATATGAAAGTAAATTTTTTTATAAAATAAATAAGAACACTTTTAAATAATCATACGTTATAGGAGTTCAAAAAAGGGGGAATCCAAGGACACCATGGAAGAAGATACAAGATGTAGGAGCCAGGTGGATGATATGTAAAGACTATTATATGAAGATATGAGACATAGGAGATTTGTACATCATAGTTGTAGTTTCAATGGTGGGTGGATTGGTATTATCAGTGAGCATTATAATTACATTGAATTTTTCAGGTAGTCATTGTTGTTGATCCTAAAAAAATGTAATCTTATATTTCATTTATGTTTAAAAAAAAGATAAAATTATATTAGAACATAGAAAACAATAATTAAAACATAAAATAATAGTATCAATAGATATATTACCTCACTGCACTTGTTAATTTGAAGTAAACTGATCATATTATCATTGAAATTGGTTATTATATAGATGTGTTATCCATAATATAGATAATTGACTCAATTTTTTTGTTGTTTTGAATGATACAGAGTAGAAAAAAATCATTACTAAAAAAGAAGAATGGAATAATAGCCTACATGAGTGTGGTGAGCATACTAAAATTATTAGAGCATATTAAGAGTATGTATATATGAAGTAGAATAATAGTGAAATGGTTTATTAATAGTGAATTGAAAGAAATGTATAGTATGATAACAAAATATGTAGTAAAATAAACATAATATAAGTGAATAAATATATATATATATATATATATATCATTCTAACAATATGTTTATTGTTTCATAACAGCATGTTTAACACGGTTACAACATGTTAATGACATGTACAGTAAACATAGTTAATAAAGTATAATAATATTAAATTAATATATATTATTATGTTGTTATCAAATTTATAGATTACTAATATTAAACAATATATTTATTGATCTTCATGTACTGGTAAAAGAATACTTCTGATAAATAAAGAATTCTAAAAGTGAATGTTGTCTATTGAGAGTGAATAAAAACACATATACAACATGCTAACAATATATACAGTCAATGTAGGGAACACATCATACTAAAGTGACTAGAAACAAATATATAGGATGCTAACAGTGAATGTAATTACATATTCAACATTTAACAGTATAGTTAGAGTGAGTGAATAAGGATGTATAGTAATGGAATATGCATTTAGATGAAAGTAAACTAAAAGTATATATATCATACTAAAAATATAGTATTAGTGCATCAAACATATATGTAATGAAACTAATTTTCTCTAACAAAACATATTTTTCAATAAAAATTAATATAGACAAAATGAAAAATTAGAGAATTATATAATATATAAAATTCCATAAATGTAAATATAGATTGAAATTTGTAGTGTTTAATCATGTAGTGAAAAACCTATAATTCAATAATATTAAGTAATGATAATTGAGGTTTTGAAGTATTAATAATGAAATAAGATGGGTATGATTTATTCTATATGACCCTATTAAAATGAAATTGAATTAAATTCAAAGCGAATACAAAATATGTATACTAAAAATGCATACAAAACATGGAAATTCATATAGGTAATGTATACCAAAAATGAAAATAAGAAATTCATATAGAATAAATCAAAGGCTAGAAATAAAAAATGATAAGTGATACCATATGAAAATATAGAGATAATATGAAAAGAGAAATTAAAAGTGAGAGAGAAAATTATAATAGAAAATAGATTAAGTAAAAGGGAAACTCACCAAAATATTTTTTTAACAATAGTCAGTATAACATGAATGATTTTTAGTATGTTCATATTTCATATTACAATATATAATTATACACTAACTTTAAAATATATATATATATATACATATTTATTATTAAAAAATAAATTAGAGGTTATGATATGGAAAATAATACTAGATTTAAAATTTTCCCCTTATTTTAAAAGAATCAATTATTTCAATATTAGGATTAGACATCAGTTTTGTAGTATTTTTATTCTGAATTATGAGTATACATATTATAAAATAGTGGTTTTGATAAATATATTTCAAAAAACATTGATTCATTGATGTAAACAAGGTCAAATTACTTATAAGGTGTTCTTATGAAACTTTATTCACAGTTATATCTTCAAAAAGAATGAATTCAAAACTAAAATGTAGAAAATGATTTACAAGGATGCATATGTGTGCTCCAATTGAAAAAAATAAGTTACAATTATTATAACCAAATAAGATACTAATATGATAAAAAAATTATTGAAATAAAATAATTATAAATATGATAATATTTAATATTAGTTCTAAACTAAAATATATATATATATATGATATGTATGTAATATTAGTTTCGATGTATATATTGTAATATAAGTTCTGATATTAAAATATCAGAACTAATATTATGATCTAATATTTATTGATCAAAATACATATATGTATTTTATTTTATTGTATATATATTGGTTTTTTCATATATAGTATCATAATGTTACTTTTGAAGTAATTTTTATTCATCAAAATGCATAAATGACCTTCATTCTAATATATATTGATCAGAATACATATATGTTCTAAAAAAATATTAGTTCTGAACTTATATTAAATCTAAAATAATATTGTGATCAATACATGTAGTTATGATAAATACATATAGAAAATATAGGTAGATATAGTATGGTTCTAATAGAGGTCTTACTTTTAGAGATGTTTTACTCCAAGTATGTATCTAAACATTATACTTTGAATGTGCATATGGAACAAATTCCTATAAATAAAAGATAATAATATATGTTTGTGAAAATATTTTGGTAATGGGGATTCCTCAACTTCAGCAGTCACTTTTCATTTCTTAATTTACACATAATCATCATTTGAATCAAGATGATTTTCCATCTATAAATTAGTGGCACGGTCCCATGAAACTGAACAAACTATAATAATAATATTTAGATTCTTAGGAATGTATTTTGAAGGTAGTTAATTAAAGTTTTCATAACTAATATGGAATTAATCAATCAAGAAACAAAAATTAAGAATATTTAAATAAATTTCCACAACTTAATAGATGTGGAAATTAAAATTATACCTTGTGTAAATAATAAATTGAATTTATCGATGAGATTCACATACAATTGATTCTTGTGCCTAAAGAAATGGAAGATCATAGTTTAAAATTTATCAAAGAGAATATATTTTATGTTTCATATAAAATAAACCTCATTGTATATTCAACTGATGTTCGATTCCATAATGACATATTGTAATATGAATTATTATATAACGTGGATGTTATTGCATTAGTAATAGATGGATTGATAAACTCATTATATAAAAAATTATTTCAAAAAAATACAGAGAACATATTTCAATAGTATGATATATATTTTTAGTTATTAAATATAATGATTATAAAGTGGTAAGATATATACAAGTTAAAACCCACTTTTATTGATCATCACATTGTGAAAACAGTTTTTATAGGGATTTATATATTTTCTCCCATCTAAATTAAATTCATTTAAATTTTATACTTTGTCTTATTTATAGATACCTAAGCATTATTAATAACTCTCTAAATTAAAATTTTATGAGTCCATACAAAAACAACACATGGTAGAACCCATTATTTATAAAGAAACTAATCATAACATATAAAAAACTCCAATCACTAATGAATAAACAGTGGTAAGGACCCAATAAAGTTCAGGTTCCCAATAAGTTCACCCAAAAACATGAAACAGATGAAGATCTATATATGAGTTCAATTTAGTATATGTCTGGTAAAAAGTAACCCTTCAAAATAAAATCCAATGAGAAGAAAACAATAGTAACCCACCATCATCAGTTAAATGGGAATTCAAGGGTGAAGAAAAAATAGAATTATCACCTAATACTTAGTGATTCCCTAAATCATTATTGTCCTTGAGGTAGAGAACCAATGAAGTGGGGGAAAGGGGCATGTGGCTCTTTTTTTGATGGCATGATTACACTTTCACATTTTTTTCTCACCATTAAAATATCTCTTTTTTTCATTCTAATAGAAAAAATTAGAGTGGAAAAATTGTCTAATTATTTTAGATAAATTGAGTTTGGAAACATTAAGAATGGAATTGTAAAAATAGAAAAGACAAGTTATTATATTACTAGCTAAACTCTAAAATATAAATTGTAAAAATGAAACATGGTATAAGTAAATAGAAAAAAACAAATTTACAAAAAACGTGTCATGTTTATATACAGAACATATACATTTATAAATATCTTGTTTATATTCAGAGCATATACATATAAACATATATATATATAGAGAGAGAGAGCATATATATATAGCATATGTATCCAGATCATATGTATAGAATATATTTTTTCAGGACATATATATATATATACATAACATAAATATATATAGAACGTATATATTTAGAACATTTATGCATATAGAAGATATATATATAAATATATATATAAGATATATATATATATATATAATACTTGTTCTATTTATATACAAAACATACATATGTTATGTATATGTTCTGTATACATACATACATATATATACACATAGAACATACATATATTATGCATAATATATATATATATATATGTATGTTTTCTTTATACAGAGAAGATATATATATTCTATATGTGCAAAATCCATACCCACTAAAATAATATGGGAAGGTGTAGTAAAAATAACCTCATAAAGTGAAATTATAGTTCTTTGAAATTTCTTAATATATGTTCCATTATAGTTTTGGAAAAAAACACCATCACATATAAAAAAATAAAATAGTTATGTTTGAAACGTCTAATATATTGGAATTTATAATTTTATTTAAATTATATATAGAGTTTTTTATCAGAATACCGTCAGAAAATTTTATTTAAGATCACACCAATCTATGTCTTGGCTAGAATCAATCTTCAACCTTCATTATTTTGGAGAAATCAATACATTAATACTATCAATTAGTTTATTAAAGTATATTAAAATTTAAAAGGTTTAGTGATTATTATTAGGTAAATCATTGAGAAATATAAATTCATCACCAATATCTAATAAATTCATTATTTATTGAATTTAGTTGTATAACTTTACCTTTATAGCATGCCCTACTATGATTACCAAATCTCAATGTCGTACCTACAACCAGTTGTAGTTAGGTAAAAAAATTCATAAATATTGAAAAGGGAAAATTCATGAAAATTATATAAAGAAACATATATTGATTAAATAATTAAATAGTAAAAACTTCCTAGATCATAATGTTCATTCATAGGCCATTTTGTTCAAACATTCAATGAATTTTAAAATACAAATATGTAATATGAATGTAATATTAGTTTTAATGCATATATTATAATATTAGTTTTGATATTTTAATATCATAACTAATATTGTGATCTAATATATATTCATAAAAATAAATATATGTATTTTATTTTATTATAATCATATTATTTTTGAAATATTTTAGATCATAATGTTAGTTCTGAAGTAATTTTTATTGATCAAAATGCATAAATGAACTTATTCCTAATATGTATTGATCGAAATGCATATGTGTGGTGAAACAATATTAGTTATTAACTTATACTAGTTCTGAAATAATATGTTAATCAATACATATAGTTTTGATAAATTCATATAGAAAATATAGGTAGATATAATATAGTTATAATGAAGGACATACTTTTAGAGATGTTTCTCTCCAATTACATATCTAAACATTATGCTTTGAATGTGCATATATAACAAAATCCTATAGACAAAAGAAAATAATTTATGTTTATAAAAATATTTTGGTAACAAGGATTCTTCAACCTCACCATTTAACTTTCATTTCTTAATTAACACACTATCATTATTTGAATCAAGATAATTTTCCAACTATAAATTAATGGTATAGTCCCATGAAACCAAACATACTATAATAACAATATTTAGATTATTGGGCATTTCTTTTGAAGTTAATTAATTAAAATTTTCATAACTAGTATAGAATTCATCAATTAAGAAACAAAAAATATGAATATTTAAATAAATGTACATAACTTAATAAATATAAAATTAAAATTATACCTGGTGTAAATTATAAATTGAATTTATTAATAAAATTCACATATAATCAGTTCCTAGACCTAAAGAAATGGAATATCATAGATTAAAATTTATTAGAGAGAATACATTTTAAGTTTTGTATGAAATAAGCCTCACTACTTTGGGAAGTGATGGTTGATTTAATACTATCATATTGTAATGTTAATTATTATATGATGTAGATGTTGTTGCATTAGTAACAGATGGAATGATAATCTCATTACATAAAAAATAATTTCAAAAAATATATAGAGAACATATTTCAATAGTATGATATATTTTTTATTTATTGAATATAATGATTATAAAGTTATATGATAGACTCAATTTGAAACCCACTTTCATTGGACATCACCTGGTGAAAATAGTTTTCATAAGGCATCATATGTTTTCTCCCATATAGCTGAAATGTATTTAAATATCATGCTTCACCCTATTTATGGATACCTAAGCATTATTAATAACTCTCTAAATTAAAATTCGATATGGTCCTACAAAAATAACATAAGGGTAGATCCATTATTTAAAAACAAATAGATCATAAAATAGAAAAAATGTTAATCACCAATTAATAAATAATGTTAAGGCCTCAAGAAAGTTATAATTCCCAATAAGTTCACCTAGAAACATGAAACACGTGAAAATATATATATGAGGTAAATTTAGTATATGTATGGTACAAAGTGACCCTTCAAAAGAAAATTCATTGAGAAGAACAATAATAGTAAACCAGTACCATTGGTTAACAAAGAATGTAGGGATGAATAAAAAATGGAATTGACACCTAAAACTTAGGGATTCCCTAAATCACTCTTGGCCTTGAGGTGGAGAACCAATGCAGAGGGTAGGGGGAATGTGGATCTTTTTTTGAGGGTATGATTGCACTTTGACATTTTTCTCACTATTAAAATATCACTTTTCTATTATTTTGATAGAAAAGACCAAAGAAAAAAAACTATCTCACTATTTCATAGAAATGGGGTTAAGAAACATGAACAATGGAACTATGAAAATAAAAGAGACAAGTTATTACATTACTAGATAAAATCTAAAAATGAAATTGTAAAAATGAAACATGGTCAAAGTAAATATTAGAAAAAAAATTACAACAAACATGTCATGTTTATATACAAAACATATACATTTATAAATATCTTGTTTAGATACAAATCATATACATATAATATATATATATATACATAGAACATATATAAATAGAATATATATATATATATATACAGAGCATATATATCTATATCTATATATAGAGAGAGAGAGAGCATATAGAACTTTTTTATTCAAAGTATATGCATAGAACATAACCATTAAGAATATATATATTTATATATTCAGAATATAAATATATATAATATATATATTTAGAACATTTATACATAAAAACATATAGAAGATATAAATATACATATATATAGAACCTATATATTTATAGAAAAAATATATATTCTATTTATATACAAATATACATATGTTCTGTATACATACATATATATATACACACATAGAACGTACATATGCTCTGTTTATAAACAGAACATACATATGCACCATTTATATACAGAATATACATATGTTTTGTTTATATACAGAACATACATATGTTCTGTATATGTTTATATATAGAGAATATATATGTTTTCTTTATAAGAAGAATAAATATATATTTTTTATATAAAAAATTCATACCCACTGGAAAAATATGGGAAGGATCAGCAAAACCAACACTAGTGAAAAAATAAGATTTTGCATCAGGATTTTAGCATCGTTTTTTCCAAAATCGATGTTTTAATTCACATGGAGTGACTTTTAACATTGGTTTTATTAAAACCAATGTTAAACCTATTCCTGGTATACCTTTGACATCATTTTTTAATAAAAACTAGCATTAAAGGTTTTTTAATTAACTTATAATGTTTGTTTCTTAGTAAAACCAACGTCAAAAGTTTTTTGTAACTTTGGATGTCATGTTAATAAAACCAACATCAAAATAATTTAAAAAAACATATATACATGGTATCCCCCTCATTCATTCATCTATATTTTTTTAGAAACCCTAATAGGTGTGATGCATGACTCCCGAACCCACTTTATCAACCTCAATCTTCCTTATTTGATCTATTTTTTTAATTAATTTTCATCATTTTTCTTCCCCATTACATCACCCCCCCATCATTTGCTTTATTCAGCCTACCAATCTCCATTTTGTTTATCTTGTTTAAGTTTCACCATCATCATCATTTATAAATATTTTTGAGTCGTATTATTTCATTGTTTGTAATATGATGTTCAATAATCAGAATTGTGTATCTTTTTGTTACAAATTTGCAACCCATATCTCAATATTTTGTAAATAGATTTTTTTAAAATATTTATTAATAATTTTTTAGTTATAAATTTATTCATTCGTTTATTTTTTTATATATACATATTTTAAATTTATAAATTATTGTGGTTATAATTAGTTTGAGAGTATAATTTCTTTATTATTATAAATTTTTTGTTATTGTGATATAATTTCTTTGTAATTGTATTTGTTTTTATTTATAATAGTTTATATTTTTATATTTTTTATCATTATTTTTTTATTGATAAAATTATTGATAATTAAATAATGAAGGATGTATATTTTAAGATTGAGTGATGTTTTGATATTAGGAATTGGTAAATCATATTGATAGTTTATATTTAGATGATGATGGATAGATATTTTAATATTAAGTTATATTTTTTGATATTAGAGATTGGAAGATCATCTTGATAACTAAGATCATTTTTATCACTCCTTTAAATTTAAAAAACACATTTAAGGTAGGTGCATCTAAACATTTCTTATTATTTTGTATAATTGTTTGTTTTAATTAAATAATTACTAATAAATGGTTAATTGATTGTTTTGATTACATGTTTTTATGTTTTAAATTTATCTATTTATATATTTTTTTAAATGTTTATATGGTTTAAAAAATTCACCTTTTATATTGTGATCTTTAGTAATTAATGTGTCATAATTAGATAAATGTATGAAGAACCGCTAGTGAATATTAAAAAGGAGTTGATTATTTCTTAGAATTTTCTAAATAAAATATTTAAAATAATGAACTGATTTAATGTCCATGAATAAATTGTTTGAATATGAGAAAGTTAAATTCTATAGAAATCAAATACCACCTGATATGTTATGGTTTTAATCATAGTTATACATGTTGGATCTGGCATGGTGAAATAACAAAAAAATCAACAGCTAATGTTGATGAAGATATTCAACATGTGATAGAGGATTTCATTGAATAATTAATTCATGATGTAGGCATTGAAACCATTGAAAAAATAGAAACTGTTGAAATATTTCATAGAGATATTGAGAAACCACTTTTATTTGGTTGCATTAAATTTATAGTGTTTTCAGAAATTCTAAGATCATTTGGCTTGAAAGAAAGAAATTCTAGAGTGATAAAATTTTCACTGAATTGCTTGAACTTTTAAAAGGGATACTTTCAAAAGGCAACAAACATCCAAATTCTAATTATGATATAAAAATTATATTATGCCCAACGGGCTTGGGGTATAAAAAGATACATGATTTCCCCAATGAATGTGTGTTTTATATGAAGGAATATGAATGCTTATCAGAATTTTATAAATGTGAAATATCATGATATAAGGTGGATAAAAAAGTCAACTCTGATTCATTCTCAAGTACATGAACTGAACCTCCCCCTAAAGTAATTTTTTATCTTCCAATAATTCCTCATTTTAAGCATCTACTTGCAAATTAAAATAATGAAAAGAGGTTAAGATTACATATTGATGAGCACATCTCTGATGGAAACTTACTTCACCCTACTGATTCACCACAATGGAAGAGATTTGATAAAAAAATTCCTAATTTTTGAAGTGAATCTAGAAATATCAGAATGGGACTATGCATAAATGGATTGAATACGTATCATAACCTCAATAGCCAACATATTTTATGCCCCATTATGTTGGTAGTTTACAACTTGTACCCACATATATATATATGAAGAAAAAATGTGTTATGATTAGCTTGATGATTTATGGACCAAAATAGCTAAGAAACGATATTGATGTGTATCTTTCACCATTGATTGATGATTTAAAAAAAATGGAGACAGGTGTTACTGTTTTTTATGGATACATGAAAGCATAATTTCTTTTTCATGCTATGCTAATGTTCACTATAAATGACTTTCCTTTATATGGAAACTCATTTGGATAAAATGTTAAGGGACATAAATATTGTCCAATTTGTGAAGAAGATTCTTCATATTATCAATTAAAAAATAGAATAAAAAAAGTGTACATGAGACATTGAAGATATTTGTGAATGGATAATACTTATTAAATATTGAAAAAGTAATTTAATAGTTTACAAGATTATAATCTCCCCCCACAACCATTGTAAGATGAAGAATATTATGACGAGGTGAAAAATATTTATTTCACATTTAGAAAGAAAGGAAGTTCTAATCATCAAAATAATATCTAAAAGAAATAGTCCATATTATTTGAGCTACCTTAATGAAAATTTTTCAAGATAAAACATAACATTAATGTTATGAATGTTGAGAAAAACATATCTGATAGTTTTATTGGAACTCTATTAGACATAAAGATAAAGAAAAAATGGATTGCATGCAATATTGGACTTAATATCCCTAGGAATATGCTTGGATTTAGTTCCCACAGTGAGAGGAAATATAATATATTTATGTATGGCCTGTCATGTATTAAGAAAGTGTAAGAAAATTAATTTTTGTCAATATACGCATGATAATAAAGTACACAATGGATATTCTACAAATTTTAAGAATTTGGTTTCATTGAAGGATTTGAAATTAATAGGTATGAAATCACATGACTGTTATGTATCGATACAACAACTATTACTGGTGACAGTGCCAAGTATATTGTCAAAACTTGTCAAAAAATTCTATCATTAGGTTATGTTACTTTTTCAAATCCATTTATAGTGGATTCATGTGTCCAAATTTGTTATATGTGTTGGACAATAAAGCTTTTCTCGTACTTTATCAACTAAAAATGTATTTCCCGCCAATGTTTTTTGATATAATGGTTCGTCTAGTGATTCATTTGGTTTGAGAGATAAGAATATTTGGGCCTTCTTATTTACATTGGATGTATCCTTTTGAAAGATATATGAAAATTTTAAAGGGATATGTTAAAAATCCTCATTAACAGAAGGCCTCTATTATTCAAAAATATATATTGAAAGAGGTGATTGAAATCTGTACTAATTATTTGTATGAAGTAGAGCACATTGGTCTCCCTATATCTCAACATTTGATAGTTGATCATGAAGGTAAAAGTATTTGTGTCTCAAAGGTAAAGTTAATTCCACGTGATGAATTGGTGTAAGCATATTTATACATTTTAAACAACATAGATGAGGTTAAACTATATATATCATCACATATTGATGGATTAAAGGTATAATATCCAAAAATAAATAAAAATTGGTTGATTACTAAGCATAAAAAGTCATTTGTTTAATGGTTTAAAGAGAAAGTTAACATTGATTAATCTGCATCGAAAAAATTGAAATGATTGTTAGGATGAAATATATTAATGTAATCACATGGCCTGGTTTTGTTATTAATAATTACAAATTTTACGCACAAAAATAGGATTACAAGAGTACCATTCAAAATAGTGGGGTAATGTTCATCACTAAATCACTTAATATTTTGAGTAAAAAAGGTAAAAAACCAATTTCTATATCAACAACATATTTTGGATTTATTGATGATATATGAGAAATTGTACTAAATTTTGAGTAACAATGTTTCAGTGTAACTGGGTTGATAATAATAATGGTGTGAAACATGATGATTCTGTATTTACACTCGTTGATTTGAAAAGATTTAGTTTCAAATGGGAATTGCTTATAATGAAGACACATGCGAAACATATATTTTATGTTACTAACCCATCGAATAATCAGTGGTTCATTGTTTTTTAAGGGAAAATAATTCATTTGGGTGATTAGGATGATGATGTTATGGAGTTATGTTAGGTTCCTTCATCTATTGTGTAATTTAATGATGATAATAATAAGTATAATGTAGACATAGTCCATGCTATATGAAATAATCATGTTGAAGGGATATGGGAAAACACTAAGATGCTCTCCTAATTATTTAGATAAAATTGATTTATTTATTCTAAAATGTACACATGTAAAAACTATGTTTTTTAATTTGGATGTTTCAATTTATATATATTGATTATTTATATGATTTTTGTGTTAAATTTTATAATCAATAGTTCTAGTTAAACATTTTTTTATTGAAAAATGTGACATTATTATGTTTTGTTTAAATTTAAACATATAAAAAAATGTAATTTTGATATTTAAATTTATAAATTTTTATTATATTTATTAGTTTAAGTTACATATTTTTTGTTGAAAATCATGACATTGTTATTTTTTGTGAAACTTAGACATGCATTGAAACTCTTTTTTACTTAGATATTTATGTGCCTATTAATTTTAGATATTCACTTTTATAATAATATACAGGTACACATAATATCATTACATTAATCTATGTAAATGATATACATAGAGGCAAAGGAACATTTACCAAGGTATGTGTACATTTTTTTATATTAATAAATCTTCAATAATTAAATTATTTAATAAAAGTAAATTTTTTATTAATCAAAATTATTTGCAGGACTGTTGGTGAACCTCCTATGACATAGTCTTTTTCTTCTTCTCTAGATAATATTATTCCTAGAGTTGGTAGAAATGGGATTACATGTCTACCAAAACTTTCACTTACACATGGAGAGTGGAGGATGCATATTGAATTTGATGATGATGATAACTCAACTGGCCCAAATGCAATGAAATTTAGGAGTTATATCAATATGCAAAGTTATTTCATGATTAACATTTTATATCTTGGTTATAATTTCATTCACAATATTATGAAAGAGAATTTTTGGGAGTCCTTAACGGTAAAATATCTTAATTTATATATTTTTATCTCATTCTTCAAGTATTATATATTTTATATGACTGATATTTAATGTATTCAATTATATATTACATCCACCTTTTAATAAACAAAAGAAATTAAGAAAAGGTTTCGATCTTTAGTGATAGTTCTATAGAGATATTTTAAAACAAAATTAACAAAAAATTATGTTTTAGGGAAGTTACAAAATAAAAACTCATACCTCAAGTATGAGTTTTTAGATGTAGATACATGGACTAAATTTTTTGTTAGCTGACATGATGAAGCATTTGTGTTGTGATAATTATTCTATATTTTAAAAAAAATACCTAATTACATATTCATTTTTTATGTAACAGACTTCCAAGAAATCTAGTTGCATAATGTATAACCCCATATTTTATCATGTAGAGGGTATCATTTACTGGAGGATCAAATGATTGTAGAAAATTTTGATACATTAAGAGATAAATCTAGTAGTTAATTAGATGAGGTCCAGCTCATTCCTCTATCTCCCCTCATTCTCTATAAAAATATAAAAGGAAGAGAATGAGAAAAAATGAAAAGTTTCTTACATATCAATATAAAGAAGTAGTTGACAGAATTGTAAGAAATCATTTTTTATTTTTATTGAATGTTAATATTTTTTAAATTAATATCAATAATATACTATTTTAATATATCATTTCAGAATGAACTTTAGGATCAAGTGACATAGGGGAATTTTATCCCTAAGGGTAGGATGGACATTCTAGCTACTACTTTTGGAAAGCCAGAACAACCCAGGTGTATAAGAGGAAATGAGGTAGGTGTTAGTATTAGGAAAAAATTTGGCCATACAAGTATGAAATCAAGGGACATAGAAATATATTCTTTAAAACCTGGGTCACATGACCTAGATGAGTGGTCAAATTAAATCAATTGTCACTGGTGCAAAATAGGCCTTTTCATGCTAGTTTTTTTGTTTTTTAACGTTGATTATTACACGACATTATTGCAGGTGATATCGTAAATAACTTCTTAATGCTGGTTAATAAAAATTTATATTATAAATACATTTTTGTGGAATTTTTTCACTTCTTTTATTATATAACTACCCTGAAAAATGAAAAAACAACATTTATCATGTCATTTTTTTACAAAACCCATGTGGGAAGTGTTGTTTTTTCATTTTTCACATCGATTATATAATAAATGAGGTGAAAAATATTTTTAAAAAAATAAAATTATATTATATCTTCCCCTATTAGAATATCAATAGTATAAAAAATAGTAGGAAAAAATAGAATAGCAGAAACATCATAAAAATAGCAGAATGGCATAAAAATTTACAATTTGAATTTTCAAGTTTACAATGTATATTACAAATTAACTAAAACCAAATTAAACCTGTGAAATGATTTTCCCATTAAATTTGAAATTTTATTATCTCTTGTTAATTATATGGATTAGGTTCATCAAAAAGCTACGAAATAAAAAGCAGCATTTAACATGTATTCTGAATAAAATGAATGAAAATTTAAAGGAAATGTTTATAAAAAATCTTACCTTATGAAACTTTGAAACTAACCCAGTTGTGATTATTTCAAACATAAATCTCAAAAAAATATTATCCATATTCCTTCACTCCTTTTTAATGACATTTAAATTTAAAAAAAATCAATTCAAAATAAAATTTTAATTACTATAGCCAAATATTACTAATTATAAATTAAGCCACCTTTTCTTTTGCATATCTAATCTTGGTGCTTTTCTTTCCTATTATCTCTCTAAATAAATATCATGAATTATTTGAAAATAATATGAATAAAATAAATTTAAATGTAATTTAATATATATAAGTACTAAAATATTCAAACTTATATGTTCGATAAAGTCATAAAATTTTCTCGTACTTCACCATGGATAGAGAATATCCAATAAAGTATCTTCTCCCTTGGTAAAAAACACCCAACATCAAATTCTAATTGGTATATAAGAAAATTTAATTTTATTGGTTATTATGTTAATATATATATAACACTTGAGATATATGTTTTATTCTCTTGAAGATAAGGAAGTATCCATCACTGAATAATTTCATTCTTTTGAAGTCTTTTAATAATATAAATTGTTCTTTCTACATCAATTATTATGATCATTATAGGTGAAATAAATTATGGTACCATAAAACCATATACTTATTTTTTTCATGATGTGTACAAATTATATAAATTTACTTGAGACAAAATTAACATAACTATACATATTCAATAAATTAAAATAATGGAAATATTTATGCTAATCTACTTACATGGAAAAAACTTTCATCATGTTGACTCCTAAATAATCTCCATTTATAAGATCCATGATATCTTTTTTTAAGTGTTATAGTCATTACATACCCACAAATACCAGCTTCCATTGGAATCTCATAAAAATCTTACAATAAATTTGAATATGTTGATAATCTATCAAGACTAGTATAAGTTGTATCAAAAGTCATAAAACTTTGTATTTTTTGTCGTCTATACAATATTTATTTACCTTTAAATTATTTCTATAAAAAAATATATAAATGTCTAAACTTTAAAATGTTAAAAAAATTAATAACAAAATGAAATAAAGGATATAATATACACAAACCTCTAGGGTAATCTGTCGAACAAGTCTAGATGGAAAAAATAAAAAATGGTCGATAATTTTTCCAATTATACTTACCTCATATGTAGGAAATGGTATTATTGTTGATCTATCTATAATATCTTATATAGTGAACCTATGATTCTCTATCTCTTTCTATTAATGATGAATTAAATCTCCAATATAATATATCATCACATATGTAATAATATAATGATGGGTATCATCAATATATAACTCAAAATAAATGGGAATCTAAAGAGGATAGGGGATTAAGATAAGTAGGAGGTGTAGGGTATGCAAGAATATATGGAGTAGGATAAGTAGTAAGAGTGTGATTAGAAAGAGGAGGTGTAGGATAAGTAGTAGGATTAGGATCAGAAGGCAGAGGTAGAGGAATGGGATTAGTAGTTTGAAACTATTTTTGTATGTCTTCAAACATCGACTATACAAAATATCTAGTCCTATCTTCCATCATCTCATGAATATCTTAAACTCTAACTTCCAAAGATTCTATTTTTTTATCAACATCTTCCATTGAATAAGCTACTGAATGTTAAAATGTTTTTTTATAAACTTTCTGGGTATCCTCATACACGACCCAGATGTTATGGATTTCCCAATGTTGTGGATAAAATATACTTCCTACCCTCATCCATGAAGATAATATGTGTGCTAGACTCCTCAAGATATTCCTGTATATAATATTTGAAAAAAAATACATAGTTAATGATTATATATAAAAAAATTATTTAACTTAAATAAATAAATAAATTAAACGTCTTACAATCCTCTCAATTATAACCCTTGACTCTTATGTAAGATATTGTCCTTTTTTGATCATCTAATCCCTCTTTCATTTTTCATGTCTATAGGGGGAGGGTTAACCTCTGTGGATCCTGAATACTCAGATATCCGTTTTTGAAAAATTTTAGCTACCAATTGTTCTTCTAATAATATATACCCTCCCCGAGATAAAGTATGAGTGTATACATTTCTATATTGGATCTTCTGATGATATATCATTAGTTGCTATAATTTAAGAATAAATAAATCATTAAGATGATCATTAATATAAAAAAACTTCTAAAAGATAATATTTCACTTACTAAAAATTCATCTCTTTATTTATGTTCAACAAATTACTTCCACGTATATTCATCTATAAATGGATATATATCACATAGATTATGATTTTTTACATGCCAATAAATGAAATTTAATGTGATGGTAGATTTAAAATCCCTTTATCTCCTAGAATCCAATGATAAAAATTTTCTCCTGACTCCTCTATTATCAGGTATATCATATGTCATCTGATAAGAAGGGTAGAAACATATATTACTATAAAAGTTTCATGATAAGTAAAATAATAACAATCGAGCTTACCAAAAAGATCTCTCACAAGTGATATATTTTCATTTTGTCAACACTTCTCTAATCATCAATCAAAATACTAACTTTTCTTTTAGCCTACACTACTATAAAAATCTTGGATTGTTTTGAATTTGGATATCTCGAAATATCATTATCATCAAAATATACTAGTATCCTATGGTCCTAGCTATAATCAACTGATAATTTTGGTAAACGTGTGTTTCCATGTTTACCAACCCTCGAACTCTATGGAAGTATATGTCCCTTGTAAAGAAGGATGAGGAATCTCATCAATAGAAGCATGTGTACATTCCTCTCTAGAGGTATGTGTATGATCCTCTCTATAAGTATGTGGTACATCAGATGATTGATCTATCATTATCCTAAAAATCAAAGAAATAAACAATTATTACACAAATATAAAAATCCAACTATTACATACAAATGTAAATTAAAAATTAAAATTTTATCAAAAAATAAAAAACTATAATGAACACATTTTTATTCATATTTTTTATTATTAACTAAAATTATAAAAACATTAATTAGAGATTAAATGACATAAATGAATGAAAATAAATTAAAAAATGGTGCATGAATATTAAAATCTTTCAATGTATAACACTATTTTTCCATCAAAAATAATTTTCTTTGAATATATGAAAAATTATCCCACAAAAATTAAACAAAATTGACCACATTTTTATTCATATTCATTAGAGTAGTTAACTAAAATGATAAAAACATTAATGTGAGATAAAAGGATATAAAATAATGAAAACAAATCCAAAAATGGTGTGTGAATATTAAAAATTCTCCAACCTAATAAATCATTTTAACACAAAAAAGAATATTTTTTGAATATACTCTTTTATACAATATTTTTGTTTTTATTTAACGTATTAGATTTAAAATAATTGTTTTTAAACAAAATCAAATAATAGATAAGCTACATAATGGTAAACATGGTAAACTAAACAAAACTAAACTAATATAAATAAACAATTTAACTTATTAGTTATAATTAGTATTTTAATAAAGAAAATAAAATTAAAATATATAACATTTAATGAAATTTAAAAAAGTAATCTAAAAATATACATATGTTACATGTAATATTAGTAATTTACTTAAGAAATTTTTCCTCAAATTCCTTCCTTATAATTGTTCTATATAGCACAAACCATGTTTATTACCTGTAATTTTTCCTTGTAGTTTAGCTTGGGTTGTCGAATCCTCAGAGACCTAAGAAGTAACCTACAGACACGTAAATTCTATGGATTGTTTTTGGCTATTAAGTGGACAACTTGGGTTGATTTTAGATGGGTTTAAGGTATCACTAACAGATTTAAGTTAATTCAAATTAATATAATGAGTTGATCCTAGGTTATCGCTTGGGGTGGATTGGATGAATTCCTTTTTTAATGATTTAAATTTCTTATATTTGAGATGGGTTCATTTAAGAAGATAAAACAACATCATAACTTACTGGTTTAATACCTACACCCTTTAATACTAATCACCTATACACTTGAAGGATCAAAATTTTTAGCACTTCAAGGTAAAGTTTCGTATTAGCACTTGAAGTGTGTGGCCTTAAATTCAACAAGGACGATGGAGTTTAAAAATAATCAAATAAAAATCTCAATTAAAGAAGTGATTAGATATTAATAAGATGATAAATAACATCCAATCTAGCCCCTTGATACTCCCTTGGATCAACCCATAAGTGGGTTAGCCCTCCATTTATGCTATGGTTTCAATGGAAGCGGGAAGTAGACTCATGAGGGAGGAATTGAAGAAGTAAAGAAAACAATAAAAAGAAAATGATCACTCCACCATTGTGTGAATAATTTCACAAGGTTTGGTGTGAATAAATTTACACCTTGAACCAATGGTATCAAATTGATATGGATAAGAACATAATAATAATTGATTAAGAACTTTTATTAAGAAACAAGGATAAATTAAAATAACTTACATGTGGAATACAAATTTGAGATAACAAAATCGCAGTATAACATTACAATGAAAGAAATCTCAAAAGATGATCAAATCCACCACCACTACTTCCTTCAATAGTAATTTTTAAATCCTTGGGTCGAGCCTCCAGTATTCCAAGTCTTCTCAATTAATTGTGGTAGTCCATAGGTGGGTGGAAAGTTGAGGGAGAGTTGATTTTTCCACCCTTGACCCGAGGTGGAATCCAGCTTGCTTCCACCGAACAGATTTGCCTATAATACCTTCTATATGGCCTAATTAGAGTGGTCCATATAATACAAACATGAATATCCTGATGTTCCCTAACCTTCTGTAAAGTTTCAGCCCAAAATAGTGTATGGTTAACGAGATATGTGTAAAATGGTGGGTTGTTTTTCTGGGCCGTATAATCTGGCCCAGAATTTTATCTTCAACTTGGTCTGCCTGAATAACCACAATGGAGGCCTAATTAGCACTAGATCCTGGAGAATTATTTGTTCCTATAGATTTCTTCTATCATAAAACGAAATTTGGGCTTCATTGGGCATGTATTTTGGGCCCCACGTTCTCATCAGTGGGCTGGTGTTCAATCTACCTTCTCCAGAATTGTTTGCATGAAATTCCATTTTGGTGGTCTTCAAATGTGAATCTTTCAACACTCCACAACTATGAATTGTTCCAAATATTATTATAAACCTGAAAATTAAATATGAAAATAAAATCAAGATCATTGGGTACTTTAAATGATGTTAAAAACTGTACCACATAATAGTGCATTTTAAGAAGGAATTACAATCATAATGTGAAATGATGTTCAAAGTGTAAAATTCACTAAAAATGGTGTTTATGAATAATAAATCACATGAATATTATATATATTAAAAATGAATATTATCCTCATTTAGTGGGTAATCACACACCCAAGTTTAGTTTTTCTAGTCCTGACCAAAATGTATTTCAACAATATGAAATTCAAATTCCCTTTTCCAAAAACATTTTAATACACACTGATCACCAAAAACCCTTATACCAAACAATCATGAAACCCATCAAAATATTTTAATACAAGATAGTTTCATAAGTAGATCCCAATCCCAAGCCCATTCCTTTGTTCAAATTCATCACCATATTTTATCCAATATTAATTAAGAGTGATGATGTGTTGTGCATCGCATTAGACATGGGGGTTCATCTTTATTCAAGAGGGAAATGATGGAAGCGCTAGGTGGAATCACATTTCAATATAAAGATGAGTATTCAAAAAAATTATTGTATTTTTTTATTTTTATTTTTATTTTTTATTATTATTATTATTATTATTATTGCTTTTTTTTTTGCAATTTTTCCATGGTAATTAAAATTGCACTCAAAAGAGTCAACCCCTGTAGCGAGACTTTGACGATGACTCCTAGGCTCAAATACCTTAGGGCACCAAGTGAATCCCACATATTCAAGAATCATCTCGATTTAACTCAATAAAAAACAAAATCAAATTACCAAAAATAGAGATAAAATTACTAACTCTGGGCCAGACAACTATAGAGTCATGATCCCCAAGTGCCTAAATCCACGCATTAGGTCATTTCATTGTTCTACATGCAAATTTATTGTTTTTTTTAATTTTTTTTATTGAATACTCATATTAAAACTAAAATTATTACCAAACCTATGCTATTTATTTGGAGGACCCCATGAACTCAAACTAATACCCCACTATCCAAATGACATGCATTGTGATTCTTTTTTTATTTGGATGAAAATATAAACAATGAAATATCACATTGGATAGCCACACTTTCCAAAATCTATGCTCATGAAATTATACAAGGATTAAAATCAGAATCAGGGCATTCTAAATTATTTGATATTCAGTTTCAAAGTGTGCAATGTTTATTACCATGTTCAAAGTTAAAGGAATTTTTCCTTCCATTTACACACATTTTTTTCAAATCATTATTTTTTTTACACAAAAGTAATTTTTTTACTTCATCTCCACCCCAACTTAAAATAACAATGTCCTCAGTGTTTAAAGAAATAAAAATTTAGAAGGAGTAGAGAAAGATAAGGGAATTTCAAAAAGTAAATTGAAATATGAGGATCATGGAATAAAGTCACCTAGTGGTTGAAGTTGAAGTTCTTTCTACTCCAATTTAGTCCTTTGATATCCATGTCACTTGCAAAGTTTCCTAGTAGAAAAAGGAAAAAATAAAAAAAAACAAAACAAAACGAAACAATATATATATATATATATATATATATTTATTTATTTATTTATTTATTTATTTATTTATTTATTTATATAATAAAGAAAGTAAAATATAAGTATATATATAAAAATTATAGAATAAGGAAGCAAAAAAAGCCATAGGTCAGTGGTAAGCGCGCTCCCCTATCTCCCTTTGGTCCCGAGTTTGATTCCCTACGGCTTCGCCGGTTGTGACGGGGTTTGACCCACGACCTAAGACGTGCCCTTTTTTTATTTATTAATATTTTTTTTGTATTTTTATTTTAACCTACAAACACATAAAAATAAAATAAACTAATGATACATTGTCTTCTTTTTAAATTTTTGGGTAAGGTATTACTCAAGGATCACACCACAAGACATGAATGAATATGGCGCTCCCCTTTCGTACCCATACATACTCATAATAGAAGAACTGGTCAACAGTCTATTTTTTTTAAATATCAAAATGATTCATTAATCCTATTTAAAATATAAAGTTGATTAAAACAAAAAAATGATTGGAAACTTGAAAACAATGGGTTGCCTCCCATGCAGCGCTTTGTTTAACGTCGTTAGCTCGACTTGGACCCCTAATTGATTAATTATTTTCATCATCTAAGGTAGGTTCACACAATTCTTCATCAACTTCATGTTTTTGGAATGGTTCTATGAATGGTTTGACAATATGACCATTAACTTTAAATGTTTGATCATTGGTGGGATATTGAATTTCTACATCCCCATGGGGGTACACCTTATGCACTATGTATGGACCTGACCATCTAGACCTCAACTTTCTCAGGTGTAAATTAAGATTAGAACTATACAAAATAATAGGTTTACCCGGTACAATGTGTTTGGTTTTAAGATTTTGAGATTGGTAGGCTTGTACTTTAGATTTATTGATCCTTTAATTTTCATAAGCCTCCATCCTAAGTTCTTAAAGTTCATTGAGATCTAATTTCCTTTTTGTTTAGGCCAATGAGAGGTCATAATTCATTTTCTTAATTACCCAAAAAGCCTTATGTTCAATATCCACTGGAAAATGGAATTCTTTACCATAAACCAACCTATATGGGGACATTCCTAAAATGGTTTTATATGCATTTTGATTGGCCAAAAGATCATCTAAGAGTTTTCTTGACCAATCTTTCCTAGATAGATTAACAGTTTTCTCAAGAATTTGTTTGATTTCTCGATTGGATAACTCATCCTGACCATTGGTCTGTGGGTGGTAAGCAGTGGACACTTTCTGAGAAATTCCATATTTTCCATGAGTGATGAGAATGGATAATTTCAAAAATGATTTCCACAATCACTAATGATATCCCTAGTAATTCCAAATCTAGAGAAGATGTTTTCCTTGAGAAATCTAATCACAGTTTGATGATCATTGGATTTTGTAGGAATGGCCTCAACCCATTTGGAGAAATAATCGATAGCTAAAAGAATGTAAATATATCCCATATAGTTTGGGAAGGGACCCATGAAATCAATTCTCTAATGTTCAAATATTTCCACCACTAATATGGGAGTGAGTATAATTTGATTCCTTTTTGTGATGGACCCTACTTGCTGACACCTAGGACATCTTTGACAAAATGTGTAGGAGTCCCTTGAGAGGGTGGGCCAGAAGAGACCACACTGAAGAACCATAGAAGAAGTTTTCTTAGAGGAAAAGTGACCTCCACATGCCTCACTATGATAGAATTTAAGGATGGAATCTTGTTCAGATTATGGGACACACCTCCTAATGACTTGGTCAGGGAAGAACTTATAGAGGTATGGATCATCAAACACATAGTTCCTAACATCATAAAAGAATTTCCTTTGATCTTGAGTCCCTAATAATTTTGGAATGAATCCTATAACTAAGAAATTGGCTATGTCGTCATACCAAGGGCAGTCACTCACAGAGTACAGGTGTTCATCAGGAAATGAATTAGACACAGAAATGTGATTTGAGTTGTCTTTGAATTCCATCCTAGAGAGGTGATCAGATACAACATTTTTAACACCCTTTTTATCCTTGATTGTGAGGTTAAATTCTTGTAAGAGAAGGACCCACCTAATTAGTCTAGACTTAGCATCTTGTTTTTGGAAGAGGTATTTTAGTGCAGAATGGTCAGTGAACACAGTGATGGGGGATCCTAAGAGGTAGGACCTAAACTTCTCTAAGGAAAACACAATAGAAAGTAACTCCTTTTCAGTAGTGGTGTAGTTGATTTGGGAATCATTTAAGTATTTACTTGCATAATCAATGACATAAGGATTTTTATCACAACTTTGTCCTAACACAGCTCCTACAGTAAAGTCATTGGCATCACACATAAGTTCTAAAGAAAGGTTCTAATTTAGAGATTTCATAATGGGAGGAGAGGTGAGAGAGGATTTGAGGGTTGAGAATGAACCCTCACAGCTTTATGTCCAAACAAATATAGCATCCTTTACTAGGAGAGCACAAAGGGGATGGGAGATTGAACTAAATTACTTGATGAATCTTCTATAGAAACTAGCATGTCCTAAGAAATACATCACTTCTTTGACAGTTTTGGGTGATGGAAGGTGACGAATGATGTCAACCTTGTCTTTATCAACTTCAATCCCCCTACCTGAGACTGGATGGCCTAGAACTAGTCCCTCTTTAACCATGAAATGGAATTTTTCCCAGTTTAGGACCATATTCTTTTCTTCACATCTTGAAAAGACTTTCTCCACATTCCTCATACATCCCTCAAATGTATCTCCAAACAGAGAGAAGTCATCCATGAAGACATCAAGAAAATAACCTACCATGTCTGATAATATTCCCATTATGCACTACTGGAAGGTTCCAGGGGAATTGCATAACCCAAAGGGAAAGCGTTTGAAAGCAAAGGTGCCAAATGGACAGTAAATGTAGTCTTCCCTTGATACTCTAGGGAGACCTCAATTTGATTATACCCATGTTGGAACCAGGTTCTTCAAAGCATGATTTGGTGTATGGTTTGTGTTTGTTGTCAATCCTCAGTGGAAGTTCAGGGTGTGTACCAACAAAGAGATCATACCGTTCAAGCAGAAAACAGTAGTGAAGGTGGTGCTGTTTCCCAGTGTTTGCCAAATTTTTGGGCCTAAAAATCGGCCAATAAAGTAAAGTGTTTTTGGCAAAGGTACTTGCGCTCCGTGCTCTTGGAGGATAAAATACTTGCGCGCCATATGTTTTTGAGGATCCGAACATCAAAATTTGGCTAAGTAAAGAAGGTCGTGCAAGTATTGGTTGGGTCGCGCAAGTGAGTTGCGCGACAGAGGATCTGGAGACAAGACTTGCGCGTCGTCGAGGGACTTGCACGCCACCGCGCAGGGGGTCCAGTTTGCCTATAAATACTGGACCACCCCTTCTCATTTCACACAGAGCTCAAGACTTCGAGATTGTTCGAGCTCTCGTCGCGCAGGTGGTTGAGTCGCGCAGGTGGTAGTTTTGTCGCGCAGGTAGAGATTGCGCGCCGGTTGTTGGCTGTGCGCCCAAGGCGGTTTGGAAGAGAAAGTAAGTGGACCGTGCAAGTTTTTAGTCGGGGAAGGAAGAGTCGCGCAAGTGCGTTGATGTCACTTGCGCGCCAGTTTGGACTTGCGCGCCGTAGTGGGACTTGCGCGACTGTCTTGGAGAAGTGTGCCTGGTTTTGCTGAAGCTCACCGGCCTGTTTAGAGCTGCACGAAATCCAGGAGACTACCCAAAACATTCGAGGAAAAGTGATATTCTGCGTCTGGAGAGAATCAGACTTCAATAGAGCATCTACATATAACAAAGGATGCATTCTTATGAAAATGATGAAGAGACCTTTACGTATATAAACTGAGTGGGACTTCACCAACGGCAGTGAGCCAGGGGGAGTCAACGGGAGTGACCCGAGGGACGCAGTGAGCTATCCCTAAACAATTGTAAAGGCAGTGAGCCCGGGACAAAGTGTCTGTACCCGAACCTTTTTAATCCCAATATAGTGAAGCATAGTGGATTTTGGTACGACTGACAACATGTCGGCGTATGCTCCTTGGACGTAACCCTTAGTGGTGAACCAAGTAAAAAGGGATGTGTCTTCTCTGTGCATGTGAATGTGTGCTTTCTGATCATAATCATCATACAGGTTCAACAAGTTTCTACCAACGTGGGAACAAGATCCATCACATTAGAAGAAAAAGTGGTCACCCTGATTCACCCCTCCCCTCTCAGGGTGTTCCGGGGTCCTTCAACCCCGAGTACCCATTTAAGAAATAGTAGAATGCATGACCTGCCACTATCTCAAGGACTTGGTCAACGGATGGTAAGGGGAAATGGTCCTTCTTGGTGAATGAGTTTAGCTTCCTATATTCAATACAAACCCTCCATCCACTACTCACCCTAGTTGGAAGAATCTCTCAATCCTTATTGGTTATCACTGTGATTCCTGCCTTCTTGGGAACCACTTGGATTAAGCTAACCCACTCACTCTCAACTATGGGATATATGATACCATCTTTTAAAAATTTCAGAAGTTATTTTCTCACTAGTTCCATGATATTAGGATTGAGTCACCGATATGGCTTTGAATTAGATTCCAGAACAATCCTATGAGTCCCAATGAGTTGCCCAATCCTAGGAATATCAGACAGGGTCCAACCAATGGATTTCTTATGTTTCTTAAGTACATTTAGAAGCATCCTCTCATGATTGGCTTCAAGAGAAGAATAAATGACAATATTATGTGTTTTATTGTCCACTAGGAAGGCATACTTGAGTGTAGTGGGAAGTTCCTTCAATTCAAGATCTGGTTGGTTCAGAATTTCAGCAGAAGATTGGGACATTGGATCAAGTTCAATTTTGTTTCCTAGAGTTTTAGATAGGATTGATTCCCCACATATAGAAGGTTCAGCTACTAGATTGGCTTGATCAGATTTAGGGAAGGAAGTTGGAGTGTTCTCCATGAAAGTGGTTTCCTGAAAGGTTTCACTGATTGTTGGACCTAAGACTTTATCATAAGAGCAATTTGAAAATGATTCAAGCCAAGGAGATAAACTTCCTTCATGTGAAAAAAGGAAATAAATCTCATCCTGACTTAAACATCCATCAAATATTCCTTGATGTTATATGGATTCATTATCAATTCTTCCTATCATGTTTACTTCATGAATGTCCTTTAAATACCCTATTTGTGATCTTGCATTATAGATTTTCAAGTCTAGACTCATGTTTCCAAAGTTGATGGTCATGTTCCCATTTCGAACTCAGATAATGGAGTCGATTGTTTCAAGGAAAGGATGACCAAGGATGATTGGGTTTTGTTCCTTATTTCCTAAGTTTGGATGGTTGTCAAGGACAATGAATTCAGCAGGGTAGATGAAGTTTTCAACCTTTACCATAATGTTCTTTAAAATCCCCTTTGGAACCCTAATGCTACGATCAGCAAGTTGAAGTGTGACAAATGTGGGTTGAAGTTATTCTAGGCCTAACTGGAAGTACACAGCATAGGGGATGAGATTGACACTAGCACCTGGGTCACACAAGGCCTTGAAAACTTTTCTCTCTCCTAGTTCAACATTGATGTAAGGGAAACCCGGGACTTTCAACTTAGGAGGAATGGTCCCTTGAATAGTGGTACTCACATTAGCAGCCAAAAGGACTTGGTTTTTATGTGAAAATTTTCTTTTAAAAGTGAAAAAGTCCTTAAGGTACTTTGAGTGGGAAGGTATGGTTTGGATTTCATCTAGAAGGGGAATGTTCAACTTGACTTGTGAGAAGATTTCTCTTAATGTTTCACTTAATTCAGGCTTGTTTTCCCCCTCATGTGTTGAGGAAATGGTGCAGGTTGTGGGGTTTTTTGTTCAAGAGTTGTTTCTTTGACAATGTTATCATGTTTTTCAGTTTGATCATTTGGTTCATTTTAATTTTCATCCAAGTTTGAATCTTCATATGGGTTCTGAATTAGTTGTTCAGGTTTCTCAATTGATTTCCCACTTCTTAAAATATTCACAACCTTTAGTTTTTCATGAGTTGTTTGAGTGTAACTTGACTCTCCCCTTAAATTTGAGGATGGTACTGCCTGATTAATCATGGGTTCCTTTCCAGTTTTGATGGTTTTAAGTTCTTGTTTAAGGGAAGAGACTTCTGAGTTCATTTTTTCCATTTGTTTGCACAGTTGTTCTAGTAGGCTTTGTGGAACAGTTTGGGTTGGTGCTTGAGAAGATTGGTTTATCCCAGGGGGATATTTTAGAGGTGGGATGGTTTGTTGAAAATTGAAAGGTGGCTATTGGTATTGGATAGGTTGTTTTTGGAACTGGTTATGGGTTTGGTAGTTCTGATGGGGGTAAGGATTTTGTCCCTGTGGTTGTCTAAGTTGTTGGTTATCTTTCCAGCGGAAGCCTAGGTGGTTATTATACCTTGGGTTGAAGTTGTTTTGGTATTGAGGATTTTGAAAGTTCAAGGAATTTACTTCCACTAGGGGTCCTCCTAAAAGAACATCCTTTATGGATGGAATGGTTGGGAAGTTGTATGTCTTATGGTCATGTTTGTCACAAATTGTGTAAATAGGGTCTACAGTTTGGATTTCATGGACTTTCCTAAGGTCTATCTCTTCAACCTTCCTAGAGAGTGCTGCAAGTTTATCCCTAAGGCTTTCCTCTTCTCTAAGTGTATGAATTCCAGTAGTTTTTTGTGGCTTTTCAGAATAAGGTCAAGTTACCTATGTTTGGTTTTGTTCAGAAAGGCTTTTAAGATACTCATAAGCATCATTTGGGGCTTTGTTTTTTAAAGTTCCATTACACATCATGTCAATGAATTGTTTGTTCCCCGGACCCAACCCTTCATAGAAAATTCTCACTTGTTCAGGAATAAAAAAACCATGATGTGGAACCATTTTTATATTATCTTTAAACCTCTCCCATCTTTCATATAATGACTCTCCCTCTTTTTCAAAAAAAAAACAAATGCTCTTTTTGAGTGCAATTGTTTTGTGGTGGGGAAAGTATTTTTTGTAGAATTCTCTTTGTAGTTGGTCCCAAGAGTTTATGGATGATGGTCTCAAATTTTTTATCCAATTTTTATCTTGATCCTTTAAAGAAAAAGGAAATATCCTCATCTTATCTGATTCTAGTTGATGTGGGGGACACATGGTTTCTACAATGTCATTGAACTCCTTAATGTGAAGGTAGGGCATCTCATACTCCATTCCATGGAATGTGGGAAGGTGGTTTAGGACATGGGGTTTAAATATGTAGTTGGCATATCCTGGGTAATTCTGTCTAATGCATGAGGGGTCATTGGTCTAGGCAGGTGTGAGGTAGTCATTCATGGTTTGATCGATCGCATTCCCCAAGTTTGGGGCTGCCTCATTTGGTTTCCATTTTGGTTCCCACCCGGTTTTATGAGTTTGTTTCTTTGAAGAACTTCCATTGAAATAGGCTCAATTTTTTACTCTGGAGTATTAGGAAGATTAGGATCTAATGGAAAGTTTTCCCTTTGTGTACTTGACTCCCCAACCCTAGGACTATCCACCCTAACTAGATGGTTTGATTGATCGTGGGTGTAGGCAGACATGCGCCAAAAGAAAAAAAATGAGAAAAGGACAAGATAAGAGAATTTGAATGAGAAAAGAAGAAATGTGGGAGAATATAATGGGTGTTTAGATGACTTGTTTGGGTCCCCGTAAATGGCGCCAATATTTGATTCACACTCAAATTTACCAAATAAATGAAGGTAGAACGGTCCTTATAGTTTAGCTTAGGTTGTCGAATCCTCAGAGACCTAAGAAGTAACCTACAGACACGTACATTCTATGGATTGTTTTTTGATATGAAGTGTCTGACCTGGGATTATTTTATATGGGTTTAAGGTATCACTAACATATTTAAGTTAATTCAAATTAATATAACGAGTTGATCCTAGGTTATCGCTTATGGTGGATTGGATGAATTCCTTTTTTAATGATTTCAATTTCTTATATTTGAGATTGGTTAATTTAAGAAGATCAAACAACATAATCAATTACTATTTTAATACCTAAACCCTTTAATACTAATCACCTATACACTTTAAGGATCAAAATTTTGAGCACTTCAAGTTAAAGGTTCGTATTATCACTTGAAGTGTGTGGCCTTAAATTCAACAAGGATGATGGAGTTTAAAAATCATCAAATAAAAATATCAATTAAAGAAGTGATTAGACATTAATGGGGTGATAAATAACATCCAATCCAGACCCTTTTTAATCCCTTGGATCAACCCATAAGTGGGTTATCCCTCCATTGATGCTATGGTTTCAATGGAAGAGGGAAGTAGACTCATGAGGGAGGAATTGAAGAAGTAAAGAAAACAATAAAAAGAAAATGATCACTCCACCGTTGTGTGAATAATTTCAAAAGGTTTGGTATGAATAAATTCAAACCTTGAACCAAAGATATAAAAGTGATATGAATAAGAACATAATAATAATTGAATAAGAACTTTTATTAAGAAACAAGGATGAATTAAAACAACTTACATGTGGAAGACAAATTTGAGACAACAAAATCGTAGCATAACATTACAATGAAAGAAAGCTAAAAAGATGATAAATTATTCCACCACCACTGCCTTAAATATGAATTTTTGAAGCCTTGGGTCAAGCCTCCAATATTCCAAGTCTTCTCAATTAATTTTGGTAGGCTATAGGTGGGTGGAAAGTTGATGGAGAGTTGATTTTTCCACCATTGACCCGAGGTGGCAGCCAGCTTGCTTCCACTGAACAGATGCTCCTGGAAGACCTTCTAGATGGCAGAATTGGAGTAATATATAGAATAAAAACATGACTCTCAGGATTTCCCCTAAACTTCTTTAAAGTTTCAGCTCAAAATAGTTTATGGTTAACGAGATATGTGTAAAATGGTGGGTTGTTTTTCTGGGCCGTAGAATCTGGCCCAGAATTTTATCTTCAACTTGGGTCGTCTGAATAACCACAATAGAAGCCGAATTAGCACTGTCTCCTAAAGAATTATTTGTCAATATAGATTTCTTATATAATACCACAAAATTTGGGCTTCATTGGGCCCGTATGTTGGGCCCCACATTCTCATCAGTGGGCTGGTGTCCAATCTGCCTTCTCCAGAATTGTTTGCATGAAATCCCATTTTGGTGGTCTTCCAATGTGAATCTTCCAACACTCCACACAAGTATGAATTTTTCCCAATATAATTATAAACCTGAAAATTAAATATGAAAATAAAATCATGATCATTGTGTACTTTAAATGATGTTAAAAACTGTACCACATAATAGTGCATTTTAAGAAGGAATTACAATCATAATGTGAAATGATGTTCAAAGTGTAAAATGCACTAAAAATGGTGTTTATGAATAATAAAGCACATTAATATTATATATATTAACAATGAATATTAGCCTCATTTAGTGGCTAATCAATATACCAACAGATTTTTCCCAACGGTTTTCATAAACCGTTGCAGTGGGGATGTTGAGAGGCCTTTACCCAACAGTTTCAATAAACCATTGGAATAGAGAGTTGTAGATGAGTTTTAACCAACAGATTTATAAAACCGTTGGGATATGTGAGACTTTACCCAAAGGTTTTATATAATCATTGGTAAATGTGAGTTTTAGGAAGCCTTTTCCAACGGTTTTGTAAACTGTTGGTAAAGCTTACCTTTCCCGACAGTTTTAAAAAAACCATTGGGAAAGTTTTCCCCTAAAATTTTCGGTAACCTCAATCCCCCATCCGCCCGATTAAAAACCTAAAGCCGAGAAACATATCTCTCTCACTCGGAAAATTATTCCACCCTTCAATCAGAAAGTTTTTTTGTTCTTCACTTCAAATCTGTAAGTGGTACTTTAGTTTCAATTTTTTCCATCTATTTTTTTTATTTTATGTTTTGATTTGGCCTAAACCCGAGGTGCGTGCAGTATGGTATACCCAATAATTAAAATTTGATTTGTTTTATGTTTTTGTTCTACACATTATCATGATTTTGTGAGTCAACTTTATTTGAAGTATTTATAGCCACTACTTTGTAGAGTTAGTGAACCATACGGAGGGATTTGGCCCAGTTAGAGTAGTGGTGTAGGTAGAGTTGAGGTGGGGAGGGGGGTTGTGTAGGTGGGGGGTGAGCTGTATAGGGTGGGGTGTTGTGCATGGAGAGTCTTCTGAGGTGAGGTGGGGGGGATGTACTGGTGGGGGTGGGGGGGAGGGGGGGTTGTTCAAGTGGGGGGTGCAGGTGGTGGGGGTGCAGTGGGTGGGGGGAGGGGATGTGCAGGTGGGGGGGATGTGCAGTGGGTGAAGGGGGATGTGCAGGTGGGGGTGTGTAGTTGGGGGAGCTTGTTGGGCGTGAGGTGGGGGTGTACAGGTGGGGTGGGGAGGGGGGTTGTGCAATTGGGGGTGTAGGCGGGGGGGCTGTGCAAGTGGGGGGTGTAGGTGGGGGGGGGTTGTGCAAGTGGGTGGGGGAGGGGGTGTGCAGGTTGGGGGGTGGGCTGGGAAAGTGGGAGTCTGTTGGGGGTGAGGTGGGGGTGGGTTGTATAGGTGGGGTTGGGTGTGGGGGTGTGCATGTGGGGTGGGGGGAGGGGGTTGGGCAAGTGGGTGGGTGCAGGTGGGGGTGTGCAGTGGGTGGATGGGAGGGGGTGTGCAGGTGGGGGGATGTGCAGTGTGCAGGTGGGGAGGGGGGTGTACAGGGGGGAGGGGGCTGTGCAGGGGGAGTCTACTGGGGGTGAGGTGGGGAGGGGGGTGTGCAAGTGGGAAGTCATCACTTTCATAGTTCACTAATAAGCACTGGGAATTCATCACTTCTAGAGATTTGGATAGGTCTGAGGCCTCTTTGGTTTTGGTTCTTGTCTAGTCATCTTGATGAGTAAGGCATCACATGATCTAAAAGTGACATTAACTATATAGGATGAATTCCTTCTTCGACAACACATTTTTCTAGAAATAATATATCCTTGGAAGGTGGAGGGAGCCTTTTAGAATCCTTTCGTACAGAGACCAGGGGAGGAAAATCTCCATATATATCGACCTAGACCAGGGACCTACTACCATATGCATGTCCCATATTCATAAGCCTACCTCTCCATGTATTAAATTAATAGTGATTCTATCTAGAATTCACCTTCTAATGACATCCTAAATTTAATTCATGTTATGATGAAAAAATATCGAGGAATCTATATAACTTCATATAGGAAAACACCCTTAATAATCATGCCATGATGATGAAAATCCTTACAAAATCATTACCATACATCATATCATTCCTAATAACTACCTATAGATATTCAATAACCCGTATTCCTTCCACTAGAATCCAACACCCCAACATTTTCCAATTTCAAACATGATACCATTATGTTATCAAGTCACCAATCCTACCAAATTGGATTTTCACTAAAAGATACTACTCTAATCCTTAACACCAATAATTTTTTTTTCATAAATGAATGACAACCCAATTAAATATCATATCTCTCAATCACACCCCCATGGACAGCCCCCACCCCCGTGGACAACCTGTACCCCTTGGACAGCCCCCACCTCCGTGGACAGCCTGCCCACCCCACCTGGACACCCCCACCCACCCCCCTCGGACACCCCCACCCCCTGGACACCCCTGACCCCCCTAGACAGCCCCCCCCCCCCACCCCAATGGAAAGCCCACCCACCCCCTGGACACATCGTACCCCCCTGGACAGCCCCTCCACCCCTATGGATAGCCCGCCCACCCCCCCCCCCCCCCCCTAGGCACACCCTACCCCCTGGACAGCCCGCCCCCTGGACAACCCAACCCCTCTGGATAGCCCTGCCACCCCCGTGGATAGCCCGCCCACCCCCTGGACAACCCCACCACCCCAGTGGATAGCCCACCCACCCCCTGGACACCCCTACCCCCTGTACATCCCCCCCAACCCCATGGATATCCCGCCCACCCCATGAACACCCCCTCACCACCACCACCACCACCCGGACACCCCCACCCCCCGGACACCCCCCACCACCCCCTGGACACACCCCCATCCCCCCGGACACCCCGTAACCCCCTAGAAACCCTGTACAACCCCCCCCCCCCCCCCCAGATACCACATACCCCCTGGACAGCCCTACCACCCCTATGGACAACCCCACCACCCATATGGACAGCCCACCCACCCCCTGGACACCCTACCCACCCCCTGGACAGCCCCGCCACCCCCATAGACAGCCCCCACCCCCCTGGAGACCCTATACCCCCTGGAAAACCCCTCCACCCCCATGGACAACCCGCCCACCCCCTGGACACCCCCCCCCCCCCATCCCCCCGGACACCCCCCCACCCCCCGAACAGCCCCCCCATCCCCCCAAACACCCCCACCCCCTAGATACCCCATACCCCCTGGACAGTCCCCCCCCCACCCCCGTGGACAGCCCGCACACCACCCCTAGACACCCCCTACCCCCTAGACACCCTGACCCCCGTGGATAGCCCCCCACCCCCATGGACAGCCTTTCCACCCCCTGTCCACCCCCCCCCCCCCCACCCCCCGGACACCCCCCATCCCCCCGGACACCCCCACCCCCCTGGACACCCCGTACCCCCCTAGAAATCCCCCACCCCCGTGGACAGCCCTCCCACCCCCCTAGACACCCCCTACCCCCCTGGATAGCCCCGACATCCCTATGGATAGCCCCGCAAGCCCCGTGGACAGCCCGACCCCCGTGGACAGCCCCCCACCCCTCGGGATAGCCCCCACCCCCTGGACACCCACCCCCCACCCCCTTGGACACCCCCACCCCCTTGGGCAGTGTATGTGATCACTCAAATAATCTACTAAAATATTAAAATTTTTCGATCTAAAATTTACTCAACTCTTGAATAATTCTCCTTCACAAGTGTACATGATCTTGTATGCTCATGTATAGTTCTTCAAAGATATTTTTTTATAAATATAGTTTTTTTTATATTATGATTATCATATAGAGTAGTGTGTCAGTTATGGTTTCATATAAAGTGAATAATTCTCATTTAATTTAATATATTTTCGATGGAACATAAATATTATTGAATTGATTTTAACGAAATAACTTATAACAATTTTTTTTATAGAATGGATAGAAGTTGGATGTATGAAAATGATCGGATCTTAAGTGATTTTCAAAACAATTTGGAGATATTTTTAGATTTTTCATTTCACAATGCTTTAGATAGTGGCCACATACACTTCCCCTGTTACAATTGTGTTGGAAGACCTTGGTTGAGCTGTGAAGAATCTAGATACCATATAACCAAATATGGTTTTCAAGAAAACTACTTTGTGTGGTATCACAATTGGGAGAAAATAAAATCTCAAATTAATGATGATCCAAATGAGAGGACTGGATTGGATAATTTGTTATATGACCGGTTTCCTTTTATTTATCATCATGAAAAGGAAAGGATTATGATTCAAGAAGATTTCAATATGAGTATATATGATGCGTCTAATGAAAATGATGATGTTTTCAGGGTGAAAATTTTGAATGATGTTTCCACGACTCCAGTATATCGACAATGCAGTAAAATGAAAAAGTTGGAATTTTTAATCTGATTGTTTCATGGGAAAACTATGTATGGTATTTCTAATAATACCATTGATTACATTCTTACCTTCTTGAAGGACTTACTTCTAGATGATGCAGATATTCCCTCAAACCACTATATGGCGTGGAAGTTAGTTGAGGAACTTGGATTTTCAAGAAACAAAATTCATGCTTGCCTGAAAGATTGTATTTTATTCTGGGAGGAAACTATTGAATGAAATGATTGTATAAAATATGGCACATCCTACTAGAAGCCAAAAGCTTATGGAACACTATCCTGTGTGCCACAAAAAGTTATGTGGCACTTTCCATTGATCCCTAGACTCCAGAATCTTTTTATGTCTGATGAAATATCAATAAAAATGTGATGGCATGATACCGAGAGAAATAATACTAATGATGAGTTGGTTCACCCTGCCGATGGATTTTCATAGCAAAGATTTGATGCTTAATATCCTGATTTTGTAGCTAACGTTCATAATGTGAGGTTGGGTCTTTCATGTGATGGTTTTAATCTGTTTGGGAAGATGCTTACATCGCATAGCACATGGCCAGTTTTTATACACATTTATAATTTTCCACCATGATTGTGTATGAAAAAACCTTTCACTTTCATGATTATACTCATATCTGGCCCTTCTAATCCCAGAAATGATATAGACATATACATGCAACCTTTAATAAAAGAGTTTAAACTTCTTTGGGATGTGGGTGTGCGCACATACGATGCATGTTTGAAAGACATATTTCATATGCGTGCTTCACTTATGTGGACGATCAATGATTTTCCTACTTATGCAATAATGTTTGGATAGGGCACAAAGGGAAAACTATCATGTCCTATTTGTATGAATAATACACGATTCAGAAGACTGAAACATCTTTGTAGTTTTAGTTTTATGGGACATCGGCGATTCTTGCCAATGGACCATCCATATAGAAATAATCATCAAAGATTTGACAATACCATAGAGAATGAAGATCCACCTCAGTGTATTTCTAGAACTGATGTTCTTAATGAATTGAAAGATTTCAGTTTTTCATTCAGGAAGGGTCAAATGAAATCTGGAAAGAGAAAGAATGTTTCCACTGAAACCTATTACAATTGGAAGAAGAGAAGTATCTTCTTTGATTTGCCGTATTGGTCAACCAATTTGTTACGTCATTTATTAGATGTAATGCACATTGAAAAAATATATATGTGAAATGTAGATTTCTATTCTTCTAAATGCTAAGGGAAAGACAAAATATGATTTACAGTCTCAATGTGACTTGGTGGATTGGGGCATCAGACCAAAATTGCATCTTGTGCGTATCATTGAAAATAAATGGAAAGTTCCATGTGCTTCTTATGTAACGACACCTATAGAAAAACAAATCAATTTCTAGAATTAATAGATACTATTAAAGTTATTGATGGTTATTCAAGCAACATATCTAAATGGGTCAACATAAGAGAGTTGAAGCTAAAATCTTTGAAGACTCATGATTATCACATCCTTCTATGTGAGTTGATTCCAATAGCAATTTGTCATCTTTTTTCCAATAATGTAAGGGTGGATTTTATTCAGTTGTGTTATTTGTTTAGATATCTTTGTGCTAAGAAGTTTTCCAAGTCTTTATTGCAAAAAATTTTGGTAGATGCCCCATTAATTTTGTGTGAGTTAGAGAAAATATTTCCTCTATCATTTTTCACATGCATGTTGCATCTGACTGTCCATATTCCAACTGAAATAATTCTCAGAGGACCTATTTCTTTTCATTGGATGTATCAAACTGAAAGAAATATGTACACATTAAAGTCTTATGTCTGTAATAGGAATCATCCTGAAGGTTTTATCGTGAACGGTTACTTGGCTCAAGAATGTATGGATTTCTGCTCTATGTATTTGTCTGATCTTACTTCAAGAATGACAGACCAATGAGAAATGAATAAGAACAGTATGAGAAAATTGAACCCATTTTTCCATCACTTCCTCAAATAGGAGAAATTCCTGGATCATATACATTGACAAAAATAATCCTTGAAGAGCGGGAGATGGCACATCGTGTAGTTTTGTTCAACTGTGAATTATTCGATGACTACATCTTATAAGTAAATTGAATATGTATATATTATATATATATATTAAACTATTCCTATTTTTATCTATAGGGAACGTAAAGCGATGATAAATAGAAAGCATCATTCTTTATCTTTGATAAGGAGGGAGACTTTGCATAGCAAAGAGTTTTATTATTGGTTAAAATTGAAGGTAATAATATTACTGTTTAAAATAATTAAAACAATAATTAATTAAGTTTAATATTAATTTATATTTCAGGTATTGAGTTTGCATGCTGACTCTATCTCTGAGGAAATAAGAGCTTTGGATTTTGGTCCTAATATCGTGGTTCATGACTGTAAATCAATTGTTATCAATGGGTACATATTTATTATCAATGAACAAGCAAAGAACATGAGAACATAACATGATGGTGTTATGGTTACTTCTACAACAGACTATTATGCTAGTGCATCAGATAGTAGACCACGATTTGAAAATGTAGGTTATTATGGTGTCATTGAAAAAATAATAATATTGGATTATTATTCTCATGGACGAGTCACGATGATGAAATACCAATGGTTTGATTCGATGATGAGGCAGAGCAAATTTATTGATTATTGTGGATTTTGAGTAATTGATATGACTCGCACTCTTGCTACCGATGAACCATATGTATTAGCATCAATGGTGAAACATTTTTTTTATGTCAAAGACCATATTCAACCTGAATTTGGTGCCATTATTGAAGTAATTCCAAGACATATTTTTGATGATGGTGATGATGGAATTAACACCATCCCTACTTCCATTGGGAACAATCCATTTATTACTTTTGATGACTCTTGATAGATCAATTGTCAGAGTTGACTATGAACCTAAAGTTGTGGTGTGAAATATATAAAATCATCCATTCATGTTCTCAATTCTTTTGGTTTACCTCGACTTGGGCTGTTAAGGTTGGTACTATTAAAATTGATTTAATATTGATTACAAATATGTTGTATCCGACTAGACTGTTATGTGAATTTTCAATGTTTATTGGTTGCAATTTTATTTGAATTTCATTTTCTAATTTGGAATTGAACTGTATTCAAACCTAAGAAACCAATATTTCTAACTTGGTGAACATTTCAATGCTTTAACTATGATTTTTATAAAATTTGTAAAACTCTAATACCTCTCTTTAACATTTTACTAGGTAATGAACATGATGGTTTCTATTCTTCTGCAAAACATGTATTGAAACCCGCATCATCTACCTAGGATAAAGAAATTAAATTTTTCCTTAATTTTGACAACTTCTTTACCCCTTATGAATCTGGTAGAATCAATGTTTCGTGATTTTAATAAAATGACGACGCTTAGTAAATAACCATCCTACTAAAAATTAAATTTCTTTATTACATATTGTATAGTTTATTAACTTCGTTATATATTTTTTCAAGCTCACCTAAAACAATTCATAGTTAAATTATCCATGAATCCCCCTATTCCCTCTCATTTATTTTGTTTTTTGGGTTACACCATAGTTATACTTTTCTATTTAATTTCCTATTTTTTTTAAAATACAGGGAATGAAGCCAATTGAAGAGAGGTGATGAAAATAGATTATGGACAACAATCGCCGCATGACTGAGCTGGGCATTCCACCACTAGTGACTGCAGTGAGTATTTTATTTCAAATATATATATTTAAATAATATATAATGTCATGTGATTGATTTTTTTAAAACATTTTTTCAGGATCCGTCTATTTGGGGATAGTTATTTGATGAGAATCCTAGTAGTGATCCCAGTACTCAGGGTGTTCGTATGAGGGGGGGTACGAGAGTTAGATGATCTGGTCAGTGTACCTGATTAGACCCTTCCCCTCCCACTGACATACCACTCATCCCATATTCTGATCTCGGTGTTTCGTTAGGGACACAAGAGATATTTAGGCCTCCCATGTTTTCACCACCCTTTATATATGAGCCTCGTTGCCCATCTATACCATATCTGATGATGATTCCCACTCCTCATCTAGCATTCAGCCAACCATCCCTGTCATCTTCTTTTACTTTTGCTTCCTTCTCTCCAGGATTTTATATTCCATCTTCTTAGACTCCTTCTCCACCAGAGTCTGTCCCTGAAAAGCATACATTAGGACCCACTCCATCTGTACAGGGTGTTCCTTCAGTTTTTTCGGATCCAGCAGCACCCATTGATCATACTACTGCAGGTATACTTATACAACCCGAACAAATTTTTACACCATTATTTATTTTCATTATAACATGTATTGATAAAATATTTATTTTTCTTTCATAATAGATACATATACTGATAGGAGGTGGTTTCGGGGGTGTACACGCATGCATGTGGTGTGGAACCGCTGCACGCAGTTGATGGTGGACTATAATGAAGATAGTCAAATGATTGAAAAATCAGGGCAGCAATGTCGGAGTTTTTTGGCGATGCTTTCCAAATACTCCGACATCATTCATGACAGCCCGTTATCATGGATACAGCTGCCAAATGAAGTCAAGGATAAATCTTGGGCAGAGATTTGGGTAAAAAAATATGTTTTATTTTATGAAATATATTATTTTTTTGTATTTATATGAATTAATATTTTGGTGTCATATATGGTTTAATTTCCCCGATGGTGAGGGTGCACAACCAGCACATCTAAAGGATTTAGGCGAGCTTTGGAGAGATTATAAGCACAAGATGTACATAGGATGGCATGCTAGAGTGAGCACCGAGTTAGAGGCAGTCCCTGTCATGGATGATTGTCCATTAGAACAGTATCGATAGATGATTACTCATTGGAAAACTAGCCAATTTAAGGTATTAATCACATTAGAGGTATTTAAATGAAAATTTTCATGTTTTTTGTTAATAATAATTATTGAATTTTATTTAGGATTCATCTGGAAGAAATAAAAAAAATATTGATGCTAAAAAATATATTCACACATTGGGACGTACTATGATTCCAGATCATAAGAGGCAACAGGTATGATAGTTTATAATTTTTTTTTACGAATTGCACTTTCTATTACTACCTCCATAATTTATTCGATTGTTAAAGTTGTTATATAATTTTAGTTATGAAATTAATTATTGGTATCCTATTTTTAATTATGGTTTCCTATATTAAATGTCATTGTAGAGGCATAAATTGAATATAGAAGGACATGTGCCTCGAGAAAAACTGTTTTTCTCGAGTAAAAGGAAGAAAGATGGAAGTGCGGTTAATGAACCGACTCAGCAGCAGATTGTAAGTTTTACTTTGTAGATTTAAAATTTTAGTCTCTATTTTGTAACTTAATAATCTATTTATATTTGTAACGGGCTGCTTTAGAGGCCCTTGATGCCTAGAAACCTGACAATGTTGGGTCAAACGATCACTTACATCAGGTGTTGGGAGATGAGCACCCTGGTAGAGTGCGCTGCCGACCTGGGAAGAGTATAGTTCCGACGAGGTATTGGCCCTCCTAAGGTACAAGTTTTAGTGCCACTGAGTCCCGGTAGGTTAAGGCATAGGTAGAATAGGCTGAAAAAAGGTCCATGGAGACGGCAGAACAGTCTTCTAGGGAAAACACTGCATTTATGAAACTGATGGAAGTTTTACGTCCAACACTTCCACAAGAGGCCAGCACAGCTTGTAATGAACATATGTCATCGATGAATTATATATATGGTTCACCAGGTGGAAATTCTAGTGGTGGTTGAGATTATGGCAAGGAGGAGGCTGAGGCAGAGGAGGAGGAGGGCGAGGAGGAGGCCAAGGCTGAGTACGAGGGTGAGGAGGAGGGCGAGGCGGAGGAGGAGGGCGATAAGGAGGCTGAGGCTAAGTACGAGGGCGAGGAGAAGGGCATTGAGGATGTAGGGGACGATGATGGGGACGAAAATGAGGACGAGGGTGAGGCTAAGGATAATGGTGATGATAGTGATAGTGATGAGGGATAGATTTATTTGTTACATTTTTTACTGATATTACTAACCTTTGATGCTTATTGATTTATTGTGCCTGAATATATTGTGATTAGGTAAGTCGCATTATCTTTATTTTTTTATTTATAAATAATAAAACTTGACTTAATGATTTGTTGTAACTGATTAACCCCTCCCCTGGATAGCCCCCCCACCTTCGTCGACAGCCCGCCCACCCCCCTGGACACCCTGTACCCCCCTGGACAGCCCCACCACCCCCGTGGACAGCCTTCCCACCCCCCTGGATAGCCCCTCCCCCTATGGATAGCCCCCCATTCCCATGGAAACCCCCCCCCACCACCCACCCCCATAGACAGCTCGCCCACCCCCTTGGACAACCCCTACCCCCCTAGACAGCCCGCCCACCCCTGTGGACAGCCCCCCCACCCCACTGGACACCCCGTACCCCCTTGGACATCCCCCGCCCACCGCCTAGACACCCCTGACCCCCTGAACAGCCCCCATCCCCCTAGACATCCCCACCCACCCCCTGGACATCCCCTACACCTATGGACACCCCCCCCCTGTGGACAGCCCCCCTCCCCCCCCCCCACCCCCCCCCCCCAGACACCGCCTACCCCCATGGTCAGCCCTACCGCCCCTGTGGACAGCCCTCCCACCCCCCTGGACACCTCGTACCCCCCTGGACAGCCCCGCCCACCCCCTGGACACCCTCGACCCCCCTGGACAGCCCCCACCCCCGTGGATAGCCCTTCCCACCCCCTGGTTTATAAAAATCCCTTTTAAGGTTCCATTTCAAAAATCATATAGTATTTTTATTCCACAATAAAAATGAAATCCAAAACCATTTTAAAAATACCAATGATTTTAAAATCCATGAAATTCATTCCATTACAGACCACCACCACCCACCCCTAGGCACCCCCACCCCCATGGACACCCCCCTTAGACACCACCCCACCCCCCTTAGACCCCACCCCCCTTGGACAACCACTCCAACCCCCTATACCCCCACCCCTCTGGACTCTCCCACCCCTATAAACAGCCCCCCTACCCCCTAGAAAACTCGCCCACCCCCGTGGACAACCAGCCCACCCCCGTGGATAGCCCGCCCACCCCACTAGACACATTGTACCCCCCTGGACAGCCTCGCCCACCCCCCTAGACACCCCCTTCCCCCATGGAAATCCCCCCACCCTTGTGGACATCCCCCCTAGACATCCCCCCCCACCAACCCCCGTGGAAAGCCCGCCCACACCAGTGGACAGCCCGCCCACCCCCGTGGACAGCCCGCCCACCCCCCACCCCTGGACACCCCCTCTCCCTGTGGACAGCCCCCCCCCCCCCACCCCCGTGGACAGCCCTCCCACTCCCCTAGACACACCTACACCCCCCCCCCATGGACAGCCCACTCACCCCCTGGACACCCCCTAACCCTAGACTACCCTACCACCCCCGTGGACAGCCCGCCCACCCCACTGGACACCCCATACCCCCTAGACACCCCCACCCACCACCTGGACACCCCTGACCCCCCCTAGACAGCCCCCACCCCTGTGGACAGCCCCGCCCACCCCCTGGACACCCCCTACCCCAATGGACACCCCCCCACCACCACCACCCGTGGACAGCCCCTCACCCCCGTGGACAGCCCCCCCCCCCCCCCCCCCCCCCCGTGGACAGCCCCTCACCACCCTAGATAGCCCCCACCCTCGTGAACAACTCCCCCCCACCCCCACCCCCCTCCCCCTGGACAGCCCTGCCACCCCCGTAGACATCCCACCCACCCCACTGGACACCCCATACCCCCCTAGATAGCCCCTCCCACCCCCTAGACACCCCTGACCCCCCTAGACAGCCCCCACCACTGTGGAAAGCATCTCTCACCCCACTAGACACCCCCTACCCCCATGAATAGCCCCCCACCCCGTGGACAGCCCCCCACCCCCTGAACACCCCCCCCCCCCACCTCCGTGGATTATAGGGTTTCTACAACTTGAAGATCCCATTAATCATAGATACCCACTTGGTTGCCTCTTGCGATCCGTGATCACCAATAAAAAACAGTGGATGGTATTTTAGAAACTCACATGCATAATAAATGATCCGAGAAGAACATGGTTATTCCACTTCCACAAGAGTTTGATTAGAGACCAAGACACAAGAATGACTACCTGAGATATCCCCTTATGGACTTTTTGATTCATTTATAGTGGTAATATTCTAAAGAATTATCAAAAAAAACTTTAGTAAAAAAATCTGATGTTATAAAACAAGGGACACAAAATCACAAATCCCATAAAGATACATCATAAATAATTCATCATAAAACCATTTAAAAATCACATAATAGAGACTTCTTTCTATTTAAAACTCCCTAATGGTTTATAAAAATCCCTTTCAAGGTTCCATTTCAAGAATCATATAATATTTTTGTTCCATAATAAAAATGAAATCCTTTTCTTAATAACCAAATCCCCCTTCCAACCATACATACCAAAAGCAGTCATTTTTTTCTAAAGAAACACATACTATTGAAATAAACACTATTCCAAAACCATTTTAAAAATACCAATGATCTTAACATTCATAAAATTCATTCCATTAAAACCATTACATCCCCCCAACCCTCCTAGACACCACCCCTCCACCTAGACATCCCCCCACCCCCACCCCCCCTAAACACCCCCACCCCCATGGATAGCCCCCCACCCCCCTGGACACCACCCCACCCCCATTGGACAGCCCCTCTACCCCCTAGACCCCCCACCCACCCACCCCCTGGACACCCCCACCCCCACCCCCATGGACAGCCCCCTTACCCCCTAGACAGCCCCCAACCCCCTGGATGGCCCCCCACCCCTCCTAGACACCACCCCACCACCTTGACACCCCCCACCCCTTGGACATCCCCACCCCCATGGACAGCCACCCCCACCCCCCTGGACACCACCCCACCCATCTTGGACAGCCCCCCCAACCCCCCGGACTGCCCCCACCACCCCTAGACACCACCCCACCCCTGGACACCCCCCACCCCCTAGACACCCCCCCTGGAAAGCCCCCCCAACACCCTGGACACCACCCCACCCCCTAAACCCACCCCCCACCACCCTGGACATCCCCCACCCCCCCTGGACACCCCCCCCCCCGACCCCCTAGACGCCCCCACCCCTCCTAGACACCACCCCACAACCTGGACACCCCCACCCCCATGGACAGCCACCCCCACCACCCTTGGACAGCCCCCCCCCCCCCCCCACCCCCCTTGAACACCACCCCACCCCCCTTGGACAGCCCCCCAACCCCCCTAGACACCACCCCACCCCTGGACACCCCCCCCCCCCACCCCCCTGGACACCCCCCCCCCCCCACCCCCCTAGACACCACCCCACCCCCCTGGACACCCCCTGGAAACCCCATCCTCCCAGACACCCATATCCCCCCAAACACCCACACCCCCTGGATAGCCCCTACCCCCTTGGACAGCCACCCCAAAACCCCTGAACAGCCCCCCAACCCCTGAATTATGAATTGAATTCTTTATGTATTTAATTAACTTATGAATTATGTGTTAATGGTGTATGGGTATGATTTTTGTATGGGTATACTTGTTGTATGTTTATACTTGATGTAATTACCATATGAATTATATGTTAATTCTATTAATGGTGTATGTTGTGAAGATTTAAATGGGGAAAACTACGTTGTGGTACATGTCATGGTTGGAAGAGTGTGGTGTTTTTATGTGCTATTGCAGGTGGTTTTTTGTTCTATTATAAGTGTTGTTTGGAGGTGTGTTTATAGGTGTGTAATGGAGGGGATGGGTGGATGTTGTGCAGGATGTTGTTCTGATTTCTGGAAATATACTATACCAATGGTTTTAATCCATTGGAAAAGTGTATTTTGAGAAATTTTTTACCAAAGGTTTGTTCAAACCATTGGTAATTCTATTTCCAGAATATTTGTACCAATGTTTTTAAAAGAACCATTGGTAATAATATATTCCAATGGTTTCTAAACCATTGGTAAACTGCATGTAAACTATATATCCCAACAGTTAATAAACCATTGGTATAAATATATACCAACGGTTTCAAAAAAACTATTGGCATACTGAAGATTAAACTGCTATATACCAACGGTTAGAGAAGAACCATTGGTATAAGCCTTTCGCAACGGCTTACTAACCAATGATTTTCAAAACCATTGGTATATAGTATACCAATGGTTTTGATTCTTATACTAACTATTTGAAACCGGGTGTATATATTGTGTTTCCATTAGTGTATGATATGCTCATCAATATTATCTATTAATCTTTCCATGGATGTAGGGATATCACATAACTTAGAATCTTCGTCAATCTTATCATCACCAACATACTATTTTTTATTGTAAAATAATAGACCACTTTATATTAGATTTATCAAGAACATAGAAAATTTGTTTTTCATGTGTTTTTATGATAAAAGGATTAGATATGTATTCCAATCTATTCAGATTAACTAGTGTCAACTCGAATTCATCATGTCTAACACTATTTTTATTGATGAACCATTTTTAGTTAAACACTAGAACTTTAAATTTAATGTAATCAACCTCCCATATTTCTTCAATGACTCCATAATATGCACTTGATGCGAAGATTGGTTTTTTGTATTTGGCACTTGAAAAATGCATTCCTTCTTTGAACACCAATACACTAATATTCTGAACTACACTTTTATTGTCTTGATATTTTGTATAAAATGTATAGCCATTAATTTCATACCTAGACCATTTTATCAAATTTAAACTTGGACCGCCCACTAACCATCTCAATGTTTTTGATGCATCTGATCTAACAGGTATAGTCTCTTTAAACCATGGAAAAAAATTATGCTCATTCAAAATCCACATATCTTTATTATTTTGATAACATTGATTCAACATATTAATATGCAATGTTATATATGGTTGATCATTATCTATATTATTCAATATGTATAAATGTGCCATGTTTATCTGTTCACCTATCAATGATTTTACATTTAATCCATGGATCCCCTTTCCTTCGTAATTAACTTGTTCATGGTGAGATATAGGCAAACCAATGTGGTCCACTGTAGACAAGTAGCTTGTACAAAACTTTACAACCTCCTTATAAATATACTTCTTAATAATGGAGGCTTTAGGTCAATGTGGATTCTTAACATACTCCTTCAATATCTTCATATAACTTTCAAAAGAATACATAAAATGTAGATATATAGGTTCATGAAGCTTTATTTCTCACACCAAATGAACCATTAAATACACCATGATGTCAAAAAAAGATAGGTGAAAATACATTTTCAATTGACAAAGTATAGAAACCGCTTCATTCACTAAATTGTTTAAAGCATTCAGATCCACCACTTTATTACAAATTGAATTGAAAAAAATAGAACACATCCATGATAGTCATTCAGACATGGATAGGCAATATTCTACGCAATGAAACTTGTAGGACTTATTGCATCATGACGTGAAAATAATGATATTTCATACCTTTCAACTTCAAATACTTTAAAGACACAAAAAAATCTACATTTTAAGAATAAACCTATGACACTTTGATATCATGAAGATAGAGGAAAAATATAATTTTCTCCCTCTTGGATAATGCATGACAAGATGGGGGTAGGAATTTTTTCCTTCCATCAAGAGTGGGAGAAAAATCCAAATGTATTTCCATTGAGAGTAAGTTCAATATTGCATTCAACCCATATTTTGTCTTTCCTTTAATATCTAACAATGTTACAATAAAGTTATCATAGATATTCTTCTCTAAATATATGATATCAATGTTATGTTTGACCTCATGATATCTCCAACATGGTAGCCAAAAAATATTTACCTTTTCTTCCAAATATTTCTATCATTTCCGTATTTTTTTGTTTTTTTGAATTTCACATCGATGTTTTTCACCCTCTCAAAATACTGATCAGTGGAAAATGGTTTTGGAGAAATATAAAATTATTTTGAGCCATTTAATACCTTTTTGAATATTCAATAAGAGTGATACATAGACAAAAACTTTTGATTAACCATGTATATTTTTTTCTCCCATGTTGCAGTTGATAATATGAAGTTTTTTGTTCACAAATTGGACAAACTTTATACACCTTAACACTATATCCAGATAAATTTCCATATGTTGGGAAGTCATTTATAGTGAACATAATCATTGAATGTAATTGAAAATATTCAATTTTATAAGAATCATACACCTTAATACCTTACTTTTATAAAGTTTCAAATAATCAATTAATGGTGATAAGAAAACATCGATATCATTTCCAAACTATTTTGGTCCAGAGATCATTAAACCCAACATGACATATTTTTGCTTCATAAAAAATTCAAGAGATAAATTGTAAATTACCAATAAAGTTATACATGAACTATGTGTTCAACTAATTCTTTGATATGGATTCATTCCATCAATGCATATTCTAAGTTGTAGGTTTCTAACTTCATTTCTAAATGTAGAAAATTATTGATCAATTTTCTTCCACTGTGGACAATCAAATGGATGTCGTAATTTTTCATCACATGTTTTCTCATTTTCATGCCATATTAACCTTTTTTTATTATTTTAATTTTCAAATAAACATTTTAAATGAAGAATTATTGGAAGATACAAAAATTACTTAGTAGGGGTCTCTATAACTGCTAAATCAGCTGGATATTTTTCTTTCAACTTATACCGTGACATCCCACATTTAGGACACCCTAACAGAAATTTGTATTCCTTATTATATAGTACACAGTCATTTGGGCATGAATGTATTCTCTTGTTCCCTAATCATATTATACATAATATTTTCCTTGCTTTATAATTTGAATCTGGAATATTCTTATCTTTAGGAAAAATGTTTTTCAATAATTGTAGCAACTCTATAAAACTCTAGTCACTCCATCAATTTTCCACCTTCAAGTTAATCAATCTTAACACCATTGATAAAACCATAAATTTCATATAACCCATATACAATGTTTTTTCATAATCACTATATAGATTCTCAATTGTTCGTTCTTTCTCAATTTCCTTTACTTCAATATCATGAATCATTTCTTCAATTTGATCAAACATATTATCTTGCAAAGAATCACTGTCAATAGATCTAAAATTCTACCCAATTTTACCATGAAAAATATAAGGGCTATATCTTAGATTAAAACCATGATAAATTAAATTATATTTGATCTCTATACTTTTCAACTTCTTCATATTTAAATATTTCAGGAATGGATAGAAAAACATGGGATTTTTTGGAACATTTTTTTTATAAAATTACAAAAAAAAAACATCAACACCTTACTCATATTAATCACTTATTCGAAGTGTAGTAGTCCAAATTAAAATCATTATTATCTATAAAAAATATAAAAAACAAATATCTTTCCAAAATAATAAAGTGGTGATAATAGTGAATTAGAGGAGGGAATAGTAGATTATTTCAATGATAAATAAGAAGACATGCTTGTGGTGTTATTAATCAGTAAAATGTTGCTATGATTTTCAATGATAGTGAATATAATGTTGAATAAGTTAATATAAATGGAGATAAAATTGTATGTTAATTGGAATGATTATAAAATCAAATATAAAATAAAGAAAATAAATTTATATCACAATAGTGTAAAAGAGAGTCTTACTGGAAAAGAAAAAAAATGAAAGCCTTAAAAGAGGAACTAAATATCTAGAAATATCATGTGAAGATTTCATTGAATTGAAATTAAAAAAAATTAACAATAATATAGGATCATTAGTGACTAGAATGTAGTTGTTTAAGATAAGATGTTAAGTATATAAGTATTATAAGAAGTAGTAGTTTCTAGCAAAATAAGATAGAGGCTGAAGTTAAGACACTCACTAAGAAAAAATTTCTTACATTAACAGTAACTCTAATGAAATTTCAAACACAAATCTTAGTGAATAATCACAAATTTTGGATGAAAATATTAACATTTAATGATCTAATCCTATAAATACTACTCTAATATTTTATTATTATATTATTTATCCAATGAAAATAAATATTCCATTGAACAAAGGGAGAAATTTTGTAAAGCAATAGAAGGTAAAAAAATTTATCTAACCACATTAAATAAAATAGGGTGTTAAATACCCAAATATATTTCCAATACTTTACAGGGGTATAATACACCCACCCATCAAATAATGAAAAAATTTACATATTTTTAGAACATAAATGTGAAAGTAATCATAATCCTAACATGTCATATTGAACGTATGAAAAATAAATTGAGTTAAATAGTATTTCCAAAAAATTGATCATAATCTATACTAAAAAACAATTTGGGTGGTATCAATAGAGTATATCTCAAATAGAGAATAAGAAAAATTAAAGGGTTTTGACGTATATGAAAATTATATTATAATAGCATTATAAATTTTCATTGAAAAATAAGAAGATATTACATTTAAAATTTTTTATTAACCTTTATTACAAAGGGAGTAATTTATAAAATATTGAGATTAGAAATGACATTTAAAAACATAAAAAAATAAGGGTAAAATTATAAGGAAAATAAAAAAAATTGATGAGAAAATTTATTCATGCAGAAGGAATTAAAAAATAGATTCCTTTTAAAAATAAAAATAAAAAATATATAACCTTATAAAATTATAAAATTATATACAATGATATCCATAAAATAATATATAGAATATAGACATGGAGGGGAATGATTACCATTTGAAAAAATTAGATTATAAGGGGTCAACATATATGAAACCATTAATTTGATTTCTTAAACAAGGGGATGCTAAATGGTAAGATGAGATATAAAAATCAAAATGTAACAAACCAACCAAGAATACAATCCAAGCTGGTATCCAAGCTAGTTTTCCACTAACTCAAAGAGTTAGGGCTTCCGACGGAGTTCTTATTCAATAGAAATTGTGGGGGAAGAGGGAAATAAACCTAGAATTTCACAAAATTGGGATTTTAATAACATGAAAAAGGAATAAAATCAAACCAAATCACTAAAAATTTAAAAAAGGTATAGATAATCAATTTTATAAGGAATTATCTATGGTCTGACTGAAAGAGAGGATCAAGAATGTCTGAGGCTTACTTGAGAGACGAGAAGATCTATCTTCGAACACAAAATGATGAGGCCAAAAAAACCTGAGGGTATATAAAGATGGTAATGTAAGATTAAACTCCACTAGATTAAAGAAATGAGGGTTGGGGCTTTCTCTTGAGAGAAATGATACCATTGTTGCGATAATGAAAGACGTCGAAATGTGTCCACCTGATGATTCATAAAATTTTAAAAGGTATATCACATTATTTATTTAATAACCTATGGTAAAAACAATATTTTTATATCGATTATTTGGAACCGATGTTATAAATATCTTTTCAACATCGGTTATCCTAAAACTGATGCTTTAACCCTTATATTCAATGTAGGATTCTAGGTAACTGATGTAGAAAAAAAATCATATTGGTTATTATATAACCTACGTGAAAAATATTTTTTCATGTCTTTTTCATTTCAGTTATAAATAACTGATGTTAAAAAAGTGATGCAATAAATAGATTTTGTACAAGTGTGTGCATAATATGTTTGAAAAAATGATGAGACGATCATAGTCTATGTAGCCTGCCTACTCAGATCTTCCACCTCCTTATTTAGACCTAATATTGTACTATGAGTTGTATGCTTATGATCCCCATGTACATATTATAGAAATATTTTAAGGGATTATATGAAACACTAACCTATGAAGTTAGTTCAGATAAGAGTAATCATACATGATATTATTGATCCAAATGCCCTAGTATCATTTCCTATATAGTAGGTTACCAAAGTTGGAGATTATGTGGGTAATTTTTTACTCTAGTTAGCTAGTATTCTTTGTCACCTGACATATGAGGTATGTGTTTTCTTTTAAAAAAATTATTAGAAATTAATTATAATGTTTTATTATATTTAATATATATAGGAATACCTAAAATCAAAATAATTATTAAAAAATAAACAGAAAGTTCTTGAACCAACACCTTCAGATAATTCTAAGATTTTTTATGTGCTAAAAATATTATCCCATATTTATTCTTTCTTGGATCCTTTTTATGAGTTTTCAATGATGATTGGTATATGTGGAAGAGACTATACATTAAGAATATTCAAAAAATATATCATGGGTTTTGTTATTTCTAATCAGTTCACTAGACTTGTGTTATATTTGTTTTCTTTTTAAGTAAATTTTCATTTCATTTTATATTAATCTAAATAAATATAAATTATAGTGACTTAATTAACCGCTTATTTAATTAGGTATCTCAATACGCTTTGCATTCAAAACAAGAACATTGTCATTTATGGTTTTATAAATCCATAATGCATTTAAACGGTTGTGTTATATCTGAATGATGATACTAGAGTTACATATATATGTGAAAGATTTAAAAATATGAATATTAGGTGTTGGTTTTTTCCATTCCTTAATGGGTAAGAAGACTGATATAATTATGAACTAATATTCATTATAATGCCATTAATTTTGAACTTTTTATATTGTAGTGGTCATTGTATATTAGGTATATCTTTCTTCTATTAGTGCACAATATATTGATTTTTCTCTTTATTAGGTGGAGTTCGTAAAACTTTTGGAAACTTGTTAAAAAGGTAAATTTATTATTGTTCATATGTTCTTTAATCTTAAATATTCTTGTTATATATGTTTTTTTGGTTGACATGTGAAAATGAAGGTCATGGAAAAATTTTAATGTTGTTCACTCATTGATACAAAATCCAAATAAAATTAAATAAATGAAAATATAGTTAAATTAATTTTATATTAGATAATATTTATTTTGACTTGTGTGTGTGTATGTGTTGGTTTTTATTTTCAAGTTAATGTTTCATAACTATAGTGTCATCATCAAAAAGAAAATATATAATGTGGTTATTATTTTTTAAGATCCATGTTTGATATCATCACAATTGGTACGATGATTGAATTTAATAAGGTTAATTCTATGATGAATTTTGGGTTTTGTAGACTTGGTATAGAGTATGAGGTTTCCAACCTCTGATACCAATTGTAGGATCGAAATAGTGATATAGATACTCAATTTACAAGAGGTGGGGTGAATTGTATACTTTAAAAATTCCTTTGGAACCTTTAAAGTTAGTTAAGAATAACTATGTTTTCCTTAAGAAAAGGAAAAGGCTAAGTTTAACAAAATTAAACTAAGAAAATTCACAACACCTCTAACACCGAATGCAAACTTAGAATGAGATTCCGAAAGTAGGTTCCGGAAATATGGTTCCGGAAAGTGAAACTTAACAAAAGATTACAATATGAGATTCTACCTTAAAGCGTATAGAATCTAAATGAAACAGAGTACAAGGAAGTATAAGAATGTTATACTTTCCTTATAATACAAAATGCAGCGGAATATAAACAAGTAGTTAAACTACAAGTAACAAGATATAAGTCTTTTAACCCAAAGAGAAGGGTATCCAACAACCTTGGATAAAGGTCCCTTGATTTATACTTTCAAGCAAGTCTGTCTTACCCACACCAGGGTAAGCCCTCGATACAAAGATTGGAGTCTCTGTCTTGCTATCCCCGCAAGCTCTCAACTTCAAGGTAGTTGGCAACCTCTGTCTTCCTCAGCAAGGAAGCCCTCGAACTTCAAGGTAGTCGGCACCTCTGTCTTCCTATCCCCGGAATCCCTCGAATGTGATCACCAACATTCGGAGTCGCACGAAGCTTTGAGAGTTAATAAGAGTCTCTCTCTCTCTAGAAATAACTTCAAGCATGTAATCACATGAGTCGAAGATCTTTCATCCTTTCAGCACTTTAGCACCGAGCTCTTTCAAATGAGCTCCTATTTATAGGTAAGGTCAGCTCCTTCTCCAACGGTCATATTTTCCTTAAAGATCGGAGGGACCTGTACACGTGTCACTTAGACAACGGTTAGTTTATAACAAAATAGACGACATCGTTTTATAACAAAACAAGTGTAACAGAATGTACGACGTCGTTTTAAAATCTAAAATAAAATTTCGGAATGAAAGCTTCGGGGTGTAAAGAAAATAATAAAGATTAGACAACTTATAGAAGTGTAAGAAGAATAAAAGTTCGGAGTCTAACCAAAATATTTTTCGGAGTCTGAATTAATTCAGAGTGTATAAAACAAAGATGATCAGATTCTGTTTAATAGGTGAATTCGGAATGAGAATTTGGAATGGGAATTCGTCATCAGGATTTGTAATGGGAATTCATCATCAGGATTCGTAATGAGAATTCATCATCAGGATTCATAATGAGAATTCTTCATCATAATTCGTAATGAGAATTCTTTATCAGAATTCGTAATGGGAATTCGGAATGAGATTTCTTCATCATAATTCGTAATGAGAATTCTTCATTGGAATTCGTAATGAGAATTCCTTATCAGAATTCATAATGAGAATTTGTTGTCGAATTTCATAAAGATTTGTATCCTTAATCTGGAGTAAAACTGTATTCGGAATTCGGAATGAAGCTTTATCACAGTTCTCATTCTGGATTTCGGAGTGAAACTTTATTACAGTTCTTGTCCAGAATTCGGATCCTAAAACAGAATAATTCATATCAAAGTTTTAAGTAATTCCGAGAAAATAAAAGTGAATCTGAATCTCATACTTAAGAAAAAATCTGGATGAAAAAATGATAAGAATAATTTTTCTTACAAAAGCGATTTTCCTTATAAAATCAATTTTTCTTATAAAAGCAATTTTCCTTATAAAAGCAATTTTCCTTATAAAAGAAATTTTCCTTATAAAATAAATTTTCCTTATAAAAGAAATTTTCCTAATAAAATTAATTTTCCTTATAAAATCAATTTTCCTAAAGATAAGGTGTTTGTGATTTTCAAAAAAATAAGGAATGGAAAAGTCATAAGGAAAACCTTATCGACTCAACAATCTCCCCCTTTTTGGAAAGCAAAAACATCTTTACGAAAAAAATTCTAAGAAGAAAGAAAAACATTAAGGCTTATCTCCCTTTGCTTTAAGGATATTGATAAATACGACTAACTCCCCCTTAGGATTTGAAACTCTAAGGATCGTATTCTAGATTTCCGGAGTGACATTTCATTACGAAAAAGAAAGTCTTCTTTAATGAAAAACTCCCCCTTAGATAGACTCTTATTAGAGTTCTTTTTCCTTTAAGGATCTTTTCCTTATCCCCTTTAGATAAACTCTCATTGGAGTTCTTCTTTTTCTTAAGGATATTTTCCTTCTCCCCCTTTGTGATTTTCCAAAAGAAATCGAGGGAATGGAAAAAAAATAACAAAGTACCTGAAAAAATTAGTAGCAACAAAAAAAGGAACGACAAGCACAAATTTCATTAAGTTTGAAATCTCGGGAACAAATAAAATTAGATACAACAAACATATCGTATTTAGTTATTTCGGATCTTTTTCCTTTGACATGAGACCCTTAAGAATAGTCTTGATCTTCTTCAAGTCTTTATGATCTTCTTCAGCTTGCTTCTCTAAGACCACTATTCTTGCACTTTGAGCTTCAATTCTTTCTTCCTGGGCTTGAAGCTTTTCTTCCTGGGATTTGATCTTTTCTTCCTGAGCCTTCAACTTCTCTTCAAACTCAATCCGATGATCTCTTTCAAATTTCCAGTTCTGAGAAACAGAATTCAACTTCCCATTCAGATCTCTGACTTGTTGAATCCGGAAGTTCTTTTCATCTGTCAGCTTCTCTTCAAAGGATGAAGTCAGGTCATTTATCTTCCTGTACTCAGTCTCAAAGGCATCTTTAACATTGTCTTGAAACTCATCAAATAACCTCATCTCTTGAACAGTCCTCTTCGACCAGTTTTTCATATTCTTGCAAGATTTTATATGAGCTTCGTAGCCAACAAAAAAAGTTTTGAACTGAGCCTCAATCTCAACGCACTTGTCCATAACCATAGACACGGAGTCTGTTTTCTGATTCAAAGCATGTTGGAGCATCTGGCATCTTGAATCAATACTTGAGAAGGTCGGAATGGTTCCTACCAACTTCTTCAAAGACTGAACAACAAAGTCATTCCCCACCGAAGATGACTCTGAATCCGAAACTTTGCTTGGGGAATTTTCTTCTTCAACAAGGTCAAGCTTTCTCTTCGAAGAACTACCAACTTCCTTCCTCTTCCTCACTTCTGAGCTCGGAGTATCAGCAAGAATTTTCTTTCCCTTTCCTTTTTCCGGAATTGAATCCTGTTCCGGAGTTCTCTTCTCACTATCAGAAACTTGAACAACATTATCTTCCTCATCAGCAACTTCCTGAACACGAATCCCTACGTTTTCCTTCTGAGCAACATCAAGTAAAAGTTATTCTTCTTCTCCATGATAAGTAACTTCTTCTTCTCCTTTCTCTTCTTCCATTACTGGAGTAACTAGCTTTGAAGATTCAGCTTCTGAAGTTCAGAGTGATAAGTGTTCCGAAGGTGTCCCCTTGTAATCTTCTACTTGTTTCAACACATCTCTGGTTTCACCACTTCCTTCAGCAACATCTTCTTCTTGTTTCGCTTGCTCAATTTGCTCTACTTCCTCAGTAGTCTTAGCAACAGCTTCTTCCGGAGCAACGAAATTTCTTCCTGGAGTCTCAGGTAGAGATTTCAAGGAGAAAGATCTCGGAACAGGAATAGTTGCTGAAACCATCTCATTGAATTTCAACAAATCCTGAGCTACCTCAGCCTCAGACATCTTCTTCTTGAGCTTCTTTTCCTTTACTTGTTTTTCAAGCTCATCAGCAGTTCTCTCCTTCAAGGCCTTAGCCTCCGTAGGGTCCAATCCGAACTGCGGATCCCCTTCTTTCCTGTTCTCTTTATCTGCTCTCCACTTGGCAACAACTTCATCAGGATAGGCTTTCTTCTTCTTTGGTTTTGGAGGTGCGGAATGGACTTCCTTAGACTTGGGATTCTCTGCTTCTACTTCCACTTCTTTTAGTTTTCTCTTCCTTACTGTCTTAGAGTATTCCGGATCAGCAACTTTCGGAACTGCTTCTCCTTGAGCAGGTAGATCAATAAACTGTCCAGACTCTTTGTCAAAGGCTACATCCATTCTCTTAAGAGTACCATCGCTCACCATCATAATCTTGCAAACTCTTGGCTTAGATTTTCAAGCCTCCTTGAAAGACTCAAGGCACCGAACTATCAACTTGGAGAGGATTGCTGGATACATAATAATCTGAGCTCTCAGATTTCCTTTCTTCAAATTCTCAAGAGTGATAAGAATATGCTTCATCAAGTTAAACTTCCTCAGATTTATCAGAAAGTCTAGGATGTAGATCTCACTCTTCTTCAAGCTATCTTTTTCACCTTTCCTTGGTACGATAAGACCTTGTACCCATAACTCCAGAATCCGGAAATTTGTAGATAAACTATAAATCTTCGGATCCTTGTCATCAGTCAGTCTGAGAGTTTCTAAAGCTTTTTCCTTGTCGAAGCTACCTTTAGAATCCGGCAACACATGAGAAACAAACTCAGCTTCACCTTCATTCTTTAGCCCTACCAAGCTGGCTGCCTTGGCATATGAAAGTTTATAAGTCTTCCCATAAGACTTAAAAGACAATTTGTCCTTTCCATCTTCCTGAAGAAAAGAAATTGTCTCATAGAATTCAATAAGTAAGTCTGAATACACTTCATCTTGGTTCCCGGGTTTTGACACCGCAACATCTTCCCAACCATTAAGCTTGATATTCTTAGAAATAAGAGAATCATACTTGTTGAAGAAATCTGGATGAACCAGTCTCTCTCTATAAACTAACCACTTCGAGATCGGTTTAGATGAAGACATATCTTGAGAAGCTACTTCCACAGACATTCGGATTTGAAAACCTCTGAGAAGTTCGGAACTGAGAAAACTGAAGTTCGGAACGGCCTTAAAACAGAGGGGCAGAGCTTCGGGATGCTGGAGCTTGAAATCGATGTGGGACAAGTATTTGGGTCCCCTTTATATAGGCAATGGAACGACGGTTTAACTTCCTCAGTTGATCTAACGGTTGTGATAAGATGAGATCAGATCTAACGGTTGAAAACTTGAATCCGATCTTTTTGAGGTTTTTATTAAAACAAAGAATTAAGAAAACTTTAATCTGAAAACATAATACAAGAAAATGCCAGCAAGTAAAATATGACTACGAAAACTTGGGTAAGGAAATCATACCTTTTGGATTGGCTTAGGAAGATTATTCGTATTTGGTAACATTCTTAAAAAAACTTTTACAATGAAAAATAAATTCAGTACGAAAAACTTAGTACGAAAAACAAACTCAATACGGAAAACTCAGTACGTAAAATTTATAAAAAAAATGAAATCGAAAAACTTATTATGAAAGATTCGGTACGAAAATCCCGTTATGAAAATACTAGTACGAAATTTTCCATTCCGAAAATGTTAAATACGAACACTTCCATTCCAGAAGTATTTTGTACTAACATGTCCATTCTGGAAAAATTGTAGTTCCAGAAATCTCCATTCCGGATATCTTCGTTCCGAAAAGTTTGAAAACAGATTTTTGAAAAATTTTGTTAAACTAACAAGTAAATGTACTCCCCCTATGAAAAGGAGTGTATTGTTGTAAGGAGACTTTTTCAATAGAAAGTTTAATTAAGAAGGATTACCTTACGGTTATCATTCCTAATTTCTTTTTAATATATTCAAATCTATCAGAAGGCAAAGATTTTGTGAAAATATCAGCAAGTTGATCTTGCGTTCCAATAAACTGAAGAATAATATCTCCTTTAGCATTATCTCCGAAAGTTACCTTTCCTCCTTTCGTTTTGATAATCTTTTCAAAATAGCTTTTGTTACCAGTCATGTGTCGGGAACATCCACTATCCATGTACCATGTATTGTTGCTGGTACTTTCTTTATTTTCCTGAAATCAAGAAGAAAATTAGACTTTCGGAATCCAAACTTGTTTGGATCCGAGATTTCCAGACAATAAAATTTTAGGTACCCACATCTTCTTAGAAAAGTAAGCTTTGTGAAATCCTAGAGATTGGGTTTTGTTTAAGGAACAATTCTTTACCCAATGACCACCACATTGACACTTGGTACAAAATGGGGCACTTTGAGGAACAAAATAATTGTTACTGAAAATTGGTTTTGCATGGGTATAACCAAATCCGGATTTATTTCTTAAAGGTCGTATTTGAGAATACATTTTATCAAAATTTTCCTTACCATGGGTAAAGTTTGATAAACACTTCTTTAAGGAAAAAATTTCGGACTTGAGTTTTACAACCAAGTTTTTATACTAAAAATCATTGGTTTTAGAACTAGAGCTAGGCTCGAAAACATTTTTCTTAGAAATTACTTTTTCTAATTCTTTAGAAAGTTTGTTCTTCTCAGAACTTACTTCCTCAAGATTTTTTGAAATACTTTCAAAATCATCATTTTTCTTATCAAGATCTTTAGAAAGATCTGATATCTCTTTTGTAAGAATAGAATTCCTAGAGTTTGCCCTATCAAGTTTCTTATTGAGTTTGGAATTCTCAATTTCAAGAAGTTCAGCAAACCTAGAGACTTCTTCATAAGTAAGTAAAGTATTTTCTTCATCAGAAGAAGATTCTTCATCAGAAGAGTTATAATACTTACTATCATTAGAGTTTAAAGAAACATTAGTCAATGATTCAGCATTTCGTACCTTATCCATAAGACAATGATTATCAATAGGTAATCTGGCTATAAGACCAAGATTCTTCTGTCCTGAAGATTCATAATCAGAAGATTCATCTGAAGAGTCACCACCACTGGAACTCCAGGTGTCATTAGCTTTCAGAACTTTCTTAGCTTTGGCTTTATAATATTTCTTTTTGTTCCTGTCTGAATGCCTTTCTTTCCTTTCTTTCTTTTTGAGCATAGGGCAATCTGGTCTAATATGTCCAGCTCTTTTACATTCATGACAAGTAACTTCTCCATATTTCTTATTTTTCCATTCCTTTTTCTTATACTTGGATTGAAAATTTCTCTGTCTAGCTATCTTGTTCATCCTTCGAGCAAGATTTTCTAGTTCATTTTCAGAGACTTCACTCTCACTAGATTCGGATTGGAAAATAACTTTCTTAGACTTGGATCTGGTTACTCTCTCAGGAGTCTTGGCTTTCATCTGATTTGAAGTTGTTGTAAAAGAAACAGTACCATTTCCATTTTTCTTTTTGATGTTGTCAGCATCTCTCTTCATTCTAGTTTCATGTTGTAGAAGAGTTCCAAAAAGCTCATCAAGAGAGATATGAGTGACCTTTCTGTTCTCATCTATAGCTGTTCTCTTGGATTCCCACTCGTTGGGCATAATATCAATTATCTTATCCACAAGAACTTCATCATCTAAACATTTCTCTCCCATAGACTGTAGACTGTTGACGATAGTCATAAATCTCTGTTGAACTTTACAGATTGGTTCTCCATATGGAAATTTGAAGCCATGATATTCAGCTCTAAGCATAGCTCTTCTAGTCTCAATTACCTTAGAAGTTCCAAAGTGTGTAACTACTAACTTCTTCCAGATACAATTAGCTGCTTCACAAGAAGAAATTTGGCTATATATATTTCTGGTCATTGAACATAGTAGAGTATTGCGTACCTTATAGTTGAGTTGATATTCTTGCTTTTCTTGATTAGTAAAAGTTCTGACTTCCTTGTCAGGAATTTTATAATCTCCAGTAAGCATAACAAAGTTATCCACTCCAGTATTGATAACAAAAGTCTTCATACGATCTCTCCAGTATTCATAATCATTACCATCAAAGATTGGTGGTCTTGTAGGATTTAGATTATCAATTGATCCAACATTAATTCCTGCCATACTAGAAAAATCCTTCGATACACAAACTTGTTAGTAAAAGTTTGGAATGAGAAAGTTCGGAATGGTAAAGTTCGTAATGAGAAAGTTCGGAATGACAAAGTGAGCAAGAAAAACTTATTCGTGAGTATAAGTATTTCAGAGACCTGCTCTGATACCAATTGTAGACTTGGTATAGAGTATGAGGTTTCCAACCTCTGATACCAATTGTAGGATCGAAATAGTGATATAGATGCTCAATTTACATGAGGGGGGGTGAATTGTATACTTTAAAAATTCCTTTGAAACCTTTAAAGTTAGTTAAGAATAACTATGTTTTCCTTAAGAAAAAGAAAAGGCTAAGTATAACAAAATTAAACTAAGCAAATTCACAACACCTCTAACACCGAATGCAAACTTGGAAAGAGATTCCGAAAGTAGGTTCCGGAAATATGGTTCCGGAAACTGAAACTTAACAAAAGATTAAAATATGAGATTCTACCTTAAAGCGTATTGAATCTAAATGAAACAGAATACAAGTAAGGAAGTATAAGAATGTTATACTTTCCTTATAATACAAAATGCAGCGGAATATAAACAAGTAGTTAAACTACAAGTAACAAGATATAAGTCTTTTAACCCAAAGAGAAGGGTGTCCAACAACCTTGGACAAAGGTCCCTTGATTTATACTTTCAAGCAAGTCTGTCTTACCCACACCAGGTTAAGCCCTCGATACGAAGATCGGAGTCTCTGTCTTGCTATCCCCGCAAGCCCTCAACTTAAAGGTAGTTGGCAACCTCTGTCTTCCTCAGCAAGGAAGCCCTCAAACTTCAAGGTAGTCGGAACCTCTGTCTTCCTATCCCCGGAAGCCCTCGAATGTGATCACCAACATTCGGAGTCGCATGAAGCTTTGAGAGTTAATAAGAGACTATCTCTCTAGAAATCACTTCAAGCATGTAATCACATGAGTCGAAGATCTGTCAGCCTTTCAGCACTTTAGCACCGAGCTCTTTCAAATGAGCTCCTATTTATAGGTAAGGTCGGCTCCTTCTCCAACGGTCATATTTTCCTTAAAGATCGGAGGGACCTGTACACGTGTCACTTAGACAACGTTTAGTTTATAACAAAATAGACAACATCGTTTTATAACAAAACAAGTGTAACAGAATGTATGACATCGTTTTAAAATCTAACATAAAAGTTTGGAATGAAAGCTTCGGAGTGAAGGTTCGGAGTGTAAAGAAAATAATAAAGATTAGACAACTTATAGAAGTGTAAGCAGAATAAAAGTTCGGATTCTAACCAAAATATTTTTCGGAGTCTGAATTAATTCGGAGTGTATAAAACAAAGATGATCAGATTCTGTTTAATAGGTTAATTCAGAATGAGAATTCGGAATGGGAATTCGTCATCAGGATTTGTAATGGGAATTCCTCATCAGGATTCGTAATGAGAATTCATCATCAGGATTCGTAATGAGAATTCTTCATCATAATTCGTAATGAGAATTCTTTATCAGAATTCTTAATGGGAATTCGGAATGAGATTTCTTCATCAGAATTCATAATGAGAATTCTTCATTGGAATTCGTAATGAGAATTCCTTATCAGAATTCATAATGAGAATTTGTTGTTGAATTTCATAAAGATTCGTATCCTTAATCTGGAGTAAAACTGTATTCGGAATTCGGAATGAAGCTTTATCACAGTTCTCATTCTGGATTTCGGAGTGAAACTTTATTACAGTTCTTGTCCAGAATTCGGATCCTAAAACAGAATACTTCATATCAAAGTTTTAAGTAATTCTGAGAAAATAAAAGTGAATCTGAATCTCATACTTAAGAAAAAATCTGGATGAAAAAATGATAAGAATAATTTTTCTTACAAAAGTGATTTTCCTTATAAAAGCAATTTTTCTTATAAAAGCAATTTTCCTTATAAAAGCAATTTTCCTTATAAAAGCAATTTTCCTTATAAAAGAAATTTTCCTTATAAAAGCAATTTTCCTTATAAAAGCAATTTTCCTAATAAAAGAAAGTTTCCTTATAAAAGCAATTTTCCTTATAAAAGCAATTTTCCTAATAAAAGAAATTTTCCTTATAAAAGCAATTTTCCTAAAGATAAGGTGTTTGTGATTTTCAAAACAAGAAGGAATGGAAAAGTCATAAGGAAAACCTTATCGTCTCAACAGGTTTTATATTACAATATTATATTTTTTTAATCTTATAGAATTCATTTTTATTATAGATTTTCAATGATCTTGCATAGTATATGAATGAAGACCTTACCCACCTTTGAAATTTTTTTGTAAAATATTTTTTAGGTATGGTTAATTTGTAGATTAAGTATAATGTATATCTTTCTCTTCTAATTAAAGTTTAAGCAATGAGTATTTATAAAATTGTTTGATGGTTTATATTGTTGTTGTTATTTTTTGTACTTGAAAACCTTTCATTGGTTGTTGGTGTGTGTATTTATATTTATTTTTAAAAAAATCAGTACTTTTCATGCCATTTTATACTAAAACTGGTGCAGAATTTGAAATATTTTAGCTTTCCACATTGGTTGTTTATAAAAACCAATGTGGAAATCTAATTTTTTTCTAGATATTTCCACATCGGTTTTGAGATAAAACTGGCATTGAAAGATAAATAAATTCAGTTTTTTTGTAATTACATTTTGGTTTTTATCCAAAACCGATGTGAAAAGTCCATATAAATTCTCTTTTTTTAGATGTTTCAATTTTGGTTTTTAAAAAATAGATGTTCAAAGTATTATTTTTAGTGTCACCTACATCAACTTTAGTTAAAAACCGAAATTAAAAATTAAAAAAATGACCTCAAAATATTGTTTTCCACTAGTGTAACCTCATAAAAGGAAATTATATCATTTTGAAATTTTTTTAACACATGTTTTATTACAGTTATGGAAACAAACACCATTATATATAAGAAAATAAAATAGTTATGTTCGAAACATAAAATATATTAGAATTTATAATCATATTTAAAGTATTAGGATAAATTTTTACCTGAATAGAATTAGAAAATTTTATTCAAGATATGTCTTGGCTAAAATTTATCTTTGACCTTCATCATTTTGGAGAAACTTGAACATTAATACTATCAACTAGATGATAAGAAAAAATCATAAGAGAAACTATCAGGTCAATTATAGTGTATTAAAATCCAAAAGGTTCAGTGATTACTATTAGGTAAATCATAGAGAAATATCAATTAATCACCAATATATAATAAATTAATTATTTATTAAATTTATTTTTATAAATTTATATCTATAACATGCCCTACTATGATTCCTAAATTTTAATTTTGTACCTACAACCAGTTGCAGTTAGGTAAAAAAATAATTATTATTGAAAAGGTAAAAGTCATGTAAATTATATAAAGAAGAAAATTATGATTAAATAACTAAGTGATAGCAACTACCTAGATCATAATGATCAGTCATAGACCAATTTGTTCGCACATTCAACCATTGAACACATTGTTGTCACCGAATCTACTTTAGCTTTTTGGTTTCATGGTCCCTTTTTTTAAAAAATATAAATTAATTGAAATAGGATAAAACAAATAAAATATATAGTTCAAAAAATAATTTACTAAAAAGATACTAAGAAAAAAATAATGACACTATGAACTGTGGTAATCATATTAACACAAGATCGAGTAGACTGTAAAATAAAATAATCTTTAATAAAGTTGGAATTGAATATAAATATGAATAAGTATAACAGAATGTAAAATAAAATGATTTATTTATATTATTTATTTGTTAAATGTAGAAAGGAAATTTAATCACAGATGGTAGATTAAATAATATAAATAAAATTGTAATTTTTATACGGAAATAAAATGAGAAAAAGAAGGGAAAGCAAAATAGACTTGGGAAAATCAGGGCAAGGTATATGCAATCCCAAAATTTATACCTCACCTGTGTTTGGTAGACAAGAAACATTATAATGTAAAATGAATCATAAGCATAAAATTGGTTTCTAGTGCTTGATGTGATCTATTTTTATTTTACTTGGAATAATAATAACAACTTGTCACGAACTGGATCTGGTCGCCATCAAACTGGCACCAATCCCGGCCCGTGCCAAGGCCCGAAGGGCATTCCCGATCCCCACGGGCTGGCATAAGTTCCCGGGTATCAAAAACTGGAAATTGGGAACAATTTACCTAAGTTTGTATACTTAAAACAACAAATGAATCCAAGAAATCAAATCTGGATTTTTCAAACGAAAACATCTTTTACTAAAATTCAGAACTGAATTACACAATTTTAAACAAGGTTTGAAGACCATTACAAAGGTACAAAATCATGAAATAACAGCCCAAGAACCTCCACATGGAAATTGGCACCTCCCTCAAGCCATCTCCACGACACTGCATCACGATAGACCTCTAAAAACCCAAACCAAAGGCATAAAACCTATACCCAAACCTGTGACATAAAATAAGCAAGTCTACTTACACCCAAAGGTGTAAGTAGGGTGTGAGCGAAAGCCCAGTAGGATACCACCATTAAGAGATTCCATGTGATAAACATTTCATGACAAAAAGAATTGCAAGTTTTGTAAATAAGAAATGCTTGTTACAATTTTCTAAAGGATGCAATAATAAATGAAAACAGTTTTCATGTGGGCTAATTTTAAAGGACCAACAATTTTAAAATAAATAACAAATCTACTGAATTTTCCAGCCAACAATTCTGTATACCGATGATAAGTAAAAAGGATCTAATGAGCACAAGTAATAGGAAATAACCCCTAGCCACTACTTAGCTGTGGGTCCCAGGTACCTCGTATCCCAGTGAGAGTAACCACAAAAAAAAAATTCGTTCTCATGCACGAGCCACTAGTAAGGATCATACTCATAATCTAGTGGTCCCCAATCATCATCATCATAGTTTAGTTAGAGTTTTAAGTGTCAATCTTTCTAAGTGAAATTGAGGCCAAACCCTACGGATTCACTAGCATACTAGTACACGTTCACCCACCTAGGTACCCGGGTTTTCCCTTTGTGCTCAAACAAGTTCAACATTCCAAGAAATATAGTTTTCACATGAAAATATCACTTCCATATCACACATTAACCAAATATCCCCATGTACATCACACAAGTCAAAAATTCCACTTTTCATTCAAATGCATTTTGAAATCAAACTCACACCAAAATTGCCTACAACACTTTTCACATTTCTTTAACACTTTCACAAATCCTTTAAACAATTTTATAAAACCATTACAAGATATTCAAATCACATAACAGCCCATACACATGTCATATAATACCCTTCTCACCTTCCTGATTAATTTTATCAATAAACCCACATGAAACATCCCACACCCGTGTTTCGCACACAAAACACAATTTAGTAAAACATTTAGGCAATTTATAAAACATTCTAAAAATGTTTGACATCTCAAATCACCACTATACCATTAAAAAACCCACATTAGGTGAACACACTCACCCAAACAGTATATATACACCCTTTCCCAACTTTGTTTAACCAAATAAAACATTTACAATTTTTATAAAACAAACCCAGGAGGTATAACCATTGTTTTCACACTAAACTCATCTCAAAACCCTCATTCAAAACCAAAATCATACCAATACCAATCCAAAAAATAATTTTCAGCCCTAAAACAATTATTAAACCATCCCCAAGTGTTATAAAAATACATCGAATAATACCACAAAGATACACATGAAAAAAACACGTTTTCACAAATCACCTTCAAGAAGTACAACAGGGTTTTACACCTTAAACTCATTAAAAAACCTACTTTCAAGGACAACATGACAATAAGGAATTAACAAACCAGAATTTTCATCCCCTTTAAAGACTAATAAATCAATTTCATATGTTATAAACTAAACCCAAACATTACCCCAAGAGTCACACATGAAAAGTACCCAATTTCAAGCTATAATGCAACTAAAAATTAAATGTTTAACAAAATCCATCAAAACTATTTTCACAGCACATAAAACATATTATAAACATGCTAAATTAATAATCCAAGCAAGCTAACTCATCATAAAATGGCTACACATGGAATCACATACCCTTTTGAGTCGAAACCCTCAAAACTTGGTGCTAAACCTTAAGCGCACCACCGTTGCACCACAAGGAATATAAATCCATACCTAAACCACAATAATTGACCCAAAAGACACCAAATAAGACATTAGTATTGAACCCCAACTTTTGGACATGAGGAACTTCAAGAAAAAGGAAATAAAACTAAAAGAGGATGGAAGGAACCAAGAAGGAATTCCCTTGAAATATCTTGAAGGAATCAGCCCCAATACACCAAATAATGAATCACCAAGTACCCAAAACTGATATGGAGGTTCTAAGGATTCATATTAGGTCATTTGGGGACTGAAATGGGGGAAACAGGATGAAAATTTAAGGATTTATGAAAGGATCAATTTACCTCTCCAAATCTGGACGATTTCTGAAATCCAGATAAGTTTCGACCATTTTTGCGATACCATAGAGCTCCAAATTGTGGGATGAGGGAATGGGGGCGTGCCTTAGGTAATTGGTATCAGGTGAGAGTTGGAATCACCGAAAAAACGCAAATAGTGAAGGAGATATTAAAGAACTAAAATTTATTTTTAATGCAGAAAATGGGCTTTCGGGCAGGCCCAATTCCTTAAATAAGAACCCATATCCACCGTGATTATGGATTTATAAATGGTCCAAATTAATATGGTGGTGTTAATATGTCAGGGGATTAAAATTAGGAATTTGAATGGATGAAAAATGTTGAAAAATGAAGAAGTTATAAAGGAATCAAAAGTTATTTTTAAATCTGAAATTGGGCTCACGGTTTGGCCCAATTCATAAAAACTCACTCATTCCTCCATAAATTCTTGGGAAACCCTCATAAAAAAGAATGAATGGAAATTAAATTGAATTTAACTTTAAAATAAGTCATGTATGTAACAATTCTCCCCACCATGAAAACGTTCCGCCCCGGAAATTCACATCAATTCCAATGCAACAACCAAACCCAACTAAGAAACCAAGAGATACTCCTTTGCCAGGTTTCACCCCCAAAGGCCAAAACACCTCCAGTGATCAATTAAGGATTACTCTCACAACCAAAACATATACCACTTTCCTGAAATGATCAATCACATTCATACTTTATCCCAAAATAAAACTCCTCAAACACTATCCGAACAAGACTCAAGCAATTCACCCAAATGAACAATAACATTGAACAAGGCTACACTTACCTTACTTTAACTAATCCATTGGGCACTCTCTAGTCCCAAAGTTTACCCAAGGAAGATTTTGGTAGCTAGATATCTCCAAAAAATAAAATCTACACCAATCCAAGACCATGGATAAATGTATGCTACTGGTATGGGGGGACACAAATACGCTCCCCACCATAAGAGACAACCAATAATTTTTTTTCCGAGACAAAATCAGGACACTAATAGGGGGAGGCCTGAATGAAATCCCTGGTGCATAGGGTAGACTTCCATTCAAAATTTATGAAGTAACATAAATGATAATCATAGTGGTTCTCCCCACCATAAGAATCAACCATCTTAACCGAATAGAATGGGCCGGTATAAAAAAACCCAAAAATTTCAAGATTTGGGAAGGTCGCACGGTTAGCCGCACAGTTTGTGAAACAGTGAACTAACTGTGCTGTTCAATATTCCTACATGGATTCCAAGCACACAGTCTCTCTTAATCGTTCACAAACCATGTGCTCAGCCTGTCTAGCCAAATTTCCAACCATTCTCCAAAGACTCAATGGAAACCAAAGGGGGAGGGAATGACATTGGGCGATGTCATGGGTACAAAGCCCTCCACCTATTTCCACCAAACGTGAAAAACAGAAGAAAGATGATGATACCAGAGTTTTAAAATCTTCCTATCTTTCATATTTAGGATAGGAATTTGTACAAGGGTTTAAATGACCCTGTGATTTCCCCTGACTACGAGCCAGCTTCTCTCCGAGACCTATGGCTGGAGCTCAAATGATTGAAGCATATTCGGCCTCACAATTAGTCTTTGGAAACCCACTGAATGAGAATTCTTCTTTCGGTGCCACCAAAAACTACACTGCAATCCCAGATAAGTTTTCCAGACATAATAAATTCCAAACTCACTTTACCCTATCTCGATATTTTACTGAAACAAGGGCTAAGAAGATGAACACACATCACACCTTGTTTCTTCAAGTGAGAAACTATAAAAGTAAATAACACCTATAATCACCTTCCTCTAAAATGGACGATTTTGAAGTTTTACAAGGGATACATTATCCCAATATAAAGAGACTCTTAGAGGATTGCACGACTTTCACCTTTAAAGTCAATCGAGTGCACGAAATCACAAGGTTTCACCGAACATGACCATTGTGACTGATATAAACAATGCATGGAGGGAGACCGTATACAACATCCCCAAAAAACAAACAATTCTAGAAAGTGGACACAATATCCTATTGTGACCAGATTTCCCACACTGGTAGTTTATTGTGAACTCTTTCTTTGAAGAGACTACGATGTACCAAGAGTACCTCTTAGACACCATCCAGATACTCATCCATGCTAACAACCCTATACCACTTCCACCTTTGCCAAATCAGGAAACTTATGATGATAAGGTCTCTTTCAACCTTCCATGATCACTCTCCCACTACAAGAGGATACACAAAACTAGGAAAGGAAAGGGTGTAGACTCAATCTAAAAATATCAAGAAAAAGATTCCTTATATTGATCAACTAGAGGGTCTTCGAATGGAGAAACAATCCGGGTTGCACTTCAGTTCTGCACTAACCTTTAATGGGGCGTACCTTATCCAACGATTAAACCCAAGGACCCAACCAAGATGGTCCATTGGTCAAGATATACCACAAACTAGATCCAAACACATGAAAGGAAACACCGTAAAATCATCCCAAAACATATCTCAGAAGAGACCACTAACCGGACCTTCAACACAACTTACTGACCAAACACAAACCCAAAACACAATACAAACAGGAGGGGTTCTTGGACTCAAATCATCCCACAACATCAAATTTTTCAAAAAACACATAATACACATCATCCCAAACTATTTATCAAGACATCACTTTTTTCATTAAAACCATTTCTTTGAAAATAAACGGTTCAGCGGTAAGCATATCTACCATTGGTACCCCATAGGCCTCACACATGCATGTTTTGGTGCCACACCGAGCACCCTCCTCATATTCGTCCTGGAACTCATCCAGTCATGCCATCAACCATCAATCATCCCAACATTACCCCATGCATGTGGTAAATCATGGAAATACCAAAGGATAAAGCAAATATTCTTTCCACTTTTCAAAACCAAAACAGTCAACCAACACATCATTTTTCTCAAAACCACTAACCAGGAGATCAAACCCAAATTACCACATTAAAAAAACGTTTCAGAAAGGCACAATAATTACAATGAAAACTCACATTCAAGTTATTTACATCAATTTCAAAACATCTCATCCCATTAAAACACCTTTCAGTAGTTTAGAAAACTCTATTGGAAATTGTTTTCCAAACCAACTTCAATATAGTTTCTGCTTTCAAAAGAGGTGTAAGCACACAATTTTCTATTTCAAAATAATTCTGAATATTCAATTCCAACATTTCAAAAATCAAACCATTCCATATTTATTTGAAAATCATTTCACAAAAACATTACACTTATTAAAACCAAGTCACTTTAAAACCAAAGTTCCAAGATTTCAAAATTAAGGAACACAAGACAATGCGAGAGGAAACTAGTTTCAGTGGGTGACATAGACATATGGTTTGCAGCCATATTCCATTCACTTCACTGTCATAGAGAGTGTTCTAGGGAATATCCTCAGCTCCACATGGCTTTCCCGGCCCTGCGAGCTTACTGAGACCATTAACCCAAATCTCTTTTCATTTCCCCTAATCATCATTAAACCAAGAAAACCAAAGGACTTCGAAAGGTCCTGACTTCCCCTAGAGACTTGAATCCCATCATGAGGTGTGGTGATCATCCACACTACTCATAACCAAAATTACAATTCCCAAAAATCCTAACTCCAGACTATCTCGACTGTTCCCCAAATAACATGACCCAAAGAGAGAAAACCTCCTTTGATACCATTTTGTCACGAACCGGATCTGGTCGCCATCAAACCGGCACCAATCCTGGCCCGTTCCAAGGCCTGAAGAGCGTTCCCAATCCCCACGGGCTGGCACAAGTGCCCGGGTATCAAAAACTGAAAATTGGGAACGATTTACCTGAGTTTGTATACTTAGAACAACAAATGAATCCAAGAAATCAAATCTGGATTTTTCAAACGAAAACATCTTTTACTAAAATTCAGAACTGAATTACACAATTTTAAACAAGATTTTAAGACCATTACAAAGGTACAAAATCATGAAATAACATCCCAAGAACCTCCACATGGAAATAGGCACCGCCCTCAAGCCATCTCCACGACACTGCATCACGATGGACCTCTAAAAACCCGAACCAAAGGCATAAAACCTATACCCAAACCTGTGACATAAAATAAGCAAGTCTACTTACACCCAAAGGTGTAAGTAGGGTGTGAGAGAAAGCCCAGTAGGATACCACCAGTAAGAGATTCCATGTGATAAGCATTTCATGACAAAAATCATTGCAAGTTTTGTAAATAAGAAATGCTTGTTACAATTTTCTAAAGGATGCAATAATAAATGAAAACAGTTTTCATGTGGGCTAATTTTAAAGGAACAACAATTTTAAAATAAATAACAAAGCTACTGAATTTTCCAGCCAACAATACCATATACCGACGGTAAGTACAAAGGATCTAATGATCACAAGTAATAGGAAATAACCCCTAGCCACTAGCTAGCTCTGGGTCCCAGGTACCTCGTATCTCGGTGAGAGTAACCACAAAAAAATATTTGTTCTCGTGCATGAGCCACTAGTAGGGATCATACCCATAACCTAGTGGTCCCCAATCGTCATCATCATAGTTTATTTAGAGATGTAAGCGTCAATCTTGCTAAGTGAAACTGAGGCCAAACCCCACGGATTCACTAGCATACTAGTACACGTTCACCCACCTAGGTACCCGGGTTTTCCCTTTGTGCTCAAACAAGTTCAACAATCCAAGAAATATAGTTTTCACATGAAAATATCACTTCTATATCACACATGAACCAAATATCCCCATGTACATCACACAAGTCAAAAATTACACTTTTAATTCAAATGCATTTTGAAATCAAACTCACACCAAAATTGCCTACAACACTTTTCACATTTCTTTAACACTTCCACAAATCCTTTAAAAAAATTTATAAAACCATTACAAGATATTAAAATCACATAACAACCCACACACATGTCACATAATACCCTTCTCACCTTCCTAATTAATTTTATCAATAAACCCACATGAAACATCCCACACCCGTGTTTCGCACACAAAACACAATTTAGTATAACATTTCGGCAATTTATAAAACATTATAAAAATTTTTGACATCTCAAATCACCACTATACCATTAAAAAACCCACATTATATACACCCTTTCCCAACTTTGTTTAACCAAATAAAACATTTACAATTTTTATAAAACAAACCCAAGAGGTATAACCATTGTTTGCACACTAAACCCATCTCAAAACCCTCATTCAAAACCAAAATCATACCAATACCAATCTAGAAAAGAATTTTCATCCCTAAAACAATTATTAAACCATCCCCAAGTGTTATAAAAATACATCGAATAATACCACAAAGATACACATGAAAAACACACGTTTTCACAAATCACCTTCAAGAAGTACAACAGGGTTTTACACCTTAAACTCATTAAAAAACCTACTTTCAAGGCCAACATGACAATAAGGAATTAACAAACCAAAATTTTCATCCCCTTTCAAGACTAATAAATCACTTTCATATGTTATAAACTAAACCCAAACATTACCCCAAGAGTCACACATGAAAAGTACCCAATTTCAAGCTATAATGCAACTAAAAATTAAATGTTTAACCAAATCCATCAAAATTGTTTTCACATCACATAAAACAGATTATAAACATGCTAAATTAATAATCCAAGCAAGCTAACTCATCATAAAATGGCTACACATGGAATCACATACCCTTTTGAGTCGAAAGCCTCAAAACTTGGTGCGAAACTTTAAGAGCACCACCGTTGCACCACAAGGAATATAAATCCAGACCTAAACCACAATAATTGACCCCAAAGACACCAAATCAGACATTAGGATCGAACCCCAACTTTTGGACATGAGGAACTTTAAGAAAAAGGAAATAAAACTAAAAGAGGATGGAAGGAACCAAGAAGGAATTCCCTTACTTGAAATATCTTGACGTAATTGGCCCCAATCCACCAAATAATTAATCACCAAGTACCCAAAACTGATATTGAGGTTCGAAGGATTCATATTAGGTCATGTGGGGACTGAAATGGGCAGAAAAGGATGAAAATTGAAGGAGTTATGAAAGGATCAATTTACCTCTCCAAATCTGGACGATTTCTGAAATTCATATAAGTTTCGACCATTTTCGTGATACTATATAGCTTTAAAATGTAGTAGGAGGGAATTGGGTCGCGCCTTAGGTAAGTGGGCTCGGGTGAGAGTTGGAATCACCGAAAAATCGCAAATAGTGAAGGAGATATTAAAGAATTAAAATTTATTTTTAATGCAGAAAATGGGCTTTCGGGCAGGCTCAATTCCTTAAATAAGAACCCTTATCCACCATGATTATGGATTTATAAATGGTCCAAATTAATATTGTGGTGTTAATATGTCATGGAATTAAAATTAGGAGTTGGAATGGATGAAAAATGTTGAAAAATGAAGAAGTTATAAAGGAATCAAAATTTATTTTTAAATCTAAAATTGGGCTCACGGTTTGGCCTAATTCATAAAAACTCACCCATTCCTCCATAAATGCTTGGGAAACCCTAAAAACAAAGCATAAATGGAAATTAAATGGAATTTAACTTTAAAATAATTCATTTATGTGACACAAAATTTTCAGCAAACTTCTCTCCCTTACCCTTTCCATTTTTCTTACCAATTTCATACCAGATAAGGCCTTGGGATTGGTTTACCTTAACACTCTACCTATAAGATCCTGAACTTTGATGAGTTTTTTTTTTTGTTTGAATTTTGGTTTAAATCCATTTAAATTGGGTAATGGAATTTTTCTCAGTTGTAGGTATGGTCTAAAGGGTTTCTTAAGGTTTTTGGATACAAAAATGGGGGAAAGGGGTCATCTCATGCATGTTTCATAGTTGATTCACAGTTAGTACTGATCATGCGCCATAACCATGCGGCCTTGTAGAGGGGGTGCATGGTTTAAAAACTATATGAGTGGTTATTAGGAGACTGTGCTGCTTGTAACCCTTGGATAGAGGCAACTACATGGTTTTACAAACCATTTGGGTGGCCCAGACAAACCGTGCAGCATGGTTTCCTCTTAGATAGAGGGAACCACATGGTTAGCGCATGGTTTTTCAAACCATGCACCTCTTAAAAAGAGGGAAATTGATGATTTTTTTCACCTGAACTTTATAAAATTTTGACCTAATTTCTCCCCAATTTCTTCTCCAATATTAAGGTTTATGAACTAAATCCACCAAAACTCTACAAGGGAGGTTCTACTTTGATTATTAGGTGTTTAGAGTGTCGTTTAGTGTGAATTGAAGCTCTCGATAAGTATTTAACTCTATTACCTTCTATTTTCTAAGAGAATCATTATGAGATATTTTCTCTCCTTTTTAATCCTTAAACCCTTATTTTCTAGGGAATTATTAGATTTGGCATTGAAGGTTTTTTATGCTTGAATCAAGGGTTGTTGTTGGATTAGTGGTTTTATATGTGCTTTAGGTAGGTGGTATACAAGCTATTTCACATATTCTTGATATTTAATCATGTGTATGAGGTTTGTGAATTTGTGTAATTACATTGTGAAATTGATCCCTTGTTAGGGAATGATGAATTGGGTGTCTAAATGATGTGTTGGACCTTTCACGAACCTCATTGGATCTTTTGATGGTGTATAGACTGAGCCTAAGGCCACCCATGGGGTGTGTCACCCTTTAGAACACAGTAATTGAGTTGGTAAATGATTAATTAAAGGTTTTATGATATTAAACCAATTGTATTTGTGTTTAACATGTTAACATAGTTTAAAGGGTTATTTGGGTTAACTTGTAAACTGAAATGGGTTGTGAGATAATTAAGGGGGAAAGTGATAAATAGTTAAAGGGGGCATGTCCTTGTTATAAAATGGTTTAGAATTATGTTTAATGGTTGTGGATATGAATAAATGATAAAAATTTTCTAGTTATAGAATTGAGTTAAATTTATTGAAATTGATGAACCATGGGAGCATTGTTAAATTAAAAGGCACACCCTCATTATTATTGTTTGATAAAATGTCACTGATGATGAACCTTGGAAATCATGAACAATGGAATGATTGGGATGTTATATTGAGGCTCCTCATATTTGGTTTGGATTATATTGATGCTCTAGGCCCCACTAATGCATGGTTTGGTTGGGATGTCATGTTGATGCTCCAAGATCCCTTGGTATGGACATTGTAAGAACTCAGTTCTTGCTTTGAGGTATGATTTCTTCTTTTCCTTTTTCCTTTGAGTTGTTTTTGAGAAAACAAGGGAAATTTGGGAAAATACTGGAATTAGGGATTACACACTGTGTAATATTATGAACACACCCTGTAGTATGGCTATGTATGAAGGTAATACATGGTGTGTGGGAATGTTGGCAAGAAAGAGAGGAAAAACCAACTACACACCGTGTAGTCATGTTGGCAGGCCCTGGAAAGTAAGTCAGTGGAATTCAGCCGCCAAATGAACAATTGAATAATATACACACTGTGTATATGGACTTACACGCCGTGTATTTATGTTTTTTGATTAAAACAGGCATTATCCTCATTCTTCAATCATTTGGATAGAGGGGTCACTGGGTGGATGAACAATCAGCGCTGGGATTGATTTCTTCTTCTGTTTCATCGTTCAGAATCCGATTCGAACACTGTCGGATCTGTTAGAATCCTCCTGGTGATTGATCAATTAATCTTGAGTTGTTCTTACTAAATTCTATTCTCGAAGACGTTATTTAAGTTTGAGTGGATATTCTTTTTTCATAAATCTATATCGTTCTATCTTGAATTGGAATTCGAGGTTGGACGAGGAGAGTCATACTATGACGAGGTAGATGGCCTCATGTTTATTTATGAATGTCAAGTTGTTTATATGTGTTGTTATGTTTCATTCCCATGTTTAGGGTGTCTCTTGTTTGAGAATTTAATCATGTTATTTCCTAACATTGATTGGGTAATTGGTTTGATGATAAAAATCATGTTTGAGGTTGCGTGATTTGATTAAGGGCCACCTCGTGGGTGCGTTTCCATTGAATGGATAATGTTTAGACATTTGGCATAGGTTTTCTATGAGGAAAGCCTTATATTCCCTATTATGGGTTGTTAAAAATGGAATTTTTTGATTGAATGTGATGCCACATGAGATAATGATTGGTTATGCCTTTTGATAGTTTAATTCACATGTTGCGTTTGTTACGTAAATTTCCCATGTGATCATATGTCTGTTTAAGCCTTGTAATTGTTTATATTACTGATAGTCTTGTGATATGATTTATTCCCACATGAATTAATCAATTTTTTCCATGTAATAGTTTAATTTACATGTGCTCTTGTTATGTGGTATACCTACGGGTGAGATTGTGATATGCTTGCGGGCGATGATTTGTTAAGCCTGTGGGTGAGGAGTTGTTATGCATGTGGGTGAGGATTTGTTAGGCCTGAGGGTGAGGATTTTTTTTATGCCTATGGGAAGGTTTTTTCTATGATTCTAGGAAAGATTTTGAGTTAGATATTGAAATATAATGACTTATGACACGTCTGCCAAGCCAAAGCACAAGCTTGGATTCAGTCTTCACTTTATTGCTTAGATAGCCTTCTGAGGTATCTATTAAGATTTCTTATTAGGGGGATTTATGGGCTTAGGTCAGATCTTGAGACTTATATAATTTAATGTAATTAAATGGTTGGACTGAACATAATGAATGGGAAATGGGAAATAAGACTTTTAGGATTGTTTACTTTTGAGTAATTCTTAGTTACTACATTTCCCTTTGTACACTATTGTTGCATATACTCATTGATAGATTGTCACTGAACTTAGGTGGTTCCCTACTAGTATTCATTTCTCACACCCTTTTTGGGTCATATTTTTAGGCCCAAAAAAACTATATTGTTGCAGGTTTTGAAAAGGGAAAGGGCCTTTTTATAGGTACTTGATTGCTGCTTTGGAGCAAGAGAGCATGGGACCAAGCCAAGGGTTGTGATTCTGATAAGTTTCATTTTGTGTTACCGTAATTTTTTATTGTATTTTACTTGACTGAAGTGTATCCTACCTTCACTGTTTTCATAGAAAATGTGACATGTTGTGTCATTTTGATATGATATGCCTTCTGGTTATCCTTACCTTTAAATATTTTGTTGTTTACTTCAGTTGCATGTTGTTTACTGCTTCTACTATTGTTATTATTTATGCCAATGTGTTACACTCTAACAATGAGGGAATAGTTTCCACACTATTACACCCTAGGCCCTCACTTCTAGTCAGCATCCTCTAGCGTTTGGGGAAATTCACTAGAGGCCATGTGGCCAACCGAGTACGGGGCACCAATTGAGTGGCTTCCAGATCTGGGATGTTACAAAGTGGTATCAAAAGAGTTTATTTTCTAGTTTTCTTTACTATTTTTCAATGATGTAAAGGATGTGGAATTTGGTAATTAGTTATGCCTGGGATTAGCTACCCTGTGTATAGGGAAAATCCAAATTACTTCGAATTAAATTGTGTTTTTGGATTTTGAGCTATTATAGTTTATTAGATTTCACTGTTGGGTGACGTACTCATTTTGTGCTATTATTATTGATATTATTGTAGTTCTATTATGTTGCAACCTGATGTGATGATGGTATTCCATCTCATGCATCATATAGGAACTTTTTATAAATCACATGCCATGCATACTTTCCATGCCATTTAGGGAGCATTACTGATTGCATGCAGTTGTGATTGATGTCATGCTAGAGATGCATGTTGTTGTGATAGTAACATGATAGATATGTATGTTGTTATGATAGGTGAATTGGTACGTGATATGGTTCGAATTTTATGAATTCTAAACTTTGATCTCTGAGGTGTATGGGCCCTCTTGGATTGGAATTTGGTGGATCGTGTTTTATCCTTTTTATAGAATTTTTTTGAGATATGTTCTTCTTGGGTTCCAATATTTTATTTTTGGGGAGTATGGGCCCTCACAGATTGGAATTTGGCATCCCACTGGTTGGTTTTTCTATAGAACAGAGGTTTTCTATGCAATCTAGAGTTTCTGTCCTAAAAAACCCAGTATGCATGGCGTGTATTTTAGCCTAACATGTCGTGTGTTATTCCTGTTCAGGGGAGATGATGTTCCGAGTTTTAAGACGATCATGTCGTGTACCATGTGTACACACCATTTAGTATTTGACCATGTAACTAGATGTGTGAGAGGAAACACTAGCTATTGAGTTTTGATCAGAACACACCATGTACTTTCGGTACACGCCGTGTAGCCTACCCAGGCAGAACCCGTGTGGACCTGGCCATGTGAGAGTATATGGCTAGGAGGATAGACATGTGTACATGTTGTGTACACATGGAACACTCCGTTTACCTGGGGTTGATACACTTCTAGTCTGGTAGTAGGAAACAACCATGTAAGAGCTTAAGGGTACACGTCGTGTATTCTTTCTACAAACTGTGTATTCCCTTTTTTTCAAACTTTTATGGTCTTTTCCTTTTTTGTTTTGGCACTCTTGAATGGGAAAAACCTTGACAATAAGTTTGAACTAAGGCATATTCTTGACCTTGTAGAGTCATTCCACCCTGATGACCATGAGTTATGAGCCAAGAGAGTGGCGATGATCATACTATAGAGATGGTAGGCCATGGGCTACCGATGGATCCTCCAGTTGTGCCAGTTGTGGTACCAGCTGTTATACCAGAGGCAAGTGCAGATGCACAGTTCTTTGAAGGCTTCATGAGGTTCATTCATGTAACACCCAAAAACTTGAACCTCATGTATTGATAATTTTATGTGTTCATTTTTTTTGAATTTCATAATAATTGAACAAAACTTATTTCTCATAAAAAAGTAATAATATGGTTTTAATGTACTTTATTATGAAACTGAGTAAAACACACAACATAGACACAAGGATTTTCATTTAAAAAAGAACATCATAGTGTTTACAATACACCGAGATCAAAAGGGTAATCATGTTAACCGAATATACCTACTAAAAACCATATCAAAGCCACAGGAAGACCCAAAAATACAACAATGAGGCCTGGTAAATAAAGGAGATCCCTCAGGTCAGTTGAAACGAATAAAATCACCACCGTGATCAGGAAAACCATAATGAGCATCGAGGGTATAACAAGCACCATCTTTTTCAATTTCCTTAGGCTTAAGACACCCTAAGACAAGGTTTTATAAGGAAATAACCCGACCATTGCCTTGGGTGACCGTTGACTTCCAACATCTATAATTATAGTCGTTGGCCTTGTGGTGAATTAACTAAAAACTTTTTAAGTACAACTTAGTTTTCCAAAATTTACGAATTGGAAATTATAAGATAAATTTTTATTACGGTGAAACATTTTGAATTACACTTAAGTGATTTTTAAATGTATTAAGGAATTCAAAACACTTTGCAAATATTTCAAATACGTTGTAAATATTTTCATTTCTTAAACAGTTTTTTAAACTATGTTTAATTTCTTTTAATTAAACTATGTTTTTGATTAAACTAAGTTTTTACTTCTATAATACTATTATAAGAATTTCTAGTTTTCAATTTACAAATTTGTATGCTAAAGGTTTAGTGTTTATAAATAATTTTAGAAATACTTTTAACTAAGACAAATTATAATTTGTATTCATTAACCTTCTAATGTTTAAAATAAGTCATGTTTAAAAAGATAATTTCTATATAGTGATTATTTTCTTTGAGACTTTATAAATATGGGATTTTAAAAAAATAGACTCACTAGGTCCAGTCCTTTATAGCTGGGCTGAGGGAGGCAGCTCACGCTGGGTGGATGAGACTAGCCCTCAGCCCAAGCCAAGGTTGGCCCGAGCGTGGCATGGCCATAGGTTCCCCAAAGGGCGTACGAGAGTGGGAACGCATAGGCCCACCACTATGGGCACAAGGTCACGATGAGGAAGAAGTAGGTCGAGGCCTTCGGGGGTGGGAGCCCGTGTATAAGTATCCCTAGGTGTGTGTGTTGTGTGTTTTTTTCTAAGCCTTCGTTCAGAGCCTCGGGATTATAAAGAGTCGTAAAACCCCTCACCATTTCTATGTGGGACAACTAAAAATTTCCTGGGATCAGATCTGGGCCGTTGGATCGTGTCGCACACGATTTGGGTCGTTGATCTTGATCCATCATTCGACCCACAATAACCGCGGAACACCACCACGTTTTTATGGACCGTTCAATCAATCTTAGATCTAATCTCGGTCGTCTAAGAGTTTTAAAATTCCACGTCAATCCAGGACCGTCCGATCAAACTCATATTTAATCTGAGCCGCCTAATTATTTTTAAACCACGAATGCACCCCAGCTGTTTGATCAAGGTCAGACTTGATCCTATCCATCCATTTTTCTTCTGGTTTCTTCCCGTAGCACCATATTTTTCTTCCCCACAGCATGTACTGCACCAGTACCCTACACCCTATCCTTACACCCTTTTCTCCACACATGACAGTCGCTGGTCCCCCACCTTTCACGCGGTTTCCACAAAGACCTATCCCTGGTTTTTTAATATATTGTAGTGGCCTCAGATCCTAATCAATTGGCCTTAAAATATTTTGTAAAATTCTATAATAGTATATCATATAAGAAACCCATTTTCACCCCCAAGGATCCCTCGGCTCTTCTATAACTCGAACCTCCAGTAAACTCCATCTAATCCTCCTTGAGCTCTCCTCCTCCTCGGACCAAAGTAAGGGTTGTTTTGTCTTGCATTGCATTTTCCTTTCTAGAATATATACATATGTATACCTATAATGTATATTTTTACATTACACGGTTTGAGTTTAAACCCTTCTATACCTGACTCCAGGGATCGGGATTTTTGATTTTATAGGGTATTAGTGAATCCGAAGCATAATTACCTCATGTAACTTAATTACATGCCACATATACATACCATATATATATATACATATATATAGCCCTGCGATTTTTTCATAAAACCCTTGTGTTCGGATTTAAGTTTTACTAAAAACTTTGAGTTTCAAAGTTAATGAAGAGTTATATTTTGTATAAAAATTTTTACCCAATTATGTATGTTCTTATATATATATATATATATATGGTCACACATGTTATAAACCTATCATGGTTTGGTTTTTAATCAAGTTATAATCGTGTACTAAATATGTTTTAAAGTATTTACTACTTATAAGAAATCATTAAACCTAGTTTAATTATGAAAACTCATATATATACGTTGTGTATATACAATTATAGTTTCCAGAACCCTAATTTCATGTATGGATTATTAGAATTTAATTAATGTATTGATTTAATTAATACTTGTTAGACTTTAATGAATATCAGTCTTTGTGTAATCCAAACCAATATGTATTTATGTAAATTTGTATGTCCTAATCTATAAAGTATGTCAAACTTGTTTTGGTTAAATAACTTTTAATGATATTAACCCTGTTATAATTTCATGTCTCAAAGGTATTATATTTTTGAACTTGTTATGTCTTATGATTAAAAAGAATATATGTTTTGATTTGACCCAAAATATGTTAAAGGATAAAAGGGTGTGTTAAACCATGTGATCATGTTATGATCACTTAATGTTTTACCAACTGCAGTGATTGTTGTTAGTTAAGTCGTGATGTAATATAATTGCTTGATCACTAACACTTTTTATCAGAATATTAAATAACATGTATTTACATTCAAGGAATAAGGATTTTAAATTAAAGGGTTATCATTTTAACATCTTATATGGAAAACCCCTTCTCACTTATTATTTAATGTGATATAATAATTATCTCGTGTGCAAAGGATGTGTAATAAGCCATGTATGCTTCCGATAAACTGTTATTGCTGTATTTTCAATGTTATTTGTCATATTATGTATTTTTGGATTAAGTGGTTTCATTTTCCATTTTATTTATAGTTTCACTCAATGATTCATGCATAAGGCATATCATAATAAAGAGATAAGAAATAAAATTACTCAAAGTGGTATGGGACACCTTGAGTAATATGAAATAAAATTTAATAATTCAAGGTGGTATAGGACACCTTGAATAATATGAAATGTGTAAGTAATTATTCAAGTGGTATATGACCTTTTGAATATATGACCTGATTTGGCATATGAGGAATGAATTGGACTAGTATGTTCCAGGTTGGGGACCAGTAAAAGTAAGCCCTCTGGGTTGGAGTCTAGTTACAGATGCTCTCCGGGATGGAGTCTGGTTACAGAGGCTCTCCGAGTTGGGGTCTGGTTACAATTAGCCTCTAGGTCTTGTCAAGAGGCCTTGACACAGAAATTAAAGTCTGGAATTATAAATTCCCTCATTATGTGTATGATAATTAATTAACCAAATGGATATTCGACTAGTAGAATATCCATGGTTAAGAGCTAGTACTTATGAGTATCAAAAAAGTAAAATCTTATGGCATGACATATGTTTAGCACTCGGTGATTTAGTATTCGATGTATGAAATTGAAGTTATTACTTTTACGCGCAACTCTAATTATTCATTTCTCTTAGCTGTTTAATTTGTGCTATCATATGCATATGTCATACATGTTTAGAACTTCTTTTATTTATTACTCCAAATGAGCATGCCTATATTTGAATCATGAATCGTTTTATTTCTATTATCATGTTTTTAATTGATCACTTTTATGATATGTATATGTGTTAAAGATTTTATTTAAGAGAAATTTTTCGTGGAAAGTTTTAAAGAATGTTTTCAAAAGATGTATTGATTTATTTTTAAAACCCCTTACTAGGAATTCTTATGCTCACCCTATGTTTTTTATTAAAAAATTTCAGGTATCAGTTTGAGTTAAAGAAGTATGACAGAAGTGGCTGGTTTCCCAGAACCTAAACTGAATTTGAACCTCTATTAAAAGGACATGATGTGTAATTTATCAGTGCATGATTCTTGTGAATAATTACACCTCATGATTCAAGGAACCAACTCCTGGTTTTCTGGGGTCGAGTCCTGACAGTTGGTATCAGAGGATTTAGTTTAGATAACTCTATAAAACCATAACTGAAACAAAGAAAAATTTACTTAAGCATTACTAAATACGAGGTTGTTCCTAATTTTCATATGGAAAATGAAGGTACTAGTCTTCTGTCTCTACCCAATGAGGCCTTAGAAACCATAATTTTCATATCCAGTCATGAAAATTTTATAAACTATTCCCATATCTGAATGACATGTAAACACCTCTATAATGTATCCAACTCTCCCTGAGTACTTCAAATCCACCGAAGAGCAGGTCTGGATTACATCTTTATGATGAAAACCCAATTTTATTCCTACGCATGGTGGGGAAAGTACCATGAGGGACTTTTTAGATGCTTCACTGCGGCAGAAGGTGCCTCGTCCCTCATGGATTTCTAAGAAGTCGTGGTAGCAGGAGACCTTCATGTGGCATATATGTGTCAAGTCTTGTCCTATGGCCATTTTGGTCAGGTAATGGACTTTGAAATCCTTGAATACGAAGCCTCCCGTTCTGTGTACAGACAACAAGTACATACAGACGTCTCACAGTTGTACACCCCACATGCCAAACTCTGGAGACACCATAAGTACACCCACGAGATAGAACCAGACTTCTCAGGTTGCATATGGTTTAGGGATATAGAGAGTTTTGAGCTTTTTTGGGGGATTCTTGTATTCGAGAACTGGGGAAACCATTATCCTTTCTCTTTTTATGAACAAGTGGTTATATGAGAATACAACTTGTTATCCATTCTTTCTTTTTGTTATCTTGTCTATGTTTATACTTCTAAATAGGTTTCACTGATTGAACCTTCATAATTAATTTTCATAAGGAAGGATGAACCCACATTTTATCCCTTCCCGTTGAAATACTGGAGGTTATCATGATCAAAACATGTGAGTAAGAGTATTTACCTTTCGCAAACTTGTGAAAAACGTACGAGCAAATTTATGAAGTATCAAATAGTCCAGACATTCTTTGTTCCTATCAAGATAATTCTTACATATACCATATAATATCCACGGTCCAATTGGCCGAGTACAGGCGGAGGAAAAAATACCATGAAGGGATTTTACTATTCTTTAATCTAGTCTGGAACTTCACAGCTAGAGTAATATTTCAAGAGGCTACTTTGGAGGGAAACCTTTATGCAGCCTACATTTATTAACTCCTCAGTTTCAGCTTATACGACAACGTCTATGACTTATATGTTCTCAATCGAGAGGTAGCCCGATGAATTCTTCGAGAGTTGGTCTATTTTGACATCTCCAAACTATACACCATGCGAGCCTCCCTTTGGAAGTCTAAGTGTATGTGGCATGAGTTCAACACATATTGTCTGAAGTGTATTTGGGCCAAAGAAGCTAAATAGTTGAACATCAACTTGGGAATTCACCTAGCCACAAAGGAGGACCCTCCACAATGGAGTATGTGGTGAAGTTGTGAGGGAGTCTTTCTCTTATGCATATGTAGAATGAATTGTGAGGACACAATTCTTTATAGGGGGGATAATGTAACACCCAAAAACTTGAACCTCATATATTGGTAATTTTATGTGTTCATTTTGTTTGAATTTCATAATAACTGAACAAAACTTGTTTCTCATGAAAAATTAATAATATGGTTTTAATTTAAATTATTATGCAACTGAGTAAAACACACAAAATGGATACAAGGCTTTTTATTTAAATAAGAACACTGTAGTGTTTACAATACACCAAGATCAGAAGGGTAATCATGTTAACCAAATATACCTACTAAAAACCCTATAAAATCCACGGGAAGACCCCTAAATACAAAAATGAGGCCTAGTAAATAAAGGATATCCCTCAGGTCAATAGAAATGAAGAACATCACCACCGTGATCAGGAAAACCGTACTGAGCATCCGGGGTATAACAAGCACCATCTTCTTTAATTTCCTTAAGCTTAAGACACCCTAAGACAAGGTTTTATAAGGTAACAACCCAACCATTTCCTTGGGTGACCGTTGAATTCCAACGGCTATAATTATAGTCATTGGCCTTGTGGTGAATTAACTAAAAACATTTAAGTATAACTTAAATTTCCAAAATTTACGAATTGGAAATTATAATATAACTTCTGATTATGTTGAAACATTTTGAATTACACTTAAGTGATTTTGAAATGTATTAAGGAATTCAAAACACTTTGCAAATATTTCAAATACATTTTAAATATTTTCATTTCTTAAATAATGTTTTAAACTATGTTTAATTTCTTTTAATTAAAATATGTTTTTTATTAAACTAAGTTTTGACTTCTATAATACTAGTATAATAATTTCCAGTTTTCAATTTACAACTTTGTATGTTAAAGGTTTAGTGTTTATAAATAATTTTAGAAATACTTTTAACTAAGAAAAAGTCTAATTTGTATTCATTAACCTTCTAATGTTTAAAATAAGTCATGTTTAAAAAGATAATTTCTATATAGTGATTATTTTCTTTGAGACTTTATAAAGATGGGATTTTAAAAAAAATAGACCCACTAGGGCCATCCCTTTATAGATGGGTTGTGGGAGGCAGCTCACTCTAGGTAGTTGAGCCTAGCCCTCAGCCCAAGCCAAGGCTGGCCCGAGCGTGGCATGAGTATAGGTTCCCTGAAGGGCGCATGGGATTAGGAGCGCATGGGCGCACCACCGTGGTCATAAGGTCACCGCGAGGCAGAAGTAGGCTGAGGCCTTCGGGGGTGGGAGCTTGTGTATAAGGCTCTCTAGGTGTGTGCTGTGTGTTTTTTTTATGAGCCTTCGTTTGGAGCCTCAAGCTTATAAAGAGCTGTAAAACCCCTCGCCATTTCGATTTGTGACGGCTAAAAATCGCCTGGGATCAGATCTGGGACGTTGGATCGTGTCGTGCGTGATCTGGGTCGTCGATCCCAATCCTGTGTTTGACCCTCAGCAACTGCGGAACACCACCGCATTTTTATGGACTGTTCGATCAACCTTATATCTAATCTTAACCATTTGAGAGTTTTAAAATGCCGTGTCGATCTAGGACCATCCAATCAAACTCGGATTTAATCTGAGCCACCTAATTCTTTTTAAACCACAGACGCGCCCCAGTCATTGGATCAAGGTCGGACTTGATCCTGACCATCCATTTTTCTCCCGGTTTCTTCCCGTAGCACCGTCTTCTTCTTCCCCGCGGCGTGTACTGCACCAGTACCCTACACCCTATCCTTACACCATTTTCTCCACACATGATAGCCGCTGGTCCCCCACCTTTCACATGGTTTTCCAAAAAAGACTCATCCCTAGTCTTTTAATACACTATAGTGGCCTCAGATCCTAAGCAAGTGGCCTTAAAATATTTTTTAAAATTCTATAATAATATAGCATATAAGCAACCCGTTTTCACCCCCAAGGATCCCTTGGTTCTTCCAAAACTCGAACCTCTAACACACTCTAGCTAATCCTCCTCAAGATCTCCTCCTCCTTGGACCAAAGTAAGGGTTGTTTTGTCTTGCATTTCATTTTCCTTTTTAGAATATATACATATGTATACCTATAATGTATATTTTTACATCTCACTGTTTGAGTTTAAACCCTTCAATACACGACTCCAGGGCTCGGGATTTTTGATTTTATAGTGTATTAGTGAATCTGAAGCATAATTACCTCATGAAACTTAATTACATACCATATATACATACCATATATATATATACAGACCTACATTTTTTTCATAAAACCCTTGTGTCCGGATTTCAGTTTTACTAAAAACTTTGAGTTTCAAAGTTAATGAATAACTATATTTTGTATAAAACTTTTTACCCAATTGTGTATGTTCTTATATATATATATATATATATATGCAGTCACACATGTTATAAACCTATCATGGTTTGGTTTTTAATCAAGTGATAATGGTGTACTAAATATGTTTTAAAGTATTTACTACTTATAAGAAATCATTAAACCTAGTTTAATTATGAAAACTCATATATATACGTTGTGTATATACAGTTATAGTTTTCAGAACCCAAATTTCATGTACGGATTATTAGAATTTAATTAATGTATTGATGTAACTAATACTTGTAAGAATTTAATGAATATCAGTCTCTGTGTAAGCCAAACCAATAGGTATTTATATAAATGTTTATGTCCTAATCCATAAAGTATGTCAAACTTATTTTGGTTAAATAACTTTTAATGATATTAACCATGTTATAATTTCATCTCTCAAAGGTATTATATGTTTGACCTTATTGTGTCTTATGATTAAAAAGAATATATGTTTTGATTTGACCCGAAATATATTAAAGGATAAAAGGTTGTGTTAAACCATGCGATCATGTTATGCTCACTTAATTTTTTATCAGCTGCGGTGATTTTTGTTAGTTAAGTCATGATGTAATATAATTGTTTGATCACTAACACTTTTTATCAACATATTAAATAACATGTATTTACATTTAGGGAATAAGTATTTTAAATTAAAGGTTTGTCATTTTAACATCTCATATGGAAAACCCCTTCTCACTTATTATTTGATGTGATTTAATAATTATCCCATGTTCAAAGGATGTGCAATAAGCCATGTATGCTTCTGATAAACTGTTACTGACCTATTTTCAATATTATTTTTCATATTATGTATTTTTGGATTAAGTGGTTTCATTTTCCATTTTATTTATAGTTGCACTCAATGATTCATGCATGTGGCATATCATAATAAAGAGATAAGAAATCAAATTACTCAAAGTGTTATGGGACACATGAGTAATATGAAATAAAATTTAATAATTCAAGGTGGTATGAGACACCTTGAATAATATGAAATGTGTAAGTAATTATTCAAGTGGTATATGACCTTTTGAATATACGACTTGATTTGGCATATGAGGAATGTATTGGACTAGTATGTTCTGGGTTGGGGACCGGTAAAAGTAAGCCCTCCAGGTTGGAGTCCGATTACAAATGCTCTCCGGGATGGAGTTCGGTTACAGAGGCTCTCCGGGTTGGGGTCCGGTTATAGTTATCCCCTAGGTCTTGGCACAAGGCCTTGACATAGAAATTATATTCTGGAATTATACATTCCCTCATTATGTGTATGATAATTAATTAACCAAATGAATATTCGACCAATAGAATATCCATGGTTAAGAGCTAGTACTTATGAGTATCAGAAAAGTAAAAGCTTATGGCATGACATATATTTAACACTCAGTGATTTAGTATTCGATGTATGAAATTGAAGTTATTACCTTTATGTGAAACTTTGATTATTCGATTCTATTAGCTGTTTAATTTGTGCTCTCATATTCATATATCATACATGTTTAGAATTTCTTTTATTTATTACTCCAAATGAACATGACTATATTCTAATCATGAATCCTTGTATTTCTGTTAGCACGTTTTTAATTGAGCACTTTATGATATGTATATGTGTTACAGCTTTTCTTTAAGAAAAATGTTTTATGGAAAATTTTAAAGAATGTTTTCAAAAGATGTATTGATTTATTTTTAAAACCCCTTACTGGGAATTCGTATGCTCACCCTATGTTTTTTATTAAAGTTTTTTAGGTATCAGTTTGAGTTAAAGAAGTATGATAGAAGTGGTTGGTTTCCCAGAACATGAATCGAATTCAATCCTTTGTTAAAAGGACATGATGTGTAATTTATTAGTGCATGATTATTGTTAATAATTATACCTCATGATTCAAGGCACCGACTCCTGGTTTTCTAGGGTCGGGTCCTGACAATTCAATCCTTTCAGGGGGCACCATAGGCTTCCACATCTATGGAAGAGCTAACATGTATATTCTCGCAACAACATTCGCTAACTTTTTTAGGGGATAGAGGACCACAGGCTATGGAATCATGGATAGAATCAATTTTTACTATCTTCGAACATCTGGAGAGGCCTCCTAAGAGGTGGTTCAAGTTCGCAACTTATATGTTGCATGATTCGGACAAGATGTGGTGGGATGTTATCACACAGATAGAGTGCCATCGGGACATGTCATAGGGAGATTTTTATATGGTCTTCTATGACTACTATTTTTTTGAGATGCTGATGGCCGATAGAGACTGGGATTTCATATATCTGGAGTAGGGTGCTATGTCAGTGATGGAATACTCTGCCCGTTTCACTGAGTTTCATATATTATCACCTATTCTGATGGGTGATGAGACATCGAGGTCTAGGAAATTCGAGTATGGTCTCAAGTATGAAATTTGATCTTAAGTGAATGTTTTCAGGTTTCATTCTATATATTCCATCGTTAATCAGTCGCTGATTACTGAGCAAAATCTGTAGGATGTTAGAGGTGCAAACTAGGGTAGTTCGACACCGATATCTGGTATTGTATCGACCAGAAGCAAGAAGCGTCAAATGGAGTTTTCTTGCGGGGATACGAATAGTCAAAAAATTTCTTTCGGTATCCAGGTGAGGTGTTACCAGTGTGGCAGATCTGGACACTTAAGACCATAGTGTTTGATGGACCCAGTCAAGTGTCGAGCTTGTGGCGGGATGGGCCATCTACAATGTTACTGTAGGGAGTTTCCACAAACATCTAGTGAGAGAGGGTATTCACCAACTCCACATTTAGTATTTGGGTAATTATCTTCTCACCAGTCAGGGAACTGGAATACGTCAGGCCATTCAGGCAGAGGAGGTGGTCATGGTTGTGGTAGCCAAACCCCAGGATCTCAGAAATAAGAGGGAGTGTTAGCTCAGGGTAGCCAAGTAGTGTCTTAGGGCCATAGTATAGGTTAGAATTATGCAGTGAAACAGACCCAACAAGAGTAGGATCCCATACTTTCTACTATCATAGTTACTATTCTAGTCACCTCTGTTTTATCTTATGCACTTTTTGATACTGGTGATGCACATAGTTTTATATCTGCGGCCATTGTGGAAATCTTTGGGCTCTGTATTTATACTACTTCTGATATTATTATGCTAGAAACTTTGTTAGAGATTATAACGGTAGGTTTTCATCAGTGTAAGGAGTTCCCCCTTGATATTGGTGGGTTTCACTTTCTATGGAACCTCTATATCTTAGAGGTGATGGGTTTTGTTGTCATTCTCAGAATGGACTAGTTGGTTTCTTTTCAAGACTTTATTGATTTCTATCACTACAGGGTGTGTTTCACATCACCAGAGGGTATAGGGTTTCTACATAAGGGTGAATGGGATGTCCAGGCAAGCTGAGATGGACTTGATCGTCATGGACTAGGTTGGATGACAACCCAAAATTGTGAGTTTATATCTGGATGACCAGGGAACATGTCTGGAAGATTTCCCTCTAGTGGTTGATCATTTTAGGAATGTTTTCCTGGATGAATTCTCAGGCTTACCTCTGATCATAGAGGTTTAGTTCACTATTGAGATAGTTCTAGGAGCTACACCAGTATTCATTCCTCCTTAAAAGATGGCTACGATGGAGTTTCAAGAGCTCAAGAGGTAGTTGGAAGATCTGGAAACAAAGAGTTTCATTCAAACTAGTACTTCTCCTTGGGTTTTTCCTTTCCTTTTTACAAATAATTCATACGGTACCCTCGGAATTTGCATGGATTATCAGAAGTTGAACCAGTTGATGGTTAAAAACCAATATCCCTTACCATGCATAGATGATCTGTTTGATCAACTTTGAGGAACTAAAATGTTCTTGAAGATTGACTTAAGGTTAGGATATCATTAGGTATGTGTTCCACTGGTAGAGATACCTCTTACAACCTTTCACAGCAGGTATGTTCTATATGAGTACTTGGTTATGTTGTTTGGTCTCACGAACGCACCAGTAGTTTTCATGGTGTTAATGAACCAAGTGTTCCATCCTTACCTAGATTCTTTTGTGGTGGTTTTCATGGATGGTATCTTGGTGTATTTTCATAATCAACACAACCATGCCAAGCATCTTAAGATCATTTTGAATACACTAAAAGAGCATCAGTTATATGCTAATCTCACAAAAATTACACTTTTGGATGGATTAGATTCACTTTCTGGGTCATGTCATCTCAGAGATAGGAGTATCAATGGACCCAGAGAAGGTGAGATCAGTAGTTACCTGGGAGAAGTCCAAGAATCTCTTTGAGGTGTGGAGTTTTCTAGGGCTAGTTGGTTAATATAGGTGTTTCATATAGGAATTACCATGCTTAGCGGTTCTGATGAGGGGAATAATTAAAAGGGTTGTGAAGTTTGTGTGGTCATATTCTTGTGAGACAACCTTTCAGGATCTAAAAGGGTGTTTGACTATAGCTCCAATATTAATATTTCTAGAGTCAGTAAAGAGTTACACCATATACTGTGATGCATCAGGTATCAGGCTCGGAGAAGTGCTTATGCAGGTGGATTGAGTTGTTGCATATGGGTCTCGATAGTTGAGGCCACATGAGAGGAATTACCCTACACACGATCTGGAGCTAGCTGCGGTTGTTCATTTCTTGCACTATTGGAGACATTAATTATTGGGAGAGCATTTTTTTTGTGTACATGGATGTAATGCCCCGACCCCAGTTACCTAGAGTCGGTGCATTATTACATAACATTGGCATGATCACGAGAAAGATCAAGTCTCGAAAGACCGATTAGTTTAGTAGCCTTGGAATAACTAGATACATCCATAAAATTTTACATTACATCATAAAAAAACATCTTGTCTTCATATCCCCTCATACTATCCCTGCAGGTCATTCATAAATTACTTCTTCATAATCCTGGGAAAAATAAAACATTGAAAGGGGTGAGCTCAGATGCTCATTAAGGATAACATTATAGCAGAATCTTTCATAGATAAGCATAAACACTTAAGGCAGTTTATAACTAAAACAAAAGCCTTTTAAACTTGAACTTCATCATAAAATGGAAAATATAAAATAAAATAATTCCATTTACTTACTCACATGGATATTCTACTAGTCGGACAATCCCATGCATTATCAATAACCACTTTCATAATGATGGAATGCATAATGCCAGACTATCATAACCACATAGCCAAGGCCTCGTGCCAAGACTACAAATAAGATTTTTCCAAGGCCTTGTGCCAAGACACTAGTTTGTCTCATGAGACCTACCGATGCATCGAGGAGCTATAGCGGGCTCCACCCGTCACTTATTAAGTCCAATGCATTCCTCATATGAACAGGTTTAAACATAACATAAACATTCGTATTAAAACTAGAATACAAAATGTCAATACTTTAACCACAAACCATGAATGGTATAAAAATAGCACATCCACAGTCAAACATAACTCATTCGATACAATATGGAAGATTGTATTGTATCACATTAACCTCAATCAAGAATAATGAAGGATGTTGACATAGATGAAAATAATCATCAAAACTATTTGAGAGAAATATCTCCCTTTTTCTTGAAATCATTTAAAAGTCACACTATTTGTCCAAAATCCATTTAAAAATAGATTTTTGAATCAAAGTGTCCCATACCACTTTGAAACTTTTTAAAAGGAGTTTTAATTTCTAAACATTAATGTCCATATAAATAAATCCTTAAAACCATTTTTAAAACTTGGACATTAATGAGAATGATTTAGATGAATAAGTCTATAAAACATTTAAAAATGGTATTTTAGTTAGAGTTTCTAACCAAAAGAGAGACACTTGAATAAAAATAATTGAGGTAATCAAAACTTTGTAATATCATGAGAATAAATGGATTCATGATATACTATGTCAAATTACATTATATACACCACCTAAAAGTGATTTGGTGTATATCAAATAAGAAGTCTCAATGGAATGTAAATTGAGATGAAATCTATCATAAAGGTCGTATCCTTAGGTTAAGGATAAATCAACGACATAATTATGTGTGACAAATATAAATACACTAAATATTACTGGATATTCAGTGTAAAACAATCAAAGGACATTCACACATATTCTTGTAAAATCAACACCAACGAATTGGATGTTTAACTCAACAAATGGAGAATGAGTTAAAATTACTCTTATCAAATTCATATCAATGACTTGAGAATTATCAATGGAGTGATTATGTGTATCAAAAGTATATCCATAGGAAGGGGAGTGGAAATTATGAAATAATCAAATAAATAGTGATTCCACACATAATCTTGGGGTAATATAATCAAAGAAATATGCGTAAAGCCAAATGAGTGGAGATTGAAATATCAAATTCCCTTATCGATTAGGTAACTTACGAAACATACAACCATGAAAGAAGTATCATACCATGATGATGTAAATACCCATAAATTAAAGTATATTACATAATGAATATGATCATGGGCAGTACACATACACCACATGTAATAATTAAGTGGTGATCAATGGAATTCTCACGGAATTAAAAGTGAGATAAGAAACCCCTTACTTCGTACTTTTTACTTGGTCGACAGTAGGTTTACCTCCTGTATAATGGTGAAATAATTGTTATTGAATTATACAAGAATCATTTACTTTAATATGATATCATATATGATCTTTTAACATTGATTTGTTAATAATATCTTAGAATTATCGTCATTTCGGGTGTTAACGGGTTCATTTTACTTTATATTCTTTGTTATGTGATCCATATTCGTTATTAATGGGATGTATATTATTCATCTCTAGAATGATATCAAGTCCTTAGATACTATTTTTAAATCATCAAATTATAATTATACTTGATTGGATATGATGGAAAATGAATCTCATCGCGTTCGTGGAGACGGTAGTCCGTACATACGCATGAGCGACAATATCATTCTTTTGATATTAAAATAATATATAATTGGATGTTATATAATATATAAAAAATCATTATAATGTTATATTTATTATTTACATGAGTTAAACATCATTATTATACCCATCCAAATAATAATATATTGAATAACAATTACACCACGACGTGGAGACGGTAAACCGTACGTACGCACGTATGGTGACATGTTATTCAAAGGATGGATAGAATACTGAATATGGTTGTACCATATTTATAATAACATCACAGTATATATATGATACTGTAGTTATTATTTTATAATGGTAATAACAAAGAAAGAGGAAGTGGAAGAAGAAAGGAACTTGAAAAGGGGTGGTGAAAACATTACCTCTTCTTCGGGTTCTTCCTTTTGATTTGATCAAAAGGGCTCCTTAGGTTGGCTTTATGATCAAACTAAGGCCTCTAGGTTGTAGTGAGGGAAGTTGAGATAGTATTTGGGCATGTTTTGGCCGAACCAAAGGGCTTTTAAGGTGTTAAGAAATGAGGAGGAGTGCCCTTTTATAAGAGGGGTGAGGGGCACCTTTGGAAAAGCTAGAAATATTAATTTATAATAAATTCATATTCGGTTTATAATGGATCCAAAGTTTATTATTTAAATTTTAAGGTGGGTATGGGTCGAAAACAACTCAACCAATATAATTTAGACAGCTTTGGGTCATTATATTAACCTTATCTTTAAGTATTAACTCTTAGTTAATTAGTTTCACTTTTACAATGGCTCTTTGTATTTTTATATTATATGGTTAATAAACTTACTATATACATCCAAGCGACCCCCAAGTGGTCCATTAATGATGAACCTATCATGATATAAGTCTCTTGGATGAACCTTAGATTTTTAGGAATTTAATATCAATTAATAATATAATATTTGTTTTAAGAACTCTTTTATGTCAATTTTGACACTATTCAATAGTTGATTTTTTGTGAAACTCATAACAGATTTATTACTTCGAAAAAAGTCAATTAAATCAATCCTAATATATCATATTATCCTAGAAAATTATTTTAATTCATTAAAAGTTTCATATTATATTTATTTAGGTATTTATAATATCAATTATTTTAATTTTTCACTATTAAAGTAATTAATTCATCATCATTGTGTCATAAATAAATTAAATTATTTAATGTCTAAAAATTATAAATAAAATATAATTATGTAGGAAATTTTTTTATCTTTCTAATGAATATTTATAATATAAAATCCAAAATATATAACCCTATGTAACAATTGTTTTGTTAAAAGATATATGCTTGTGTCATTTTTTGTATTTATTTTAACTTAATTAAAATAAAGTGTCATTATCACTTACAAGTGGATCCATGGGGTCCCAAAATCGACCCAAAGATGACCATGGTCGACCATTTATCAACCAATAGGGTTAAGACATTTTTTAGGGTAATTTAGTATTATTATAATATTATTTTTTAACCCTTGTTTACCGGATTTACCCTTTAACCATGGTAAATAAAATATTTACCGAAGTAATTATCCAAAATGTTTAAAAATAAAAGTTACCTATTTAAACAATTTGAACATTCTGATTCCAAATATGGAATCCATTTTTTCAAATTCAAAACACAGAAGTGGCAGGAATTAATTTAAAATTATTTCCCGTTGTTAAAACAAAAAGCGTGTTTTTTAGAGATAATAACTATCAAAAGATTGTCACTTGTTTATGTCTGGTTTAAATGTGAAATTATGTTCAATGACCCACATTGTATTACATGGTAAAAATATATTCTAAATATACTTTAAAACCACTCAAATTCATAATTTATCACTATTAATTATTTTGATTAAAAAAGTTGTTTTTAATTAAAATTTAGTAATTTTCACTATTTATCAAAATATGAAAGTTATCCGAAAAGTACCAAAATTTCACCCTAGACTAATTTCGATATTCTGAATCCAAAAATGAAGTCCATTTTGAGATATAGAATTTATAAAATTTCAAAAAGTAGGTATTACTATTCATAACGGCTAGTTTGATTGGTTATGGTGTGTTAAAATCTCGAAGTTGCGTATAATGCACGCCATTGCATTATTCGAAAGGAAACATACCGAGGAATCTTGGGGTGTTACATTCTCCCCTCCTTCAATAAATTGCGTCCTCGCAATTTTTAAAATTGTTCTTTGGAATATAATGTAAAGTCCCACATCGTAAAAAGAGTCAATAAAACTATCACTTTAAAAGAAATAAAGAGAGGTATAAGGGTCATCCAAGATAACCCATACTCAGATTCCATGTAGGAAAACATGGATATGGATGATAAACTAAGTGTCAAGTTCTGATGGAGAGAGATATAAATCATGATCAGGAGAAAGTTAACAATAAGAAAACCACAAACTTGTGTTGGTACAAACAACCATTAGTCTCCTAGTAGGAAAGTAAACGGACAACATTTTTTTTTGTTTTAAGTTACATTACATAAGGACGAGGAATTCATTTATGATATTGACTAAGAACATTAAGAGATATACTTACTTTTTAAGTAGAGTTTCATTCTTTAATAAATTTCCACCACTAACTCAATTTTTTTTAAATGATGAGTATTCAAGAAGACTTGGTCACACTGGAAGAGCTAGAATAAACTTCTATAGAATCACATGATCCATGCAGGATAAACTATATATTTACATTGTCTTTTAAGATTAATCAAAACCAAAATGGTTAGTGAATGATCTAATGATCCCCCAAAAGGATATTCCTTGAGATAAATATGCACTAATCTTAATTTCTAAAATTAAACCAACAATACCCCAAAGTTAAATAAATACCATTCAATAATCAATTGTCCTTAAAATCCTTCAATATAATCCAAACTAATATTGAAACCCAAAACATAGAAGAATTTGATTATGTAGTCTCCCATGTTAAATTGTATCTCCAAATGACATCAAATACTCTTAAATTCACATACTTAAAAGTAATTAACATCATCACATATTCTCTGTTATAGGTTAATCATTTCCATAAATAACCCAAATCACTATAAATCCACAATAAAAAAGTAGATAAAAATCTACCATTACTCTACAAATGAAACCTCATTGTATTCTATTTTCCTTGGGCATATAGTGTTCCCAACAAAGCGAACATCTTCCAAAATAACATTTATCACTTAATCACAAAATCATTTTCCTATACCAAGGGTATTCATTTGATAAGACATAAGAACCCAAATCAACTTATTATTGATCAATAAAATCATTTAACTAAAAAAATAGTCACACTAACCAGGGACTTCACGTAGTCCAGTGGTAGGCGATAAATCCCAATCGCACTTTGGTTGTGGGTTCGATTCCCACAGCTTTGTCCGACGCGACGGGTTGTCACACGGTCTACGTGTTGTCCTTTTTCAAAAACTATATTTTATAATATTACCAAAATGAGATAAATTCCTCAAAATAACATAATTTCACCACAAATGTTATATCATACCTTGCATTTTCATCCCAAATTATAATAACTTATAATTTTCTCAAACCCCAATGATCATATAAAACCAAATGGTTATTTATACCTATATCCACAAGAGAAGAGACTATTCTTCCTCAAATATCATTCTCACATGGCAAACTGCGGGGTTACAAATACAAGAGAAAATTATTCCAAAGTAAACCCATCAACAAGGAGTGCTAATACTTTTTAAATTTTTCTCCAACCATTTATTTCCACATAGATTCTTCTTTGACCAAGAAAATATCCTATAGAATAGGACATTCACTCGGGTAATGGCCAGGTCCCCTACATTTACGGCAAATGACTGTAAATGGAATCTTGGGACCATTTTTATCTTCTTCCATAGTACTCTTCATTTTTCTTCAGCAATTCTTCACTTTATGTCCTTCCTTCCCGCACGTAAAACATTTCATTGTCCCATTGAGACACTTTCCTGGGTGTCTCCTTCCACATTTCCTGCATGATGAAAATTGAGGATTCTTTTCTCCATGGTATCCATTGCTGGAGCTCTTATCATTTATCACCTTTATCTTCCTTGTTGAGTCTGGGAGTTGGTTAATATATATGTTGTTGATCATATTTTTGGAAAACTGATTTGGCATAAAGACGATATATTTTACGCCTATCAACATTCCATTTTGTTGCTCATTTCCACCACCGTTCCCACCTTGTACATCATTCTCAAAGTCACTATGACTTCCTTGGAATCCAGCAATTGACAAAAACCAGAAAGCATTGTGTGAGTAACAGTAGTCGTAAGATCATTTAGAGATTAAAATGTCACCATATTCTCAATTTGAAACATATTAGGATTAAACAAGGTCATTTACTATCATCTTATATATATATTACTTAAATCGGTTTGTAAAGAAAATGTAAATTATCCTAATCATATCCCCCGGGAGTGTCGTAACCAAGAGTGCAGCAAGGCCCATTGTCGTGCACCAGTTCCCGTTCGAGTCTAGCTCAAAGCGGTGTTTTCGGGTTTTACCCCTAGGTACATCTGTGCCAGAGCCGCCTCTACCTGCTCGTATCTAGACATGGATGTATTGCTCGGAAAACTCACAAAATCTCTACAATACCAAAATTCTAGGAAGTTCTTTTATACTAATCCTCAAAGTTCATCTTAGGTCTACGTGATCTAATCAGAATTTATCTAAATCTAGCTTCCAAGGTTTGTACTAAACTTCCTCTGATACCAACTGTAATGCCCCGACCCCAGTTACCTAGAGTCGGTGCATTATTACATAACATTGGCATGATCACGAGAAAGATCAAGTCTCGAAAGACCGATTAGTTTAGTAGCCTTGGAATAATTAGATACATCCATAAATTTTTACATTACATCATAAAAAAAACATCTTGTCTTCATATCCCCTCATACTATCCCTGCAGGTCATTCATAAATTACTTCTTCATAATCCTGGGAAAAATAAAACATTGAAAGGGGTGAGCTCAGATGCTCAGTAAGGATAACATTATAGCAGAAGATTTCATAGATAAGCATAAACACTTAAGGAAGTTTATAACTAAAACAAAAGCCTTTTAAACTTGAACTTCAGCATAAAATGGCAAAGATAAAATAAAATAATGCCATTTACTTACTCACATGGATATTCTACTAGTCGAACAATCCCATAAATTATCAATAACCACTTTCATAATGATGGAATGCATAATTCCAGACTATCATAACCACATAGCCAAGGCCTCGTGCCAAGACTACAAATAAGATTTTTTCAAGGCCTTGTGCCAAGACACTAGTTTGTCTCATGAGACCTACCGATGAATCGACGAGCTATAGCGGGCTCCACCCGTCACTTATTAATTCCAATGCATTCCTCATATGAACAGGTTTAAACATAACATAAACATTCGTTTTAAAACTATAATACAAAATGTCAACACTTTAACCACAAACCATGAATGGTATAAAAATAGCACATCCACAGTCAAACATAACTCATTCGATACAATATGGAAGATTGTATTGTATCACATTAACCTCAATCAAGAATAATTAAGGATGTTGACATAGATGAAAATAATCATCAAAACTATTTGAGAGAAATATCTCCCTTTTTCTTGAAATCATTTAAAAGTCACACTATTTGTCCAGAAGCCATTTAAAAATAGATTTTTGAATCAAAGTGTCCCATACCAATTTGAAACTTTTTAAAAGGAGTTTTAATTTATAAACATTAATGTCCATATAAATAAATCCTTAAAACCATTTTTAAAACCTGGACATTAATGAGAATGATTTAGATGAATAAGTCTATAAAACATTTAAAAATGGTATTTTAGTTAGAGTTTATAACCAAAAGAGAGACACTTGAATACAAATAATTGAGGTAATAAAAACTTTGTAATATCATGAGAATAAAGAGATTCATGATATACTATGTCAAAGTACATTATATACACCACCTAAAAGTGATTTGGTGTATATCAACAAAGAAGTCTCAATGGAATGTAAATTGAGATGAAATCTATCATAAAGGCCGTATCCTTAGGTTAAGGATAAATCAACGACATAATTATGTGTGAAAAATATAAATACACTAAATATGATTGGATATTCAGTGTAAAACAATCAAAGTACATTCACACATATTCTTGTAAAATCAACACCAACAAATTGGATGTTTAACTCAACAAATGGATAATGAGTTAAAATTACTCTTATCAAATTCATATCAATGACTTGAGAATTATCAATGGAGTTATTATGTGTATCAAAAGTATATCCATAGGAAGGGGAGTGTAAATTATGACATAATCAAATGAATAGTGATTCCACACATAATCTTGGGGTAATATAATCAATGAAATATGCGTAAAGCCAAATGAGTGGAGATTGAAATATCAAATTCCCTTATCGATTAGGTAACTTACGAAACATACACCCATGAAAGAAGTATCATACCATGATGATGTAAATACCCATAAATTAAAGTATATTACAAAATTAATATGATCATGGGCAGTACACATACACCACATGCAATAATTAAGTGGTGATCAATGGAATTCTCACGGAATTAAAAGTGAGATAAGAAACCCCTTACTTTGTACTTTTTCCTTGGTCGACGGTAGGTTTACCTCCTGTATAATGGTGAAATAATTGTTATTGAATTATACAAGAATAATTTACTTTAATATGATATCATATATGATCTTTTAACATTGATTTGTTAATAATATCTTAGAATTATCGTCATTTCGGGTGTTAACGGGTTCATTTTACTTTATATTCTTTGTTATGTGAGCCATATTCGTTATTAATGGGATGTATATTATTCATATCCAGAATGATATCAAGTCCTTAGATACTACTTTTAAATCATCAAATTATAATTATACATGATTGGATATGATGGAAAATGAATCTCATCACGTTCGTGGAGACGGTAGTCCGTACATACGCACGAGCGACAATATCATTCTTTTGATATTAAAATAATATATAATTGGATGTTATATCATATATACAGAATCATTATAATGTTATATTTATTATTTACATGAGTTACACATCATTATTATACCCATCCAAATAATAATATATTGAATAACAATTACACCACGACGTGGAGACGGTAAACCGTACGTACGCACGTATGGTGACATGTTATTCAAAGGATGGATAGAATACTGAATATGATTGTACCATATTTATAATAACATCACAGTATATATATTATACTGGAGTTATTATTTTATAATCGTAATAATAAAGAAAGAGAAAGTGGAAGAAGAAAGGAACTTGAAAAGGGGTGGTGAAAACATTACCTCTTCTTCGGGTTCTTTCTTTTGATTTGATCAAAAGGGCTCCTTAGGTTGGCTTTATGATCAAACTAGGCCTCTAGGTTGTAGTGAGGGAAGTTGAGATAGTATTTGGGCAGGTGTTGGCCGAACCAAAGGTCTTTGAAGGTGTGAAGACATGAGGAGGAGTGCCCTTTTATAAGAGGGGTGAGGGGCACCTTTGGAAAAGCTAGAAATATTAATTTATAATAAATTCATATTCGGTTTATAATGGCTCCAAAGTTTATTATTTAAATTTTAAGGTGGGGATGGGTCGAAAACAACTCAACCAATAGAATTTAGACAGCTTTGGGTCATTATATTAACCTTATCTTTAAGTATTAACTCTTAGTTAATTAGTTTCACTTTTACAATGTCTCTTTGTATTTTTATATTATATGGTTAATAAACTTACTATATACATCAAAGCGACCCTCAAGTGGTCCATTAATGATGAACCTATCATTATATAAGTCTCTTGGCCGAAGCTTAGATTTTTAGGAATTTAATATCAATTAATAATATAATATTTTTTTTAAGAACTCTTTTATGTCAATTTTGACACTATTCAATAGTTGATTTTTTGTGAAACTCATAACAGATTGATTACTTCGAAAAAAGTCAATTAAATCAATCCTAATATATCATATTATCCTAGAAAATTATTTTAATTCATTAAAAGTTTCATATTATATTTATTTAGGTATTTATAATATCAATTATTTTAATTTTTCACTATTAAATTAATTAATTCATCATCATTGTGTCATAAATAAATTACATTATTTAATGTATAAAAATTATAAATAAAATATAATTGTGTAGTAAATCTCTTTATCTTTCTAATTAATATTTATAATCTAAAATCCAACATATATAACCCTATGTAACAATTGTTTTGTTAAAAGATATATGCTTGTGTCATTTTTTGTATTTATTTTAACTTAATTAAAATAAAGTGTCATTATCACTTACAAGTGGATCCATGGGGTCCCAAAATCGACCCAAAGATTCCCATGGTCGACCATGTATCAACCAATAGGGTTAAGACATGTTTTAGGGTAATTTAGTATTATTATAATATTATTTTTTAACCCTTGTTTACCGGATTTACCCTTTAACCATGGTAAATAAAATATTTACCGAAGTAATTATCCAAAATGTTTAAAAATAAAAGTTACCTATTTACACAATTTGAACATTCTGATTCTAAATATGGAATCCATTTTTCCAAATTCAAAACACAGAAGTAGCAGAAATTAATTTAAAATTATTTCCCGTTGTTAAAACAAAAAGCGTGTTTTTTAGAGATAATAACTATCAAAAGATTGTCACTTGTTTATGTCTGGTTTAAATGTGAAATTATGTTCAATGACCCACATTGTATTACATGGTAAAAATATATTCTAAACATACTTTAAAACCACTCAAATTCATAATTTATCACTATTAATTATTTTGATTAAAAAAGTTGTTTTTAATTAAAATTTAGTAATTTTCACTATTTATCAAAATATGAAAGTTATCCGAAAAGTTCCAAAATTTCACCCTAGGCTAATTTTGATATTTCGAATCCAAAAATGAAGTCCATTTTGAGAGATAGAATTTATAAAATTTCAAAAAGTAGGTATTACTATTCATAACGGCTAGTTTGATTGGTTATGGTGTGTTAAAATCTCGAAGTTGCGTATAATGCACGCCATTGCATTATTCGAAAGGAAACATACCGAGGAATCTTGGGGTGTTACAATGGACCAAAAAAGCCTCAAGTACATCTTTACTCAGTGGGATATAAATTTGAGACAGTAAAGGTGGGTGGAATACCTTCAGTCCTTTGATTTTGAGCTTTCCTATATGCCTGGAAAAGGCAATGAAATGGATGACGCACTGAGCAGGAGGAATCAGATACAAGAATTGCAGGAGGACAGTGGTGAGTGGAAGCTTATGGAATTGTTCTCTGAGATGAATTTGTAGGTTCATGATAGACAATGACAAACTTTTATTTCATCTTTGGTTGTTACCTCTACCCTACTGGACAGAGTGAGTATGAGGCAACTATCAAATTTTGAAGGCCTAGTTCTATGGGAGAGTGTGGCAGGTGAGTACCCTCCTCTTGGATGGACGGTAGGCGAGGATGAGATTATGTGAATCCATGGATGCGTTTGGGTTCTAGTGGACATACATGAGGATTTGATGTAGGGTTTTCATACCTCTGTATGGGCAGTACATCTTGGTGTCACCAAGATGTATTGGGATTTACATGGTCAGTATTGGTGGCCAGGTATGAAGAGAGATGTAGTTGGTTTTTTCATGAGATGTTCCACATGTCAGCAGGTGAAGGTAGAACACTAAAGACCAGTAGGTATTTTGCAGCAGTTACTCATTCCTAAGTGGAAATGGAATGATGTCGTAATGGATTTTGAGACAGGTTTACTAAGATCTCCTCGAGGAAATGATATCGTATGGGTTATTGTTGATAGGATCACGAAGGTTTCACATTTCTTGACGATAAAGGAAACTTTCAGTGTTGATGAACTTGGGAGGTTTTACATCCATGAGATTTTACGACTTCATGGGGTTTCACATTATATTGTTTCAGATAGGGATGCATGTTTCACTTCTCATTTCTGGAAAGGGCTACAGAGGGTTTTTGGTACACAGGTTCTTCTGAGTACAGGTTACCACTCCCAAACAAATATCCAGTCAGAGTGTACGATTTATGTGCTAGGGGACATGCTTCGGGCATGCATCCTGGATTTCAGGGGTTCTTGGGAGAGACACATACCCCTGGTTGAGTTCACCTATAATAATAGCTTCTAGGATTCTATTCAGATGGCACCATATGAGTATTTGTACGGGAGGCCATGCTGATCACCCCTGTGTTGGCTAGAGGTAGGAGAGTTAGCTATGCTGGGACCTCGTCTTGTCCAGGAGACCACTGAGTATGTTTAGTTGATTCAGAAGCAGATAGCTACTACACAATCTCATCAGAAATCATATGTCGATCACCATAGATGGCCTTTAGAGTTCAAGTTTAGTGATCAAATTTCATATGTACCGCACTGAGTTTGGGACACAAGAGGATCAGGGACAGGGTAAGCTTTCACCGAGATATGGCAGTCCATTTGAGATTCTGGAGAGAGTCGGGTCGGTTTCCTATCGGTTACATTTACCTCAGAGGTACTGATCCATGCATGATGTATTTCATGTTTCACATCTACACCACTATCACTCAGACTCATCTCACGTTTTTTATCCCAAGGAGGTTGAGCTTTAGGTTGATTCATCCTTTCAGGAGCATCTGATTCATATAGTTAACTGGAGCACAAAGGTTCTCCGAGACTAGTTAGGTCCTCTCATGTGGGTGCTATGGTGGCATGACTGAGTATAGGATGTGACTTGGGAGAGGGTGTAACACCCCAAGCTTCCACGATACGCTTCTCAATCAATAATGCAATAGCTTGCATTGTACGCAAGTTCGAGATTCTAACACATCGCGACCAATCAAAATAGCCATTATGAATAGTAATACCCACTTTTTGAAATTATATATATTTTATATTTCAAAATGGACTTCATTTTTGGATTCAGAATATCGAAATTATCCTGTGTTGAATTTTTGGTATTTTTCTGAGAACTTCCAATTTTTTATGAATAGTGAAAAATACTTAAAAACAACTTTTTTAATAAAAATAATTTATAGTGATAAATTATACTATTGAGTGGTTTTAAAGTATAATTAGAATATATTTTTACTATTTTATCCAATGGTTGTCATTATAATTAATTTCACTTTGAAATTGGACATAAACAATTGTCAATCTTTTGATATATATTGTTTCTTAAAAACACGCTATTTGTTGCGACAGTGGGAATTAATTATAAAATTAATTAATGCAACTTATATGTTTGGAATTTTTTAAAATAGAAATAATTTTTTAATTTGGAATATCAATTATAGATTAGGGTGAAATTTTGGCATTGTTCTGAAAAACTTCAATTTTTGATGAATAGTGAAACCACTAAGTGGTAGTTAAAAAATTGATTTTTCGTTTAAATGAAACATTACCGCTTCTGTGATTTGATTTTCAAAAATACGACATACATGGTTGTCATTAATAAGTAAAATGTGGTTCAATGGGATTAAAATAATTTTTTGGTGAATAGTAACTTTTAAGTTTAATTAATCGCGATTAAAGGTAATTAGTGAAATTTAAGGTAAAGATAATGTTATAATAATATCAAATGACCATGACACATGTCCTAACCCTATTTTATGAGTCATGGCCAACCAAGACAATCCATGGGTCAACTTGGGTACCCCATGGAGCCACTTTGGTAGGAAAATGACATTAAAAACTTTTTATTTAATGTTAAAATAAAAATGTCACAAACATGAGTTGTTTTACTAAAACAATTTTTACATGGGGTTATACAAGTAATATTTTTGACTATAAATATTAATTAGAAAGATAAAAAGATTTCATACATCATGGTATTTTTTTATAATTTTTAGACATTAAATAAATTAAATTATTTATGACACCATGATGATGCAGTGATTACCTCATTAATTAACAATTTAAATAAAATGAAAAGATAATGTAAAATCTAAGACTTACACTTGTCAAAAACCTATTGGATGAGTATATTTCGAACCCTTATCACCTTATCCTTGAAATATAAAAGTGTGGGACCTTTAAAATCTTAAACTCATTATATAATAAAGTAACATTTCATGACTTTCCAAGAGTGCCCCTCCTCTCCCCTTATAAAAGGCCCCCACCACTACCACCTTATTCACACCTTCAAAGCCTTTTTTCTCAGACAACCTCTTCCCAAATACTCTCTCAACTTCCCTCTCTTACTCCTAGAAGCCTAACTTTGGGCATAATTCTTCCCAAGGAAGCCTTTGTCTCAAATCAAAAAAGAGTTTCCCAATTTTAAGGTAATGTCTTCTCTTATGTTATTTTGTTTTATTTTGCTTCTCCAACCCCTTAAACTATTTTTATTCCTTTATTTTGTAAAAAAACCAGTATCTTAAATATACTAGGATGTTTTTATGAGAATTATTTGATTTACACTTACACACACCTTCGTCTAGTGGTTAAAGAACATACTGTTTCTGTGGTTGGCAAATTTCTGCCTCACGAAACGATAATTGTTCAACACTCATATAACACCTTCAAAGGTGGCCATTAAGATGTCACTATATTTATATATGATATATAATATGTTTATGTTTTACTTAAGCTTCTGTATTTTTCAGTTATGTCATACCTTTATGGTTTCCATTATGGGTAAACGTGATATCTTCATTTTAGGAAGTACGGACTACCGCCCCCTCAAAGTAATTTGAATCATTAATGCCATATGTGGGATGTATAAAGGATAGAGTAAATGGTATTATACATTATATTATACTGGAATTATATTATACCTTTATATAATTATAACTTCATTCCATTAAATACGAAATAGAAATGAAAGTAGCGTTCATGCGTACGTACGACTTACCGTCTCCATGAACGGTGCATTTCATTTCTTACCTCTAAATGTTATGTAATATTATAAATGAATATATATACTGGATATATATTATGTATATGATATCTACATCATGAATATAATTATCGATATAATGGATATTTTACCACATGAACAACTTGTAATTTTAAGAAGTTTATTGTTGACTCAAGTACCAAAGATCGACAAAACGACCGTTATTAACTTAAATGACTACATAATTTTCGTAACATTGTAATAAGTGATATAAAAGGGCTAATGAACTTGAAAAAGGTTCTTAAGAAAGTATAGATTAACTCTAGTTTATTATTCAGGAGGTTAAAGAGCGGTCGAGTCAAGTCGGACACGAGGTAAGGGAACTTCTTAACCCAATTTCCGTTCTTTGGGTTAATATCCTACTTTCAAATTATGTCATGATATTATTATATCCTATATTTTATTTGTAATTTCATTATGTGTACTTATAGTTAATACACATAATAGATCTATTTTATTTAAAAAATGATCTTTGTAAGGTACTTTGTCTCAATCTCCATTCATTGAGGCATATTTTGTTTTATACACAAATTTCTTTTATACGGTGTATAAACCCCTTTGACTTTTATGTTTATTCAAAAGGAATATTTTTATATGAATCATTTTACTAAACGACAAAAGGGAATGTTTTTTTGTTGTACGTATGCGGCGATAATGAATTATCCGCCGTCGTGACCACTATTCGAGTTTCGGCTTCCTCTACAAGCCATAACATTTTTTTTAAATGAAAAATAAATACTGAGATTTAATTTTCTTTTATTTTGGTATTGAAAATGGTTTTGAACGTGTTTTTATTATATCAATGTGTTATATTTATACCTTTTTATTGAAATGTGGAAATGTTATGTTTACTTTATGCATGTTTTATGTGATACGATTATGTTATGGTTTATGATATGTTTAAACCGGTTCATCTGAGGAATGCATTGGACTTAATAAGTAACGGGTGGAGCCCACTATAGCTCCTCGATGCATCGGCAGGTCTCATGAGACAAACTAGTGTCTTGGCATGAGGCCTTGACAAAATATTATTTTTAGTCTTGGCACGAGGCCTTGGCTACGTGGTTATGATAGTCTGGCATTATGCATTCCATCATTATGAAAGTGGTTATTGATATTGCATGTGATTATTCGACCAGTAGAATATCCATTTGAATAAGTAAATGGAATTATCTCATTTTACTTTTTCCATATTATGTTGAAGTTCAAGTTTAAAAGGGTTTTTTTTAGTCATACATTACCTTAAATGTTTATGTTTATTTATGAAAGCTTCCGCTATATTGTTATCCTTACTGAGCATCTGAGCTCACCCCTTTCAATGTTTTAATTTTTCCAGGATGTGAAGAAGTATTTTAGGAATGAACTGTAGGGATAGTCTGAAGGGGATATGAGTGTGGAAAATGGAGACTATGTTATTGTAGTTTTTCACTTTATGATGTAATGTAACATTTATGAATGTATCTAGTGTTTCCAAGGCTACTAAACTAATTGGTCTTTCAAGACTTGATCTTTTGTGATCATGCCAATGTTACGAAGTAATGCACCGACTCTGGGTAACTGGGTTCGGGGCGTTACAGTTGGTATCAGAGGCAGTTTAGTACTAACCTTGGAAGCTAGATTTAGATAAACTCTGATTAGAGCACATAGCCCGAAGATAGACTTTGAGGATTAGTATAGAAGAACTTCCTAGAATTTTGGTATTATAGAGATTTTGTGAGTTTTTTGAGAAATACATCCCCTTCTGGATACGAGCAGGTAGAGGCGGATCTGGCACAGATGTACCTAGGGTTAAAACCCAAAAACACCGCTTTGAGCTAGACTCGAACAGGAACCGGTGCACGACAACGGGCATTGCTGCACTCTTGGTTACGACACTCCCGGGGGATACGCTTAGGATAATTCTCATTTTCTTTACCAACCATTATGAATGGTTTATGAGTATATACTTCTCAAATAAAACATTTTTATTATTATGGATTGTATCCATAAACTATCAAATTTATGTTAAGTGTTTTACAAGTATGGAATTACGTATTTTGATTCATAAACTAATATAGTTTATGCCATTGTTTAGAAATGGCGCCTAGTGGGAGGAATGGAAACCGTATCAATGCACGAACTCCGTGTAGGGATTTACCTCCTGCTCAAGATAATTATTGTGGAGAAGGAGATAAAACTGGTGCTGATCAACTTATTACCATACTGGGACAACTCACTCAGGTTATGAATAATAACCTTACTCATATGGAGTACCCTGATCCGCAACGTGGAGGATCAATGTTATACTGCTTCATGAGGTAGCAACTGCCAACATTTAATGGGGATACAAATCCATTATTAGCTGAGCAATGGGTAAAATCCTTAGAGAAAATATTCCATGCCTTGGGGAGTAGCGAAAGGGAGAAGGTTGTCATGGCAGTTTACCGCCTCACTGGAGATGCTGATCAATGGTGGTCGTTGATTCAAAATACAAAGGAAGATGATGAAGTATCAAATATGGAATGGAGGGAGTTCAAAGAGCTTTTCTTAGAAAAATACTTCCCTCGTGACCATTGAGCAGATATGGAAAGGCAATTTCTGAGTCTAAGACAAAAGGAGGATGAGAATGTCACAAAGTATGAGGCTAACTTTACAAGGTTAGCGAGGCATCATGCAGATTATATACGTAACCCAAGAAGTAAGATTGACCATTTAATTGATGGTTTAAAACCATTTCTCCATCGAGCTTTAGTATCACAATATTTCTCAACATATAAAGATATAGTCTCGTGTGCTATCAAGATAGAAAAGGAATTCTCTAAGTCTTATGACAACAAAGTAAAGCAAGAGAAGAAGAGAACGGTGGAACAAGAGACAGATAAAGGGAAAAAGGGAAAGAAGGATTTTCTATTATGTGATAATTGTGGGAAGAATCATCCTGGTACTTTCCTGAAAGGAATGGGAGTTTGTTATAAATGTGGAGAAAAAGGTCACCAGGCTCGTGATTGCAAGGGAAAGAAAGAGGCTATCAATGTTGAATGCTACAATTGTAGGGAAATGGGGCATTATGCAAATGAATTTCCTAAGTGTCAGGGAAACTTACCTCAGAAAAGGCCAAGGGATCAAGGAAAATCATATGTTGTTACTACAGTTGAAGTAGAATAATTAATGTATTGGTGCTTTTGGACTCAAGGATTATATTCAGGTTATAAGAATAATGTGATATATATAAGGATTGTACTGCAGTACTTGTTTTTTTCATTAAGGTTTTAATATGATGAAGGTAATCATATTTATAGTATGTGACAATAAGAGAAAATTTACTTTGTTTGGGGAATCTGATATTACAATTGATTTTAGAATTTAGAGACCTTTTAGAGAAAGTCTGGAAAGAGGTATTTTGGATAACTATAAAGGTTGGAATGGATTGAGTTGAACCTTGGATAGTATTGTTTAAGGTTAAAACATTTCTGAAGATTACTTTTGTAATATTATAATACTATATTTTTAGGAAAAGGACAACCTGCAGGTCGGGGGATAACCCGTTGCGTCGGACAAAGCTGCAGGAATCGAACCCACAACCATAGTGCGACAGGCCTTTATTACCAACCACTAGCCTACAGGAAGTCCCTGGTTATTAAAAAATAGTTTTCCTAATCTAAATGGTATGTGTTAATATTTGGAACCTTGTACGATTAGAATAAATATAATATTTTTGAGTTCTATTATATTTTTGAGTGAAAGATGGGTTTGTGGTAAAAATTTATTAAAGAATGAAAATCTACATGACAAGTAAGTATATTTCCTTACATTCTTAGTAAATCTCCTAAATAAATTCCTCAACTTTATCAAAGGTAACTTAAAACAAAAATGTTGTCGGTTAACTTTTCCAATTGGGGAATCAATGACCGTTTAACCAATCACAAGTTTGTGATTTTCTTGTAGTTAACTTTCTCCTAATCCTGTTTTCTATAACTCTCCATCAGACCTTGATGGTTTGTTTTTCCTCCATATCCATATTTTCATATAATCCTAGTATGGGCTATCTCGAGTGACCTTTGTACTTCTCTTTCTTTATTTTAAAGTTATATTTTTAGTAACCTTATTTCCGATGTGAGTTTTCCACAAAGGTATTTTCTATTTTCAACCTTTTATATTCAAAAAAAAAATCAAATTGCGAGGACGCGATTTATTGAAGGAGGGGAGAATGTAACACCCCAATCTTCCACGATACACTTCTCAATCAATAATACAATAGCTTGCATTGTACGCAAGTTCGAGATTCTAACACACTGCGACCAATCAAAATAGCCATTATGAATAGAAATACCCACTTTTTGAAATTATATATATTTTATATTTCAAAATGGACTTCATTTTTGGATTCGGAATATCGAAATTATCCTATGTTGAATTTTTGGTATTTTTCTGAGAACTTCCAATTTTTTATGAATAGTGAAAAATACTTAAAAACAACTTTTTTAATAAAAATAATTTATATTGATAAATTATACTATTGAGTGGTTTAAAATTATAATTAGAATATATTTTTACCATTTTATCCAATGGTTTTCATTAGAATTAATTTCACTTTGAAATTGGACATAAACAATTGTCAATCTTTTGATATATATTGTTTCTTAAAAACACGCTATTTGTTGTGACAGCGGGAATTAATTATAAAATTAATTAATACAACTTATATGTTTGGAATTTTTTAAAATAGACATCATTTTTGAATTTGGAATAACAATTATAGCTTAGGATGAAATTTTGGCATTGTTCTGAAAAACTTCAATTTTTGATGAATAGTGAAACCGCTAAGTGGTAGTTAAAAAATTGATTTTTCATTTAAATGAAACATTACCACTTCTTTGATTTGATTTTCAAAAATCTGACATACATGGTTGTCATTAAGAAGTAAAATGTGGTTCAATGGGATTAAAATAATTTTTTGGTGAATAGTAACTTTTAAGTTTAATTAATCGCGATTAAAGGTAATTAGTGAAATTTAAGGTAAAGATAATGTTATAATAACTTTAAATGACCATGACACATGTCCTACCCCTATTGGATGAGTCATGGCCGACCAATACAATCCATGGGTCAAATTGGGGACCCCATGGAGCCACTTTGGTAGGAAAATGACATTAAAAACATTTTATTTAATGTTAAAATAAAAATGTCACAAACATGAGTTGTTTTACTAAAAACATTTTACATGGGGTTATACAAGTCATATTTTTTACTATAAATATTCATTAGAAAGATAAAAAGATTTAATACATCATGGTATTTTTTTTATAATATTTATACATTAAATAAATTAAATTATTTATGACACCATGATCATGCAACGATTACCTCATTAATTAACGATTTAAATAAAATGAAAAGATAATGTAAAATCTAATACATACACTTGTCAAAAACCTATTGGATGAGTATATTTAGAACCCTTATCACCTTATCCTCGAAATATATAAGTGTGGGACCTTTAAAATCTGAAAATCATTATATAATAAAGTAACATTTCATGACTTTCCAAGAGTGCCCCTCCTCTCCTCTTATAAAAGGCCACCACCACTACCACCTTCTTCACATCTTCAAAGCCTTTTGGATCAGAAAACCTCTGCCCAAATACTCTCTCAACTTCCCTCTCTTACTCCTAGAAGCCTCACTTTGGGCATAATTCTTTCCAAGGAAGCCTTTGGGTCAAATCAAAAAAGAGTTTCCCGATTTTAAGGTAATGTCTTCTCTTATGTTATTTTGTTTTATTTTGCTTATCCAACCCCTTAAACTCTTTTTATTATTTTCTTTTGTAACAAAACCAGTATATTCAATATAATAGTATGTTGTTATTATAATTATTTGATTTAAAATTACACACACCTTCGTCTAATGGTTAAAGAACATACTGTTTCTGTGGTCAGAAAATTTCTGCCTCACGAAACGATGATTGTTCAACACTCATATAACACCTTCAAAGGTGGACATTAAGATGTCACTATATTTATATATGATATATAATATGTTTATGTTTTACTTAAGCTTCTGTATTTTTCATTTATGGCATACCTTTATGGTTTCCATTATGGGTAAACGCGATATCTTCATTTTAGGAAGTGCGGACTACTGCCCCCTCAAAGTGATTTGAATCGTTAATGTCATATGTGGGATGTATAAAGGATGGAGTAAATGGTATTATACATTATATTATACTAGAATTATATTATACCTTTGTATAATTATAACTTCATTCCATTAAATATGAAATATAAATGAAAGTAGCGTTCGTGCGTACGTACGGCTTACCATCTCCATGAACGGTGCATTTCATTTCTTACCTCTAAATGTTATGTAATATTATAAATGAATATATATACTGGATATATATGATGTATATGATATCTACATCATGAATATAATTATCGATATAATGGATATTTTACCACATGAACAACTTGTAATTTTAAGAAGTTTATTGTTGACTCAAGTACCAAAGATCGACAAAACGACCGTTATTAACTTAAATGACTACATAATTTTCATAACATTGTAATAAGTGATATAAAAGGGATATTGAACTTGAAAAATGTTCTTAAGCAAGTACAGATTAACTCTAGTTTATTATTCAGGAGGTTAAAGAGCGGTCGAGTCAAGTCGTACACGAGGTAAGGGAACTTCTTAACCCAATTTCCGTTCTTTGGGTTAATCCCCTACTTTCAAATTATGTCATGATATTATTATATCCTATCTTGTATTTGTAATTTCATTATGTTTACATATAGTGAATACACATAATAGATCTATTTTATTTAAAAAATGATCTTTTTAAGGTACTTTGTCTCAATCTCCATTCATTGAGGCATATTTTGTTTTATACACAAATTTCTTTTATACGGTGTATAAACCCCTTTGACTTTTACGTTTATTCAAAAGGAATATTTTTATATGAATCATTTTACTAAACAATAAAAGGGAATATTTTTTTTGTCGTACGTATGCGGCGACAATGACTTCTCTGCCGCCGTGACCATTATTTGAGTTTCGGCTTCCTCTACAAGCCATAACATTTTTTTTGAATGAAAAATAAATTCCGAGATTTAATTTTCTTTTATTTTGGTATTGAAAATGGTTTTGAAAGTGTTTTTATTATATCAATGTGTTGTATTTATACCTTTTTATTGAAATGTGGAAATGTTATGTTTCTTTTATGCATGTTTTATGTGATACGATTATGTTATGGTTTATGATATGTTTAAACCTGTTCATGTGAGGAATGCATTAGACTTAATAAGTGACGGGTGGAGCCCGCTATAGCTCCTAGATGCATCGGTAGGTCTCATAAGACAAACTAGTGTCTTGACACAAGGCCTTGACAAAATATTATTTGTATTCTTGGCACGAGGCCTTGGCTACGTGGTTATGATAGTCTGGAATTATGCATTCCATCATTATGAAAGTGGTTATTGATATTGCATGTGATTATTAGACCAGTAAAATATCCATGTGAATAAGTAAATGGAATTATCTCATTTTACTTTTTCCATATTATGTTGAAGTTCAAGTTTAAAAGGCTTTTGTTTTATTCATACATTACCTTAAATGTTTATGTTTATTTATGAAAGCTTCTACTATATTGTTATCCTTACTGAGCATCTCAGCTCACCCCTTTCAATGTTTTAATTTTTCCAGGATGTGAAGAAGTATTTTAGGAATGTCCTACAGGGATAGTCTGAAGTGGATATGAGTGTGGAAAATGGAGACTATGTTATTTTAGTTTTTCACTTTATGATGTAATGTAAAATTTATGAATGTATCTAGTGTTTCCAAGGCTACTAAACTAATCAGTATTTTGAGACTTGATCTTTTGTGATCATGCCAATGATACGAAGTAATGCACCGACTCTGGGTAACTAGGGTCTGGGCGTTACAGAGGGAGGATAAAGTACATGCTTAGTGACCAGAGTTATTCTCAAATATTCCTTCTCCACCCTTGGAAGTGAAATTCAGGGATGAATTTCTTGATGGGGAGAATTTTATAAGAACCTGGTTCTTACTTTGAGGTATAGTTTCTTCTTTTCCTTTTTCTTTTGAGTTGTTTTCAAGAAAAAAAGGTAAATCTGGGAAAATAATGGTCTTAGGGATTACATGTTGTGTAATCTTATGAACACGCCATGTAGTATGTCCATGTATGAAGGGAATACATGGCGTGTGGTCATGTTGGTGAGAAAAAAGATGAAAAACCAACTATACGTCGTGTACTTCATAGTACATGTCATGTATTCATGTCAGCAGACCTTGGAAAGTAAGTCGGCAGAATGTAGTCACCAAATGAATAGTTAAATGATATACATGCCATGTATTTTATGTTTTTCACTTAAAACGGGTAGTAGTATCATTCTTCTATCATTTGGACAAAGGGCTCACTAGATGGACAAACAAGTAGTGCCAGGATTGATTTCTTATCCCATTTCATTGTTTGAAAGATGATTCGAACACCGTCAGATTCGTTAGAATCATCCCAGTGAGTTCTCAATTAATCTTGAGTCGTTATTCCTAATTTTTTTTCTCTAATATGTTATTTAAGTTTGAGTGAATATTATTGTTTCGTAGATCTATATTGTTCTAGGTTGAATTGGAAGTCGAGGCTAGATGAGGAGAGTCATACTATGACGAAGTAGGTGGTCTCATGTTTATTGCTTCATGTCAAGTTGTTTATATGTTTAATTGTGTTGCACGCCCATGTTTAGGGTGTCACTTGGTTGATAATTTGATCATGTTATTTCCTAACATTGATTGGGTAATTGATTTGATGATATAAAAGCGTTTTTGAGGTTGCTTGATTTGATTAAGGGCCACCCCGTGGGTGTGTTTCCTTTGAATGACCAATGTTTAGCCATTTAGAATAGGTTTCCTATGAGGAAAGCCTTGTATTCTCTGTTATGAGTTATTAAAATGGAATTGGTCGATTGAATGTGATTCCATGTGAGATAATGATTGGTTATGCCTTGTGATAGTTTAATTCACATGTTGCGTTTGTTACATAAATTTCCCATGTGAGCATATGTTTGTTTAAGCCTTGTAATTGTTTATATTACCAATAGGCTTGTGATATGATTGATTCCCATGTGAATTGAGCAATGTTTTTCATGTGATAGTTTAATTTACATGTGTTCTTGTTATGTGTTATGCCTGTAGGTGAGATTGTGATATGCCTACGGGTGATGATTTGTTACGCCTGTGGGTGAGGAGTTGTCATGCCTATGGGTGAGGATTTATTAGGCCTGAGTTCGAGGATTTTTTTATGCTTGTGGGCAGAGATTTTCTATGCTTATGGGAAAGATTTTGAGTTGGATATTAAAATAGAATGACTTATGATGCGTCTGCCAAGCCAAAGCACAAGCTTGGATTTGGTCTTCACTTTATTGCTTAGATAACCTTCTGAGGTATCTATTAAGATTTCTTATACGGGGGATTGATGGGATAAGGTCGGATCTTGAGACTTATATAATTTAACATAATTAAATGGTTGGACTAAACATAATGAACAGAAATGGTAAACAAGACTTGTAGGATTGTTTACTTTTGAGTACTTCCTAGTTATTGAATTTCCCTTTGTACACTATTACTGCATATACTCACTGATATATTGGAACCGACCTTAGGTGGTTGCCTACTGGGATTCATTTCTTACACCCTTTTTAGGTCATGATTTTGGGCCCAAACAGACTATATTGTTGCAGGTGTTGAAAAAGGAAAGGTCCCTTTTATAGGTACTTGATTATTGCTTAGGATCAGGAGAGCATGGGACCAAGCCAAGGCTTGCAATGCTACTGAGTTTCATTTTGTCTGCAGTGTACTTGACTGCAGTTTATATTGTCTTTGATATTTTCTTATAACTTGTGACATTCTATATCATTTTGATATTATATTACTTCTGGTTATCCTTACCTTTCAGTCTTCAATTGTTTACTTTAGTTGCATATTGTTTACTACTTCCTCTATTGTTATTATTTATTCTGTTGTGTTACACTTTTTCAATGAGGGAATAGTTTCCCCGCTATTACACCCTAGGCCCTCACTTCTAGTCATCAGCCTTTGGTATTTGGGGAAATGTGCTTGAGGCCATGTGGCCAACCGGGTATGGGGCACTGGTTGAGTGGCTTCTGGATCTGAGACATTACAGACATGATGTGGACACCTGGACTAAGGCTCTAAGGTATAATTATTTGATCGAATTGAATAATGAAAAACCATGTGATGTAAAGTGTTTAACCCCTTATAGTATATGGTTCTGACTTCCAACATGGGCCAAAGCAGGTTTGATGTGTTGGTGCAATAGTGGAAACTGAGAGCCCATGGGGCTAATTGATAATTGTTTAATTAAAAATATATTTACTTTTACTATCTTCTTTACTACTTATTTATACTTGTGTGTCCACTGAAATTAGACTGGATATTATAGTAGACATTTTTGGTTGTTTCCTACTAATTTTTACTCACACCTTTCTCAATCTGTTGTCGGGTACCCAAGCATACTTCATGTTTGCAAGACCGGATAAGGACAAGGTCCCTATGAAAGATGGTTGATTTGGGATGGAGCATGGATGTGAGGACCAAATATATGATCAGGGACCATTTTTTTTTATTTTCTTTTGTGTCTTATTTTGGTTTCTATCTGGCACTTTAGACCATCATGACATGACATACTTATTATTTTGTATTGTTGTATTTACCCAGTTTTGGGTGTTGGTTATGTGATGTTAGGTTGTTAGTTATTATTTCATGGTGGTTTTTATGAGTTTCATTATTGATTTACTCTGGTAAAGAGGGTATAGTCTTTCCATGTGTTTCATCAGACCCTAACTACTATTCTACAGCCTCTGGCGTATGGGGAGGCATGTTTGAGGTCATGTGGAGAACCAGCTCGGGGCACCAGTTTAGTGGCACCTAGTTTGGGATGTGACAAAGTGGTGTCATAGAATTTTCTTTTCTATTGATTTATTATTTGGGAAAGGTGGATAGGAGTATAAGTTTTGTAAGTCCTTGGTTATGAGCTCGTTTATGGGATTCGCTAATACATGTACAGTGGAAAACCCAAGTTCCCAATGTGTGATTGTTGTTCTTGATGTTTGCTGTTATGGTTGAATATTATTTCACCTTAGGTGATACACATGTTGTGTGATGTCATTGTTTTTAATATTTTACTCATGGTTTGGTATGGAATTAGGTTTGTATTCATGCATCATTATAGGTACTATGAGATTTTTGGTGAAATGCATCATGTTAGGAACACATGGGAAAGCATGATGGTTGTGGGAAAATAAATCACTTTTATGTTTTTTGTATGGTTTAAAATAAGTGGTGTCTAATAAAGATATTGTAATGGTTTTAAATTTAAGTGGTTAAAATGGGTCCTAATAATGAAGTTGTAACTCTTTAAAGATTTGAAGATTTTAAAATGGTGTCAAACATGAGACTTGTATAATTTGGATGTTCAGTTTACCCAGAGTCATCCATAGATAGGATAAGGATGGTTGGTGGTATTAAAAGTGATGTGTTTATATTCATTGGGATAGTGTATGTGAAGTAGTTTGTTTATATCTAGTGTAAACCCTCTTTTTTATAACTTTGAAAATGAATTGTTATGTGCTCTGAAATGTTTGTTTGGAATTATAGAAAGATGCCACCACCACGATGTTTATCGGTAGGGTGACAGGAGGGAATTGCTAAGAATGCACCTCCAATAGTGGGGCGAGAAACCCCTTTGGTTCCAAGTGAGAGGTAAGAAGAGTGGTTTCATGAGAACTTCTCTCATTTTATATAGTTTATGGAGATAGGCATAAGGTGGGTAACCCCAAGTATGTTTGAGTGGATGAGGGAATTCCAACTGCACCACCCTCTTATGTTTACCAGAGAGGGTGGACTTGAGGCAGCATAGTTTTAGATTGATTCTATCCTAATGATACTGAATCACCTAGATACTTATATAGAGAAAATGTTCAATTTGGTGGACTATATATTAGGAGGGTCAGTAAAGCATTGGTGGTATATTTAGGTCTAGGCTGAGAAGATGAAGGTTATGGCATGGAAGTACTTCCAAGAGAAGTTCCTAGAATATTTTTACCCAAAGACCCTAAGACTGGAGCAAGCTACTGAGTTTATATAGTTAACCCAGGGTACTATGTCAGTGATGGATTATGCTAGTTTTTTCACTGACTTGTAGCATTTTTTTATGATGACTATAGATGAGGCTATTATGGATAATAGTTTTTAGGATAGACTTGGGTGCGAGATCAAGTCCCAAGTGAATATTTTCCATTTGAGGAAGTTTTATGAGGTAGTGAATCAAGTGATCAATTTTTATGAGAACTTGAAGGATTCTACTAGTGTTGGGTAGATGGTTTCAGTTGGGTGATCAGGTAGTACATCCTCTGATAGTAGGAAGTGTTTCTATAAAAGATTCCACTAGGGAAGTGGTGGATAGAGTAGCCAAGGGATAGGATCATCCCCTCAGGGTAGTGATCAAGTTTTCTGATATCAGTGCGACAAACATGGTCATATGTGTGGTCAGTGTCCTCAACCACTAATAAGGTATAGATATTGAGGTAGGATGGGGCATGTATAGTGATTCTGTAGGAATCCTCAATGGACAGGTGGTGATGGAGGACCTAAGTTGATATAGAGCACTAGAAGAGGATCTTTTACCCCATATCAGTCCAGTAGTTTGAGCTATACTAGACATACTGATCAGGGTGGGGGATTATGTACTACAGGATAAGATCATTTGTATCAATAAGGTGGTATATCACATGGGACTCAGATAAGATCCCAAGGTAGGGGAATAGGATAGCTGCATGCAATTCAGCCCACTCTGGATAGTAACAAGACTCGACTATTGATAGTTTAAGGTACGATTCTTATAGTTTCTATGCTTTTTAATGATTTATTTGATATAGGGTCTTCTCACTATTTTATATCTTCCAGATTTTCAAATCATCTAAGTCTATAGGTGGAATATATGTATGGGGTTATGTCGATCGACACACCATTAGGAGTGTGATTGGGGGGTATTAAACAATGTAGGAAGTGTGTTATGAAAGTTGATGGGCATCGTCTCCTTTGGGATTTTTTCATGATTGAGATGTCATGTTTTGAACTAATATTGGGAATGTACTGGTTGGTTACATATCAGGCATACATTGATTATTACCACATCATATTGAGTTTCACATATCCTGAGGGTGATGTTTATGTTCATTGTAGAGAATGGGATATCAAGGTAGGACGTGCAGGACCAATAAATTGGAAGTTGTGTGAGCTCACAGCCCAGGTGGTAAGTCTTATACTTGATGATGATGGAGTGGAACATGGGTTCTTTCCTTCTATAGTGGATTAGTTCCAGGATATGTTTCATGAGGAGTTTTTAGGGCTGCCACTAGAGAGAGAGGTTGATTTCATGATTGAGCTGATGTCATAAGTTGAGCCAGTTTCTATTCTGCCTTATAAAATGGAACCAGCAGAGCTTAAAGAGCTCAAGGCACATTTGGACGAGTTAGATGATAAGGGTTTTATCCACATGAGTATGTCACCTTGGGAATATATGATGTTTTTTTTCTAAAAATGCATATAGAACCATACATTTATGTGTTAATTACTAGAAGTTGAACTAGATGACGATTAAGAAACGATATTAAAATCTGCATATCAATGGTATTTTTTACCAGCTTAAGGATTCTTGAGTGTTTTCTAAAATTTATTTGAGATTTAAGTATCATCAGATGAGGGTGATACCTTCAGATATACCATAGATGACTTTCAAGAGAAGGTATGGTTTTTATGAGTTCATTGTGATGTCGTTTTGGATAATGAATTCTCTTATCGTGTTTATGGATTAGATGAACCGAATCTTTCACCAATACTTGAACCAGTTTTTTCATTGTATTCATTGAGGACATATTGGTGCATTATCATACTCATGAAGATCATTTCAAACATCTTGACATCATCTTGAGTGGACTAGGAGAGAATAGACTATACACCAAGCTATCTAAGTGTCATTTTGGATCAATAAGGTACATTTATTGGGTCAAAAAATCTTTAAGGAAGGTGTGTTAGTAGATCCTAATAAGTTTTAAGTTGTTGTTTCTTAAGAGCATACCAATAATGTTTTTTATATCAGAAGCTTTTTGGGTTTGGAACATTACTATAGAAGGTTCATCAATTACTTTTCTCACTTGGAAGCACTACTCTTGGGCCTAACCAAGAATGGTGTAAAGTTTGAGTGGTCTGGATCATGTTATAATTCCTTTTAGGAACTGAAGATCCATTTGACAATAGCATCAATTCTAATCTTACATGATTTGGGTGAAGAATATACTATATTTTTTAATGCATCTGGAATTGGGCTTGGGGAAGTGTTAATATAAGGGGATTGAGTCATAATGTATGGATCACAATAGTTGAATCCACATGAACAGAACTATCATATGCATGATCTCGAGTAAACTATAGTGGTATATGACTTAAAGTGTTAGTGACATTATCATATAGGTGAAAAGTTCATTTTTTTACTAATCATAAGAGCCTCATATACATATTTTCTTAGTATGATTTAAATATTCGGTAGTGAAGATGGTTTGAGTATATGAAGTCCTTTGATTTTGGGCTAGCTTATACACCAAGAAAGAGAAAGGTGTTGCAGATGCATTTAGTCGGAAGAAGAAGACTCGGGCAGTTCAGGAGTCTAGTTCTAAGTGGAAAATAATGGCTTTGTTCACTAAGATACATCTAGATGTTTAGGAGAAAAGGAAATAGATTCCCCTTATGTCCGTATCCATTGATCCCTCTCTTCTGAACTGTATCAAGATGAGATAGTATGAGTATCCAAAGTGTTTGGATTTAAGTGACATCTATGGTGGTTGGGATATACCTCTTGATTGGACTATCAATGATGAAGAGATCATACATGACCGTGGACATGTTATTGTTCCTACTTGTATGTGTGAGGAGCTTATGTGTGAGTTTCATGCCTCAAAATGGGTGATGCACCCTAGTTTGACCAAGATGTACTGTGATCTTCATAGATAGTATTGGTGGCTAGGGATGAAGAAAGGGATCATGGGTTTTGTGATGTGATGTTACACCTGACAGTAGGTGAAGGTTGAGCATCAGTAGACAACTAGTCTTTTATAGTTGTTACCCATTCCATAATGTAAGTGGAATGATGTTTCCATGGATTTTGTGGTGGTACTTCCAATTAAACCTTGGAATAATGATTCAATATGGGTGATTGTAGATTAGTTTAAAAAGATATCCCATTTCTTACTAATTTGAGAGACTTTTACTATCAACTAGTTGGGTGACTTATATGTTTGATAGATAGCACATTTGCATGAGGTTCTATGAAATATAGTTTCAGATTACGATATGCATTTTACATCATGCTTCTGGAAAGGTTTATAGAAGGCACTAGGTGCTCAGATGTTTTTGAGTACCATTTTCACCCTTAAACATATGGGAAGTAAAAATGTAATATTTAGGTGTTGGAGTACATACTGAGAGAACGTGTATTGGATTTTGGTGGAACTTGATATAAACACCTAGATATTGTTGATTTTTCCTATAAGAATAGTTTTTAGGTAACTATTCAGATGACACTATATGAGGTGTTTTATGGTAGGCCTTGTAGATTACCATTGTATTGGATAGAAGTAGGAGAATCAAAGTTTTTGGGACTGAGCCTCATACAGGAGATGTTAGAGCAGGTTCAGTTGATCTAGAAGAATATGGATATGGCACATAGTAGGTAGAATTCATATGATGATCAGCATCATTGACCCCTTGAGTTTATAGTGGGTGACTGTGTGTTCTTTCGAGTGTCACCAAGACTAGTCCACCATCATATTTTGAAATAGTTCATGTTGATTCCTAGGTATGTTGGATCATTAGAGACTTTGGAGAGGATCAGACAGGTGGCCTATTTATTGGATCTTCCACAATGGTATAGTGCTACTCATGATGTCTTTTATGTGTCACAACTTCAGCAGTATCATCTCAATCCTTCTCATATGATTGATGTGGATGATGTTGAGCTTGAGGCTGAAGCATCCTTTGAGGAGAATCTAATTCATGTTGTGAATCATAGTGATAAAGTTTTGTAGGGTAAGATCATGTTTTTGGTCTGAGTATTGTGCCAATATGGCTATGTTTAGGAGGAAACATGAGAGTGAGAAGTTGATATGTAGGCTCAATGGCCCGTCCTTTTTACCTTTTAGGCTTAATTATGTTTGGTTCTTAATGATATATTTTATTAAATATAATTTTATGAAAACTTTAATGGTGTATTTTTTATTACATATTTTGTTTACATATTTCAGGAGTTTACTTAATAAAAGAAGGGGGAAAGATATCCATGCCTCAAAAATAGGGGCAGCCAGCCCACTAAAGGATAGTTGGCCAAGATACTCACTGAGAAGTCCAGCACTGGCCGACAGTAGGATGTGAGGCTGCACTAGGGCATCAAGCCCATGCAGCATGTGTGCTCGTGAGAGTAACCGTAAGCATGGGTGGTCTGAAGACCCATGCAGGACAAGAAGTGTGTACTGGACCATCTATGTGTGTGATGTGATATGGGATCCCACCCCAATGCAGGCATCTAAACCTCCACTCACACACTTTGTCTTATAAATGAGCATGGAGCTCATCCAGTCTTTCAATGTGGGACGACATCAATTATAAGGACCCGACCCCAGAATACTCGGAGTCGGTGCCTTGAATCATGATGTGTATTTTTTTTACAAAAACATGCACTGATAAATTACACATCATGTCCCATACAGAGGATCAAATTCTGTTCAGGTACTGGGAAACCAACTACTTCTGAAATACTTCTTCTGCAAAAAGCTGATACCTGAAAATTTTATTTCAAAAATGTAGGGTGAGCATTTAAAATACTCATTAAGGGGTTTTGAAAAATACTTAATACATCTTTCAAAAACATTCTTTGAAAATAATACACATACATAAAATATTTCTTTTAAAGAAAACATCATCACTTTTCAAAGGTTCTTAGGAAACATTTAGGAGATTCCACACAAGTATATAAGAGATTAACTGAAGACTACTAAAAGATCATGTTACAAAGTAAGCATGCCGGTACAAAAGTCCATGGTGTTCTACTAAATATGAATAAGCATAACATGCAAAGTATTAAAGCACTACTGAGCATAAACACTAACAGATTTTCACATTAACAATTTCTTTAATAATTTGAAATATAAAAATGCACATTATGAAATGATAAATGAGATGATAACATTTTCATTGAAATTATGGAAATTAATACTGTTATTTCTTTATAAATGTCTCATCATATTCCATGTACATTTAATGTCATACTCGTAAGTAAAGGTCTATGAACCAAGGATGTTCTACTAGTCGAATAATCACTTGGTTGGTCACATACTAAAACATAATGAGAGAACATATAATATAGGACTTTAATTTCTGTGTCAGGGACTCATGCCAAGACCTAGGGGCTAACTATAACCATACCCCAACCCAGAGAGCCTCTGTAACCAGACTCCATCCCAAAGAGCCTCTATGACTGGACTCCAACCCAGAGAGCCTCTGTAAACAGACTCCAACCCGGAGGGTTTGCTGTAACTGAACCCCAACCCGGAGGGCTTACTTTTACCGGTCCCCAACCCGGAACATATTAGTATAATACATTCCTCATATGTCCAGTAAAGTCTGATATTCAAGGTGTCTCATACCACTATGAATATTTAAATTTTACTTCATATTTACTCAAGGTGTCCCATACCACTTTGAGTAATTTAATTTCTTATCTCATTATTATGATATGCCACGTGAATGCATCATTGATTGAAACTATAAATAAAATGGAAAATGAAACCATTTAATCCAGAAATACATAATATGACAGATAACATTGAAAATATGGCAGTAACAGTTTATCAAAGGCATACTTGGTTTATTACAAATTCTTTTCACATGAGACAATTACTAAAGCACATCAAATAATGGATGAGAAGGGGTTTGCTATATGAGATGTTAAAATGATAACTCTTTAATTTAAAATCCTTATTCCATGAATGAAAATACATGTTATTTAATATGCTAATAAAAGTGTCAGTGATCAGGTAATTAGATTACATCATGACTTAACTAACAACAATCACTGCAGTTGATAAAACATTAAGTGAGCATAACACGATCGCATAATTTAACACACCCTTTTATCCTTTAATATATTTTGGTCAAATCAAAAACATATATTCTTTTTAATCATAAAACACAACAAGGTCAATCATATAATACCTTTGAAACATGAAATTATAACAAGGTTAATAGCATTAAAAGTTCTTTAACTAAAACAAGTTTGACATACTTTATGAATTAGGAAATACATATTTACATAAATACCTATTGGTTTGGCTTACACAGAGACTGATATTTATTAAATTCTTACAAGTATTAATTACATAATAAATTAATTAAATTCTAATAATCCATACATTAAATTAGGTTTTGGAAACTATAATTGTATATACACAATTTGTATATATGAGTTTTCATAATTAAACTTGGTTTAATAATTTATCATAAGTAATAAATACCTTAAAACATATTTAATACACCATTATCACTTGATTAAAAACCAAACCATGTTATGTTTATAACATGTGTGATCGTATATATATATATATAAGTTAGGGTTTTTCATACTAAATATAAATCCAATTAAACCCAAAGCACATTTCGCATCCAATCCATTATTTAAAGTTTGATATTCGCCTTTTAAAAAAATCATAAATAGATTTGTAATTAATTATCCATGTATATCCGAATATACAAAAGTGTATATTTGGATTTGGTTTAGTAGAACCATTAAAAATAAAACCCTTGCATAATTTAAACCTTAAAAATAATTGTAAACACAACATCCAACCTTTGAAAGTATAGATAGGTTTGGATTTGAAATACATGTAAATATATATGTATATACCTGAATACGCACATATCTATATATTGGGTTTTTCATAATAAGTAAAAACGTAATTTGCATCAAAAACATTATTTAAGGGTTGGAAATCATCTTCTAAAATTCATAAAATATATTTTGTTTGAGTCACATAAATTTGTTTATATATATATACATATATATATGTATGTATATGTATATGATTATATACAAAGTGTATAATCAGGTTTGTGGATGTAATGTCTCGGATCCGGGTGCCACACAACGGGTGCCCCGAACCCGGTTGGTCACATGACCTCAAGCGCATTTCCCCAAACTCCAGAGGCTGTGACTAGCAGCGAGGGCCTAGGTCTGATAGTGGGGAAACTATGCCCTCATTTGTCAAAGTGTAGCGCAGCGAAAAAATACAAACATACCAAAAAGTGGAAGCAGTAAACCATATCAAGCTGAAATGGATAATAGTACAGAATTAAAAGATGACAACAGTCATATATATGATGCAATATGTACCTAAGTCTAGGAAAGCATCCAAAACAGGGTACACTGCAGTCTAGAATAATACAGTACAAGGTACAAGTATAGAAAAGAAAACTAAAACAGTGCAGCAGGAACTCAGCAGCATCACAAGTCTAAGCTCGGTCCCATGCTCTACCACTTATCTACAACAATCAAGTACATGTATAGGGACTCTTTCCCTTATCAACACCTGCAGCAATATAATTCGTTTGGGCCCAAGACATGACCCAAACAGAGTGTGAGAAATAAATCCCAGTAGACAACCACCAAAGGCTCGTGCCCAACTGTCAATGAAAATATGAAACAGTAGTGTGAAAATATAAAATGCAGTAAACTAGGCAGTACTCAAACGTAACTATCTCTACCAGTTACATTGCCATTTTATTGATTATTTATCAATTCCATGCTTGTGCTTTAGCTTGGAAGGTACAACATAATAAATCACCATAGTGAATATACAAAGTAAACATTGTCCGCAGACATGAAAATCCTTACCCTTAGGTAATCAGAATCGAAACCTGTAGGTGACTGCCCACAGGCATAATGAATATTTCCCACAGGCGTACGAGATGTCACCCACAGGCACAGAAGCTACTGCCCACAGGCATGAGAAAAGTTGCCCTCATGCTAAACGAAACACTTCACTCAGGCTAAACATGTTACTGGGTCGAGCCCAACACATAAGCAAGAAAACTATATACATTTTATCTCAATAAAACTCAAATCATACTATAATCATGACATACCCACGGGTATCCTGGCCAAATGGATAAACAAGGGAAACGCACCCACGAGGTGGCCCTGGATCCAAGCAACAATCTCAAACAGTAGTTTATACATAATCAAAAGATTACCTATGAAATTCTAGGTATTTAATTAGTTAAGGCCTTAGTCATACAATACCCCAAACATGGGCGCGTAGCACAATGGTACACAAAAACAACTCTAAAGTTGGAAATAAACACCAGACCACCTACTTTGATCTCCACTGATTGATATACGTGAACTAATACTCCCAAAACGTCCAAGAACGATGTAGATCTGGGAAAAACGTTCACCCATTCAAACCAAAATAACTTTCCCTTAGGAAAGAATTGGAAGGAAACACACAAGGAGAGGAAAGGTCTTACCCACGCAGTCCTAACATGATCTTTGGTGAAGGAATCAGAGTCCTGGTGTTCGGTTGGGAGATCTTCTATGGTTCAGTTGTTTCTCCTATGGATTCCCGGTGTTCTAAGATTCCTCTGTTGAAAGAGGAGGCTACTGTCGGTTTATAAAAAAAACACAACTACACGGCATGTACTCTCAAGTACACGGCGTGTACTTTCCATTTTTTTAACCGTTCCTCTGGAGGCTACTTTTCACCGCCACACTATTCATCTGTTGACTTGATTACATGACGTGTATTTCTGATTACACAGCGTGTACTATCGCTATGCTGGTGGCTACTCCCACTGCCTTACTGTTCACCTGCCGACTGATTACACAGCGTGTATATACTAAGTACATGGTGTGTAGTCAGTTTTTACACCCTTCATCGCTGACAGGTCTACACGCCCTGTATACTCATCCTACACTGCCAAAGTACACGATGTGTGAAAAAGTACACAGCATGTACCCACAAATTTTGGGATTTTTCTCCACTTTCCTTATTTTCTCAAAAAAACTTAAGGAAAAAGTAAAAGAATAAACGCATACCTCAAGAATAAGAACCGAGTTCTTACAAACTTATACCCTTAAAGAAATTCATCCCTAAATTTCCCTTCTAAGGGTGGTGAAGATAAAGCTAAGAACAACTTTGTCCACTGAGCACGTACGTCGATCTCTTGCTCTCAGGTTTCATCTTGCACTTGGCCATGATGCCATAGCACCCGTACGAGAGAAACTGACCGGCCTCGGAGAACATTCGTGCTCCTATCAACAATACGAATCAGATGCTCCTCAAAGGATGCATTGACCTAAAGTTCAACCTCCTCGGGCTGAAAAATGTGAGACGGGTCTGAGTGATAATGGCATAGCTGAGATATGTGGAAGACGTCGTGCATGGCCCGATACCTCTGTGGTAACTGAAACTGATAGGCAACTGGCCCAACTCTATCCAGAATCTCAAACGGCCCTACATACCTTGGTAAAATTTTACCCTATCTCTTAATTTTTCTTTGTCCCAACCTCAGTGAAACACGCAAGAAAACCTAATCCCTGACCATGAACTCCAAGGGTCATCTACGGTGATCAACATAAGATTTTTGATGAGACTGTGTGGTATCCATCTGCTTCTGTATCAACCGGACCTACTCTGAAGTCTCGTGCATGAGATGTGGTCCCAGTAAAGCTGCCTCACCTGCCTCCAACCAGCACAAGGTTGATCAGCATGTCCTACCATATAAATCCTTGTAAGGTGTCATCTCAATAATTTCCTGAAAACTATTGTTGTAGGAAAAATAGACTAGGGGTATGTGCTTCTCCCAAGATCCCCCAAAGTACAGGACGCATGCACACAGCATGTCCTCTAGCATCTATATCGTACACTCTGACTAGCCATCGGTCTGAGGGTGGTAAGTTGTGCTCAGAAGCACCTGTGTACCCAGTACCCTCTGAAAACTCTGCCAGAAACGAGACGTAAAACGGGAGTCCCTATCTGAAATGATAGAATGAGTTACACCATGAAGATATACTACCTCTCGGATATACAACTTTCTGAGCTCGTCAACATCGAAGGTCTCCTTGATAGGAAAAAAGTGAGCTACCTTCATAAGTCTTTCCACAACAACCCACATGTAATCATTGCCTCGGGGTGACCTTGGCAACCCGGTCATGAATTCCATCGCGACATCATCCCATTTCCACTCTAGAATGGGTAACTGTTGTAACAGTCTGGCTGGCCTCTGATGCTCCGCCTTCACCTACTGACAGGTGGAACATCTTGTAACAAAACCAGCTACCTCTCTTTTCATACCCAACCACCAATACTGACGTCTCAAGTCACGGTACATTTTGGTAACTCCGAGATGCACTGCCCAAGCTAAAGCATGAAACTCCTACATCAAATCCTTGCGTATATCCTCTGGAACCCACACTCATCCATGGATACACAGTACCTCGTCATCACCTATCATCCAACCAGGAGGAGGGTCCTCACTTGCCACTGACCCCCGTAGAACTAGGCCTTATGAATATGATAGCTTTCCCATCCTCACTCTATCTAGGAGAGTAGAAGTCATAGTTAAGGATGAAAGATAGGTTTGCCCCTGACTGTCGTGCACCTCCAAATGCATCTCAGAGAACAAATCCATTAGCTGTTACTCACCACTGGCCTCCTTCACTGCCTGTATCTGAGTCCTCATACTCAGTGCATCAGCAATTGCGTTACCTTTACTAGGTGTATAGGCAAGCTCAAAGTCGAAGGACTGAAGGTATTCAACCCACCTTAGCTGTCTCAAATTCAGGTCACGCTGGGTAAAGATGTATTTAAGACTTTTTTGGTCTTTAAACACCACAAAATGTTCTCCCAAGAGATAATGTCTCCAACAGCGTAATGCATGAACAACTATGGCCAACTCGAGATCGTGTGTTGGGTAATTCCTCTCATTTGGACTTAACTAACGAGACCCATACGCAACTAATCAATCGCCCTGCATCAACACTACACCCAGCCCAATACCTGATGCATCACAATAAACTGTATAGCTCTTCTCTTTCTCTGGAAGTATCAGGACTGGTGCTGATTTCAAACTTCCCTTCAGCTCCTAAAAGTCTATCTCGCAAGATTCTGACCAAACAAACTTTACACCCTTCTTAGTCAAACCTGTCAACGGCACTGCTAAGTGGGAGAAGTCCTGTATAAATCACCTGTAGTAACCAACCAGCCCTAAGAAACTCCGTATTTCAAACACTTTCTTAGGCTGCTCCCAAGAAACTACTGCTCTCACTTTCTCTGGGTTTACTGCAACTCCTTCCTCTGAGATAATATGACTTAGGAAGTGTATCTGGTCCATCCAAAAGTGACACTTTGAGAGCTTAGAAAATAGATGATTCTCTCTCAGTGTACTCAGTACGATCTCAAGATGGGTGGCATGTCCATGTCGAGTGTGAGAGTACACCAAGATATCGTCCATAAAGACTACCAAAAAAGAATCCAGATATGGGTGGAATACACGATTCATCAGATCCATGAAAACTGTTGGCGCATTTTTGAGTCCGAATGGCATGACCAAGTACTCGTATAGACCATATCTACTCTGAAAAGTTGTAAGTGGTATGTCCGATGGTTTAACGTGTAACTGATGATATCCGGATCTCAATTCAATCTTTGAGAATACTCGTACTCCTTGAAGTTGATCAAAAAGATCATCAATCCTCGTTAAGGGATATCGGTTCTTGACCATCAAATAGTTTAGTTTCTGATAATCCATGCAGAGTCTGAGGGTACCGTCCACCTTCTTCACAAATAGGACAGGTGAACCTTAAAGAGAAGTATTGGGTCGGATGAAACACTTTGCTTGTAACTCCTCTAACTGCCTCTTAATCTCCTGGAACTCTGTTGTAGTCATCCTATAAGGAGGTATGGACACCGATGCCGCTCCTAGAACTAGGTCAATATAGAAATCCACCTCTCGCTCTAGAGGTAGACCTGAAAAGTCATCCGGGAAGACATCCCTGAAACAATCAACCACTAGAGGGAAATCCTTCTGACAAGTTCTCTGGTCATCCAGATATAAACTCACAATATGGGCTGTCACTCCACCTCACCCACGATGCTCGGGTCCAGCTCAACTTGCCTGAACATCCCATTCATTCTTGTATAGAAACTCTCCACCCTCTGGTGACGTGAAACTCACCCTACGACGATAAAAATCTACAAAGGCTCGAAAGGGTACCAACCATTACATACTGAGAATGAAATCATATCTCTTCATCTCTAAGACATAGAGGTACCATAGAAAGTGACACCCACCAACCTCAAGGGGGAACTCCCTGCACTGACGCACATATGTCGTTCTAGTTCCCAACAGAGTGTCTAGCATCATAAAATCAGAAGAAGAAGAAGAAACACAGAGCCCAAGGCTCTCCACAACAGGCACAGATATAAATCTATGTGTAGCACCAGTATCGAAAAGTATTGAAGATAAAACAGAACCAACTAGAATAGTACCTATGACAGTGGAAGGTCTGGGATCCTACTCCTGTTGGGTCCGTTGCACTACATATGTCTTCCTAGTGTCGCGGCCCTATGACATAGCCTGGCTACCCTGAGCTGACCCACCCTACTATCTCTGAGATCTTGGTGTTTGGATACCACGACCACAACCACCACCTCGACTTGAACGTTCCGACATATTCCAATTCCCTAACTGTTAAGAAGCTTTTGGCCCTGCTCCTGCATACGGAGTTTGCACAGAACCCCTATCACTAGTCACCGGTGGAAACGCCCTGTAAAAACGCTGCAAATGACACATCTTGCTGTAATCTCAGCACTCCACTGGTTCACATAGACACTGAGGTCACTTGTGAGCCTCTTTACCACACTGGTAACACATCACCTGAACACCTGAAGAAATCTTCTGGCTAGTACTACCACTGTGAGATAAATCCATCAGCCTATTCCTCTTACCGGTAGAAATAGTACCAAAAACTGGTGTCAAACCTCCCTGGCCTGCACCATTAGCTTACCGAGGGTTTCACTCAGTAATCAATGTCTGGTTCACAATAGCATGTACTGTAGGCAACCTGAAAACATTCACCAGCGTGCGGATGTCATACCAAAGACCATACTCAAAGAGTATAGCCCTCAAGGCCTCATCACCCACCAGAACAGTTGAAAAACATTTTAGCTCGGTGAAGTGGGCAGAATAATCCATCACTCACATGGTTCCATGTTGCAGATTCATGAACTCTTGAGCTCGATCTTCCCTTGGTGTCTCTGGAAAGAAAAATTCATAGAAGACTTCCTGAAAATCTCCCCACACCATGTCTCGGTGATGCTTGGTCTGGGTGGTAACATCCCACCATCTCTTGGAAGAATCACGCATCATGTATGTAGAGAGCTTGACCCTCCTCCCAGGAGGTGTCTCCAGGTTCTTGAAGATAGTCTGCAATGAATCCAGCCATGACTCTGCAGTCTGTGGTCCACCATCCCCTAAAAACATAGGTGGATGTTGCTACTGGAATATCTGTGTCAGCTCTTCCATAGATGTGGCAACCAGCGGTGCTCCCTGAAAGGTCCATATAAACCTCATGAAGCCTTCACAAAACTGTGCCTCCATGCCTGTGTCCGGTATAACATATGGCGCCACATCTAGCTCTACTGGAGGATCCATCGGTAGCTCGTGGCCTACCATATCAGGATTATAATCGTTGCCGCTCTCCTGGCGAACAACGTATGGTCGTCTCAGTGGCATGACTCTACAAGGTCAAACACATGCCTTAGATTAAGACCATTAAGAACCAAGAACTGGAAATATAAGAATAGAACAGGAGAAATAAAACATTCAAGTTTGATAAAAAAAGACTACACGGCGTGTATAATAACTACACGACGTGTTCCCCTAATCCTTTCACATGGGTGTGTACCTCTTCTAGAACTGGTTGTGTAACACCCTAAAAACACGGCGTGTTGTCCATACACATGGAGTGTAATTGAATTTTCTTTCCCTGCCCGATTCCTTCTACACATCTAAGCCACATGGCTCCCTTTTTAACGAGGCTACATAGCATGTATAAGGTCTACACGGTGTGTACTAGACAAGCTTCACCAACCCGTGTTGTTCGTGACACGGCTGGGTACATAGCTCACACTACACGGCGTGTTCTAGATGGACAAGGCGTGTACGGCATAGATTCCAACTTCCCATATTGTTAGTGACACGGTCAGCTAATCGGTTGACACTACATGGTGTGTTATACCCACACACGGCGTTACACCCCACTCTGTCTCCCCAGCCACACTACCAAGTCCACACGGTCTCTCACCGGTCAAGACTACACGGTGTGTCCCACAGGTACACGATGTGTACAAGAAGAGGTAACATTGACCCGTGTTTGTTAGTTACAAGACCGGATCCCCAGGTTAAACTACACGGCGTGTTCACCATTGACACGGCGTGTATAAGCTCAGATTTCTCCACCCATGTTATTAGTTACACAGTGGTCACAGGGTCAACACAACACGATGTGTACAATCAGTACATGGCGTGTGCCCTCAAAATTTTACTATCCTGTGTTTCTTCCCACATGGCCTATGACACGAGTAGAAACTACATGGTGTGTACATACGGTACACGGCGTGTACTTAAAATTTTTTCAGTTCTTCCCAAACAGAAGAGTACATGGCGTGTAGTCAAAACTACACGGCGTGTATTCTGGGTTTTTTCAGACAGTAAGCCTTAGAAACTACTCTGGAGCCCAAAAAAACACTGAAACCAACACCTAAGTGCCAAATTCTGATCTGTTAGGGCCCATACTCTCCGTGAATCAAATCTTGGCATCTTATACATGTTATAACAGAGTAAACAAGTCAATGATCCACCAAATTCTGGTCAATGAGGGCTCATACTCCTCAAGAACCAAAGTTTGGTGTTCATTCTACAAAACCTCAAACAACAATACCTTATCAAATAGTAGGTATTATTTTTACAGACAACTATCACAACAGCATGCATTTACTACCACAACAACATGAAATTTCTAATGCACCTACATGGTATAGAAACTATGTATGGCATGTGATTCTAACATGTGCCTAAATGATGCATGTGATGACATACCCTCATCTCATCGGGTTGCAACTAAATAGAACCCGAGTATAAAAATATAACAGCACACCACAAGTGCGTCACCCAACGGTGAAAATCAAATCAACTGTAAAACTAAAAAATTAGAAAAATTGCAACATGAGGTAAATTGGCTTTTCCCTGTACATAGGTTAGCTACTCCCAGGAACATCTTATTACCAAGTACATATTCCATCCTATCCCTGGATATAGGATTCAAACATTAATTCAAGAAGAAAATAAATTCCTCTGATACCACTTTGTAACGTCTTAGATCCGGGTGTCACACAATAGGTTCTCCAAACCCGGTTGGTCACATGACCTCAAGCACATTTCCACAAATGCCAGAGGCTGCTGAATAGTAGCAAGGGCCTAGTTCTGATAGTGGGGAAACTATGCCCTCATTTGTCAAAGTGTAGCGCAGTGTAAAAATACAAACATACCAAAAAGCGGAAGCAGTAAACCATATCAAGCTGAAATGGATAACAGTTCAAAAGTAAAAGATAACAACAGTCATATATATATGATGCAATATGTCCCTAAGTCTAGGAAAGTAGCCAAAACAGGGTACACTGAAGTCTAGAATAATACAGTACAAGGTATAAGTACAACAAATCAAACTAAAACAATGCATCAGGAACTCAGCAGCATCGCAAGCCTAAGCTCGATCCCATGCTCTCCCACTCCTCTGCAACAATCAAGTACCTGTATAGGGACCCTTTCCCTTATCAATACCTGCAGCAATATAATCTATTTCGGCCCAAGACATGACCCAAACAGGGTGTGAGAAATAAATCCCAGTAGGCAACCACCAAAGGCCCATGCCCAACTGTCAGTGAAAATGTGCAATAGTAGTGTGCAATAATTAAATGCAGTAAACTAGGAAGTACTCAAAAGTAACTATCTCTACCAGTTACATTGCCATTTTATTGATTATTTATCAATTCCATGCTTGTGCTTTAGCTTGGCAGGTACAACATAATAAATCACCACAGTGAATATACAAAGTAAACGTTGTCCGAAGACATGCAAATCCTTACCCTCAGGTAATCAGAATCAAAACCCGCAGGTGAATGCCCACAGGCATAATGAATATTTCCCATAGGCGTACGAGGTGTCTCCCATAGGCACAGAAGCTACTACCCACAATCATGAGAAAATTTTACCTTAGGCTAAATGAAACACTGCCCTCGGGCTAAAAAAGTAACCAGGCCGATCCCCCAACACATAAGAAAGAAAACTATATACATTTTCTCTCAAGAAAACTCAAATCATGCTATAATCATGGCATACCGACAAGTATCCTGGCCAAATGGCTAAACAAGGGAAACACACCCACGGGGTGGCCCTGAATCCAAGCAACGATCCCAAATAGTAGTTTGTACATAATCAAAATATTACCTATGCAATTATAGGTATTTAATTAGTTAATTCCTCAGTCATACGACACCCCAAACATGGGCGCATAGCACAATGATACACAAAAACAACTCGATATTTGGAAATAAACACCAGACCACCTACCTCGATCTCCACTGATCGATATACGTGAACGACGCCTCACGAAACGTCCGAGAACGATGTAGATATGGAATAAACTTTCACCCATTCAAACCCAAATAACTTCCCCTTGGGAAATAATTGGAATTAAACACACGAGGAGATGAAAGGTCTTACTCGTGCGATCCTAACGTGATCATCGGCGAAGGAATCGGAGTCCCGGTGTTCGGTCGGGAGATCTTCCAAGGTTCGGTCGTTTCTCCTGTGGATTCCTGGAATTCTAAGCTTCCTCTGTTGAAAGAGGAGGCTACTACCGGTTTATAACAAAAAAACACAACTACACGGCGTGTACTCTCTAGTACACGGCGTGTACTTTCCATTTTTCTAACTGTTCCTCTAGCGGCTACTTTTCACCGCCACATTGTTCATTTGTCGACTTGATTACACGGCGTGTACTATTGCTCCGCTGGTGGCTACTCCAACCACCTTAATGTTAACCCGTCGACTGATTACACGATGTGTATATACTAAGTACATGGCATGCGGTCAGTTTTTACACCATTCATCACCGACAGGTCTACACGCCCTGTATACCCATCCTACATGGCCAAAGTACATGGCGTGTGAAAAAGTACACGACGTGTACCCAAAAATTTTGGGATTTTTCCCCACTTTACTTATTTTCTCAAAAACACTTAAGGAAAAAGGAAAAGAAGAAACTAGTACCTCAAGAATAAGAATCGGGTTCTTACAGCGGATATAAAAACACTTGAAAATATATCCTTACAACATTATAAAATCTTGAACACAAACATCCAGCATTTGAAAACATGAACTAGCTTGGATTTGAAATAAAAATATATATACCTATATATATCTGATTATATAAAAAAATGTATGATTGGTTTTATATAATAAAAACAATTTAAAAAGGACCCTTACACAACCAGAAAATAGAGGGTATAAAGAAATAAATAAAATTTCCTTACAAGACATAAGATCGTAAAATAAATAAATGTTCGAGAAAAATATTTAACCCTTACCATCTTAAGGATGAGGTGAGGTTGAGGTGAGCTTTGCTGGAGGTTTTAGAGGAAGAAAACCGGAGAGATTAAGGGTGCAAAGTTCACATTTTCACTTTCAATTAAGGGTTTTTATAAACAAAATACCCACTGTATAAAGAGTGGTACCAATATAAGCTTGTTGTACAAGCTCACAATCAGCGAAATCACACAATTAAAGTAATAGGGCTAATCTATGAGGAAACAGAGCAATGCAATGGACAAAAACATTATAAAATTTTGATTGTGAACCTACAAATAGACCAACAACAGTTTAAAAATGTTCAAAAGTCAAAAAATGGAATAGTTCACAGCATCACATGGACAAACAGTAAGACATGGAAATCGGGAAGATCTAAAAAAATTGTTTTGGTCAACATCCTACAAAAGCATACCTCGATTTAGGTCTGGTAATTCGAAACCCTAACCGATTGGACTCGATGACGAAGAAAAACCTCAACCCCGGGTTTTTTGGTCTGAAATGAAGCACCCAGGTTGTACGACGTGGGGACTTAGACCTAACACAACCCACAAAAAATAACGTCGTCGGGCAACTGGATTCTGATGGTCGCGGCGTGTGACTCCCACGTGACACGCTCCCTCAGCCCTGACTACACCGGTGATCCCTGACGCCTGACCCCACTCGATGCCCTCATCGGCCCTGCTCGAGCATTATGCCTGGTCTTCCTCGGCATCGGCTCACGCTCGCCCAACCTTCTCGAGATCCCCGGCGTCGCGACGCAACACCCCAAGCATGGACCCAATCCCTTTACAGGATTCCCCTTTTTGTTATCCAATTTCCTTTATTATTATTATTATATTGTTATATTTATATTATTATTACTATTTAATTATATTTTATATCCTTATTATCATATATTATATTATCACTAATTTACAAATTCAAAAGTTGTATAAAACTAATATTCTATTAAAAATCATTTTATCATTACTTTTTAAAAAGTAAATATTTTTATTATTAAACTCATATATAAATTTCATATTATATACTTATAACATTATAAATTAAATTAATAATTGAAAATTTAAAATGTATTATCAAAATAATAATTATCCTAATTTGTACCATATCTTTGTAATTTGGAAACCCTAAAAACATGTTTATAATATATACATATACAATCCAAAGTAACATTAATATTTATTTAAAAGATCATTCATATATGTACAATTTTAATCATTCTATTAAAATAGTTTTATTATATATTCAAAATGTTAATAATGTTATGAAACTTTAATCCAATTTATAATATAATAATTGTCATATTTTCGAATATATATAAAACCCATATATTTATTCATATAATAGTTTAAGTAACTATCTGCATAGTTAAAATAGTACAAAAATAATGTCATTAAAATATTTTAAAATAAAAATTTTCAATGTTATGTATAACCGCAATATAAAATTATAATTTTATAATAGTATTTTCATTCAAATCCAATATACAAATATATATATATATATACATTTCACATTTTGGACAACAAAAAAATTAGTTATATTATTATAATTATTATTTAAAATATTCTATTAAATAATTATTTGATAATAATAAATTTTGTTTAATAAAAATAGTTATTTTGAATTATTCTTTGAACAATGTGAGATAATATTTACTTTGAAAATCGTACTGGTTAGTTCGATAATTAAAACATAAAATCATTATTATTACATGTGAAAAAGTTTGGGTTGTCACATTATTTCCCCTATAAAGAATTGCATCCTCACAATTCTAAAATTCTTGTACACAACCATAGAAACACCAGACACATGTAACTCACGACATCCATTTACCGGGAACACCACCGACGGTAGGGTACTAATGACCTCAGGTGGATTCCTAAGGTAGTATTCAGCTGCTCGATTTCCTTGGCCCAGACACACTGTGAACATCTAGGGTCGAACCTGTTCCTAAAGCACTCGACCTTCCATAGAGATGCATGAGAAGTGTAGAGGTTAGAAATTTCATAGTGGACTAAATCCCTATAATTCCCCCGCACTATGTTGTGCTTGAAAATATTTATGTCGTAGAGTTCTTCATACATACTAAAACTTAGGACCTGGAATAGGTAGGCCGCTCGATGGTCACCATCCAAAGCAGCTTCTAGAAATTTACCTACACCTTGGTAGTTATCAGCCAAAGTGAAACATAGAAAAAGAGCTTCATGAAACTTCCCTCTTTGCCTATATGCTAAAAAATTATGTAATTGCTATACGGTAATAGACAAGATTGATTCCTTGGTAAAGATAAAGAATGTTTGGGCGGTTCGACACCTGATGGAGTTGTTTACAAGTCAGAAAAAAGTTGGCATAGGGTTGGTACTCCTCAGAGTACGTCTTGACGATTATAGTCTCTAACAGTTCGGTAGGAAGAGATAAAACATTGGTTGGTGAACTCATGTCTTCTGTCTGAAAATTTTAAATAAGTCAACCTTTATTATGGAAATTCTAGTTTAATCAGAGTCATTTTTTAATATAAAATCATATCAAAACAAAGTATACAAAATCATTAATTTATACATGATTTATAAAACTCAATAAATTATGTAATCTCTTGCTCCCTCTCACAAAACACTAGTATGGATTTCCTGACATCCTCTAAGATGACTCCTCATAGATTCCACCGATGTTGGGGATTTCCCCAGTTCTCAAACAAACGGATCCCCAAAGCAGTTCTAAATTATTCTATCTCCTTGGTCCAGATGCCATGTGTGCAACTAGGATCAACCGCGTGTGGACATCTAGAATTCAGATTGAGAGAAGCATGTCGGGTATCAAGTTGAGAGACATCAATATGAATTTGATGCTGATAATGCAAACAAGTAGTCTCGTTCTCAAGGTCTTTAAAGTCCATAACTTGACCATAGAGATTTTAGGTCAAAATTTGACATAGATATGATGCCCGGAGGTCACCCCCTTGTGAAACCTCCTCAAAGCCCTCAAGAGAAAAGAAATTATTGTCTAGGGTAAACATTTAAAGTTACCCTCAAAGTATTTCCCTTGTTATACATAGAACGGTAATTGAGCATTCATCATGAGGTAATATACGAAACCTGCTCCTTGGTGAAGTTGGAGTATACGAGGAGAGTTGGATACTCGGTAGAGGGTTTTTCATGATAAATGAATATTCTCAAAAGTCTCGTAGTTTTCTACACATGATTTTACCACTATGGTCTCTAATACTTCTGTTGGAAGAGACAAAAGACTAGTACTTTCATTTTCCATCTAAAAATCAAGAAAACATCATTCTTAATATTTCTTAAGTAGATTTCTTTTTGTTCAGTTATGGTTTTCCAGAGTTATCTAAACCAAATCCCTTGACACCAACTGTAAGGACCCGACCCCAAAATACCCGGAGTCGGTTACTTGAATCATGATGTGTAATTTTTTTTTTACAAAAACATGAACTGATAAGTTACACATCATGTCCCATACAGAGGATCAAATTTGATTCAGGTTCTAGGAAACTGACTACTTTTGAAATGCTTCTTCTGCTAAAAGCTGATACCTGAAAAATTTATTTCAAAAACGTAGGGTGAGAATTTAAAATACTCAGTAAGGGGTTTTGAAAAATACTTAATACAGCTTTCAAAAACCTTCTTTGAAAATACTACACATACATAAAATATTTCTTTTAAAGAAAACATCATCACTTTTCAAAGGTTCTTATGAAACATTTAGGATATTCCACACAAGTATATAAGCAATTAACCGAAGACTACTAAAAGATCATGTTACAAAGTAAGCATGTTGGTACAAAAGTGTATGGTGTTCTACTAAATATAAATAAGCATAAAATGAAAAGTATGAAAGCACTACTGAGCATAAACACTAACAGATTTGCACATAAACAATTTCTTTAATAACTTGACATATAAAAATGCACATTATGAAATGATAAATGAGATGCTAACATTTGCATTGAAATTATAGAAATTAATACTTTTATTTATTCATAAATGTCTCATCATATTCCATGTACATTTAATTTCATACTCATAAGTAAAGGGCTACTGACCAAGGATGTTCTACTAGTTGAATAATCACTTGGTTGGTCACATACTAACACATAATGAGAGAACGTATAATAGCAGACTTTAATTTCTATGTCAAGGCCTCGTGCCAAGACCTAGGGACTAACTATAACCAAACCCCAACCTAGAGAGCCTCTATAACCAGACTCTATCCCGGAGAGCCTCTGTAACCGAACTCCAACCCAGAGATCCTCTGTAACTGAACTCCAACCCGGAGGGTCTATTGTAACCGGACCCCAACCCGAAGGGCTTACTTTTACCAGTCCCCAACCCAAAACATACTAGTCCAATACATTCCTCATATGTCCAGTAAAGTATGATATTCAAGGTGTCCCATATGACTATGAATATTTAAATTTTACTTCATATTTACTCAAGGTATACCATAACACTTTGAGTAATTTAATTTCTTATCTCATTATTATGATATGCCACATGCATGCATCATTGAGTGTAACTATAAATAAAATGGAAAATGAAACCATTTAATCCAAAAATACATAATATGATAGATAACATTGAAAATATGGTAGTAATAGTTTATCGAAGGCATACATGGTTTATTACACATTCTTTGCACATGAGACAATTACTAAAGCACATCAAATAATGGATGAGAAGGGGTTTTCCATATGAGATGTTAAAATGAAAACTCTTTAATTTAAAATTATTATTCCATGAATTAAAATACATGTTATTTAATATGATGATAAAAGTGCCAGTGATCAGGAAATTAGATTACATCACAACTTAACTAACAACAATCACCGCAGTTGATAAAACATTAAGTGAGCATAACATGATTTCATGGTTTTACACACCCTTTTATCCTTCAATATATTTTGGTCAAATCAAAAACATATATTCTTTTTAATAATAAAATGTAACATGGTTAATCATATAATACCTTTGAAATATGAAATTATAACATGGTTAATATCATTAAAAGTTCTTTAACTAAAACAAGTTTGACATACTTTATGGATTAGGACATATATATTTACATAAATACATATTGGTTTGGCTTACACAGAGACTGATATTCATTAAGGTCTTAAAAGTATTAATTACATCAATACATTAATTAAATTCTAATAATTCATAAATGAAATTAAAGTTTTGGAAACTATAATCATATATACAAAATGTGTATATATGATTTTTCATAATTAAACTAGGTTTAATAATTTCTCATAAGTAATAAATACTTTAAAACATATTTAATACACCACTATCACTTGATTAAAAACCAAACCATGTTAGGTTTAAAACATGTGTGACCGTATGTGTGTGTGTGTGTGTGTGTGTGTGTGTGTCTGTATGTATGTAAAAGTTAAGGTTTTTCATACTAAATATAAATCCAATTAAACCCAAAGAACATTTGGCATCCAACCCGTTATTTAAAGTTTGTTATTCACCTTTTAAAAAAATCATAAACAAATTTGTAATTAATTACCCATGTATATCTGAATATACAAAAGTGTATATTTGGATTTGGTTTAGTAGAACCATTCAAAATAAAAACCTTGCATCATTTAAACCTTAAAAATAATTATAAACACAACATCCAGCTTTTGAAAGTATAGATAGGTTTGGATTTGAAATACATGTAAATATATATGTATATACCTGAATATGCACATAACTATATATTGGGTTTTTCATAAGTGGTACAAACATAATTTGAATCAAAAACATTATTTAAGGGTTGGAAATCATCTTCTAAAATTCATAAAATAGATTTGGTTTGAGTCACATAAATTTATATATATATATATGATTATATAGAAAGTGTATAATCGGGTTTGCGGATATAAAAACACTTGAAAATAATTCCTTACAACAATATAAAATCTTGAACACAAGCGTCCAGCATTTGAAAACCTGAACTAGCTTGGATTTGAAATACAAATAAATATACCTATATATATCTGATTATATACAAAAACTGTGTGATCGGTTTTATATAATAAAAACAATTTAAAAAGGCCCCTTACACAACCAGAAAATAGAGGGTATAAGGAAACAAATAAATTTTCCTTACAAAACATAAGATCGTAAAATAAATAAATGTTCGAGACAAATATTTAACCCTTACCAGCTTAAGGATGAGGTGAGGTTGAGGTGAGCTTTGCTGGAGGTTTGAGAGGAAGAAAACTGGAGAGATTAAGGGTGAAAAGTTCACATTTTCACTTTTAATTAAGGGTTTTTATAAACAAAATACCCACTATATAAACAGTGGCAGTAAAATAATCTTGTTGTGAAAACTCACAATCAGAGAAATCACACAATTAAAGTAATAGGGCCAATCTGTGAGGAAATAGTGCAATTAAATGGACAAAAACATTATAAAATTTTGATTGCAAACCTACAAGCAGACCAACAACAGTTTGGAAAGGTTCAGAAGTCAAAAAATGGAACATTTCACAGCATCACATGGACAAACAGTAAGACATGGAAATCGGAAAGATCTAAAAAAATTGTTTTGGTCAACATCCTACAAAATCATACCTCAATTTAGGTCCGATAATTCGAAACCCTAACTGATTAGACTCGATGATGAAGAAAAACCTCAACCCCAGTTTTTCTGGTCTGAAACGAAGCACCCTGGCCACGTGATGTGGGGACTTCGACCCAAATCAACCCACGAAAACGAACGTCGCCAGACAACTAGATTCTGATGGTCGCGGCGTATGACTCTCACGCGACACGCTCCCTCAGCCCTGACTGCACCCGTGATCCCCGATGCCAGACCCTGCTCGATGCCCTCATCATCCCTACTTGAGCATCATGCCTGGTCTCCCTCGGCATCAACTCGCGCTCGCCCGGCCTACTTGAGATCCCCGGCGTCGCGACACAACACCCCAAGCGCGAACCCAATCCATTTACGGGATTCCCCTTTTTGTTATCCTATTTCCTTTATTATTATTATAATATTGTTATATTTATATTATTATTACTATTTCATTATATTTTATATCCTTATTATCATATATTATATTATCACTAATTTACAAATTCAAAAGTTATATAAAACTAATATTCTATTAAAAAACATTTTATCATTACTTTTTAAAAAGTAAAGATTTTTATTATTAAACTCATATATAAATTTCATATTATATACTTATAATGTTATAAATTAAATTAATAATTGATAATTAAAAATGTATTATCAAAATAATAATTATCCTAATTTGTACCATATATTTGTAATTTTGAAACCCTAAAAAAATGTTTATACAATATATATATATGATCCAAAGTAACATTAATCCTTATTTAAAAGATCATTCATATATGTACAATTTTAATCATTCTATTAAAATAGTTTTATTATATATTCAAAATGTTAATAATGTTATGAAACTTTAATCCAATTTATAATCTAATAATTGTCATATTTTCAAATATATATAAAACCCGTATATTTATTCATATAATAGTTTAAGTAACTATCTACAGAGTTAAAATAGTGCAAAAATAATGTCATTAAAATATTTTAAAATAACAATTTTCAATGTTATGTATAACCGCAATATAAAATTATAATTTTATAATAGTATTTTCATTCAAATCCAATATATATATATATATATATACATTTCACATTTTGGACAACAAAAAAATTAGTTATGTTATTATAATTATTACTTAAAATATTCTATTAAATAATTATTCGTTAAGAATAAATTTTGTTTAATAGAAATAGCTGTTTTGAATTATTCTTTGAACAGCGTGAGATAATATTTACTTTGAAAACCGTACTAGTTAGTTCGATAATTAAAACATAAAATCATTATTATTACACATGAAAAAGTTTGGGTTGTCACATCAATTAGGGTTACTATTCATATTAACTGAAATGGTGTTGTCCCACTCCCGCTCCACTCGCTCACGCCTCAGACACCTAGCTCCACCAAGCTCTATTGTCTATCATAACCGCTTGATTCTGCCACCATCTACAAACCATAGGCACCACCATAAAAGTCGTTGCTGAAGATTGATCTTGATTCTCTATTCACTATCACCACATGGGGTCACCACAGAACACTCCTGTACCCTTGTACAACCTCCATGAAGACCATCTCGGGTCTTCATCCTACCACTTTGAATAATGGATAAAGGAGGATCCTGATAAATTTTTCTATCATACCTACCACATCTACCAAGAGTTGCTACTTTACTTTCACATCCCATTCAATCCATTTCCACATGGCCTCCAACCATGTACATTCGAAGGAGGAGTCCATGCGATCTACAACTACTTCCCCATGTGGATTTCTCCCATGCTAAATAATGATACACCCAAGATCCTTGGGTATATATTTGAAGAAATTTAGGTCTCATGGATAATTGGTTTTAATATTTTAAACACCCAAGGATGATAGGATTATGATGATACTCCATTGCCTATAAAAATAATCCTTTCCCCTACCAAAGTGAGGAGGAGGTTGTCAGGCCGCTGCTAGTTTCAATTTTTCTTCTTGTTTTAATTTTCTTTCTTTTATTTTTATTTATTTTATAATTTTAATTGTTTTAATTTCTTTTATAAAATCCATTCATGCATTTTTTTTTGTTATTTAAGTGTTCCACCCAATTTCTCTTCTTATTCTTCAAATTATTATTATTCTTTTATTTTTTTTCCTCTTCTTATGTTTCTTCATTCTAACCTCTTCTATTTTTATTTAATTATTCTTTTATTCCCTAATTTTTATTTCATTTTTATCTTTATCTTATCTATTTACACCATTGTGATCCCTTACCCTCGACAATGAGAGGTTGACCGAAGGCTTGGCTCAGGGAGAGGTTAGGTGCTCTTGAGTTCTTTCTTTAAGGTTATTTAATGTTTTTGGTGGATATGAGTGACATGGATGGGTGTGAAGATTATACCCCATGACATGTAAATCAAATATATTTCAATTTTTTTACTTTATTTCTTTCCCCTATCTTCCATTAATTAGTTCTTCACATGATTAAGTTCATCCAATCAATGGATGAAATGACATATGATGGAGTTGGGTCCTAGAAGATGTCACGCTTTTGACTGAGGTGTGTTATCAACCTTGATTACAATAGGAGGGAGAATTTATATTGCTTAAGTCATTTGATATTCCATAACACTAAATAAAAGGATAGTAATTCATGCATGATATTTCATAAAAGAATTATCAAACTTAATTTAAACAAATAAAGGGGGATAATGATAGGGTGAAAAACTAAACTTGGGACTAAGTGCTTTTTTCTAATCAAATTCATTTTAGCATCGCATGGTAGTATAGTTTAAATTGTCATTATACATGTATTTTCATAATTTTAGAAAGTAATCAAAAACCCAAAAAATTATCATTTTTTCATAAAATAATAAAAATAAAAAAAAGAAGTAGTTTAGGTGAATTAGATTAAGTGGGTAAAAAATTATGAAGCTCCTCAAGTGAGACAACCCTCGTCAGACACTGTGTTGCATTAGTAAAATAAATTTACTTTTGTCATGACCTATGATAGGTGTTCTATCAAAACCAGCACTATTTTTGGGGATCCATTCAGAGTTTTCTTATTTTTTATTTTTCACTTAGTAGATAGATTTTTATTTCTTAAAAAAATTACTATGATGTATTCAAATTAAAATTATTATGCATGGGTAGACTAATCATAGGTGTAAGAGAAACAAGTAAAAGAGACTGGTTATGATAGATCCTAGGTGCAAGAACTTAGAGAAAGAATATAACAAATGGCGAGCAAAGTAGAAAGATCATTTGAATATGTTTATGCATTGATAGAGCAACCAGAAACTGAGCTATGTGTATAATGTTAAAAAGATCAAGATGACTTCTGGAATGAGTGTACGGTACTATTTGATCTCCCCAGTACCTACAAATTAAAAGATCTAGAACCATTTCATGTCTCTCTAACCATGGAGGAAGACACAACCCAAGTGGTGGGATTTGAAGAAAAGATGAAGTTACCCGACTACCTACCTCCATCCACTAAGATCCAACTTCAAGAGGCACTCACCACTGAGGGATTGATTGAACCTGAACCAACTAAGGGAGTTTATCTTATCTCAAACTTTATTTCATTTAACTTTATCCAATTTTAATTGAGTATTAATTCTCATTGATCTAAATTTTCATATTCATAAAACCCATGTTATTCCTTAGAGAAAGATGAAGAAAATGAACATACGCATATTGAGGAACACATAGAGATCCCTAATTTTGATGAACATACATTTGAGGAAGACAATAAGAATTAAAAGTATATGAACCTTAAGTAAATCAAGACACATGCTGCTCTTTATAAAAGGGAGAATATTTTTTATTATTCAAATTTAAATTTTATTCAAGTAAAAATACATGATTACTTTCTCTTTAATCATTTAATTCATGTAGCACCTATTAAGAAAGCATTATACAAGGAAGATAAGGTTTCAAAAGTAGTAACCAAGGAGTATGATCCATACTTCATCCTACCCCTTCCATGAAAGTTGTACCTAATTGTGAAGGTGATGAATCTGGTATACTCTATCCATGGATTATTCCTCACCGTGTGAGATGGTAAAAGCCACATGTGGTGGTTCAAATCCAAGAAGCTTCATCCACCAATTGTTTATGGATAACATCTGGTACTTACCTATGGAGATAGTAAAAAGTCAAGGCCCACTTGGGGGGGTCATACCAAGATTTATCTTTATTTTCTTTCTAGTAATTTAGATTTAAATTTTATTAGTTTAGTAAGCATCCCACTCCCCTTATTATTTTTGAGATTAAATGACATGATCCTTGTAATTATTGATTGATTTAATTTTGTATTACCATGATGGCACAAGATATCCCCAAAGAACAATTTTAAGAAGGGGGAATAAATCTTCATTTCAAAAGGGATCTCACTTTAATGATTATATTTTAAAATCCATACATTTTAAAAAAAAACCTTATTTGATCTTTAAACTGAAAATTGCATGTTTATGCTTTAATTATTACTTTACTTGACTTATCTAGAAGACATTAGTTTCTTAGGAATCCTGTGATTCCATGTTTTAGATTTCAATGATAATGAAATTAAATGAGTAAAATGGAGAATTGAATTATGAGAGTGAAGTATGGATATTGAACTGAGGAATCATGATTTGAGGTAATTAGATGATTCTTGTAAATTAAATTTACCTATCATTTTTCATGCTTTGAATTTATGAAATTTTTTTAAATTGATTTTTCACTATTATTCATGTCATGAGTGGTTTTCCTAGATCATATTTCTCATTCCCGAGAGGATTTCTAGACCAAATATTTCCTATTTTATCTTGATCATATATCTTGAGTGATCTTGGGACATGCCACCTATCGAAACTTGAATTGAAACTTATCAAATCTATGAATGTGAAAAAACACATTTAAAATTATTTAGGCATATTTTAAAAAACCCTTATCATTTAAGTTCACCTTTACATTAATCCTTTTTTATCCCATAGAGACCATGAATGAACTTGTTAGGGATAAGCCATGTTTTAAGCCATTTTTATCCATTACTACCCTACTCTTAATATTTTCATGATATTTTAAAGTTGAAGTGTGGGTTGAAGGGATTCATGGTGTAAGGGATGAAATACATTATAAGTAAAATGTGTGGGGGTGCTAATTGTGGGTATTAATAAAGGTATATGATTTATTCATTATGATTTATAGTTTTCCCTTCTTGAAAAAAATGGAAATGAAAAAAAAAGAAAAAAAATATGGGTTGTGACTTAGTAGTATCAAAAATAACCATCACAAGATCGATAATTTTTATAATATGTGGTTAGGTGGTGGATTTGAGGTTTATTCTAAGAATAAATTTCAAAAAAATGAAAAATTACTTTAAAAAGTATAAAAGTAGATAAAAATTCAAGAAGATGCACATCATTCATTATGTTTTCATTATTTATGACCTTACTTTGATATTAGGAAGTGGGATTTGTATTTTTATGGGGATAATTTCATTGATATTTTACTTTTTATATCATGATTTATATTTTATGAGATAAACCTCATCATTGAGCCTTAATTTTTAAACATCAATTCCTACCTACCTTAAGGCTCAGAGTCATTAGAACCTTAATTGAAAAGTCTTCATGATTTTATGTTTATTTTGTCTTTACTATGTGGAGAAAGTAGTTCCTTTAAAATATTATGGATAAGGATCATTTTCTCATGATATGAACATAAATATACTTTAATTGTATCATGTGTGATGAGCAAAAAGATTCAAAGGAGATGTAAATCGTGATTTGACATGTTTAATAATAATAAATTGAGGAACTTGAATGGATGAAAGGATAAATTCCACCAATTTTAAAAAGGGTAAAAGTAAAATACTTGAGCTGATTTTTTCTTTAAAATCTAGAAATTGAATTGATATTTTTTTATAATTTGAAATTTTTATTTTTCATTGATAATTGTTTTAATTTTATTGATTTAAAATTTGAGTTATGGTAACATTAGTGACCTCTATAATTCCATGTTGATATTTTATACTTGAGGACAAGAATAGTTTAATTATGGGGGTATTTGAAAAAATCATTTTTCGAGAAAATTTTAAACATATGCTATGGATTTTAGATGGATTTTTAATCAATATACCCATTAAATTGATTTTTTTATTAAATGATGGGAATTTGAAAATATAGATTAAAATTAGATTAAAATATTGGTTCTTAATGATATATTTTATTAAAGATAATTTTATAAAAATTTGAATGATGTATTTTTTATTACATATTTTGTTTAAATTTTTCAGGAGTTTATTTAATAAAAAAAAGAATCCAAAATGGCCAGCCCTCACAACTAGGGGCATCCCACCACCTAGCTAGTCCGCTAGGGGCTGTCCGACCAAGATACTCATTGAGAAGGCTATAACTAGCTAGAGGTAGGTTGTGAGGTTTCACAGGGGCATCAAGACAATACGGTATGTGAGCTCATGGGAGTGACCGCGAGTATAGTTGGGCCGAAGGCCCGCGCGGGTCAGGCGATGCAGCCTAGCCCATGTATGTGTGTGATGTGATCCTAGAGCCCACCCTAGTGCAGGCATCTAAACCTTCTCTCACATTCTCTAGATTATAAGTGATCACAGAGCTCATCCAATATTTCGATGTGGGACAAAATCAATTTAGGTTACTATTCATATTAACTAAAATGGTGTCATCCTGCTCCCGCTCCACTCGCCCACACCTCAGACACCCAGCTCCACCGAGCTTCACTACCTGCCACAACAACTTTATGTCGCCATCATCTACAGACCATGAGCACCACCATAGAAGTTTCTTCCAAAGCTCAAGCTCGATCCCTTGTTCACTATCACCACTCGGGGTCACCAAGAATCACTCACAGACCCTCATACAACCTCCATAAAGACCATATCAAGTATTCATCTAACCACTTTAAAGGTCGGATAAAGTAGGATCTCGGTGAAGTTCGCTACTGCACCTGCCACATCCACTGAGTGTCGCTGAGACACTTTTTCATCCTATACAAGACACTGCCATGTGGCCTCCAACCATTCATGTCTGAAGGAGGATTCCACACGATCCACAACTGCTACCCCATGTGTATTTATTCCATGCCAAATAAGGATACACCTGAGATCCTCGGGTGTATCTTTGAAGAACTTTGAGTCTTGTGGATGACTACTTTTAATATTTTAAACACCTTAGGAGGATATGTTGGCGATAATTCTCCCTTTCCTATAAAAATAACCCTTTATACTTTCGAAGGGAGGAGTCAGACACCCACCATCGGAGGAGGAGGCCGTCAGGCCGCTGCTGCTTTCAATTTTTCTTCTTGTTTTAATTTTCTTTCTTTTAGTTTTATTTATTTTATAATTTTATTTATTTTAATTTCTTTTATAAAATCCATTCATTCATTTTTTTTCTATTTAATTATTCCACCCAATTTCTCTTTTCCTTCTTCAAATTATTCTTCTTCTATTTCTTCATTATACCCACTTCTATTTTTATTTAATTATTCTTTTATTATCTTCTTTTTATTTTATTCTTCTCTTTATCTTCTCTCTTTCCATCATTATGATCTCTTACCCTCGACAATGAGAGGTTAACCTGAGGATTGTTCTAGGGGTGGTTAGGTGTTCTTTAGTTCTTTCTTTAAGTTTATTTGATATTTTTGGTGGATGTGAGTGACATGAATGGGTGTGGAAATCCCCCCCCCCCATGAAATAAAACTGAAATATATTTCTATTCTTTTATTTAATTTCTTTTCCATCTATTCCATTGAATGGTACTTCACATGATGAAGTTGATCTAATCAATGGATAAAACAAAATATGATGGATTTGGGTTTTGGAAGATGTCACACTCTTGACTGAGGCATGACATCAACCTTGATTATAGGAGGAGGTAAAATTTAGATTTTGTAAGGCATTCAAGACTCAAAAATGCTAAATAAAAAGATAGTAATTCATGCATGAGATTTCATAGATGAATTATAAAACTTAATTTCAAAAAATAAAGTAGAATAATGATAGAATTAAAAACCAAACTCAGGACCAAGTGCTTTCTTTCTGATCACATTTTATTTATCATTGCATTTTAGTATAGTTTAAATTGTCATTCTGTATGTATTTTCATCATTTTAGAAAGTAATAAAAAACCCAAACATTTATCATTATTTTCATTAAGTAATAAAAACAACAAAAAGAAGTAGTTTAGGTGAATTAGATTAAGTGGATAAATAATTATGAATCTCCTTAAGTGAGACGGCCCTAGTCAGGCATTGTGCTGCACTAGGAAAATAAATTTTCTTTTGTCACACCTTATGATAGGAGTGCTTCTGAACTCCCTTTAAAGTGGTTAATGGAATGCTTCCTATGAGTCGGGAAGGTCTTGGGGTGTTGTGGGGTTTCAAGACATGAAAATGGGGGAAAGTGGCCATCTGGTGCATGTTTCGCGGTTAGCGTATGGTTAGTACTAATTGTGTCCATAACCATGAGAACTTGTGTAGGGGGTGCATAGTTTAAAAACCATGTGAGTGGTTACCATGAGACTATGTGACTTGTTCCCCTTGGACATAGGCAACCACATGGTTTTCCAAACCGTATGGGTGGCCTAGACAAACCATTCGACGCGGTTTCCTCTTGGACAGAGGGAACCGCACAGTTGGCGCACGATTTAGAAAATTGTGCTACCAAATCATGTGCCTCTTAAAAAGAGGGAAATTAATGATTTTTACCTCCTGGCCTTTATATGATTTTCACCCAATTTCTCCCCCATTTCTTCTCCAACAACAAGGGTTAATAACCAAATATTCCCAATCTCTAAAAGGGTGTTTCTCCTTCGATTATTATGTATTTAGAGTGTCATTTAGTGAGAATCAAAGCTCTCAATAAGTATTCAACTTAATTACCTTCCATTTTCTAAGAGAATCACTGCAGGATATTTTATCTCCTTCTGAAGCACCAAACCCTTATTTTACAAGGAATTCTTAGATTAGGTGTTGAAGTTTGTTTGTTCCTGAATCAAGGGTCATTTTTGGATGAGTGTTTGTATACATGCTTGAGGTAGGTGGTTTGTAAGTTACTTCCCATAGTCTTGATGTTTAATCATGTATATAAGGTTTATGAATTTTTGTTGTATTTTATAATTGATTACTTATTAGGGAATGATTAATTGGTTGTCTAAATGATGTGGTGGAGATTTTAAAAACCTCATTGGATTCATTGATGATGAGTAGAATGAGCCTAAGGCCACCCATGGGGTGTGCCAGCCCCCTTGAACATGATAAATGAGTTATTAAATAATTAATTGAAGAGTTTATGAGATTAAACCAATTTTAGTTTTGTTTATAATTTTAACATGGTACAAAGGGTTGTTTGGATTAACTTGTAAAATTAAATGGGTTGTGATATATATATATATATATATAAGGGGTACAGTTACATTGAAACACACACACACCACACACACACAGGTCGAAAAGGCAGGTCATACCCCCCCAAGGGATAACCCACCCAACCAACCACTTAATAACAAAAACATGTGTATGGGTTACGCTCAAATCCTAGTGGGGGCCCAACCAAGCCTAGAGTGTGTCACATTTTCCCTAACTAGGAAATGGATTTGAATCACCTTATGCATATTATGCACAGTATTTGAGTCTGATGGGACTTGAGTCTATGCTAGTTCCTATAGAGAACGAGGGGTACAACTCACGGGTACCACTAGACTAACACCCCATGGGCTTGTTTGTGAGATAATTAAGGAAAAAGTGATAAATGGTTAAAGGGAGAATTTCCTTATTATAAAATGGTTTTTAAGTGTGTTTAATGGTTGTGGATATGAATAAATGGTAAAATGGTCTAGTTATGGAATTGAGTTAAATGTACTAAAAGTGATGAAATATGGTAATGTTGTTAAATGAAAATGTTCACCCTTTTTGTTGTTATTCGATAAATGGTCGCTGATGATGAACCTTATAAATCATGATTGATGGAGTGGTTGGGATGTTGTACTAAGGATCCTCATATTTGGTTTGGGATAGATTGTTGCTCTAGGCCCCATCGATGAATGGTATGGTTGGGATGTCGAATTAATGCTCCAAGATCCCCTGTTCTGAACATGATATGGATACCTAGACTGAGGATTAAATGTACAATGATTTTATCAAATTGAATAATGAATTCACATGTGATGTAAAGTGTTAAACACTTATAGAATATGGTTCCTAATTTCAGTGTGGGTTGAAGTAGGTTTAATGTGTTGGTGCCATAGTGGAAATTGAGAGCCTATGGGGCTAATTGATAACAGTTTAATTAAAATATATTTACTTTTACTATCTTGTTTACTACTTATTTGTACTTGTGTATACATTGATATTATACTAGATATTATTATAGACACCATTGGTTTTGGTCTATTGAGTTGTAATCACACCCTGATTGGGTCGTCAGTGGGTACCCGAGTAGAATTCATGTTTGCAAGACCAAATAGAGGCAAGGTCCCTATGAGAGATGACTGATTTGGGATGGATCATGAATGTGGGGACCAGACATGTGATTAAGACCTGTTGTTAGGATTTTCTTTGGTGTCTTATTTTGGTTTCTATTTGGCACTTTAGACCGTCATGACATGACATACTAATTATTTTGGATTGTTGAATTTACCCAATTTTGGGAGTTGGTTATGTGATGTTTGGTTGTTGATTATTATTTCATGTTGATTTTTGTTAAGATTTTCATTGTTGGTTTGCTATGGTAAATAGTTTATAGTCTCCCAACATGTTTCATCAAACCCTCGCTGTTAATCGGTATTCACTAGCATACGGGGAGGCATGCCTGAGGTCATGTGGTGAACTGGATCAGGGCACCAGTTTAGTGGCACCCAAGTCGGGACATTACACCGCCAATACCGATTGATACCCCTAAAAACACAATAACTAAAAGAAGACAGTCAAAAACTATAAATTAAATAATATTTTGGAGGAATTTAAGACCAATGTTGTAATGGAAGAATATACCAATTGTGTATTTATAACTCCATAAGATCATATCATAGTGTAAATTTTAAAAGAAATTATCCTCTCTAAAGTTAAATAAAAGAAATCATATAACAACTAATAGTGATAAAAAAACCAGTAAAACCTTTTTTCTCAAATAAATAAATCAGGTTAATACAAATACAATGTAAAAATTTCTTAATGATAGGGAATAAAAATTGAAAATGTAGATCTCAATTAAATGTGTAGGATCCCAAATCTTACATAGAGGCTATAGATCCCAAATCAAAGAAACCCTACTCGACGTGACAAATCGCATGTTGATGCGAGTAGACAGGACACTGGAGCACTTAAATAGGCATCCATGAGTCGATTATGAGGGTTATGAATAGAGGAGATCAAAGGTAGATAAATCCATTGTAACATCCCTCGACCAGAGTCATCACGTGACCTCAAGCGTGCCTCCCTGTATGTTAGAGTTTGATGACTAGCAGTGAGGGTTCATAGTGTTGTCGTGGGGAGACTGTACCCTCATATTAGAGTAAAAGATAATATAAAAATAACCAAAAAAACATTTATCACAATCATTAGAGTACACAAAATCAATAAACAAGAATCATCAATAATAAATAATGAATGTGAAATCACATAGTCATAAAAACACACAGTCATACCAACATACATCAATTGATCACCCACTAGTCCAATCACATATATAAGATAACTAAAATAAATAAAATAGGAGGTTCTACTACCATCCTTGAGCCTCAAAATCCTAGTCCTCAAACTCTATCTGATTTATCTTTCTTTATCATGAAACTCTAGGCCTCTACCCTACCTGAATCTGCAAATAGTGAAGTCTTCTCAAATACTCAAGTGGAATGGTCGCCCGAGTAGGGTGCGGATACAACTTAGTAGGGCACCACCAATGGGGTCCTGTGAATAACCATTAAAGTAGTTTATTCACAAGTGATATGATTAGAAAATGAATACATAGTTGGGAAAGCATAATAAAATAAACCACCTTCGATCATTGGGTTCTGACGTGGCACCCGAGATTGACTATACCTTCTTTGGCTAGTGACAGAGTGTCTCTGAGCACATCACATAACCTATAGGGGGACACATGTCCCACCCTGAAACCTCATGTAGTAACGGGTATAACTGTCAGATCCTGAGCATCCTAGGCATCCCATATAATCATGTTAACAAAATCCTAGGTAACCACCTAGACATTTCATGGCTCGAACATATATAATCTTTCCAGGGGAATATCACCCCTGATAATCTCATATCATCTTCCCATAGGGAATAATTCCCCTCATAGTAATCTTATCAATGATAATTACACCCACCTTGTTAATGGTAATCGATTAAAATCCAAGGGGGTTACCCAATGCACTCTAAATCAATAGGCATCAAGTCAAATCCAAGGGTATTTCCCAAGGAATTCTAAGTTAATAAGCATAAATAGGAATCCAAGGGATTTCCAAAGGCATTATATATACACATAACAGCTGAATCCCATAATTTCTCCAAAGAATTCATTCATAAAGAATCGAGGGTAGCATATCCCTCCCATGATATCTCATGTAACACATCTCATACTAGTTGTCCATCTTCCCAAACCCATATCACATAAACAAGGGTGGCCAATCAAGTGCATGAGATATCATTGACACTAAAACCATATCAGGATCACACCAACAATTCAAGTTCTATGGTGCCCCTCCACAATCTTTTATACTTATAACCACGCACGCCCTCTCTAGGGTCAACATATCACTAGGGAACCCACTGAGGTCCCCTAGATCACATAACAACATAAACATACTACACGGGCTCCTCAATCTCAATCTCACCTCTCAAACCAGGCTTGTCACTCAAAGTGTACAACATCCCTCGACATCATCATGATCACATTACAGTCTCATTGGACTCATAGGATAAGCCCCTCTGACATTACTCTTAAGAGATGATATAATGCCCACCCCCCTTCCCAGGGTCATCTTAGGTTGGTCCCCATGCACCCAACTTGTCCACGATCCACCCAAGGCATACTCACCTGGTGCTCAAACACTGGTTGGGTAGGAATACTCATCCCATGGTTATCTCAACTAGCCCATAGACTATAAGTCATCACAAGGTTTCATAAAGGTCAAATAGGGAAAATCACTCTAAACCCTCACATCCCTCTACCCAATAGTCACTAAGTCGCCTTCACTAAGATCCATTGCGGTCACTTAATACATTTAATTTCTCACCCCTCATGGTTCATATATCTCAAGGAAAATATTTATAATCAAGGACTTGATCATTAGCGATCAAGGCATCAAGCCAAAGATCAAGGATCCATTATGTCCCTTGACACTTCAATTATCCATTCATAGGTATTCATTTTTAACTAAACAAATTCTTTATTTTTATAAGGTCAATCTCCCATAGTGTCGAGGCCACACATCACAAGCATATAAAAAATTCATTTTCCATAGGGGTGTGCTAAAGGACCACCTACCTCATTCATGGAGTTGTCTTCTTAGAACAAAAAACTCAACCATCATTTCCTAGGATCACCCAAGCATTGTATCAACTCCTGAGAACCCATCTCAAGCCACAACATCCAATAATTAATTATAATAATTTATAATTGATTACTCAAATTAATTTTAACAAATTATAATTAATTTAAAATTAATCCAATTAGACATAATGCTTAAAAACTCACAAGAAGACACCTGCTTGTCGAAACCTCGAGCAAAGGGGTGTGATATACTCCTAAAACACACTTAGACATAAGTCACATAGAATCCCATGTTTGAACACCCGATAAAATGGTCAATTATCTCCATTTTTTACAACCTGTAAAAAATTCATACGGTGATGTACCATATATGAAACGATGTGTGTTTATCCTCCTAGGACATCCTCTAGCTACGTCGAGTAAAAAAATCACTATTATCGCATGATTCCACCATGTTCCTATAGAATTGGCATCCAAAAACCTAACGGTAATAATCTAAAATCATAGAAGGTATAGGGAAATTGGAACAGAAGGAAGGAGTGGGAGAATTGTACCCCAAACTATTGTATAAACTGCCAAAAAATTGCCCCGAAATCGAGATGGGTCTAGGGAGGAAGAGGGGGGGATTCAAAAAAAATATCCACCCCAACATGACTGTCTATTTTTATCATCTCCATTTCCCCTTTTTACAAGATGCTCTGGTGATGTGCGGGGATTTTAACACCTATTTATTTTTACATGTGGCACCATCCTGTTGCTTTGTTTTCATGGAGGCCATTTTCATCTCGTGGAAAATGAAGCATGCGTGAAATGACGCATCGCGTGGGTACCAACATTTTCACGGTAGGGATTTCATGATTTCACATTTTTGTTCAGTGCCTATGTTCATGCTTTGAAGGATTGTGGGCAAGGTGCACTGGATTGTAGGATTAGGATTTAAAGTGGGTTTCGTCGTAATTGGTTTCGTCATGACATGGTTTGGTGTTTTCGTTCATTGGGTTTTGCTGGTTGAGGTTTGAATGATTGTAGGCAGTCTGAAGGATTGGGTAATTTTCAGTGGTTTCATGATTGCAGGACCGTAATGAATTATCAGTGGGTTGTGGAGTAGTGTAATTCGTCGGATTCGTGACACGGTAGTTTTTATTTTAGTTCTTCTTATAATGGATATTGATGAAGGTATTGAAAATTATATTTTAAGTATTTTTATAGTTTTTTGGTAAACATGGAATAAGTTTTTATCCATGATTGTATAATGAAACATGTAAAGGTATTGGAGATTATATTTGAAGTTTTTTTTACTGTCAGTTTTGTGGTAAAACTGTCTAAAATCGTTTACTAAAGTTTGAAGTGGTTGTTTTAATGAAATAAATACATAGTTTTGTTGCATTGAGGAATTCCCACTAGTTTTTTTCAGTGGAAGGATCATTGGAACTTCCACTGGATGTTGTAATCAAGGTTCCAGTGGGAGTTCTAGTGTCCAGTGGAAGTTCTAGTGGAAGTGGAACTTCCAGGGTCGGAACTGCCACTAGGTAGTGGAAAATAAATACAATTTAAAATGATAAATTGAATCATTTTTATAATAATTATGTAAAAATTGAAATTTATTTTTATTTTAATTATATTTAAAAATAATATATTCTTTAGTTTTATAAATATACATTTATATTGTAGTGTGGAACTTCCACTGGAACTTCCACTCGGTGGTGGAAAATAAAATCAATTTAAAATTGTTTATACAATTTCAAATGTTAAATTAAATAATTTTTATAATAATTATATAACGATTGTAATTTATATTTATTTTAATTGTATTTAACCATAATATATTCTTTAGTTTTAGAAATATACATTTATTTTTTTGTGTGGAACTTCCGCTAGAACTTCCACTGGATAGTGAAAAATAAATTCAATTTAAAAATGTTTATATAATTTCAAATGCTAAAATGTTAGGACCCCCTCACCATAATGTGTACCCATACTAGGCCATTAATGTGAGAAGGAATATAGAGACCCCCCGAGTCCTGCCTATAGTAGGATCTGGGTTGGTGACTAGCATCGAGGGTATAGTAAACACACAAATGAGAGGCATTACCCTCTAAGAGAACACAAGTGAAAGAGAGAGATAAGATACATTCCAACCAAATCCAACTCATACTGCAATATAAAAGAAATCCCAAGTACACATATGTAATGTAATGAAAGAACTACTACAATTGAAAGGGAAAATTGTGAGTACCAAAAGAAAGTAAAAACAACAGTAACAATGAAGCCTGAATAGCTCCTACAACCCCAAGCTAGTAGTAACCAGTCTAATCTCTAATATGATCCAAGTGACCTGAAAAATAGTTTATATATATGTAGGGTGAGTATAACATTATACTCAGTAGGATCCTTCCGGGATCCTCTCATGTAAAAGTAAAGAAAGCATGCTAAAGCACAGTGAACAACAAGTGAAACTAACTCATCACCTAAACATGTATACTAAGTTCTCAGCCTCACCATGGATACTCTCACCAAGTATTACATACAAGAGTATATAATATAATAAAGAATATCAAGGGTACCCCACTACTAATTCCCCACTGGTTTGCCGCTTTGCACCAATGTTGCACGTCCTAAGCATCTCTCTCCAAAAAGGCTTGCTCGCAGACACCTAGGCGAAGCACCACAACATGAACCTCATGTAGCACAACCACCAAATCCATGCAACCAAAGTAACCAGGTATTTTATGAGAGCCACCACATCTCACATAACGTGTATCATACGTCAGGTATTAAACCTCAAGCCATTATAGCACTCATACACTGAGTAAGGATCCTCAAGCCATCGCAGCCTATACACGTTACACCTATAGTAGTCCATAGGAAACTATATCCAGAATATATGTGTGTGAATAATCACAAGACATTGCATCCCTCTATACACATATATGGGGAAAACTAACCACTATTCCTACCAGCAAAAGTAATTACCAAGAGAAGAGAGTGGGGCCAAAGGCGGTAGTCATTCATCCATCCTCCCACATAATGTTAGGGAAAACACCCCCCTAGGGATCAGAATCCTTGGGGTGTTAGTTTCCCTAAATGATGGGGTGGATTAGCGTATAGAAACACAAAAAGTACAAAATATATATTATAGCTCACAACCACACTATGGGAATAACCTAGTCTTATACTCAACTGCAGCTAACGTCTCTCGAACTCCCAACTGCCACTACTGAGACTTGGTATCCTATAAACACACAACCATTTAAAGAGATTTATTACATTACTTCATTCCCTTCTTATCATTTTCACTTTATGTTAATTAATTATTTAAAAATTAATTAACTAATAATAATTACGCATTATATTTTATGAGAATCACACCCAAAGTCCATTTTTCCTTTAAATTGCAACCTCAGCATTGTATCCCAGCAAGCTCCAACCCCATGGGTTAACATCATTTATTCAATAATTTATTAATGTCATTATTACTTTCCCATATTCCCAGGCATTCTAGAAAACATTCTAAGGTACTAAACATAGGGGGACTCAACATGGTGGGTAGTTGAACCACCCATCAAGTCTTTGACATCTATAGCAAGAGCATAGACCCATCCTCCCTTGAGAAGCTAAACAAGGAAAGCATGTGGCATACCCCATGCATCTTCGCCTCTTTTGGAAGGAGGGTAAGCAAGACCAGCTGCCTTAAGAAGTGGGGAAAGTAATGTAGATAAACAACCAACAAGATTCAGAAAACATCCAATCATTCACACCCAACCCGTTTCATCATCTCCAGTGTCCTCCTCAACACCCACATGCATAAACCGATGCATTTCGCCACTCTAGGCGTTAATTGCTACCACAACCAATGGGCCTACCTACCCCCACATATCACAACAACCATCCAGGATCACGTCACAATGCAAGCAGTAGGAAACAAAGATTATATCAACTGGGCCCTTGGACCTTAAACAAGGCATTTTTCTTTCACATGCAATGATCTCTCATAGCTCCAAGCATAAGTCTCTTGGCCTTTACAAGTAAGAGGGTAACTCAGAACCCTATGAGGAATTATCTTTTATCAAACAACCAGTTCTTTAATACATCTTGAACTAACCAGATCATTAATAGTAGGTTCCAACTATGGGCGACCTAAATAGAAATCTATCATAGCTATCATAAATTTATACATGTTTACTGCACCAATTAGATTAACATCAAATTACAACAACAACAACAACAACAACCAGATTCATTTACATGCCTCTTTATCTTTGAAAAATAATTACAATTAATCCCAGTTTACGTTCTTTACCAATTTTAGTCAAGAACGGCATGCTAAATAAGGAAATCATAGATATAAATCTATCTAGAAAAACAAGAGTCAATAACATACAATTGATGCCAATTGATTAATCTAGTTAAAATATTTATTATGTCAATTCCATTGTGATCTAGTAACTAAATCATGTTAACTCTATGATTTCACATAAAAGAATATAGAAGTAATGAATCCCCTACCTCAAAAGGTTCTTGACGTTCTTTATATGATAATGATCCACACAACGGATTACGACCTCCTCCCCCATGACAACTGCATCCACCCGAGGACGTCGTGGCATGACCGCACCAACCGACACCCAAGAAAACTCCATTAGAAGCATAGAGATCACATGGAATAACATGGAAAGGAGAAAACATGGGAAAATTATCGAAGAAAAAACAAGAACAGAGGTAGATTATACCTTCTATTGATGACAAATCGACACTTTTTGCTTGCACCAAAACAGGGGGTGCACATGCAGCAGGAAGAAACTTCAAGGGGAAATGATCCAAGGATTAATGTTTGATCACACCGCTCCTATGGGAAGAAGGAAAGGTTATAGCATCTCGTACTAGGGAACACGAAGGTGGAACAAGGGAGGAAGATATCTCACCCCTTTAAAATATTTACGGAGCAACGTTTTAAGATACGTTGGATATTCCATTAAAAGAGGATCGCATTAAACCACGTGGTTTGACTAAGTAAAGGCATCTTGATCCTTAGGAAAATTAATATAGGATTTATGGGATTTGAATCAGCCTTAAATCCCTTAAAACAAGGCCTTGAATATGTTTTACGTCAAAGAAAATGTCAAAGGGGTGAAACTGTAGGAAGATGGAAACATTGTACACCTACCAATGCTGGAAACATCATACACCTACCAATTCTCGAAACATTGTACACCTACCAATGCTGGAAATACTGTACACCTACCGATGCTGGAAACATTGTACACCTACCAATGCTGGAAACACTGTACACCTACTGATGCTAGAAACATTGTTCACAAAATGACTCACTAATACTGATGGTACTGTTCACAAAATGACTCACTGATACCGATGGCACTGTTTAGAAAATGAGTCACCGATACCGATGACATTGTTCACAGAATGACTCATCGATACTGATGGAACTGTTCACATAATGACTCACTGATACCGATGGCACTATTCATAATATGACTCACCAATACCAATGGCACTGTTCACAGAATGACTCACTGATATTGATGGAACTGTTCATAGAATGACTCACCGATACTGATGGCGCTGTTCATAGAATGATTCACTGATACCAATGAAACTTTTCACAGAATAACTCACCGATACTAATGGAACTGTTCATAGAATGACTCACCGATACTAATGGCACTCTTCACAGAATGACTCACTGATACCGATGGAACTGTCCACAAAATGACACACTGATACCGATGGAACTCTTCACAGAATGACTCACTAATACCAATGGCATTGTTCACAAAACTGGAGACACTATTCACAAAACTAGAAATTTAGAAAGTGTTGGAGATAAGTCACCTTGACCTCCCAAAACACCTTAGATGCTAGATTTCAAAAAAGGAATAGACTAGAGAGGTCCGAACCATTACATCATATACCTCTCAAAATATTCTTGTCCTCGAGAATTCAAAACCAACCCAAAAAGGAAATCGAAAATGGGTCCAAACAACCACCCAATGAGATACCTCTCAAAAAAGAGCAAGACACAAGAAGCAACAAAATAAATCCATCTCATAAACATGAAAGGTCTACAACCACAAAGTGAAAATCATTACATGAAAAGAGTTAAACATCAAACAACTCTGGGTACTGAGCACGTATCTGCGACTCACGTTCCCAATTACTCTCCTCCACACCACCATGTCACCACAATACATGAACCAAGGGGATAGAATGCCCGCGCAAAGACTTCTCTTTGCGGTATTAGATCTCCACAGGCCGCTCCTCAAAGGTCGCATCATCATCAACATCGATCTCTCCCCAATCGATGACATGAGAGTCATCCTAAAGATAATGATGGAGCTATGACACATGAAAAACATTGTCTATCCCTGACTCATTTGCGGGGGAAGTGCTACTCGATACTCCACAGCTCTAACATGATCCAACACCTCAAAAGGCCCAAAAAACTGGGGAGACAACTTACTCCCATGACCAAACCTTTACTACCTATGACGGGGGGTCACCTTCATAAACATATGATCCCCAACATCAAACTCCAAAGGTATTATCCTTTGATCAGCATATGATTTCAAACAATCCTGTGCTACCTTCATTCTCTCATGAATCACCTGAACCATCTCTGTCATATTCTTCACTAGTTCCGGTATAAGGATTGCGGACTCACTGACCCCAGTCCATCACAATGGATAACGATAAGGTTTGCCATACAAGGATTAAAAAGGCATCACACTGATGGTGGATTTAAAACTATTGTTGTAAGTGAACTCTACCAAGGTTAAGTTCCTCGTCCACAAACCTCCAAAATCTAGGACACAAGAGCGCAACATGTCGTTAAGAGTCTGGATGGTCCGCTCTGTCTGACCATTCATATGTGGATAAAAAGCAGTGCTAAGGCATAGCTGAGAAACAAAAGCATGTTGGAGACCTCTCCACTCCCTAGAGGTAAAATGAGGATCTTGATTGGAAATGATCATCCTTGGGACTCCGTGGAGTCTCACCACCTTCTCTAGATACTATCTCGTCAAAACTTCCATTAAGCTCAACTCCTTGATCGCTATAAAGTGGGATTATTTTATTAAACGATCCACTACCACCCAAATAGATTCATGTTATCCCTGAGCTCGAGGTAAAACAGTAATAAATTCCATTGAGATGTCCTCCCACTTCCACTGATAAATATCTAACAGATGGAGAAAACCACTGGGGACACAGTGCTCAGCCTTCACCTTCTGACAGACCAAACATCGAGACACAAACTCTGCAACTACACGCTTCTGCCCAGGCCACCAAAACTGACTCCTCAAAGCTCGGAACATCTTTATCATGCCAGGATGTACCATTAAAGGTGAACTATGGAACTCTCTGAGAACCATCTCATGCATATCCAAAGGAACAAAAATACTTCCTTGATACAACACTTGGTGTTGTTTGTCCTCATCCCAACCATCAGGGGCCTCGCCACAAACAATTTGGTCTCTCCAAACCTCCACCTCTAGATCCCCCAACTAGGACTCTTCCACCTGTTGCTCCAGATATGACTACACCATCATCTGAAAAAGAAAACCTATGCCCCCAACTTCTCCCATATTGAGATGTAATGTTGAAAGTTCTTTCATCACTCTCCAGGAATCACTAGATTCATGCACTACATCACTACATGACTTCCTACTCAGTGCATCGGCCACAACATTCCCATTTATAGGTGTATGAAATATTTTGAAGTTGTATTCTTATAAGAACTCTATCCACCGACGTTGTCATAAGTTTAAGTCGTTTTGGGAGAAAACATACCTCAGGATCTTATGATTAGTGAAAACCACAAAGCACTCACCAATGAGGTAATGTCTCCAAAACTTCAGAGCAAACACCATGGTTTCCAACTCAACATCATGGGTGGAATAGTTACATTCATGGGGATGCAACTGCTAAGACCCATAAGAAACAAATGATATATATTGCATCAGAACACAACCTAACCCCAGATGCGAAGCATCGCATAAAACATCAAACCGAACTCCCTCTGCTGGAAAACAAAGAACTAGATCACTTACCAACTTCTCCTTCAGATACTCAAAAGATTCCTAACACTGATCAGTACACATGAACGCCTGATCCTTGATGGTCAATGTTGTTAGAGGAGTCGCAACCTAATAGAATTTGGCTATGAATCTCCTATAGTAGCCTGCGAGACCAAGGTAACTTTGCACCTATTCCACTGTCTTGGGGGTATCCCAAGAAAAAAATGATTCTATCTTCAACAGATCCATGTCTACTCCCTGTTGGGATACATCATGCCCCAAGAAATGAACTTCTCAAGCCCAAAACTCACAGTTTTACAACTTACCAAATAGCTGTTGTTGATTAAGAACTTCCAAAACGATATATAGATGCTCTACATGCTCCTTCTCAGACATGGAGTACATAATGATTTCATCGATAAAAACCACCACAAACTTATCCAAGAACTCATGGAAAACAACGTTCATCAATCCCATGAACACAATAGGAGAATTCGTCACACCGAACGACATTACAACAAACTCATAACGGTCATGATGACAACGGAAAATAGTATTCGGGATATCCTCATCCTTCACACGCATATGATGATATCTTGAATGCAATTCAATCTTTGAGAACCAACTTTCACCCTTTATTTGATCAAATAAATCATCAATCCATGGAAGAGGATAGTGATTCTTCACCGTCACTTTGTTTAAGCGGCAATAATCGATACACAACCGCAAACTGTCATTAGCTTTAGCTTTATTCACAAAAAAAACTTCATTATAACATACCATAAAGCTTTATATATAGCTCCTATAATTTAGAAGGGGTCATACTATATGGATACATAGAGATAGGAGATGCTCCTGGCTGTAGCTCGATCCCAAACTCAATCTCTCGTTGAGGGGGTAATGCTACAACCTATTTTGGAAAGACATCAGGGTATTATTCTACGACCCTGGGAAACGCCAACTGTTGAACCTCCAAAGAACTCAACATCATATCAGCCATCAAGGATGACAAGGACAAAACATGCCTCTGACCCATCTGAGGGTCTCACTCGCCAACAAACACCGCTGGCTCTCCATCAGCATTGAAGAACACCACCTACATCTGGAAGCAATCTACAACAGCCTACACTGAATACAACCAATCCATGCCAAGGATGAAATCATATGGTTGTATCCATAAACAAAGGAAATATCCCCAAGAGATATGTTGTCCTAGAACTAGCTCACAGTCTCTACATACTTCAAACAAGTCATCTCAACCTCTAACTGGCCTAGTCAACGCCAAGGGAACTGGAAGCTTCTCTACCTTAAGTCCCAAAGAATGGAAAAGGGCATGTGATATGAAGGATTTTGTCACTCCTGAATCAAACAAGGTATACACCCAAGTATAAAACAAGCAAAGGGTACCTCGAACGATGTCTATCTCACCTAGCACTGGCAACGCTAAAGAATGAAGCTAACCACGACCTCCTCCATGACCTCTCTGACCCTGATGAAGACCACCACCATGGTCGCGCTCTACTCTCTAAGGATATGGAGCATCATAGGGTTTTCCTCTACCTACCCCATCTTCTCTTTGCTAATCCAAAGCTAGTGAAACTTGCTACTACTGCCTCAGTTGGAACTGCCTCAACAGAGGAACCTGGAGCGGAACACCTAGTGCACGATGACTTCTCTAAAATGTCGATCACTCTCGCTACTGATGACCTCGTCCTCCACAAGAAAAAAAATCATCTGATCTCTTTTCATAGTCCTTAGAGCCGTTTCCCCTAGAGAAATGAGATGTTGAGGGCTAGGACCTACCGCCATCCGAACAGAAACTCTTCTGCCCTGAAAACCGAGAACCCCAGACCATATCTCTACTTCATGAGGAATCACGAAGAATCGTCTCTCGTGATGATCTGGTTATGGAAAATGTCCTCTTGATGGCCTCTTCCCTCACCAGCACCTCAATATATGTCTTCAGTATAAACGGGGTGACCTGGTACTAGATCTCTGGACGTAAAGCCTCCTTGAAATTCCTTACCCTAGCCTCCTCATCTAGAAATAGGTCCAAATAATATCATAAAAGGTTCATGAAATGGATTATAAACTCTCACACACTGGATCTCCCCTGTCTGGGGTTAAGAAGCTTCTGGCGACTAGATGTCTTTGCAGTCGAAGAAAGAAACTCGGCTCTAAACTTGTCTCAAAACTATTCCCATGAGATCACCAACTCCTAGTGATCCAAAAGGAACAAGAAACATCATTTCCTCGCTTCTCCATGTAGCATCATCACAACCAAAGACACCCAGTGCTCCTTCCAAGAACGGATCAAACTGAAGGTTATCTCAACCTCCTCCAACCATTCTTCCATGACTGCATCTGAAACGGAGCCCATGTACTTCTACCAACTCTGGTGCTGAAACTCTTAGAGTGTCCTCCTCTAAGTGTCATCATCGTCAACCTCTACCCTATGAAGATCTGTTGGAATAGACTACTGGACATCTTCTGCACAAACCTAACGAGGACGAAAACTTGGAGACATACTTGTAAAATAATAAATAGTTAATGCTCCTAAACCTAGAATATAAAAGACTCAACATTAATTAATTAATTGTTTTCTTTTATTCATTTTATGTTAACCTATCCCAAGTTCTACCCATTCAAACACAGGCACAAAGAAGAATGATGCATGATTCTTTCCTAGGTCTGTACCCTGCAACCAGTATCACCTCATTTAATAGCCACTGTAAACTTAAAGGTATGTGCATCAGATCATAGGGGGCCCTAAACGCCTATGTCTTAGCCGGTCTCTAGTGTTTACGTCACTTTTTAAACTTAACTGACATTGTTTCCCTACCAACCCATGCAACCTCACATTGTTTCCCTACCAACCCATGCAACCTCACATGTGCCCCCCGAGTCCTACCTTCAGTAGGCTCTGGGTTGGAGACTAGCATCGAGGGTATAATAAACACACAAATGGGAGGCATTAACCTCTAAGAAAACACATGTGAAAGAGAGAGATAATATAGACCAACTCCAACTCAGATTGAAATATAAAAGAAATCCCAAGTACATATATGTAATTTCATATAAGAACTGCTACAACTGAAAGGGAAAACTACGAGTACCAAAAGAAAGTAAAAACAATAGCAACCATGAAACTCGAACAGATCCTACAACCCCAAGCTAGTAGTAACCATCATGATCTCCAACCTACTCCAAGTGACATGAAAAATAGTTTATATATACGTAGGGTGATCATAACAGTACACTTAGTAGGATCCTCCCCAGAGCCTCTCATGCATAAGTAAAGAAAGCATGTTAAAGCACAGCAAACAACAAGTGAAACTAACTCGTCACCTAAACAGGTATACTAAGTTCCTAACCTCACCATGGATACTCTCACCAAGTATCACATACAAGATTATATAATATAATAAATAATATCAATGGTACCCCACTACTACTTAACCACTATTTTTCCGATTTTCCCCAACGTCGCACGTCTTAAACATCTCTCTCAAAAAAGGCTTGTCCGCTGACACCCGGGCGAAGCACCACAACATGCACCTCATACAACACAACAACCACATACACATAACCAAAGTAACTAGGTAGTTTATAGGAGCCACCACAACTCGCATAACGTGTATCATATATCGGGTATTAAACCTCAAGCCATTATAGCCCATACACCAAGTAAGGATCCTCAACCCATCACAACCTATACACGTTACACCTATAGTAGTCCATAAGAAACTATATCTAGAATATATGTGTGTGAATAACCATAATTCATTACAGCCCTCTATACACATATATAGGGGAAACTAACCACTATGCCTAAAAACACAAGTAACTACCAAGAGAAGAGAGTGGGGCCAAAGGGGGTAGTCAAGCATTCATTCTCTCACCGAAATGTTATGGAAAACACCCCCCAGGGCTCAGAATCCCTGGGGTGTCAGTTTTCTTAACTAACAGGGTGAAGTAGCGTATAGAAACACAAAAGGTAAAAAAAATATTATAGCTCACAACCACACTATGGGAATAACCTAGTCTTATACTCAACTGCAGCTAACATCTCTCAAACTTCTGACCACCACTGCTAAGACTAGGTATCCTATAAGCACACAACCATTTAAAGAGATTTATTACATTACTTCATTCCCTTTTTATCAGTTTCACTTTACATTAATTGATTTTTTAAACATTAATTAACCATTAACAATTACACATTATATTTTATGAGCACCACACCCAAAGTCCACTATTACTTTAAATTGCAACCTCGACATTCTGTCCCAGTAAGATCCAACCTCATGAGTTAACAACATTTATTCAATAATTTATTAACAGCATTATTACTTTCCCATATTCCCAAGCATTATAGAAAAGGATTCTAAGCTACTAAACACAATTTGGCTCAACATGGTGGGTATTTGAACCACCCATCAAGTATTTTCCACTTATAGAAAGAGCGTAGACCCATCCTCCCTCAAGAAGCTAAACACAGAAAGCATGTGGTATACCCCGCGCGTCTTCACCCCTTTTGGAAGGAGGGTAAGCAAGACCAGATGCCTTGAGTAGTGGATAAAGTAATGTAGATAAACAACCAAAAAGATTCAACAAACATCCAATCATTCACATCCAACCCGTTTCATCATCTCCAGTGTCCTCCCTGACACTCACATACATAAACCAATGCATTTCTCCACTTTATGCATCAACTGCTGCCACAACCAATGGGCCTCTCTACCCCCGCATATCACAACAGTCATCTAGGATCATATCACATCACAACACAAGTGGTAGGAAACAAACATCATATCAATTGGGATCTTGCCCTTAAACAAGGCATTCTTCCTTCACATGAAATGAGTTCTCACAGCTCCAAGCATAAGGCTCTTGGCCTTTACAAGCAAGAGGGTAACTCAGAAACCTATGAGGAATTATCTTGTATCAAACAACCAGTTCTTTAATCCATATTGAATTAACCGGTTCACTAATAGTAGGTTCCAACTAGGGGAAACCTAAACATAAATATATCATAGCTATCACAAATTTATACATGATTACTACACCAATTAGATTAACATCAAATTACAACAACAACAACAACCAGATTCATTTACATGCCTCTTTATATTTGACAAATAATTACAATTAATCCCAGTTTACGTTCTTTACCAATTTACGTAAATAATGACATGCTAAACAAGGCAAGTATAGGTATCACACTATCTAGCAAAACAAGAGGCAATAACATACGATCGATGCCAATTGATTTATCCGGTTTAAATATTTATTATGTTAATTCCATTATGATCCAGTGGATAAATCATGCTAACTCTACAATTGCATGTAAAATAATAGAGAAGTAATGAATACCCTACCTCAAAAGGTTTTTGACATTCTTTATATGATAATGATCTACACAATGGATTACGATCTCCTCCCCCGTGACAACTGCATCCACCCAAGGACACCGCGTCACGACCACACCAACCTACACCCAAGAAAACTCCATTGGAAGCATAGAGATCACATGCCATAACATGGAAAGGAGAAAATGGGGTGAAAGGATTGAAGAAACATACAAGAACGAAGGTATATCATACCTTCTATCGATGATGGATCGACACTTGCTGCTTGCACCAAAACAGGGGTTGCACATGCAGCAGGAAGAAACTTAAAGGGGAAACGATCTAAGGATTAAGGTTTGATCACACTACTCCTGTGTGAATAAGGAAAGGTTAAATATTCTCACACGATAGAACAAGAAGTTGGAACAAGGGAGGAATATATCTCTTCCTTTTAGAAGATTTACAAAGCAACAATTTAAGATACGATGGATGTTCCATTAAAAGCGGATCGTATTAAACCACACAGTTTGACCAAGTAAAGTCATCCTGAGCCTTAGGAAAATTAATATAGGAGTTATGGTATTTGATTCGGCCTTAAATCCCTTAAAAATGCCTTTAATGCGTTTTATGTCAAAGAAAATGTCAAATGGGCGAAACTGTAGGAAGCTGGAAACACTATACACCTACCGATGTTGGAAACACTGTTTATAGAATGACTCACTGATACCAATGGCACTATTCACAAAATGAATCACTTATACTGATGAGACTGTTCAAAAAACGAGTCATAGATGTCGATGAAACTGTTCACATAATGACTCAATGATACCGATGACACTATTCACAAAATGAATCACTGATACCGATAGCACTGTTCACAATATGACTCACTGATACTGATGGAACTGTTCAAAAAATGACTCACCGATACCGATGGCATTGTTCACAGAATGACTCACTAATACTGATAGCACTATTCATAGAATGACTCACCGATACTGATGGAACTGTTCATAGAATGACTCATGGATACCAATGGCATTGTTTAAAGAATGACTCAGGGATACCGATGGCACTGTTTACAGAATGACTCACTGATCCCGATGGTAATGTTCATAGAATGACTCACCAATATCGATGGCACTTTTCACATAATTACTCACTAATACCAATGGAACTATTCATAGAATGACTCACTGATACTGATGGAACTGTTCATAGAATAACTCACCGATATTGATGGCACTGTTCACAGAATGACTCGCTGATACCGATGGCATTGTTTACAAAATGACTCACCGATACCGATGACACTGTTCACAGAATGACTCACCGATACCGATGGAGCTATTCACAAAATTGAAAACACTGTTCACAAAACTAGAAATTTGGAAAGTGTTGGGGATAAGTCACCTTGACCTCCCAGAACACCTTAGACACTAGATTTCAGCAAAGGAATAGAGAGGTTCGGTCCATTACACTAAATTAAATAATTTTTATAATAATTATGTAACAATAAAAATTCATATTTATTTTAATTGTATTTAACAATAATATATTCCTTATTTTTAGAAATATTCATTTATGTTGTTGTGAGGAACTTACACTGGAACTTCCACTGAAACTTCCACTGGAACTTCCACTAGGTAGTGAAAAACAAATTCAATTTAAAATTGTTTATACAATTTAAAATGTTAAATTAAATAATTTTTATAATAATTATCTAACAATTGAAATTCATATTTATTTTAATTGTATTTAACAATAATATATTCCTTAGTTTTAGAAATATATATTTATGTTATTGTATGGAACTTCCACTAGAACTTCCATTGAATAGTGGAAAATAAATTCAATTTAAAATTGTTTATACAATTTTAAAATTTAAATTAAATAATTTTTATAATAATTATGTAACAATTGAAAATCATACTTATTTTAATTGTATTTAACAATAATATATTCCTTATTTTTAGAAATATACATTTATATTGTTGTGTGGAACTTCCACTGAAACTTCCACTAGGTAGTGGAAAATAAATTCAATTTAAAATTGTTTATACAATTTCAAATGTTGAATTAAATAATTTTTATAATAATTGTGTAAAAATTTTAATTAGTATTTATTTTAATTATATTTAACAATAATATATTCTTTGGTTTTAAACATATACATTTATATTGTTGTGTGGAACTTCTATTAGAACTCCCACTGAAACTTCCACTAGAACTTCCTCTAGGTAGTGGAAAACAAATTCAATTTAAAATTGTTTATACAATTTCAAATGTTAAATTAAATAATTTTTATAATAATTATGTAACAATTTCAATTAATATTTATTTTAATTGTATTTAACAATAATATATTCCTTAGTTTTATAAATATGCATTTATGTTGTTGTGTGGAACTTCCACTGGAACTTCCACCCGGTAGTGGAAAATAAATTCAATTTATTTTTTTATATAATTTTAAATATTAAATTAAATAATTTTTGTAATAATTGTGTAAAATTTTCAATTAATATTTATTTTAAATGTATTTAACAGTAATATATTCCTTAGTTTTAGAAATATACATTTATGCTGTTGTGTGGAACTTCCACTGGAACTTCCACTAAGTAGTGAAAAATAAATTCAATTTAAAATTGTTTATACAATTTCAAATGCTAAATTAAATCATTTTTATAATAATTATGTAAAAATTGTAATTCATATTTATTTTAATTTTATTTAACAATAATATATTCCTTAGTTTTAGAAATATACATTTATGTTATTGTGCGGAACTTCCACTGAAACTTCTACTGGGTAGTGGAAAAAAATCAATTTAAAATTGTTTATACAATTTAAAATGTTAAATTAAATCATTTTTATAATAATTATGTAAAAATTTAAATTTATATTTATTTTAATTGTATTTAAAAATAATATATTCCTTAGTTTTGGAAATATACATTTATGTTATTGTGCGGAACTTCCATTAGAATTTCCACTGGAACTTCCAATTAGTAGTGGAAAATAAATTCAATTTAAAATTGTTTATAAAATTTCAAATGTTAAATTAAATAATTTTTATAATAATTATATAACAATTTAAATTCATATTTATTTAAATTTTATTTAACAATAATATATTCCTTAGTTTTATAAATATAGATTTATGTTGTTATGTGGAACTTCCACCAGGCAGTGGAAAATAAATTCAATTTAAAATTATTTATACAATTTAAAATGTTAAATTAAATAATTTTTATAATAATTATGTAACAATTTCAATTCATATTTATTTTAATTGTATTTAAAAATAATATATTCCTTCGTTTTAGAAATATACATTTATGTTGTTGTATAGAACTTCCACTAGAACTTCCACTAGAACTTCCACTGGAAAATATATTAAATATATCTTATAAATTATTTTATTTATAATTTCAGAAATATAATTTTATTATATATATATATATAAGAAATTATTTTCCTAATTATATATTATTTAGTTACATTTCTATTCATATAGTTTATACATTTTCAAACGGATTAAATCCAATTATAAAATTTAAGTACTTCGCTTGAACTTAAGTTTTTTTGTTGTAGGTTGTTGCAATGTTGTTGATGTTGATGTTGATGTTGATGTTGTAGCAGCTTCTATTAAACCATTTGTAGGAAAGACGTTCAATTCACTTAATGAAGTGCAGTGTTTTTATGTCACGTTTGAGGGAGTAAATGGGTTCAGTGTACGCCGGCAATAATCGAATAAAAGGAGAAAGGATACATCAATTATCACATAGAGCCTTTTTGCATGTAGAAAAGAAAGTCATAGGAAGGTTGAAAAATGTGATATCATGGTGAAATTTCCTCAGATTGAGACACATACAGGTTGTCTTACTAGAATGGGGGTTAGTTTATTGTCTTCTGAGCAATATGCATGTATTGTCTTTGTTGGAGAGCATAATCATCCCTTGCACAGCCCTGAATCAATTTATATGATGAGGTCCCAAATAAAAATAATAGAAGCTCATATAGCTCAGTTAGATGTTAATGTTTCAGCAGGTATTAAACCAAATGATTTTTTCCCCTTGGAGATAATTATTTCAGGGGGTTGAGATGTTATTGGGCACACGCGTGTTGATCAGTTGAAATTTTTAATGTCTAAATGAGAAAAGTAATTGTTTCATGGTGATGCATGTTTCATGTTAGAGTACTTGTAAAAATAAATTCAGGACAATCCATCATTTTTCTATACTGTCTGGTTTCACATGAATGAAAAAATTAGTAATATTTGCTGATTTGAACTAAAAATGAAGACAAATTATGAATTTTTTGTATATGTTGTTGTTTTTTACACCACTTTTAGTACTAATAAAGAGTTCATGCCATTGCGTGTCTTTTTGAGGTTCAATCATCATCGGAAAATTGTCATTTTTGGGGCAGATTTGTTATATAATGAAACCACAACTTTGTTTTCTTGGTTGTTTCAAACAAAAATTACAGGTGCATCACATAAAGCGACCTCAAACTATTTTTACTAACCAATTTGTGATAATGGGAAAATACATTTCAATAGTTTTAGTGGGAACTCAACATTGCTTTTTTTCGTGGCATTTAATGCAAAACGACATTAAGCATTTAGGTAGTTGGATGAAAGATTGATCTAGTTTTTTAACTAGATTTAAGAATTGTATGTTCTAATACCATGATGAAAATTAGTTTGATTAGGAGTGGTCTTCCCTTGGAGAATAATATGGGGATAGTAAATTGTAGTGGTTAGATGATGTATTCGTATTGTGTTAAAAGTGGGTGTATTGATTTTTGAAAGATGCTTTTAACATTGGGTATTCATATCACTCAATTAAGTGAAATTTTTAATGTATTTTTTAAAGATTATGTTCATCACAAGTTAAGTGTTGTTGAATTCTTTAAGCAGTTTGAGATATTGTTGAAAAAATATCGGTATCATGAAACAAAGTTAGAATTTGAGGTGTGAGATAAGTTGCCTAGTAATATTTACCCTTATCATGAATTGATGTGTCAGGTTTATACTAGATATAAACCCAAGTTATTTGATTTAATTAAACATGAATATCAAATGATTGGCACTTGTTTTCTGATATCATGTATTGAAATTGGAGTTCAATCCATTTATGTTATTGGAATGGTTGGTTGTGAAGATCAATTTCTTGTATCATATGAAGCTTCCAATGAAGTTGTTGAATGTTTTTATCGAAAGTTTGAGTCTATTAGGTATCTTTGTTATCATGTTTTAAAAATTTATGATCGGCTTAATGTGAGATAAATACCTGAAAATATATATTTTGGGGAGATGGACCTGATTGGATAGAAATATTGTGATGTTCGAAGGATCTTCTATTGAAGTACTCACCGATAGAAAATTAGTTATAGCAAAATGTTACAAAGATTTAGCACGAATGGGAATGAATTTAATTATCATATCTTGTGAGACAAATGCAGGTTATGACATTGCCTTCTCTAATTTCAATAATTTTGAAAAGGAGTTGACTATTATAAATACATCATCAGATAGAGTCAATGGTTATGATAGTTTAGACATAATTTTAAGAAAGGATACTTTTAAAAAGAAACCAAACAGGAAAGGGGGAGATAAAATGAAAATCTTTTTAGACAATGGCTACCAAAAGGGGACATAGTTGAATTAAAAAAATTCTACCGTTTTGATGATGGTATGATTTCATTTTATGATGAATTTCATTTATAAGAGAAGTTTTCTATTGTTAATGTGGTATATAACAACATTTTTCTTTGCATGCAGGGAATTACAGAGCAAGCAAGATTAGATTTTGGTGTTGCATTTAGAAAAACAGTTTTAAATGTAATTTTTTTATCAACATTATTTTCTATAACTATTGTAATTGTGTTGTTTTTCTGTTGTAGGAAGTCTTATCAACCAATTTGGAACTTCAGCTTTGGAGGTAGACTGGCATAGCATTGGAAGAGGCTGAGCAGTGTAGAGAACATTGGATGGCAGTTGTTTTTTAAATTTTAATGACTAAACTAAAGCATTTATAGGCTAAAATATTTCATAGTCCACTTTCAGTTGTAATGGATTGAGATTGGGATACCATTTCATGAAATTGTAAATGTTTTATATGTATTTTTGTTGTATGAAACTGTGAAAGTGACAACAGTGAAGAGAATATTTTTTGTACTGAAAATGTGAACATAACAATTCATCCAATTACCAACTGTAATTATCAACACCAAATATAACAAAAAAACTAAATAATTCTCCTCATAAGTAAATAATTCCCCTCATAATCACAAAATACTCCCACTGCAATTTCCAAAACCAAATAAGACCACATTGAAATTACCAATTGTAGTTACCAAAACCAAATATAACCCATTGCAATTTCAAAAAGAAAATATGAACCATTTCAATTACTAAAACCAAATATAACCTATTGAAATTACCAACACCAAATATCCATTATAATTATTAACACCAAATATAATAATAAAACCAAATAATTCCCCTCAGAATTAAATAATTCCCCTCAAAATCAAATAATTCCCCTCATAATCACGTAATCCCACTGCAATTTTCAAAACCAAATAAGACCACATTGCAATTACCAATTGTAGTTACCAAAACTAGATATAACCCATTTAAATTTTGAAAACCAAATATAAACCACTACAATTACCAAAACCAAATATAACTCATTACAATTACCAACACTAAATATTCATTGCAATTATCAACACCAAATATAATAGCAGAACCAAATAATTCCCCTCATAAGTACATAATACTCCCACTGCAATTTCCAATTGCAACTACCAAAACCAAATTTAACCCATTGCACATAATATTCCATTCAACATTATATAAAATCAATATAATAATTATATAAAAAAAATATAACATCAACATTACTATTTAAATATAAATATTCCAATTAGTAAATCATCAATACAATGACATTGAAGCAGTAAAATATAAATATAATATCAAGTAGTATTATAGTGATGAAAATTCCATCAACCAGCAACCTAAACAATTATGAACAGACAATCACTAATAATGAAATATTGATACCAATAAAAACAAAACACCATTAGATAAGATCATATTCAAAAAAATAGTTTATGACAAACTTATATCATCACATGACATATTTCCAAAGTCATTTCCATGACCACCCAAACTAACAAACAACAATGAAATCGGGCTATATAAATGTTTAAAAACCTAACAACATTCAAATGCAGTTTCCAGTAATAGCCATAAAAGTGGGTTGTATAAATTTTTAAAAACCTATAAACCATTTCAATTCCACTTTGACGGCACAACCATTTAACCAGGTTATTTAAATGGTTATGTTAATTCTGGCGGCATTGTTTCCAAAAGAAAACTCCTACTTCTATATAATGTTTTAGTCCAGCTATATGCAGGGTCTGTAAGGAAACAATGTGTCATATATAGGTGCAGGTCGTCAACTGAATCTTGTGCTAGATTCTTATTATACGCCTGATCAGTTGTCAACTTCTCTATTAGATAGCAGACAATTATTCTGTAGTTCAATGATGCATCCCCCTGCTGAGGAGTGTCTTCCACTATGAATGGTAGTGCGAAAGAAGTCTTATTTAAGTATCTGGGGCTTAATTTTTTGATGATTTCTTCAATAAATGTTTTCTGCAAGTTATAGAAATTTTATTTAGTCAGTTGGTTTGTATGAAAATGGATTTGAGGTTGAAGAGGATGGAATTTACCATTTATAAATCATCCTTTTGATAACAATCATTTATAGCAACACCCATATGAGTCTGCATGGAGTTATAGTAGCTGAAATATTTTTTCTCAATATCAAACATGATTAATGTTCAATGCATATTTGATGTGTTGATGGGAATGAACACTTTTCCATTCAAGTACATTGCTTCCTTTATTGATTTATCAAACAAAAACTCTATCAATTTTTTGTTTTCCCAAATATTATGCCTTGTAAAATTGAATATAGTTAGACAAAATATTAATTAATATATTTACAACTTTAAGAATATGGAGAATATTACACTCACCATGGAAACACTTGTAATCATAGTTGATTTATCTGGGAAAATTCCAGTCGTTTTCCCTATTTTACACTTCTTTTTTATAATCTGAGCATAAGCGTCTATAACATGACATCAATAAAAAGGAATGAAGGATGTCGCACTAATTGAATATTATTTTATAGTAAGCTTGGTTAACTTAAATACTCATTCTGCTACTTGTCATGATTTTGTTGAAAAGAGAGAAAATATAATCCAATGCAACTGAATACAAATTGTTCTCAGCTTCCTAGACATATTCACTATATAATAATAAAAGTAATTTATAAGAAAACATGTACAGTTCAGGTGAATTTAATAGAAAGTTTCTAAATTAAAGGAAGTTGTTCCCTTTGGTCTTAACAACATATCAAGCTGGGTCTATTTGCATAATCTTCTCTAGCTGCCCGTAGTATTTTTTTCATTCATTTACTTTGTTTGGCCCATTTAGATATAACTTTCATCCCAGTAATAGCTTTTTTGTTGTGTTTTATTTGAAACACTGCCTACATCAATGGTTTTTTCCAACTGAGGTGGATCTTATACTGTTTTTGTTTGAGGCTCTGCTATTTTTCTTCCTGTATTTTGGGATTCATACTGATACGTTGAATCTGATTTCTTCTATTTTCTTGCTCTTGACTGTACATTTCTAATCATTGATCTGGTTTGGCAAGTTTTTTTTCTGGCTTTTCTGTCTGGCTACTTTTAGGTAGAGGTGTAGTTTTTTCAATATCTTCTTGGACTTGATCTGTAGCCTCAAGATGGACCAACATCATCTCCGGTTGATCTGTAGCCTCATGATGAATCCCAGCTTCCTTTGTACCCTATTTCTAGTTTTAATGCATTAGAGAAGGGGTTATTTCCGGTTTTTCTGCTTCAATTTTGTTAAGAAGAGGTGTTCATTTTTCAGTAGGTTCTTCCTGCATCCCAGCTTCATTTATACCCTTTTTCTGGTCTTCCTCTATTATAGAATGACTTATTTTGATGCCAAAAATGATACATTCCTTTCTACTTCCCTTTTTATTGGCATTATCACTTACCAAAAACTTCAGTTTTTTAATTTTTTCCGCATGTTTCCTAATTATTGCTTCCATTTTTTGTAGTTTTATTTTCAAGGCTATATTTTATTTTTCAAAAAATCTTATTTTGTCATCCTTCTATTCCAACTTTTCCTGTTGTCCAACAACAACTTCCTTACTCGTTATTGGATCCTCAGAAATTTCTTCTTCTTTTTTTATCTGTAATATTTTTCTTTTTGACATACCTATGGTTTACAAAACCATTAAATTTATACTGTAATTGGTACACTTACCTCACTAGCTACAACTTGATGAATCTTTAGTTTTTTTACAACAGCATCAAAATTTGACAGGCTCCACTTTGTGAATGGTAGATTGATAGTTTCTTGATTTTCTTTAACTAGTTCTCTTTCATCATAGTACCAATGTTACAACAATAATAATCCTATGGATACTACATTATACATAGAATTGAAAATAAATATTAATTCATACTAATAATGCGATAATCACCCCCGTAATCTTTTCACGATGGTTGTGAAATTCTTTAATAGATCTCATCAACTGTTGGTGGATTGCACGAGACCACCTTAGTGTTCTCATGCCTCTCACAATATCCACAAAATTGATAAATACCCAGCTCAAGTAAGCACCAGTAGTAGGGAAAAACATAGTTTCAAATGTGTATAAACATATCAGTGATATTGTGTCAAGATGATTTACTTCTTCATTTCCCTTTATTTCTTCCAAAAGAGATGATTTTATTGCCTTTTGTATCAATAACTTTACACATGTTTGAAATCTCCTTATATATAATGATGCCTTGGTTGGCTTGAAGGAGTAGGAGTCCTCTATTTTGGTTTCACCTTCTATTATTCCAAAGATCCTTTGGACATCAACTTCAGAGAAACGTCTTTCCACTCCGCCGAATCGAAAAAAAATTATTGATGGAACACAGTTGTCCAATATATAACAAACAAAAGTGTCAAATTTCTTACAACCTAATGCTGGAATAGTATTATATAGGAACGCTTGAAAAATATTCCAAAAGGGAGTATTCCTCAAAGCATTTGTATGACATTATTTCAGTTGTGGTTTGATTTCTTTTAAAACTCTTTGTAACAATGTTAAATTGGACCTAAAATGCACACCTGGAAATTGAAAGTAAGACCTTTTCCTGAGAACCACAAAACTTACAATAGGAATAGAAAGAATAGAATAATTCTATGTTTAATCCTATAAAAAATTCAGTACAATATATAAATTAAGGAATTATTGGGGGCATCCACAAATTACAGTATAAAAGGTAGAATAAGTCTAACTTTCAGTGCAATCTCTATTGAAAGTCCTATGGGAAAGAACATCACACCCTGTTAAGGACTGGATGTTCTAGTGGGACCTCTAGTGGGAGTTCTAGTGGAAGTTCTAGTGGAAGGAAGTTTCAGTGGAAGTTCCAGTGGAACCTCCAGTGGGAGTTCTAGTGGGAGTGTTAGTGAAAGTTCCAGTGGCAGTTATAGTGGAAGTTCTTATGGAACCTCCAGTGGCAGTGCAATTGGATGGTTCTAGTGGCACTTCCAATGGTAGTTCCAATGAAAGTTCTACCGGAAGTTCCAATAAGCTAGAATAGGTTCCAGTGGAAGTTCCCTCCAGTGGAAGTTCGAGTGGAACATCTAGTGGAAGTTCTAGTGGAATAAAATGACACAAAATTCACTTATGAATCCTGTAATATTTAACTATAAATATTTTTTAGGGGATTCCACAAATTACACTATAGGTTTGAAAGGTTAAATATTAATGGAAGTTCCCCTTGAAAATAACACCATGACTTTTTACTTAAGGTAGCTTTGCACTGCAATTTGGTAGAATAAATCCCAGTGGAAGTTCTAGTGGAACCTCCAGTGGTATAAAATGACACAAAATTCACTTATGAATCCTGTAATATTTAACTACAATTTTTTTTTTGAGAATTACACAAATTACACTATAGGTTTAGAAGGTTGAATATGACTAGAAGTTCCAGTGGAATAAAACAACACAAAATTTACTTATGAATCCTATAATATTTAACTACAAATGTTTTTGTGGGGATTCCACAAATTAAACTTTAAAGGTTTAATATGACTGGAAGTTCCCCTTAAAAATAACACCACATTTTTTTTACTTAAGGTAGCTTTGCACAGTAATTTGGTAGAATAGGTTTTAGTGGAAGTTCCAGTGGAACCTTCGGTGGAAGTTTTAGTGGTATAAAACGACACAAAATTTTCTTATGAATCCTGTAATATTTCACTACAAATATTTTTTTTGGATTCCAGGTTTGGAAGGTTGAATATGACTGGAAGTTCTAGTGGAATTTCCAGTAGAAGCTCCACTGGAACTTGCACTGGAAGTTCCATTGAAAGTTACAATTCTAGTTCCAATGGACCTTCCACGAACCTCCAATGGAAGTGTAGTGGAGCTTTCAGTGGAGGTTTCAGTGGACATTCCAATGGACGTTCCAGTGAAACTTTCAGTAGAATTTTGAGTGGAACCTTCAGTGGTAAACAATATAACAACCCTGTCAAACCTGCAAAAATTAAAAAATGGGGAAATTTCAGTGGAAGCTTCAGTAGAACTCCCAATGAAACTTTCATTATTATAGTTGAAAAATGGTTTCTTTTGCCTCTATCCGCACGGTTTTCAGTGAATTCAAAATGGGGAAATTACAGTTTTTTTATTTCAAAAATGATAGACTGACAACATTTACAAAAAACTGCTCATAAGATAGAAGTATTAAAAAATGAATCATAATAACAGAATAATTAGTTTTGCTGAAATATAATATAGATTTTTGAATACATATTTCAGAAGAAAAAAAAGCTAAGTTATGCCACATTCGTCGGTCATTGGTGTTTGTTTTGTACAAAAAAGACTATCGAGGACTGAGGCGAAACACCCATGGAGTCAGACAGTTCTTAGAGAAGAAAAATTGAACCTTTTTGTTGGAGGAGACTTGGGAAGAACACAATACTAGCTTCAGTGGAGTCACAGCCACTGTCGTAGTCGTTGGATTTCCTGAAGTTGTTGTCGGAGAAGCTAGATTCGTCGTTGTCGCCGCAGTGTTGGATTTTTGGTTTTCGCCGCACCCGAAGTATAAGGACCCAGCCTTAAAACCATACATAATCTTGAATTAAATGAATAATTCACATTGAGTATCTTTTCAGGTTTAGAGTTTTAGAGAGTTAAGCCATAACTATTACATTTTAAAATATTACAAAGTAGACACTTCTACACAGTTTCCATTTTTTTTACAAAACATGAACTCTTGAAAAAAAAGTCATGTCTAGTTCCATGTTTAAGATAGCATGACTTCTCCTTGATCTCATCCTTTACCATATTCCACATTATGTCATGTGAAAAACATTTCAAAAACTTGGGATGAGCATAAAAAGCTCAGTAAGGGATACACAAAGAAGTAAAACTGTTAGTTTTTCAAAACAACAAGTAAACCATGAATACTTTAACATAAGTAATACTTTTCAACTTTATGAAGTAGTAAATACTCTTTATTGAATAAAATATCATTACTTACCCTTTTGTAACCAAAAGATTACCATAAAACCCATATAAATAACACATAACATATAAAGGTAACTTAGGATATAAACATACATAAATGGAATAACCATACGGACGACTTCCACACATATCACTAAATGGAATAGCCATACGGCCGACTTCCATACCCAATGCATTGGAGGTTATAACGTAACCAACCATCCTAGTATTCACGGCACCACCCGTCATTTGGTTTATCACGTAACCACCCGTCAAATGTCCAAGTACCAATATAAAATCATATCACATACAACAGATATAAAGGAAAGGAAACATTTCCACATTTCAATCACAATATATCACTTAAATATATTGACATAACAAAACCATTTTCAATACCAAAAATACGTAAAATAGTATAAGGTATTTATTTTATTTTAAAAAAAACATTACGGCTTGTTGAGGAATCCAAAGATCAAATAATACTCGCGGTGGCGGAAAAGGTCGTTGTCACCGAGTACGTTAAAAGAAACATTCTTTTTTTGTCATTTAATAAAACGCTTTGTAGAAAAATATTCCCTTTGAATGAAATGAAAATTCAAAGGTTTTTATACAGCGTATAAAATAAAGTCTTGTATTAGAACAAAATATGCCTCAATGAAAGGAGATTGAGACGAAGTCTCTTACCTCGTGTCTGACTTGACTCGATCGTTCTTTAATATCCTGAATAACAAACTAAGGTTAATTTATACTTGCTTAAGAACCTTTTTCAAGTTTATTATTTCTTTTATATCACTTATTACCATGTTATAAACATTATTTAATCATTTAAGTTAATAACTTTCGTTTTGTCGATATTTGGCACTTGAGTCAAAAATGAACACCTTATATTTACAAGTTGTCCATGTGGTCAATAGTCCATTATATCCAGAATTATATTCATGATTTAGATATAATATATATCATATATATCCAGTATATACATGTATTTATAATATTACATAACATTTAGAGGTAAGAAATGAAATGCATCGTTCATGGAGACGGTAAGCTATACGTACGCATGAATGCTACTTTCATTTCTATTTATTATTTTAATGGAAATAAAACATAATTATACATAGGTATATTATAATTCCAGTATAATATCATATATAATATCATTAACACTATCCTTTATACATCCCACATAAGGCATTAACGAGTCATATCACTTTAATGGGGCGGTAGTCCGCACTTCCTCAAATGAGATTATTGTATTTACCCACTATGGAAACCATAAAGGCATGCTATAAATGGAAAATACAGAAGCATAAAAAAATATAAACATAATATATATCATATATAAATATAGTTCCATCATAATGGCCACCATGAGAGGTTGTAGGAGATAATCGAACAATCATCGTTTCGTGAGGCGTTAGTTTGTCATCCACAGAAACACTATGTTCTTCACCCATTAGATGGAGGTGTGTGTATGTGTAGTTCGAATAATTCTCATAAAAACATCATAGTATATTTAGGATAATTTTTTTGTTACAAAATAAAGTAATAAAAAGAGTTTAGGTGTTGGATAAGTAAAATAAAAGAAAACAATTTAAGAGAAATCGTTACCTTTAATTTGGGTAACTTCCTTTGGTTTAAACCAAAAGGACTTCTTGAAGTGTCTTCTTCCTAAAGTAAGGCTTCTAGAGGGATGATAGGGATGTTGGGAGCTTAATTGGTCAGAGGTTGGACGATCCAAATGGCTTGATAGGTGTGAGTAATTGGTTAGAAGTGGTCTTCTTTTATAAAGGGGGGAGGGGCTCTTTAGGAAAGTGTGAAAGTATTATTTTATAATATAATGATATTTAGTTTCTAATGGTCCAAAAATCATTATAGTCGAAGATAAGATGATTCATGGTCAAAATAAAATCATCCAATCATAATTGGACATGTTTTGGATAATATTTTAATCATTATAATCTCATTTATTTAAATCATTTATTAATGAGGTAAACACTGCATCATTATTATGTCATAAATAATTTAATTTATTTGTTGTCTAAAAATTTTAAAAAAAATACCATAATGTAGGAAATATTTTTATATTTCTAAATAATATTTATAGTCAAAAATATTTTTTATATAACACCATATAAAAATTAATTACTAAAAGATTTTTGTTTATGTCTATTTTGCCTTTACATTAAATTAATTAGTCTAAATTGTCATTATCACTCCCAAGTGGCTCAAAGGGGTCCCAAAATCGACCCAAGGATGACCATGGTCGGACACTACTCATCCAATAAGGTTAGGACAAGTGTTACGGTAATTTTAAATTATTATAATATTCTTTTAACCTTGAATTACTTTATTTACCTTTAACCGCGGTAAATAAAAGTCAAAAGTTACTGTTCACCAAAAATTATTTTCATCTTATTGAACCATATTTTACTTCTTGATAACAACCATATATGTAGGATTTTTGAAATTCAATTCACAGAAGTGGTAAAATTTCATTTAAATGAAAAATTCAGTTTTTTTAACTACCACTAAGTGGTGTCATATTCATAAAAAATTGAAGGTTTTTAGAAAAATACCAAAAATTCAGACTAAGAATTATTTGATATTCCTAATTAAAAATTGATGTATATTTTTCCAAATTCAAAACATATAAGTGGCATTAATTAATTTAAAAATTAATTCCCGTTGTTAAAACAAATAGCGTGTTTCTAAGAAACAATAACTATCAAAAGATTGATACTTGTTTATGTCCAATTTCAAAGTGAAATTAATTACAATGACAAATATTAGATTAAATGGTAAAAATATATTTTAATTTAACTTTAAAACCAACTAAAAAGATAATATAACCATATAAATAAATTATATTAAAAGGCACTTTTGAATTAAAATACAGTATTTTTCACTATTCATTAAAAAATGAACTTTATCAGAAAAATACCAAAAAATTACCCAAAGTAAAATTTGATGTCTCCATTATAAAGAAGGATTTTATTTGGTCAATTAGAATGTATTAAAGTTAAAAAAACTATATTTAAAGAGGGTTCTCCATTAAAAGGCGATAAATCGGCCTTTTAATATAAATTATGCTTAAAATTAGATTCATTCACATTTTAAGCCTCTAACCTTTTATTGGATAATGTAAATACATTTAACAATCATGTATAATCATATTGTAGTTAGTTTCATTCATTCCCGCCAATGCAACGTCTAGGAGTTAACTACCATTTAAAATAATAATATTATATTATTAGTGTGCAACGTAAGATTCCAAAGAAACCCGTTGTTTTGTATCGGGTACGCTATCGAACATAGCAACCCTTTTAAAATAAAATTAATATTTAATTCAAAAATATTAATAAGTATGAAAATATCTTATTCTTCATTTACTTGGGATGTTACATCCTTCCCCCCTTTTGGAAATTTCATCCTCATAATTTTTATTCACTTATCAAAATAAGTGGGGGGTATTTATCCCTCATAGCATTTTCAGATTCTCATGTTGCCTCTTCAACCATATGGGTTTTCCACAAAACCTTTACCTGGTAAATTACCTTATTCCGCAACACCTGCTCTCTACGGTCAAGAATCTGAACTGGTTTTTCTTCATAAGAGAGATTCTCTTCCAACTGAACTACCTCTAGGCTCAAAACATGAGATGGATCTGGCATATACTTTCTCAACATTGAAACATGAAAAACATTGTGTACCTGAGATAAACTTGGGGGTAAAGCCAATCTATATGCAACTGATCCAACTTTTTCTAGAATTTCATAAGGTCCAATGAACCTCGGACTCAACTTTCCATTCTTACCAAAACGCATCACACTTTTCCATGGAGAAACTTTGAGAAAGACGTGATCACCTACCTCAAAGGAAATATCCTTCCTCCAGTTATCAGCATAACTTTTCTGTCTACTCTAAGCTGTTCTCATGTGCTTCTGAATCAACTAAACTTTCTCTGCCATCTCTTCTACCAATTCTGGTCCCATCAGCTTCCTTTCACCTACTTCATCCCAAAAAGCTGGAAATCTACAATGCTTTCCATATAATGCCTCAAATGGAGCCATCTGTGTACTGGAATGAAAACTTTTATTATATGAAAATTCAGCCAAAGAAAGATGTTGGTCCCAACTTCCATGATAATCCATCGAGAAATCTCGTAACATATCTTCCAATGTCTGAATTATTCGTTCTGACTGCCCATCTGATTGAGGATGAAAAGCTATACTAAAATTTAATTCAGTACCCAATGACTTCTGAAGGCCTTTCCAAAAGTTAGAAGTTAACTTGAGATCACGATCAGATATAATGGAGAGGGGAAATCCATACAACCTGACTATCTCTTTAACATACAACCGAGAAAGTTGATCTAGAGACAAAGTATCTCTAATAGGAATGAAATGAGAAGATTTAGTCAATCGGACAACTATAACCCAGATTGCATTATTACCTCGAGATGTATTTGGTAATCCCACAACAAAGTCCATGGATATATTTTCTCATTTCTACTTTGGCACCAGTAAAGGCTGAAGCATTCCTTTCGGTAACTGCCGCTCTGCTTTAACCTGCTGACAAGTCAAACACTTCACAGTAAAATCATCAATATCTCTTTTCATTCCATCCCACCAGTAATACTCCCGAAGATCTCTGTACATCTTAGTACTACCAGGATGAACTGAAAACGGGGAACTATGAGCTTCACATAACAACTCATTCTTCAACTGTGAATCACAAGGCACATATAATCTCTTTCCAAATCTCAAAACACGATCATTATCAATGTTAAATTCAGGTAACTTACCCTTCTGAACTAACACAGCCTTTTTCTGCAACCCGCTGTCTTCATTCTACGCTTGCTTAATTCTGTCTGATAGAGATGATTTCACTAATACCTGAAACAAAACAAAAGAATTTCCTACAACAACAAATTCTATTTCAAATTTCATCAAATCAAAAACCAAAGTATCTCGTTCCAAACATAGCATGGTTAATGAAGCATTACTTTTTCGACTCAAAGCATCAGCCACTTTATTTTCTTTTCCCGGATGGTAATGGATCATGCAATCATAATCCTTGATTAATTCCAACCATCTCCCCTGTCTCATTTTCAATTATTTTTGAGTGAATATATACTTTAAAATTTTATGATCAGTATATATTTCACACTTCACTCTGTAACACCCCAAACTTCCACGGTACGCTTCTCTTTGAATAATACAGTAGCGTGTGTTGTACGCAACTTCGAGTTCTAACACACACCACAACCAATCAAACTAGCCGTTATGAATAGTAATACCCACTTTTGGAAATTTTATACATTTTATCTTTCAAAATGGACTTCATTTTTGGATTTGGAATATTGAAATTAGCCTAGGGTGAAATTTTTTTACTTTTCGGATAACTTTTATATTTTGATGAATAGTGAAAATTACTAAATTTTAATTAAAAACAACTTTTTTAATCGAAATAATTAACAGTGATAAATTATTAATTTGAGTGGTTTTAAAGTATATTTATAATATATTTTTACCATTTAATACAATGTTGGTCATTGGACATAATTTCACAATTAAACTGGACATAAACAAGTGTCAATCTTTTGATAGTTATTATCTCTTAAAAACACGCTTTTTGTTTTAACAACGGGAATTAATTTTAAATTAATTTCTACCACTTCTGTGTTTTGAATTTGGAAAAATGGATTCCATATTTGGAATCAGGATATCCAAATTTTGTAAATAGGTAACTTTTATTTTTAGAAGTTTTGAATAATTATTTCGGTAAATATTTTATTTACCATGGTTAAAGGGTAAATCCGGAAAATAAGGGTAAAAAATAATATTATAATAATAATAAATTATCCTAAAATATGTCCTAACCTTATTGGTTGATACATTACCGACCATGGGTATCATTGGGTCGATTTTGGGACCCCATGGAGCCACTTGTAAGTGATAATGACACTTTATATTAATTAAGTTAAAATAAATACAAAAATGACATAAGCATATATCTTTTAGAAAAACAATTTTTACATAGGGTTATATATGTTGGATTTTCGACTATAAATATTAATTAGAAATCTAAAAAGATTTAATACATAATGGTATTTTATTTATAATTTTTAGACATTTAATAATTAAATTTATGTATGACACAATAATGATGCAGTGTTTTCCTTATTAATGAAAGAATCAAATAATTGGTATTATAAATGTTAAAATAAATATAATTTGAAAGTTTTGATGACATAAATGAATTTTATTGGTTAATATGACATGATAGTATTTCTTAAATGAATTTTTTTTGAATTAATAAAGTCGTTAAGACTTTAACAAAAATCAATTATTGAATAGTGTCAAAATTGACATAAATGGGTTTTTAAAACAAATATTATATTATTAATTGATATTATATTCCTAAAAATCTAATATTCGGCCACAGGACTTATATCATGATATTTGTATCATTAATGGACCACTTGGGGGTCTCTTGGATTTATATAGTAAGTTTATTAACTATATAATATAAAAAAACAAAGTGACATGGTAAATGTCAATCTAATTAACTAAGAGTTAAAACTAAAAGATAAGGTTAATATAATAACCCAAACCTATCTAAAATATATTGGTTGAAAGTATTTAGACCCATACCCACATTAGAATTTTAATAATCCACTTTTTATCCATTAGAAACCAAATAGGAATTTATTATAAATTAATACTTTAAGTTTTTTCTAAAGAGCCCCTCCTCCCCCTTATAAAAGGACACCACTTCTAACTAATTCTTCACACCTTCAAAGCCTTTTATTTAGGAAAAACCCTACCCAAATACCCTCTAAAATATCCTCCATTCATCCTATAGGCCTTATTTTGATCATAAATTCAACCTAAGGATCCATTTTGATCAAATCCAAAGGAAGAACCCGAAGAGGAGGTAATGTTTTCACCACCCTCTTTCAAGTTCCTTTCTTCTTCAACTTCTTCTTTATTTGTTATTCCCATTATAAAATAATAACTCCAATATCTTATATATACTGTGATGTTATAATAAACATGGTACGACCATATTCAGTATTTTATCCATCCTTTGAATGACATGTCACCATACGTGCGTACGTACGGCTTACCATCTCCACGTCGTGGTGTAATTGTTATTCAAAACATTATTATTTGGATGGGTATAATAATGATGTGTAGTTTATGTAAATAATAAATATAACATGATAATTATTATGTATATATGATATACTATACAATTATATATTATTTTAATATCAAAAGATTGATATTGTCGCTCGTGCGTACGTACGGACTACCGTCTCCACGAACGCGATGAGATTCATTCCCCATCATATCCATTCAAGTATAATTATCATTTTATGATTAAAAATAATGTTTAAGGAATTTATATAATTTTTTATATGAATAAGATACAACCTATTCATAACAAACATGGCTTATGTAACAAAACATATAAAAGAAAACGAGTAAGTTAACACCCAAAACGACGATAATACTAAAATATTATTAACAAAGAAATGTTAAAAGATCATATATAATATCATATTAATGTATATGATTCTTGTATAATTTAATAACAATTATTTCACCATTATACAGGAGCTTAATCTATCCTCAACCAAGGAAAAGTACAAGGTAATGGGTTTTTCATCTCACTCCTTATTCCCGTGAGATTCATGCCATATTGCCACTATTACCTTTTGTGTGGTGTATGTACTGTCCATAATTGTATTATTTATGAAATAAACTTTAATTTATGTGTATTTAGATATTCATTGTATGATACCTCTTTCATGGGGTGTATGTTTCGTAAGTTACCAAATTGGTAAGGGTTTATTTCAGAATCTCTTCATTATCTGAGGTTGTTTATATGTAATTATCTACTGGGATCTCTTTATCATCCACATCCATGTTTCTAAAAAAATTATTTCAAATCATTCTTACTAAATTATAGACTATGGTTTAATGTCATTTTTACCCTTTTTGACTTTTTATAAGAAGTTTATATAGGAATCTTTCCATCGTTTTCCAAACAAGGTCCTTTTTAACCTTTTCGACAGAGTTAAGGTAAGAATGTCTTTTTTAACTTATACAGCGGGTGCGGCTATTTTCCACCATTATAAAATCTTCAAAGATTACCTTACAATCTAATAAGGATATTTTCAAAGTAAATGTTTTATTTTATAATTATGTTACTTTTAAATGATTTCAAAAAAGAGATATTTCTCTCAAATAGTTTTGATTTCATCTATGCCAACATCCTTTGATAAATTTTACACTTATTTGAAGTTGATTTATTATGATACAAATCATCCATATTGTATGTAAGGTTTTGTGATATGTTTGACTATGGATGAGTTATTTTTATGTCATTAATGGTTTATGATTATTGTTTTGGCATTTCATATGCTAGTTTTAATACGAATGTTTATGTTATATTTCATCCTCTTCTTAAGATGAATGTGTTGGACTAGTATGTTCCAGGTTGGGGACCGGTAAAAGTAAACCCTCCGGGTTGGGGTCTGGTTACAGAAGACCCTCCGGGTTGGTGTCTGGATATTAGAGGCACTCCGGGTTGGTGTCCAGATATTAGAGGCACTCTAAGTTGGTGTCCAGTTATTAGAGGCACTTCGGGTTAGTGTCCGGTTATTAGAGGCACTCCGGGTTGGTGTCTGGTTATTAGAGGCACTCCGGGTTGGAGTCCGGTTACAGAGGCTCTCTGGGTTGGGTTCCAGTTACAGTTATCCCTTAGGTCTTGGCACAAGGCCTTGACACAGAAATTAAAGTTCGGCATTATGCATTCCATAATTATGAAAGTGGTTATTGATATTGCATGTGATTATTCGATTAGTAGAATATCCATATGAATAAGTAAATGACATTATTTCATTTTATTTCTATCATATTATGCTAAAGTTCTTGTTTAAAAGGCTTTTATTTTAGTTTTATACATTACCTTAAATGTTTGTGCTTATTTATGAAAGTCTCTACTATATTGCTTACCCTTAATGAGCGTTTGAGCTCACCCCTTTCTATGTTTTATTTTCCCAGGATTCCACAAAATGTATTGTGATTGATATGCAGGGTTAAGACAAGGGAATAATGGTGTTCATAAAGGATTATTTATGTTGTTTTCTGTGTTATAAAGTGTAATGTAACATTCATATATGTAATCTATTTTCCAAGACTGCTAAACCGATCGGTCCTTCGGGACTTGATTCCTTGTAATCATGCCAATGTATTAAAATAAAGCACCGACTCTGGGTAACTGGGGTCAGGGCATTATAGTTGGTATCAGAGGAAGTTTAGCAATAACCTTGGAAACTAGATTTAGATAAACTCTGATTAGAGCACATAGACCTAAGATAGACTTTGAGGATTAGTATATAAGAACTTCCTAGAATTTTGGTATTGTAGAGATTTTGTGAGTTTTCAAATCAATACATCCCTGTCTAGATACGAGCAGGTAGAGGTGGCTCTGGTATAGATGTACCTAGGGGTAAAACCTGAAAACACTGCTTTAAGCTAGACTCGAACGGGAACTGGTGCACGACAACGGGCCTTGATGCACTCTTGGTTAAGACACTCCTAGGGGATATGCTTAGGATAATTCTCATTTTCTTTACAAACCATTATGAAGGGCTTATGAGTATATACTTACTCAAAGAAAACATTTTTATGATTATGTATTATATCCATAAACTGTTCAATTTACGTTAGGTATTTTACAAGTTTGGAATTATTAATTTCAATTCATAAACTAACCTAGTGTATTCCATTGTTTAGAAATGGTTCCCAGTAAAAGGAATGAGAACTCCAGCAATACGCATGATCCAAAGAGTAAGAAGGATCCTATCTTTCATGGTCTTAATCCATAATTTAGAAGCGAAATAGTCTCCCACTTATTATCATTATATGAAGAAATAGTATCATGTGTTGATAATATAAGTAAATAATTCTTGGAGTCCTATGTCTTTGAAGGGAAGCCAGAGAAGGAAAGGATGGTAGAGAGAAGGACAGATAAAGGGAAGAGGGAAAAGAAGAATTTTCCCATATGTGATAACTGTGGGAAGAAACACCCTGAAACTTTCCTGAAGGGAATGGAAGTTTGTTATAAGTGTGGAGAAAAAGGACACCAGGTACTTGACTGCAAGGGTAAGAAAAAGGTTTCAAATGAACAATGCTTCATCTGCAAGGAGTTGGGACACTACGCGAACCGATGTCCAAATCATTAGAGTATGCCCCAAATGATGCTATTGGATAATAATAAAATTATGATACTACCACAGATGAGGAGAAATGATTAGAGTTATTATGATGTTATTAAAGAATTGTGTCATTTGAGTGTTGTATCAACGATGTACTAGTTATAATAATTATGAAATATATAAGGATTGTACTGCAGTACTATTTCATTAAAGACTTGAGATTGTGTGGAACCATGAAAAGTGAATCAATAGTGGGTTAAATTTTTGTAAAATATATGGTTGAGAGAAATATAAACCATAATATGGTTATGATATTGAGGTAGTAATTTTGGAATAATACATGTTTGATTTGGATAAATTATATTGGATATTCTTAACTACCTTGAAACTGATTAATGATTTTTATATTCCTTCATTGTTGGAGTTTACAACATTTTTGGATAGAAGAAGTATATCCAGTATTCTATAATGAATAAGGGAGCATGAATGTAATCAATGCAGTTTTATGGTAATTCATGATGTTGCAGTGTTGTAAAGGAATACACGATGAAGGCGTTCACATGTTATTACCTAGCAAAAAGGATCCTCATTATGTTTAACTTCCTTATAAACTTTGGACTAAGAGTTTGGATATAATTATTTTGGGTAATTCTAAAGTTTGGAATGGATTAAGTTTGAAATTGGATACTATTCTTAAGGTTATTTTTGGATTTTTATAAAAGGACAACACGCAGACCGTGTGACAACCCGTCGTGTCGGACAAAGCTGCGGGAATCGAACCCACAACCATAGTGCGATTGGGATTTATCGCCTACCACTGGACTACGTGAAGTCCCTAGATTGTATAATGTAGTTTCTTTTTTTAATGGGTATGATATGTGAATTATACATTCATTATATTTTTAACCCTATACGATTAGGATAAATAGAGTATTTTTGAGTTGTATTATGTTTTGTAGTGAAAGATGAGTTTGTGGTAGAAATTTATTAATGGATAAAACTCTAATTATAAAGTAAGTATATCTCTTTATGATATGAGCCAATCTCATAAATAAATTCCTCAACATTAAGAAAAGGAACTTAGAACAAAAATGTTGTCCTAGATGGTACCTTAGATCATCACAAATTTATGGCTTTGGGATTATTGGCCTTTTCATAGCCATGTTCTCTACCACTCTCCATCAGATATTGATGGTTAGATTTCTCTTCCACATCCATATTTTCCTACATAGAACCCTAGTACGTGTTATTTTCGGTAACCTTCATACTTACCACTCTTTATTTTAAATAGAGGCATCATTAATCCATTTTTTGATGTGGGATTTCAACTAAGATATTTTGAAATGTCAACCCCAAGTTTCCAATACCGAGCATAAATTGTGAGGATGCAATTTATTAAATGAGGGGAGAATGTAACACCCCAAGATTTCACGGTACGCTTCTCTTTGAATAATACAGTAGCGTATGTTGTACGCAACTTCGAGTTCTAACACACACCACAACCAATCAAATTAGCCGTTATGAATAGTAATACCCACTTTTTAAAAATTTATACATTTTATCTTTCAAAATGGACTTCATTTTTGGATTTTTAATATCGAAATTATCCTAGGGTGAAATTTTGGTACTTTTCGGATAACTTTTATATTTTGATGAATAGTGAAAATTACTAAATTTTAATTAAAAACAACTTTTTTAATCGAAATAATTAGCAGTGATAAATTATGAATTTGAGTGGTTTTAAATTATATTTAGAATAAATTTTTACCATTTAATACAATTTTGGTCATTGGACATAATTTCACAATTAAACCGGACATAAACAAGTGTCAATCTTTTGATAGTTATTATCTCTTAAAAACACGTTTTTTGTTTTAACAACGGGAATTAATTTTAAATTAATTTCTGCCACTTCTGTGTTTTAAATTTTGGAAAAATGGATTCCATATTTGGAATCAGTATGTACAAATTTTTTAAATAGGTAACTTTTATTTTTATACGTTTTGAATAATTACTTCGGTAAATATTTTATTTACCATGGTTAAAGGGTAAATCCGGTAAATAAGGGTAAAAAATAATATTATAATAATAATAATAAATTACCCTAAAACGTGTCCTAACCTTATTAGTTGATACATTACCGACCATGGGCATCTTTGGGTCTATTTTGGGACCCCATGGAGCCACTTGTAAGTTATAATGACACTTTATATTAATTAAGTTAAAATAAATACAAAAATGACATAAGCATATATCTTTTAGAAAAACAATTTTTACATAGGGTTATATATGTTGGATTTTCGACTATAAATATTAATTAGAAATATAAAAATATTTCCTACATAATGGTATTTTATTTATAATTTTTAGACATTTTATAATTAAATTTATGTATGACACAATAATGATGCAGTGTTTTCCTTATTAATGAAAGAATCAAATAATTGGTATTATAAATGTTAAAATAATTATAATTTGAAAGTTTTGATGACATCCATGAATTTTATTGGTTAATATGACATGATATTATTTTTTAAATGAATTTTTTTTGAATTAATAAAGTTGTTAAGACTTTAACAAAAATCAATTATTGAATAGTGTCAAAATTGACATAAATGAGTTTTTAAAACAAATATTATATTATTAATTGATATTATATTCCTAAAAATATAAGGTTCGGACAAAAGACTTATATCATGATAGGTGTATCATTAATGGACCACTTTGGGGTCTATTGTATGTATATAGTAAGTTTATTAACTATATAATATAAAAATACAACGTGACATGGTAAATGTCAATCTAATTAACTAAGAGTTAAAACTAAAAGATAAGGTTAATATAATGACCCAAACCTGTCTAAAATCTAATGGTTGAAAGAATTTAGACCCATACCCACATTAGAATTTGAATAATCTACTTTGGAGCCATTAGAAACCAAATATAAATTTATTATAAATTAATACTTTAAGTTTTTTCTAAAGAACCCCTCCTTCCCCTTATAAAAGGACATCACTTCTAACCAATTCTTCACACCTTAAAAGCCTTTTGGTTCGGAAAAACCCTGCCCAAATACCCTCTCAAATATCCTCCCTTCATCCTAGAGGCCTTAGTTTGATCATAAAGCCAACCTAAGGAGCACTTTTGATCAAATCCAAAGGAAGAACCCGAAGAGGAGGTAATGTTTTCACCACCCTCTTTCAAGTTCCTTTCTTATTCAACTTATTCTTTCTTTGTTATTACCATTCTAAAATAATAACTCCAATATCTTATATATACTGTTATGTTATTATAAACATGGTGCAACCATATTCAGTATTCTATTCATCCTTTGAATGACATGTCACCATACGTGCGTACGTACGGCTTACCGTCTCCACGTCGTGGTGTAATTGTTATTCAAAACATTATTATTTGTATGGGTATAATAATGATGTGTAGTTCATTTAAATAATAAATATAACATGATAATGATTCTGTATATATAATATACTATCCAATTATATATTATTTTAATATCAAAAGAGTGATATTGTCGCTCGTGCGTACGTACGGACTACAGTCTCCACGAACGCGATGAGATTCATTCCTCATTGTATCCATTCAAGTATAATTATCATTTTATGATTAAAAATAATGTTTAAGTACTTGATATAATTCTGGATATGAATAAGATACAACCTATCCATAACAAACATGGCTTATGTAACAAAATATATAAAAGAAAATGAGTAAGTTAACACCCGAAATGACGATAATACTAAAATATTATTAACAAAGCAATGTTAAAAGATCATATATGATATCATATTAATGTATATGATTATTTTATAATTTAATAAAAATTATTTCACCATTATACAGGAGGTTAATCTACCCTCAACCAAGAAAAAGTACAAGGTAAGGGGTTTTTCATCTCACTCCTTATTCCCGTGAGATTCATGCCATATTGCCACTATTACCTTTTGTGTGGTGTATGTACTGCCCATAATTGTATTCTTTATGTAATACACTTTAATTTATGTGTATTTACATATTCATTATATGATACCTCTTTCATGGTGTGTATGTTTCGTAAGTTACCAAATTGGTAAGGGTTTATTTCACAATCTCTTCATTATCTGAGGTTGTTTATACGTAATTATCTACTGGGATCTCTTTATCATCCACGTCCATTTTTCTAAAAAAAGTATTTCAAATCATTATTACTAAATTATATACTATGGGTTAATGTCATTTTTACCCTTTTTTACTTTTTATAAGAATTTTATAAAGGAATCTTTCCATCGTTTTCCAAACAAGGTCCTTTTTAACCTTTTCGACAGAGTTAAGGTAAGAATGTCTTTTTTAACTTATACGGCAGGTGCAGATATTTTCCGCCATTATAAAATCTTCAAAGATTCTCTTATAAGATAATAAGGATATTTTCAAAGTAAATGTTTTATTTTATAATTATGTTACTTTTAAATGATTTCAAAAAAGAGATATTTCTCTCAAATAGTTTTGATTTCATCTATGTCAACATCCTTTGATAAATTTTACACTTATTTGAAGTTGATTTATTATGATAAAAATCATTCATATTGTATGTAAGGTTTTGTGATATGTTTGACTATGGATGATTTATTTTTATATCATTAATGGTTTATGATTAATGTTTTGGCATTTCAGATGCTAGTTTTAATACGAATGTTTATATTAGATTTCATCCTCTTCTTAAGATGAATGTGTTGGACTAGTATGTTCCGGGTTGGGGACCGGTAAAAGTAAGCCCTCCGGGTTGGGGTCCGGTTACAGCAGACCCTCCGGGTTAGTGTCCGGATATTAGAGGCACTCCGGGTTGGTGTACGGTTATTAGAGGCACTCCAGGTTGGTGTCTAGTTATTAGAGGCACTCCAGGTTAGTGTTCGGTTATTAGAGGCACTCCCAGTTGGAGTCCGGTTATAGAGGCTCTCTGGGTTGGGTTTCGGTTACAGTTAGCCCTTAGGTCTTGGCACGAGGCCTTGACACAGAAATTAAAGTTCGGCATTATACATTCCATCATTATGAAAGTGGTTATTGATATTGCATGTGATTATTAGATTAGTAGAATATCCATATGAATAAGTAAATGACATTATTTCATTTTATTTCTATCATATTATGCTGAAGTTCATGTTTAAAAGGCTTTTGTTTTAGTTTTATACATTTCCTTAAATGTTTATGCTTATTTATGGAAGTTTTCATTGTATTTTTTACCCTTACTGAGTGTTTGAGCTCACCCCTTTCTATGTTTTATTTTCCGAGGATTCCACAAAGTGTATTGTGATTGATATGCAGGGTTAAGCCAAGGGAATAATGGTGTTCATAAAAGATTATTTATGTTGTTCTGTATGTTATAAAGTGTAATGTAACATTCATGTATGTAATCTATTTTCCAAGACTGCTAAACCGATCGGTCCTTCAGGACTTGATTCCTTGTAATCATGCCAATGTATTAAAATAATGCACTGACTCTAGGTAATTGGGGTCGGGGTGTTACAACTCCTTACAAATGATGCCTCCAAATTTTTAAAGAAAAAACAATAGCAGCTAATTCCAAATCGTGCGTAGGGTAATTTAACTCATGAGGTTTTAATTGACATGAAGCATAAGCAATTACCTGATCATTTTGCATTAGGACACATCTCAGTCCTTTCAACGAAGCATCACTGTAGATAACAAACTCACCATTTCTGGAAGGTAGTGCCAAAACTTGAGCATTCACCAATCTTCTTTTCAATTCCTGAAAACAATCATCACATTCTTTTGTCCAGATGAACTTAACACCTTTTCGAGTTAACTTAGTCATTGTACTAAATAACCGTGCAAAATTTTCAACAAACCTCTGGTAATAACCTGCCAAACCAAGAAAACTACGAATCTCGGTTATATTTGTGGGTCTTGGCCATTCTTCAACAAATTTCATTTTAGCAGGATCAACAATTATGCCATTTTTTGAAACAATGTGACCAAGGAAAGAAATTTTTTGTAACCAAAACTCACACTTGCTGAATTTCCCAAATAATTTCTTTTCTTTTAAGGTTTGCAAGACAACACTTAAATGAATTTCATGCTTCTCTTTACTTTTAGAATAAACCGAAATATCATCAATGAACACAACCACAAAATTATCCAAGAACTCACGGAAAATTCTATTCATAAGATCCATGAATACAGCAGGTGCATTAGTTAAACCAAAAGGCATAACTACAAATTTGTAATGGCCATATCTAGTACGAAACACGGTCTTCGGAATGTATGTTTCCTTTACTTTCAACTGATGGTACCTCAACCTCAAGTCAATCTTTAAAAAATACTGATCTCTCTAGAGCTGATCAAACAAATCATTGATATGAGGAAAAGGATACTTATTCTTAACAGTGATGTTATTCAATGATCTATAATCAATGAAAAGTCTCATTGAACCATATTTCTTTTTAACAAACAAGACAAGATCACCCCATAGTGATGTGCTAGGTCAAATGAAACCTTTATCTAATAACTCCTGCAATTGATTCTTTAACTCTAAAATTTCAATTACATCCATTCGATAAGGGGGTTTTGAAATTGGCTTAGCATCAGGAACTAAGTTAATGGTAAATTCAACTTCCCGATCAGGTATCACTGCAACAGAATCGCCATTTATTGGTGGTGTTTTTTGCGTTTCGTAGCGGTTTAAACCATTGTGGCATGGTTTGGTGGCGGTTTACAGAAACCGTTGCCTAATACGGCGTCGCCAATCTACTCACGGCGGTTTTTTCCATTTCGCGATGGTTTAAGGAAAGCATCATAGCTGCCTCATTTCGCGGCGGTTTTCCTGAATTTAGCGGTGGTTTTTAAGATCCCTGGATATCGATTTATTCGCGGTGGTTATAACCGCCGCGAAAAACTCAAATTTAGTGGCCTTAAAACCACCGTCGAAGTCATGGGAATCGCCATAGAACAAGGTAGCAATGATTCGGCTATGTCGCGGCGGTTAAAACCGCCGCTAAACGTAAGAAAAAATTTATGTTTAGCAGTGGTTTTCACAGTTTAGCGGCAGTTTAAACCGCCGCCCATATAAATGTCATGGCGGTTAAAACCGCCGCTAAAAGATTCCTAGAAAAAAAATCTGCTTTCGCTGCACCACTGCCCTGAAAAAAAAATCAAACCAGAAATATAAACCAACTAAGATACATTATATCCCTCCTACCATGCATAACCCGCATCATGTATCATCATCACTAGCCCTCCTCCTTCACTACATCACATTCCCACAATCACTTCCTCAATATCAAAAGTAACAACATGACAATCACACAACAAAACATCACTTTCCACAAAAAATCATTTGGTAAGAAATTATATATTATTCATATTTGGTTAAAATGGATTAATTAATTATAACTGATGATAAAATATTATAATTAATTATGTATGATTCCTTTGTATGTTATAGGACCTAAGAAAATGGGTGGTGAAAGATTGGTCCATATAAAGCTTGGGGGTGAGGTTTGTCCATGAGCTGTTAAGTGGTGTGTCAATGGAAAGGGGCTTCAAAATGAGTTAGGATCTCCAATGTTCTAGACCTATTGTTTTTATTATTATTTTGTGTGGTTTGAGGTGTGTAAGATTTCCATTGGATTCCATTCTCCTTCTATAAACCCAATTATTATTTTTTAATTAAATGGTTAATTGAAATTAAAATGTTAAGGTGATTGAAGACTGTGAGAAAACTAAACTATGTGCTAGGGAATAAATAGAAGATTGTGTACTGGCCTGATTCCTCGGTCTCTAAAGGATGAGGCATTGAACTTAGAGATCTCAAGTGAATTCCTGACCCCTTCATTGCGGGGGGGACCTTTTGAGATGTCTTTTCCCTAGAGGATGAGCCTTGTATACCTTTTTATGGAGGTGTTTTGTGATATAAGATGACCATCCAATGTGGGCTAGCTAAGACCCTTGATACACCTCCAACAATTAAGTAATGTTTGACTTAGAAACCATGGCCTATCTAGTTTAGAATGTGTCTTGGGTACACCATCAAGTTATGCAATCATAGTAATTGTTTGTATTGACCAAAACCTTTTCCATTAGTTGTGATTTACTCTAGGTGGACGAACATAGGATGGACTAGGATTGGGTTTGCTGAGTGGACCATCTAAGTGGAACCTTCTAACTAAGATGGTCCATGATCCATATTCCTGGAAAACCCATTATTTGGTTTCCGAATTGAGGCCGAGATGTTATTTTATATATTGACACTGCTAGAAATTGTGATTTTATCGAATGAAAAGTACTAGATTGAGATATTGGTCCATGAACAAGGATCTCAAGAGAGATTCCTCTACATACATATAGACCTAGAGGACCCATGTGGGTTCCCAGTAGATAGACCAACCCTGAACAGGTGCATGTGTTTCTTTAGAGATGGTTATAGGTGTCACTATAGAACCTGAACCAATGTGGATGCCTGATGGAGCTAAGATGATAATGATGGTAATGGGTGTTCGGTTGACCATGGTTTTATTTATATTTATATTTAGTCTTGATTCATGATATTTAACAAGATTCATTAGAATCTCTAATTGGGCATGACACAATTTTCATTACTTAGGACACCTGTGAATCACTTGTTGGGATGGATGAGACCCTTTGATTCTTATTGTGTTTCTAATCTATTATCATGACATATTTGGGGTGGACACTTAGTACAACTATCATCAATCATATATGATAGATGTATGGGTGAATAACTAATGGTGGTACCTTTTTTGCAAAAAAAATCCATCGGATCCTGTGTGCTAGATATATTCTAGTAATTTATATATCTTCTCACTAGAGTGTTAGTTTGGGACATATGAGTAGTCCATTCTAATAATTTTTCTATATAGAACATGATGCTACACATGCATTCATAATCTGGGGTTTATATTGATAACATACAAGTAGATGGTGCTTTATAGCTTTGTAGGGATTATGATAGGTGTGGGTGGACAATGGGAGCATCCATCGGGTCGATAACCCTCCTGGTAGCATAATGGATCCAAGGAATGAGTCCTCTATTTATTTTTTGGATTACGTAACCCTGTCATAGTGATAGGACATGGGTCCTCCATTCATAGAGTTGGTAACCCTCTCAGTTGATGAACACAATGCACATTGAGGCATAGATCATTCATTGCAGCCAGTAACCCTCTTGAATAACAAAGTATTTAGTGCTTAATGAGTCCATTATTACTTTTAATATTGAGGGAGGAGGTAGAAGTGATTTATGTGTGATAGTATGGGTGAAAGTTAGGAAATGAAAATGTGTGGTGGAAACTACCAATTCAAACACAGACCTAAACGGAATGATGTATACCACACTTGAGAAATCAATACATAAAAAGAAAAATCAGAAATCAATAAAATGCCTAAAAAGAAACATGAGAAATCAAGGAAATTTTAGGACATGAAAATGTGTGGTGGAAACTATGTGCCACAAATGTTACATATACAAACCAACTGTTCCCATATTTGTTCAACACATCAACAATACAACTACTCAGGGTCCGATGATGCATCGTCACCCTCTCCACCTTCATCTCCACTTTCTGCTGTCACCTGTAAGAACATTATATTGAAAATTAAATACGGTTGCATATTTATATTAAAACTTAAAACCAATGAAAGTTAGAAAACTAAATGAATTTGATTTTTTTTTATTTACCTGCATACCACCAGTCGATGCACTACCACCAGGGGCATATCTGCTCATATATTGACGTATTTCAGTCAACTCTTTCTGCAAAGCAAATATATGATCCCCTTGCTGGTGAACTGTGTTTCGTAAAGAAAGAATCTCTTTCTTAGCATCTCTGGGTATGGGCTGAGTAAAGTCTGGAGTAGATGCAGCTGCCATCCCCGGTGGCCTGCTAAAAACATCAGATGGTACGGGTCCTAAACCCATCCCGCGCACTCTCCTAGGATGCTCTGTCCCAAGGACTTTAGCAACCAGGTCATCCTGGGAGACTGAGTAGGAGTGCGCAGGATTGGAATCCCATAGTTCTTTAATTTTTACCTATAAATAAAATATCAATATATATTAACACAGTAAAAACTGATAATAAGTTATTATGATAAAAAATTTACTTCATACCCCAACTTCTTTAGCAGGCTCATTAACAAAGCTTCCATCTGATTTCTTGTGAACATCCAACCACAGTTCAGTTTTGGATGCTTCATGCCCTAAACTCTGGGACCGCATTAAGAAAAGATAAATAAAAAATTCAATATATTAAACAGATAATATTGTCTTATAAATATTTATACTAATTAAAAGATTACCAATGTCGTTCGGCTTCTAGAAAAACTTTTCGAGCCCGTAGTGTGTGGGATGACTTGCTTAGCCCGGTTTGATGCATTCTGTCTTGAGAGATCCTGAAATAAATAAAATGAAATTTAATACTAATGTATTGAATGTCATGTCCTTTTCATATACAAGTATAAATGTAAAATTAGGATAATATAATAATATATATTTCAATACCATCCGCTTTTGATCACGATGTCTGTCAACAAACACTTTCCATTGTTCTTTCGGTACCCCACTGGGTAGCTTCTCATACATTTGTTGCGTGGTCAACGAAGTACCGTTGAAATCACACCACAATATCCATTTGAAATCTTTCCACTTCTTACCTAGATTTTTCAACGTCCACTTCCGTGCTATCACATCAGCAACGGTAAAGTGGAAGAACATCCGTATATAGAAATTCATTTTGAACATATTAGTAACATGACATTCAATTAAACCATAATGTAATAAATTTACCTTTATTTGAGAATCATAAACTTTGTTTTTTCCAGCTTGGAGGCATATATCTCCAATCGTCATATGAAATGGGAAGGGAAATAGGCTCCGCTGCCAGCTGGCCTAAAATCTGGCCAAGTAACCCTGCGGCGTCAGCCATAGGGACCCCATAAGAATCAAATGGCACGACTATCTTCTCGCCAGTCATATTCCAAACATATGAACTTTTTATGTTTTTCTCCACGATTTCATTTTTGTCATCTTCAATGAGAAAACAATTAGTATAAACAAAATGCAATAAATTTATTTAATTAAAATTTATACCTATGACAGTGACACTCCAGTATGCCCGGGATGAACTGGAAGGGGTGTGTCGCTGCCCCACTACTGAGGCTCCTAAAGGGGAATCGACGAATCACCCTCTAGTGGGACATCCACATATGGTGTGAGAGATGGTGCAGGGGGAGATGGTGCAGGGGTGTTAGCAGCTGGTGCCTCAGATGTCATGGGGAGGGAGCCAGATGGATCGCCATCTATCGCAGAACTAGATGAAATAGTGTATCGCTTCCTCCTTGGCATTCCTGTCATTTAATAAAATAAAATTAAGTTCAAAATATATATTTCAAAAAAATTATGCAGAAAAAAAAAATTAAAAATGATAATAGATGCCCAGTACTAACAGACAAAATATATATAACAAGGATAATAAATGACTGCAGAAATGAAACAAGTGGTTGCTGAATAAATAAATAATTGTACATACAATCATTTTCCCCTTCAATCATGTCGGTTTCCTGCTCCATTGCTTCATCCACTTCATTCATCCTTGCTAGACTAATATTTTCAATATCATGATGGACAAATAATCCTGCTTCCTGTTGCTGATTAACTTCAATTTCAGAGGTCAAATTTTCCACTTCATCACCCATATCATACAAATATCTTTGTATTACGTGATCAACTACACTCCACCCTTCATCGGCAACATCATTCACATAATATACCATTTTTTCTTGTGATGATAAGATATATGGATCATGCAGTTCATGATCACCAACATCCATCAAGAGAGAGAAGTTCACAGAAGTAAATTGCAAGGAATCTCTTTTAACACCTCTGATAAAATCGACCCATTTGCATTTGAATAAAACAACTGAAAAATTTCCATGGTAGTTTAATTCAATAATATCATGTATATTTCCATAGTATTCCACTTCAGAAAATGTAAATATACTACTATTCTGTGTTTTCAAACCCACTTCTCGATCGACTGTACGAAATCTAAATCCATTCAAATTATAAGCGTCGAACTTTCTAACTTGTTTTAGAGGACCTCTAACAAGAAACTTAAAATCTTCTGACATCTTTGCTCGAGTATCAGTATTCATGATCTGAAAAAAGAAATATAATTTATTAGATTTACAAAATGTATGTTTCAAACTAATATTCGTATTTATTGCAATATTTATGAACTTACATGTTGTGCAAACCATTCTACAAGCTCTTTATTAACAGATTTCATTATATCTTTCTCATTTCGTGTTTGGACTCTCATTCATCTCTTTGTTTGTATCCTCAACTCTTCAATAAATGGATATGCAATTTCACTATTCAGTAGCACATATCTATGTGCCTGTAATAATTCCAATTCAGTCAATGTCACATTTGAGGTCCTCCCAACTAATCGGCCAATAACAAGAAATATTTTGGATTTATGATGTATTTGAGATTGATTCGATGTGTCGTCAACACGTCCAACTCGATTAAATCTTGTCTCAATATCATCCAAGTATCGAGAATAAAAGGTCAGACACTCCTCAGCCAAATAGCCTTCAGCAATAGAGCCTTCTGGTTGAGTTTTATTTCTCACGTATGATTTAAAATGCCCAAGATATCTATGAAATAAAATAAACATAATTATGCATTTAATTAAGTACCAAAAATTGTTTACTTAACTGGAAAACATATAAATAAAGTACCTCTCAATTGGATACATCCATCGATAATGAACGGGGCCTCCTAATTTAGCTTCCTCAACCAAATGCACGGTTAAATGCACCATTACAGTAAAAAATGACGGAGGAAAGATCATCTCCATTGCACAAAGGGTAAATATAGACCTCTCCTAGAGGTTTTCAAGCTAAAATGGATGTAGATATTTCTCACATAGTTGTCTAAAAAATATGCAGAACTGGAGTACAACAGCAGTAATTTTTTCAGGTAATAATGTACACAATACCAATGGTAGTAACTGCTGTAACAAAATATGTGAATCATGACTTTTCAATCCATGTAACTTATGATTCTTCAAGTCAACACACCTCGAGATGTTACTTGAATACTCATCAGATACCTTAATATTCTTTAACATTCTAAGGAATGTATCTTTATCCCTATTTTTCATTGCAAAAATTTTCGGAGGATACTTTTCATTCTCATTTGGTCAGAGATCGCGTTTTATGTTCATTGCTTGTAAGTCTTTGCGAGCATTGAGATGATCCTTCGACTTTCCATGCTCATTAAGAAATGTGAATATCAAATTTTCACATAAATTCTTCTAAATATGCATCACATCAAGATTATGCCGCAACAAATTAAATTCCCAATACGGAAGTTTGAAGAATATACTTTTTTTCTTCCATTGTTGCGTTCCGGTTTCGCTTGACGATGCACTTCGGACCCGTTTTCCACTCTCATTCAAATGATGAACCTTCCCAAATTATGTTTCAACATTTTCAATATGTGTCAATATTTCAGAACCAGCTAACAACTTTGGAGGTGGTCTACGATCAATGGAACCATTAAATTTTGATCTGTTCAGCCGAAATCTATGAGATGCATCGAGAAATCTTCGATGACACAAGAAGCACCATTTTCTACTGTGAGGTAGTCGTTTGGGCTCAAAATCAAAGTTACAAACGGGACAAGCCAAACCCGTGTAAGTGTTCCAACCAGATAAATTCTCAAGCCCAGGGAAGTCACTAATGGTCCACATTAAAGCAGCATGCATTTTGAACATTGTTTTAGAAGAAGCATCAAATGTCTCAACACTGTTGCTTCATAACTCCTGCAATTCGTCAATCAAAGGTTGCAAGTATACATCAATATCATTTCCAAGAATTTTTTTTCCAGGAATAATCATCGAAAGAATAAAATATGTTTGTTGTATACACATCCAAGGAGGCAGATTATAAGGGATCAAAACAACTGGTCAAATGCTATAACTGGTACTCAAAGACCCAAATGGGTTGAATCCATCGGTAGCCAATCCCAATCTAATATTCCTAGGATCAGCTGAGAAATTGAGATGTAATGAATCAAATGACTTCCACGATTGAGAATCTTGTGGATATCTCATTAACCCATCATTGTTATTATCTACAGAATGTCACTTCATGTATTCAGCGCTTTTCGATGACATGAATAATCTTTACAATTGAGGCTTCAAAGGAAAGTAACGCAAAACCTTTGCAGGTGTGTTCCTTTTATTCTTCTCCATGAAATTATGTTCATTCAGACTTCTAAAATCACCCTTTGTCTGCCATCTAGAAGAAAAAAATTTATTGCAATTTTGTCTACTTGAATCCTCTCCCCAATAAAGCATACAATCATTGGGACACACATGTATTTTTGTATAATTCAGACCAAGCGTGTTAACAACTTTTTTCATATCATAAAAAGATTCTAGGATTTTTGCTTTAGGAAATGCATCACGAATCAATTCCAATATCATGGACATTACCTTATTTGTAATTCCACATAGACATTTTATATGGCACAACTTCAACAGAAATGAAAGCTTTGAATATTTCAAACACCCACTATACAACTCTTGATTTCTATCGTCAACTAAATCATGAAACGCATTTTCCTCAGTGAAGTTTTCTCTTACATTTGGCTCCACATAATCAAGAGGAGGATCCAATGATATGTTAAAATCTTGATCTGCATGTGTTACAGTCTCAAAAACATCACTTGTCATGTTGCAATTTGTAGCACCCTATTCTGGTTGTTCTGATATGTTTTGATGCTGATAGTGGTGTCTTGCAGTGCAGAATGCATCATTTATGAGGTTTTTCATTTCATTTTCCATTGTCGATGAACTTGGGACCTCATTCTGCGGATTAACATCAGTGCTCAATCTTTCTGTAACATTCGATTCTCTATGCCAAATCCAACACAAATATTGACCAGGGAATTGCTTCAGTATTAAATATTCATAAACCTCATCTCTCTTCAACCATGTTCTAAATTTACATTTAGAACATGGACATTTTATTCTCCCTTCAACGGATCGATTAGAAATTGAAAAATCTAAAAACTCATTCAAACCCTTAACATACTGAGGTGTGTTCCTCGGTAATGTGATCCAGCTTTTATCCATGTATATCACAATGTGCCTACACAATAATAAAAATAATTAAAACACATAGTTACTACTAAATAGAGAAAGATATTCATATATACGATAGTGTAACATTACAGAAACATAATATAATAAAGATGAGCCCCTGATTTAGATATGAACCCTCTAGTGTTTGGGATAGGGGAAGTTTCTTTGGTAAAGAGAAACAATGTGCTAACAACGTGGTAGCTACTTTACCATGAAAACCAAAGCATATTGTTAATTTGGAATAACCCCAACCTAAGTTCTCTATAGAGTCTTCATATAAAACTCTAATATTGAATAAATCTATTATAAATAATGTTTAGGGAAAACCTTATGATGCTTACAAAACTCAACACATTGTTAATTTGGAGTGGAAAGAACCACGTGAGGGATAGTCTTGAGGCATGATAAGTGGTGGTGTTCATGGAAATGCATGATGAAATATTTAATCAATAAATATCAATGAACATTATATAACATCAAAACAAGAAAATTATTAGAGGGGGTGACACGTATGAGAGGAATCACCTTCTTAATTTCCTAGGTATAAAAATAGAACCTCCAATCAACTTAAAATATATATATTTATATATATAAAATAAAATAAATAAAAACTTTCATACAACTTAAAATCTATATAATAATGAATATAATTCATCAAGAACAATGAACAAAGACCTCTTAAGATCTAATCTGGCTTCCAAAATAGTAGCATCTAAAATCTCTATCGATTTGTCCAGAAAAACAACTCAAGAACACTATAGAGGGGGTGAACACTTAGGAGTACTCAGTAGGAATATATTTCTAAGTAGTTCTATATCCATGCAAGATATATGTGCCAGAATAGACATATGTGAAACAACTAAGTAATACTAGAATATGGGTTATGCTAAAAAGAAATGTAACACATTATATATTTTCTATCTTTAACCATATCACCTATAAAGGTATTATCATATTAAACAAATGGATTATCAAAAGAAAGTAAGCAATGGGGATTTTGATTTCCATGTAATTATAATAATAATGTATAGATTCCATATTTATAACATCATCATCGAATAATTATGCCACTTCACAAAAATTTCCATAATATGGAAACCATCAATATTTTCGACAAAACAGAAAACCCAACTCTTAACATGTGTCAATCATCACTATCACATCATCATATTATCTAGAAAATAGGTAATCCCAACTCTCAACCTATGCCAATCATCTCATCATCATCACATCAGCATAACAAGAAATTCCAACTCTCAACCAGTGTTAACCATCCCAACATCCATTAAATTTCCACATCATTACCTCAATGACACATGTTATAACCTAGATCCATCACAACCAAAAACATGACATAGCCTTAAAGCCATCACAACCTAGGGAAATGTGTACATGTTATACCTTAATCCATTATAACCCATAATATAAGCATGTATTGTAACCATGAGCCATCACAACCCATGAGTATAGTATCAAACAACCACAAACAATCAAGCAGATAGAAAAACAATCATTTAGAATAAAAACTAACAAACACATATAAAAAATCACATGCAATAAGTAGAAAAACAAATAATCATAAACAAAAACATCTACATACAATAAAATAAATACAATATTACAATTTATTATAAGAAACAATAATAATAAAGAAATAACTAATATCAAAACAACAACAAAATTAGAAATTAAACCCTAGGGTTCGTATAGGTCGCCGGAGAAGCAGGGTCGCCGGGGTCGCGGGGTCGTCGGGGTCGTCGGGGTCGCGGGGTCGCCAAGGTCGTGGGGGGATGGGGTCACGGGGGAATCGCGGTCGCTGGGTGAGAAATAGGAGGGTCGGGGTGGGGTGGAAGGGTCGGGGCTGTTAAAAAAAAATTTGTTGCGGTAGTTTATTATAAACCACCGCTAAACGACGATTTTGTTGTAGTGTATAATACCAGGCAACTCGTCAGAAAAAACATCAAGGTACTCATTTACCACTGGCACATCAGTAATCTCAACACTTTCTTTATTTTCAACAATATGATCAAGGTAACATTCATTTCCTTCTTTTGTTAGTTTCTCAACTTCCTGATATGTTATCAAAATCAAGGGTTCATTCTTGTACACAAACTGTAAATATTTCTGAAATGAAACCTCTTTAGCTCTGCAGTCAATATTAGAATGATAAAAAGAAAGTCAATCCATGCCCAAAATAACATCAAACTCTACTATAGGTAAAACAATAAGGTTTGCAGGTAGATTCTTTCTGCACACAAGGACACAAATGTTCTTATGTTTTCTTTTTGTCTCAACATTTCCTCTAGGTGTTTTTACCATAAGTTATGTATTCATATCTTGATATGGAATTTCCAATTTACTAAAAAACTTCTCAGATTTTAAAGAGTGTGTAGACCCTGAATCAAACAACACATTGGCATAATCTGAACAAATAAACAGTGTACCTGATACTACTTCATTTGATGGCCCAACATCTGTTGAAGTAGTTGCAAAGGATTTCACCACCCTTTTCTGCTTGTAGTGTGGCTGCTTTCCCTCAATTGAGTTCTTCTATGGACACTCGTTTTCATAATGACCCATTTCATTACACTTAAAACATCTTACCGATGGATTTTCATTCCCTGCTTGATCATCTTCCTTACAGTTACGAGCAATATGACCAGACTTACCACACCGAAAGTGTAAGGACCCAGCCTTAAACCTTACTTAATATTGAGTTATTAAAATATTACACATTGAGGATCTTTTCGGGTTTAGAGTTTTAGAGAATTAGATTATAAAACTTGCATTACATTCCACATATAAACAAAGTGGTCACATAAAGATAGTATTCTTCATTCCCATCAATGGAAACATATTTAAAATAAAACATGGATTCATTATTGACACTTCCTTGACACTATCATCATATCATGTACCTTTCCCTTGACCTGTGAAAAACATTTCAAAAAAAACTTGGGATGAGCATAAAAAGCTCAGTATGGGTTATAAAAACATGGAAAGGAAACATGGGTACATATATACATAAGAGTGAAATCATACTTTACCCACAAAACATAGGCACTTTAACATAACTCATAAAATCATGAACAAATCATAGAAATCATAAGACATAAAGGTAACTTGAGGCATTCATAACATTCTTACGTAGGGAGTAACCCTCTTGGTTACGTTTGGAATACCCATCACAGTATATTCCCTAAATCTCTTCGGATAAACCTTAACGTTTCACTCCTTCGTGTTACCCAATGCATTGGAGATCTATATCGGGCTCACCCGCCCTTAGTTTATCACAGAACCACCCGTCTTCATAATAATGCCCAAGAACCATAACATAATCGTATCACATAAAACATACATAAAGGAAACATAACATTTCCACATTTCAATCACAAGATATCAATACAACACAAAAAAAACATTGTTAAAACCATTTTCAATACCAAAATAAAAGAAAAGTAAAACATGGTATTTATTTTTCTTTTAAAAAGAAGGTATGGCTTGTAGAGGAAGCCGAAACTCAAATAACGGTCACGGCGGCGGAGAAGTCGTTGTCGCCGCATACGTACGACAAAAACATTCCCTTTTTTCGTTTAGTAAACGCTTCGTATAAAAAAGATTCCTTTTGAATAAACGTAAAAGTCAAAGGACACCGTATAAAAGAAGGTTTTGTATAAAACAAAATATGCCTCAATGAAAGGAGATTGAGACGAAGTCCCATACAAGGATCATTTTTTTAAATAAAATAGATCTATTATGTATATTCACTATAATTACACATAAATAAAGTACAAATACAATATAGGACATAATAGTATCATGACGTAATTTGAAAGTAGGAGATTAACCCAAAGAATGGAAATTGGGTTAAGAAGTTCCCTTACCTCGTATCCGACTTGACCCGACCGTTCTTTAATCTCCTGAATAATAAACTTGAGTTAATCTCTACTTGCTTATGAACCTTTTTCAAGTTCATTATTCCTTTTATAACATGTTATGAATATCATGTAATCATTTAAGTTAATAATGTTCATTTTGTCGGTATTTGGTTCTTAAGTCAAAAATAGACTTCTTATACTTACATGTTGTTAATTTGGTCAAAGGTTCGTTATATCCAGAATTATATTAATGATTTGGATAACATATATATCATATATATTCATCATATACATGTATTTATAATATTACATCACATTTAGAGGTAAGAAATGAAATGCACCGTTCATGAAGACAGTAAGCTGTACGTACGCATGAACGCTACTTCCATTTCTATTTTGTATTTTCTGGAATGGAATCATAATGATATAAGAGTATATTATAATTCCAGTATAATAACATATATAATATCATTAACTTTATCCTTTACACATCCCACATATGGTATTAACGAATCAAATCACTTTCAGGGGGCGGTAGTCCACACTTCCTAAAATGAAGATATCGTGTTTACCCATAATGGAAACCATAAAGGTATTCCCAAAATGAAAAAAAACAGAAGCTTAAGGAAAACATAAACATATCATATATCATATATAAAAATAGTGACATCATAATGGCCACCTTTGAAGGTGTTAAATGAGTATTGAACAATCATCGTTTCGGGAGGCAGAATTTCGCCATCCACGGAAACCGTATGTTCTTTAACCATTTGATGTAGTTGTGTGAGAGTGTAGCTCAAATAATTCTTATAAAAACATCCTAGACTATTGAATATACTGGTGTTGTTACAAAAGAAGTAAATAAAAAGAGTTTAGGGGGTTGGAGAAGAAAAATAAAACAAATGAACATGAGAGAATGAATTACCTTTAAAAGTGTAACTCCTTTTGATTTGAGCCTAAAGGCTTCCTTTGAAAGGATTCTTCCCAAATGAAATCCTCTAGGATGAGGAGAGGGATGTGGAGAGAGTAAATGGGCAGGGTTTGGCCGAGCCAAAGGCTTGAGGAGTGTGTGAAATGAGGTAGAGGTGGGGGCCTTTTATAAGAGGAGAGGAGGGGCACTTTTGGAAAGTAAAGATAAGTTACTTTATTTTAAAAAGAGTTTCGTATTCAAAAGGTCCCACATTGCTATAATTAGAGGATAAGGTGATAAGGCTTCGAAATCCACTCATCCAATTGGTTTTGTCCATGTGTAGGTTTTAGATTTTTCATTATCTTTCCATTTTATTTAAATCGTTAAATAATGAGGTCATCGCTGCATCATCATGATGTCATAAATAATTTAATTTATTTAAAGTCTAAAAATTATAAAAAAATTACTATGATGTAGGAAATCTTTTTAGATTTCCAATGACTATTTATAATCAAAAATCTGATCTTTATAACCCCATGTAAAAATTGTTTTCGTAAAACATATTATGTTTGTGTCATTTTTACTTTTACATTAAATAAAAAATTATTTATGTCATTTCCCAACCAAAGTATCTCCATGGGGTCCCCAAGTTGACCCATGGATTTTCTTGGTCGGCCATGACACAACCAATAAAGTTGGGACATGTGTCTAGGTCATTTCATATTATTAAAGCATTATTTATACCTTAAACTACCCTAATTACCACTAATCGCGATTAAAAACTTAATAAGTTACTATTCACCAAAAAATTATTTTAATCCCATTGAACCACATTTTACTTCTTAATGACAACCATGTATGTCGGATTTTTGAAATTCAAAACACAATGATGGAAAAATTTCATTTAAACGGAAAAATCAGTTTTTATAAGTACCACTTAGTGGTTTCACTATTCATCAAAAATCGAAGTTTTTCAGAAAATTACCAAAAATCCACCCTAAGCTATATTTGATATTCAGAATTCAAAAATGAAGTCTATTTTACAAAATTCAAAACATATAAGTCACATTAATTAATTTAATAATTAATTCTCACTGTCAGAGCAAATAGCGTGTTTTTATGAAACAATATGTATCAAAAGATTGACACCAATTTAAGTCCAATTTCAAAGTGAAATTGATTCCAATGACCACCATTGGATTAAATGGTAAAAATATATTCTAATTTCACTTCAAAACCAATTCAAAAGATAATATAATCATATAAATAAATTAGATTAAAAAGCAGTTTTGATGTAAAATGCAGTATTTTTCACTATTCATTAAAAAAGTGAACATTGTCAGAAAAATACCAAAAATTCACACAAAGTAAATTTTGATGTCCCAATCATAAAGAATAAGTTTATTTTGACAAACATAGTTTATAAAATTGTCAAAAGATAGATTTAAAAAGGGTTTTCCATCATAAGGCAGTAAAACAATCTTTTAAGAATATTAGTGTATTCCATGCTTAAGATTGGATTTATTTTCATTTTAAGCCTCTAAAACACTATCTTAATCATTAATAGACATAGATAAAAATATCTATTATTCATTACTTACTTGGGATGTTACATCCTTCCCCCCTTTAGAAAATTGCGTCCCCGTAATTTATTTACTTATCAAATAAATGGGGGTACTTATCCCTCATTGCATTTTCAGATTCCCATGTTACCTCTTCAATCATGTGGTTTTTCCACAAAACCTTTACCTGGTGAATCAACTTATTCCGTAACACTTGCTCCCTGTGGTCAAGAATCTGGACCGGTTGTTCCTCATAAGATAGGTTCTCTTCCAGCTGAACTACCTCTGGACTCAAAACATAAGATGGATCTGGCATATACTTTCTCAACATCGAAACGTGAAAAACATTGTGTACCTGACATAAACTCGGAGGTAAAGCCACTCGGTATGCAACTGATCCAACTCTCTCCAGAATTTCGTATGGTCCAATGAACCTTGGACTCAACTTTCCTTTCTTACCAAATCTCATCACACTTTTCCAAGGAGAAACCTTGAGAAAAACCTGATCACCTACCTCGAAAGATAGATCCTTCCTCCGGTTATCCGCATAACTCTTCTGCCTACTCTGAGCTGTTCTCATGTATTTCTGAATCAGCTGAACTTTTTTTGCCATCTCTTCTACCAATTCTGGTCCCATCAACTTCCTTTCACCCACTTCATCCCAGAAAGCTGGAGTTCGACACCGCTTCCCATATAATGCCTGAAATGGTGTCATCTGTATACTGGAATGAAAACTGTTATTATATGAAAATTCAACCAAAGAAAGATGTTGGTCCCAACTTCCCTGATAATCCATAGAACAAGCTCGTAGCATATCCTCCAAGGTCTGAATTGTTCGTTCTGACTGCCCATCTGATTGAGGATGAAAAGCTGTACTAAAATTTAATTCAGTACCCAACGACTTCTGAAGGCCTTTCCAAAAGTTAGAAGTAAACCTGGGATCACGATCCGATACAATGGAGAGAGGAACTCCATGTAACCTGACTATCTCTTTAAGATACAAACGGGAAAGTTGATCAAGAGAGAAAGTATCTCGTATAGCAAGGAAATGAGCAGATTTGGTCAAGCGATCAACAATAACCCAGATTGCATTATTACCTCGAGATGTCTTCGGTAATCCAACAACAAAGTCCATGGATATATTCTCCCATTTCCACTCTGGCACTGGTAAAGGCTGAAGCATCCCTTTCGGTAACTGTCGCTCTGCTTTAACCTGCTGACAAGTCAAACACTTCATAGTAAAATCAGCAATACCTCTTTTCATTCCATCCCACCAGTAATACTCCCACAGATCTCTATACATCTTAGTACTGCCCGGATGAACTGAAAACGGAGAACTATGAGCTTCACATAACAACTCTCTCTTCAACTGTGAATCACAAGGCACACACAATCTCTTCCCAAATCTCAAAACACAATCATTATCAATGTTGAATTCAGGCAACTTACCTTTCTGAACCAGCTTTACCTTTTTCTACAACTCACTGTCTTGCTTCTGTGCTTGCTTGATTCTATCTGATAGAGAAGATCTCACTGATACCTGAAACAAAACAGAAGGACTTCCTGCACCAACAACTTCTATGACAAATTTCATCAAATCCTTAACCAAAGGATCATGTTCCAAATGCAACATTGTTAATGAAGCATTACTTTTTCGACTCAAAGCATCAGCCACTTTATTTGCTTTTCCCGGATGGTAATGAATTGTACAATCATAATCCTTGATTAATTCTAGCCATCTCCTTTGTCTCATGTTCAATTCTTTCTGAGTGAATATATACTTTAAACTTTTGTGATCGGTATATATTTCACACTTTACTCCATACAAATGATGCCTCTAAATTTTTAAAGAAAAAACAACAGCAGCTAATTCCAAATCATGTGTAGGTTAATTTACCTCATGAGTTTTCAACTGTCGTGAAGCATAAGCGATTACCTGATCATTCTGCATTAGGACGCAACCAAGTCCTTTCAATGAAGCATCACTGTAGATAACAAACTCACCATTCCTGGAAGGTAGTGCCAAAACTGGAGCATTCACCAATCTTCTTTTTAATTCCTGAAAACAATCATCACATTCTTTTGTCCAGATAAACTTAACACCCTTCCGAGTTAGCTTAGTCATTGGACTAGATAACCGTGAAAAATTTCTAACAAACCTTCGGTAATATCCCGCCAAACCAAGGAAGCTACGAATCTCGGTTACATTTGTGGGTCTTGGTCATTCTTCCACAACTTTTGTTTTTGCAGGATCAACAGTTTTTCCATCTTTAGAAACAATGTGACCAAGGAAAGAAATTTGTTGCAACCAAAACTCACACTTGCTGAATTTCCCATACAGTTTCTTTTCTTTTAAGGTTTGCAATATAACCCTTAAATGTCTTTCATGCTCCTCTTTACTTTTAGAAAACACCAAAATATCATCAATGAAAACCACCACAAACTTATCCAAGAACTCATGGAAAATTCTATTCATTAAGTCCATGAATACAGCAGGTGCATTGGTTAGCCCAAAAGGCATTACTACAAATTCATAATAGCCATATCTCGTACGAAACGCGGTCTTCGGAATATCTTCCTCCTTTACCTTCAGCTGATGGTACCCCGATCTCAGGTCAATATTTGAAAAAAACTGAGCTCCCTGGAGCTGATCAAACAAATCATCGATATGAGGCAAAGGATATTTGTTCTTAACAGTGATGTTATTCAAGGCTCTATAATCAATGCAAAGTCTCATAGAACCATCTTTCTTTTTAACAAATAAAACAGGATCACCCCATGGTGATGTGCTAGGTCTAATGAAACCTTTCTCTAATAAATCTTGCAATTTCTCCTTCAACTCTAAAAGTTAAATTTGTGTCATTCGATTAGGGGGTTTTGAAATTGGCTTAGCATCAGGAACTAAGTCAACAGTAAACTCAACTTCCCGATCTGGTATTATTCCAGGCAACTCATCAGGAAAAACATCAGGATACTCATTTACCACTGGCACATCATTAATCTGAACAGTTCCTTTATTTTCAACGACGTGTGCAAGGTAACATTCATTTTCATCTTTTACAAGTTTCTCGGCCTCTTGATATGTTATCAAAAGTAAGGGTTCATTCTTGTAAACAAACTGAAAGTCTTTCTGAAAAGAAACTTCTTTAGCTCTACAGTCAATCTTAACATGGTAAATAGAGAGCCAATCCATACCCAGGATAACATCAAACTCTACTAGAGGTAGAACAATAAGGTTTTCAAGTAGGTTCTTTCCACAGATAAGGATAGGAAGATTCTTATAAATTCTTTTTTCCTCAACATTTCCCCCAGGTGTTTTTACCAAAAGTTCAGGAGTCATTTCTTGAGATGGTATTCCCATTTTAATAGAAAAGGTTTCAGAGATGAAAGAATGTGTAGACCCCGAATCAAACAACACACTGGCATAATCTGAAAAAACAAACAAAGTACCTGATACAACTTCATTTGATGGCCCGACATCTGATGAAGTAGTTGCAAAGGATTTCACCACCCCTTTCTGCTTGTAGTCTAACTGCTTCCCATCACTCAAGCTCTTTGTCGGACACTCGTTTGCATAGTGACCCATCTCATTGCACTTATAACATTTCACTAACTGTAAATCAAATTTGTTCTTACCTTCACCTTGATCCTTTTCAGTGCAATCACGAGCCTTATGTTCCATCTTACCACATCGATAGCACTTTCCAGAATTCAGAAGATATTCCCCAGCATGCCTTTTGCCACATTTATCACAAACTGGAAACTTAGTTCTCTTACTATCAGACTTTTTTGAAGAATTCTTACCTTTCTCCTGCCACCTTGGTCTCTTCTTCTGCTGGTTGTTATAGAACACTTGGTCATCGGTAAACTCCATTTCCACCTTCTCAGCACATCGAACAAGCTTTTCATAACTTTTAAACTCACAAGAAGCTAATGCCCTTCGATATTTTGGCTTTAATCCTGAGTAAAAACGATTTATTTTACTATCAAGATCTCGTATGAAGTTTGGAGCATACCTTGCCAATCGAGTGAACTTTGCTTCATAAGCAGCCACTGAATCTTCCTCTTGCCTCAATTCCAAGAATTGTTTTTCCATCCTAAGTAGAACAGCCTTAGGAAAATACTTCTTAAGAAACATACCTTTGAATTCATCCCAGTCAAGAGCATCAATCTCATCGGCGTCCCTGATATTTTTAACCATAGACCACCACTGATCTGCTTCACCCTCCAAACGGTAAATAGCAAGACTAACCTTTTGATTGTCTGAACACCCCATGACATCAAAAATATTCTCCAGTGCTTTAATCCACCCTTCATCTAGCACAGGGTCAGATGATCCTCTGAATGATGGTGGATGTTGCCTTATGAAATGTTCCACCACTGACATGTTCCTCTGCGGTTGATCTGGCTGATCTCGTGCATGGATACCACCACCATTTATCGCTTGAGTCAACTGCGCCATTACTGTAACAAACTGTTCAGTTCCAATTCCGACCATTTCTGGATGCTGATTCGGAAGGTTATTTCCTTCTGTATGCCTTCCTAGCACTGCTTCTCTATTTCCTCTGCGGAAAACCATTCTGAACAAACATGTCTTAGATGAAGCAACATGGTAATCTTCAAATGCTATATCACTTCAATTTAACCATAAAAAAAATATTTTTGGATAATCATTTAATAGAATTCTAACTCCTAAAGTTATCTAAACCGACCTTTGATACCAACTGTAAGGCCCCAGCCTTAAACCTTACTTAATCTTGAGTTATTATAATATTACACATTGCGGATCTTTTCGGGTTTAGAGTTTTAGAGAATTAGATCATAAAACTTGCATTACATTCCACATATAAACAAAGTGGTCACATAAAGATAGTATTATTCATTCCCATAAATGGAAACATATTTAAAATAAAACATGGATTCATTCTTGACACTTCCTTGACACTATCATCATATCATGTACCTTTCCCTTGACCTGTGAAAAACATTTCAAAAAAAACTTGGGATGAGCATAAAAAGCTCAGTATGGGTTATAAAAACATGGAAAGGAAACATGGGTACATATATACATAAGAGTGAAATCATACTTTACCCATAAAACATAGGCACTTTAACATACCTCATAAAATCATGAACAAATCATAGAAATCATAAGACATAAAGGTAACTTGAGGCATTTATAACATTCTTACGTAGGGAGTAACCCTCTTGGTTACGTTTGGAATACCCATCACAGTATATTCCCTAAATCTCTTCGGAGAAACCTTAACGTTTCACTCCTTCGCGTTACCCAATGCATTGGAGAGCTATATCGGGCTCACCCGCCCTTAGTTTATCACAGAACCACCCGTCTTCATAATAATGCCCAAGAATCATAACATAATCGTATCACATAAAAAATGCATAAAGGAAACATAAAATTTCCACATTTCAATCACAAGATATCAATACAACACAAAAAAACATTGTTAAAACCATTTTCAATACCAAAATAAAAGAAAAGTAAAACATGGTATTTATTTTTCTTTTAAAAAGAAGGTATGGCTTGTAGAGGAAGCCGAAACTCAAATAACGGTCACGGCGGTAGAGAAGTCGTTGTCGCCGCATACGTACAACAAAAACATTCCCTTTTGTCGTTTAGTAAACGCTTCTTATAAAAAAGATTCCTTTTGAATAAACGTAAAAGTCAAAGGACACCGTATAAAAGAAGGTTGTGTATAAAACAAAATATGCCTCAATGAAAGGAGATTGAGACGAAGTCCCATACAAGGATCATTTTTTTAAATAAAATAGATCTATTATGTGTATTCACTATAATTACACATAAAGAAAGTACAAATAAAAGATAGGACATAATAGTATCATGACGTAATTTGAAAGTAGGAGATTAGCCCAAAGAATGGAAATTGGGTTAAGAAGTTCCCTTACCTCGTATCCGACTTGACCCGACCGTTCTTTAATCTCCTGAATAATAAACTTGAGTTAATCTCTACTTTCTTATGAACCTTTTTCAAGTTCATTATTCCTTTTATACCATGTTATTAACATCATGTAATCATTTAAGTTAATAATGTTCATTTTGTCGGTATTTGGTTCTTAAGTCAAAAATAGACTTCTTAGACTTACATGTTGTTAATTTGGTCAAAGGTTCGTTATATCCAGAATTATATTAATGATTTGGATAACATATATATCATATATATTCATCATATACATTTATTTATAATATTACATCACATTTAGAGGTAAGAAATGAAATGCACCGTTCATGGAGACGGTAAGCCGTACGTACGCATGAACGCTACTTCCATTTCTATTTCGTATTTTCTGGAATGGAATCATAATGATATAAGAGTATATTATAATTCCAGTATAATAACATATATAATATCATTAACTTTATCCTTTACACATCCCACATATGGTATTAACGAATCAAATCACTTTCAGGGGGCGGTAGTCCGCACTTCCTAAAATGAAGATATCGTGTTTACCCATAATGGAAACCATAAAGGTATGCCCAAAATGAAAAAAAACAGAAGCTTAAGGAAAACATAAACATATCATATATCATATATAAAAATAGTGACATCATAATGGCCACCTTTGAAGGTGTTAAATGAGTATTGAAGAATCATCGGTTCGGGAGGCAGAATTTCGCCATCCACGGAAACCGTATGTTCTTTAACAATTTGATGTAGTTTTGTGAGAGTGTAGCTCAAATAAATCTTATAACAACATCCTAGTATATTGAATATACTGGTGTTGTTACAAAAGAAGTAAATAAAAACAGTTTAGGGGGTTGGAGAAGCAAAATAAAACAAATGAACATGAGAGAATGAATTACCTTTAAAAGTGTAACTCCTTTTGATTTGAGCCTAAAGGCTTCCTTTGAAAGGATTCTTCCAAAATGAAATCCTCTAGAATGAGGAGAGGGATGTGGAGAGAGTAAATGGGCAGGGGTTGGATGAGCCAAAGGCTTGAGGAGTGTGTGAAATGAGGTAGAGGTGGGGGCCTTTTATAAGAGGAGAGGAGGGGCACTTTTGGAAAGTAAAGATAAGTTACTTTATTTTAAAAAGAGTTTCGTATTAAAAAGGTCCCACATTGCTATAATTCGAGGATATGGTGATAAGTCTTTGAAATCCACTCATCCAATTGGTTTTGGCCATGTGTAGGTTTTAGATTTTTCATTATCTTTCCATTTTATTTAAATCGTTAAATAATGAGGTCATCGCTGCATCATCATGATGTCATAAATAATTTAATTTATTTAAATTCTAAAAATTATAAAAAAAAAATACTATGATGTAGGAAATCTTTTTAGATTTCCAATGAATATTTATAATAAAAAATCTGATCTTTATAACCCCATGTAAAAATTGTTTTCGTAAAACATATTATGTTTGTGTCATTTTTACTTTTACATTAAATAAAAAATTATTTATGTCATTTCCCAACCAAAGTATCTCCATGGGGTCCCCAAGTTGACCCATGGCTTGTCTTGGTCGTCCATGACACAACCAATAAATTTGGGACATGTGTCTAGGTCATTTCATATTATTAAAGTATTATTTATACCTTAAACTACCCTAATTACCACTAATCGCGATTAAAAACTTAATAAGTTACTATTCACCAAAAAATTATTTTAATCCCATTGAACCACATTTTACTTCTTAATGACAACCATGTATGTCGGATTTTTGAAATTCAAAACACAATGATGGAAAAATTTCATTTAAACGGAAAAATCAGTTTTTATAAGTACCACTTAGTGGTTTCACTATTCATCAAAATTGAAGTTTTTCAGAAATTTACCAAAAATCCACCCTAAGCTATATTTGATATTCCGAATTCAAAAATGAAGTCTATTTTACAAAATTCAAAACATATAAGTCACATTAATTAATTTAATAATTAATTCCCGCTGTCAGAGCAAATAACGTGTTTTTATGAAACAATAAGTATCAAAAGATTGACACCAATTTAAGTTCAATTTCAAAGTGAAATTGATTCCAATGACCATAATTGGATTAAATGGTAAAAATATATTCTAATTTCACTTCAAAACCAATTCAAAAGATAATATAATCATATAAATAAATTAGATTAAAAAGCAGTTTTGATGTAAAATGCAGTATTTTTCACTATTCATTAAAAAAGTGAACATTGTCATAAAAATACCAAAAATTCACACAAAGTAAATTTTGATGTCCCAATAATAAAGAATAAGTTTATTTTGACAAACATAGTTTATAAAATTGTCAAAAGATAGATTTAAAAAGGGTTTTCCATCATAAGGCAGTAAAACAATCTTTTAAGAATATTAGTGTATTCCATGCTTAAGATTGGATTTATTTTCATTTTAAGCCTCTAAAACACTATCTTAATCATTAATAGACATAGATAAAAATATCTATTATTCATTACTTACTTGGGATGTTACAAGAAGCACTTTCCCGACTTTGATAAACATTCTCTGGGATGATTTTTACCACACTTATCACAAGATTGATATTTAGTTTTCTTACCTCTAGACTTCTTTGATGAATTCTTCCCCTTTGTCTGCCAACTGGTCCTCTTATTCTGTTGTTTGTCAAAGAACATCTGATCATCAAAAAACTCCATTTCTACCTTCTTCGCACATCGAACAAGATTTTCATAACTTTTAAACTCACGAGAGGCTAATGCTCTTCAATATCGTGGATTCAGTCCTGAGTAGAATCGATTTATCTTACTATCAAGATCTCGGATGAAATTTGGTGCATACATTTCCAGTCGAGTGAACTTTTCTTCATAAGCAGCCACTGAGTCATCCTCCTGGCTCAATTCCAGAAATTTTTTTTCCATCCTAAGACGAACCACCCTAGGAAAATATTTCTCAATAAACATACCTTTGAATTCATCCCAATTGAGAGCATCAATCTCTTTACTATCCCTGATATTTTTCACCATCGACCACCACTGACCAACTTCACCTTCAAAATGGTAAACAACAAGACTAACCTTTTGATGTTCTGAACAACCCATGACATCAAAAATCTTCTCCAGTTCTTTAATTCACCCTTCAGCTAGAACAAGGTCAGATGATCCTCTGAAAGATGGGGGATGTTGCATAATGAAATGCTACACTACTAACATGTTCCTTTGCGGTTGATCTGGTTGATCTTGTGCATGAATACCACCACCATTTATAGCCTGATTCAATTGTGCCATCACTGCAACAAACTGTTCAGTTCCGATTCTGACCATCCCAGGTTGTTGATTTGGAAGGTTATCTTCCTCCTGATGTGGTCCCAACATAACCGCCATATTTCCTCTGTAGAAAATCATTCTGAACATAGAAATATCTTAGGCGAAGCAACATGGTAATCTGGAAATGCTATATGATTTCAATATTAACATAAATTACTTTATGGATATTACTTTAACAATACCCTAACACCTAAAGTTATCTAAACCGACCTCTGATATCAACTATAAGGACTCGGCCTTAAAACCATACATAATCTTGAATTAAATGAATAATTCACACTGAGGATCTTTTTAGGTTTAGAGTTTTAGAGAGTTAGGCCATAACTATTACATTTCAAAATATTACAAAGTAGACACTTCTACACAGTTTCCATTTTTTTTACAAAACATGAACTCTTGAAAAAAAAGAGTCATGTCTAGTTCCATGTTTAAGATAGCATGACTTCTCCTTGATCCCATCCTTTACCCTATTCCACATTATGTCCTGTGAAAAACATTTCAAAAACTTGGGATGAGCATAAAAAACTCAGTAAGGGATACACAAAGAAGTAAAACTATCAGTTTTTCAAAACAACAAGTAAACCATGAATACTTTAACATAAGTAATACTTTTTACCTTTATGAAGTAGTAAATACTCTTCACTGAATAAAGGATAATTACTTACCCTTTTTGTAACCAAAATATTACCATAAAACCCATATAAATAACACATAACATATAAAGGTAACTTGGGACATAAACATACATAAATGAAATAACCATACAGTCGACTTCCACACATATCACTAAATGGAATAACCATACGACCAACTTCCATACCCAATGCATTGGAGGTTATAACGTAACCACCCATCCTGGTATTCACGGCACCACCCATCATTTGGTTTATCACGTAACCACTTGTCAAATATCCAAGTACCAATATAAAATCATATCACATAAAACAGATATAAAGGAAATGAAACATTTCCACATTTCAATCACAATATATCACTTAAATATATTGACATAACAAATCCATTTTCAAAACCATTTTCAATACAAAAAATACGTAAAAGAGTATAAGGTATTTATTTTATTTAAAAAAAAACATTACGGCTTGTTGAGGAAGCCAAAGATCAAATAATACTTGCGGCGGCGGAAAAGGTCGTTGTCACCGCGTACGTTAAAAGAAACATTCTTTTTTTGTCGTTTAATAAAATGCTTCGTAGAAAAATATTCCCTTTGAATGAAATGAAAATTCAAAGGTTTTTATACAGCGTATAAAAGAAAGTCTTGTATTAGAACAAAATATTTCTCAATGAAAGGAGATTGAGACGAAGTCCCTTACCTCGTGTCCGACTTGACTCGATCGTTCTTTAATATCCTGAATAATAAACTAAGGTTAATTTCTACTTGCTTAAGAACCTTTTTCAAGTTTATTATTCCTTTTATATCACTTATTACCATGTTATAAATATTATTTAATCATTTAAGTTAATAACTTTCGTTTTGTCGATATTTGGCACTTGAGTCAAAAATGAACACCTTATATTTACAAGTTGTCCATGTGGTCAATAGTCCATTATATCCAGAATGATATTCATGATTTAGATATCATATATATCATATATATCCAGTATATACATGTATTTATAATATTACATAACATTTAGAGGTAAGAAATGAAATGCATCGTTCATGGAGACGGTAAGCCGTACGTACGCATGAACGCTACTTTCATTTCTATTTCTTATTTTAATGAAAATAAAACATAATGATACATAGGTATATTATAATTTCAATATAATATCATATATAATATCATTAACACTATCCTTTATACATCCCACATAAGTCATTAACGAGTCACATCACTTTAAGGGGGCGGTAGTCCGCACTTCCGCAAATGAGATTATCGTATTTACCCACTATGGAAACCATACAGGCATGCTATAAATGGAAAATAAAAAATCATAAAGAAAACATAAACATAATATATATCATGTATAAATACAGTGTCATCATAATGGCCACCATGAGAGGCAGTAGGAGATAATCGAACAATCATTGTTTCGTGGGGCGTTAGTTTGTCATCCACAGAAACATTATGTTCTTCACCCATTAGATGGAGGTGTGTGTATGTGCAGTTCTAATCCTTATCATAAAAACATCCTATTATATTGAGGATACTAGTGTTGTTACAAAATAAAGGAATAAAAAGAGTTTAGGGGTTGGAGAAGTAAAATAAAAGAAAACAATTTAAGAGAAACTGTTACCTTTAATTTGGGTAACTTCCTTTGGTTTAAACCAAAATGACTTCTTGAAGTGCCTTATACCTAAAGTAAATCTTCTAGAGGGATGAGAGGGATGTTGGGAGCTTAATTGGTCAGAGGTTGGACGAGCCAAATGGCTTGAGAGGTGTGAGGAATTGGTTAGAAGTGGTATCCTTTTATAAGGGGGAGGAGGGGCTCTTTAGGAAAGTGTGAAAGTATTATTTTATAATATAATGATATTCGGTTTCTAATGGTCCAAAAATCATTATAGTCGAAGATAAGATGAGTCATGGTCGAAATAAAATCATCCAATTAGAATTAGACATGTTTCGGATAATATTTTAATCATTATAATCTTATTTATTTAAATTATTTATTAATGAGGTAAACACTGCATCATTATTATGTCATAAATAATTTAATTTATTAGTTGTCTAATTTTTTTTAAAAAAATACCATCATTTAGGAAATCTTTTTAGATTTCCAAATAATATTTATAGTAAAAAATATTCCTTATATAACACCATATAAAAATTAATTACTAAAAGATTTTTGTTTATGTCTATTTTGCCTTTACATTAAATTAATTAGTCTAAATTGTCATTATCACTCTCGAGTGGCTCAAGGGGGTTCCAAAATCGACCCAAGGATGCTCATGGTCGGCCACTACTCATCCAATAAGGTTAAGATAAGTGTTAAGGTAATTTTGAATTATTATAATATTCTTTTAACCTTGAATTACCTTGTTTACCTTTAACCGCGGTAAATAAAAGTTAAAAGTTATTATTCACCAAAAATTATTTTCATCTTATTAAACCACATTTTACTTCTTGATAACAACCATGTATGTCATATTTTTTAAATTCAATTCACAGAAGTGGTAAAATTTCATTTAAATGAAAAAGTCAGTTTTTTTAACTACTACTAAGTGGTGTCACTATTCATCAAAAATTGAAGTTTTTTAGAAAAATACCAAAAATTCAGCCTAAACATTATTTGATATTCATAATTCAAAATTGATGTCTATTTTTCCAAATTCAAAACATATAAGTGGCATTAATTAATTTAAAAATTAATTCCCGTTGTTAAAACAAATAGCGTGTTTTTAAGAAATAGTAACTATCAAAAGATTGATACTTGTTTATGTCCAATTTCAAAGTGAAATTAATTCCAATGACCAACATTGGATTAAATGGTAAAAATATATTTTAATTTCACTTTAAAACCAACTAAAAAGATAATCTAACCATATAAATAAATTAGATTAAAAGGCACTTTTGAATTAAAATACAATATTTTTCACTATTCATTGAAAAATGAACTTTATCAGAAAAATACCAAAAAATCACCCAAAGTAAAATTTGATGTCCCCATTCTAAAGAAGTATTTTATTTGGTCAATTAGAATGTATTAAAGTGACGGAAACTATATTTAAAGAGGGTTCTTCATTAAAAGGCGATAAATCGACCTTTTAATGTAAATTATGCTTAAAATTAGATTCATTCACATTTTAAGCCTCTAACTTTTTATTGGATAATGTAAATAAATTTAACAATCATGTATAATCATATTATAGTTAGTTTCATTCATTCCCGCCAATACAACAGTTAGGAGTTAACTAACATTTAAAATAATAATATTATATTATTAGTGTGCAACGTAAGATTCCAAAGGAACCCGTTGTTGCGTATCGGGTACACTATCGAACATAACAGCCCTTTTAAAGTGAAATTAATATTTAATTCAAAAATATTAATAAGTATGAAAATATCTTATTCTTCATTTACTTGGGATGTTACACGAAGTCGATCCGTCTCAAAGAGAAAAACCATCTACGAATTCAAATGCGAGGAGTGCCTTTAACAAATGACCAGACAGTTGAAATTATAATAGCACACATGCCCTCATCACAGGGTTGTACTGAAATATCCAGTTAAAGGGTTAATCGAAGATGATGTCGGTCCCATGACTATTTGCTTAAGAACCTCGAGGGGGTGACCAGTAAATTACCGGCCTGCCCTTGAAAAAAAATGCACCTAGGGCCAGGTCGTGGTGTGACCGAGAGGAACCTCGCACCCTTGCCCGACTAATTTACGGTGTGATTAAGGGGTCACAACACGATTTACAACAACAACATTTTTTTAGTAAGGTATGAGCCTTGCTTTGATGCCCGCCTAGGCCCCCGATATTTCAATTGAGTCTCGTTACTTGTCTAAAAACATCTTCTAAAGATGTTCAAACACTCAAAAATTCAATATGAATCTCAGTTCGCGAAACGACCCATGCTTCGGGCTAAAAATTCAAATTCATTTTAGAATTTGCAACTCAAAAGAACATGGAGTTTACGATCCTAATTGAACGGGGAGAATGAGGCAGAGGTGAGGAGGTGAAGATGAAAAGGTTGAAGCGACACGAAGAATGAGGTGAAGGGGACGGTGAGGAGGAGGCAGAGGCGACAAGACAGAGGTGAAAACAACGAGGTGGAGCAGAGGTGGAGATGCAAAGAGATGAAGAGTCATGAAGGCAAGGAGAGAGAAGCGGGAGCGCATGGAGAAGCATGAAGTCACGGGGAGTCGGAAAGAGGAGCGGAGGTAGGGAGCATGCAAATGGTGACACGTGTACTACAAGCGTATACATGATAAAGTGTAACGAGACTCGCCACTCCTAGTATAATTATAAAATTGAATTTGATGACAATTTCTCATTTTTATCTCAAACTAACTGTATGTTTTGGTCCGAATCGTCATTTTCCCATGTTTTCCCCGTACCACCCCGTCTGATGAGATATATTCAGTTTCATGGATGATCTGATATGGATATGGTTGGAGGAGAGAGCCATCGTCAGCGCTGCATCAGCGCTGGCCCGGCTCAACCACAACCCCCACTGTAACTTTCAAACACGACTCCCCTCTCCTTCTGTCGTGGTCTCTCCTCCTCCTCCCCTTTCCAGTTTGACCGTCGCTCATTATCTATTCGCGTAATCCGCGGGCACTCCTGTCGAACCCAATTCCCTGTATCAGCCTCCCCCCGCCACTCTCAGAGAACGGTTTTTTTGGGGGGGTTTTGATCAAATGAATAATCACATTGTATTTTATCGTTGCCATCATTGAAGGAACCCTTCATGTGATTGGCGCTATGTTAGACTCGGTGACATGTTCTCCAAATTTTACGGTGATTCTCTCCTCTCAGCTCGTTGGGTACTCGCGGAAACCGACAAGATTGAAGAGAAAACGATGCTTTAGGCTGTTTTGATCTACCAAGAATGCGTGAATTTCAGTGATTTACCAAGAATGTTTGGATTTAACTGAGTAGATTTGTTGTCGTCATGGTACGCGTTTTGGCTTGAGAGAGTCGTCTCCAGCACAAATACTGAAAAACTCCAGTCTGCTCAATCTTGTCTTATCCCACGCAAGCAATGTAAAACAAAAGCCTGCGATTAATTGACGATGAATCATGCTCCTACTGATAATGAAATTTCGTTTTAGTCTGAACGAAGGACCTTATTCATCCGTTCTTAGATGAATTGTTCTGACTCCATACCATTCCTTTTCAAATCTGCAGTACTCTGTGTGCTTTTCCGTCACGCCTTTTGGCGGGGCAGGGAGGGGGAGGGGGAATTGATAAATTTGATGCATTCTGATAAATATTTGGATCTTATTGATTGAACTGGATATTTTTAATAAAAAAAAAAATAAAGATAGCTGTGCTCCCACTTCCTCCATTCTACCATGTTTCTTGCTCCTAAGTAGACCACGGCCTCATTGGCATTTTTGTGCCACATCTTACCTTCAAATATAATTGCAGTGTTACCTTTATAATTTTTTTGACATATGGTTTGTTTACACCTTTTTAATGATTTATATTCTCCTTTCAACAATGGCTAGAAACAGGCTGATGATGATTTATTGCATGCAAGAACGTGACTGCTGACAGATTGCATTTCTTCATTTGTTTTTTTTTACAGATTCATGACCACGTCCGTTCAAAAAGCCGGTCTTCTTCATGTCTTTGCCGACATTCATTTTATGTACAAGATTTCCATAATTGGCCGTATCAGTCATCACCACATGCCATAAATTACAATACAAGTCAGAGGTCTTTTTTTGCGAGGAAAGACTCTAAAATTTCACCATTGTCTACATCCTTCGTTTCTAGTTTTAGAGGATTCTATCCATATACAGGTTACCATGTTCGCCAAAAAGGTTCTTGGATTGTTGCAGTTGATATTGCCAATGCAGTCGATGTCATTAATGACCTAGGATTGGATACTCTAACGTTCTTAGCTGTAACTGTTCTGGTTGTTCCTGCATTCAGAATCGTCAAAGCTAGCCCTGTAAGCCCAACTAGAGAAGCAATTACTTCTCACGGGTCTAAATTATGTAATTTCTATATATGTTTGTATTTAGTCTTGCACATATATTAGCAGTGTAAGAGAAAAATAATCAACCTGTTATTTTTGATGCTTAATATGTTTTTTAGTTTGCTTATTTTGAAAGAATCCTGCATGGATGGAATAATCATAAAAACACATGTCATTATGTTAAAACTATGTTTTGGGGCGCACAGATAACGTTTCAGAGCTAGTAACTTTTTGTGAATATCATTTAATGATATGGGTTTTCCTATCAGTTCTGCTCGTTATCTTTCTTTAGTAATTTCAGCTCACCACTTGTCCTAAATAATTTCAATTCCAGTTCTTCTGCCTGTAGCAATTTTTAATGCTATTTTTACCACTGTAGCTTTTGCTTGCCAATAACTTACCTGTGCTCATGCGTGTAAAAATCTGCGCATGCACATATCTGCATGTATGTAACTGGTGTTCAGCACAGCCTTTCATATTTGTAGAAGCTAAACTATGGTTTCTTATTGGTTTTAGATACTGGGTTTCTTCTTTGCTGGAGTTGTTCTTAACCAACTTGGTCTGATTAGAAATCTTACAGATGTCAAGGTTCTGTCTGAATGGGGTATTTTGTTCTTGGTAAGTATTTTTTACACGATTCTATCAATTACCATTTTTTTCTTTCATTTTTATGCCGTGAAGGGCACTCTGAATGGCTGTATAAGAGATGACAGAGCATTTAAGAAAAACTATCTGTGCGCGCCAGTGTATGATTGATTTATGAAGGTTTAATATACTGATTCAATAAATTATATATGATTTGTTACCAACTACACATGAAACACATTCCTTCTTGTTCTAATATCTATTTTTGATGCCAATGATTTACCATCAATTTCACGGCACCCTTCCAAGCGCACTATTTATAATGGAAATAATATGATGTTTTTTCCTTTAATAATTTTTGACTATCTGGTTTTTGGCCACGATTATTCATCAATGCAGTGTCTTGTATATTTAAAATTTTATCGCCCCCCATCACCTCAAACTTACTTTCATAACTTTTACACCTTGACACAATTTGGTTATTGTTAGAGATCTTCTCTGCCACCTAAACAAATCCAGCAGTTTGCATGTGGAATTTATAGTCACTAATTCCGGAAAAGAGAAGTTCAAAATTTTCCATGAACTTAACTTTTTAAAAGCAATAGGCCTGTCATTGTCTTGGTTGCTAAATTATTAGCCTTAATTTATATTCATTAGGCTGTCATTGTCTTGGTGGCTAAATTATTAGTCTTAATTTATATTCATTAGGTGATAACCGTCTGTGTGGTAGTCAAGGAAGTAAGCTCAACTGAACCGTTACATTTAGTAATAACTGTCTTCTTTTACTATCCTTTTGTTTATCATTTTAATCAAAGTATCTAAGTTTGTCAGTACTCTTTGAAATCCTGGAATGGAGTTAGCATAGACTTGGGATGTTAGAACTTAATATTATTCTGATTTGAATTAATACATATTCTTTTTTCCTGCTCTCCAGTTGTTTGAAATGGGTTTAGAGCTCTCCTTAGCACGCCTCAGAGCTCTTGCAAAATTTGCCTTTGGATTGGGATTAACACAGGTAACATGCTTTGGACAATAATTTCATGGATTTCATGTGACGAACAAACTGAAGGTGAACAAAAAAATGATGAAAAAATGTGATTGATGATGAATAGACTGTCAAGCGAATACATTTGAAGTATTTCATCTGATGTTTGGTATGGTACCGTTCATATTGTGTTACTCATGATATCTTATAATGCATACTTTTGGTAATGCTTTTTGTAGATGTCGTTTGTCTATTCTCACCTTACGAAAGAGGGGATTGGGGGTGGGGTGAGGATCATGGGGATCACTCCAGAAGCTTGGTGGGGGCAAGATAGAGTTTTTTATTTTTATTTTGATGAAGACAGTAAGTATTCTTCAAATGGCGGCAATCCTGGTTAAAACACTAACGGGCTCTTCTAGTGAGTACCACTCCCAGATGGGATTCATAACTTAGTTCACCTCTTTGTGGGAGATTCGTTCCCTCCACTAGACCCAACTCCTATTGTTGGCAAGCTAGCGCTTTAATATTGCACTAAATTGCTCTACACCTATAGGACACGCACTGCTTCAAAACAAAATTTCCTTAAAAATATTATTGCAGTAGCTATTTTATTCATGTTGGCATAGGAGTGTCCGCTTGAACTTTTGTATTTAAAGGGGTGTGCCTTTGCACAACTGATAATTTGGCTACTTAGCGATAGAATTTTTTGGTTTCAAGCCATGAGCAACCTCTTCGAAGAATTTAAGGTCCTTGTTTGGTTGGGGGAAGGAGGGGAAAGTGAAAGCATGACATGTTTTCTTTGTCGGACATGTTTAGTCTACAATTGGGGTTTCCAAGGAAACCCTAGTTTTCCTTCATTATTTTAATATTTACTATATATATTTTAAAATTGCAATCTATTTTTTATTAATATATAATTATTTTAATTTTATTATATTACTTGCCTCTCCATCAATAACCAAACATCATATTTTAATTTTTTCCCTTTTCATTCTTGTCTTTTTCTCTTTTGATTTCCTCTCATCCTATCCCATTTCTATCAACCAAATGGGCCTCGAGGAAAGCCTGCATTTGGTATCCTCCCTCTAACAAGATTGGTAGCCTGGTGTACTAGGATGCTTGATCTTTTTCATTAGTCTGAAATATTTTATTTTAGGTTGGTCACATAAGTAGAAAAGTTTAATTTTTTTGAAATATTCCTTGTTTTGTTCTATTTTTCTTTCTGGATTAAGGCCCCGTTTGGTTTCTGAAATTAAGTCCATGAGAATGGTCAATCAAAGATTTCAGTACTGTTTTATCATATTTCTTTTTAGTGCATGCCAAACAGAATATCGACTTACGTGATTCTATTTCATTCTATTTTAGTTTATTCCGCAACCTTGATACCAAAAACGGAATGGGGCCCAATTTTATTGAGTTATTTCTCATGGCATTGTCTCCTTACAAAAACCCCAGGATTGATATTATAGTTTCAATTGTCCATGGTTAGGCATTTTTTATATAACATTTTATATAATTTTCCCCTGATAAGTTAGTGCAAATTGCGATTTCTATTTAAATTTTTAAATTTATTCTTCTAATATAATTACTGTTTTTTTGGTTAAAGGTTCTGTTATCGACATTCGCTTTTACACTGTTTGAACTTCCTCCAAATAATGCTATCGGAACACGGATTCTGGAGTTCCTTTTTCACTCAAGGCCTGATTTGGTATCTTTTATATTCAATAAAATTTTATCTAATGGATGATGTGATTACAGAATCATTTGGTTACTACAAACCCAAACAGCTTCTTGAAGCGTAGGACTTTATTTTGCAGTTCCTTGTTATTAATATCTCTATATATCTCTGGGTCATAGAAAAAAAAAATCTATGTCAACTGGAATTATCTCCATCATTTGACTCAGCCAATTTAATAATTCTTTTGATGTTGACTGTTGATTCGCTGGTTCTACTTTTGTTGATATGATGATAAACATGATTAATTGCTGCAATTGTCGTTTCTATTGTATGGTCGTATAAAGGAAAGTTTTCCAACTTTATAGAGCTTTAATACATTTTGTTGAACTCGGATTATTATGTTTCCGGGTAAAGGGTATTTCCGAGTCCCACATCGGATTACTCCACCTTGTAATCTTTTTAATCTATTTATAAAAGAATGTCTCCACCTCACTTTGAGGAAAGAGAATTCACAACCTACATGGTATCAAAGGAAAAATCCCAATAAATTTTCTGCCGCCCTCATTCCTCTCGAAGAATCCCTCCAGGCGGAACCCTCCCGCCCTCTCTGCGGCGCTTCCTGCCCCACCTTCCCAGCGGCGTCCCAGCTTCGCCCGACCCCGCCCTCCCTGTGGCTTCCCGGCTTCGCCCGGCCTCGCCCTCCCTTCGGCCTCCCGGTGTTGCCCGACCCCACCCTCCCGCGGCGCATCCCGACCCGCCCTCCTTGCGGCTTCCCAGCTACACCCGACCCCGGCTTCCTCCAGGTGGGACCCTCCCGCTCGAGCGACGCGGTCTTCCGGCCCCCCGCCTCTTGCGACGATGTCCCGACCTGCCTCCCTCGCGACGACCGACCCCGCAACTCTCGGCGCCTCCTGGTCCCGCCTCCGACTCGACGACATCCCGACCCGCCTCCCTTGCGACGTCCCGTTCCCGCCTCTCTCGGCGAGTCTCGACCCCGCCTCCGAGCGGCCTCCCGATCCCCGCCCTCCTCGGCGATTCTCGGCCCCGCCTCCGATGCGGTCTCTCGGCACCGTCCTCCTCGGCGACCCCCGACCCCGCCTCCTCGCGGCTTCCTGGCCTCACCTCTCGCGCTGATTCCTGGCCCTGCCTCTCTCGGCAACTCCCGACGTCGCCTACGGAGATTGCGCCCTAGCCGGACAACGCGCCAACTCCAAGCAGGATCTCGCCCCTTCCGGCGCACTGTTGATCATTCCTCCGTGTGCAGATTTCTGCCTATCCAATGGCTGACTCTTCTGTCCTGCCTCCACCGATCACCGCCTCCACCCACCCAGTTGATGAGCGGCTTGACTCAACCAATTTTTTGGTCTGGCGGAAGACGGTACTGATGCCACTTACTGACATGGACCTCAATTCACACCTCGAGGCTCCTCCGCCGCCACCATCAGATCCAACATACAGGCCATTGAAGCTTGCTAACACCAAGATTTTTGCTTTACTTGTCAATTCCATGGACCGCTCGGTCAATGACGTCACTCGGACATCAAATACGCTTAAGGAACTCTGTGACTCTTTAAACCTTATGTATTCTGAGACGAACAATTTGGCTCGGGTGTCCGGCGTTTTTCAGCGCCTGTCTATCATCCACCAACAAAACCGTTTGTTTCCGACATATTTCATGGAATGGAAAACCCTTCGGGATGAATTACTTGAGTTGTGGCCCATTTCTCTCAGACACCGGAGGCAGTCTTGCCCCAACGGGACCAATTATGCCTCTTTAGCCTTCTCCATGACCTTGATTCCGAATACGCGACAACGACCACAGGGATGCTCGCCAGCCCCTCCTTGCTTGAGATTCCACAGGTTTATCATCGCCTTGGAAAGGCTCATCGAACACTTCCCCCACCCACTCCCAGCATTGATCCTACTGCCCTTTTGGGCTGTGGCAGTGGGCGCTCGTGGACGTGGCCGTGGTGAGGGCCGTCCCCGTCCTCTATGTCAGCACTGTGACAAGTTAGGCCACCTCATCGACTGATGTTGGGTTCTTCATGGCCGCCCATCTCAGCAACCTGGACAAAGTCAGACTGTGGTCCATGATGCTTCCCCACCAGCCTCTGATCTTCCTCCAACTCTGGACCTCTCCATGGCTGAGCTCCAGTCGATTCACAATCATCGGACTGCCTCTCTACCAGGTTCTTCTTCTTCTTCGGCATCTATTGCCCATATTGGTGGATCCACTGTGCGTGTCACCCATCGCCCACCTGCCTGGATGCTTGACTCAGGTGCATCCGATCATCTCACAGGAGATGCTGGTATGTTATCTACCTACCGATCGTATACTGGCCCCTCAGCCATCACTGTTGCTGATATATCCACTAGCCCGATTGCGGGATTTGGCGCATGCTCCCTGAATTCATATATTCGCTTGCCATCTGTAGCACATGTGCTTCAGAGTCCTTTTAATTTTCTATCAGTAAACTTACAAAGGACTTCAATTGTATTGCTATCTTTACATCTTCTGCTGTTGTGTTTCTGGAGCAGACGACGAACAAGGAACTTGGTCGATACCAGTTTCGTGACGGGGTGTACATGTTCAATGGTTCGACATCAGTAGCTTGCACGACGCTCTCTGCTCGTGCATTGGACCTTCATTCTCGGTTGGGACATCCACCTGCCTCTACCCTTCATCAGCTTTTTCTTGATTTTAGTCCGCATATTTCTTTTAATTGCGAGTCATGTAAATTTGCGAAATATCACCTCACATCATATGTTCCTCGTGTGGTTACACGAGCCTCCTAACCTTTTGATTTGGTTTATTCAGATGTATGGAGTCCCTGTGCCGTCTCGAGTCACTTAGGATATCGATATTATATATCCTTCATTGATGATTTCTCGTGTATGACTTGGTTGTACCTCCTTCGTGATCAGTTTGAGGTGTTCACTACTTTTCAGACCTTCTATCATGAAATTCATACTCAGTTCTCTACCCCTGTTAAATGTCTCCGCTTAGACAATGGATGAGAATATTTGTCCATTTCCTTTCAGCAGTTTCTCAAGGCTAAAGACATCCTTCATCAGACATTCTGCCCCGATACAACTCTGCAGAATGGAGTGGCCGAGCGAAAACATTGCCACATTCTGGAGACCGTTCGTGCCCTCCTATTCCACATGAATGTTCCTTTTTTTTTGGGGGGGGATGTCATCCTTACTACCACCCACCTCCTAAACCGCCTTCCTTCTTCTATCTTTCAGGGGGAGACTCCTTTTCGGATTCTATTTTCCTCTCTCCCTCCTCACTCACTTCCGCTCCGTGTGTTTGGGTGTTTGTGTTATTTTCATGACACTCGTTCCAACCTCTCCAAGTTTTCTCCCAAATCTCTCCATTGCATATTTTTCGGCTATTCCCGCACTTAGCACGACTACCGATGCTTCTCTCCAGACTTACGATGGTATATCATCTCTGTTGATGTATCTTTTGTTGAGACCTCTCCCTTCTCTCTTCCCTCTCCCCATATAGACACCACCATCGATGATTGCCGTCCTTTCATCACCCACCCACCTCTGGTGTCCCATTCTGTTGATCATCGGTTTGACACTGTCTACTCACGTCGCCCATCAAATGTGTCCCCCCGTCCAGGCTGAGGACACTGTCGTCCCAGCTTCGTCCGATGCTCCTGCTCCGACCCAAGACGACTTGCCCATTACACTACGAAAAGATACTCGTTCTTGCCAGACCACTCCTCTTTACACATCCTTCTATAGAGATCTTTCTGCTCTGGATACGATATCTATTCCCCGCATGGTTGACGACGCCAAATCTCACCCTGGGTGGCTACAAGCAATGCGGGATAAATTACAGGCTCTGGACGACAATCATATTTGGGATTTGGTCCCCCTTCTGGCAGTCAAACAGGCGGTCAACAACAAATTGATTTATACGGTTCGACTCAATGCGGATGACAGTCTTCATCTCCTCAAAGCCATACTTGTAATGAAGGGCTTTGCTCAGACATATGGTATCGATTATTTTTGATACATTCTCTCTGGTTGCAAAGATGACATCTGTCTGATTATCCATCTCTCTGGCCGCTCATCATCATTGACCCCTTCATCAACTTGATGTAAAAAATGCCTTCCTCTGTGGCTTTCTTGAAAAAGAGGTGCATCTGCAACAACCTCCAGGATTTCGTGCCTTAGGAGCCGACTCCCATGTCTGCAGACTACGTCACTCTCTATATAGCCTCAAATAGTCTCCTCGTGTTTGGTTTGGCTGATTCAACACCGTCGTCACTACATTTGGGCTCTCTCGGAGTATGAAAGACCACACCGTCTTCTACCGTGCGACGTCCTCTGGCTGCATCCTGCTGGTGGTGTATGTTGATGATATCATCATCACTGGGAGCGACTCAATTGGAATCACCCAACTCAAGGGACATCTTCACCACCACTTTCGCACCAAAGATCTCGGTCCGCTAACATACTTCCTTGGCATTGAGGTCTGCCGTTCTACGGACACCATCTTTCTTTGCCAACGGAAATATGTCTTGGATATCTTGCAGGATGTTGGTTTGACTCAGACAACTGCCGTTGACACACCTCTTGAGCTTGGGGAACGGTCTCTATATGACAACACGAACCTCTATTCTCTCCCAGAGAGCTACCGTCCTCTTGTGGGAAAACTCAATTATCTCACCATGACGCGTCCGGACATTGCCTGCGCTGTTGGCAAAGTTAACCAATTCATGGATCATCCGACCAAATCTCAGTGAGATGCTGTCCTCCGAATTGCCAAATACATCATGAAAGACCGTGTTTGTGGTCTTCGGTACTCACATCACGGTCATCTGAATGTTGAGGCCTTCTGTGATGCTGACTATGCTGGTTGCCTTGCTACCCGAAAGTCTATTTTTGAGTTTGCTGTTTTCATGGCAGATGACCTCATCTCCTGGCGTAGCAAAAAACAGACCGTAGTCTCCAGATTTAGTGCGGAGTTTGAATACCATGCGATGACCAGGTCACTATTGAGATCCAATAGGACCAAGACCGTGGCTAGTCCTCCGCAAAGCAGCGCAAGTATGTTTCAAGGCACCGGTTGACGACCTCTGTTTGTCCCTTCGTTTGAGGGTGGTAGGTTGAACTCAGTCGGAGAGTAGTGCCATAAAGTCAAAATAATTCTGTCACAAAATGACTTAGAAAAAGTGGGTCACGGTCACTCACAATAGAAGTGGCACACCATGCAGATGGACTATCTCACGGAGAAAAAGCTCAGCTAAAGAACATGCTGTGTAAAGGTACTTGAGAAGCAGGAAATGGGCATACTTGGACAAATGGTCGACAACCACCTGGATCACATCATACCCCTTGGATTTTGGTAGTCCAAAAATGAAATCCATAGAAATATCAGACCACACTGCCGTAGGAATATCCAGTGGTTGTAGCCGACCCACGGGAGATAGAGTGGAGTATTTATATCGTTGGCAAACCTCACACTACTGAACAAAGTTTCGTACAACGCCCTTCATTCCTACCCAATATAAATTGCTAGCCAATTTCCGGTAGGTTCGGTAGAAACCCATACGACCCCCTTGAGGAGAATGGAGTTCCGCTAGCAAAAAGGGAACCGAAGGGGACGAAGCTGGAATGACCAATCACCCACGGTACTGCAGCACGCCCTGATTAAGAGTAAACCCAGAAAAAGGCTGCTGCCCAGATTGCAGCGTGCGGAGTACCTTTCCCAAAAAAGGACCAGAAGATACCCCTTCAGCCAGGTTGCGACCCTCTTCCCAAACCAGCCGGGTTTTCTTGATAGCGCATCAGAAGACTCCAGCAGGCATAGGCAGGACACATCCTTGTCTCTCCTTGATAGCGCATCAGCAGCCGAGTTTTCTTTGCCCAGTTTATAACAAATTTCAAACTGGTAACCCAATAATTTTGCGATCCAGCATTGCTCGTCGACAGTAGTAATACGCTGCTGAAGCAAGTACTTAAGGCTGCGGTGGTCCGAAAAAACTGTGAACGGGCGACCCAGTAGATAAGGCCGCCAATGCAGAATAGAAAGGGCAAGTGCCATGATTTCCTTCTCTTAAATTGATTTAGCTAAGTGCCGATCTGAAAGAGCAGTGCTGAAATAAGCAATGGGTTGTCCATGTTGCCCGAGGACAGCTCCTATCCCTCACCCCGAAGCATCACACTCAAGCTCAAACCGTTTGGAAAAGTCTGGTAAGGCAAGGACAGGGGCCTCCGTCGTTAATTGTTTCAAACGGTGAAAAGCTTGTAGAGCATCAGCTGACCAATGAAAGTCGTCCTTATGAGTAAGAGCAGTAAGGGGCAGAGCCACTTTTCCATAACTACTGATAAACTTGCGATAGTACCCGGTGAGGCCAAGAAAACCACGCACTCCTTTGACTGTAGTAGAGGCTGGCCAGTCAAGCATCACCTGCACATTTCTTGGATCCATGGATACACCCTCAGCAGAAATGATGTGATCCAAATACTCAATTTCTCGCTGCTCAAAATGACATTTCTTTTTGTTGGCAAAAAACTGATTTTCCTGGAGAACTCGAAGAATCACTGTTAGATGCTGTAAATGCGTCGGCCATTCCTTGCTATACACAAGGATGTCATAAAAAAAAAATTAAAACAAAGTGCCGGAGCAAGGAACGGAATAATTCATTCATAGTGGTCTGAAAAGTGGATGGAGCATTCATTAAACCGAAAGACATCATTAAATACTCTTAGTGGCCGCTATGAGTCTGAAAAACAGCCTTTTCCACATCGTATTCACGCATACGAATTTGATGATACCCCGCTCTGAGGCCGAGCTTAGAAATGTAAGTGGCACTATGTAATTCGTCAAGTAATTCTTCTACCATCGGAATTGGAAATTTGTCTTGTACGGTGACTTTATTCAACACACGGTAGTCCCCACATAGCTGCCACGACCCATCATTTTTTTTTAACTAACACCGGGCTCGAAGAAGCACTTGAACTTGGCTTAATTATGCCGTTGTTCTACATCTCTTGCACCTTCTTTTCTATTTCGTTCTTTTGAAAATAAGGGTATCTATATGGTCATACCGAAACTGCCCCCTGCCCTGGAGTGAGGTTTATCGCATGTACTCTCTGCCTCTGCGTTGAGAGACCGCTGGGTTCATCAAAAACTGAGAAAAAATGAAGAAAGACCTTCTGCAATTCCCGACTTTGGTAGTCGGACAAGAGCTGCTCCCCACTGCTCCTCTTGCCCCTAATTAATTGATGATGTGCACCATTGAAATTATGTCCACGAGCCCATTGGTCCAGAGATAAAGCTGTTCGGTCACTATGTTGGACTCCTAGAAGAGTGAAAAGCTGATTCTCCACTGCAAATTTCATCACCCTAGTTTTCTAATTGACGTAAACATCCTCAAGGGTACTCAACCACGCCACTCCCAAAATTAGATCCAACCATCCAATATCCAAGACACGTGCTTCTATTGAACACCCGTAAGCTCCCATTGTTAACCAGATGTGGTGACACACCCCTGTAGTACCCATTTTATGTCCATCTCCAAGCTTCACCTTCATTTTCTTAGAGACCAAAACTATCAAACTCAGTATCTTGACCAATTTTGGACTAATAAAATTGTGGGAGTCCCCACTGTCAAGTAAAATTAAAACGACAATTCCCTTGATGCTTCCCTCGATTTTCATGGGCATAGTGGGCTCCTCTGGACGGTTTCTGGTGCTACACAAGATTCCCCAGCCCTGCAAGTCCACTACCTTACATTCAGCCTTCCGATTTTCTTCCAACACTCCTGTCTGATCTTTGACCTCATCATGCTGGAGTGTAGGTTTAGCTTCACCGTCTTCTTCTCCTAATATTAACACCCTCATTCGGGGGTCCGAGCATTTGTGCATAGGATTGTAAGGTTTACTGCAACGGAAACACAATCCCTTCTTCCTCCAGTCCTCCCACTCTTGACTAGTGAACTGTCGAACCCCCTTTCCTCCATTCTGAGCAGTACACAACACTTCCCTGTTGATTTTTCCCGTCAACTCCCCTCCCCTTCTTAGCAACGGAGGTGATGAACTTGGCCGTTGAGAAAGATTCCCTCTTGAGGAATTCGACCTGTCCCTGCCCTTAGTCAAGCGTGATCCTCCCACCTGAGACTGTGGTCCCGCCCCTTTGCCGAGAGCTAACTCAACATGCCGTGCCAACCGCATCACCTGTAAGTGGTCTCCGGGTTATGAACGCGAACCCAGCTTCGCACTTCCTCGCGCAACCCATGGAGGAAATACCCAACATATTGGTGTGGAATGAGGGACGCCAAGAACTCAAAACGTTCAATGTATTCCTGGTTCGTGCCATGCTGCCCATTTGCGGCATATTCTTCATAAGGATTTTGTACTTCTAATCCACTAAATTGTTCCATTAACTCCTCATTGAATTGGGTGCCAAGACAACTGTGGCTGCACCTCTTCCAACACGGTAAACCAATGTATAGCCATCCCTTCCATATTTACCTGAGCCAGCGAAATTTTGGCCTGCTCGTGTGTTTGATTTATCCGAAAGTATAGTTCAGCTCTGTTGATCCAACCTCGAGGATCTTGACTATCTAACACAGGTAGTTCAACTCGACGCACCGTCAAAATCGGTACAAAACCATCACCAGCGGCTTCCCCCGACCCATGAGTCCCCTCGATTGGGCTCGATTTTTCATGTGATCGTGACAACGGCTCACCTGACTCAAAATTTGGTGCAGAGTTCATCGCCTCCTCTTGCATAGGTAACTTTCCAATCGATGCACACTTCTATCCATTGACTTATGTAGTTCCTTTAGCCTGGAGATTTCCCGCTGAAAAGCACCCACTATAGTCGCCAATCCTGACACCGTTGATTCCACCCGTTCGATATGCTGGCCCCGTCCTGATTTGGCGTGCTCCATTTGTTGCTCTAATGCTTCCAATCTTGCCTGCAGACGAGTCTCCATATTCGGTTCCTCTGAACGTCGTCCGCTCAAGAGCCGTATATTTCTAACCTTCTAACTGCTTGCCTCCTCCCGTGGTCCCACTCTCCCATTTTATTCTCTTTCTGTTGGGCTTCACGTGCGCTGTGGCTCCCCACGTGACTCCCCAATGGCCTCTCCCCCTCTAGTTACTTTCTGCCTTCGGGAATATACCTGCCAGGTGGTGGGATCCCCCTAGCTCTAACAACATATCTCATATGTCATTAGTGCTGTCATTTCTAGTATTTATTATCAATAAAAGTTTCCTTGTAACTTTTTCCATGCATCAATAAAACAAATAATATATTGATGAGAACCGAGAACAATTTTTAAATGTTATTTAAAACCAGCATTTAGTAGATGGTCACTTTGAGATATGATATTTTATAAGAAAATCATTTTGTTCTAAAAGGAAAAATCCTGAATATAATTTGCAATCATTCCTATGATGTATGTAAACTATTTTGTGTTAATATTTCAGGTCAACATTAGAACTATTGATGAAGCTATAGTAATTGGTGCTGCTCTCTCATTGTCTTCTTCAGCCTTTGTTCTTCAGGTATAATATATGTAGATAGTTAAAAAAAGATATTATATAAAATGGAAGGATGATTTTTTCGTGCTGCCTTGGCACTAGCAATATGAATGCTTGTGTTATAACTTTCTTCATTTTTTATTTGTTAGGATGATATGATATTGTACAACTGTTAACTTTGAAAAGAATATTTTTTAACCAAAGTGAAGGTACATTACGAGAGTAGAATGTCATGGCAGTATTGTCACACCAAAAACCAATTAACATTGTGAATAGTAACCTAATAAAGTATTTCAAGGATAATTTTTTGTTGTTGTAGTTTGATGTCAACCTCCACCCCCCCAAGGAAAAAAACATCATATAGGTTTTGTCTGTGTATAACATAGAGTTTAATGGATCAAATATAACATGAATCACCTTTTAAGCTAAACCTAATCCAACTTTATTATCATGCGAGAGTTTTATTTCAAAACCAACTAGTATTGCGTGGAGTGATCCAATTAAATATTTTATGCATAATGTGGTTTAATGATAGTTTGATGTGAGACTCCAACTGGTGTAGTTGCTCGATTTGGTTGAGGATCAATGAACAACAACCCTTTTAAAGTTTCACCACCAAATTATTAAAGACATTAAGAAAATAATATCCCAAAACTTTAGTTCATCATGAAATCGTGGGCAGTTTTCTTTGATTATAGCACCAAATTATTGTATTCATTATATCTCCTCAAAGCCTTCTTAAATTTTTCTTTGGATGAAATGTTGTTTTTCATTCTTTGTTGAGAAAATATATGTACAGACTACAATCAAACAACAGCACAAGATTCTAGAAGAGCTAATTACAGCAAATCAATAGAGAAACATGCAAACAACACTAGACAAAATGAGGCCAAATACCCATGTGGCTACACCATTTACTTCTTGTATTTTTTGTTCTTGTGATCTTTGAAAGATTCAACTCCAAACCATACATATAAGAGTGGAAGACCTCAATAGTATGTATGAAATGTCTTCTAAATGTCAACAAATGATGCTCTTTCCAAATTAAATACTCAAGACTGACCAAAGAAGCTCTGATAATTTTATCCTTGTGTTAAAGATGATCCATGCATGTCAGCAATCCAAACTTGGATCCCTTTCTAGTTGGAGGTAGGCAGAGAGATCCCCAATACACTAACAGCCTTCTGGAAACATGTAAACAAATGAAGACATTCATAGAACAGCTTGGAGAATGCACAACATTACACCTAGAGAGAGTATCTTGAGTTTGCAGTCTATCCAAACAGGCTAGCTGGGTGATCAAGTCATGTTTGGGGACAGTAAACCGATCCTAGACAAGTTTAGTCCATGACCGAGCCAAACCTACTGGAATAAGAACTATAAGTAGCAGTAGCAGTGAACGGATATCCTAAAGGAGTCCATACCACCTGATCATTATTTGCCGAGACACATGTCAAAGCCTCCTCTTTAACACTTGCTCCTATCGAGCTTCCAATTTTTTTTTTCAAGGAAGCAAGCTCAGTGCTATGTGAGTTTTATTGATTGAGAAAAGATCTGGAAAAAATGTTCACGGGGTACAAAAAGGCTGGGCCTCATATTTAACCTGATAATAACAAAAGCATGAGCATAAATCAAACCACCCTGCAAGGGTAACGCTTGGTTAGCAGTTGCTAGCTCATGTACCTTTGTGCTGAACAAAAATCCTAAAATGATAAAATCCAGACTGCTTAATAGTAGCAGGCAAGGCTGTAAATTGTTTTTAAACCAAATAATTGCATCATCCACAGTTGACATTTAAAACCAGGATCAACAATTTCCCAGGCTCTACATGCTGTCTTAGGCGTGTTGCATGATAGGTTTGTCATATACACAAAACCTTAACTGATTTGGTGCAACAATTAGTTCTATACAATATTTTGTCCATTCTTTCTCTGAAGTAAAAAGTTTCTTACATCGAGTCTAGCACACATCTAACAAGTATAGGTTTAGCATGTAGAGCTTACCTAGTATAGTATTTAGCTTCTTGCAGAAAAAGGTGAGCTTCCAACAAGATTTGGCTCCGCTACATTGGGGATTCTTCTACTCCAGGTATTGATTCATATCCATATGCTTGCAAATTTTTTCTATTTCAACCATTGTATAGACAATGACAGTTCAATATTTTTTTTCTATATTTTCCTCTGAACTTGGCTAGGATTTTCCCATCCAATTTAAGCATGAAGACTTTCAACTAAACCACCTTTTGCATCTCAATTGCATTTTATCTGCAGGACATAGCAGTTGTCCCACTTTTAGTCATACTCCCGGTCCTGGAAAGCGAGGTATGTGGAAGGTTCTCTTATTGCTATATGTTCAGTTATTCTAAATACTTTTAATACTTTGTTTGGAAGTGAGCCAACCAATTTAATTGGAGAATATTTTTTCTTTTGCGTAGTTTTCTCATATCAGCTCTTGTTATGAATATGAGAGAAGGATAAAACATTAACAAGCAAACACAATGATAATGTTGATGATGACGTTGCCTCAAATAAGAAGCTGTTTTGCTTCCTTATTATCATCCTCAAACTATTGAGATCATGGGTCTTACATATTTTTGTAGCTTTGTAATGCCCTCATTTTGATAATATGCATGTTGGGTGCAAACTCAATTCCACATTGGTAAAATATAGATTTCAATTCTAACATATAAGCTTGGTGAGCTACTCCTATCTCAAATTGGTTTTAGAATGAAACTCTATTTAGACTTATGTGTTGGGCTTGATAAGGTGTGGGTTAGAAAGAATGATCTCGACAATTGGCATTAGAGCTATGATTCAACTTAGTTGTGATGTGGACAACATACCCCTAGTTTGATCTTATAATGATAATGGTGGTTCAGTTGGAGCATGTGGATCCATGTTGGCGTCTTGTATCGAAAGTCTCCTTGATATTGCTGCGGTGACGGCGTGTCTTGGTAATGAAAAAACGGCGGTACAAGATGATTGGATCATGTGGACCATTGTTGATGGGAAGACCCAAATGTGTGGTCTTTGGTTTGAGGGGAGGATTGTTGGGCGCAAACTCAATCCCACATCGATAAAATATAGCTTTCAATTATAACATATAAACTTGGTGTGTTAGTCTTTCTATCATCAATTGGTTTTAGAATGGAATCCCATTTAGATTTATGATCCTTGCTCAAGAAATGGCTTCCCGCTCTCTTGGCTTTCTCTCTTGCTTGGTTTAGGGTTTCGCCTGCGGCGTCTTTCCCCCCCCTCGCCACCTCCCTTCTTTCGATGTGCTATGGATTTCCCTGCACGCTTCTTCCCTTTTTGCGCGTCTGCCTTCTGGTATGCTGGTTTGGCTCCTTCGGCCTATGGGTTTGTCTTTTGGTTGTTTGGTGGTCGGTGCTGGTAGTCAAGGGCTTGGGCCATCCTCTTCTTACTACTCTTGCGGCCCAAACCATCACGCGAGACCCCATCTTGGGCTGGCGCAATGATATCTTGGTGGTTTGGGATTGTGTTTGTGGATCAATGTTGTTTTTGGTGTTTTGGATGCTTTTGGGTTGGGTGTTTGTTTCTTTTTGGTTTGGTTTGTCTTCTTTTGTGTTGCTCTTGTTTGTCGGTCGTCTCGTGGTCGCTTGCCTCCCTCGCCCAACAACCTCTGCTCTTTTTGTTAATCCCATTTTACCAGTCCCCATCTTGGACTGGTGAAATGGAGTTTGTGGCGGTTTGAGATCTTGTTGGTGGGACGTTTGAGTGGGTGGTGACTTGGCTAAGGTGAGGACCTAGAGGTCTTGGTGCGGTAGCCTTATCTTTTGGTGAAGGTGTTTGGTGCTTGTCCCGACGATGGTTTCTTCGCTTTTTGTATCGACTGCTGGTCTTTGCTTCTGGGGTGGATGTTCTGTTTGGGATGGTTCTTTGCTTGGGTTAGTGTTTTTTGATGACGTTTCAGCGGTTCGTCAGTGATTTATTCAATGATGGTGTGATGAAGGTGGTTATACGTGTTTCTGACAATGATTCTCCGGTGAGTTCATTGGTGCTCCAGTTCGTTGGCTTTGGTTTTTCCGGCTGTTAAACCCTATTTTCTATTATTCTGGGTATTTCCGAGTCCCACATCGGAATACTTCTGTATGTATTCTGTATTCTCAATCTATAAAAGTAGGCCTTCGCCTCACCTTAAGGTAAAGAGATTTCCTTTCTACATGGTATCAAAGGGAACATAATCACGAGCCCTCCCTCCTTTAGATATTTTTTTCCTCTCCTCCCAGCTCTGCCCTAAGTGGCACCTCTCCTCTCGGGTCTGCCCTACATGGCCACCCCCCCCGGCTCTGCCCTACGCGCCCCCCCAGCGGCTCCCATCCCGACGGCTCCCATCCCCGGCGGCTCCCTCCGGCGGCTCCCTCCGGCGTAGCCCCTCCGTCGTGACGCCTCCCTGCGCCCCTCCGGCGACTCGCGACTCCCCTCCCTCGCGACGACACCCCCGCCCTCCGCCTTTGCGGGTCCCACGACCCTCCCTCGCGGCTCCTTCTCGGGCTCTCTCCCGGCGATCCCGGCAAAGAAGGATCGGCCCTCCCTTCCAGGCGACATCCCGGTGTTCTCCCGGCTCTCCCTTCCAGGCGACATTCGGTGTCCTCCAGCGGCGTCCCTCCCGACGCGGCACCTGGCCTCCCCGTCCAGGCGTGATTGGCCTTGCCCTTCCCCGCCTTCTACGCCGGCCCCTCCAGCAGTCGGCCCCTCCCGGCGCATCCATCCCCGAGGTCAGTTTTGTTCAGACGCGGCTCACTCCAGGCGAACCGCTGCCCCGGTCCAACTTCTCTCCCAGCGGCCTCCCGGTTTCCACCGGCTCTGCCCCTCCCTGCGGTATCCTCTAGAACGACCGACCCTCCCTTCCAGGCGGCGTCCCGACATCCTCCCAGCTTTTCTTGCGCGCGGCTTGCACCGAATCCCGGCGCACCTCCCGCTGTCCACTGCGCCTCACGGCTCTAGACGCTGCCCGCAATTGCGGCTTTCCGGCTTCCACCGGCCCCGTCTTCTCCCGGTCGTGCATCGTGGCATCCCGCTACTCCTGACCTCTTCGGCGGCTGTCCCACGCCTCCATGCCAGCCTCTTCGGCTCTGCCCCAGATGATCATTGCCTCCACCCGCCTCGTCGATGAGCGGCTTGACGTCACCAACTTCTCCATTTGGCGGAAGACTGTGTTGATGTCCCTGACAGGGATGGATTTGGATTCTCACCTAGAGGATCCTCCACCGGCATCGACTGATCCTGACTACCGTCCATGGAAGCTTGCTGATAGCAAGATCTTCACCTTGCTGGTCAACTCTATGGATCGCTTAGTAAAGGATGTCACCCGGACTGCGAATACCGTCAAGGAAATCTGGGATTCGTTGCACATCATGTATTCTGAGACCAACAATTTGGCTCGGGTCTTCGATATTCTTCAGCGATTGTCGCTTATTCGGCAGCAGGATCGGCCCTTCACGACCTATTTCATGGAATGGAAAGGTCTTCGCGATGAGTTTCAAGAGTTGTGGCCCGTACCCCAGACACCGGCGACCGCTCAGACCCAGAGGGACCAACTTTGCATCTTCAATATTCTCAATGGCCTCGCCCCTGAGTATGCCACGACGGCTATTGAGATGCTCACCAGCCCTTCTGCACTGGATATACCACAGGTCTATCATCGCCTGGGCAAGGCCCAACGGGCTCTTCCCCTGACCACCCCCATCATCGACCACTCAGCTCTCGTCGGTCGTGGCGGTGGCCGCTCCTCGGGCACTCGTTGCCGTGGCAGTGTGGAGGGCCGTCCACGTCCCCTCTGTCAACACTGTGGCAAGCTCGACCACCTGATCGACCAATGCTGAGTTCTTCATGGACGCCTATCTCAGCACCCGCGGCAGGGTCAGGCAGCAGTCTAGGAGGCTTCCTCGCCAGTCACCACTCTTCCACATCCCTGGATCTGTCTATGGAGGACATCCGGCTGAGTCATGATCGTCGGACCCCCGCAGGACCCGGTCCATCTTCGGCTTCTCTAGCCCATTCAGCTGGTTCCGCCGCCTTCGTCGGCTATTACTCCCCTGCCTGGATGCTCGACTCAGGTGCCTCCGACCACCTCACCGATGATGCTGGTATGTTGACCTCATACTGTCCTTATACCGGTCCATCAGCCATCACCGTCGCAGATGGCTCCACTATCCCCATTGCTGGCTTCGGTGCATGCTCCTCGACTTCATCAATTCACCTGCCCTCTGTGGCACATGTGCCCCGCGATCTTTTTAATCTTCTTTCTATCAGGAGACGGGGTCTACATGTTCGATGGACCGACACCCGTCGCCTGCACGTCTGTTTCTGCTCGCGCCTTGGATCTTCATTCCCGGTTGAGACATCCCCCCGCCTCCACCATTCATCAACTTTATCCAGATTTTAGTTAGCATATTTCTTTTCATTGTGAGTCTTGTACATTTGCGAAACATCATCGCACTTCATACATTCCTCGAGTGAATACAAGGACTTCAAAACCTTTTGATCTGGTTCATTCAGACGTTTGGGGTCCCTGTACCATCTCGAGTCATTTGGGGTATAAATATTATATATCTTTCATTATGATTTTTCGCGAATGACTTGGCTATACCTCCTTCGAGAACGCTCCGAAGTGTTTTCCACATTTCAGACATTTTACAATGAAATTCATAACCAATTTTCCACTTCTGTTAAATGTCTCCGCTCGGACAATGGGCGTGAGTACCTCTCCACTCCCTTTCGGCACTTTCTCCAGGCGAAAGACATCATTCATTAGACCTCTTGTCCTGATACACCCCAACAGAATGGAGTGGCCGAGCGGAAACACCGCCATATTCCGGAGACTGCTCGTGCCCTTCTCTTCCACCGACAGGTGTCTCTGCATTTTTGGGGAGATGTGATACTCATTGCTACCTACCTTATAAACCGACTTCCTTCTTCTATCCTTCAGGGGGAGACTCCTTTTCGGGCTCTGTTCTCTTCTCTCCCTCCTCACTCCTTTCCGCTTCGAGTGTTTGGATGCTTCTGTTATGTTCGAGACATACGTCCCGACCTCTCCAAACTCTCTCCCAAATCCCTCCGGTGCATATTCCTTGGCTATTCCCGCACTCAACGCAGATATCGCTGCTACTCACCGAATTTCCGGAGGTATGTCATCTCTGCTGACGTCTCATTTGTTGAGAGCTCTTCGTTCTCCCTTCCCTCTCCTCATCCTGACTCTGCCATAGATGATTACCTTCCTCTCATCACCCACCCTCCTCCGGTGTCTCCCCCTGCTGCTGACACCCATTTTGGTAGGGTCTATTCGCGTCGTCCATCAACTGTATCCTCCGTCCCGACCAATGACACCGTCATCCCCGCTTCGTCCGATGCTCCTGCCCCGACACCAGAGGACTTGCCCATTGCCCTCCGGAAAGGTACTCGCTCTTGCCAGAGTACTCTATTTGTATCCTCCTACAAGGGTCTGTCAGCTCCGGAGACAATATCTATTCCTCGCACAGTGGGTGATGCAAAATCTCACTCGGGATGGCTAGCCGCAATGCGGGATGAGTTGCAGGCTCTGGAAGAAAACCATACTCGAGATCTTGTCCCCCTTCCAGCAGGCAAACAGGCGGTTGACAACAAATGGATTTACACAGTCAGGCTGAATCCCAATGACACTCTCTATCGATTCAAAGCCCGCCTTGTGGCCAAGGGCTTCGCACAGACTTACGGTATTGACTATTTTGATACATTTTCTCCAGTTGCCCAGATGACCTCCGTTCGGTTATTCATCTGTCTGGCGGCTCATCATCGTTGACCTCTTCATCAACTGAATGTCAAAAATGCATTTCTCCATGGATTTCTTGAGGAAGAGGTTTATCTGCAACAACCCCCCGGTTTTTGTGCCTTCGGCGTCGAGTCTCAAGTCTGTCGACTCCGTCGCTCTCTTCACGGCCTCAAACAGTCTCCTTGTGCTTGGTTCGACCGCTTCAGCACTGTCGTCACCGACTTTGGGCTCTCTCGCAACATGAAGGACCACATTGTGTTCTACAGGACGACCTCCGCTGGCTGCATCCTGTTGGTCGTTTATGTGGATGATATCATCATCACCGACAACGACTATGATGGTATCACCCACCTCCAGGGGCATCTTCACCAGCACTTCCACACTAAGGATCTCGGTCCTCTCACATACTTCCTAGGCATCGAGGTATCATATTCTTTGGACACCATTTCCCTCTGCCAACGGAAATATGCATTGGATATTCTGCAGGGTGTTGGGTTGACACAGACCACTGCTGTAGACACTCCTCTGGAGCCTGGGTAACGGTCTCTTTATGACGCCTCAGAACCGTATTCACACCCAGAGCGGTACCGTCGACTCGTGGGCAAACTCAATTATCTCACCATGACTCGTCCCGACATTGCCTGCGCTGTTGGCAAAGTGAGTCAATTTATGGAGCATCCGACCACCTCTCATTGAGATGCTGTCCTCCGCATTGCCAAATACATCAAGCAAGATCCTGCCCGTGATCTTAGCTACTCCCAGCATGCTCATCTGAATATTGAGGCCTTTTGTGATGCTGATTATGCTGGTTGCCTTGCTAATCGGAGATCCACTTCTGGGTTTGCCGTATTCTTGACAATCAACCTCATCTCCTGGCGTAGTAAGAAACAGACGGTCGTCTCCCGCTCCAGTGCGGAATTCGAGTACCGTGCCATAACCACCGTCACCACGGAGATCATTTGGCTTCGACATCTCCTCCAGGAGCTTGACTTTCCTCCGCAGACATCTGCTCACATCTAGTGTGACAATCAGGCAACCACCAAGATAGCTTTGAATCCCATCTTCCATGAACGCACGAAACATATTGAGGTGAACTGCCACTTTCTTCGCCACCACTTGGAGCATGATCACATCAGCTTTAGCCACATCCCAACGGCAGACCAACTTGCCGACATTTTCACCGAAGACCTCCCAGGGGCTCGCCTAGCCTAGCCTCGCTCAGTTCCAAGCTGGGCATCCACAGCATCTGCGGCCCAACTTGAGGGGGAGTATGTCTGGTCTTGTATGATATCATCTTTCTTTTTTGTGGGACTCGTTGTCCAAGCTGGGCATGTCCAGCTTGAGGGGGAGTGTTAAACCCTATTTTCTATTATTCTGGTTTTTTCCGAGTCCCACATCGGAATACTTGTATTTTGTATTCTCAATCTATAAAAGTAGGCCTCCGCCTCACCTTGAGGTAAGGAGATTTCCTTTCTACACCGACGATTGGTGTTTACGGTGGCAGAGGCACGTGGCTGGTGTCTTGTCAGTGACATGTTGGAAGATGGCGGGCGGTTGGTGTGGTCCGACGGCGGCGGCTGGGTCCTGATGTGACTTGCCTTGAAGATGGAGCTGCCTGCTCAGCTGGTGTATGATGGGGAACGAGGCGCTCTTCGTGTCAGCTGACCTCTGGTGCCTCGCCTTGATGCGACCTGCGTTTGAAATTCGGGTCATTCGGGTCATTCGGGTGGCCCGACTCGGCATTCGGGTGACCCACTTGCTTTATTTGGTTCGTTTCTTTTTTGCGGTGCATTTGGTTTGGTCTTTTGGTGATCTGTACCGGGTTCCCACTAACCTAAAGTGACTATTATTATAAAATCCAAAAAAAGGGAATTTGAGAGATTTAGACTTATGTGTTGGACTTGATATAAGATGTGGGCTAGAAGAATGATCCCGACAGTAACATTTTTGACATCCTTTGTAACAGGTTGTGCATATAAATTGAATAAGCATGTGTAGAGTTTCAGTCAAGCCAAATGAGTTAATTTGTGAACTTATACTTTCTTTTAAATATGATTTGTTTTTTATTAAAAATATTCTATATTGATAAGGGGTGGTGGGTCCCATTTTCCTTCTCCCCAATTTTAAATGAAATCCCCAAATTGGGATGAGCGGGAGCAGTTAGACAGTGTAATTAGAATTTTAGAAATACTGTTATCTGGGGGGAGATAATTTAAAATTTAAATCCGATTTGTTGATGCATTTTCAATTCATCAGTTCATTCTGGCTGTCTTTCTATCTGTTCATATGTATAATTTATGCATTGATTCACATAAATGCAATACTTTAACTTTGGCTCATTTATTCTTAGAACATTGTGGAGCAAAGTGTTTGGCCAATGCTGGCTAAAGAAAGTTTAAAGGCTTTAGGTGGACTGGGTCTGCTCTCTCTTGGTGGCAAATTCCTTCTCAGGCGAGTTTTTGAGGTGTGCATCATGTTCATTTAAACAAAAGATTGCTTCACAGAATTAGTTGTATACATTTAAACGGATACAGATACCAATGAGTTTCATCTAGTAAAACTTGTTTCACAGATTTCTCCCCTGTTTTCTTGAAGAGAACTAATCTATTTTAACAATATCAGGTTGTGGCAGAAACAAGAAGCTCGGAAGCTTTTGTTGCTCTCTGTTTACTGACAGTTGCTGGAACTTCTCTTGTTACCCAGCACTTAGGCTTTAGTGACACGGTTTGAAATTTCCTCATGCTGGCTATCAACATCATTTGTCAACATGTACTAGCTATTAGCTTTGATTCCATGTGCTGCAGCTTGGAGCTTTTTTGGCTGGGGTGATATTAGCTGAAACAAATTTCCGTACACAAATTGAAGCTGATATAAGGCCTTTTAGAGGCTTACTTCTTGGGTTGTTTTTCACGACTACAGGAACTTCCATCGACATGGAGGTACTGATACCATTTATCCCGTGTTTATACTCTAAAATTGCATGTCTGGGTACCTAGGTGATTTTCATTTTAACACTGAAGTCACTGTGTGAGGAGTACTACTTGATATATGGGTATATTGTTTCATAAACACAGAAGAAACTAAAACACAATCCTCATATTGGGGATCACCATCAGTTGTGTTGGATCATGATCTCTTGTTTGGAGGTCATGATATGTTGATCTCTCTAAGGGTTTGTTCGACAACACTTATTGAAAACTTCCTATAACACTTCACTTATGATAAATGGTTTGAAAATATAAGTAGTGTTTGTTCTGTTCCTGAAAATACATTTGCACTTACATTCTTGAAGAAAATCAATTCAAAAGTGGCAGAAAATCAGTTTTTCAATAACCTTTCTGAAAATACTTATTTAGAAGCACTTATCATAAGTGATAAGTGCTTTAGGCATCTTTCATTAATTGCTGTCAAACAGACCCTTAGAACACTTGTCACTTACGATAAGCTATTTAAAAGTAAGCGTTGTTCGTTTTGTCTCTTAAAATCTAAAAGAAAACTACTTGTTCAATAAGCCAACGAAAACACTTGTATAGACCGCTTATCAAAAGTGAAGTGTTATAAGCAGTTTTCAGTAAGTGTTGTCAAACGGACCCCAAGTAAATATGCTTAAAAAAACCAGAGAAAAAAACAAAGTGATATATGAAACTTGATTTCTTTAATGAATGCAGCCACTTAGTAAATTCTATTTCTCTTGTACTAACATATAAAACTGCTTTCATGTTTTTTGTTTACTGGTTTAATCATGCTGTTGAATTTCCTTAAGCATGATTTCCACCATCCTTCCTCAATTTTTTCTATTATGTGTCCTTATCCTGTCTTTTGGGAGAAAATTTACCTTGTGCACCAATGAATGGGTTGGTTAATGTAAAAGCTTAAGACTGTCTATCCCTTTACAGAGAGTATTAACTGGTACTCTGGAACTGGGACTGTAAATTGCTTATATAAGCTTCATCAGTTTACCCCCTCTCAATAAGTTCTGTTCTGTTCAATTTAGAACTGTAAGAGTTTCTCAAGAAAAAATCATTTCCACTTGGTGTGCAGCTATACTGATTTACATGCAGGCTGATTGCTTTATCATTGGTTCTAATATATTGAGAATGAACAGAGGGACAAGTCATCTGTGATGTCCAACTGCATTGATTGACTGAGTGTGGTTTTTAGACCATTATGCCCCTTATGTTGAAAACCTAGTGAGAAATAATTACTTCAGGTCATGATTGTTTTCATTTTAAAATGCGGATGGTGTGAAATAGACAGTGGGCAGAGATAAAGTGGAGAAAGAGAGACCAGGGATTTTGCTTTTATGGGATGCTTAGTCAAACATGGATGTCAAATGGCTAAAATTCTTTTGATGCCTTTTTTCTACCGTTTTTACACCTGCATGGAAAACTAGGTAAAATTGACATTTTGATGATTAAAAACCGACATATTTTTTCAATTATGTGCAAAAACCTTATGGGTGTTAAAAACAGGTGTAAAAAAGGGTGTCAAAATATCAGTGCTCTGTCAAGTGGGATGGTGACCAGTGGGGTTCACCAGTCTCTTTTCTCATTTATTTTAAAAATGATTTTCGTTATTTCAGTTAAAGGCAGAATCTTACAAACTGTCATATTGTGCATTTTTTTAATTCATTTTACTTCTTATGCAGCTTCTTTCCCGAGAGTGGCCAAATGTATTCACACTCTTGGCTGGTTTGATTTTTATAAAGACGCTAATTATATCAGTAATCGGCCCTCGCGTAGGACTAACTGTGCAAGAAAGTGTGAGAATTGGGTTTCTTCTATCGCAAGGAGGTGAATTTGGATTTGTCGTCTTTTCACTAGCCAACAGGTTAGTCATGATCTATTAGTGTGCTATCCAATGATTTAAAATTGGTCCTGCTGAAAATATTTTTGCCTTGCCTGCAGGCTTGGTGTGCTACCGCTTGAGCTGAACAAACTGCTCATAATTGTGGTTGTGTTGTCAATGGCTTTAACCCCTTTGCTTAATGAAGTTGGAAGGAAGGCTGCTGGATTGATTGATGAGAAGTTTGGTGTGGAGGATGTATGCTTCCTCTTATCCACATCTGGGCTGCATTTGTTTGTTTTAATAAATCTACATTCTAGGCTTTCTTTGAAATAGCTCTTTTTTTTTGATGAATATGTTGCTGGTGACATATCTTAATTAAGTTTTAAATCAACTATCCAGTATTCTCATAATAATTTCTCAGCAAGTAAATTACTGTAAAGCAGTAAATTCATATAGACAAGTTTATGTTTATCATGGGTAGCTCGAGAAGGGTAAAGAGAGTTGTTAAACCCAGTTTTATTATATTGGGTATTTCCGAGTTCCACATCGGAATACTCTACCATGTATTCTATTGTACTCATCTATAAAAGAATGTCCCCACCTCACATTGAGGTAAGGGGAATTCGTCTTCTACATGGTATCAAAGGAAAAATCCAGTTAATTTTTTTTTCCGCTGCCCTCATTTGTCCCAGCGAAACCCTTCCGCCTCCTTCCCTGTGCAGCGTGGTGCATCCCGGCCTGCTCTCCCTCCCGGCTTCGCGACCAGCCCCGCCTCCCCCAAGGCGGGGACCTTTTTCGCTCCGCCTCCTCTTGTGGCGTCCCGCCGGACCGCCATCCCTCACGGTTCCCGGCCCGCCTCCCGTTGCGGCTCCCTCCCGTCGGCCTCCTTCGCACGATCGGCCCACCTTTCCTGGCGCTTCCTGATCCCGACACGACTCCCAGGTCCGCCTTCCCGTCGGCCTCCCTCGCGACGATCGGCCCACCTCTCACCGGCGCCTCCCGATCCCGACGCAACTCCAGCGGCCTCCTGACGCGATCCCGGCGCGCTTCCCGGCCAGCCCTCTAGCGGCCTCCCGACTCGAGTCCCAGCTTTCGATCCTGACGTAGGAAAACCGGCCACCCACCTCTTCTGGCACCTCTCGGTCCGACGAGGTCTCCCGGTCACCGACCACTCCCGTTGGCCTTCACCGTCCGCTGCTCGGCGAGGTCTACCGGCTCTCCGCCTCTGTCGCGGCTCCCCCCCTCTCTAGGTGGACCCTCCGCTCCGCCTCCTCGCGCGCAGCTTCCGCTCGACGCTGCCCCTCCTGGCTCTGTGGTCGGTATTCGCCCGCCCTCCCGCGATTTCCCGGTCCCCGCTAGCTTGCGCCCTCCTACGACGTCGCTCGCCTCCGCGGCCCCTCCCGGCTTCGCGCTCGGCCCTGCCTTCGCAACCTCTCCTGGCTTCGCGATCGGCCCCGCCTCCGCGACCCCTTTCGACTTCACGATTGGCCCCCGCCTACCAGTGGACCCTCTCGGCTTCGCGATCGGCTCTGCCCTCCCGCGGCTCTTCAGGTTCACATCCCGACCCTGGTCCCACTCTCCTCAGCAAGTCCCGACCCCGCCCTTCGAATGACAGACATTTCGGCCGCCCTTTCAGTTCTGCCTCCGCTGATCACCGCCTCCACCCGCCTGGTTGATGAGCGGCTCGACTCAACCAATTTCTCAATGTGGCGGAAGACGGTGTTGATGTCACTCAGAGGCATGGACCTCGACTTCCACCTCAAGGATCCTTCGCCGCCATCTTCTGATCCCAAATACCGTCCATAGAAGCTTGCTGATAGCAAGATCTTTGCCTTACCGGTCAATTCCATGGACCGCTCCGTCAAAGACGTCACTTGGACCGCCAATACGGTTAAGGAACTCTGGGATTCCTTAACCCTCATGTATTCTGAGACCAATAATTTGGCTCGGGTCTCCGATGTTCTTCAGCGCCTGTCACTCATCCGCCAGTAGGATCGTTCATTTCCGACATACTTCATGGAATGTAAAGCTTTTCGGGATGAATTGCTTGAGCTATGACCCATTCCTCAGGCACCGGCGACACCCTTGGCCCAGAGGGACCAATTGTGCCTCTTTAGCCTACTCCATGGCCTCGTTTTGGAGTATGCGACGACGGCCACAAAGATGCTCGCCAACCCCTCTTCCTTAGAGATTCCAGAGGTGTATCATCGTCTGGGAAAGGCTCAACAAACACTTCCCCCACCGCCTCCCAGTATTGATCACATCGCCCTCTTGGGACGTGGCAGTGGACGCTCTTTAGGCTCTCGTGGACGTGGCCATGGGGAGGGGCGTCCTTGTCCCCTCTGCCAGTATTGTGGCAAGCTTGGCCACTTGATCGATTGTTGTTGGGTTCTTCATGGCCGCCCATCCCAGCCACCTTGGCAAGGCCAGATTGCGGTCCACGATGCTTCACCATCAGCCGCAACACTTCCGTCATCTCTGGACCTCTCCATGACTGAGCTTCAGATGATTCACGATCATCGGAACACCTCTCTGCCAGGTCCTTCGTCGGCTTCTCTTGCCCACTCTAGTGGTTCCACTGCCTTTGTCGGTCGTCTCTCCCCTGCCTGGATGCTAGACTCAGGTGCATCAGACCATCTCATCGGGGATGCATGTATGTTATCCACCTACCGTCCATTTGCTGGTTCCTCTGCCATCACCGTCGTTGATGGATTAACTCTTCCCATTGTCGGCTTCGGTGCTTGCTCTCTGAATTCATCTCTCCATCCGCCCTCTGTGGCACATGTGTCTCGTAGCCCTTTTAACCTTCTATCAATCAGTAAGCTTACAAAGGATTTCAACTGCAGTTCCATATTTACATCATCTGCTGTTGTGTTTCAGGAGCGGATGACTAACCGGGAACTTGGTAGAGACCAACTTCAGGATGAGGTATACATGTTTGAGGGACCATCATCCGTCGCCTGCACGTCTGTCTCTGTGCGTGCATTGGACCTTCATTCCCGGTTGGGCCATCCACCCGCCTCCGCTATTCATCAACTGTTTCCTGATGTTAGTCAGCATGTCTCCTTTCATTGCGAGTCTTGTAAATTTGTGAAACATCACCACACTTCATATTTTCCTCGAGTAGATATACGGGCTTCCAAACTCTTTGATTTGGTTCATTCAGATGTATGGGGTCCCTGTGCTGTCTCAAGTCAATTAGGGTGCAAATATTATATATCCTTCATTGATAATTTTTTACATATGACGTGGCTATACCTACTTCGGGATTGGTCTGGAGTGTTTTCTACCTTTCAGACTTTTTACCATGAGATTCATACCCAGTTTTCCATCTCAGTTAAATGTCTCCGCTCGGACAATGGGCGAGAGTATATGTCTACTCCCTTTCAGCAGTTTCTCCAGGCGCACGATATCATTAATCAGAACTCCTGTTTTGATACACCCCAACAGATTGGAGTGGCCGAGCGGAAACACCGACATATTCTGGAGACTGCTCGTGCCATTCTCTTCCACCGACAGGTGCCCCTTCTCTTTTGGGGAGATGCCATCCTTACTTCTACTTACCTCATCAATCGTCTTCCTTCTTCTATCCTTCAGGTGTAGACCCCTTTTGGACTCTGTTCTCTTCTCTCCCTCCTCACTCACTTCCACTCTGTGTGTTTGGATGTCTCTGTTATGTCTGCGACACTCGTCCCGACCTGTCCAAGCTTTCTCCCAAATCCCTCCGCTGCATATTCTTCGGCTATTCACGCACTCATCATGGATACCGATGCTTCTCTCCGGACCTACGGCGGTATATCATCTCTGTTGACGTCTCGTTTGTTGAGAGCTCTCAATTCTCACTTCCCTCTCCCCATCCAGACATTGACATTGATGACCGTCTTCCTCTCATCATCCATTCTCCTCTGATGTCTCCCCCTGCTGATCACCATTTTGGTACGGTCTACTCTTGTCGCCCCTCAGCTGTGCTTCCCGTCCAGGCCGAGGAAACTATCGTCCCAGCCTTGTCCGATGCTCCTGTACCGGCCCCAGACGAATTGCCTATTGTACTTCAAAAAGGTACTCATTCTTGCCAGAATACTCATCTCTATACATCTTCATACAGAGGTTTGTCAGCTCTGGAGCCGCACGGTTGGCGATGCCAAATCTCACCCAGGGTGGCTACAGGCGATGCAGGATGAACTGAAGGCTCTGGATGACAACCATACTTGGGACCCGATCCCTTTTCCAGCAGGAAAATAGGCGGTCGGCTGCAAATGAATTTATATAGTCCGTCTCAATGCCGATGACACTCTCCATCGCCTCAAAGTCCGACTTGTGGCAAATGGTTTTGCTCAGACACATGACATCAACTATTTTGAGACCTTCTCTCCGGTTGCCAAAATGACCTCAGTCCGCTTATCTATCTCTTTGGCCTCTCATCATCACTGGCTGCTTCATCAATTGGATGTCAAGAACGCCTTTCTCCATGGTTGTCTTGAAGTAGAGGTCTATCTGCAGCAGCCCCCCAGATTTCGTGCCTCCGGCGCCGACTCCCATATCTGCTGACTTTGTCGATCTCTATATGGTCTCAAGCAGTCTCCTCGTGCTTGGTTTGACCGCTTCAACAACGTCGTCACCGCTTTTGGACTCTCTCGCAGTATGAAGGACCACACCGTCTTCTACCGCACGACGTCTAACGACTGCATCTTGCTGGTGGTATATGTTGATGATATCATTATTGCAGGAAGCGACTTCATTGGAATCACCCAACTCAAGGGGCATCTTCACCACCACTTCCACACCAAAGATCTTGGTGCTTTCACATACTTTCTTGACATCGAGGTTTCCCGTTCTACGGACACCATCTTTCTCTACCAAAGGAAATATGCTATGAATATCTTGCAGGATGCAGGGTTGAGTCAGACAACTGCCATAGACACTTCTCTTGAGCTTGGGGAACGCTTTCTCTATGATGACGCGACATCCTTTTCTCACCCAGAGAGTTATCGTCGTCTGGTGGGCAAACTCAATTACCTCAGCATGACACGACCTGACATTGCTTGCGCTGTTGGCAAAGTGAGCCAGTTCATGGAGCATCCGACCAAATCTCAGTGGGATGCTGTCCTCCGCATTGTCAAATACATCAAGAAAGACCTTGCTCGTGGTTATCAGTACTCCCATCATGCTCATCTCAAAATTGAGGGATTTTGTGATGCTGACTATGCTGGTTGCCTTGCTACCCACAAGTCTACTTCTGGGTATGCCGTTTTCTTGGCAGGTAACCTCATCTCTTGGCGCAGCAAGAAGCAAACTGTCGTCTCCAGATCTAGTGCAGAAGCTGAATACCATGTCATGGCCACGGTCACTACTGAGATCCTCTGGCTTTGTCATATCCTCCATGAGCTTGGCTTCCCACCGCAGACCTTTGCTCATATCTGGTGTGACAATCAGGTGGCCGCGAAGATTGCTTCGAATCCCGTATTCAATGAACGAACGAAGCATATCGAGGTGGACTATTACTTTCTTCGCTATCATCTTGAGCAGAACCATATCAGTTTCGGCCACATTCCGACGGCAGATCAGCTGACCAACATTTTCACAAAAGGGTTCTCGGGAGCTCATTTGGACTCTCTCAGTACCAAGCTGGGTATCACCAGCAACAACAACCCAGCTTGAGGGGGAGTGTGTATGGCCTTGTTTGCTGTCATCTTTCTTTTGTGGGACTCTTGATCCAAGCTGAGAATGTCCAGCTTGAGGGGGAGTGTTAAACCCAGTTTTATTATATTGGGTATTTCCGAATCCCACATTAGAATACTTCACCATGTATTTTATTTTACTCATCTATAAAAGAATGTCCCCACCTCACATTGTGGTAAGGGGAATTCGCCATCTACAAGAGTCATTTGGACTCTGTAGAAAAATAGATCCAGAAATCGTCTCTCTTGAATGACGTTGGATCTCTTTATATATAGAGATGGATAACAAAATACAAGACCTGGATAGTAAATACTAAATTCAAGCTAGAGGAAAAATGAGGATACAATAGACCTATTCAAATAGAAAGAAATTGAGCACATATCCTAAATCCATAAGTACTCTTAACACTCCAAGCAAATTCTAGATTGGTATACTAATTCAAAAGACATTGGGATTGACGGAAGAGATCCCAATTTAGGATAAAGTTGCTGGAGAACTGGAGAAAATAAACTTCCTCTGGAGATGATGGTGAAACTGGTACGGAAGACACTCCTTTGTAAGCGATGCCGAAATTGTCACGGAAGAAGCTTTTCTACGAGTTGTATGGATGTCGTGACCTTCTTTGACATCGGAGAAGGCGTCAAAACTGGCATGGAGAGGAAGTTCGGAAAAAGTCATCTGGATGTAAATGTCTTGAAAGTTTTTTCTAGAAGATGATGCCTAAAAGTTGTCTGGAGGATGCTTGAAATGGCAGTCTTGAAGAGGATGCCTGAAAATCTTCTGAAATATGATGCAACACCTTCAAAGACAATGCTGGTGATGAGTTTCGTTTAATCATCTTGTAGAAATGGAAGAGAGGACCAAATACCTAAGGGTGTCTCACTAAAGGAGGTCTTGGGGTTATTTTATAACGAATAAAAGAGGTTACATGATATGTCAAGTTTGATGTGAGATTTGACACAACTTATCCTCTAACACCCCCCTCAAGCTAGGTGTACCCAGCTTGGACACATAATTAAATAAACCAAATCAAAGAAAACAAAGCAATCAACAAACACTGCAAACACTCCCCTTCAAGTTGGACATACCCAGCTTGATTGCAGAACAGACAAAACATAACCCCCCAAAAAAAACTTTCATGTCCGCTCACCTCAATAATGCACTATCCACTGGATGTGCTCCACCTATTGCGCTCCCGCCCATGGCTGCGAAAGAAAAGATGTCCACTATAGAACTCTCATGCTCCCTTGCTTAGGACGACCCTTGCTTCAAGTGCCGGATGAAATGACGTCCGAAAAACGACCGAAAAACGGCTGGGTGATACGGCGCCCGACTAACGGACCCAAAAGGCCGAGTGATACGGCGCCCAACTAGCGGACCCAAATTGCCGAGGTGAAACAACATCCGATTTTGCAAACCCAAAATTATGGATGACAACAAAGGGCTAATAAACAACAGGAAGCAGCAGAGGACTTGATAAAGGCAAAAGAATCCATTGTGCACCAGACAGGAAGAAAAGTAACACAATAGACAAATCAGATCGATCAGATATCAAAGAGGCCATCAGATTGGGGCAGATCCGATCTCATCTCGGCTGTTGCGCAGAGGCTCACGGGCGGAAGGGTGATCGCCACAGGGTCGTGCGCATGGGGGGGGGGGTGTTGCATCCGACAAAAGAGGTGCCTGAAGATGCCTTCACGGTGGGGCTTTTCCCGCTGGAGGAGGGTGAGTAGGGGGCAAACCCTCCTGATCTCGACGGCGCAACAACGGGAGAGGTGGGAGAGGAGAGACACGTAGGGACTGGGGTGGGGCGGCGACAACGTGGCGAGGCAAGAGAAGAAGTCGACGCTGCGAATCTCGAGCCTAACGATGGGAGGGGAGGTATACAAAGACGGAGGAACGTGAAGGCAGGGTTGGCGATGGGGAGGCAGCAGCGAGGGTAGGAGACGGGCTCTGGCGAGAGTGGATGGCACCGGGGAGTGCTACAACGCAGAGAAAGCGAGGGCGGAGCGTAGCGGGCGAGGCAAGGGGCGGCGCTGCAGTGACGGTGGCCAAAGGCTTGCCCCCCCCCCCCCCCCACAGGGGAAAATGTAGGTGTCCTCCGAGGGGGGTGGGGGGGGATGACGGGAGGAAGGGTTAGGGTTAAACTTCCTTTGATACCATGTAGAAATGGAAGAGAGGACCGAATACCCAAGGGCGTCTCACTAAGGGAGGCCTTGGGGTTATTTTATAATGAATAAAAGAGATTACACGATACGTCAAGTCCGATGTGGAACTTGACACAACTTATCCTTTAACACATCTAATGATTATTGGCAGCGGAAAACAACCTAAAAACAGACGGATCTATCTCCAAGAAATCAAACGTGTAATTATAACAAAAACAAAATAGAACAGAGCACCTAGTATTCGGCCATTGCAACATCTTCCATTTTCAACTTCGATGAAGTGTTTCTGATAAGGTTCACAAGCAGTTGAAACAGAGCGTACCGCCTCCAAGGTAAAATAGCGGCTGAAGGATCACGATTGTATCGCGAGGATACCTGAACTTTTGAAGGGGTGCTAGAGCCTTCTCAGGAGAGACAAATAGAGCTCGAGAAGAAGAGAGTTTTATCAACTTTGCATGAAACTGATGATCATAATAACATCGAACAAACGTGATCCATACACACACAATGAAGAGAACCCTTTCTCTTTATATAGGCGAAGCTTGACGCTACAACGCATCTCATGCGTTATTACCCGTTGGGTGTAGCATTTATTGAACGCTTCAATGAATAAATGCAAAGTTTTAAACAAACCAACTCTTTGGTTCTAAACTGATGAAATACCGTTCGGGAGAGAGCTAACCGTTGCATCGCATGCAACAATCTGTATATGCATTGCATGTATATTTAATATAATATATATATTATTCTTCATGCATCTTATGCATGTTAATTAAATGTACACTATATAATATAATATAATATATATATATCTATATATATATATACTTCATGCATCTTATGCATGTACATTTTAGTGCACAACCAACAATCTCCCACTTGTACTAAAATTCCATAAGGACTTTATATAAAATTTCACAACTTTTTGTGAATCCATCCAAACTCTTTTGAATATGGTTTCATTAAACTCTCTTCGTTTTGGAACAAACACTTTGTTCAAAACTTTATCCTTATTCAATGGCCTAACTGTGTGACCCTGTGGGCCTTGGTAGCGTTGACAAAAAATATGAAATCCCTATTGCTATGCGTGTGGAGGCTGGTTTGCTGGGGCTGGATGGGGCGTGGGTGGTGTAACATCCTATTGGGGTTCATCTCAGGTTGTTTCGGGAAAGAAGTTGGAAATTTTTGAAGTTCTTAGTCTGTGCACGGTTGGCGCACGGTTTGACAAACCGTATGTCCACCTAGGAGAAACCGTGCAACCCCATCAGCAGGGGCGCACGGTTTGTCTAACCGCGCGGCCCTGCCCAGCTAACCGTGTGTACAAGGTTTAATTAATCTGAAAATTAATTTTAAAATCCCGAAACCCTCGGTTTAAGTGCCTGACGGGCTTGTACAACCCTAATACGTTTTCTTCTTCCTTGGAGACTCCCATGAGGTGATTTTGGCCCCTCTACATCCCTTCGAAAGTGAATTGAAGTTAGGCGAAAGACGTTCGATCTCTTCCCGGTAAGTTTCCTCTCGTTCTCTTTCTTCCGCTCTTTCTTCTCTCCTCCCTAGGGTTTTATAGATCTCTGTGTTGTTGAAGGATCTAATATCCGTTGTTTTAGATCTTGAATCTAGGTTTGATTCTCGGTTTCTCGTTGCCGACGTTTTTTGTTGGAGTTTCCCGTTTAGGGCTTTGTGATTCGTGATCCTGTGATCCCGAGGTAGGTGGTTCTGTTTATGATGACCAATTTGATTAACCCTAAATTGCTTGATTTAAATTAAATTGTTTGATTTAAATGTAATTGCTTTCAATTGGTTTATTAAAAACCCAATTCCATTGAATTGAGGATTTGAATCGGATTTGGCATGAAATTGGGAAAACCCCCCAATTCCATTGAATTGGGGTGTGATTTGTATTTGATGGAAAATTGTGGAATTTAAATTGTGGAAATTGATTTGTGAAATTGATTTCAAATTTGTATTTGATGAAAAATGGCTTAAAAATTGTTTTGATAGAAATCCAGTCGTTTTATCTTGGAAAAAAGGATGATTTGATTAAAAACCTGTATATTGGTTTTTAAGGAGAAATTGACATATTGAAATGGGAAAAACGGGTTGAATTGTATTTTGAACAGTTTTGAAATAAATTACCCATTACTGATTGTTGATAGAACATATGCAAGCGTACGTAGTTAGTGGGTTATTGAGATAACACTCTTTTGACGCTTTACAATTGAAACAAAACCTAGTGTGGCAGGTCACATCCCCAATGAGTCCTCTTTGACCGGTGTCTAAGGGGCGTGTGTATACACATATTGCCATGACTCACCTTTGAGTGTGTGAGGATTTCGTAGTCTGGAACTATCGTATCTCTTGGCAGGTGACTATATTGCTCGATTGTGACTGTTTTGATATATATGCGATTGTGAACCATTTTACACATGCCTTGTGAATTTATATAAACTGTTTTATATAAAATGATTCTTTAAGCCATTGTTTAGAAATGTTTCCATCATTGAAATGTAAAACATGATTTGTTTTAAATATGCTTTTGAAAGGTCATGCCTGTTTATTTAAAATTAAAGCTTTATTTGGTTAATTAATTGTGACATCTTATTATGGAATCCTTGGTGAGACTCTAGTGGGCTTTTAGCTCACACCCTACCTACGCCTTTGGATGTTTGTAGATTATTTTCTTCCAGGTTCGAGCAAGGGTAAAGCGCCACTTGGAGGTGGTTATTGTTGCTGATCCTTAGGCTTGGAAAGTTGTGTCCGTTGGGGCTTGAGTTATCCTGTTTTTTGGTGCTTTGTGGTTGCACTTTGGGTTGTTTATACCTGTTTGACTTATGGTACAGTTCTTCCTGTGGAGTTTTTCTTGTATGCATACTGATTTGTATCTCTTGCTTTCGTTGTGTTTGTGATAAATTCGTTCCCACTTTCATATTGTTTGATGCCAGGTGCTTGTTGCTAACCTGTGGGGATCGGGAACGCCCTTTGGGAGATGTTAGGACCAGCTCAGTTATCAGGTTACCAGGGTATCTGGGATGGTTCGTGACAAAGTGGTATCAAAGTGTGCAGGTTGTGCATCTTGCCTTGATGTTAGTATATAGTTGTGTAATTTTTTCGGGACTTGGGAGGTAGTTGCGATTGAGTGCCTGACCAACTCTCATCGCAGTGAGCCTTAAGTCACCAGGGGTGGTTTGAGAAAGACGTCTTGAGGATTAATTCTAGTATTTTCCCTGCTTTTGATTTGGATAGATTGAAATCCAAATCTTATTTATCTATTTGATGGGATTAATTTTCCCTTGTTGCTTTGTTTGAGTGTTAATCTGATGTCTTCAATGTTGTTTGCTAATATTGTGTAGCATCATGTCTCTGAGAAGACGTGAAAATCAGATCCTGGAGGAAGCTGGTGATGAACCATAGTGAGAAAATCCTCTCGTGGATTAGAATCTGGTGGAAGTTATTGTGCATATTGTCCAAGCTCTGGGACAGGCACCTGTATCAGTTCCCGTTCATGCTCCAGCTGTGGAACCTCAAAGGGATGTTTTCCGAAATCGTGCACATGAGTTCATTCGCCAGAAGCCACCAGCGTTCAAAGGCTCCAATGATCCTCAAGAGGTTGAGGAATGGTTGAGCAGGATTGAGCGATTGTTTGTGTTCTTGGAGACACCTGATGAAATCAAAGTGAAGTGTGTCACTTTTGTGCTGGAGGGACTGAGTAGGAGATGGTGAGACACGATGGTGACAATGAAGAAGCACGTGGGCTTAGAGTGGAAAGACTTTAAACCTTTTTTCACCGATCGGTTCCATCCAGAGTTGATGGTGTTGGCCAAAGCTATTGAGTTTTTCAAACTCGAGCAGGCTGACATGATCGTGACAGAATATGCAAATCGCTTTGCTGAGCTTGTGCAGTTCGCACCTGAGATTGTGTCGAATGAGAAGATGAAGAGTCGACGATTCGTGATGGGACTTCGATATGATATTTGTTCTTTAGGTTTTCTTGCTGAAGGTGCCTTCTTATGTTGATTTGCTGGATAGAGCGCTGATGATCGAAATGGACCTGGCTGGCAAGTCATGGTTGACGGGAGTTTCCTTTTCTCCCAGTGGTGGTGTGAATTCCTCTAAAGGGAAGAGGAAGCGTGATGATTCTCGTAGTGGTTCTCAAAAACATAGTTCTTCTAGACCTCTTGCAGTGCCTGGCAGAGGCCTTTTGATTTGCTACCAGTGTGGCAAGCCTGGACATTCTAAACGGGTTTGCACCGAGGCACCCAAGATATGTGGCTCCTGTGGACGCTCAGGTCACTTGCAGAAGTTCTACAATGTCTTTTCTACTCCATGTTGTGGCACGGGATCATTAGCGCCTGTTAAAACCGCAGTGCAATTAGATGCTTCACGTACAAAGGGGTTCCAGCCATAGACATCCGGAACGAAGCTTCTTCATGCAGCGGAAGAGTCTCTAGAGGAAGCAGATAGGGGTCCAACGACCATGAGAGGTACCATCACTATAGTTTCGTCATTAGTGACTACTTTATTTGATACCGATGCATCTCATTCGTTTATTTCAACCTGTATTGTCAATCTGCTTAATCTTCTTACGGAGCTTTTATCTTATGTGATGGATATTACTATACCTCTCGGAATGAAGAGAGAGCAGAGTCTCTGTAGTCCTGCTTCTGTTTTCTCGTCGTCAGACATCGAGATTGTTTGGAGTTTTCTGGTTCTCGACATGAAACCTCTTGATGGGGTTTGCCGAATCTTTCAAGGAAAATGGGACCTGAGGTCGAGTAGAGCCGGACCTTCTTATCCTGAGTTGGGGAAAACAATATTTGTGTTCACTTTTGATCTAGAGCGAGAATCTTTGAGCGGTGATCTTCCTCCAGTTGTCGTTGAGTTTCTCGACGTTTTTCCTTCCGACTTCTCTGATCTTCCACCAGTAAGGGAGGTAGAGTTTTCTATCGATTTAGTGCTCGATACTCAACCAGTATCTATTCCATCTTATTGCATGACACCAACTGAAATGAAAGAGTTGAAGGCTCAGTTGGATGATCTTTTAGGGAAAGGCTTTATACGCCCGAGTGTGTCACCTTGGGCGGCGCCAGTTCTCTTTGCTAAGAAAGCTGATGGTTCACTTTGCCTTTGTGTAGATTACCGAAACCTCAATCGAGTTACGGTAAAGAATAAGTATCTGTTGCCACGAATTGATGATCTGTTTGATGAGTTGAAAGAGACAAAGTGGTTCTCGAAGGTTGATCTTCGATCTGGTTACCATCAGTTGAGGATTGTAGAGGAAAAATTCTTCTTACCTCAAGGTGAGGCGAAGACCTTCTTTTATAGATTGAGAAAAAGGAATACATGATGGAGTATTCAGATGCGGGACTCGGAAATACCCAGAATAATAAAAACAGGGTTCAACATCCCCCCTCAAGCTGGACATGCCCAACTTGGACCACGAGTCCCACAAAAGAAAGATGACGTCAGACAAGACCATACACGCTCCCCCTCAAGCTGGGTCGCAGATGCTGTGGATGCCCAACTTGGAACTGAGCGAAGCCAGGCGAGCCCCTGGGAGGCCTTTGGTGAAGATGTCGCCAAGTTGATCCGCCGTCGGGATGTGGCTAAAACTAACATGGTTGTGCTCGAGGTGGTGGTTAAAAAAGTGACAGTCCACCTCGATATGCTTCGTGCGTTCATGGAAGACGGTATTTGAAGCAATCTTGGTGGCTGCTTGATTGTCACACCAGATATGAGCAGATGTCTTTGGAGAAAAGCCAAGCTCCTGTAGGAGATGACGAAGCCAAAGGATCTCTGTAGTGACGGTGGCCATGACACGGTACTAAGACTCCGTACTGGATCTGGAGACGACAGTTTGTTTCTTGGTGCGCCAAGAGATGAGGTTGTCTGCCAAGAAAACGGAAAACCCAGAAGTAGACTTTCGGGTAACAAGACAGTCAGCATAGTCAGCATCACAGAATGCCTCGATATTCAGATGAACGTGGTGGAAGTAGCGAAAACCACAAGCAGAGTCTCTCTTGATGTATTTGGCGATGCGGAGGACAACATCCCACTGTGAGGTGGTCGGATGCTCCATGAATTGGCTCACTTTGCTAACAGTGCAGATAATGTCTGGACGAGTCATGATGAGATAATTGAGTTTGCCCACTAGTCGACGGTACCGCTCTGGGTGCGAATACGGTTCCGAGGAGTCATAGAGAGACCGTTCCCTAGGCTCAAGAGGAGTGCCAACAGTGGTGACCTGTGTCAGCCCAGCAACCTGCAGAATATCCAACGCATATTTCTGTTGGCAGAGGAATATGATGTCCGGAGAACGGGAGACTTCGATGCCAAGGAAGTATGTGAGAGGGCCGAGATCTTTGGTGTGGAAGTGATGGTGAAGATGCCCCTTGAGGTGGGCGATTCCAGTGGACTCGCTCCCGGTGATGATGATATCATCCACATATACTACCAATAGGATGCAGCCGGTGGATGTCGTCCTGTAGAACATAGTGTGGTCCTTCATACTGCGAGAGAGCCCAAAGTTGGTGACAATGGTGCTGAATCAGCCAAACCAAGCACGAGGAGACTGCTTGAGACCATATAGAGAGCGGCGAAGTCGATAGACTCGAAAATCGGCTCTGGAGGCACAAAATCTGGGGGGCTGCTGCAGATAAACCTCTTCCTCAAGAAATCCATGGAAAAATGCATTTTTGACATCCAGTTGATGAAGGGGCCAATGATGATGAGCGGCCAGAGAGATGGATAATCGAACGGAGGTCATCTTGGCAACTGGAGAGAAGGTATCAAAATAGTCAATACCATATGTCTGATCAAAGCCCGCTGAGGCGTTGGAGAGTGCCATCGACATTAAGAAGGACTGTATAAATCCATTTGCTGCCAACTGCCTGTTTGCCTGCCAGAAGAGAGACCAGATCCCAAGTGTGGTTGTCTTCTAGAGTCTGCAATTCATCCCGCATTGCTTGTAGCCACCTCGGGTGAGATCTTGCATCGCCAACTGTGCGGGGAATAGATACCGTCTCGAGAGCTGACAGACCCCTGTATGATGATGTAAATAGAGTACTCTGGCAAGGGCGAGTACCTTTCTGGAGTGCAATGGGCAAGTCGTCTCGTGCCGGGGCAGGAACATCGGACGAAGCAGGGACGATGGTGTCCTTGGCCGGGACGGGGGAGATAGTCGATGAGCGACGAGAGTAGACCGTACCAAAATGGGGATCAGCAGGGGGAGACACCAGAGGAGGGTGGATGATGAGAGGAAGACAATCATCAATGGCAGTGTCGGGATGAGGAGAGGGAAGTGAGAACGAAGAGCTCTCAACAAACGAGACGTTTGCAGAGATGACATATCTCCGTAGGTCCGGTGGATGATGAGAGGAAGACAATCATCAATGGCAGTGTCGGGATGAGGAGAGGGAAGTGAGAACGAAGAGCTCTCAACAAACGAGACGTTTGCAGAGATGACATATCTCCGTAGGTCCGGTGAGAAGCAGCGATATCCGCGCTGAGTGCGTGAATAGCCGAGGAATATGCAACAGAGGGATTTGAGAGAGAGTTTGGAGAGACCGAGACGAGTGTCGCGAACATAACAGAGGTATCCAAACACCCGAAGTGGAAGTGAGTGAGGAGGGAGAGAGGAGAACAAAGTCCGAAAAGGAGTCTCTCCCTGAAGGATAGAAGAAGGAAGGCGGTTGATAAGGTATGTAGTAGTAAGGATTGCATCTCTCTAAAAGAGCAGAGACACCTATTGGTGGAAGAGGAGGGCACGAGCAGTCTCAAGAATATGTCGGTGTTTCCGCTCGGCCACTCCATTCTGCTGGGGTGTATCAGGGCAAGAGGTCTGATAAATGATGCATTTTGCCTGAAGAAACTGCTGAAAGGGAGTGGATAGATACTCGTGCCCATTGTCCGAGCGGAGATATTTAACAGAGATGGAAAATTGGGTATGAATCTCATTGTAAAAAGTCTAGAAAAGTAGAAAACACTTCAGACCGTTCTCGAAGTAGGTACAACCAAGTCATTCGCGAAAAATCATCAATGAAGGATATATAATATTTATATCCTAAATGACTTGAGATGACACAGGGACTCCAAACGTCTGAATGAACCAGATCAAAAGGTTTTGAGGCCCGTGTATCCACTCGAGGAAGGTATGAAGTGTGATGATGTTTCACAAATTTACAAGACTCACAATGAAAAGACACATGCTGACTAATATCTGGAAATAGTTGATGAATGGTGTAGGCAGGTGGATGTCCCAACCGGGAATGAAGGTCCTATGCACGGGCAGTGACAGACGTACAGGCGACGGATGTCGGTCCATCGAACATGTAGACCCCGTCCTGAAGTTGGCCTCTATCAAGTTTTCGGTTCGTCGTCCGCTCCTGAAAGACAACAACACATGATGTAAATATTGTAGCACAGTTGAAATCCTTTGTAAGCTTACTGATGAATATAAGGTTAAAAGGACTGCGAGGCACATGTGGGATCGAGGGTAGGTGAATAGATGAATTCAGGGAGCATGCACAAAATCCCGCAATGGGGATAGTGGAGCCATCAGCTACGGTGATGGCTGAGGAATCAACATAAGGACAATAGGAGGACAACATACCAGCATCACCGGTGAGGTGGTTGGAGGCACCTGAGTCTAGCATCCAGGCAGGGGAGTGACGATCGACGAAGGCAGCGGAACCACCAGAGTGGGTAAGAGAAGCCGAAGACGGACTTGGTATAGAGGGTGTCTGAGGATCCTGAATCACCCGGAGGTCCGCCATGGAAAGATCCAGAGATGGAGGAAGAGCTGCGACCGACGAGGAAGCATTCTGGATTGCGGTCTGACCCTGCCGCGGTTGCTGAGATGGGCATCCATGAAGGACCCAACATTGGTCGATCAGGTGGTCGAGTTTGCCACAGTGCTGACAAAGGGGACGAGGACGACCCTCCACACAACCACGTCCACGAGTGCCCGAGGAGCGTCCACTGCCATGACCGAAGAGGGTAGAGTGATCGATGATGGGGGTGGGCGGGGGAAGAGCCCGATGGGCCTTGCCCAGACGATGATACACCTGTGGAATCTCCAGCGTAGATGGGCTGACAAGCATCTTGGTAGTCGTCGTCGCATACTCAGGAGCGAGGCCATTGAGAAGACTAAAGATGCATATTTGGTCCTACTGGGCCATAGCTGCCTCCGGTGTCTGGGGAATTGGCCAAAGCTCAAGCAACTCATCCCAGAGAGCTTTCCATTCCATGAAGTACGTCGAAAAGGAACGGTCCTGCTGTCAGATAAGCGACAGACGCTGAAGAACATCGGAGACCCGAGCCAAATTATTGGTCTCGGAATACATGAGGTTCAAGGAATCCTAGAGTTCCTTGACCGTGTTTGCAGTCCGAGTGACGTTCTTGACGGAGCGATCCATGGAATTGACTAGCAAGACAAAGATCTTGCTATCAGCAAGCTTCCAAGAACGGTATTTGGGATCAGAAGATGCTGGTGGAGGATCCTCGAGGTGAGAATCAAGGTCCATGCGCGTCAGTGACATCAACACGGTCTTCCGCTAAACCGAGAAGTTGGTGGAGTCGAGCCGCTCATCAACGAGGCGAGTGGAGGTTGTGATCATCGGGGGCATAACAGAAGAGGCTGCCATTGGAGCGTCAGACATCTGCAGAAGAGGGTAGGATCAATGGTGCGCCGTGGAGAGCGGGACCGGTATCTGGCAGCGGAGGCCGGGATGCTGCGGTGAGAGGCCGCAAGTAGGCAGGGCCGACTGAAGCCGGGAAGCCGCAGGGAGTTGGGGCCAGGCGAGTGCCGCGTCGGACGGGCAACGCCGGGAGCTGGCTTAGGAACTGGGAGGCACCGGGAGAGGCGGCCAGTCGGCAACGGGAGGGCCGATCGGCGCGAGGGAGGTCCATCGGAGGGAGGCGACGCTGGAGGGAGGGGAGCTGTCAGGGAGGGGCGCTGTAGGAGAGGGCGGGGCCGGACAGAACCAGGAGGCCGCATGAGAGGGCGGGGCAGAGAGCGCCGCACAAGAGAGAGAGGCTACGGGAGAGGAAAAAAATAACCTAACCCTCTAATACCATGTAGAGGAGGAATTCTTCTTACCTCAAGGTGAGGCGGGGGTCTTCTTTTATAGATTGAGAAAAAGGAATACATGATGGAGTATTCTGATGCGGGACTCAGAAATATCCAGAATAATAAAAACAGGGTTTAACAAGGATAAAAGAATCTGACATTCAGAAAACCGCATTTTGGAGCAGGTGCGACCATTATGAGTACCATGTCATACTATTTGGTTTAACAAATGCTCCTGTAGTTTTCACGGCTTTAATGAACAAGATTTTTCGCGAGTATCTTGATACTTTTGTGGTTGTTTTTGTGGATGACATCCTTGTTTTCTCCAAGTCTGAGGAGGATCATATGCGTCATCTGAGAGTAGTTTTGGAATTGTTGAGAAATCACCGACTTTATGCCAAGCTTTTGAAATGTGATTTCTGGATTCGGGAAGTGAAGTTCTTTAGACACGTGGTGTCAGAACATGGTATTTCAGTTGATCCCGAAAAGGTGAAAGCTGTTATGACATGTGAACAACCACGAAATGTTTTCGAGATTCGGAGCTTCTTGGGTTTCGCTATGTATTATCGCTGGTTCGTTAAGGATTTCTCAAAGTTGGCTTCTCCGATGACTGCACTAACTCGGAAGAGAGTAAAGTTTGCTTGAGATGAAAAATGTCAGAGTTCTTTTGTTGAGCTAAAATGTCTTTTGACTATCGCGCCGGTATTGACTCTTCTAGAGGTCGGATAAAGCTATGTGGTCTTTTGTGATGCATCGGGTTCATGTTTGGATTTCCTTCTTATGCTGGGTGATCATGCCGTTGCTTATGGCTCTTGTCAGCTTAGGCCACACAAGAAGAATTATCCAACCCATGACCTTGAACTCGCGACTGTGATGCACGCGCTTAAGGCTTGGCGGCACTACCTCTTCGGAGAAAGGTTTACTGTATATTCTGACCACAAGAGCTTGAGTTATATCTTCTCTCAAAAAGATTTGAATTTCCGCCAAAGGAGTTGGGTGACAATCTTTTGACTTTGACATCACCTATACCTTGGGGAAAGAGAATGTCGTCACAAATGCTTTGAGCAGGAAACTTTCGACCCAGGCTGTGGAAGAATTATCAGAAGAGTGGAACTTGATGGCTCATTTTGCACAGTTGCACATTCGAGTCCGGGAATCGGGGGCCGAGGTTACTTTGGCCAGTGTTCAGTTGACATCCCCTCTTCTCGAGATGATCTTTCAGGAAAAACAACTTAATGATGAATTCCGTAGTCTCTCTTTATGGTGGGGAGACCGTTGCTCAATGGTCGTTCTCCCCAGAGGGTATTCTATGTTTTTAGAATCGCTTTGTTGTGCCATTAGCGGTGAGAAAAGCTGTGATGTTGCCGTAATTCCCAGTGGGCAGTGCACCAAAGAACCACGAAGATGTTCTACGAAATGCAATGATGATTTTGGTGGCCAGGTATGAGACGAGACATTGCTGAATTTGTCTCATTGTTATACGTGCCAATAGGTCAAGGCCAAGCACCAGAGACCTTTGGGTTTGCTTTAGCCACTTCCAGTGCCGACTTGGAAGTAAGATGAGATCTCTATGGACATTGTGGTTGGGTTGCCGCGTACCCAAAGAAAAAAGAATGCGATATGGGTTGTGATCGATCGACTGATTAAATCGGCTAGCTTTATACCCATTCATGGTACAATCAAAGTTGAAGAGCTGAGAAATCTCTACGTGAAAGAGATTGGTCGTTTGTACGAAGTTCCATCTGCTATAGTCTCTGATAGGGATCCTCGGTTAACTTCTCGCTTTTGAAGTAGTCTTCAGGAGGCACTGAGATCTCAAGTCCGTTTGAGCACGACATATCATCCGCAGTCGGATGGACAGACAGAAAGAGCTATACAGATTCTTGAGGATATGCTCCGCGCCTGCGTTCTAGACTTTGGTGGAGCTTTAGACATCTGGGGCTGGTTGAGTTTGCTTATAACAATAGTTACTAGTCTGCGATCAGAATAATTCCTTTTGAGGCCTTGTATGACTGGCCTTGTAAATCTCCGTTGTGTTGGTTGGAGATTGGTGGAAGTTCCTTGGTTGGACCAAGCTTGGTTCAAGAGACGACAACCGAGATTCAATTGATTCGTCAGAGAATGTTGATGGCACATAGCCGATATAAGTCTTATGCTCACCGTCGCTGTAGACTGTTGAAATTTTCAGTTGGTGACTAGGTGTTCTTGAAAGTTTCACCCCGTTTGGGTCATCGACGACTTGGGAGGTAAGGGAAACTTGCTCATCGTTTTGTGAGACCTTTTGAGGTTGTTGAGCAGGTGGGGAAAGTTGCTTACCGTTTAACACTTCCTCCGCAGCTGACGTCGATGCATAACGTGTTCCATATATCACACCTTCGAAAATATCTATCCGATCCATTTCATATTCTGAGTTGGAGTGATCTTGAGGTTGAACTTGATTTATCTGTGACTGAGCATCCAGTCAGGATAGTTGATTCTGAAACCAAAGTACTTCATGGGAGGACAATACCTTTGGTTTGAGTGCTATGACATCACTGTTCTGATTCTCATGAGACGTGGGAGAGGGAGACTGATGAGAGAGCAGTGACCTTATCTTTTTGACATGAAAGCTTCTTAACAGGCTTTCTGGGGATATAAAATTTCTATGGTGGGGAGGTTGTAATATCATGTTACTGTTTTCAGGTATTCCTTAACCCCTCTTTTTTGTTCAAGCTTTGGTTGGGGTTCGTCTCGGGTTGTTTCGGGAAAGAAGCTGGAAATTTTGGAAGTTCTTGGGCTGTGCACGGTGGGCGCACGATTTGACAAACTGTGCGTCTACCTAGGAGAAACCGTGCGACCCCATCAGCAAGGGCGCACAGTTTGTCTAACCGTGCGGCCCTTGCCCAACTAATAGTGCGTACGAGATTTAATTAATCTGAAAATTAATTTTAAAATCTCAAAACCCTCGGTTTAAGTGCCTGATGGGCTTGTACAACCCTAATATGTTTTCTTCTTCCTTGGTGGCTCCCAAGAGGTGATTTTGGCCCCTCTAGACCCCTCCTGAAGCGAATCAAAGCTAGGCGAACGACGTTCGATCTCTTCCCGGTAAGTTTCCTCTTCCCGTTCTCTTTCTCCCGCTCTTCCTTTTCTCCTCCCTAGGGTTTTATAGATCTCCGTGTTGGAGGATCTAATATCCGCTGTTTTAGATCTAGAATCTAGGTTTGATTCTCGGATCTTCGTTGCCGACGTTCTTCGTTGGAGTTTCTCATTTAGGGCTTTGTGATTCGTGATCCCGTGATCCCGAGGTAGGTGGTTTCGTTTATGACGACCAATTTGATTAACTCTAAATTGCTTGATTTAAATTAAATTGTTTGATTTAAATATAATTGATTTCAATTGGTTTATTTAAAAACACAATTCCATTGAATTGAGGATTTGAATCGGATTTGACATGAAATTGGTACTCCCCAATTCAATTGAATTGAGGTGAGGTGTGATTTGATGGAAAATTGTGGAATTTAAATTGTGAAATTGAATTGTGAAATTGATTTCAAATTCGTATTTGATGAAAAATGACTTAAAAATGGTTTTGATAGAAACTCAGTGGTTTTATCTTGGAAAACTGTATGATTTGATTAAAAACCCGTGTATTGGTTTTTAAGGCGAAATTGACATATTGAAATAGGAAAAATGGGTTGAATTGTATTTTGAATAGTTTTGAAATAAATTACTCATTACTGATTGTTGATAGAGCACATGCAAGCCTAGGTAGTTGGTGAGTTATTGGGATAACACTCTTATGACGCTTTATAGCTAAAACAAAATATAGTGCAGCAGGTCACATCCCCGATGGGATAGTGACGAGTCCTCTTTGACCAGTGTCTAAGGGACGTGTATACACACATATTTCCGTGATTCACCTTCGAGTGTGTGAGGATCCCATAGCCTGGAACTATCGTACCTCTTGGCAGATGACCATTTTGCTCGCTTGTGATTGTTTTGATATATATGCCATTGTTTATGAACTATTTTACACATGCCTTGTGAATTTATATAAACTTTTTTCTTGTTTTGACGCATGCCTTGGGCCGTGCGTCGTAGGGTCGAGTCCCCGGGCGTGTTTTCTTTCTTTGTGTGCGTTGTAAAGATTTTTTTTTTAAAATGATTGTTTAAGCCATTGTTTAGAAATGTTTCCATCATTTAAATGTAAAGCACGATTTGTCTTAAATATGCTTTTGAAATATTATGCCTGTTTATTTAAAATTGAAGCTTTATTTGGTTAATTAATTGTGACATCTTATTATGGAATTCTTGACGAGACCCTATTGGGCTTTTAGCTCACACCCTACCTGTGCCTTCAGGTGTTTGTTGATTATCTTCTTCTAGGTTCGAGCAAGTGTAAAGCGCCACTTGAAGGTGTTTCTTGTTGATGATCCTTGGGCTTGGAAAGTTGTGTCAGTTGGGACTTGGGTTGTTATCTTGTTTTCTGGTGTTTTGTGGTTGCACTTTGGGTTGTTTATACCTGTTTGACTTTTGGTAAAGTTATCCCTATGTAGTTTTTCTTGTATGCATACTGATTTGTATCTATTGCTTCTGTTGTGTTTGTAACAAATTTGTTTTCACTTTCATATTGTTTGATTTCGGGTGCTTGTCGCCAACCTGTGGGGCTCGGGAACGCCCTTCAAGCTATGTCAGGAAGGATTCGGTTATCAGGTTACCAGGGCATCCGGGTTGGTTCGCGACAGGTGGACATTAGCTGTCTAGGGGTAGTTTTGTCTTTACATTTACCTTTATTTGTTTGTTGTGCTGCCAGCTATAGTAGATAGGAGTTGTTGGTGAGTTGTGGGTATTAAATAAGGGGGTGGGTTGCATGTGGGAGGGGAATTCATTTTTAGCTTTTGCTTGGCAGAAGGTTCGCCCGGTGCTCTCGACTTGGGCTCTTCGGGAAGGAGGCCTTCTTCCCTAGAGATCTTATTCCTCAGTCTTCTTCTACCTTCATCTCATTCTCCTGTAATCTTCTTGAAGTGTCTCAATTTTGCTGTTGCTACAATACATAATTTCTGTAAGCCTTTTCTCCATATTTTCTACCGTGCAATCATCATTAGGCTCATCGTCCTAACAATTTGGCAACTCCACTGGGGAACCGATTGTTGCTGGAGAACCGCGATCACTGCAAGGAGACTCAGATGTCTGGGAACAAATTGCTTGAGAAGGCGAATCGCTGTTGAAGTTATGATCGCTGCTGGACAAGACATGCATTTTATTGTGGAGGATTTTTTCTCTTTCTTCTACCAACTTTTTGTTGTGCGGTCTAGCTGTGAGGCGTGTGCGCAGTGTGGACGATTGTAGTTGGAGTGACGTGGAGCGCTTTCTGTTGCATGTGGAACTTGATATGGGTTCTGATCATTGGCTACTGGTTTGGACGATTGAAGAGTGGATGTCGAGAGCTGTGTTATCTTGTCTGCAGTCTATGATGGAGTTAGAATTTGCTACAGAGGTACGATTTATGCAAGCTCAGGCAGCCGTGATGTAAGAACTGCTAACAGCTTTAAAAGAACAGCTACGGTTCTTCCAAGTAGAAGCATAAGAGCTGGATACGCAAGAGAGTCGCATTGCTCAGGTTCTGGAAAGGGAGGTGACGAAGTCACTGCGTGTACGTTTGGTAGCGGCTATGCAAAGGAGCAGTTTGAATCCTTTCTAGAACGACCTGCACAGGTAATTCCAATTCTGAGTCCTCGTTTGGATAAACAGGAAAGACGTACTGAGGAGCTGCATGTTCTTGTTTTAACAGAACCTCTAGTTTCAAAAGAAAAGAGTTTGAGTGTTCTTTTCAAACGAAGCATGGCAGTAGTTAAAATGGCAAATGCAGACGAGTGTCCCGTTGTTGCTGGAGAAGAACCTATGGATTGAGAAGAAAACAATCCTGTAAGTGCTACAATAAATATTGTTGAATCTGGTAGTGCTATTATTGATGATCAAGATGGCTGCGGACAAAGTGTTTCTGCCGGAAACAACGAGTATCATGCTAGGCAAGCGACAAGTGCAACTCCTAATGTGGAGTTTGTTTGCATGCTGGACCAAAAGCTCTTGGAGGAGCAAAAGCCCGATCAAGTTACGTATGAGTTTTTCCCACATGCCATCCGTACTCTAGTTGAGCAGTCTTTGGCTGCTGAGATGGAGGGAAAAGGTTGTTGTGGGGATGCTGAAGCAACTAGGTTGCCTAGGGAGTACAGTTTGCCTGCAGTATCTATTTGCAACACGCGCAACAAATGTCTTGACTCTATGGTTTTAGCAATAACTCCCAGGACCAGTTTGAAGACATGGGAACCATCACTGTCTGGCACTAGAGATGTTTCAGTTCTATGTGAGGTGGCTAAAGGACTTGCTATGCGAAACCAAGGAACAAGGGGTCTTGAGAACAGTGTTAGAATTTTTGGTAGTTTGAGTAGTGTACTGTTGAAGGGGATCATTCTCTCTGCTTGGCAATTTCGGTTTATTACATGACATACGGATCTAGGCAGAGTAATGTGGGTTGGGTTGCCGTGGCTGGACTAGTTGCTCTTATAGAGGTATTAGTTTTTTTCAAAGGAAAAGTGACACCATTTGTGGTAAAACTGCACTGCGTAAAGTTAAATATTAAAGACCTTTACACAACGCCTTCTTTACCTTTACGTGAGAATCTTCGTAAGGGTGATAAGCCGATGACTCTTACGTAGTAGTATCCTCTGCGTAAATGTAAACCTTCATTACCTTTACGCAAGCCTATCTACGTAAAGATAGCCAGTTTTTTACTATGTTTTTTTTATTACCTTTATGTTTTTTTTGTTTTTTTACTATGTTTTTTTTACTATGTTTTTTTAAATCTCGAAGAAACTCCCTCTGATACGAATGATGGGTTTCGTTTAATCATCTAATGATTATTGGAAGCGGAAAACAACCCAAAAACTGGCTGATCTATCTCCAAGAAATCAAATGTGTAAATATAATTGTTGGAGGATAAAATGAGAGACCTGAACCCCCCAAGGTGTACTCTCTAAAGGAGCCCTTGGGGTTAATTTATAATGAATACTAAATACCACACCGGACCTCAAGTCCGATGTGGGATGCAGTCTCCAACACTCCCCCTCAAGCTAGCTGTACCTAGCTTGGACACATAAAGAAAAGAAAGCAACAAAACAGACGCTAACACTCCCCCTCAAGCTGGATATGCCCAGCTTGATGACAAATACAAGACAAAAAACAGAAGAAACGGATATAATAAAAACGTTGTTGATGCTGCTCCCCCTCAAGATGGTAATGTGATGCCGCTGAAGAAAAAAAAAGGATGGGTCATCGCCGGAAAAGTGCGGGGCCGGACAACAGAGCGTCGGGAAATCCACACTGGCGGGTCGGTCATCAGAGCGTCGGGAAAATCCGCACTACGGGCCGGTCGTCAGAGCGCCAGGAAATCCGTAATGTCGGGCCGATCGTCAAAGCGCCGAAGAATCCACTCGGGAGGGCCGGTCGTCAAAGTGCCGAGAAATCCGCAATGGCGGTGTCGGTCGTTGAAGTGCCGGGAAATCCGCAGGAGGAGGCCGACGATGGGATGCGGTGATTCCGCAGGAGATGCTGGGCAGAGAGGCGGGGAATCCGCAGGAGGCACCGAGCAGGAAGGCGGGGATTCCGCAGGAAGCAGGAGGAGGTCGGCATGGAGGGAGCAGTTGAGCATAGGCGGCACGGGAGGCCGGCAAGACTGGAGGCCGGCTGCTGGAGGAGCCGGCGGGAATGGAGGCCAGCTGCTGGAGGAGGCCGGCAGGAGTGGAGGCCGGCAGGGGTGGAGGCCGGCTGCAACAGAGCCGACGGGAGACTCGCACAGGATGCGGGCTGCCGGAAAGAGCCGCAGCAGGCGAGATCGGGAGGCCGGCGGCAGGAGTCTCGCACAGAGGGGGGGGGGGCGCGAGGGCTGCGCCTGGGTCGGGAAGGGAGCCGCGCGGGATGACGGGGCAAAGGATCGCTGGGAGGCTGGGGCTGTCGCGCTGGGAGGAATCCCGCTCGGGATCGCCTGGAGAGAGTCTGGAGCGCCGTTGGGATGATGAGGACCCGCGACGACGAGATGCAGTAGCGCAGGGCAGACAGGATCGCTGGAGGTGAGCCGCTGGGCGAGGGCGTCGGGGCGGGGAGCCGCGCTCGGAGAGAGGGCCGCCGCGAGGGGAGCCGCGCCGGGAGAGAGGTCCGGGATCGGGACGCCGTCAGGAAGAGAGGCGCCGGGCCGTGCTGCGCGCACAGGAGGACCACCGGGGGAGATGCGGGAGCCGCCACGGAAGGGGGTGGCCACCTAGGGCACAGGAGGGAGGGCCGCCGTGAAGGGCAAAGGCAGAGGGGAACCGGACCGGGCAGAAGCGCCGGGAGGGAAGGCGATCCGCTTAGGGAATGAGGGCCACGAGGCGGAGGGGCGGCGGCATAAAACCTATGGTCACCGAGGCCGCCGCCCCCCGCGGGGGACTTGAAAACCCTAGACGGGAGGGAGGGATCGGGTTAGAAAACCCTCTGATACCATGTTGGAGGATAAAATGAGAGACCTGAACTCCCCAAGGTGTACTCTCTAAAGGAGCCCTTGGGGTTAATTTATAATGAATACTAAATACCACACCGGACCTCAAGTCCGATGTGGGATGCAGACTCCAACAATAATGAAAAACTGAGTAGAATAGAGCACCTGGTATTCGGGCATTGCAACAGCTTCCATTTTCAACTTCAATGGAGTGTCTCTGATAAAGATCACGAGGAGCAGTTGAAACGAAGTCTACTGCCTTCGAGGTAAAACACTGGCCGAATGATCCACAATCGTGTCGTGAGGATACTTGATCTTCTGAAGGGGTGTTAGCGTCTTCTCGGGAGAGACAAACTGAGCTCGAGAAGAAGAGAATTTCATCAACTTTGCATGAAACTGATCCACAGTAACGTGAAGTGAACGTGATCCACACACACAACGAAGAGAACCCATTCTCTTTATATAAGGCAAAGCCTGAAGCTTTAACACATCTCATGTGCTCGTTGGGTGTAGCATTCATTGAACGCTTCAATGAATAAATGCAAAGCTTTAAACATACCAACTCTTTGGTTCTAAACTGATGAAATATCGTATTCATGATGATTAAATGTACACTATGTGTACATGCATCTTATGCATGTATATTTTAGTGCACATCCAATAGTGGGGCGGTAGTGTGACAGCAGATTTGGCAACAGATTTGGTGCAGTGATGCGTGATAGAGAAGAGGCATGGTGCGCCTCAATGTTGGGGTCCTGCTTGGACAGAGGCGCCTTATGTGATAGAGAGAGGTTTGACAGCAAGGCGTTTGGGCAGCGATAGAGCAGAGGATGCTTGGCAGCTGACCGAGAGGAGCATACCTTGACAAACAACTGAAAGGCTGGAGAGATGTTGGAACATGTAGTAGAAGGGACATGCAATATAGGGGCCCTGGCAGGAGGTTGGGATGCAGGCCTGGTGTGCGCTGCATGGTAAGCACACGAGTGGCCTGGGTGCCTTCGCAATCTGCGTGCGCGCATAGCCTGGGGGCTCGCGTGACCTAAGGGCCCAAGACTGTACACAGATCAAGCGCTTCTGGGCACGCACGACTGGTCGTTCACTTGCTGTGGTGTGCTTGTGACGACAACAGAGGGTGCATGTCGCAGTAGCGAAGGGAGGCGTGCCTGGAGTGGAAGCGGCAACTGTGTGCGGCCTGAACTTGCGCGCGCAAGAAGTGGACAGCAGTTGTGTGCAGGGAAGCTCTAGTGGTGGCGCTTTTGGGGCGCTCGATACCTCATCTTCCTCTGGCTTGGGCGCCTTAGCATCGAGGAAGGGATGCTCGACTTGGGAGAGAGAGATGAGAGCGAACATTTTAGTGTTTCTCAGGTTCTGATGCAATGTAGAAAGCGTAGAACCACAAACCGTGCCTCTTAAATGAGCCCAAAACTCTATTTATAGAGATGGATAACGAGATACAGAACCCGAGATAGATAGGAAATACAAAATTCAAATTATCTGGAAAATGGGGATAAGATATACCTACTTGAATAAAAACAGCCTAAACACATATCCTAAATGCATAAATACTCTAATAGCCTTCATGGATGTTATGAAACAAAAGTTTATGCAAACTTCCATATTGTCTAATTTTAGAGTAATTATCCTATTTGGCGAAGTCCATCTTATCCCCGTATACCATTAGTTTGAAATTTTTATTCCTTGCTTATCATGATTCCTGTACATCTTTCACACTAAATAAAATGCCCCGGCCTCATTTAGAGGCATGATGTTTGGATCTATTGTTTTAACATAGTATCAGAGCTTAGGAAACCTTAGTTTCTCTCCTCTTTCTTGTTCTCTCTCTTGTGTCATACCCTAGCCCCCAACCAGCCCCTGGCGCCCCTGTCGCTACCTGCCCCCCAGTGCCTCTATGGCGCCCTGCCCTAGCGTTTAGGGCTCCTAGTCTGGCAAGGCGCTTGCTCATGCCAAATGCTTGCCCAGGCCAGGCATACCGCCTAGGCCAAGTGCTTGCCGAGGCATGCTGAAATGCAGTTGACCTCCTTGCCGGAATGCCGACTCCCGCCATAGCATGCCTTCTGCCCAGACGCACCAGGCAGCACCCCAGGCGCTCTGCCCAGACACTCTTCCCTGGCGCACCGGGCCTCCCAACCCCTTCTGCGCTCTCCTAGCGTAGGCGGCTAGTGCTTCTGCCCCAAAGGTGCTGTCCAATGACTTCTATTGCTGCTAGTTTATTCTGCTTCTCCCCGACCTCACGCGGTTTCTATAAGTCATCTTTCTTCCAGTGAAATCCACTCTCTGTTGCTCACCATCTTGCTGTCATGACCACTGTTTCATCTAACGAGCTCAATTTGATGCCCATTCCCCTGTCCGAGATGACAACAACATCCACGTGTTTCATCGATTAGCGCCTTGATTCCACCAAGTTCACCATGTAATGGGAGCAATGGTTGTATCCTTGATTATATGTTATTCCTATTTTGTCAATCCTCCACCGGATCCCAAAGAACCCTTCTTTGCTACTTAGGAGCAGCTTGATAACAAGATCTTTGCACTTCTCTTCAATTCCATGGATGCATCTGTCATGTATGTCGCCAAGAATGTGACTACTGTTAAGGCAGTTTGTGTCTCTACTTCTCATGTTTTCCAAGTCCATATATCTCGTTTTTCTGACCTCTTTCAACAACTATTCTCTCTTCGGAAGATCCCTCGATTGATTCCATCATTTTCAAATGATTGGAAGACAATTGAGCATGAGACCCAAGACTTATGGCCAGTTCCTCATACTTTTGATGAGATGTGGTCCCAACATGAGCAACTTTTCTTGTTTTCTCTTCTATAGGACCTAAATCTAGAGTTCTTCACTATTGTGACCAAATGTTCACCAGTCCCATTGCACCACATCCATCATTGGTGTACAACCGTCTTATCTAGGTCAACTATCCTGCCGCCCCATTGCTTTTAGTGTCTTCTTTGATTGCAATGCCCCTTGCATTCCGTGGTGGTAGCTATGGCGGGTTAAGCCCATGAATGAAGGATATGTTGAAATATGAAGTTGTGTGACCTTGGGGAGATTGTTGTGACCCAAAGAGAGTTAGCTGAAATCACGAGTTGAAGAAGAATCCCTTTCATGGATGTTTATAAAAGGGAAGAAGAGATGTGAAGAGAATGAAGTTGATATGATTATGCGTTGGATTTTGTTGTCAATACATAAATCATGTTCAAAATCATATATAATAAAGTTTATAATGTGAGTTGAAGGTTGTTAAGGAGTTTAAAGGTGTTTAAAAGAGATTTGGAGTTGTTTGGTGGAAGTTTAGAAGAGTTTTGGTGTTTAGCGGAACTAGGTTTGAAAAATGGCAAAGTCCTCAAATGTGTAAGGTTTTTATCTATCCTCGATATGTAAGATTTTTTACTTTGAGCATACTGTTGAAAAATGGCAAAGTCCCTCAAACATAAGGTTTTTCCTTACCGTGATGCGTGAGGTTTTTATATCCAGAAGAGCTAAAGATCGACAAAGGCAAATACCTTACTCTGATACGCATGGTTTTTATATTCAGTTCGTAAGGATTTCTCTGATCAAACTGGGTTGGAAATTCGGCAAAGTCCTCAGTACGTAATATTTTAAAATTTAATACGTAAGGAATTCTGACACGTGAGGTTTGTCTCTCTGAAAAACAGCAAAGTCCTCAAATGTAAGGTTTTTCCATACCGTGATACGTAAGATTTTTCATACGCAAGGAATTCTGATAAGGTTTTTCTGATTGGAAAATTTGCGAAGTCCTCGAACACAAGGGTTGATATGTAATATTTTCCATACGTAAGATTTTATCTGTGAATATGTAAGGATTTTTACTTTGCCAAAAATGAAAATGACGACGGTGAAGCTATTCTTTTATGGATTAAATATCACGATGAGAAATTGTGATACAACTAGTTAGAGAATAATGGTCACACTGTGAAGATGATTGCCACGCCGCGATCATGCGGACCTGGAAGAAAAGAAAAGAAGCGTTGTGCCATAAAGAAGATTGTCACGCCGCAAAGAGAGAAGTAGTTATTGGAGTAATTAAGATCTAGTTTGTCACTCCCTAAGTTATACAGTCACACCGTGATGACCTGGATAGTTCGAAAGACCGAAGAAGCGGAAAAAGTTGAAGAGCAATTGAAGGACGTTTGTAGTTCGAATTTGAATTTGAAATTCAAATTTGAACTTGAAAGAAAGAAGAAGAGAAATGAGAATTAGAAGAAACACAACGACAACTAGAAGTCTAACTTGGTTAAAGACTCTTGTTGTTGAAAAATAGATTCTATATCTTTGTGCAGGAGCACCTTACACAAGCCGAGTGACATTTTTTTTTGTATCATGAGTCCAAGGATATACCCTGCTCGTTGTAGTCACAATGGTGATTCTAGTGGACTGTATGGTCTTGGGCGATTCCAGATCATGTCGAGGATCAATTGCTCGTTTTGAGTGGCGAACCCTGTAAAAAATTTGCTGTGCCTATGGTGTTTGTGCTTTGGTGTGTGACATTGGTCTAGTTATTTACTTTAACATGTGTCAAAGGTTGTTCTTAAAGAAACTTAAAAAGGAAATGAATTAACCGATTCACCCTCTTAGTGAATTCTCATTGATCTCGCGGGTCCTTTTCAAGTGGTATTAGAGTGAGGTTTCCTTCGAAGACGATCCGTTGTTTGGAGTTTAAAGAGTGAGTTCCTCAATGTTTGAAGTTTTGGTATCTGAATTTTCTTTTGATGGGAAAAACTATTATATATTGGAAGATCGGATGGTGTTTTATTTGTTATCAATTATTCTGGATGTTTTGTGTTGAGGAAACGCTGGGAGTCGCAGCGACAAAACAAGTTTGCAGATGAAAAAAAGACAGAATAAAAAGAAGATGAAGAAGAACACAGACACAACGATTTACGTGGTTTGAGAATAATCCCTACGTCCACTGAGATTCAAAATTTCACTATGATTCGGGAGCATAAATACAGAGAGAATATCAGAGTTTCACAACAGAGAAACCCTAACTTGAAATGAGTTAATAAAGAGGACGAAACACTGTTTCACCAACCGCACATAAAGTTCGTTGTGCTGTAGAAAAAGGTGGTTGGAAGTCCGTACTGCTACAGTGCTGCGACCACCCAAGTCCAAGCTACCATAGTGGCCGGTGGCAAGAAGTCCGCGGAGCTACAGTACCACTGTCTCCAAAGTCCGAACTGCTACAGTAGTCGTGCCAAAGTCCACACTGCTACAGTGCCTTATTAGTGTCGCCTGGTCAACCATGTTACAGTGGTCAGTGTTGCTATAGTCCCCCCAAAATTGGGCTGGAGCCCTTTGGCGCCCGGACCCCTGGAGCAGGGGTGCGTTGCCCCTTGCAACCCCCAACAAGCTCACCGCGGAGTTCGACCCGCGAGAGTCGTGGCATGGTACGTAGTATGGGCCGCAAGTATTCGGCCCAACATCATCCAAACGAATCGGGCTACACCAATCCAACAGTTTTGGAGGCTCCTAATGATGACTTTGTTCCTCGTGGTGAAGGCATCACTATAAAAACAGTTGATCGAAAGAATTTGAAGAATGATGGTCATGTTCGAAATACGATATTGTCATCTCTTTCAGAAAAAGAGTTTCTCTTGGTTAAATGGGTCAAGATAGCAGAAGACATTTAGGATAAATTAGAAAACATTTATGAAGGTAATGCAGAAGTTGTAATACCCCGTGTGTATTGTTAGGAATGTAGGGGGGTTGTCCGTATGAGGCAGGTGGTTGTGTGGGAGAGACAGTTTTGTCTTTGGCCTTTTCTTTAGTTGGTTGTTCAGGTTGGGCTGGTGAGGGTTGTCGGCAGTAGTTGGGAGTGGGTTGGGTGTTTGTTGCCAGGGGCAACATTGTACTTTTATATTTGATAGTTGGTTAGGGGTATTAATTAGGGAGAGGGCCGAGGGAAGGGTGTATGAATGAACGTTTGGATATTCAGCTTGGCAGCTGGGCGGATCGGACCTTGGGAGGTTTCGATCGAGGCTCTTTGAGAAGTGGTCTTCCCGGGAGAGTTATTCCTTCTCGCCTCCTTCCTCTCTTCCTCTTTTACATCCTCTACTTCTCTATTTTCTGCTTCTATAATTCAGCAATACAGTGTTACAGATTGGTTTCCTTCCATTTTTTACTGTTTTATGTAACAATTGGTGCCTTCATTGAGTTTGCCGGACAATCGCAGAAGAAAATAAAATCAAGAAGGGTCAAGAAGCAAGCAGAACGAGTTCAACACAACCTGTGGTGACGACTCAAGAAGCAAGATGCAGAACGAGTTCAAGAAAACAGTTCTTGATCGTGATCAAAAGAAGTTGAGGCCGCAGTTGTCCTTTCGTTGATGAAGCGATCGCGATTACCGTGGAAACATGATCGAAGCTGGAGGCGGTTGTTTGAGGATCACTGGTGTTTGTGTTGTGGGGGACGATCAGAGCTGGCTGATCATTAGTGGAAGACTAGGCGATCTTTTGTGTGCAAGGAGGAATGCGATTACTGCTGGAGTTGCGAACGTTGGAAGCTTGTGTGGTGTTGACGTTCGGAGTTGGCTGGACATTGGAAGGTGGTCGAGACACCTTAGTGACTGCTGTGTTGAAGTCGTTGGAGTAGTTGAGCAGGCGTGACTCTGCTGTGGAAGCCGGTCGCTGCTGGGGAAAAAAACTGATGTGCGAGCGTCGTCTGCTGCTGAGTGCGTGTGGGGAGGACGACCACGGCCGGACGATTGAGTTGCAGAGAGCAGTGACAGTTGGAAGGACAAAAAAAACATAATACTGCATGGCAGGATATTATCGGTCGACTACTGGGAGGACCAAACGACGTTGGCTGATTGTCAGTGGAAGACGGGTTATACCTTCGCATCAGTTGACATTGACGTTCAAAGCTACCGATCGTCGGAGGAAGACCAGAACTGGACGATCGCAGTGGGGGGGGGGGGGTGACAGTTTGAGGAACATCGGGGAAAAAGAACCTTATGCTGCTGAGCATCGCTGGAGAGACGCGCACGCTACGGGAAAAAATGACGATCATGCAGATTGTGGCGTATAGTGTGTCCAAGCAAGTGGAACTTCCTTATTTTTCTGGCAAGAATCCATTACGCTGGATCTCCAAAGCAGAGGAGTATTCCCAATTTTTTCGAATATCAGAAGACATGAAGCTACCTTATTCACAGTTGAGTATGGAGTACACGGGATTTGGTTTTGGCTGTGGCAGTATAAAAATCTGGGTGCAACATGGGAGCAATTGAAGCTTGTGATAATAGAGAGATTTGGTGGCGTTAAGGAGAAGCAGATGGACTCCAGTTCGGAACGCTTGGTTAAGGTAGTTATTGATTTGCATACGGGTGTGGATGAGCAGGAAAGGGCTGTCGAGGAGGGCCATCTTGTTTCTGGTTCGAGTTTGAGACCTCCAGTGCTAAAGGAGGTTAGTCCGTTTGTTTTGAGTGGCGAGGACTGGTTCTGATTTTGGAGAATATACTGTTGAAATAGTGGATCATTATGAGATAATAGATACAATAAGAAGCTCAAGGGGAAACCAGTTGGGTCAGGAAAGGAACAACATAAGTTAGTTTGATGAGGAGTGGGACACTCCAGTTTGGTTTGGATGGAAGGGGAAAAATTATTAGAAGCTCCTCGAGAGATTTTATCTGCCAAGAGTGCTGATGAGTTGTCCGATGGTAGGCAATTTATAGTGGAAGCAGAAGCGTTGTTGCTGCGACCTCCGCCACGGGCTAGCCTTTTTCTTTCCTTTTCGACACTACATAGGTTTTTGCAGGAGTTCACAAGGCTTGTTGTTGGGGACCGAATGAAGGAAAAAGGGGATCAAGATCTACTGCACCAGAAGGAATTTCATCAAGATAGAGAATTGAGGGAGAGCCTAGTTTTGTCGCTTCGGCCACCGCCAGAACCGCCACCAGAGGCTGCCGTACCAGTGCTACATTGGCTGTGCTGTGAGGTCCAACTTGGGGACATGGTGGTTTTTCAGACGGGGGGAATTGTTAATGTAGGGGGGCTCTCCGTATAAGGCAGGTTTGTGTGTGCCAGAGACAGTTTTGTCTGGCCTTTTCTTTAGTTGGTTGTCCAGGCTGGGCAGGTGAGGGTTGTTGGCAGTAGTTGGCATTAGGTTGGGTATTTTTTGCCAGGGGCAACATTGTACTTTATAATTGATAGTTGTTTAGGGGTATTAAATAGGGAGAGGGCTGAGGGAAGGAGGTACGAATGAACATTTGGATATTCAGTTTGACAGCTTGGCGGATCAGACCTTGGAAGGTTTCTACCGAGGCTCTTCGAGAGGTGGTCTTCTCGGGAGTCTTTTCTTGTCTCCTTCCTCTCTTTCTTTTCTACATCCTCTACTTCTCTGTTTTCTGCTTCTATGATTTAGTAATACAGTGTTACAAATTGATTTCCTTCTATTTTCTACTGTTTTACGTAACAATTGTTAGGACTGTGTGTGCAATAGGGCTGTTCGAGTTAGTATGGACGAGGGGCAGTATTGTCTTTCCCTTTTACTTTTGTTAGCTGTGCGGGAAGGGCAGGTAAGAAGTAGTTAGGGTGCTAATAATTAGGGGGCTAGCAGTGGAAAGGGGGATGCGGATTTCATTTTGCAGTTTATGCTTGGTAGCAGTTGGGCGGCCGTCCTTGGGAGGTTCGGCCGAGGCTCCAGGAGTGGTTTTCCTCGGAGAGTGCTTTTCTATTATCTCCTATTTTCTCCCTCTTCCTCCCTATTGTAATTCCTCTTCTGTATTTCTCAAGAAGGCTATAATAAAGTTTGTTGATTCCATTTCATCTCCCTTATCCCGATGTGCAACCATTGTTAAGAGAGTCCTAACAATATTGGTGCTTTCATTGAGTTCTTGGGCGCTGCGTACTGCTGCAGAACCTTCTGAGGAGCACATCAAGAAACAGATTCTTGGATGAATTCATGGGAACCAATCGTGGTAAGGCGATCGTAGAGAGGACTCGCGCCTAGTGGTGACAGTTTGAGGATCGCTGGAAAGAACAAACAAGATTCTCCTGCTGATCGTTTGGAGGAAGACATGAGGTCTGGTCGATTGTTGAAAGGAAGTCGCGTTTTTTGGCAGCTAATTGAGAACAATTGATTCTTGATCAAGAAAAGGATTCTTAATCGTTGAGAGAAACCAAATAGAGAGGAGTTGGTGGCCAGAGAATTTCATTGGAGGAAGCCACCTGAAATGAAGTTAGGCGTACCTACAGGAGCTCCTGTCGCGGGGACGGTGCTGGAATGGTTATGGCAAGCACAGGCGGCTGAGCTACATAAGTTTTGAACATTGCTGGAAGTTTATGTTAGGCAAGAGGCGGAGTCCGTGAGGCAGAATCATGAGTTCGCGAGGCAGTACCGTGAAGACCTACTGTTCATGCGAACACAGGTACGCGAAACTGCTGAGTTGTCTGTAAAACATCATAATACTGGTTCTGCGGAACCTCTAGATGCAGAAGAGACGAGCCTGAGAATTCAACCAGCAGTAGAGGTGTTGCGAGGTATGGTGAAAACCACCTGGCCTACTTCTCTATGCATCAAGGCAAGCCACCTTTCCTTCCACGGCCCGGGACGTGAAAAATGTAGCATGGAGGAAGATGGTTTGGCTCAAGAAACCCGTATTGTGGAAGTTCAGAGTGCAGGAGACGAACTTTCTATTCCGGAAGTTTACGTTGCTGGAATCGGAGAGGAATCTGTTGCATTTACTGGGAGTGATGCTGCTAGTGCGTTGGGATCTGCCATTGCTGTTGTTCATGTTGTCTACGAGGGTATTGATTTTGTCGGAAGCAGATGGTGTCAAGTTGGGCGAGTGATATGTGCAACATCAACTGTGGAGATCGCCTACACTTTGGATTGTCATCTTCTAACGGAACAGAGACCTATGAAAGTGACGTGAGAGTTTTTTTTTCTAGTCTGAAATTGAATTCTTTTGCTGGAGAAGTGGAAGATCGTCATCCCGTTCCTAGTTTAAGTCGTGAGGAATTTTGTGGGGGGGGGTACCTAGATTTGGTTTCTCGACTTCCAAGAGTTTGTCAAGAGGCGACATCAAGGCGCGGATCATGCAATTCATGTAGAGGAAGGTGGACACTCAAGTCTCGAAGTGTAGGTGTACACATATTGAGGCCTGTCGTGGAGGCGTTGCAACAAAAGCCTGAACAAGCGATGCCGGGGCTCTTTCTACAGGGCTTGCAAATTTCGGTCCTGTTGCCATCAATTGTTGTACTGGAGGGGAACGACTACAACAAGGGTGATGTCGAACCCGGGTTACCAACGAACTGTAGACTACACCTAGATTTGGTTTCTCGACTTCCAAGAGTTTGTAAAGAGGCGACATCAAGGAGCGGATCATGCAATTCATGTAGAGGAGGGTGGACACTCAAGTCTCGAAGTGTAGGTGTACACATATTGAGGCCTGTCGTGGAGGCGTTGCAACAAAAGCCTAAACAAGCGACGCCGGGGCTCTTTCTACAGGGCTTGCAAATTTCGGTCCAGTTGCCATCAATTGTTGTACTGGAGGGGAACGACTACAACAAGGGTGATGTCAAACCCAGGTTACCAAGGAACTGTAGACTACTGGTAAGTTTGACGTTTAACACGCGTAGCTGGTATTGTCGCTCTTTGCTCGTGATGACTTTCAGGTCCAGTTTGAAGTCAAGGGAACCACTGCACCGAAAGACACTTCATCATGGCCGTGTTTTGGAGGTTCACATTAGGGAAAAAGTGGTTTTTAAGGAAGAGGGAAATAGTTAGGACTGTGTGTGTGATAGGGGTGTCCGTGTTAGTATGAGCGAGGGGCAGTATTGTCTTTTTCTTTTACTTTTGTTAGCTGTGGTGGCAGGGCAAGTAAGAACTAGTTAGGGGGCTAATAAATAGGGGTCTGGTAGTGGAAAGGGGAGATGGATTTCATTTTGCAGATTATGCTTGGGAGCAGTTGGGCGACCATCCTTGGGAGGTTCGGCCGAGGCTCTAGGAGTGGTCTTCCTCGGAGAGTGCTTCTACTATCTCCTGTTTTCTCCCTCTTCCTCCCTATTGTAATTCCTCTTCGGTATTTCTCAAGAAGGCTAATAAAGTTTGTTGATTCCATTCCATCTCCCTTATCCTGGTGTGCAACCATTGTTTGGAGAGTCCTAACATGCAAAGATGAGTTTTGAAATTTAGGGAAATTTTGAATTTTTGAGTTTGGCGGACAATTCATCTAAGAACTGCGATTCAGATCGATAATTTGAGAGTTCAAGCATCTCGAGATGATGTTTTCGGATAAGGTTTGAGGCTCAAGGGGTGCCTTGGGTGTTCGAGCAAGTCTCGGGAGCGACGAGTCGAATTTCAGAGGTTTTGGAGAACTCTGACCAGGGTGCACGGTTTGGGTCACACGGTTTAGAGAAAACCGTGCGGGTACCCTTACACAGAAGGAGTTTCAGTTCAGTTTGTATAGAGCACAGTTGAGTTGCACGGTTAGCACACGGTTGAGGGTTAACCATGCTGGATCTCAAGAGTAAACCGTGCAAAGTGACTTGAACCCGAGGCTTGGCGCACAGTTGTAGACAAACTGTGCGCGGTGTTGCATGAGGGTTCCAGAGCCATTTGCTACGGTTGATGCATGGTTTGTAAACCTTGCAGCCAAATTGTGCCAGATGAGTTTGGTTAGGCGTGAGTTAGGGACTCGAGATGGCCGGGCTTGGACGACGCTGTTAGAGTTGGTGTCCTAGGACCAACTGATTATACTTTGATTACATGTATATTCGATGACTTAAATATTAATTAAACATCTTATTACATAATGTTTATTGTTCTGCATGATTTTAATGTAATAATGTCCTAGAGTATTTGTCACATTGATAAAGTTATAGCAGTTTTCCGCTATGATGAGAACCTTGAAGTGCTATGAAAATATTCTTAATATAGTTCTGCGGTTGGATGACATATTTGTTGCGGAATCACCGGGAGATGCAACGACAGAAACGAGAAAACGAAAGAAAGAAAGCAACAAAGACACAACGATTTACGTGGTTCGGGAATAATCCCTACGTCCACGGGAGATGCAGAATTTCACTATATCGGGAGCACAAATTACAGAGGGTTTTTTTCAGTAGTAACCCTAGCCCGAAAATGGGCTATAAAACAATGGAGAAGACGATCACTGTTCGAAAAGTGAGTCCGCGTCGCTACAGTGAATGACGACCAGCTTTGTCAAAAGTGCTACAGTGCTGCCGGCTGGAAGTCAAAAGTGCTACAGTCCAGTTGATCCCGAAGTCCGCACTGCTACAGTGCCTGTCGGTGTCGGTTGGTCAGCTCGACCCGTGACAGTTGCGGGCTACAATCATTCGGCCCAACCGGATCGGGCAACACCAATCCAACAATACTATGATGAGAAATATAGTATTTAGACCGTCAGGTGCGTGTACTTGTAAGTGGATGATGTTTCTTCTTATGAAGTTCGTACTTGATAATCTCTAAGACGGGAGATTATGAGAATAGACCCGCCAGTAGGAATTTCGCATGTTTTGGTGTAATTGGATATTCTTATCTGCGAGTGTGTATAATGATCCTTAGACTTTAAGATTATCATTGATGTATGTCATGACTCGCGCACTTAAATTTATTGACGAAAGCCGTCACGCTATATGTTGGCGGGAAGTAGGGTACGTTGGGTGTGTCGCGATTGACATGTCATTAATGGATAAGTCGAGAAAAAATTTGTCCCTTTCATCTTTATGGGAGTTGATATCTCGACCCTTCGATTGAAATATAACCGTCATCTAAACTCCATGACCATGGTGTAACGACGTGTTTATTTCAGATAGTCAAAGAAAGACCTATTGAGCAAATAGGTTGATGACACCGTCGTGCAACCTGCATGATGAAATATTGTGGCAAAGAAATTATATTACACAGTGAATGTTCGTATGTGGTTGTCGTCGTTGTGACATTAAGTTTTTTCTCTTGGGTGCTTTGACTCGTTGGTAGAGAGTAATCTTGGACTTTAGGCAAGTCCACCTAATGCCAACAACAAAGAATCTTAGATGATCACACACTAAGTGTTTCCGTTGATCGCGAATATATTCTATTTGAATTTAATTACTGAAATAAATATTATTTTCAAGACTGAGAAATAATTTTATTCAAGTTATATCGATCGTATAAATTAAATAAATATTTTTTCGCCGACATGTGAATAAAAATGTATTTGTTTATTTTATTGAATATTTAATAAATATTTATTCGTCGATATGTGAATAAAATATTTATTTATGAATAAAATATTTATTCGGATATTCAATAAATACCGAGGAGTTCGAATGGACCAAGACCACGTCCGGTGATAAAATAATTATTTACAAGACAGTAAATATTATTTATCAATTTGCGCAAGTTGACTCACCGCAAAATAATAATAATATTATTATGTGCGATGAGGATTATTAAAGGTAATAAATGTTATTTAATAGCCGGAATGCAATTAAATAATATTTTAACCTAAATTCTAATTATATAGACGACTATTTCTATTGTGTTTTGCATCCAAAATTGAGAATAGAGAATTGTTGCGCACAACAAATTATCTCTCGACTTCTCTCTCTCTCTCAAGAACGAGAAACGCAAGAGATTTTTCAAGATCGAAGAACGAACGATCAAGAACGAATAACGCAAGACATTCGATTCGCCGCGCTAACACCCAAAGATCAAGTGTTGTTGCTCGGAGATCATTGGAGCACGTGCGGATCAACGCTTGAGAGATTCTATCCTTGGATCCTCACAGCGCAATGAAGTTAACTCGAGAAGGTTTTTTCGGACGATCAACATTCATCAACGAAGAAAATACCCAAGCCTAGGTATTTATTTTTCAAATATTAAATAAATTAATTATTGTAGATGGTGAATTCCCCTTACCTCAATGTGAGGTGGGGATACTCTTTTATAGATGAGTAAATCTAATTACAAGGTGGGTAAGTCCGATGTGGGACTCAGAAATACCCATTTAAGGTTAAATGGGGTCCAACACTCCCACTCAAGCTGGACATACCCAGATTGGATAGAGTCCCACAAAGAAAACAAAGATGACAAGACACATGACCATCTCAGACTCCCCCTCAAGCTGGGCCATGGAGGCTGTGAATACCCAGCCTGGTAGTGAGAGACTCAAGGCGAGCTCCTGGGAGACCTTTGGTGAAGAGATCGGCAAGCTGATCGGCCGTCGGGATATGGCCGAAACCGATATGGTGCTGCTCCAGATGGTGGCGGAGAAAGTGACAGTCCACCTCGATATGCTTCGTCCGTTCATGGAAGACGGGATTCGAGGCAATCTTCGTGGCGGCCTGATTGTCACACCGGATATGAGCAGGAGTCGATGCGGGGAAACCGAACTCATGGAGGAGATGGCGAAGCCAGATGATCTCAGTAGTGACGGTGGCCATGACTCGATACTCGGCCTCGGCACTCGACCGGGAGACAACAGTCTGCTTCTTGCTGCGCTAAGAGATGAGATTGCCGGCGAAGAACACGGCGAAACCCGAAGTAGACTTGCGGGTAGCGAGGCAGCCGACATAGTCCGCATCACAGAAGGCCTCAACATCCATGTGAGCATGATGTGAGTACTGAAGGCCACGTGTAGGGTCTTTCTTGATGTATTTGGCAATGCGAAGGACAACATCCCACTGAGATCTGGTGGGATGCTCCATGAACTGGTTGACTTTGCCAACGGCACAGGCAATGTCGGGACGCGTCATGGTGAGGTAGTTGAGTTTACCGACCAGACGTTGATAGCTCTCGGGATGAGGAAATGGTTCCGAGTCGGAATGAAGGGAGCGTTCCCCAGGCTCAAGTGGAGTGTCCACGGCGGAGGCGGTGCTCAACCCGGCATCCTGCAAGATATCAAGAGCATACTTGCGCTGGCAGAGAGAGATAGTGTCCGCAGTCCGGGAGACCTCGATGCCAAGGAAGTAAGTGAGGGGACCAAGATCCTTGGTGTGAAAGTGCTGGTGAAGATGCGCCTTGAGGCTGACGATGCCTTTGGAGTCGCTCCCTGTGATGATGATGTCATCAACATAAACCACAAGCAGGATACACCCGTGCACCGTCGTACGGAAGAAGACTGTGTGATCTTTCATACTCCGAGAGAGGCCAAAGGCTGTGACGACCGTGCTGAAGCGGCCAAACCAAGCCCGATGAGACTGCTTGAGGCCGTAGAGGGAGCGACGGAGACGACAGACATGCCGGTCGGCACCAAAGGCAGAAAAACCAGGAGGCTGCTGCAGGTAGACTTCTTCATCAAGAAAGCCATGGAGAAAAGCATTTTTAACATCCAGTTGATGAAGCGGCCAGTGATGATGAGTAGCTAGCGAGAGGAAAAGGCGGACAGAGGCCATCTTTGCGACTGGAGAGAAGGTCTCAAAGTAGTCGATGCCATATGTCTGAGCAAATCCCGTGGCGACAAGCCGGGCTTTGAGGCGACAAAGAGAGCCATCGGGATTTAGACGGATCGTGAAAATCCATTTACAGTCGACCGCCTGTTTGCCCGCCGGAAGTGGAACAAGATCCCATGTATGGTTGTCATCCAGAGCTTGCAATTTATCCCTCATGGCGGCTAACCACCCGGGGTGAGATTTTGCTTCACCAACTGTCCGAGGAATCGACACGGTCTCCAGCGCTGACAGACCCCTATATGAAGATACAAAGAGAGGAGTAGTCTGACACGAGCGAGTACCTTTCCGGAGCGCAATCGGCACGTCCTCGAGAGCTGTGACAGGAGCATCGGACGAAGCAGGAACAATGTTGTCCTCGGCCGGGATGGGAGGTACAGCGGAAGGACGACGGGAGTAGGTCTGTCCAAAGAGATGACCGGGCGGGGGAGACACCAGAGGCGGGTGAACGAAGAGCAGAAGACAGTCATCGATGGTAGTGTCGGGAGAAGGAGAGGGGAGAGTGAAAGGAGAGGCCTCGACAAACGATACGTCGGCAGAGGTGATATACCGGCGGAGGTCTGGAGAGAAACATCGGTACCCGCGCTGAGTGCGGGAATATCCAAGAAAAATACAGCGAAGGGATTTGAGAGAAAGTTTGGAGAGATTGGGGCGAGTGTCCCGGACATAACAGAGACATCCGAAGACGCGGAGTGGAAGGGAGTGAGGAGGACTAGAGGGGAACAGGGTATGAAAGGGAGTCTCCCCCTGAAGGATGGAGGAGGGAAGACGATTCAGAAGGTAAGTAGCAGTGAGGATGACATCCCCCCAGAAGAGAATTCACCATCTACATGGTATCAGAGGGATCTTAAACCCCGAACCCTCCTCCTTCTATTTGTATTTCCCCCCTATCTAGGGTTTCTCATTCTTTTTCCCCCCGTGAGGGGCGGCGGCCTCTCATGTAGGGCTACGTTTCTTTTTCCCAGCCGCCGCCCCTCTGGGCTCGATTCCCAGGAGGCCTCCGGCGGATCCCTCCCTGCCCGGACCCTACCATCCCGGCGGTTCTCCCCCCGCTCGGCACCTATTTGCTCGGCGCCGTTCCCTGCGCCCCTCCGTGGATCCTCTACCCAGTCGGCCTCTGTCCGGCGGATTTCCCCCTGCCGGCTCCCCCAATCCCGGTGGATCCCTCGCGCGTGACGGCTCCCTCATGCGCTCTCGCCCGGCGGCCCTCAGCTCGTGCTGCTCCGGCGGACTCCCCCGCCCCTGCACCTCCTGCGCGCGCCATCTCCGCCTCTCCTACGGTTTCCCGGCGAAGCCCGACCTCGCCTCCCTTCCCGGCGTCCCGCTCCAGATCTTCTGTCGGCGCGATTCTGCTCCCGACCCCGGCGCGGCTCCCGGCTTCCGATCCAGGCGCGGCTCCCGAAACCCGACCCAGGCGGCGACTCCCTCTTGCGCGCGGCTCCCGCCTCCCTCCCGCGGTGTGATTCGCGGCTCCCTCCGACGACGGCCCGACGTCTCCCCTCGACCCGACCGCCTCTCCTGCACGGATCCCCTCCCGGCTCCAACGGCGCTCTCACCCGTTGCTCTCCGGCGTCCCTCCCGACGGATCCAGGCGCGGCTCCCCCTCCCAGCGGCCCTCTATCCAGGCGCGACTCCCCTTCCCGGCGGCCCCTCCTCTCCCGGCGCGGCTCTCTCTCCCGGCAGCCGGGAGGGGAGCCGCTGGGAGAGGGCGCCGGGGCGAGGGCGCCGGGGCGAGGCCGAGGACGCTGGGGCGAGGTCGAGGGCGAGGCGTCGGGGCGAGGCGCCGAGGGCGAGGCGGCGGGGCGAGGCGTGCCGAGGGCGAGGCGTCGAGGCGAGGCGCCGGGGCGAGGGCGCTACGGCGCGAAGGGAGGGCCGCCGTGAGGGAGTGCCGCCGGGAGCCGGGGCGAGGCGCGCCGAGGGCGAGGCGTCGAGGCGAGGCGTCGGGGCGAGGGCGCTGCAGCGCGAAGGGAGGGCCGCCGTGAGGGAGTGCCGTCGGGAGGGAGGGCTGCCGGGAGGGAGTGCCGCCGGGAGGGAGGGCTGCCGGGAAGGAGGGCTGCCGAGAGGGAGGGCTGCCGGGAGAGTAGGGCAGAGCCAGAGAGGGGGGAGAGAGGCGGGGCCGGTCAGAACCGGGAATCCGCTGGGAGGGAGGGTTGGGATGAAGATCCCTCTAATACCATGTAGATGGTGAATTCCCCTTACCTCAATGTGAGGTGGGGATACTCTTTTATAGATGAGTAAATCTAATTACATGGTGGGTAAGTCCTATGTGAGACTCAGAAATACCCATTTAAGGTTAAATGGGGTCCAACAATTATAAATTTGATATGCAAGATTTTCGCTCATAGTTTCAGGCAACGATTATTAAAAGAGATTTTAATATATCGCCCACCACCGCATGCTTCTGTTGCGTTCGGAACCATCAAGTGATATCAGAGCAAAGTTACGTTTAAATTTATTACTATTTATTTGATTGTTGATCTATGCACAATTGTGGTTAGATTTTCATTTCATGTTATTCGTTTTTTAATCCGATTTGAATTAACATGTTATCGACATCTTAACCATGTTCGTTCGGTGTTTTATTTTAGGTTTAAGAACAAATGTAGAACGACCGAAGATGCCATCGGGTCGCGTGTTGACCGGGTCAATCTGGCACACGACAAGCGGATACATGGCGTGTAGCTTGCATGTACATGTCGTGTAATCCGGTCGAGTTAACACTCCGAAGCCCCAGGTGTGTGACTCAGATACACGACAATCAAGGTGCACAACGTGTAGCTGGGTTGTACATTCTGTGCAGTCTCCCAATTTATAGTAGAATTAAAATACATTAAATTGACAATTGCAGCATTAAAACCTTAATTTATTGATTGACACTTATAGTGTGTTTGAGAATTTAAAATGGTTTTAAAGTTTTTTAAATCCTTAATTAATTTATTGTAATAAATATGTCATTATTGGTTCTGCCGTTTATTTGCCATGAATTCCATAAATGATGGGTATCTCTAATTAAGTTTGGATGATCATTAAGATGAAAGAGAATTAATTAATTAATTAATACAAGTGTGTTTATCTTAATAATAAAGAACGAATAAAAAATGAATGCTAGCTAGTTACTTTTGCGTATTCGTTGCATGTATGACCATTAATGAGCTTGACCCAAACCTGTGTATGCGTTGAATGTTTTAATTTAATTTATTGAATGAGTTTGTAATTATTTATTATTAAATTAAATATGACGGCCTGCATGTCATCCATCTCTCCATTATTATGTGGACCTGCATGTCTAATGATATTTATGTCATCTCCTTTTAACCAATCATTTGGTTCCCCTCACTTGCATATGAGCCATAAATACATATAATTAATGGAGTATCCCAAGACGCGTGGAGGCGGTTCAAGAAGTGACCATAATGATGCCAACTTAGGTAATACGCAGGTGTAAAGGTGGAATACTGTAACTCATGCCAAGACTGAAAAAAGAAGTTATTTCCCCTAGGTCATAGTTTGTTTTAATGTCCTCTCATTAAGTCAACCGTTAGCATGTATGAGTCATTTTTTTATTTTTTTATTTATGTCTATGCAATTATTTATTTTATGGATGCAAGGCCGCAGTCACGTAAATAAATGAATTAATGTGCAAAAGACGGAATTTAAATAAATTTATTATGTTTAAATGTCCAACATGGTTAATTAGTTAAGTAATATCCATTTAATATTAACAAGACATGTAAAAGATAAAATAAGATAAAATTTATGCATAATAAATTAAATAAATGAATTATGCGTGAATGTTTTATCTAACATGGTTAATTAATTAAGTAACATATGCTTAATATTAAGAAGACATGTAAAGGATAAAACAAGATAAAATTTATCTATAATTAATTAGAATCCCTCAACCAAATATTAAGTCAGACTGGACCTTCCTTTACTTGATTGGGAATGAAACTCAATAGAAATAAGTGTTTCACCAACCCTTGTTGGGATACTTACTTTTCTAAGTGGAAGTTCTTATGAAGGTTTTGAGTTGACTTGACCATTTTACATCAAGAGGAGTAACCCCTGCCAGACTTGGTGTAATTTGGAGACAAGTGTTGAGGAAATCGAAGCCAAGATTTCAGGATAGGGGAGTCCACTCAACAGATCAAGGAGCTGCAAGCCTGCAGTTGGACTCAGTGGATTCCCTATGCAGAGTATTGTTATAATATCGCCGCTCATGCTTCATCTAGGATGACCCCCTTTGAGGTTGTTTATGGTCGCAAGCTTCCTTTAGTGTTGCGTTTTGCTAAAGGGGATACTCCAGTTGAAACAGTTGTTGCTGCTGCCCTTGTAGATCGAGATTTGATGCTGGACCAGCTTTGGCACAATCTTTTGCACGCTCAGCTTATGACTCGATTTGCGAGCAAACACAGGAAGGAGACTTTTGAGGTCGTCGACTCGGTGTTTGTTAAACTCTGTTTAAATGTCCAAACTTTGAAGTACAAGAAGTTGTGTCCCAAGCTGACTGCTCGCTATTATGGGCCTTATGAAATTGTAGCTCGATTGGGTAATATTGCTTATAAACTTTCCCTGCCCGAGGCTACACGGATACATCCCGCATTTCATGTATCTCATCTTAAATGGGTTGTCAGGGATTCCTCAGTATAGACCGTCCTCTTGGAATTGTGGGACGATGATCCTTCTCCTAAGGTTGAACCGGTTGAACTATTGGCTGCTAAGGAGGCTCTTGGACGTTCCCATGGCCTGTGCCTCACCAAATGGGAAGGCAAACCCACCGAAGAATCCACTTGGGAAGATGCAAAATAAATCCTTACCCAGTTTCCAGAGTTCCACCTTGGGGACAAGGTGGCTTATTAAGGAAGGGCAATATGTTTGTGGTGGGTTAGACGGTCCAAATATTTCGGCTTCCGATAATACACACTTACCAGCATAGGAAGGGTACTTTGGGGGATGCACCTTGAGTTGAGCTAGCTGGTTAGTTGGTTGAGTCGGTTGGATGAGCACCCGACTACTTATTGGCGCCTAGGGAGGTACGGGTGGGACATTTCGCATTTTACCCGGAAAGAGCATTGTTGGAAGTAGTCGTCTTGGAGAAGTGGACATTCTCCAGCACCACTCGTTCGCGGCGAGGAAGGAGCACTCAGGAGGACTCTCCTAGGTTCCACTTGCTGTAACTCTTTTCTTTCCTATTGTATTTCTCAGCTCAACTGTGCAGAATTGGAATATACGAAATTTATTGTTTTTCCCCTACGAACTATTCTCTCGAACTCGTTGTCCTGACAACATGGCTGAAATTTTTATTTGGCAATCTAGGCTTGATAATAAATATTCTTCAACTTGAGGGGGAGTGTTATCCTACTTGACTATCCTATCCCTGTATCCTGTTAGTTTGAAATTCATGTTTCCTACCTATCCTAAATCCTATATAACTTGATTTTACTCTTTAATAATGTGTTCCGGCCTTACTTTTAGGCACGGTTTATGGGTCTATTGTTCCAACATCGAAGTTGGGAGCGTAATTGTTTATATCCATTTGGTTTTCAATTGCCCTATGCTGGTTAGAATGGAGACACCAAATAGGCATGACCTGTCTATCCTATTTTAAACTAATCCCTTAAAAATTAGGATATTCTTTAGCATAAATGGGTTTCACTTTTAAAAATTTGTATTTATTTAAGTGTACATTTACCCGTTTATACCTGATCCAATCTTCTAGATTCCCCCTTTTTAATAAATTTTCAGTGCCACGAACTTAGGTTGTGTTTGGTTATGGAAAATATTTTCTGTTTTCTATTTTCTAAAAAGATATTAGAAACCGTGTTGCGTTATGTAAATAAGTAACATTTTTAAAAAAATGCAAATGGTAAATTTTCAGAAAAAAACTTGTTTTTATGTTTTTAAGAAAATGAAAACGCATGGATCGGTAGCTCTTACACGTTTTTCTTTTCCCTCTGCTTTCTAGAAGTGTTTGTAACATATTTTCTTCTACATTTTTGTGAAATGAGAACAGAAAAATATTTTTCAAAACCGAATGTAACCTTACCTTTTCAATTGCCATACTTCATTGCATTCTCATGAACTTGTGAAATGACTATTTCAAAAGACATATTGAGATTGGGTGCATAAGATTATCTGAGCAGCAGTAAAAAATTTATCTATCCAGTTCTTGACTAGTTTGTCATTAGACGTTCTCTATTGCAATTGATTGAAGCTTTTCTATGTGGTTTTGCCAAGTTCTGGATGGGTTACATTATCTGAATGTGTATAAATTTGATTGTTGTGTATATTTTTCAGAAAACTGATGAAGTTGTGAATTACGATGCCCGTGAACCAGTTGTTATCCTTGGATTTGGGCAGATGGGTCAGGTGCAATAGTTAAATAGAAGCAAGTGTCAATATCTAGGTGGTTCTCTGTATTGTAAAAGTTTTCTATATGCAGGTGCTTGCCAATTTTTTATCTACCCCATTTGTCTCTTCAGCGGATGGCGATTTGCCAGGGTGGCCTTATGTGGCTTTTGATCTCAATCCATCTGTTGTGAAGGTCAGCAATCTTTCTGTCAATTTTTTGTGATGTAGATTTCTTGAATGAGTTTATAATTTCTATCGTGCAATATCAGAATGTGCATGTTTTGTGTACTTAATAAATCACACCAATTTTTTTTTAGTATTGGGTTTAACGTTAAGACATACATGACATCACCTTCAAAGTTTGCTGCACCAACCCCATCAAACCTTGACTGCTGCAACCATGACTGCTGCACGTTCAACATGTGTAAAACGCATTCCTTAGGTAGTCATGGAAGAAGTCTTAGTTAGGTCAACATAGGTGAGTTTTCATTGGGTTTCGGTGGAATTTTGTCAAATTTGTACAATTTGATTCTTATTTATATATGGAGACCATGAGAGTGTTGTGTTGCGGAAACGCCGGGAGTTGCAGCGACAGAAATGATGAAAAAATAGAAGAGTAAAAGGGAAAAAAAGAACAAGGACACAAAGATTTACGTGGTTCGAGAATAATCCCTACGTCCACAGAGAGGCAAAATATCCACTATAATTCGGGAGCACAATTACAGAGTTTTTCCAGTAACAAACCCTAGCCCGAAAATGGGCTACAAATAGAGAGAAAGACGATCATTGTTCCACCAACCGCACAAGAAGTCCGCACCGCTACAGTGAAAAGGCGACCACCCATGTCAAAAGTGCTACAGTGCTGCTGGCTGGAAGTCCAAAAGGCTACAGTAAAGTTGACTTCAAAGTCCACACTGCTACAGTGCCTTGTCAATGTCGGTCGGTCAACTCTGCTACAATGTTCAGAGATGCTACAGCCCAAAAAAATTGGGCCGGGGGCCGAAGACCCTCGGAGCAGGGTTGTGTTGCCCCCTACAATCCCCAACGAGCTCACCGCGGAGCTCGACCCACGACATTTGCAGGCCAAAAGCATTCGGCCCAACCAGATCGGGCTACACCAATCCAACATGTTATAGCTTCATCACAAGCGATCCAAAGAGATCATAGAAGCTGCGAGAGAGCCTTGAGAGCTCCACGAGAGAGAAAAAGTGAGGCTGTGAGATTTTGTTTGTAAAGCTTCGTTCTTGAAGAAATAAAAATTATTTTTTCTCATATTCTTTTCGAGTGATCTGATAATCACGACAAGTGGTGTCGTAGCTTTGTTCAAGCTTGGAGTGGTGGAAATCCAGTGAATTGGGGGGGGGGTTAATGGAGGGTTGCCATCATTTTTTCAATAGCCCAGATTTGAAATTCAATCGCACGGATTGAATGAACTCAAAATTTTATGTTCAATGTAAAAAACGGTGCATCAATGAGAGGTTGGATGAGTTCAAACGACTTTCTGAAGTTTTCTAATATGAAAGTCCAAATTCACCTGTGAGGTTGAAAACGATGTCACCACATCAACACCACCACCTCATTGTCAACGTCTTCAAGATCTGCCACATTATCAAGATTGCCATGTAGGCACCACATCATCTGTCAAATTATTTGCCAGGTCATTGGTGGGGGTCACTACAGTTTTAAAAATTGCAAAAAGGACCTTTAAGTTTCTAAAAATTACACAAAGGTCCCTGAAGTTTCAAAAATTACATAACCCCTTAATTATTGAGTATTTATGCTATGACCTAATTCTCAACATATTCTTTTATTTGTCTTTGGACTCAATAAGTGACATGACCCTTATTCATCCGTGAAACCTATAATTACATAAGTCCTAGTCATCGACCCAGGTAGGAGTCGGTGACTAGTATCAAGAGGGTGCACACTCAAATTGGGAGAGATTCACCCATGAAACCTGTAGAATGATAAATGGAGAGAAACCCGAATCCCCAAGGTATACTCTCTAAAGGAGTTCTTGAGGTTCTTTTATAACAAATAAATAAGACCACACCAGACCTCAAGTCCGATGTGGGATGCAGACTCCAACACCCCCCCTTAAGCTAGGTGAACCTAGCTTGGACACATAAAGAAAAAAACAAAGCAAGCAACAGGCTGCAAACACTCCCGCTCAAGCTGGTCCAGCTTGACGACAAAGGCAAAACAGAATAAAAGATAAAGCTGCAAGACTGTTGTTCCCCCTCACGATCGAAGCTCCCTCGCAGGATGATGGATGGATGAAGTTGTTGCGGGCGCAACAGAGGAACCACAAAGACCGGGCCGGTTGACGGAACGCCAGGAATGCCGCACTAGTGGGGCCAGTCGATGAGCCGTCGGGAAATCCACACTAGCATTGGGAAAGCCGCACTTGTGGGGCCGGCGACGGGAGGCGGGAATTCCGCAAAATTGTTGCGGCTGGCGGCGCCATAGGGCCCGAAATCCAAAGCGATCAAGGTGTTGCGGCATGGTGGATGAAGGGTGTGCCGACGGACAGGGATGCGGTTGTCGGGAGTCGTCGGGAGATGCTGGCGACGGGAGGCGGAGATTCTGCAGGAGGTGCCGACGACGGGAGGCGTGGCTGCCTGGAAGTGGAGGGGAAGCTGCTTCGCGCGGGAGCAGGGAGCGCCGTCGGGGAGCCGGGAGGGAGCCGCGGGAGAAAATCCGCAGGAGGCGGGGCCGACGGGATCCTTCGGGAGCAATGTGACGCCGGAGGGACGCCGGAGAAGGAGGCGCTGTGAGGGAGGGATCCGCCGGACAAAGGCCGGCTAGGAGAGATCCGCCGGGAAGGAGGGATTCCGGCAGACAGGAGGGGAGCCTGGGAAAGGAGGTGAGTCTCGCACAGAGAGACGGAGGGCCGATGGTAGCTTGGAAGCAGTGTCGAACGGGAGGGCGGGGTCGTGCGCGGCGGGTGAGACTGTCGCACAGGGGGCGGGTGGCCGAGGAAGCAGGCGCGGCTGGCCGTCGGGATCGCGACGGGACGTGATGGCTGGGAGCCGCAGGACGCGAGCCGCAGGAAGGGCCGAGAAAATCCGCAGGAGGCGGGGTCGGCAGATCCGCTGGGAGGAGGGCCGGGAGCCGCGACGGGAGTCGAGAGGGAGCCGCGGGAGAATGGTCTGCCGGGAGCCGCGATGGGAGACAGGAGGCGCCGCAATGGGAGTCATGAGGCGCCGCAACGGGAGGCGGGCCGACGGGAGATGGGCCGTCGGGATGGGACAGGACGTCGCGAGGCGGAGCGAACCCATCGGGGAGGCGAGCGCAGGGAGCAGCGCGACGAGGCGGGCCGCGGGCCGATCGTGCCTGGATAAGGGCGCCGGGAAATCCGCAGGACGAGGGCCGACATGGAGGCGGGGGATTCCGCAGGAGGAGACCGGCGTGGAGGCAGAGCAACCGCAGGAGGCCGGTGTGGAGGGAGCAACTTTGCAGAGGAGCAGTAGACAGAGGAGAGCCGACAGTTTGGCTGGAAGAGGGCACGAGATTGGTCTGGTCGGTACAGGAGCATCGCGCCCGGGAGGGCCTGTGTTGAAGGCCGAAGTAGAAGAGGCAGCCAGCGGGAGGAGGTGCGCGCGGGGAGGCCTCACACGGGAGGGCGACGGGATGGTGAAGTGACCAGTAGAGGAGGGGGTCGTCGGGATCGAGAAGGGAGGGAGGGGACGTCGCCGTCGGAAAGCCGCACGAACGGAGTGCGGGCAGGAGGTATCGCATAGGAGGAGCCGCTGTCGGGATGTGCGTGGCGTCAGGCGGTGTCGGGATCGCGACTCGCTGGAGTGCCGAGCGGCGTGGTGGCGCGATGGGAGGGAGTGCCTCTAGAGGGAGCTGCTCAGGCGGGATGGAGTGCGGAGGGCGGGCCGGGACGTGTCGCTGAGGTCGGCCTGCAACCCGGGCTGGTTGCGGGGGCTGAGAGATGCCGCAGCAGAGATGGTGCCGACATGAGGGCTCTGCTCGGGCGGGACGTAGGGCCGCAGGAGGAGCCGTCGGGTGGAGGACCAACCAAGGAGGGAGGGGCTTCGGCGGGATGGAGCCGCCGAGATTGAGCCGCTCAGGCAGATGGAGGGATCTGTCGGGAAAGCACCGGGAGGCTGCCTGGGATACGAGCCCGGAGGGGTGACGTTGAAAATAGACCTAGCCCTACATGGGGGGCCGCCGCCCCCCATGGGGGAGAAATAATTAGAAACCCTAAACAGGGAAAAATAAAAAATGGGAGGGAGGGCTCGGGATTAGGTTCCTTCTGATACCATGTAGAATGATAAATGGAGAGAAACCCGAACCCCCATGGTATACTCTCTAAAGGAGTCCTTGAGATTCTTTTATAACAAATAAATAAGACCACGCCGGACCTCAAGTCCAATGTGGGATGCAGACTCCAACAAAACCTATAATTACAAATCCCCACAACTCCACTGGAAAGTGATTGATAAAACTGAGAACAAACTAGTTGTATATTATAGAAGGAACTTGAATTACATGGATGGAGGAAGAAGACTGGAAGAAGAGAGAAAAGTTACTCGAGAGGCACACTCCCTCCCAAGGCGCAGCTGATCCGCCTAAGCAACCCTCTCAATATTCTTTTTCCTCCCCATTCACTCTCTCCAACCCCTCCCTACTTCTCCAACCCTCCCTACTTATACAACCTCTTCTAACAACCCATGGGGCCCTCAGCATATTCCCTAAGGTTTCCCAATATATCCCCCACGCGCTACTCCATAACAGTCTCTCTAACAATTGTGCACCCCCCCAAAAAAATAAAAAAATAAAAAAATAATCCCCCTGGATTCCCCAGAATATTCCTCCCGCTGTCTGTCCCTACAACTGCCCCAACAATCCTAATAGAGACCAGCTGTCCCTCCTGTACAATGCCCCTGACTGATTCCCTTGCAGCCCTACTCTTCCCTATCACTTCCATCCCCTGAAAATCCACCTCATCCTCAAGGTGGTTGGTCATGTCCTGTAGTTTCAAGAATATGCAGTGCGCCAATGCGAGGAATGCCAGTCCCTGTAGTGGATGAGTTTGCCTAAATAATATGCTCTAGACCTTGAGATATAATTTCCTTAGCGGTGTCCTGCTGAGGAAGGTATCTCAGAATGAGCTTGCCATGTAAACCCAGTGTCTCTAGTCTTGATTCCCGTAGCAAATCATCACCATTCCAGTCTTTGATTTGGCAGGTTGGTTTTGTACTCTCCAAAGCAGTGGTGCCATAGCCTCCCACGAGGAAAGAAAAACCTTGATACATGCTCGTCCAACAGAGATGAGAATATCGTTATGTTCCCAGGGCTTGTACCGCTCTTGGTTGCCAACGCTGTTCCAATTTCTTGACCAAATAACTTGTCCCTGGTTTTGTAAGCTCCACTCACTCGTCTTCCCCTTAGATCCCATGCTAAAAATGCTTGTCTCATTAGGTCTCAGAAAGAATAGAGCTAGAATCATGAGCAGGCCACCCGGTAGTTTGGAGGCCAACAGACATATCAAACATGTGAATCATTCCGTCGGCTGCGGAAGCCGCTACAATCTTTCCATTGTGGTTGAAGCACAGGGAAGATATTGTTGGGGGGTCATCACCAAGAGGAAGGACTAAGATAGGCCTCCTTGTCTTCATATTTTAAACCACCAATGAAGCAAATTCCGAACTGTCAAAATTACCTTTGTTCGGGCCATCAGCAAACGCTCCTGAGGAACAAGTCTTCATCAAAACAGCTGCCTGATACAAAGGAACATTACAACTGTTGTGTGTGTTGTACACCAACCTCACAGGTAAGCCATACAATTTTGATATCCCATCTGCAATGTCACCCTTGTTATTATCATTGGCCATCGATGCACCATCCAGAGGTGCCGCACGATCAGGCATCAGTTGCAGTTCCTCCTTGCCCAGCTCCAAAGCGTGTACAATTGCACTGCACATCTGGTCTGCTGTACTTCCTTTTCTGGCGTTGTGGGCATCGTTCTCTGCCCTCGTCTCACTACGTTCGCCTGGACTCAGACTAACTACCGGCGATGAACCAGAATGATCATCTGAAAACTCGGTCATCGTGGGCATGACCTGTGCAGCTAGCGGTAACACAACAGGGGCCTGTGTTTGTGCTGGCACATTCTGCAACGTCTCCTGCTGGGGCAGTACTGATAGATACCATGATGGTCACTTGGTGCAGTTAGAAGAGAGAGGGATATGCTGGAAGAATATATGGAATATGCCTTTGGGGCCCACGGAATATCCTGGGAATATTATTAGTTGTTAGGGGAGGGGTTTAGTATAAATAAAGGGATGAGGTTGAGGGGAGGGGTATCCAGAAAGAGAGAATGTAATGGGCTGCTTTGAGCAGATCAACCATTGGGCTTGGGCGGGAGTCTCTCCTGATTTTATTCTTCCTCCTATTATGATTGTATTTCTGTTGATTCTCTGGTATTAAACAAGTAGCCGGTGTTTGGTTCTTAACAATTGGTCCGACCTGTCGAAAAATTCCCCACCGCTCTGCAGTACAACATTTCCACTGTTTTTCCACAACATCAGCGCTCTCATCCGGCTCCCAGCGCTGCCCACTTCTATTTTATCTGCTCTGCTAGGACTTCGTTCTACGGAGACACGTTTTGTTGGTCTTCTTCTCGCCACAGCCACGACAAATGCGCTGCACAACATTTTTACAGGCAGCGGTGCGCACAGAGGAGTCGCGCGACCTACTGCTGTCTGCGGAAATGACCGGCGCAACACTGCTCAATGAGGCAAACGTTTGGTTCGTCTCGCACACGCGAATCTGCACTCATCTCCAGTACCGGTTTCTTCGCATCCACTGGCAGCGCACATCGCCGTGATGGAATATTACACGGAGCTGCTCCTGGCCTGCACGCCTGTGCGCGCATCTGCTCTCATTTCGCGCGGGCAGCAACGTCTGGTGGTGTGCACTCTAGGCGTCGTCCCGATCTTCATCGCCGTTCCATTCCAAAGAAGCCCTGCACCCGATGCGTTGTTGCGCGGGTTTCCTCTCGAACGACCGAGGCGGGCCGATACCAGCAGTAGCGGCTTGGCACGTCATGTGACTCTCTTTCCCGACGGCGCGCATGAGGTAAGCGTGTCGGGAGATCTGCTCGCACAGAAGGGGAACGCGCCGGGATCTTCCGATTGAGCGGGAGGAGCCGAGTGGACTTTCAGCTCGCGCCTGGTCTTTCATCTCGCTTCGACTTTCAGCTCGTGATTGCTTTTCCGATTGCCCAGGAGGTAGACTCAAATTTTATTGCCCAGGTAAAATAGAGTTGCAAAAAAAAAAAAAAAGAATAGAGGAGGCGACCTGCGCCCAGTTTTGAAGCAGGGGAGGCGCGGCGCATGAAGTTTCCACAGGAGGGGAACGCCATTGGATTTTCTTATGAAGGAGGGCAAACACTTCAGATGGAGGCGCGTCTGGACATCACCGAACAACGCATGGGATAGGTGGAAGCTGCGTTAGCATACTTAACTTCATCGGTTGGGGCGATAGCCACGACGGTTGAATCCTTAAAAGCAGCGCCAACAATGCTGGGAGCAAGAAGCGCATGAGCAGACGACATTCCGTAATCATTTCACTGCAAAAATCTCTCGCTCGGGGAAGCAACCGTTTTTTGGATGATGGGCAACTGTCCTTGGTCTCGAAGAAGCTACCGATGTTCGATGGGACGGATCCTAGGGGCTGGATCACACGAGCAGAATGATATTTCTCTGTCCACCGGACTCCAGCAGAATCAAAGATTCTCCTTGCTCAGGTATCTATGGCAGGAATCGCGACATACCGGTGTAATGTGGTATTGGAAGTCTACCCAAATGTGTCATGGTCCATGTTCAAAGAAGAATTACTGGAGAGATTCTATGAAACAGAGTTTTAGAATCTTTTGGCGGAGCCGACGATTCCCACTAGTGACATGCTGCAACCTGAAATCATCATGGAATCAGCCTGGGTGCCAATCAGAGTCAAACAAACAAGAAACCAAAATCAGACACCGCTAAGTTTGGCGGCTAATTCATCAACTTCGGGATTTGCAAAAGAAGAGTATGAGCAACTGCTTGCTCAAGCATCCGCGTTGCTTATGGTACATTCCACAGCGCATGACGCAATTGCAGCACAAGGGCGCGTCGTGGGGGGCTTCATCTGGACTCGCGGCGCTGGTAGACTCTTCTTTCGCCTGCGGCACGGAACATGTGGCGGTTGGAGAACTATGTCATCGGGAGGTGACAGTCCAGGGGGACGAGCTGGCCGTACGCACCCCTCCATTAGATATTGCGAGCACGGGAACCTCCAAAGCAATGGTGCCAACGGTGGCATCCAGTGTTGTGCAGGTGAAGGGATGCGCCATGAGGGTGGTGACACATTCGCTCGACCACACTGATAGTCTGGTGATTTTGGCGGTGACCATTGAGAGCTGCAGGAAGAACATGGCGACTCACGAATCATCTCATCAGAAGGAGCAACATCGCAAACCGTTGACAGACCTTTTGCAGGCTGATCATCATATGGGAAAGACTATATGGGAAATTGTCTGGAAAGTAGCTATGCTTGAGCCGCAGCACACACGAAGGGTCCACAGTGCTGGAAGGTCCATCTGGGAGATTGTCTTGGGAATACGTGGAGTCAAGTTACATGGAGCACGACTGATATGAGAGATTGTTTGACATCCAGTAGGATCCACCACCTTGAGGACAAGAGTGGTTTTTCGGAACGGTGGCAGTGATAGATACCATGCTGGCCACTTGGTGCAGTTAGAAGAGAGAGAAATATACTGAGAGAATATATGGAGTATGCCTTTGGGGCCCAAAAAATATCCTGGGAATATTATTAGTTGTTAGGAGAGGGGTTTAGTATAAATAAAGGGATGAGGTTGTGAGGAGGAGTATCCAGAAAGAGGGAATGTAATGGGCTGTTTTGAGCAGATCGGCCATTGGGTTTAGGCGGGAGTCTCTCCTGATTTTATTCTTCCACCTCCTATTATGGTTGTATTTCTGTTGATTCTTTGGTATTAAACAAGTAGCCAGTGTTTGGTTCTTAACAAGTATGGACTTGGAAGTTTCCTACTCCTTGGCCACTGTCAGTTGAACATCGGTTGCGTTCCCTCTTGACGCTGCTGAATGTGCCTTAGTCCACTGTTAGTGAAGGTCGCTCGTCCTGTTGCAGCATCTCTTTGGAAGCAACATCGACAGGGACTGCGACCAACCCATTGTCCCGACCTTGCTTCCCAGGTTTGGCTGGCTCCATTAGGTGCAGCACGGACAACTCCATTGCCAACGACAACCGTTGCTTATCATGCATGTGATGCGCTGATGTCATTCGCCGAACTGCTATCTCCGCAAGCTGATGTCGCATTTCCCATCCACCTAAATGCTCAATGAGTTTGTCTTTAAACCTTGACCATGTTAAATCCGGATAGACCTCCATCACTATTTTAACCCAGTATTTAGCGTCTTCTTGCATGCTAACTTGGGCGAAGGGTACCTCTGACTCCTTCGGTGTCTGCTGGCTGCGGAAAAACAGTTTGGGTCGTGCAGTCCGATTGCGTGGAATGTTCTCGTCAAAACCGGGTAGCTCCACTCGGCGCGCAACAGACGACGGGTTGTGAGCGGGGCCGATCAGGAGCGCAGCTTGTCCCTGCGCGGATGCAGCTAAGTGCTCCTTGGGGAGGTTTGTCGTAAGAGAAGGCTCAATCGCCTCTCGCTGAGACATCTTCTCAAAGAGACGCAACAAGGATATGAGGTCTGCTCGGAATTCCACTGCTTCCCTCATTTTCGGGTTCATGTACTGCTCGTGCCACGCTGTATGATTCATTGCGTTGGAGTTGCAAGCTGCCAAAGAACTGCATTGTGGCAACCGGGCCCCTCCCACCAGTTGCCCCGCAGAGACGTGGGCCCCACCGTAGGTCCACCCACACGCCTGAACGGGTCATCTGACTAATGACAGTCTCCACATGCCAACACATGTCCTTTCTAGTGTGCTTTGTCCTCACTCACACACACCCTAGGAAACTTCCCAGAAGGTCACCCATCCTGATCACTTCTCCAGGCCAAACACGCTTAACTGCGGAGTTCTAATCAGACGGGCTCCCGAAAAGGAAGGTGCACGTTGTTGACATGAGTCATATCATTTAGTCATTTAACCCTTTATCATTTGGGGATGTTACAATCACCCCTCCTTTAGAGCACAACGTCCTCGTTGTGGGCCCTACATCTCAACCCAGGCAGTGCACCACACTTAAGGCTGAGTACCACCTCTGATACCAAATGTGACAACTGGGTCCCGGTGACAACACAACCACCCCACCTTAACAGGGCCGTCGGTTCCTGGCCCACCAGGTACCACCTATTGCCCCGCAGACACGTGGGGCCCACCCCAGGGTCCACCCACGTGCCTGAACGGGTCATCTGTCTAATGACAGTCCCCACATGCCAACAAATGTCCTTTCTAGTGTGCTTTGTACTCACTCACACACACCTTGGGAAACTTCCCAGAAGGTCACCCATCCTGATCACTACTCCAGGCCAAGCACGCTTAACTGCGGAGTTCTAATCAGACAGGCTCCCGAAAAGGAAGGTGCACCTTGTTGACATGAGTCATATCATTTAGTCATTTAACCCTTTATCATTTGGGGATGTTACATGCATAAGTGCTCTTCTACAAAGAATGTCGCAAGCGCTTTCTTCTGTTGAAAACTGGCATTGCTCTCCTCCCCCGGAAGGATCCGGCAGGTCGAGCCAATTGATAGAACTGAGAACAAACTATGTGTATATTATAGAAGAAGGAACCAGAATTACATGGATGCAGGAAGAAGACCGGAAAAAGAGAGAAAAGTAACTCAAGAGGCACTAGCACTCCCGCCCAAGCCATAGCCAATCCGCCTAAACAACCCTCTCAATATTCTTTTTCCTCCCCATTCACTCTCTCCAGCCCTCCCTGCTTATAACAGCTCTTTCTAAGAACTTGTGGGCCCCCAACATATTCCCTCGGGATTCCCAGCATATTCCCCTTGGGCCCCTCCATAACCTCTAACAACCATGCCCCCCCCAGAATATTCCCCTTGGATCCCTAGAATATTCCTCCAGCAGTCCGCCCTCTCTAATAACTACAGCTAGCCCAACAACCTTGATAGAGACCAGTTGTCCCTCCTATATAAAGCCCCTGACAAATTCCCTTACATCCCAACTCATCCCTATCAGTAACATATGCAACAGACATCTCCAAGTAAACCGAAATGCATGGGACTATATATGACATGCCGCTGGTTGAGCATACAACAATACATGATCAATATCATACAATAATGTATACAATGCAATTCCCTTGACCTGACATAATCCTGATCGCAACCACCCAGTCCACCTCTACAGACCTACACCACGGACTTCATATCTCTATGTAATCCTACAAAAAGGTCAAACATTTGCACAATTACATGTATGTCACTGCATACATGCCTATGCAAGGGTGAGTACAATGACCCCGTTGGACATCCCATGTGCTAAGGAACACCAAAGCTGAGCTCGTGTATGAATAATATGTTGGAGTTGGTGGCCTAGAACCAACTACTTTGTACTTCATGATAAATTTGTATTCATGGATTTGAATATTAATAAATACCTTATCATATCTTGATTGTTCTTCTGCGTGACAATGCATGTGATAATGTTCTAAGGATAGCTGTTGCACTAAAGGGTCATAGCGGATCCCTGATATGATGAGAACCCGGAAGCGTCATAACACTATTTTTGAATATATGTTCTATGACCGGATGATGTTATTTGAGAGACACAAATAATACAGGCCATTAGGGGTGAGGACTCATAAAACTTTGAGGTACCTTCTCACGGTGTGCGTCCTTGGTAATATCTAGGAGGATATTATGAGAACGAGACCCGTCAGTAGGAAATCCACTTTTCATAGTGTCATTGGATGTTCCTATCTGCGGACGTGTGTATTGGTTCTTAGACTTTAAGATTATTATTAATGGGTATTACAACTCACGCACTTAGATGTATTGATGAAAACTGTGACGACACACTATTCACAGCGAGGTAGGATATGTTGGGTGCGTCACGAGTAATACTGCATTAATAGATAATACGAAAAAGGATTTGTCCCTTCAGTTCCATAACGGAAGTTGATATCTCAGGTCCTTTGATGAAATTGATATAGCCTAAATAAATCAATGGCCACACTGAGAAATGAGCAAGTTCAATTTCGGGAAGTCAAAAAAAGAATAATCAAGCACATGAGTTGATGGCACTAGCATGCAACCTGCTTGATTCGAGATATCGAGACAAAAGAGATTATATTACACGCTAAGCATTCGTATGAGATGACACGTCATTACGACGTTAACTTCTTTCTCTATGGGTGCCTTGGCGTGTTGCTAGACGCTAACCTTGGACTTTAGGCAGAATCCGTTTAATGCCACTGAGAAAGAGGTTTAGAGGGTCACACACTACGTGTGTCTATGTATCTCAGTTAAATATTCATTTAACAAGTTGAATGAAGATTATTTCCGATTGTGGTTTAACAATTATTGAAGGATGCCTGATCGCATTTATTTCGACACTAATTATTCGAGAGAATATATTGTGGGTGAAATAATATATTTATTAGCGAGTAATGCAGTGATATTTATTTAAGAAATAATCATTATTCAAGGTCTAATAAATGTGGTGGAAGAAATAAAGAAAATGGAAAAACAAAAGTACACGCTGTGTAGTTTTTCTGGGGATTTGTGAGAAATAATATTATTTATTTAATTACATAATAATATGTGTAATTCGTTGAGTGTGTCAAATAATAATAATAGTCAAATGTTATTATTAGACATGTGGTCTTACTAAGAATTAAATGAAATGAATAGATGTCTTTGGGTGATTAATTCATTTTATCATTCTAAGTAATATAAATTCAAATTACATTATTCTCATTAATCCGAGCCATTCTTTGTGGTTGTGCACAACGGATCTGGAGAAAGCTCTCAAGTCAAGAGAGAATTCCTTTCCTACAAGAACGTTCTCAAGTTACGAGAGAGATCCTCCTCCACCGGATCAAAGCGAGTGCTTTGGAAGTGGCTTTCAAGGCGATCGAAGACGGACATCGCAAGCGAAAGCTCTTCCGTGCTAGCACCTGGAGATCCCTTCAGCGACGTCCAGAGATACGCGAAGCACGTGTGGATCACCGCTAGAGGAAGCCTATACTTGGCTTCTACAACGCAACGACGGATCACATTGGATCGCTACAGGAAACATCAATGGAGAGAGAATTACATCAAGGTAATTATTGTCTTTTAATTAAATTAATTATAACCAACATATGATGATCCTCTCTATGGTTCCGGGACTTCCCTCTTTCTTTTTCGTTCTTTGTTCTATTCCGAAGATCCAACGTTTTATCATCGTGACGGATCTCGGATTGATTGTTGTTAACGGTAAAATTAAAGTTGGGTACACCCATCCATGCGCTTCCGCTGCGCCCGGAACCTACATAATAATCTATGCATATGAAATTATAATGTATATATATAGTCGCGACCTCACACCCCAATACCACTCGTGTAATCTAGGTCAAACATTTGCCAAGTGGCTATAATATTCTCAAAGACTCATAAGATACTACTTACCAGCCTTGCTCATCGCGAAAGTTTGTAAGTTGTCGCTCGTGAATCCAGCTCATCCGAGAATCTCATTACCAAGCTTACCTCAAACATTGCTCCTCAAATAATGAATACGAAGATACGAACAAATACAGGACCCCAAAACTGACTACACCTTAGGCCATGAGAAACAATCAGTTATCGTGAATCTGAAATCACTTACTGCCAATCACTGAATTAAGGTGGAGGACTCGTCCTCGTTGAGGATTTGTTTCGGTCGAGGGATACCTGACCCCATCGATTGGGGACCCACGTCCCGCCAAGGAAAAGTAATTGGCTCGAGGGATTCCTGAGCCTATCTCTACTATGGGAGACCCACACCTTCTCATGATCCATCCCCACTGAAATCCCTCCCACACCGATATCGAAGACATGAATGACCTCCGAAACTCACCTCCAATAGGCCATGAGCCGATGATTAGCACTGAGGGCATAAATCACACAATATGAGAGACATTACTCTCATAATCTCAAGAACAAAAGAAAAATCCACCAATCTACCCCAACTCAATAAATAAACCAAACTCATAATCCTAGTAAATGCATGTAATGTCATACCAGAGCAAAGTCTCCAAAATGAATATCAAAAGAGTAACTCCTAAGACTGGAACACCAACTCCAAAGATCTCCATGTCACGAGCTAGTAATGTCTAGTTCCATCATTGGTTTTGTCCTTCAAATCTGTAAAAACAGTTTATAGACGTAAAGGTGAATATACAAGTATATCCATCTTAGAATGTCCACATGTTCATTTTAACATCCCATTTTAATTGTCCTTATTTTTTGTTCAAGATGTCATGTCAAAGACCAACACTCACTACCATATAGAATAGTTGGTCAAGTAACAGTCTTATAAAATTTACCCTTAAATTTCAAATGAGTTTTACGATCACTATAAAAATATAACAATCATGAAAATATATCGAGAAAGGTATCTTGCATCTGCTTCCCCAATGATCTAGTCGCCCTCACATCCTAACGTCCTGACATTACCATTCCTTTCACATCCACATACCACATCTGTGTAACCACATCACACCCACATCCACATAACTACAATAACCACATAACCACACCACATACCACAACCACAACCGCATGCCACCACATCACCACATCACCACATCACTGCCACATGTCATCACTACATAACCACACTACGTCTGGAAGAGAGAGCGGGAGTCGTCAACCATTTGTATCACCCACATCCTGGATGTTGGGGGTACACCCGAAACCCAAAACCTCATATGAGCATCGGCCGCGTTACTCGATTTGGGCGGTGGTGCGTAATAAATAACAAAACTACAATGGATATATATATATATATATATATATATATATATATATATATATATGATAACACACAATCTCAACCTAGGGATCAATTTCATATCCAACACCTCTACAACCACAACCCATTGCTACGTCATCACTGCCACACAACAACCACCGCTGCCACTTCTAGACTCACAACCAGCCAATACTACAACCACACAACAACCACATAACAACTATGCATCTTCTTCCCATTTCATTTTTTATTATCGATTCCACATTAAACCTTTATTAACCATATTCATTCATTATCCACATTAATTCCAACAATTACACGTCCACTTCCACAACTTTTATATTTCAATTACCACATAATATTTCCACCACTTAATCACTACATTTATCTCCTCATTTAATCAACACAATCCATTCTCATTCCATTTTAATCAATTAAATTATATTATTTCAGCATACTTTGATAATCCCAGGCAATTACAGCACTAACTATGCCCTCCTCCTCACATCACTTCAACGACAAACTATCCATAACCCATACCAACCCTCCTCCACTGCAACATGTCAACCACATCGGAATCACTACCCTTACCACAACAAGATGAAAAAACCACATTTATTCACTCATTATTAATTTATCAATTTATGCTTTACACAATAATATCTACTAACCAAACCAATTATAGATTTCTACATCTCCCTTTAATTACCATCTTTCAATAATCTAACCAAATTAAACATGTTTCAGCATATCAACAACAATGTAGATCACAACAACATGCTTACCACAATAACAATCAAACAACAATTTAATAGTAGCAGTGAAACATGTAAAACTAATTCACCCCACTTCCCAATCCAATTTCAACTCAATTATTATATTTGTAGAATGGGAAACCCCCTTACCTTCAAGGTGAGGTGGGGCCCTTCTTTTATAGAACAAGAAGGCGAAATGTACAAACGAGTATTCCGATGTGGGACTCGGAAATACCCATAATAATAATAAAAAAGAGGGTTTAACACTCCCCCTCAAGCTGGACATGCCCAGCTTGGACAACGAGTCCCACAAAAAATAAAGATGACATCATACAAGACCAAGACACACTCCCCCTCAAGCTGGGCATCAGATGCTGTGGAGCCCCAGTTTGGAACTGAGCGAGGTGAGGCGAGCACCGGGGAGGCCTTTGGTGAAAATGTCCGCAAGCTGGTCCGCCGTCGGAATATGGCTAAAGTTGACATGATTATGCTCCAGGTGGTGGCGAAGAAAGTGACAGTCCACCTCACGATGCTTCGTGCGTTCATGGAAGACGGGATTCGAAGCAATTTTAGTGGCTGCCTGATTATCACACCATATGTGAGCAGAAGTCTGCTGAGGAAAGCCAAGCTCCTGGAGGAGTTGCCGAAGCCAAAGGATCTCTGTAGTGACAGTGGCCATGACACGGTACTCAGACTCGGCACTGGAGCGAGAGACGACCGTCTGTTTCTTGCTGCGCCAAGAAATGAGGTTGTCTGCCAAGAATATGGCAAACCCAGAGGTAGATTTCCGAGTGGTAAGGCAACCAACATAATCAGCATCGCAAAAGGCCTCAATATGCTGATGAGGATGCTGGGAGTAGCGAAGACCACGGGCAGGATCTCGCTTGATGTATTTGGCGATGCGGATGACAGCATCCCAATGAGAGGTGGTCGGATGCTCCATAAATTGACTCACTTTGGCAACCGCACAAGAAATGTCGGGTCTAGTCATGGTGAGATAGTTGAGTTTGCCCACCAATCGACGGTACCGCTCGGGATGTGGGTACAGTGCCGAGGAGGCATAAAGAGACCGTTCCCCAGGCTCTAGAGGAGTGTCGACCGCAGTGGCCTGAGTCAGCCCAGCATCCTGCAAGATATCCAATGCATACTTCCGTTGGCAGAGTGAGATGGTGTCCGTAGAATAGGAAACCTCGATGCCGAGGAAGTATGTGAGAGGACCGAGATCCTTAGTGTGGAAGTGCTGGTGAAGATGGGCCTTGAGATGGGTGATACCCACAGAGTCGCTGCCGGTGATGATGATATCATCCACATATACGACCAATAAGATGCAGCCATGGGTGTCTGTAGAAGACAGTGTGGTCCTTCATACTACGAGAAAGCCCAAAGTCGGTTACGACTGTGCTAAAGCGGCCGAACCAAGCACGAGGAGACTGCTTGAGGCCGTAAAGAGAGCGGCGTAGACGGCAGACTTGAGATTCAGCGCCGGAGGCACAAAATCCGGGGGGCTGCTGCAGATAAACTTCTTCCTCAAGGAAGCCATGGAGGAAGGCATTCTTGACATCCAATTGATGAAGAGGCCAATGATGATGGGCGGCGAGAGAAATGAATAATTGGACAGTGGCCATCTTGGCAACCGGTGAGAAGGTATCAAAGTAGTCAATACCGTAAGTCTGTGCGAAGCCTTTGGCCACAAGGCGGGCTTTGAGGCGATGGAGAGTGCCATCGGGATTCAGCCTGACGGTGTAAATCCATCTGTTGCCCACTGCCTGTTTGCCTGCTGGAAGGGGTACAAGATCCCAAGCATGGTTTTCCTCCAGAGCCTGCAATTCATCCCGCATTGCAGCTAGCCAGCCGGGGTGAGATTTGGCATCACCAACTGTGCGAGGTATAGAAACTGTCTCCAGAGCGGACAGACCCCTGTATGAAGATACAAATAGAGGAGTATTTTGGCAGGAGCGAGTACCTTTCCGTAGGGCAATGGGCAAGTCCTCCGGTGGCGGAGTAGGAGCATCAGACGAAGCGGGAGCGTCGGTGTCATTGGCCGGGTCGGGGGATACAGTCGATGGACGTCGGGAGTAGACCTGACCAAAATGGGTGTCAACAGGGGTTGACACCGGTGGAGGGTGGATGATGAGAGGAAGACAATCATCGATGGCAGGATCAGGATGAGGAGAAGAAAGGGAGAACGGAGAACTCTCAACAAAAGCAACGTCGGCCGAGATGACATACCGTCGTAGGTCGGGGGAGAAACAGCGATATCCGCGCTGAGTGCGGGAGTAGCCTAGAAAGATGCAGCAGAGAGATTTGGGAGCGAGTTTGGAGAGACCTGGACGTGTGTCGCGAACGTAACAAAGGCATCCAAACACGCAAAGTGGAAGGGAGTGAAGAGGGAGGGAGGAGAACAGAGTCCGAAAAGGAGTCTCCCCCTGAAGGATAGAGGAAGGAAGACGGTTTATCAGGTAGGTGGCGGTGAGAATGGCATCGCCCCAAAAATGCAGAGGCACTTGTCGGTGAAAGAGGAGGGCACGAGCAGTCTCCAGAATATGTCGGTGTTTCCGCTCGGCCACGCCATTCTACTGGGGTGTATCAGGACAGGAGGTCTGATGAAGGATGCCTTTTGTTTGGAGAAACTGCCGAAAGGAAGTGGAGAGATACTCACGACCATTGTCCGAGCGGAGACATTTGACAGATGTGAAAAATTGGTTCTGAATTTCATTGTAAAAGGTTTGGAAGGTGGAAAACACTTCGGAGCGTTCTCGAAAGAGGTAAAGCCAAGTCATTCGCGAATAATCATCGATGAAAGATATATAGTATTTATATCCCAAATGACTCGAAATGGTACAAGGACCCCAAACATTTGAATGAACCAGATCAAAAAGGTTTTGAGGCCCGTGTATCCACCCGAGGAATGTATGTAGTGCGATGATGTTTTGCAAAAGTACATGACTCACAATGAAAAGAAAGACTCCTACTAAATTCTGGAAAAAGCTGATAAATGGTGGATGTCGGCGGGTGTCCCAACTGGGAATGAAGATCCAATGCTCGAGAAGAGGTAGACGAGCAAGCGATGGGTGCCGGGCCATCGGACATGTAGACCCCGTCCTGAAGTCGGCCTCTACCAAGTTCCCGGTTCGTTGTCTGCTCCTGAAAAACAACACCAGAGGAGGTAAATATGGCAGCACAGTTATAATCTTTTGTCAGCTTACTGATGGAAAGAAGATTAAAGGGACTGCGGGGCACATGTGCCACAGAGGGTAGGCGAAGCGACGAAGTCAGGGAGCATGCGCCGAAGCCCGCAATGGGGATAGTGGAGCCATCAGCGACAGTGATGGCTGAGGAACCGGCATAAGGGCAGTAAAAGGTCAACATACCAGCATCACCGGTGAGGTGGTCGGAGGCACCTGAGTCCAGCGTCCATGCAGGGGAGCGACGGCCGACAAAGGCAGTGGAACGAGCAGAATGAGCCAGAGAAGCCGAGGATGGGCCGAGGTCAGCAGAGTCCCGATGATCATGAGTTAGCCGGATGTCGGCCATAGATAGGTCCAGAGAATGAGGAAGAGTGGCAACTGCCGACGGCGCTTCCTGGACCGCTGTCTGTCCCTGCCGCGAGCGCTGAGATGGTCGTCCATGCAGGACTCAACATCGGTCAATCGAGTGGCCAACCTTGCCACAATGTTGATAGAGGGGACGTGGACGACCCTCCACACGACCACGTCCATGAGGTCCCGAGGAGTGGCCACCGCCATGACCGACGAGAGCTGAGTGGTCGATAATGGGGGTGGGAGGAGGAAGAGCCCGCTGGGCCTTGCTCAGCCGATGAAAAACCTGCGGGATCTCCAGCGTCGAAGGGCTAGCGAGCAGCTCGGTTGCCGTGGTGGCAAATTCCGGAGCGAGGCCGCTGAGAAGAGTGAAGATGCAGAGTTGGTCCCGCTGGGTCTGAGCTTCTGCCGATGTTTGTGGAATGGGCCACAACTCCTGTAATTCATCACGAAGCCCTTTCCATTCCATGAAGTAGGCGGTAAAGGACTGGTCCTGCTGGCGAACATGGGACAGTCGCTGAAGGAGATCGGACACCCGAGCCAGGTTGTTGGTCTCGGAATACATGATATTCAAGGAATCCCAGAGCTCTTTGACGGTATTCGCCGTACGGGTGACATCTTTGACCGATCGTTCCATGGAATTGACTAGCAGAGCGAAGATCTTGCTGTCAGCAAGCTTCCAGGTACGATATTTGGGGTCAGTCGAAGCTGGGGGAGGATCCTCGAGGTGATGATCGAGGTCCATCCCGGTCAGGGACATCACCACAGTCTTTCGCCAGATGGAGAAATTTGTGGAGTCCAATCGGTCATCCACAAGGCGGGTAGAAGCGGTGATCATTTGCGGCAGAGGGGAGGAGTCTGCCATGGAAGCGTCGTGTAGTTGGAGAAGACACAGTGGTGGGTAGTGCTGGAATCAGAGAGACGGGCCAGGAAGCGGAGCACGCCGGGCGCTGGAAGAGCCGGGAGGAGCCCGATCTGCTGGGATGGAGCCGGTGCGTCTGGAGGGAACAACCGGTGCCGGGTCTGTGGACCGGTTCGCCTGGACTGGTCCGCCTGGAGGGAGCCGCGACGGATCGGAAGTTCCCGCAGAGGAGGCCGCCGGGGGTGCTGCGTGCAGAGGAGGGCCGCTGGGAGTGCTGCGCGCAGAGGAGGGCCGCCGAGATAGGCGGGACTGGCGCTGGAGGCGCGGTCTGGAGGAGCGGGGTGCCGGAGAACCGCCGGAGGGAGATGGGTCGCCGGGAGGAGACGTCGGGCCGGCGGGAGAGGCGGAGCAGTTCCGTATAGCGCGCCTGGAGAAGCGGGAGCGGTTGCGGGGAGTGGTGGGAGCCGGAGTTGCCGGGACTGACGGGGCGATGGGATGTGTGACGGGGAGGCGTCGCGGGAGCGGCGGCGCTGGGATGGAACCCTAGCGTGAGCGAGACGCGCGAGAGGAAGCGGGACGCCGGGGAGCCGCCTTTGGGAGGACGGGCCGCCGAGATGGAACCCGAGCGCGAGGGCAAGAGCGCCGCTGAGCGAGGGCCACCGGGATGGAGGGCTGCAGGGGAAGGAGGGCCGCCGGGAAGGGGGTAGCCGCCGGCTGGGGGAGCCGAGGAGGGTGGCGCTGCGTAGGGCAGAGCTGGGGTGGCCGCGTAGGGTAAACCCGCGGGAGGGGAGGGGGTGGCCGCGTAGGGCAAGCAGACCCACAGGAGGGGAGGGGGTGGCCGCGTAGGGCAGACCCGGAAGGAGAAAAAAAATTCTAATGGGATTTACCCTTTGATACCATGTAGAATGGGAAACCCCCTTACCTTCAAGGTGAGGTGGGGCCCTTCTTTTATAGATTGAGAAGGCGGAATGTACAAAGGAGTATTCCGATGTGGGACTCGGAAATACCCATAATAATAATAAAAAAGAGGGTTTAACAATATTCATTAAGTTAATCTCATCTTATCTAAAGAAAATTAAAGCATGATTATTCCACATCAACATAGAAATAAACAAGAGAGAATTTGAATCACCTACCTCAAACCGAAGCTCGAACGATCACAATGCCAAGAAGAAAAGGAAATCAAGATCAAACGGTAACAAACCCGCAACGATCCTTCAGCAAACCTATATCTATCACCCACACATCAACTCTCCTTCAACTCAACACCTTAAGCATGACCCATGCACCTCAAGTGAAAAAAAGAGAAAACAAATAAGAGCTGAAGGAGAATCACCTTGTCAACAAGAATCTGGCCGCTTGGAAAGGGATTAATCAAACACCAATGAAATGGCGTTCTAGGGTGTCAAGAAAACCCCTAGGGTTGCCAATAGATGAGAGGAAGCAAGGGATATTGAGTGGAATTCATAAAACCACCCGTATTTATAATTAAAATAGAAAAACGAAAAATCACGGCGTAAAGCCTCGCGTTACGGCGCAATGGGGGTCAATCAACCAAACCTCTGAAAACCACAACACAGTCCCCCTTATCTCTCCCTCAGAACTCTCGGTCAATATCCGTTTTATTTCGATAACACCAAAGCATATTACGACACCCCCAGCTTTCATGGTGCAAGCCTCACTTCCCTTTCTCAAATCTGATATACACTAAACATAACCATGACACAACGGTGATCACCATGACGCAACTCATTCGACCACCACTTCTAGAGTCAACACAAAGATATCACGGTTTATGGAATTACGGCGTAATATAACTCATCACGTTGTAATGACATAAATCACGACGCAATGATCAAGCCATAATGCCTAGAGGCGACAACTCTTCTCTGGTTGCCGCCCAACAACACAAATCACGATGCAACAACAACCTGATAAGACATGAGTTTTTTGTCAGTTGAAATTTTTGCTAAAACCCAACTTCTCTTCCACCATTTGCCTCCAAACTTACTCCCAAAATCACAAAATAGAGAACCATGAAAATTCGGAACTCTACATTAGATCTCTCAAAAGATTCTCATTCCCGAGAATCAAAACAAAACCAAATCAAGTAAACTTCGAAAACATAACTACTACGGAAGATACCTCTCAAACAAGTTTGTCATCATCAGTAAAACCCAAAACTCACATCGAATACGCTAGGTCAATATGAAATCTCCATGTCATCACATACCTCTCAAAGCAAAACCACCGCACCCCATCGACACACCTTTTTCCCTAAGGATAAAACACACCCCAAAGAATTACCTAAGAGATATACGCCAAACACTCTCAATGCAAGGACCACACCACAACACCAACCCTTCTCCAACAAGAGATGAATGGAACCCAAGCACGGTGAATGCATTTGTAATCGGTATTTTCAAACAAAATTGTCAGGTTTTGTGTCAAAACACTAGATTTGACATACCGGTGTTTGGGTTTATCCATGGATCACGTGCAATTTACTTAAGTATGAAGAACAAAATCAAAACACGATAAAGACGATACCTCGGTGGTATAACGTGATCTTGGCGTGCTCCGCTCATCTCCGAATCGTCATAGCTCAAAAGATCCAACTAAGAATCCCTCTAGATTGTCCACACGTGCGCCAAAGATCTTGGTTTGTCGTTTTGTAATCTTCTTATGAAAGAATTGAGTGCTTTATGATGAACACATGATTGCGGGAAATACAAACATGATCCAATAAGGTGGGATCGATATGATCTTGTTCTTCTTGCTTCTTTCTCTCTCTAAACCCGAGATAGTGGAGGGGAGGACTCAAAGTTCATGCAAAATGCTTCTGGTCACTATTCATGACTCAAAAATGGGTTTAAATACTTCGGTTAAACTTTCCTTTATTGTATTTTAGTCCTTAAAGAAGTTTAGCCTTTAAAAACCTACCCATTATGTCACGAACATCTTAACTAATGCAACATATGTGTCACAAATACTTCATCATCCACATGTAACACTGACATGTCTCGTGATGAAATACGAGCCATCAACTCAGCTCGTCACTCCCAAATTAGTTTAACGAAACTTAAATAATTAATATCCGTTTGAAAAAACTATTTTTCTCGTATTCATTTTTTATACTTGTATAACTTGTGAATACCTTGAGAAATAAATTTAATTCTTATTCTAAACTTGAATAGCATATAATTGAATTTATTAATTTAATTACTTGCGGTCGTTCACACTTGGAAGTTCACCGACCCACGCATGTGGGTCCCACTTTTTTCCAAAACTCCAATTCATCTGAATTGGTGGAACTTTATGGATACACTTTTTGTATGACTCTCCAGGCCCTTAACTCGATAGCAGTGAGTCATACTCACAGACCAAAAGTGATATCCATCAATGCGTTATAACCCCTAAAGAGATAAGGATAAGTCATAATAGTGACAACCTCCTACGGACACTTAGTGTGTAATAATCTCTTCGTTTCGCGATATCTTATAAAACATGATGCATACATTTTCTTATCATTCTTTTAGGCTTTATTTATCTTTTTTGGCTGTATTGGATTGATTTGTCTTCCTATACGATGGCCATGGATTTAGTCAAGGCACTACTATCTTAGTCAAATGACTAAAGATATCATCTTCCTATATTCATAATTGACAAATTATGTATTGATCATTCAATTGCCATACCGCCAATGACGCATCCGATGCAAGTTACCTCACTACAAACATAGACTATCATGGTTCTCATCATGCATCAAAATGCGTGATCAAATGATACACATTGATAATGATTTTAAGTCGAGAGACTAATACACATGCTCATAGATAAGAATATCCAATGACATCCAAAACATATGGTGTTCCTATTGGCGGGTCAGTCCTCTCGATCTCCATTCTTGAGATCACGAAGTTCAAACTCAGTGAAAAGAAGTCTCAATACTTACGAGTTCTCAACACTTAATAGTCACATTATTTGTGTCTCGTCAGTATGATTTATCTAGACTGTAGGACATTTTTAAAACTTCTAAAATATTTTTTTGGCACTGAGGTCTCTTGATGCATAAGTGGTATCTTCCTATCTTTAGAGGAAACGTGCTTTGAATTTTCTACAGGTGATAAGTATGTCTGGTGTTGACTCTATTGATACCCTTCTTGAGTCAAGCAAGAGATTTCTTCATACTTACAATGAGACATCCCCTTCACTTGAAATGTATTAGATACTGATTTGGAAGCTGATTTTTTTTGACAATGACTTGACCTGTTATTGCATGCATAGTGTGTTAAGTCATTTCATAGAACATTTAACAATGTTCCACTGAGATGCAATACTTTGTGTGAACAGTGTGTTAAACCATTGTATGCCGCCTGAGTGCTGCATTAGAGTAATAAGTCATGACTAATGTGACCGTTGAGATTTTATGGGCACCATAGTTTTCAATCTCGGATCGCGGCGCGACGCGGCGGGGTCCCATAGCGGGATCGCGGCGACGCGGATCGCGTCGCGGCCGCTTTTTTATCCAATCGCGGGGCAGTTAAATTATAGAATTTTACAAATATATATGTTGAAAAATTAAACACAAAACATAAAAAGTAAAAACTCATTCAAATTCATAATTAAAAACATTCATAAATTCAGCATAATACATCAAACACATGTCTCATCCAATTATTCATAAACAACAACTATGAGAACATCCAAATTCAATTCAATCATCCTCTTCATTTTCAAGATCTTCCATTTCTTCTTCACCTTCACTTTCACTATCATCACTTTTATAAATCTCCTCTTCATTTGTTTCCCCATCATCATCATCATATGATTCATGTTCATCGTCTTCTTCTTCTTCAATAACCATCCTTGCTTTTCCTTTAGAGCTTGAACTTGAAGCATGGGTAGTTCCTCCTTTTGTTTTCCTTCTTGTATAATGAGAAGGTTCACCGGCCCCGGTAGCTTCCTCAACTAATCTCCAAGTCATGGTGTTGTCATCCTCAAACACCAATTCATCTCAGCGCCATCTTCATCACCATTCATTAGCCCTAAAAACCACTCACTACTGTCATCATCAACATTCTTTAGGACAATGGGATCAGTGACATCTCTGGAATCAAATCGGTCCTTCAAAGTTTGGTTGTATTTGATGAACACCAAGTCTTGCAACCTTTGATGCTCTAGCCGACTTCTCTTTTTAGAATGAACCTGTTTTATAAAAATTAAAAAAACATTGGTATCACTAATGAAGTTTAAGCTTAAATGAATGAAAGCGAGTTGAGTATTGATACTAAGTTACTTACATGTTCAAAGGCACTCCAATTCCTCTCGCATCCCGACGAGCTACATGTCAAGCTCAAAACTTTGATGATAATTGTCATCAAAGATGGTGTTCCTCCTCCATAATTCTTCCACCATTCAACTGCAATTATTATTTATTATCATTGTTTTGTAATGATCTAAAATTAAGAATCATGTAATTAAATAATCAAGACAAAAATAAACTCTTACCAGGAGCTATTGTACTCCGTTGTCGCATGCAACCTTTTCCACCAAAGAGGCCTTGTGCGCTTCTATATGTTGCCAATTCTAAACAAGCCTTGTCTTCCTGCTCAGGGCTAGGAGACAATCTCTCTATACAATCATATAAGTCTTTCATCACCTCTGCATCTCTTTCAATACTTGGATTTCCATAAAAAAATTGAGGATTCAAATAATAACCCGCCGCATGCAATGAATGATGCAACCGAGAATTTCATCTTTCATCAATTATCTCAAATATATCCTTATACTTGGTTTCATCATTCTTGAAAAGCTTCTGAATGGTCTCTTTTGCCCTGTCCATAGCCTCATAAATGAAACCCATTGCAGATTTCTTCTCATTATCAACCAATCTAAGAACTTCTACAAGAGGTCCCATAGCCTTGAGGCTATAAACAACATCATTCCAAAATGATGGCATCAGCACGGTGTCGACAACACGTTTCCCCTTTGTTTCTTTTGCATTTTTGGATCTCAACCACTATTCAGAAGTGAACATCTTTCTGAGATTATTTTTTTGCAAATACAATCTTTGTAAACTTAAAAAGGTTGTAGCAAACCGAGTAACTCCACATCTCACCAACTCAGTTTTGTTGGTGAACCTCCTCATAATGTTCAATGTCAATGAGTGGTTGTAGATGAAAGTCATAAGCTTAATGCCTCTTTCTATAACCCTCTTCACCCTACTAAGTTTGCCAATGTTTTCCAAGATCAAATCAAGACAATGTGCGGCACATGGAGTCCAAAATAAGTGTTGCCTCTTAGCCATCAACAACTTGCCTAAAATCATACAAAATCAATAACAAACAATTAAAATCTTAAGTTGTTAACTGAATTGATAATATTAAAATGAAATGAAAGTACTTTTAAAAATTAAAACAAAAGTTTTTTTATTACCGGCTAACTTGAAATTGCTTCTGTTGTCGGTAACTACTTGCACAACTTTTGATTTTCCAATCTCTTCAACAAAATCATCCAATAACTTATAAACAGTTTCTCCCGTTTTCACATAGTTTGATGCATCAACACTTTTTACAAACATTGAACCGGTTGGACAATTTACTAAGAAATTGATCAAGGTTCTTCCTTTCTTGTCCGTCCAACCATCAGACATGATTGAGCAACCATAGTTTTCTCGTTCAATTTCATGCCCCTTCAACAATTCCTTTGTGTACTCTAACTCTTTTTTTAGAAGAGGAACCCTGCGCTCATGATAGCTTGGAACTTTTAAGTGTGGTCCATATTGTCCAATCGCTTCCACCATCATCTTAAAGCTTCTCGATCGAACAACATTAAAAGCAATTCCATTTGTGCAAAGGAATCGCTCTATGTATTGCACCGTTCGATCTCTTAACTGCTTGCTACAAGCATCTTTAATGCTTGTTTGTCTTGCATCCTTAACTACTTTTTCCGGATCTTCCATGAACATTGCATCAAGTGGCCATTTCACATTTCTCACTTTGTTGCCACTTAAAGGACATGATGAAGCACTTGATGCATAACTTCTTTTTTTCCCACTCTCAACGGCATGAATTTCTTCAAGTTCTTCCTCCATATCCTCATCAATATCATGAATATCATTCATATATGATGATTTGTCAGCTTTTTTCTTTGTTTGAGCTGCAATAAGTTTGTCTTTCACTTCTTGAGGAGTCTTCCTACACTTCTGAACATTTCTCGGTAATCCCATTTGATGTTCTTTGGTTCGGATAATACTGTTGGAGTTGGTGGTCTAGAACCAACTACTTTGTACTTTATTCATTAAATAAAAGCTTTATCACATCTTGATTGTTCTTCTGCGTGACATGTCATGTGATAATGTCCTAAGGACAGCTGTTGCATTAAAGGGTCGTAGCGGATCCCTGCTATGATGAGAACCCGAAAGTGCCATAACACTGTTCTTGAATGTATGTTCTATGGCCGGATGATATTATTTGAGGGACACAAATAATACAGGTCATTAGGGGTGAGGACTCATAAAACTTTGAGGCACCTTCTCATGGTGTGAACCATTGGTAATATCCAGGAGGATATTATGAAAACGAGACCCGCCAGTAGGAAATCCACATTTCATAGTGTCATTGGATGTTCCTATCTGCGGACGTGTGTATTGATCCTTAGACTTTAAGATTATTATTAATGGGTATTACAACTCGCGCACTTAGATGTATTGACGAAAACTGTGACGACACACTGTTCGCAGCGAGGTAAGATACGTTGGGTGCGTCACGAGTAATACCGCATTAATAGATAATGCGAGAAAGGATTTGTCCCTTCCGTTCTATAACGGAAGTAGATATCTCAGGCCCTTTGATGGAATTGATATAGCCTAAATAAATTCATGGCCATGGTAAGGTATGGGCAAGTTCAATTCCGGGAAGTCAAAGAAAGAATAATCAAGCACATGGGTTGATGGCACTAGCATGCAACCCGCTTGATTGGAGATATCGAGACAAAGGGATTATATTACACGGTAAGCGTTCGTAGGAGGTGACACGTCATTGCGGCGTTAACTTCTTTCTCTATGGGTGCCTTGGCGTGTTGCTAGACGCTAACCTTGGACTTTAGGCAGACTCAGCCTAATGCCACTGAGAAAGAGGCCTAGAGGGTCACACACTAAGTGTGTCCATGTATCTCAGTTAAATATTAATTTAACAAGTTAAATAAATATTATTCCCGACTGTGGTTTAATAATTATTTAAGGATGTCTGATCGCATTTATTTTGACACTAGTTATTCGAGAGAATATACTGTGGATAAAATAATATATTTATTTATTAGCGAGTAATGCAGTTACATTTATTTAAGAAATAAATAGTCATTACTCAAGGTCTAATAAATGTGGTGGAGAAAATGAAAAATAAAAGTACACGCCGTGTATATTAAATATACACGCTGTGTAGTTTTATGGAAAACAAGTACACGCCGTGTATTAATTATTACACGCCGTGTAGTTTTTCCAATTGGGATTTTGAGGATTTAATATTGTTTTATTAAATGATATTTATTATAATCAGCGTGGGCGCATGTAAAGGAATTAATAATTCGACATGGGGGTTTTCAATAAGAGTTAATGAAATAAATAAAACGCGTAACGCGTTTATTTATTGTCATAACTCTATTAACCTCAAACCTGATTATAAATATCCTCGCAACCCCAACATTTTTTTTAGAGCCATTGTTGTGCACAACGGATTTGGAAATACTCTCAAGCCAAGAGAGAATTCCCTTTCCACCAAGAACACCCTCAAGTTACGAGAGCAAGATCCTCCACCAGATCAAGGCGGTCGAAGGCGGACATCGCAAGCGAAGGTTCTTCCGCGCTAGCACCTGGAGATCTCTTCGGCGACGTCCGGAGATACGTGACACACGTGTGGATCACCGCTAGAGGAATCCTACACTTGGATTCTACGACGCAACGACGGATCACCGAATCGTGACCGGACACATCAACGAAGAAAGAATTCCAACGAGGTAATTCTTATGCATCAATTAAATTAATTATAATCAAATATGATGATCCTCCTCAAGGGTTCCGGGACTCATCTTTTCTTTTCGTTCTTCGTTCTATTTCGAAGATTCAGCGTTTTATATCGTGACGGATCTCGGATTGAACATTGTTTAACGAAAAATTAAGTTGGGCAAACCCACCAACGCGCTTCCGCTGCGCCCGGAACCTACAAATACCACCATTGGTCACCATCATGCAAAAGTCACATGTGACTTTCTTTTTATTGTTGATGTCTCTTAAAGAATTCAACTGCCAAACAATATCTATATTTTTTCCTTGAGGCTTCACCAATGGTGGAAAAGACTGTACGGTCGTAGCATCGATTGGTGCAATAGATGGCTGAGAAGAAAATAAAGCCATAACTGGGCAAAAATAATAGAAAGAAATGTTGGACTTGTTTGATACAAATAACAGACAAAAAACAGATGTTTGAATGACCCCAAAAAAAATAAAAATACCAACGAAAGGCTGCTGGATGGAAATAGTACTGCGCCTGGAGAGAAAAATGGGAGCTGCAGCTGCGGCGCTTGGAGAGAAAAAAGGGAGCCGAAGGGAGCCGCGCCGCGCCTGGAGAGAGGGAGCCGCGCCTGCGCCTGGAGAGAAACGGGAGTCGCGCCTGGAGAGAAACGGGAGCCGCGTAGGAGCAAACCAAAGCTGCGACTCAGAAAATATGGGGAGCCGCGAACATATACCACAAGGAAACATTTATGGTCATCAGCAGTGGTGCTGTTGCAACAACAATGTCCGACGGAGGTCTGGCCAGTGGCAGCAATGCCCGACAGCGGAACCGGCAGCAATGAGGCCGATGGAGTAGGGGTTGCGGCGGGAAAGCAGGGGGGTGCGACGCAGCAGTTGGTGCACAGGGGTTGGTGTGCAAGGTGCGCTTCAACTGTTGTGCCTGGAGCGAGTAGCAGAAGGGATGGCAGATCCGGTAGGAAGGGACGCGGAACGGGTCCCTGATGCACATCTGGAGCAGATCTGGTAGAAGCGTGTCTTGAAGAGGCAGTGCAGCGGGCCCTGGTAAGGCCCCTCAACAGGAGCCGGCTGGAGGCCGCCGCTCCTGGGCAGGGAAGAAGCGTGCACACAGAAGGAATGCAGAGAGTGGCAGAGGCAGCGTGAGATGCCAGGGTGCTGAAGCAAGGGGCCTGGGCTTGCACGCTCAGGAAGCTCGCAGCATTGGGCGCATTTGGGGGCTCGCTACAGCAGGAGTGCACAGCCAGCAGGGGCCGCGATGCCTTGATGCATGCAGGAAGAGATAGACGAACGGGGAGAGTGTTGGGTGTTGGCTGGGGGCGAGTGATGGGAGGTCACCCCTGGAGGAGGGGGCTGGGGTTGGGTGAGGGGCGGCAGCAGGAGGCTGGGGCCAAGCTGGTCTTGGGGGCCGCCGCTCCCCAGATGAAAATCTCTTAAGTTTATTTTTCCTAGCAGAAGAGAGAGAGAGGAGGTGAGGGTTGGATCCCGCTCTGATACCATGTAGGAGAGACCCAGAAACCGCACCTCTAAGTGAGGCCAGTGACTTTATTTATAGGGAAACTAATGAAAAATATAGAGGGAGATTTGAAATTTAAAATAAACAGGATAAGGCTGCCCAGTCAAACCTAACCTAAATATCTTAATACTCACCGGGAATCTCATGTTCAGACAGTCTCATGTTCAGACAGCAGACCTACATGCCGACATGTTTACTTGAGTAGTTCCAGAACCATGGGTAAAACTTTTATGTAACAAGCTTGACATGATAAATACATATGTCCCAACTTGAGAGGGGGTGTTGGAGTAGTTATTTATCTAGTAAATGGGTATGTCCAGGTTTGTTGAGTTTAACAATGTCCATTTTATGCCCTTATCCGGTGTGTTTAAATTTTGAATCTCCTGCCTATCTATAGTCATATATCTCTCACCTTTATCTATAAATAATAGAGGAACTTGACGCCACTTGGGGGGCATGGTTTCTAGTTTTATTCCTTCTTCATCTAGTAATATATTGTTACATATCATAAAAACATAGTGTGTGGGAGCATAAACCCGGCCTGGCCTAGCCCAACTGGGCTTTCTGGCCGGGACCGGGATAACCTGTTTTTTATTCTTTAAAATATTTTTAATAAAATTTAAGTCAGGCCCATTTCAGACAAGGTCTGGCTGACCCGATTGAGCCATTGGGCTCAGTTTCCCGGCACAGGCTCAGGCTGCTGAGCCTTATTCACATGCTTGACTTTGTGATAGGAGTGGTATGTGGTAACTGTAATATCATATGAGCTTTATGTCATTTCAGTGAGTTTCACTACCCAAAAATTTTCCCAGCATTTTGTATCTCTCTTTGGATAGAAACTTGAACCTAATCAGAGCAATATGGTAATGCTGGCAGACCGCCTTTCTTCTGGATACTATTTTCTCTTAGTGTAAATTTGTCTGGCCCATGTATTCATTGAAGGAGTTAGCTGTGTGATGACATCAGATTTCTTGTCCATTTTTTACTATTTATTCCGTCAGACGTCCAGAGAACTTGGTTTTCCAATCCTATACGGTGACGGATCTCGCCCATCTGTTTTACAATCAGCTGGCATCACTTCCCCAAAAGCTGTCATGGTCATGTTTACTGGAAGAGAGAAGACAATCGAGTCTGTTCATAGAATCCGGCTTGCCTTTCCAGCGGTATTTTTTTTCCTCACTGAGATATACTTATTTTTTCTTTGTATATTATTTTCACTGCATGCCACTTTATTATATAAACGTGCCTTATATATATATTTGTTTGTATGTATGTATATATGTATGTATATTTATGATCTTTCAATTCATATGATTTTTTGATAAAGACCCAATTGAAGGAGTGTAGAAATGGCCTGGAGGCTCAGGCTGGGTCTGCCAGAGTAGGCCTGCCTACGTGTTTTTTTAATTATTTATTTTCTTAAAAAATATTAAAAATCAGGTCAGCTCTGGCTGAATTATCCTACATGTATTTTTTAGATTGTAGAAGCCAAAGTAAAGAACTGCTCATATGCTAATTTGTGTGTGGTCTAGTCTCCAAAGTCAATAGTTTGTGGGAGTCCTTGTTCTTGTTTATGGAATTTGAATTCATGAAATGCAATGATGAAGTAGCTGGCTGAAGTGATTTTTCAAGGTTTGAAGTGAAGGACCGGAAATTTGGGACACTTCAAACATACAATGCCGCTTGACAGTTTTATCTCAATTTGGCTCTACTCGTGTGGCAAATTCTTAATTATTTCAATTCACACAAGCAAAAACATTTTGATTTAGCAGATTCCAATATATGCCAGAGCTCAAGACCTCCCACACCTCTTAGATCTGAAGAAGGCCGGTGCAACAGAAGCCCTTTTTGAAAATGCAGAGGTATCATCTTTTGAATAAGGCTGCACTTTAAAGCTCTTATTGAAAGGTGCTTACATCGTTATGACTTAAGATGATTCTTGCAGACAAGTCTGCAGCTTGGATCTAGACTCTTGAGAGGGCTCGGTGTGATGTCCGATGATGTGATTTTTTTAAGCCAGCTGATTCGGGATTCCATGGAGCGACAAGCTGTGGAAGAACTCAATGAAACTGATAATCAAGAATATGATGCCATGAAACCTCTGCAGGTACTTCTTCAAATATACATTACCTCGACTCATGCATTATCATAAATAATGGGCTTTCCATTTGGCTGCATTATTTATATTTCTACTAGCCAATAATACAAACATGATGAGGTAGATTGAATAAGAAATGAAAAACGAGTTTCTAATGTTTGGTATGCAGCATTTGCAATTTACTTGTAAATAAAAAATTCATTGTTTGAGAGAACCTTATCTCCCTCCCCCTTCCTAAGGGCCTCCTAACTTGTTTTGTTCAGGTGAGAGTCACTGACATGATCGACGACCAGCCGCCACCCCTGTCGCTTTCACCACCTGAAGCCAAATCATCGGTAGCAAGCCGAGTGGACACGACGAACATATTGAGCCGAAAAGGGATCGACCTGCTGGAGCCCAAGCATGGACTCCAAGAAAGTGATTCCATAGAAAAATAAAACAAAAAAATATTATTTTAAAATATTTTATGAGTTTTTTCTTTTTTATTTATTATATTAAGAACCGGAGTTGGTATATATTATTAAAATTGTTTTTTTTTTGGAACACGTTATGGTATTTGAAACACAATTCCAAGACACCTAAAAGATTCAAAGCCCAAAGCAGCTCACATGAATCCAGCAATAGAAATAATGAGGAAACAAAGCCCAAGCAAAGAAGAATCTTAGCAGCATTATCAATGTTGAAGGCCGGGATGAATTCCAACACTGACACCATTATTGCACATGAGATCTAGTTGGAATCTTTCTTACTCATACTAATAATGTCATCACTCCATTCATTATAGTAGTGTGTGACACTTTCATTTTTTGCATGCATTTTTGTTTTGTGTTTTAACTAAATCATGATTTGAAGTTAACCTAAAGTTGGAATTTTGTAATTTATATATGACAGTGAAATTGAGTTAATTTATAGCTTGCAGACCTTAGGGGGAGACAGTGAAGGATATGAGACCACGATGATCCAAAGAACATTAATGGAGCGTGTATTACCCTTAACTACGAGAGTGAGAACTAGCATTTTAACACATCTTGTCGCTCCTAAAAGTTACAAATGAGGGTGTGCATGATCGGTTTAAATCGGCAAGGACACTTGTTTTAATTGATCGATTGAAAAAAAATACCCTCAAGTGAAAATCAAAACTGATCCACAGCTAATACAAATTGACATAAATTGCACTATTTGGTTTATATCGGCTACATCTAGTTTAAATCGGTTAAGGAAACTTCTTATTTATGGCCAAGGGTTCTAAGATAATGTGGAGATCATGGTAAAATAAACATGTGAGAAAATATTTGAAAAAAAAAATGATCAATTCAATATTAAAATGTAGGAAATAGTTTGTTAGACAAACAAGGCAAAAAAAAAATGATTTAATGGGATTTAATGATCTAGGGGAGAACTTGTAATGTGATTTAGTGACTTATATTTACTTAAACATCACATATGTTTATCATGTTCCATTATAATGAAAAATTAATAATAATTTATGTTATATTCAACTTGATCATAGATGAATAATCATCACTTTCACTTTTAACAATGATTTATATACTTCATTTAATTGTTTAGTTTCAGTTAAATACAGTTAAGAATGATTAAGGTTTATCAAAACCGAATCGAATTGAAAAACTGAATTATGCAATATTGACTCGAATCGATTAATAAGTTTAAAATGAATTTTATCGGTTTAAGTCAATTCAGATTGTTTGATTTTGATTGGTTCTGTTAATCTTGCACACCACTAATTACAAAATATACCATACAACCATTCAAATGGCAATACTTTTAATTTAGTGGATTACCACATGAAGATCTTAATGCACATTTGTCAAGTTTTCTTGAATCATGTATTAATTTTCAATTAAATGGAATATTGGATGATGCCATATGGTGAATGCTTTTCAATTTTTCAATGAAAGGTAAGGCTAAAGAATGAAATTTTAAAAATGTTACCATTATAGATTCAACGTTTTTTTGAAAAAATGTTACCATTATACATGGTAGGTCCAAGGAAGGGAACAAAGGAAAGAAAATCTGAGGCTTGAAATCAGGACCTCCTCAACTCACCACCACAGGTACAGCAGGGGCGAAACCACTGCACTGCACCCTATGGGGCAAAAAAATGTTACCATTATAGATTAAAGACGTGGTTGCTAATTCAAACATTTTATGAATACTTGTCTCGCAGAAAAAGACCCATTGGCGATACCACCGTAGGAGGATTGTTCATGAGGAAAGCATCAAAGGAATCTTATGAATTATGAGACAAAATGTCTAGAAATAGTTTTCAATGAAAATCAAAGAGAAATTAGCAAAGAACAGTTCACATGGCTGATATTGATGGATTTATGGATGAAAAAAATAGATTCCCTCACAAAGAAATTTGATACACTTATATTGTTGCAGCAGAATTTAGGTATGCCTATGGAAGAAACTGACTTCATTGGTTTTAAAATGCAAAAAAGTTTCAATTAATGATGGATGCCACAAGCTAACTTTGGATGTATTGGTTATATTTTATGCCAATAGGAAGAGCTTAGATTTCAAATCCTTTCAAAAAAGTATGAACATAAAATTCAAAAAACAAAAAAATTGTTCACTGGAGGAGTCAATGGCTAAATTCATAATAAGCAAAGAATTTGTTCTCAAGAATCAAACTGTAGTCAACAAGAAATATAGAGGTACAAATGGGATAGATAACATCCCATTAAATGAAAGTAAACAAGAAACTTTATTGAGTAAAACAGAGGTCAACCTGAGAGGAGAATTAAAAACTTTCACTATGATAAGTGGAAGGAAACTCAAAGAAAAGGCGGCTGATATAGAGGTAAGAAAATATGTTTTAGATGAAAGCAAGGTGAGGAATGAAGAGGAAAAAAAGGAAGTTAAGAATGAATATAGAGAGGAATGTTATTTTCATTCAAGTACACAACTCTCTAGTTATAAGTGCCCGATCCTTATTCAACTCATAATTTAATTTTTAAACAAAAAATCATTTTCTTGCATTTTAGAAGATTTTTAGGTTTAGAGTTTTAGAGAATTAGATCACAACTCTTACACAACAAACCAATACATTAAAAAGTGGACATTTCCACTAAGTATCCATTTTTTCACAATACAAAAATTTTAAAAAGAAAAAGTTTTCTTTTCATGAAAAATCTTCACAATTTCCAATTTGACTTCATCATTGTCCCTACACATCTTTAAACCTGATGAAAAACATTTCAAAACATGGGATGAGTACAAAAGCTGTTGGACATGTATTGTTTCAAAAATACTCTGTGAATCTTTCATACCCTACATTTGACTTGATCAACAACAGAGTTTAAATTTAAGATAAAGGCTCGTGGTCAATAGATTAAATCGTTCATATTTCTATGGGAAGTTACAACTTTATTTGAACGTTTGAAATTCAAATACTCGCGATTTATTAAGCAATGTTCTTGGATCTGTTCAACCTAAAGAAGATCAAGTTTCTCTTGTTAAATACTGATAGTTATATCGTTTATGTATGCAATACCTTTTTGAATACAATGTCTCTGTTATCCCGAAGAGCTATACTTTGGAGACATACATCTTTCGATCTTGAGCTGTGTGATTGTTAATCTGTTGTTGATGTTGTTGTTGTTCTGTTGCTATATTTCTTGAATATCATTTGCAACCAGGATCACTTCGAAGCTATTCTTTCTTGAAGATTCATAATCTATGAAGAAGATATGTTATCGGCCAGTTGCTGCCGGAACTGTGAGCAAAATCTATTTTTCAATCAAATCAATTTCTATTGATTTTATAGAGTATCAACTGCAAGATCCTTTGTTTTCCTATGAGGTATAAATCTTTTTTTCGGTTTAAATGCTTGTTTATGACCTAGTGTGAATATCCTTCGAGGTTATAGGGGTTATCAGGGGTGTTTGAGACTTGTTCGGAGCCCAAAACCAAAATTTTTGAGAAAAATAGGCAGGCCATACGGTTAGTAGAAACTATGCGGGACATGCCGCACAGTCTGACTAACCGTGCAAGGCCTGGACAACGAGCAAGAGGAGCCCGCACGGTTTCCTGGTGCACGCCTATGCGGGGCACCTGCAATTTTTAACAAAGTAAAAATGCATGATTTACACACGGTTAGTCAAACCATGCGCAGTAACCATGCGGGTGCCCCTTTAACACAACTGAGGGCACACAGTTGGCACACAATTTGTATAACAGTGCGACCAAACCACGCGACTTAGTATTTTTGGGTAAAATGACCATTTTTCACTTAAATTATGTTATAACCAAAAATATTTTTTCATTTCTTCATCTGTGGACAGTGGTGAGCCCTTGGGAGCTCCTTTGAAGGCCTTTGGGTAGATTTTGACCTCGTTCTTTTGTCAGAACTTGGAATCGAGCACCGATCATCTCATTGGATCCACACCGGTGAGTACTCGATTCTTCTTGAGCCATTCTTCATTCGTCTTTGTATTGACAAAGTTATTTAGTTGCAAGATAATATGCCCTATTTCTAGGTTCTTCATCTGTTCTTCATTTTTCTTTTGATCTAGATCGAATCAGAAACAAATACTGGATGAGCACTCTACTACAGACCTACGTTAGGTGGTCTATACTTTTCCCGAATGGTTTGGTGCTTTATAGAGCTAGTTGACATTGTGTGGCATGCAAGGCCTTCCGATGCAACCCCAAAATTGAATCGAATAATTTAATTATTTGTAATGGAATCTGTTGGGGATAACCACTAGTTTCTTGAGACTTATTGGAGGTTGTTTCCCAAACAAAGTTCACCCATGAGGCGTTCCTTTGAGATTTCCATTTGTTATACCACCCATTGGGTGAGTGTTGTGCTTGCATAGTTAGAGGAAGCTGATAATGAACTGAACTGAACTGAATTGATTATCAGGAGATGGATATTGCCTCATTTTCATGTTGATTATTTTGATTAAATGGTTTATATGGAATTGTTATATGAGTGGGTAAACTCATGGAATGAATTGATTGTTAAATGTTATGAAATGTGAATTGATGAATTGAGATGGTAGTGGATGCCTTGGAAGGTATAACTTGGATCCTAACTCCATAGGATGCCTTGGATGTTACTCCTTGGATCTTGATAGCGGTAGTGGACGCCTTGGATGAGATTTCTCCTTGGGTCTTGATTCCGTGGGATACCTTAGGCCTTGATACCCCTTGGATTTGGATTGTTTGGGCTCATAATGGACATGGTCTGTTAACATGCTCCTTGGACCCCATTTCAAGTCTAACCGAGTTTCTATTGAGATGCCCCTGGGACTCGATTAGGATGCCTTGGTTCACTATACCTTGGATCTGACCCCATAGGGTCTGACACTTCTGATTATACTGCACAATCGTGGTAAATGTGACATGTTTGATTATACAATACAACTGTGGTAAATGTGACACTTTTGGTTATATGGCATGGTTGTGGTTGATTTGATTTACAGTTTTTATAGCATGACCATAGATGATATGAGATATTTTGTATACATCATGGCCGTGGTGTTTACTTTTTTCTTGCTTACAACTACCTTGTTATAGGATCTTGACCCTTGTTTTGTAGGGATCCTTGTTTGGATTTCACTATACTTACTTTACATATTCCATGGTCACCTGTTTCATTTCATTTATAATCATGATATATATTTCACACTAATTTATCTTATATTTCATAGTAAGGATTTGTTATAGACACCTTGGGTGGTGACCTACGAGGATTGTATCTTACACCCTGTTCAGGTTGTCATTGGGTACTCGACCAGACTCTATAGACGCAGGTAGGGATCGGGGAAAGCGCCCATAGTTCGATGATTGAATTTGTGTCATGCTTAGGAGAAGGGGAAAACAAGACCGAGTTGAGGCTTGTGATTCTATCTAGTGATAGTACTTTTTGGTCTTTTTGGTATTTTGATACATGTACTGTATTCATGTCTGTATACCTATTTTGGCTACTTTTTAGACACATCACATGATCATCATTGTATATGTGATCAATTCTAGTATTGTTATATATTATTGTTCAGTTATTATTGTGATTTCGCTATGACGGGTTACTGGTCTAGTGGTCTTAGTGTCTATTGATGCTTATTCATTGTTATCATGCTTCTACTACTGATCTGTATGATTTCTACCATTGTGTTACACTATGATAAGAGGGAATAGTCTCCCCACAGACACACCCTAGGCCCTCTCCGCTAGTTGGAAGCCTTTGGAATTTAGGGAGATGCACTTGAGGCCATGTAGCCAACCAGGATTAGGGCACCATTCAGTGGCATCAGGGTCCGGGGCGTTACAAAGTGGTATCAAAGGGTTTTCTTTTTCTCTTTATTGTTTTGTGACAATATACATGGGATAAGAAAGGAATTATAATCTGGTAATGAGTTGTGCCTGAGAATAGATAATCCATGTATGGAAAAAATCCAAATTGTCTCTAATAGAAATTTCTATTTTTTGGATTTTGACTATTACAGTTGATTTGGTTCCACTGTTGGGTGATGCACTTGAATTGTGAAGTGATTATTGATATGATTGAGGATTGGTTTTACCATTGCCTGATGAGGTGAGGGTATGTGATAAAACAAAATTTTATTGAATATTTCGTTGATAATAAATGATATAATTTCCTCACATTATGGTAAATATGTTCAATTATGGAATATTTGGGATTAGATCATTCATTTGCAAATTTGATGAAAATTCCAGTTTTACTATTTTAAAATTCACTGTAGTGTTTCGGGAATAAATATTTTTTTTTGAAAATTATTTTGACTTAATTTTTTTAACTGTGTTACTTACTTAATTATCTAAAAATTCTATTTAGGACATGGGAGCTGGATCGTGCATTTGAGTGGAGTAAATGGGCCATGAAGACAAAGCTGGACTGAACTATCCAGATTGGAAATCACTTCACCATTTCGGCCGTATCTTCTTTATCTAGACTTGGATTGGGCCCAAATTTGGAAGGAAGATCGGGGACATGATTCCTAACAAATAATAATTCTATAAGTCCAACCAATTCACGCGTTTTGGAGGTCAACTATGCAGTAAAACTTGGAGTAAAATATTTGGATAAATTTCCCTTTCACATTTTAAAAAGATTTGTAACCCTAGCCCTCCAAAACTATATTTAAAGGATGTTTTCACTCTTTGGGAGGGCTGGTAGAGGATTTGGAAAGATGTGTCTGAAATGGTGTCTCTTGGGAGCCCCTCACAACTCTTGGGAGAAGTAAGGCTTTGTGAAAACATCTCTTCCAAAAGGCTCTCCTCTCCCACCTTCTCTTTGTATTTCTTTATTTTCATGCTTGTATCTTGAATTTTTCTTCAATAAATATTTTGTGTTATTCTATTTTCATATTATTATTTTTCTTATTGGTCTGTAATCTAAGAGTGGAGACAAGATTGAGTGTTCCCCTTTCAATGCATTACTTATACAAAACATCTCCACAATGACAACTCCGCCCATGGAAGAGTGATTTCTTTCGTAGTTGATTTAATCCCCACTCCCTTCATTTATTTATTTTGAATACATAAAAATACTGTAATTATTAAATTGTGATAAATTAATTGAGTTCTAATTTCTAAGTTACTCGATCGACTTGCACTTGACCGCGTGGTCGGGCTTGTGTAAACCGTGTGAGTGAAACCTCAATCGCAAAATCTAATCAACTTGGGATAGAATTGTAGGGTTAAATTCTCATCCCCAACTCAATTAGTTCTAAAATATAGTGAGGATATACTTACCTAATTGACCATTGACCATAATTTTTTTTGGATCACAATCAAGGCAGGGTGCTGCGATTGGAAGTCCAGAAGTTGACCGAAGGCTCATTTTTTCAATACTTTTGGTTGTGTTAATTTCAGTAGGGTTTGGGGGTTGAAAAGGTTAGGGGATTAAAATTGAATGAATTATAATCATATGGGATAAGGATAAGTTAATGATGAAGTGGGAAGATTATATCAACTACGTCTTCTCATATAAGTGTTTTTTTAAAGAAATTGTCTCTTGATTGTTCTCATTTTCTTGTTTAGTTTGCTATTCGAAAAGCCACAAAACAACCCCCATATTTCTTTTCATTTGTTTTGAACTATTTTATTACTTACTTAAATCATATTAATAGTTGTTTAATTCAATTCCTCCTTGAGAGAACGACCTAGGTCAGCCATTGTGCTGCACTTGGTAAAATCACAAATAAATATTTTTGAGAGCGTGTGCGACAACGTTCATCAGTATGAATACCATGCATCATTTTAGGCATTTTACATGATTCACATGCCATCCATTATGCCATTACATATAGGATGTATTGCTTGTTTGCATGATGTTGTGATATGTTTCGTGATAGATATACCTACTGATTTGATAGATATTATGTGCAGGGAATTGGAAAACATGGTTGGTACTTAGTGTTCCTGCCATAACCTAAGTAGCGTTTTCCTTATTAGGATAAAAAAACACCCTAAGAATCTAATTGTGTCACATTGAGTCATGAACTATGAGTTTCATAGACTGGAATGTGTAATGGTGTGGATTAGGTGGATTCCATACTTCAGTTCATAAGGAGTATGGGCCCTTATGGATCACAATTGGTGAACCATTTGGTTCAACCATTTAAAATGAAATGTGAAATTAATATGAAATCAAATGGAAAAATTGAACTTGTGAACAGAGAACTTGACCTTGACCCGAATTTTGAGTGGGATTTAAGTAGTGTCTCTAGTTACTTTTATAGTTGTTTCTTTCTATCTGTCCTGGATTTAGGAGAAGGATGTGTGGTAAGACCTGTTTATAGGAAGGTTTTGACCTATCCTATGCTTTTAGAAAGGAACCTTGATATCGATCTCTTTTGAGTCATGTGTTTGGAATTGTAGAGACACGACACTATGATAAACTCCAGTCATATACCCAGAGGGTGGCGATGACCAAGATCCAGAGGTGGTGGTCCATGGGATACTAGTGGATCCTATATAGTTCCAGTTGAGGACTAGTAGTTGTTTCAGACATAGATGTTGAGGCATAGTTCCATGAGAGTTTTACGTGATTTATATAGAATTTTCAAGGAGCACTGCGACTTGCCTCATCTATGGCAGTGTTGATGCATGTATTTTAGCAGCAGAATCCTCCCACATTTTTGGGATATGACAGACCATAGGCTGTAGAGCTATGGATTGAGACTACTCTGTCGATATTAAAGTTTCTAGAGACACCTCCTGAGAGGAGAGTGAAACTCGCGACTTACATTCTTCAGGGAGTAGTAAAGCGCTGGTGAGATGTTTTGAAACATGATGATGCACTACATGATATGGTTTGGAGGGATTTCCAATATATATTCCATGATTAATTTTTTTTCTTGAGACTCTGAGAGTAGAGCAGGCTAGTGAGTTCATGCGTCTGGAGCAGGATGCGATGACAATTATGGAATATTCAGCATGATTAACTGGGTTGCAACGTTTTGTACTAATATACCTTACTAATGAGGCATAAAGAGTGAGATGATTTAAGGAAGGTCTTCAAGATGTTGTTCAATCTTAGGTCAAGGTTGATGACTATTACTGAAATTGTAAATCAGGTGCTGATCACAGAGTAGAACCTGGGGGAAGTTGGGGGTGCAAAGCAGAGCAGTGTAGTCTCTCAACCCAGTGGTTCAACATCTTTAGGCAAGAAGTGCCATTTTGAGTCTTCCCATGATATGAGTAATGGATAGGATGTTAGTGATATTAGTGATATTTGATGACATCAGTGTGAAAGATAGAGACACATGATGAATCAGTGTGATCACGACCCATTTGAGTGTTGAGCTTGAGGTAGGATAGGCCACATACAAGGTTTCTGCAAGACCTTCCCTCCAAAAGTGAGTGGTAGGGGGTCAGCTCCGACACCAGATTCAAGAGTGGGTTTCATAGCTCCACATGAGGCTGGGAGCTGGAGCAGTACTAGTCATTTAGGCCGAGGTGGTGGTGGTTGTGGTTGAGGTAGCCAAACACCAGTTGTATCGAGACAACAAAGTGGGCTTGTTTCAGGTAGTGAGGCTATGTCACAGGGATATAGTTTAGACCATATATATTCTATGTAGACTACCCCTGAGGAGAAAATCACCAGACCATCTACGGTGAGAGGTACGATCTTAGTAGACTCAACTCTTGTATCTTCTCTTTTTGATATAGGTACATCGCATAGTTTTATATCTGTACTTGTGATGGAACGCCTTGGGATTATTATTTAGTTTTTTTGAGGGAGTTATGATGATTTACACTCTGTTGGGGATTAGAACAGAGGGTGTACACTAGAGATAGGAGTTTCCCCTTGAGGTTGGTGGGTGTCACTTCATCTAGAATCTTTTTGTCCTCAAGATAACTAGGTTTGACATCATACTAGGGATGGAATATCTAGTTGATTTTAGATCCTTTATTGATTGATATTTTTTAAGGGTGAACTTCACATCACCATAGGGTGTGGCTTATATTCACAAGGGTGAATGATATGTACAAGTGAGCTGAGCTGGACCAGAGCATCATGGGTTGGACGGGATGACAACTCATATTGTTAGTTTGTATCTTGATAACCAGGGAGCATGTTAGGTGGACTTTCCTAAAGTGGTTGATCATTTCAGGGACATATTATAATGTTATTCACTTATTAAGAACTTACTATATACTCCCTTTACTAATTTTAAATTAAATTTTCATAATTTGTGTGAAATATTAATGTTTAAATTTTAAATATAATTTTAGAGCACTATTTGAATTCATCCAGATTCAAGTTTTTTTTAATGTTTTAATAATAAATATCACCATAATTATCCAAATGGAATGGTTATTGTTTTGTAGGATTCATATTTCAATATAAAACATTTAATTAGAAGGGATCATGGGAAAAATATTCCATTTGAAGGGTCATATGAACCACACAAGAAAACCCAAAGAATTTGTGATGAAACTGGACCAGCTATGAAGATTGAATTAATGGGCTCAATCCAGAATTCCAAATTTCTTTATTCTCCTAAAATGTTAGGGGGACAATTTAAGGAGTCATGGATAAAACTTTCAGGGACCAACTCCAATAAAAATGGCCCCAACGGATGATTTTAATTCTAGCCCACCATTCTGGCTGGGAATTAAAATCCAGACACTATTCATGACATTGCTCATGATCTAGTAATCAAATCAAGCTGAAATTTTGCAGCATGAAATAAGAGATATAGGTGTAAGACTTTTTTTAATAAAGAATTCATATTTTAAAGTATCTTCCCATTAAAAAATCCATTCACATTTTTACCATAAAAAAAGAATGGATAGAAATGGACAATTTAACTGACTGAAAATTGTTTTTTATTATTATGCAAACAATTTTGAGGAAAAAGTGAGAAACCATACGTGACTTCACAAATTAACCACTACACAACTTCCCCAATTCCCCACTTAAAACAAAACAAGCCTTCACAACAAATGACATTCAATCACAATGGATGGACATCCATTAAAGCATTAAAACTAACAAACCTTCAAAGCTGGAGCCGAAATCGTCAAGAGAAGGCTGAGGTACCACGAACCAGGAAACATGAAAATCAGGAGAGCTAGATAAAACATAGAACTGATCTCCTTGCGCACCCACCAGTGTGACCATCGACACCAGCCCAAATCCACAAACCCGCCGACGAACTCTAGTCGGAGTTCGCCCAACCCTCCAATGAAGTGAGATGACCCAAAGGACATCTACAAAGGGCGACGAAGAAACCAGAATGAGGAAGACCAAGCCCTCCAAATGTCATAACCTACTCCGCAGACACTGCATCACAACCATGAGCCAGTCGACACTCCGCAAAACAAAATCAATTCAACCACATCAAAAACCATTGTGAGTAGTGAATCCATAACCAGACCAACAATTCCACCGAACCAAAATCAGAAAAACCTTCAAAGCAGGACTTGCAGAGCAGCACCCCCAAATCCAACTCAGATGAACAAGAAAACTAGCAGATCATAAAATCATAGATAACCGAACCAAATAAGCACATCACCAAATGGTTCCATAAGTCCAAATGACTCCAAATTTTGAGAGTAGTTGGAAAAAAATTATTATATACAACTTTTAAGAAGGAGATATATCTATATTCAGATTTCTGTATGTACAAATCGTAGAGACAATTGGAGGGGTAGTTTTGGAATGTAAATAGTCCACCACCCTGGGCTATAAATACATCCCCTCCTCTCCTTTCAAAAGGGTTGGAATTTCAGAAGAGAGGAGCATCAATTGGAACGATAAAAGCCTTTAAAAAGTCTTGGGATTTAACATCCCGGTTCCGGGTACCACTACACGGGTTCCCTGAACCCAGTTCGCCACGTGACCTCAAGCGCATTTCCCCAAACGCCAGAGGCTGCTGACTAACAGTGAGGGGCCAGGTCTGCTAGTGGGGAAACTATGCCCTCATTTGTCAAAGTGTAGTGCAGCAGAATATAAAATAAACATACAACATCAGTGGAAGCAGTAAAACATACACAACTAAAATTAACAACTGCAGCAGATATAACCAACCAGTATATAAAATGATGCAACATGCCTCAATTCTATGAAAATAGCCAGAACATGTTACACTGCAATACAATACAATACAACTGAAGTACAAGTATAGGAAAGAAAAACAGAATAGCCAATGACATTGCGAGCCAATGCTCAGTCCCATGCTCTCCTACACCCCAACAACAATCAAGTACCTGTATAAGGGCCCTTTCCCTTATCCATACCTGCAGAAATATAATCTGTTTGGGCCGAAATGCATGACCCAAACAGGGTGTGAGAAATAAATTCCTAGTAGGCACCCACCAAAGGCCCGTGCCCAAATGTGTGTAAACATGAAACAAAAGTGTGCAGTACTGAAAAGTAACTAACTTAACCAGTTATATTTCCATTTTAATATCCATTTAATCATTTAAATTAAAATATCACCACAGTTAATATTCTAAGTAAACAGCCAATGTCCTCAGACACGTAAACTCCTACCCTCAGGTAAAGAGAATCCAATCACAAGAATTTGCCCACATGCATATGGATATTTCCCACAAGAGTAAGTAGTGTTGCCCACAGGCACAGAATCGACTGCCCATAGGCACAGAATAAGTTTCCCACAGGCTAAATAGTGCAGTGCCCACAGGCTAATCACAACACTGCCCTCAGGCTAAACAGATAACCGGGCCAAGCCCAACATGTAAACAAGCAGTAAAAAAGCAATTAATCTCAAGTAAATTCTCCAATCATTACATTAAAGGCATAATATAAACAAGGAATACCCTCGGGTATCCTGGCCAAACAAATAAACAGAGGAACGCACCCCCGGGGTGGTCCTGGATCCAAGCAACGATCCCAAACATCATTTTTATTATCATAATTAATTACCTATACAATTATAGATATTTAAAATAGCCATGACCTCAGCCACACGACACCCCAAATATGGGTTCGTAGCTCAAAAACACACAAAACGCACGACAGTTGGAAATAAACACCAAGCCACCTACCTTTAACACCAACGAACGATATACGCGAATGTTGATTCCAGAAACGCCCAAAGACGTCATAGATCTGAGGTAAAAGAATTATCGGTTAAACACAAATAACTTCTATTTGAGGAATAATTGGCAAGAGACACACCGGGAGATGAGAGGGCTTACCCGCACAGTTCCAACGAGATCGACGGAGGTGAAATCGGATTCCCGATGTGCACTTGGCGGATCCTTGAAGCTCCAGCCTTCCTCTCCCGAGCCCTCTTCCTGTTCTAAGCCTTCCCTGTAAACAGGGGAGGCTACTACCCATTTTAAGTGAAAAAAACAAAGTACACGACATGTACTTCCGAGTACATGGCGTGTACTTCCCATTTTTAAACCGTTCCTTTGGCGGCTTCCTGCCAGTGTGGCACTGTTCATCTGCCAACATGACTACACAGCGTGTCTTCTTTAGTACATGACATGTTCTGTCACAAAGCTGGCCACTGACTTACTATTTGCCTGCCGACTGACTATACAGAGTGTAAGGGGCCACTACACGGCGTGTAGTCGGTCCTTATACCCTTCGTCTCCGACACGACTACACGCCCTGTGTACTTCACCCCACACGGCCAAAAGTACACGACGTGTGGAAAAGTACACAATGTGTACTTTCAAAATTTGGGATTTTCCCCCATTTTCCATATTTTCTAAAAAACACTTAAGGAAAAGAGAAAAGAAGAAGCCCGTACCTCAAAACTAAGAACCAGGTTCTTACAAACTTCCCCCCTTAAAGAAATTCATCCCTGAATTTCCCTTACAAGGGTGGTGAAAATAAAACTGAGAATAACTCTGGACACTGAGCACGTAAATCGGTCTCCCACTCCTAGGTTTCGTCCTACACTCAGCCATGCTGCCAAAGCACCTGTACGAGAGGAACTGACCGGTCTCAGAGAACCTTCATGCTCCTGTCAACGATATGAATCGGATGCTCCTCAAAGGATGCATCTTCCTCCAGCTCAATCTCCTCTGGCTAAAATATGTGAGACGAGTCTGAATGATAGCGGCGCAACCGAGATACGTGGAAGACGTCGTGCATGGACTGGTACCTATGTGGTAACTGTAACCGATAAGCAACCGGACCGACTCTCTCCAGAATCTCAAATGGCCCCACATACCTTGGTGAAAGTTTAACCTATCTCCTGATCCGCCGGTGTCCCAGCCTCGGTGAAACACGCAGGAAAACCTGATCCCCGACCACGAACTCCAAGGGTCGTCTGCGACGATCAACATAAGATTTATGACAAGACTGTGCGGTAGCCATCCGCTTCTGAATCAACTGGACCTGCTCAGAAGTCTCCTTCATGAGACATGGTCCTAGTAAAACTGCCTCACCTGCCTCTAACCAGCACAAAGGTGATCGGCATGACCTACCATATAAAGCCTCATATGGTGCCATCTCAATAGTTGCCTGAAAGCTGTTATTATAGGCAAACTAGACTAGGGGTATATGATTCTTCCAAGAGCCCCCAAAGTCTAGGACGCATGAACACAACATGTCCTCAAGCACCTGTATCGTATGCTCTGACTGGCCATCGGTCTGAGGGTGGTAAGCCATGCTCAAAAGCACCTGTGCACCCAATGCCCTCTGAAAACTCTTCCAGAAACAAGATGTAAAATGGGCGTCCCTATCTGAAACAATAGAACGAGGGACCCCATGAAGATGTACAATATCTCAGATATATAACTTCCCAAGATCGTCAACACCGAAGGTCTCCTTGATCGGAAAAAAGTGAGCTACCTTCGTGAGTCTGTCCACAACAACCCACACAACATCATTGCCTCGAGGTGACCTCGACAAACCAGTCATGAAGTCCATCGCGACATCATCCCATTTCCACTCTGGGATGGGTAACTACTGTAACAGTCCGGCTGGCCTCTGATGCTACGCCTTCACCTACTGACAGGTGGAACATCTCTTAACAAAACCAGCTACATCACTCTTCATACCCGGCCACCAGTACTGACGTCTCAAGTCTCGGTACATCTTGGTAACCCCGGGATGAACTGCCCAAGATGAAGCATGAAACTCATGCATCAGCTCCTCGTGTATATCCCCTGGAACCCATACTCATCCCTGGAAACGCAATACCTCATCATCGCTTATCGTCCAACCAGGAGGAGGGTCCTCACTTTCAACTGACTCCCGTAGAACTAGGCCTTCTGAATTAGATAGCTGTCTCATTCTCAATATATCCAGGAGGGTAGAAGTCACAGCTAAAGATGAAAGATAGGTCTGCCCCTAACTGTCGTGCACCTCTAAATGAATCTCATAGAAAAAACCATGAGCTTCCACTCACTACTGGCCTCCTGCACAGCCTGTATCTGAGTCTTCCTGCTCAGTGCATTCTCTACTGCATTACCTTTACCAGGTGTATAGGAAAGCTCAAAGTCGAAGGACTGAAGGTATTCAACCCACCTTATCTATCTCAGATTCAAGTCACGCTGAGTAAAGATATACTTGAGACTTTTGTGGTCAGTGAAAACCACAAAACATTCTCCCAATAGATAGTGTCTCCAACAGCGCAACGCATGCAAAACTGCAGCCAACTCGAGGTTATGCGTCGGATAATTCATCTCATGTGGCCTCAACTGCCGAGACCCATACGCAAAAACTCGATCGTCCTGCATCAACACAGCTCCTAGCCCAATACCTGATGCATCACAGTAAACTGTATAGCTCTTCCCCTTCTCTAGGAGTATCAGGATCGGTGCTGATGTAAACCTTCCCTTCAGTTCCTGAAAGGCTGTCTCGCAAGCTTCCGACCATACGAACTTCACACCCTTCTCAGTCAAACCCGTCAACGGTGCTGCTAAGAAAGAGAAGTCCTGTATGAAGTGTCTGTAGTAACCGGCCAGCCCTAAGAAACTCTGTATCTCAAACACATTCTTAGGCTGCTCCCAGGAAACTACTGCTCTCGCCTTCTCTGGGTCTACTACAACTCCTGCCTCTAAGATGATATGACCCAGGAAGTGAATCTGGTCCATCCAAAAGTGGCACTTTGAGAGCTTAGCATATAGCTGATGCTCTCTCAGTGTACTCAATACGATCTCAAGATGGGTGGAATGGTCGTGTCGAGTGTGATAGTACACCAAGATGTCGTCCACGAATACTACCATAAAAGAATCCAGATAAGGATGGAACACACAATTCATCAGAGCCATGAAAACTGATGGTTCGTTCGTGAGTCCGAACAGCATAACCGTATACTCATATAGACCATACCTTCTCCTGAAAGCTGTGAGAGGTATATCAGATGGTCTAACACGTAGCTGATGATATCCTGATCTCAAGTCAATCTTCGAGAACACTAATACTCCAAGAAGTTAATAAAAAAGATCATCAATCCTTGGTAAGGGATATCAGTTCTTAACCATCAACTGGTTCAGCTTCCGATAATCCACACATAGTCTGAGGGTACCGTCCGCCTTCTTTGCAAAAAGGACCGGAGAACCCCACGGAGAAGTACTCGGTCAGATGAAACCCTTTTCCTATAACTCTTCCAACTGCCTCTTGAGCTCCTGAAACTCAGGTGTAGCCATACTATAAGGAGGAATAGACACCGGTGCTTCTCCTGGAACAATCTCAATAGAGAAATACACCTCACGTTCTGGAGGAAGACCTGAAAAGTCATCCGGGAAGACATCCCTGAAACGATCAACCACTGGAGGGAAATTCTTCTGATAAGTCCCCTGTTCATCCAGATATAAACTCGCAATCTGGGCTGTGACTCCACCTTTCCCACAATGCTCTGGTCCAGATTGACTCGCTTGAACATCCCATTCTCCCTTGTATAGAAACTCTCCGCCCTCTAGTGACGTGAAACTCACCCTGCGACGATAGCAGTCTGCAAAGGCTCGAAAGGGAACCAACCAGTCCGTCTTGAGAATGACATCATAAGCTGTCATCTCTAAGACATAGAGGTCCCATATAAAGTGAAACCCACTAGCCTTAAGGGGGAACTCCTTGCACTGACACACACCATCCGTTATAGTCCCTAACGGAGTGTCTAGTATCATGATATCAGAAGAAGTAGAAACACAGAGCCCAAGGCTCTCCACAACGGACACAAATACAAAACTATGTGTAGCACCCGTATCAAAAAGTACTGAAGATAAGACAGAAGCTACTAGAATAGTACCTATGACTGTAGAAGGTCTGGGATCCTGCTCCTACTGGGTCTGTTGCACTGCATATGCCTACCCAGTGCCGCGGCCCTGTGACACAGCCTGGCTACCCTGAGCTGTCCTGCCCTGATGCCTCTGAGATCCTGGTGTCTGGCTACCACGACCACGACCACCATCTCTACCTGCACGCCCTAACGTATTCCAGTTCCTTGACTGGTAAGAAGCCACTGGTCCTACTCCCACACGCGGAGTCTGTACAGAACCCCTCTCACCAGCCACTGGTGGGAACGCCCTGCAAAAGTGCTGTAGATGACCCATCCTGCCGCAAGATCGACACTCCACTGGGTCTCGTGGACACTGAGGTCGCTTGTGCCCCTCCCTACCACACTGGTATCACATGACCTGGCCACCTGAAGCATTCTTCTGACTGGTACTACCACCCTTAGAGAAGTCCATCTGTCTCTTCCTCTTACCAGTAGAAATAGTACCATAAACTGGTGCTGAACCGCCCTGAACCACACCACTAACTTCCCACAGGTTCCTCTTTGTGATTAGTGCCTGATTCACAATATCATATACTGAAGGCAACCTTAAAACATTCACCAGCGCCCGGATTTCATACCGAAGACCATCCTCAAAGCGTCTGGATCTCAGCGTCTCATCGCCCACTAGAACGGGTGCAAAACGCTGAAGCTCGGTAAAGCGAGTGGAGTAATCCATCACCGGCATGGAGCCCTACTGTATATTCATGAACTCTCGAGCTCGATATTCCCTCAGCGTCTCTGGAAAGAAGAAGTCGTAGAAGACTACCTGAAAATCTTCCCACACCATGTCCCTGTGATGCTCTGATTGGGTGGTCACATCCCACCACCTCTTGGCGGAATCACGCAGCATGTACATCGCGAGCTTGACCCTCCACCTTGGAGGCATCTCAAGATGCTCAAAAATAGTCTGCATCGATCCTAGACAAGACTCCACAGCCTGTGGTCCACCATCCCCTGAAAATGTCAGTGGATGCTGCTGCTGGAATATATGAGTCAGATCAGCCATAAATGTGGCAGTCTGCGGTGCTCCCTGAAAGGTCTGCATGAACCGCATAAAGCCTTCACGGAACTGCGCCTCTGCGCCTATGTCCGGTATAACGGCTGGTGCCGCATCTGGCTCTACTGGAGGATCAACTAGTAGCCCATGGCCCACTATCTCTGGAGTATAGTCGTCGCCGCTCTCTTGGAGAACAACGCATGGTTGTCTCGGTAGCATGACACTACAAGGTCAAATGCACGCCTTAGAACAAGATTATTAAAGACCAAAAACGAAGAAACCCCAAAAGGAATAGGAGGAATAAGGCATTCAGAATTTTCACAACAAGACTACACGACGTGTATACTGACTACACGATGTGTACTTGACTTCCCTTTCCCTACCCGGGTCCTTCTACACGGCTAAGCTACACGACTCCCGTTGAACAAAACTACACGGCATGTATATTATCTACACGACATGTATGGTGTAATTTTCCAACTGCCCGTGTCATTTGTGACACGGCCGACTACTCAGCTTAACGTTACACGGCGTGTTACACTGGCACACGACGTGTCAACAACCCCATTTCTCCAGCCACACGGCTAAGTCCACACGGTCTGTCCTCGGACAAGACTACACGATGTGTCCCACGGGTACACGACGTGTACTAAACGAGCTTCTCCGAACCGTGTAGTTAGTTACACGGCCAGATACACGGATCAACCTACACGGTGTGTTTTATATACACACGGTGTGTATACGAAAGGATTTCCCCAACCCGTGTTGTTAGTTACACGGCCAGGTCCCCAAGTCACACTACACGACGTGTTCTTCATTGACACGATGTGTTCAAGAAACGACTACACCAGCCCATGTTTGTTAGTTACACGGTTGGGTCTATGGGTCAACACTACACGATGTGTACATCTGGTACACAGTGTGTTCGTCCCAAGAACTTCCCTTCCCCGTGTCGCCGCCCACACAGTTTGTGACACGGAAAGAGACTACACAGCGTGTACTTAGGGTACACGACATATACTCAAAAATTTTCCTTTTTCTTCCCGAACAGAAGACCATACACGACGTGTTTAAAGCAGTAGACGGCGTGTATACTGGGTTTCTGGACAGTATGCCTCAGAAACTTCTCTGGAACCCAGAAAACACTGAAAAACTACACCTAAGTGCCAAATTTCGATCCATGAGGGCCCATACTCCCCACGAATCAAATTTTGAAATCTTATATGTGTTATAAAATACGGTAAACACCTAATGATCCACCAAATTCCGATCAATGAGGTCCCATACTCCCCAAAAACCAAAGTTTGGCGTCAATTCTATAAACAAGCTCACACCAAAATACCATATCACATAACTGGTATTTATCAAGAAGCTATCACAACAACATGCTTTTATAGCACAACAACTATCACAACAACATGTAATTTCTAATGCACCTACATGGCATGGAACTATGCATGACATGTGATTTCTAGCATGTGACTAAATGATGCATGAGATGGCATACCCTCATCTCATCGGGTTGCAACTAAATAGAACCCAAGGATAAAATATAAACAGCACAATCACAAGTGTGTCACCCTTCGGTGAAAACAAATCAACTGTAAAATTGCAAAATCAGTAAAATTTCAATACAAGGTAACTTGGATTTTCCCTGTACATGGGTTAGCTACTCCCGGGCATAGCTTATTACCAAATACTGTCCATCCTATCCCTGACTATGGCTCCAAATAGTAAGTCAAAGAAAATAACCCCTCTGATACCACTTTGTAATGTCCTGGTTCCAGGTACCACTCCACGGGTGCCCCGAACCCGGTTCGCCACGTGACCTAAAGAGCATTTCCTCAAATGCCAGAGGCTGCCGACTAGTAGTGAGGGCCCAAGTCTACTAGTGGGGAAACTATGCCCTCATTTGTCAAAGTGTAGGGCAGCGGAATATAAAATAAACATACAACATCAATGGAAGCATTAAACCATACACAACTAAAATTAACAACTACAGTAGATATAACCAACTAGTAAATAAAATGATGCAACATACCTCAATTCTACGAAAACAACCAGAACATGTTACACTACAATACAATACAATACAACTGAAGTACAAGTACAGGAAAGCAAAACAGAACAGCCAACGACATCGCGAGCCAATGCTCGGTCCCATGCTCTCCTACACCCCAGCAGCAATAAAGTACCTATATAAGGACCCTTTCCCTTATCCACACCTTCAGAAATGTAATCTTTTTGGTCCGAAATGCATGACCCAAACAGGGTGTGAGAAATAAATTCCCAGTAGGCAACCACCAAAGGCCCATGCCCAACTGTGTGTAAACATGCAACAACAGTGTGCAGTAGTAAAATGAAATAAAGTAAGCAGTACTGAAAAGTAACTAACTTAACCAATTATATTGCCATTTTAACATCCATTTAATCATTTAAATTAAAATATAACCACAGTGAATATTCTAAGTAAACAGCCAATGTCCTCAGACACGTAAACTCCTACCCTCAGGTAAAGAGAATCCAATCACAAGAATTTTCCCACAGGCATACGGATATTGCCCACAGGTGTAAGTAGTGTCGCCCACAGGCACAGAATCGACTTCCCACAGGCACGAAAGAAGTTTCCCACATGATAAATAGTGTAGTGCCCACAGGCTAATCACAACACTTGCCTCAGGATAAAAAGGTAACCGGGCCAAGCCCAACATGTAAACAAGAAGTAAACAAGCAATTCCTCTCAAGGAAATTATTAAATCATTACATTAAAGGCATAATATAAACAAGGCATACCCTCAGGTATCCTGGCCAAACAGATAAACAGAGGAACGCACCCCTGGGGTGGTCCTGGATCCAAGCAATGATCCCAAACAACATTTTTATTATCACAATTAATTACTTATACAATTATAGGTATTTAAAATAGTCACGACCTCAGCTACATGACACCCAAAATATGGGTTCGTACCTCAAAAACACACAAAAATGCACGATAGTTGGAAATAAACACCAAGCCACCTACCTTTAAAACCAACGAACGATATATGCGAACGTCGATTCCAGTAACACCCAAAGACGTCGTAGATCTGAGGTAAAAGAATTCTCGCTTAAATGAAAATAACTTCCATTTGAGGAAGAATTGTAAAGATACACCCCAGGAGATTAGAGGGCTTACCCGCGCGGTTCCAACGAGATCGACGGAGGCGGAATCGGATTCCCGACGTGCACTCGGCGGATCCTCAAAGCTCCAGCCTTCCTCTCCCGAGCCCTCTTCCCATTCTAAGCCTTCCCTGTAAATAGGGGAGGCTACTACCCATTTTAAGCGAAAAAAAGTACACGACGTGTACTTCCAAGTACACGACGTGTAATTCCCATTTTTAAACTGTTCCTCTGGCGGCTTCCCGCCAGCGTGGCACTGTTCATCTACCGACATGACTACACGACGTGTCTTCTTGAGTACACGGCGTGTTCTGTCACACAACTGGCCACTGCCTTACTATTCACCTGCTAACTAATTACATAGCGTGTAAGGGACCACTACACGGTGTGTAGTCGGTCCTTATATCCTTCGCCGCTGACATGACTACACGCCCTGTGTACTTCATCCCACAAGGCCAAAATTACATGGCGTGTGGAAAAGTACACGGCGTGTACTTCCAAAATTTGGGATTTTTCCCCATTTTCCATATTTTCTCAAAAACACTTAAGGAAAAGAGAAAAGAAGAAGCCTATAACTCAAAACTAAGAACCAAGTTCTTATATGGGAGGACCTTCCATACTCAAGTTTTCACTTGAGAGACCCTTTCTCCTCTCTTTGTTTTCATTTACTTTTGTGCTCTTTATTGTTGTGATCTTGTAAGTCATTTTTTTAATTCTATTTTAATGAAAGCTTCTTCTCCAATATCTCTTATCATCATAAAACTTATGTAGTTTAATATTAATGTTCTTAAAATAGTTTAAATTAATTTAAAACCCCTTCCCTTCTTTTTCTTTCTCATTCAATCTAAAGTCAGTATTTAATTCCATTCATCGTTTGTGTGTGTGTTCGATGCACCGATATTTTCTTATCACTTTATTTTTCTTATATTATTAATTTATCATCATAATCATTATAACCAGATTACTAATAATTTAAATGGATGAGTAAATCTTTTATTGGGGTGAGTTATAATTTAGGGATGTTAAGCGATTGAGAGCTTTTGCTGGATGAGTATTCTTTGAATTAACATTGTGTATGTTGGACTTAACATGTCATGGATTAATGACTTGTTTTGTTTAACATATTGATTCCACGGATTATTGGAACCATAAATACACTACCAAAATTAAGTAATGATTGAGATTAGAATCCTAGTTAAGTTAAGGCTTGGATTAAATCCTTAACACTTAGGAATTTGAATCAACATCAACTTGTGACATGGGTGTTAATTTAATGCAATATAAATCAAATCTCAAGGATATCACAATCTTAACTACCTAATGATGAATTCATCCCAATATTTATCAAATTTTTAAATAAATCTTTATCAATCAATCATTTCAATTAATCTCTTCAAACAAACACCCCAATCAAAATACAATCAACTAAAAACATTCAACTATTAAAAAGTATCATCATCGAGGATTCGACCCAAGTGATGCTATACACATTAGCAGAGCATCAGAACTTTGAATGGTTGATAGGCGAAAATAAACCATGCTTTCAAATGGAATTTTTATCGGGGATGGTGGTTTAAGTAGTCATTAGTTTTTGGTTATTGTAAAAAAAACAAAATTAAAAAAAAATTGAAAAAAAACACAAAGAAAAACCCATCTTCCTCTTTCTTCCAAAATATATCTGAATTCCCCGTATCCTCCCAAACAACCCCTCAGATTTTTCTGACCCTGAAATTGAGCGAACACTTCGCCAACTTAGGAGGAATATAAGAGATAATCAACTCATTCAAGAACCTGTCCTTGTCCAACCAATTGAATTAGATTTTTCCAATCATAGGGAACAAACCCTTAAAGAACTTGCTGCCCCTGATATGAATTACAAGACTCTTAGTATTCAATATCCAAACATAGAGGCTGACTTTGAACTCAAATCAGGTTTGATTCATCTTCTACCTCATTTCCACAGGATAGCCGGTGAGGATCCAATCTCCACCTTAAAGAGTTCCAAGTGGTGTGCTTTACTGTGAAGCCTCAAGGGGTTTCTGAGGAACAAATCAAACTCCGAGCATTCCCTTTATCCATAGTTGACACTTCCAAGTCATGGCTCTACTACCTCCCTCCTGGTTCCATAACCACATGGAATGATATGAAGCCACTATTTTTAGAGAAATTATTTCCTCCTTCTCATACTGCTTCTATACGAAAGGAAAAAAGTGGTATTCATCAATTCCCAAATGAATCACTCCATGAGTACTGGGAGAGGTTCAAAAAGCTTGTTGCAAATTTCCCACACCACTAAATCTCGGACCAACTCTTGATCCAATACTTATATGAGGGGTTATTGTCTATGGAGAGAACCCTCATTGATGCCACAAGTGGTGATGATCTTGTTGATTAAACTCCTGACGCTACAAGAGATCTCATAAGCAACATGGCTGCAAACACACAACAATTCCATACTCGAGCACATTCTAAAGTCAAACAAGCCCAAGATAGTCAATAGGTAGAGACAAACAAGATGATTGAGTGGATGAGTGAACTTACAGGTCTTGTGAAACTACTAGTTGTGGCTTCCAAAGCCCCAACCTCATCTTCTCCACAATCAATGTTTCCTGAACCTGTAAAAAACTGTGGAATCTGTAACTCTCTAGCTCATCCAACAGACACCTTCCCACAACTTCAAGATGATCCATCTGATTCATCTGGACCAATGGAGCTCAATGCAGACTATGCTCAGCATAACACCAAACCTCAACTATCAGTTCAGTTCATTAGAACCTCTAACCAACCCCACTCTAAGAACTTCTCTTCTACCTATAACCCTAACTTGAGATATGGGAATCCCATTTCTCATCCCCCTCAATACCCTCATCAAAACCCAAAAAAATTCTAATATGGTAAAGGTGTTGGTAACTTCCAACAACCTTATCCTTTTATTACTCAACCTCAAAGCAACAATTCTCCTCATGGATTCCACTATCCTAGTGAGCCTTCTCAATTCTCAAACCAATACAATCACTTTCCCAAGAACCAAAATCAAGGCAATCCCAATCTGGGACAAGCCTCTTCTTCCAAGAAACTATGAGAAAGTGTAGTGGAAGATCTCACCTCCTTCACCCATTATATCCTCAAGAACATTGAAACCCAAATTGGTCAACTTGCATCCCACTTGAGACAATAACAACAATAAAATTCTTCCTAACTCTCAACTCAACTATTACCCAACCCCAAGGGTAATGTAAGTGCAATTTCACTTAGATTGGGAAATCAAATTTCTATGACTCCACTCCCCTTTGAATTTTGACCTAGAAAATGAAAAGAAAAAGAAACATGAAAAGGAATCTGAATCCATTCCATCACCTCCTTCCATTCCACTTAGGAACCCAATTCCTTTTCCTAAAGCCATTTATAAGCCAAAGAAGTCCTTTGAACCCGATCCTGAAATGCTTGACATATTTAGACATGTTGAATTCAACATTCCCATCTTAGATTCCATAAAAAAAATCCCTAAGTATGCCAAGTTTCTTAAGGAATTGTGCACCCAAAAGAGGAAACTTAGGACATTCGAAAATGTTTCCACCCAGAAGTCTATTCCCATAAAGTGCAAAGATCCAGTAACCTTTACAGTTTCATGCCAAATTGGGAATTCCAACTTTGATGATGCACTCATAGACCTAGGAGCCTCAATTAATGTCATGACCAAATCCATCTTCTCCAACCTTGGTCTAGGTCCCTTACATCCACCGAGTGTTGTCATCCAGTTGGCCAATCGAAGCACAACTAGTCAAGAGGGAATAATTGAGTATATCCTTGTCTGAGTCAATGATCTTATCTTCCCAGCAGACTTCTATGTCCTTGACAAGGAAGGTGAGACAACTTCTTTCCAATATCCTCTGATTATAGGAAGAACTTTCCTTATGACATATAAAACCAAAATTGATGTCCATGCTGACATCTTATACATGGAATTTGGTGACCAACTTTTCAAGTTCAATATTTTTAAATCCATGCAATACCCATCAGAAAATGAATCTCCATTCTCTATCCATTCTTCTGAAAGTCTCTCTGAGAGTCTGTTGAATCCCAATCAATCATGTTCTTCCTATTCTACTGATAGAGGAGTTTGTGAATATTGAATCCCCATTAACCAAGTCATAAATAGGGAAGTTGATGTTGACATTACAAATGTAAACTCCATCGATCTAAAGGATCTTGAAAAATCTTTGGAATCCCAACTCACCTATGGCCTCCATTGCTCCAATTTGGATGGTAATGGGGGAAAATGAACAAGCATGTTCATTTTTTGATTCAAATCTGATTATCCAACATTCATCATTTCCTATCCATGATTCTGAAAATTCTGTTATATGTGAGGTGAACCCTAAACCAATGTGTTTATATTGTCCTGATGGTAGTGATGTTTGTGATATTTGTTCCCTAATTAATAAAGTGATAATTGGTGATGTTGAAATTGAATATTACTTGGTGAACAACATTGATATAAAGGATATTGAAAAATTTATTCAGTCTTATGATTCCACTGATCCTCATTACTCTACATCAGTAAGTGATGAAATAAATGAGTCAAAAAAAATTGGGATCTCATACTCTGGTTTCATGTCATATGAACCTTACATAAATGAACCATCAAAATTAAAGCATCTTCTTGAATTTCCAAGCATAAAAAACCATCAATTTGTGGATAAAATAGTTCCTCATGATGAAGACCAAAGGGAGTATAGTTGTAATATTGTAAGTCTTTTTTTTGTAATTCTGTTTTAATGCAAGTTTCTTCTTCAATATCTCTTATTATCATACACCTTCTATAGTTTAATATTAATGTTCTTAAAATAGTTTAAATCAAGTTAAAACCCATTCCATTCTTTTTCTTTCCTATTCAATCTAAAGTCAGTATTTAATTCCCTTCATCTTTTGTGTGTGTGTTCGACACACCAGTCTTTTCTTATCCCTTTATTTTTATTATCTTCTTAATTTATCATAATAAAAATTATAACCAGATTACTAATAATTTCAATGACTGAGTAAATCTATCATTGGGGTGAGTTATAATTTAGGTATGTTAAGAAATTGAGAGCTTTTTCTTGATGAGTATTCTTTGAATTAACATTGTGTATGTTGGAATTAACATGTCATATATTAATGAATTGTTTTGTTTAACGTATGGATTCCATGGATTATTGGAACCATAAATACACTACCACAATCAAGTACTAATTGAGATTATAATCCTAGTTAATTTAAGGCTTGGATTAAATCCTTAACACTTAGGAATTCCAATCAACGTCAACTTGTGACATGGGAGTTAATTTAATGCAATATAAAGCAAAGCTCAAGGATATCACAAGATTTACTACCTAATGATGAACTCATCCCAATATTTATCAAATTGTTAAATAAATCTTTATCAATCAATAATTTAAATTAAGATCTACAAACAAAAACCCCAATCAAAATACAACCAATTAAAAACATTCGACTATTAAAAAGTATCATCATCGAGGATTCGTTCCGAGTGCTGCTATACACATTAGAAGAGCATCAAAACTTTGAACGGTCAATAGGTAAAAATTAGCTGCGCTTTCAAATGGAACCGTTGCTAGGGATGATGCTTTAAGTAGTCATTAGTTTTTGGTTATTGTAAAAAAAAAATTTAAAAAAAAATTGAAAAAAAAACACAAAGAAAAACCCATCTTCCTCTTTCTTCCAAAATATATCTGAATGCCCTGTATCCTCCCAAACAATCCCTTATATTTTTTTGACCCTGAAATTGAGTGAACACTTCTACAATTTAGGAGGAACATAAGAGATAATTAACTCATTCAAGAACTTGTCCTTGTCCACCCAATTGAATTAGATTTTTCCAATCCTAGGGAACAAACCCTTAAAGAACTTGCTGCCCCTGATATGAATTACTAGCCTCTTGGTATTCAATATCCAAATATAGAGGCTGACTTTGAACTCAAATCTGGTTTGATTCATCTTCTACCTCATTTTCACGGGCTAGCCAGTGAGGATCCTCATCTCCACCTTAAAGAGTTCCAAGTGGTGTGCTCTACTGTGAAGCCTCAAGGGGTTTATGAGGAACAAATCAAACTTTGATCATTCCCTTTCTTCCTAGCTAACAATTCTAAGTCATGGCTCTACTACCAACCTCCTGGTTCCATAACCACATGAAATGACATGAAGTAACTCTTTTTAGAGAAATTATTTCATGCTTCTCGTACTACTTCTATCCTAATAGAAAAAGTGATATTCATCAATTCCCAAATGAATCACTCCATGAGTACTGGGAGAGGTTCAAAAATCTTGTTTCAAGAGATCTCATAAGAAACATAGATGCAAACACACAACAATTCCATAATCGAGCACATGCTCAAGTCAAACAAGCCCAAGATAGTCAATCGGAAGAGCCGAACAAGATGAACGAGTGGATGAGTGAACTTACAGGTCTTGTGAGACAAATATTTGTGAATTACAAAGCCCTAAAATCATCTTCTCCACAATAAATGTTTCTTGGATCTGTAAAAAACTGTGGAATCTGTGATCGTACAACGATTCACTGTGTAATTTTCACCTTTACACCACTGTGATAAAATTATTTTATATTGAAAATTATAAAAATAATTAAAAGTTGTATTCCATGCTTGAATCATTTATTTTTGTGTTTATCACTGTTAAAAAGGGAAATGTTACTTGTTTTGATGATTCCATTGTAGGAGGAGGTGATTTGGAGGGCCCATGATGATGTCCAAGAAAAATGGGCCAAAACTGCACAGGATCCAAGCACACCAGTGTATTAATCCGCACACTGCTACCAGAACGTGCATCAAATTGGGCTGAAAGTTTGTATGAGGGTCCAAAATTCATTGGGATACATTTCATATTAAGGAACAAAAGACTCATTCTACCATCTAGGGGCCCAACTAACCTGATCTGTCCAGCACACCAAATCTGCATGGAGTCAAAATTGGTGTGTTGTGATCTGTCTATAACTCGTTATATAGGTGTCCAAATTATGCCAAACTTTCGGTGGAAACATCCAATAGGTGGGGATACAACTTTTTTATTTTTTAAAAATCTATATAAGGCTTTATGGAGGTAGAAACACCTGTGAAAAGTGGTTTTAAGAATTCTATGTGCTCAAAACCACCTTCCCATTTTCCATAAAATGGCACCTTGGGCTCCACATTTTCAAGTTCGACCAGGAGGAAAATCTCTGGTATTTTTTAGACCCAAAGGAGTTCTCTCCTCATACTTGAAGTTCTGGAGGCCCCTATCATCATAGGGGGATCAACAATGAAGAAGGAGTTCCACCTGAGTCTTCTCCTCCTCTCGATGGCGAGCTAAACGGTGGACTATCATTTCAAGGGAGCTACACATACTTAGGAGGGAGTTCCGGCACTTTATACTCTAATATTTTTGTGTAATTTATGTGTGGATTACTTAAATTATGTTTTATATAAACATGTTTCTCCTCTGAGTTCATTTCTTGGGTTTAATTAAGTGAACCTCTTTTCATTTCAACATTGATTGGGTTGAAATTTCAAGTGGGAAACTTGAGTTGTTCCGATTGGTCAACATAAGTATCCTCTTTCTCTCACACATAAAAAATATATTAGTATGATTTGGTAGCCTTTAATCTGTTCTTGAAGTCCAAACCTTGACAACACGATTGTTGTGTCAAGGGTTGATACTTTGTGCAACATTTAGATAAGCAAGAGGGGAATCAAGATCTTGACAACCCTCAACCAAAGAATTAAACAAAACCGTGTGCAATTTTCAGAACAATTAACTATTAAATATGTGTAGTGAACTTTAAGTGATATTTTTATTTCACAATTCTTAAACCACCACTTTATTTATCAACTATTCAACTCTTTAATTGAGTAATTTACTTAAATCTGTTTTCAAAACCACCCCCATCTTTTAGTAATTCTTATTAAAAATATATACTCAAAACCTATCAACACTCCTCTAGAGATGACCTAGGGTCTTCCCTATACTTTAAATCAATCTTAAAATCATAATCCATTTGATGTGTCCTGACATCACGGTCAATTTTTTGCGCCGTTGTCGGGGAGCGTTTTGGTTTTAGTGCATGTTTTTATAAATTTTTTGTAATTTTTGTGAATATTTATTTGTTTTATATTATACCTCTACCTATATTTTTGTATTCTGATCTATTTGTTTTGTAGGTTTGGTGCATGATGTGTTCTACTCTAGGAGACTTACAACCTTTCGAACCTGAACCGGAGAGTATCCTACACCAGTGACCCCGAGATACACAAGAGGAACCTTTGAAGGAGGACACACAAAACATCAACACTCATCTTGATTCTTCATATTCTTCTTCGAGAACCCACATTAAAACAGAAATTAACGTGAATAAAATGGATGAAAACAATAGAACACTAAAATAACTAATCTCACCTAATGTTGATATTAAGCCCACATACATTCAATTACAAGGTGAGGCACCCAATTTTGAACTAAAATCTGGTTTAATTCATCTTTTACCAAGATTCCATGAACTTCCTAGAGAATATCCACTCAATCACTTAAAATAATTTCACACTATGTGTTATACATTAAAACCTGCAAATTTGGATGAAGAAAAAGTAAAGTTAAGGGCATTCCCTTTTTCATTAGAAGACACAACAAAAGATTGGTTATATTATGTTAATTCCCTAATAAGAGGATGGGCGGACATGAAATGTCTTTTCCTTGAAAAATATTTCCCAGCCTCTCGAACTGCAATAATAAGGAAAGAAATTTGTGGGATAAGACAATATCAAGGGGAAACATTACATGAATATTGAGAATTCTTTAAAAGGTTATGTTCAAGTTTCCCACACCACCAAATAAGTGATCAACTTTTAATTAAATATTTTTATGAAGGTTTAATCCCTATTGATCGAAATATGATAGATGCTGCTGCAGGTGGTGCACTAGTTGATAAGACCCCAATTGTTGCAAGAACCCTAATTGAGAAAATGGAACAAAACACACAAGGATTTTGTTCAAGGTCTAGCGTACCCATTCGAGGTTTCCATGAGGTGAAAAGTACTGAATTTGAGAAGAAGGTGGACACGAAGTTTGAGGAGGTAAATACTATTCTACAATAACTTTCTCTCTCCCAAGGGAAATCTCAATCTCCTCCTCCCATACATTGTGGTATATGTTCTTCTGACACCCACTAATCTGATCAATTCCCCCAATTGAGAGAAAACTTTGAGAGTTGTGAGGCAATCTTCCCAGGACGCCCCTATAACCAACCCTTTAGGAAAGAACCATACTATCCATCCAATTCAGGGTGGATAGACAACCAATCCTATAAGAAAGGTGGGTATTCAAACCAGCCTCATCAACCATGGAACCAACAAGGGCAGAGTAGTCCTCCACCACCACCCATAAATCCTCAACCACTCCAAAGGCCTTTCCAACAAACCCCTCCAAAACCTGAGCCTAGCCTAGAAGATATGATGAAACAAATGGCTAACAACAATATCCAATTCCAACAAACCACTCAGGAAGCTATACAGGACCTCAAAACCCAATTAGGCCAACTAGCTAACTCAGTGGGTGAAATTCAAAGTCACGGATCAGGTAAACTTCCCTCTCAACCAATATTTAACCCTAGGGATAAAGGAAATGTTAGTTCCATCACCCTTAGGAGTGGAAAAAAACTAGAAAGTAAAATGAATCCTCTATTAGATTCATCTTCTCCTGAGGAAATATCCATCCCAACCATTAAAAATGCTCCAAATGTTGAAGAACCTTGTCCTGAGAAAATCCCTTCCAAAGGAAAGAGTGTGTACATTGATGAGTCACCTAGCTCAACCATTCCTCTTACATTTCATCAAAGGGCCACCCAAACAAGAAAAAAAAGGAAACTGAACTTGATAAGAAAATATTGGAAACTTTTAAAAAAGTGCAGGTTAACATCCCATTGATTGATGCTGTGAAGAAAATTCCACAGCACACAAAGTTTATAAAGGAGATGTGTACACACCGAAGGCAACTTCAAGGTGATGAGAAAGTGAGCTTGGGGAGGAATGTTTCAACATTGATAGTGACATCACTTCCCACCAAGTGTAATGATCCTAGAACATTCTCAATTCCATGCACCATAGGGGAGTATTCTTTTTCTTATGCTATGATTGATTTAGGTTCCTCTATAAATGTGATTCCTCACTCCATTTACTCTACATTGCAGGTTGGGGAACTGAAGCCCACTGGAATTGTTGTTCAACTGGCCAACCGGAGTACCGCACACCCTTCTGGTGTGTTAGAGGATGTTCTTGTGAGGGTTTAAAATTTAATTTTTCCTACTAAATCTTATGTGCTTAAAATGTAGGATGATAGGATGAATGGACATGCCCCGATTATATTGGGGAGACCCTTATTGAAAACCACAAAATCCATAATTAATGTCCATAATGGTACATTATCTATGGAATTTGGTGGTGAAATAGTCCATTTCAACATCCTTGATGCCATGAATCACCCCTCAAAATAACATTCATCTCTCTCTGCTAATTCAATTGATGTACTCCCTACTCCTGAAAAAACAACTTTTCTTTCCCCCAATCCCCTTTCTGAGTTTTATTCATTGATATAAATGCTAGGAAATGATTCATGCATTGATTGTTGTAGTGTTCTAGAAAAGTTTCATGATTGTTCATTGATTGATGATTTCTTGAACACTGAGGATCCACTGACCATTGATGATACTGCTAAGCTTGTAAAAGCTCATTCCTCTATTGAGGATGATACCATTGAGCATTTAGAAGAGATCAGTAACCTCTTACTTTCACACACACTCCCATCAATCCAAAATCCACCTGAATTGGAACTAAAACAATTGCCTCAAGATTTAAAATATTCATATCTTGAGAATGGAAACAAGTTGCCCATAATCATTGCTAGTTCACTCCCTCCTGAGCATGAATTGCGACTGCTTGAAATTTTGAAGGAGTATAAACAAGATTTGGGATGAACACTTGCTGACATTCCTGGTATTAGCCCATAAATTTTTACACATCATATTTTGTTAAATGATGAGGCTAAACCAGTGAGGCATCCACAACATCGACTGAACCCAAACCTCCTAGAAGTTGTGAAAAATGAGGTAACAAAATTATTGGCTACTGGAATCATTTACCCCATCTCTAACAGCCGATGGGTCAGTCTTGTTCAAGTAGTTCCTAAAAAGACCGTACTTACAGTAATCAAAAATGAAAACAATGAATTGGTTCTAACTCATGTGCAGAATAGTTGGCGTGTCTGTATAAAATATCACTGACTAAACCAACACACTAGGAAGGACCATTTCCCTTTGCCATTAATTGACCAAATTCTAGAGAGGCTAGCGGGTAAGTCCCACTACTATTTCCTTGATGGGTATTCTGGATACTTTCAGATCCATATTTCCCCTGAGGACCAGGAAAAGACTACCTTCACTTATCCCTTTAGCACATTTTCATATAGGAGGATTCCATTTGGTCTGTACAATGCTCTAGGTACTTTCCAGCGATGCATGGTTAGTATTTTTTCAGATTACCTGGAGAATTGCATGGAAGTATTCATGGATGATTTCACTGTTTATGGATCATGTTTTGATAAATGTTTGATTAGTCTTGGTATAGTACTACGTCGCTGTATTGAAAATAATCTTGTATTAAATTATGAGAAATTCTATTTTATGGTGCAATAAGGTATAGTTTTGGGACATGTCATTTCTGGAGATGGTATCCAAGTAAATAAATCAAAAGTGGATGTCATTTCTTACTTACCATTCCCCAAAAATGTACGGGATGTGTGGTCTTTCCTAGGTCATGTTATATTTTACCATCATTTCATTCATGACTTTAGTAAAATTGCACTCCCCCTCTCCCGATTACTCCAAAAAGAAAAAAATTTATTTTTGATAAAGAATGTGAGGAATCTTTTAATAATTTAAAATGGAGTCTTACGTCACCCTCGGTAATCCAACCACCTTGGTGGGATTTACCATTTGAGCTCATGTGTGATGCCTCTAACTATGAAGTTGGGGCGGTTTTGTCACAAAGGGTTGACCGAGCTCCACATGTCATAGCCTATACCTCACATAATTTAGACCCTACCCAAGAAAATTACACCACAACTAAAAAAGAATTACTTTCCATTGTGTTTGCCTTGGAAAAATTCAGATCATAACTTTTGGGGTCCAAAGTCATTGTGTTCTCAGACCATGCAGCCCTCCGGTATCTCCTTAAGAAACTGAAAGCCAAACCACATCTCATTCTTTGGATGCTCCTCCTTCAAGAATTCAATCTGGAAATTAGAGATAAAAAAGGAGCAGAGAATGTGGTGGATGACCATATTAGTAGGATTCCCCCATCCTCGGAAATTGTCTCATCCCCCTGTATTCCAATTAATGACATGTTTCCTGATGAAAAATTGTACCGAGTGCAAGATGTTATTCCTTGGTATGCTGAAATTGTAAATTATTTGGTAGCATCTTGCATTCCTACTGATTTCAATAAAAACCAAGCTAGTTTTCTAAAACATGAGTCTCGTTGGTATATTTGGGATGACCCCTACCTCTGGTGCATGTGTAGTGATCAAGTTCTTAGGCGTTGTGTTCCTGATAGAGAGTTTCATTCTGTCCTTAGATTCTGCCACACTCTTGCTTGTGGGGGGCACTTTGGTCCCCAATGGACTGCTCGCAAGGTCCTTTATTCTGGTCTCTTTTGGACAACATTTTTTCGATATGCCCATGATTTTTTCAAATCTTATCCTCATTGTCAAAGAATGGAGAATGTATCTAAAAGAAATGAAATTCCACAACAACGATTTCTCTTTTATGAAAATTTTGATGTTTGGGGCATTGACTTTATGAGTCCATTTTCTAATTCCCTTGGAAACATTTAAATTCTTATGGAAATAGATTATGTGTCAAAATGGGTAGAGGCTCGAGCCATAAGGACAGATGATTCCAAAACAACTATGGAATTTTTTAGAACACAGATCTTTTGTAGGTTTGGATTACCTAGGTTCATCATTAGTGACCAAGGTCCTCATTTCTGCAACCGAACAATGCAATCACTTTTGCGTTGGTATGGGGTCGGTCATAGAGTGTCTACTGCATATCACCCACAAACCAATGGTCAAGCCGATGTGTCAAATAGAGAGGTAAAACAGATTCTTGAAAAAACAGTTCAACCCAATAGAAAAGATTGGAGTCTTTGACTTGATGATTCATTATGGGCCTACCATACTGCTTTCAAAATTCCCATTGGAATGTCACCCTATCATCTTGTGTTTGGAAAGAGTTTTCACCAACCTATTGAGATTGAGAACTGGGCCTACTAGGCCATAAAACAATGCAATTATAATCTTTCAGGTGTGGGTGCCCAAAGGAATCTGCAGATTCAAGAGTTATAGGAAATGAGAATAGATGCATATAAAAACTCTAAGATTTATAAGGAGCGAACCAAGGCTGCCCATGACCGTCTTATACTTCATCATTAGTTCCACATTGGGCAAAATGTACTCCTTTATAATGCAAGGCTGAAGTTGCATCCAGGTAAGCTTCATTCCCACTGGTTTGGACCATACACTGTTATTAATGTATCTCCATTTGGTTTTGTTCATTTTCAAAATGAAGAAGCAAATAAAACCTTCACTGTCGATGGGCAGCGGCTGAAGCACTTCCACGAAGCCCTTTTGGATTTCCCGATAGAGGAACTCCATGTTTAAGAAGCAACATACCAGTGAAACACACCAGGTTTTATCCTTCCTTCTCACATTCTCAAATCTTACAGTGAGGACACTACACATTCTAGGTGTGGGGGGGATGGGTACATTCCTAGGTTAGTTAGGAATTTTCATTGTCCTTCTTCTTTCTTTTTTTGGTATTTTCAATTTTCCCTGTCTTGTTGTGTTCATTATTATTTCCATTGTCTTTCTTCTTTCTTCTCTTTTTTTCCTTCTTTATGGTATTTTTATTTTTTCCCCCATCAAAAATTTCAAAGTTCCATGATTCAGTGACCATAAAGGGGGAAAGTAAAAATACCATAAATAATGGTGAAAAAGATTTTATTATAAAGTTAACATTAGGGAGTGATTTTTTTAGTGAATTGGTTTTCTGTCAATGATATAAATGGTTGTATCACTATGAAACATTTGAGATGATTTATGCCCCTTGTCTGAGTAGTTTTTTGGGAAAACTGTGTCACTAATATCTCCATACATTTTTGCACCAAACCACAAAGTGTGAATATTTCTTACTTAATATAAGGTAAATATATGTTAGGTTAATATTTTTCAGCTTTAAATGATATTTTCATATGTTCGTTCCTTATCTGATTTGTTTCATTACTGTACCAGATTGAACTATGCGTGTGTACCTAATGTCCAAATATTTTACACCCTCAAAAAAAGTTTGTGTCTTGGGAATCCACTCATCCTCAACCTTTGATCTTGTTATAACTATTGCAATTAGTGTTGTGAGGAGATCAAACAAGGGTTGAGAGATGAGTGTGAGATTTTTTCCAAATGCAACTTCTAAAAAAAATAAACGAGGGGAGTGATTAAATGTACAACATATGGGGATATCTAGGTCGGGAGCTTATAGTTTGACTTTTGGGTATGCTTAAGTAAGTAGTTCTTGAAATATGATTTCAAAGGATGTAGGGAATGTTCGGTGAAAATTCATTTAAAGATGAATAATTTTAAAAAAACATATATTTATTGGATAGAGAGTGTAAAGAATAGCATGAAATGGTTTTCACACACACACATGGAGAGTTAGTAGAATGGTTGAATTTTTAATTCCTTGCTCATTTTTGTGTCATGAAACTCTTTGAATTTCATTGTGATATGATTTATGAGACATGTTTTTCCATTTTCACTAGGAAGAACTCCTTTGTGTGGTTCATACATTGATCACATTACTTTAGTGAATTAAAATTTACTCAAATGTTAAATATTTATGATTTTGGGAATATATATATGCCTCATTTTATTTGTATATGTGACTTTTATTAGGAGTGAAAATGTTTAGGTGTGGGGGTGTGATCGTACCATGATTCACTGTGTAATTTTTACCTTTACACTACTGTGCTAAACTTGTTTTATATTAAAAATTATAAAAATAATATCAAGTTTCATTCCATGTTTTAATCATTTATTTTGTGTTTATCACTGTTAAAAAGGGAAATGTTACTTGTTTTGATGATTCCATTGCAGGAGGAGGTGATTTAGAGGGCCCATGATGATGTCCAAGAAAAATGGGACAAAACTGCGCAGGATCCAAGAATACCAGTGTATTAATCCACACAATGATAATGGAACGTGCATCCAATTAGGCTTAAAGTTTGTGGGATGGTCCAAAATTCATTGGGCTAAATTTCATATGAAGTAACCAAAGACTCATTCGTCCATATGGTGGCCCAACCTACCTGATCTGTCCAGCACACCAAATCTGCATGGAGTCAAAAGTGGTGTGCTGTGATCTGTCCATAACTCGTGATATCGGTGTCCAAATCATGCCAAACTTTCTTTGGAGACATCCAATATGTGGTTCTACAACTTTTTTGTTTTCTCCAAATCTAGATAAGGATGTCTGGAGGTCTAAACACCCGTGACAAGCAGTTTTAAGAATTCTATGTGCTCAAAACCACCTTCCCATTTTCCCATAAAATGGCACCTTGGGCTCCTCATTTGCAAGTTCGACCAGGAGGCAAAGCTCTAGTATTTTAGAGACCCAAAGGATTTATCTCCTAATGCTTGAAGTTCTGGATGACCCTATCATCATAGGGGGATCAACAATGAAGAAGGAGTTCCACCTGAGCCTTCTCCTCCTCTCGATGGCGAGCTAAATGGTGGATGACCATTTCAAGGGATCTATACATACTTGGGAGGGAGTTACGACACTTGATACTCTACTGGTTTTGTGTAATTTTTGTATGGATTATTTTACTTATGTTTTATCTAATAATGTTTCTCCTCTGAGTTCATTTATTGGGTTTAATTAAGTGAACCACTTTTCATTTCAACATCGATTGGGTTGAAATTTCAAGTGGGAAACATGATTTGTTCTGATTGGTCAACACAAGGATCCTCTTTCTCTCACACATACAAAAGATATTAGTATGCTTTGTTAGCCTTTAACCTGTTCTTGAAGTCCAAACCTTGACAACATGATTGTTGTGTCAAGGGTTGGTACTTTGTGCAACGTTTAGATAGACAAGAGGGGAATCAAGATCTTGACAACCCTCAACCAAAGAATTAAAAAAAAACCATGTGAAATTTTCAGAACAATGAACTATCCAAGATTTTTAGTGAACTTGAAGTTATCTCCTTATTTAATAATTCTTAAACCACCAATTTATTTATCAACTATTCAACTCTTTAATTGAGTAATTTACTTAAATCTGTTTTCAAAATCTCCCCCATCTTTTAGTAATTCTTATTAAAAATACATACTCAAAACCTATCAACGCTCCTCAAGAGATGACCTAGGGTATTCCCTATACTATAAATAAATCTTAAAATCATAATCAATTTGACATGTATTGACAGCGCGGTCAATATTCAACTCTCTAGCTCATCCAACATACACCTTCCCACAACTTCAAGATGATCCATTTGATTCATCTGGACCAATGGAGCTCAATGCAGCCTATACTCAGCATAACACAACCCTCAAATATCAGGTCAGTTCATTAGAACCTCTAACCAACCCCACTCTAAGCCCATCTCTTCTACCTATAATCCTAACTTGAGATATGGGAATCCCATTTCTCATCCCCCTCAATACCCTCATCAAAACCCAAACCAATTACAATATGGTAAAGGTGTTGGTAACTTCCAAAAACCTTATCCTTTTATTACTCAACCTCAAAGGAACAATCCTTCTCCTGGATTCCACTATCCTAGTGTTCCTTCCCAATTCCCAAACCAATACAATCACTTTCCCAAGAACCAAAATCAAGGAAATATCAATCCGGGACAAGCCTATTCTTCCAAGAAACCATGGGAAAGTGCAGTGGAAGATCTTTACTACTTCACATGTTCTATCCTCAAGAACATTGAAACACAAATTAGTCAACTTTCATCAAACTTGAGCGAGAAACAAAAATAAAATTCTCCCCAACTCCCAGCTCAACCATTACCCAACCCCAAGGGTAATGTAAGTGCAATTGAACTTAGATCGGGAAAGAAAATTTCTATGCCTCACGATGAGACCTCCCAATACCCTTTGAATGATGACCTAGAAAATGAAAATAAAAATAAACATGAAAAGGAATGTAAATCCATTCCCTCACCTCCTTCCATTCCACTTAGGAACCCAATACATTTTCCTCAAGCCATTTCTAAGCCAAAGAAGTCATTTGAACCTGATCCTAAAATGCTTGAAATGTTTAGATGTGTCGAAGTCAAAATTTACCTCTTAGATTCCATAAAAAATCCCTAAGTATGACAATTTTCTTAAGGAATTGTGCACCCACAAGAGGAAAATTAGGACCTTTGAAAATGTTTCCACCCAGCAGTCTATTCCCATAAAGTACAAAGATCCAAGGACCTTTACAGTTTCATGCCAAATTGGGAGTTCCAACTTTGATGATGCACTCATAGACCTAGGAGCCTAAATTAATATCATTCCCAAATACATATTCTCCAACCTTGGTCTAGGTCCCTTATATCTAATGAGTTTTTTCATCTAAGTGGCCAATCAAAGCACAACTAGTCAAGAGGGAATGATTGAGGATATCCTTGTTTGAGTCAATGATCTTATCTTCCCAGCAGACTTATATGTCCTTGACATGGAAGGTGAGACAAATTCTTTCCAATCTCCTCTGATTCTAGGAAGACCTTTCCTTATGACATATAAAACCAAAATTGATGTCCATGCTGGCATCTTATCCATGGAATTTGTTGACCAACTGGTCAAGTTCAATATTTTTAAATCCATGCGATACCCATTAGAGAATGAATCTACATTTTATATCTATTCTTCAGAAAGTATCTCTGAGAGTGTGTTGAATCCCAATCAATCATGTTCTTTCTGTTCTACTAATAGAGGAGTTTGTGAATATTTCATCCTCATTAACCAAGTCATAAATGGAGAAGTTGATGTTGACATTACAAATATAAACTCTATTGATCTAAAGGATCTTGAAAACTCTTTGGAATCCCAAATCAACTCTGGCCTCCACTTATCCAATTTGGATGGTAATGGGGAAAATGAACAAGAATGTTCATTTTTTGATTCAAATATGATAATCCAACATTCATCATTTCTTATCCATGATTCTGAAAATTCTGTTATATGTGAGGTGAACCCTGAACCAATGTGTTTATATTGTCCTGATGGTAGTGATGTTTGTGATATTTGTTCCCTAATTAATAAAGTGATCATTGGTGAAGTTGAAATTGACCATTACTTGGAGAAAAAAATTGATATAAAGGATATTGAAAATTTTATTCAGTCTTATGACTCCACTGATCCTCATTACTCTACATCGGTATGTGATGAAATAAATGAGTCAAAAACAATTGGGATCTCATACTCTGGTTTTGTGTCATATGAACCTTACATAAATGAACCATCATAATTGAAGAATCTTCCTAAATTTCCAAGCATAGAAAACCATCACTTTATGGATAAAATCATTCCTCATGATGAAGACCAAAGGGAGGATAGTCATATTCTCTTTCCACCCCCGTTGAATTGCAATTGAAACAACAAGGAAGGTATGAAATTATCCAATGAATCATTTGGCCTCCCAAAGGAAAAGTTTTTCTGGAAGCACATTGGAGTTGAGAAAATACGATGGCCACCATCGGACTATGGGTAGTCAACTGCAATTGTCTAGCTGTAGAAAAAATAAATGCAGCAATTCTTGGGAGGAAACCCATTTTTTCTTTTACTTTTATGAAATTTTAATTTCTTTTTAGTTTTTAATTTGATAAATAATGATTTTTCTTTTTCAAGTAACATTCCAAAATCCTAGAACCACATCGACTTCCATTAGATCCCTAACTTCTGCAGTTGACCCACCACTAGATGGAGATGGCAACCCTCCAAATCCAAACCAGGGGCACCTCTTTCCCTTTAAATCTCTCTCTCTCTCTCTCTCTCTCTCTTTCTTCCCCCTCTCATTTTTCATTTTTTAACACTTTCCTCACCAAACTTTTATATTTACTCTTTCTCTTTTGTGTGGGTGTGTCTTTATAAAAAACTAAAAAAAACTAAAAAAAACTAAAAAAAAAAATCATTTAAAAAAATATAAAAAATCAAGAGTCATACTTACTCACCTTCCAATTTTCAAAATTTTTCCAAACCTTTTGGGGAGTCAAAATACATGGTTTCATCTCAAAAAATTTTGTGGTTTCTTCACAAATTTGGATAAATAATATTGTGTCAAAACCAACAAATTTTGAATGCTCAATTTTTTTGATTTGGAAAATGATTTTCCCCACCCGTGAGGAACAACATTTGATTTCATGACAAGGATACCTATGGACATATTTTCAAAATGTGTTTTTACCCCCATTTGTGAGTTTTATGTTTGTGGACCTTCAAGCTGAATTTCCTACTTTAGTGTGCATTAATATGATAGAGGCATTTTTTGAACCCCATGAGAATCAAAATATCCAAATACCCTCCCATTAACCATACATTAATCCTCCTTTTGAAATACCCTTCGAGCCTATGAAAACCTTTTCTTTGATAGCCACATTACAATCCCAATACCTTATCCCACCCAATATCAACATGGATTTTCATTGAATAATTTTTTTAAATTTAAGTGTGGTGGGAATGGATTTCATTTTGGGTACCCTTTTGTTGATTTTCACCATGTTATCATATGATTGAGGGCAAGAATCAATTTAAGTGTGGGGTAGAGGTTGTCCTTCAGTGGGGTTTGGGAATGTATATATGTTTATCTTGTACAAATGATATTGAAATGTGTTCAAAAAAAATATCAAAAAAAAAAAAAATAATAAAAAAAATCAAAGAAAATGAAAATAAGAATGGGTTGTGTCTTGGGTGGGTAAAAAATCACTCTTACTCAACCTTTGATCTTATTATAACTATTAAAAGTACTATCATGAGGAGATCAATCATGGTTTGGGAGATGAGTGTGAGATCTTTTTCAAGTTCAACTTTCGAAAAAATACAAAAAAAAAAGAGAAAAAAATGAATACTTATGTCATTAAGAGAAGTTTCTTGGTTTGTAAATATTTCATCTACTCATCCAATTCAAATTTATTTACTATTTTGTGTCTTATTTCACATTTTAATTTCCTTTTAAATATGTTTTTCCATTTCTTTTCATGTCTCATTTCAAAAAAAATGTGCATTGCTTTTTCCATGTTGGTATTTTACCACCTTTTCCTATCTTTTGGATATCATATTCCTACCATCCTATAGCCACAAAAAACCCCCTAAAAATACCTCTTTATTTTTGAGAACTTTAGGATAGGTAATAGAAGATGATATCTCTTTAAAACTCTAAGATTTTCACTTTTGGTTGGTGAAAGAGTGATCTATTAATGAATTTTATCATCTTGAGAGGTGTGAGTTTTGAGTGTCCACATTTTCTATTTCTAAATTTGAGCATGAAAAATGAATTGTTTTTGGAACATTGTTTCTGTAACAATTTGCGGTGGAATTCAATATGGATGAGTGAAATGGTCTAAACCTCCCTTGATTGGTGAAAATAAAATTTTAATATTTATTGTAAAGTAAAAATGATTTTGTTATGTTTTTATATTTATTGCACATGAGGACATATACAAGACTCAATGTGGGGGAGTTGATGTTATTCACTTATTAAGAACTTATTATATACTCCCTTTACTGATTTTAAATTAAATGTGCATAATTTTTTTGAAATATTAATGTTTAAATATTAAATATAATTTTAGAGCACTATTTGAATTCATCTAGATTCAAGTCTGTTTAATGTTTTAATAATAAAGTACTAATTAAGATTAGAATCCTAGTTAAGTTAAGGCTTGGATTAAAATCTTAACACTTAGGAATTCCAATCAACATCAACTTGTGAAATGGGTTTTAATTTAATGCAATATAAATCAAAACTCAAGGATATCACAAGATTAACTACCTAATGATGAACTCATCCCAATATTTATCAAATTGTTAAATCAATCTTTATCAATAAATAATTTCAATTAAGCTCTGAAAACAAACCCCCCAATCAAAATAAAATCAACTAAAAACATTCGACTATTAAAATGTATCATCATCGAGGATTCGACTCGAGTGCTTCTATAAACATTAGCAAAGAAACAGAACTTTGAATGATCGATAGGCGACAATCTTCCGCGCTTTTATCTTCCCAGATGACTTTTCTAGTTTAATTCATAAGAGAGAGGTGGAGTTCTCCACTGAACTAGTGCCAGGAGCTACAAAAATATCCATTCCTCCTTACATGATGGATACAAAGGAGTTGCAGGAGCTCAATAGGCAGTTATAGGACTTGGAGTCAAAGGGATTTATATGACCCATTACTTCTCAATGGGTTTTTTTGGTATTTTTTTTCAAAAAAGGTAGATGACACCCTTAGTCTATGTGTGGATTACCCAAAATTGAACTTGTTGATGGTTAAGAACCAGTATCCTCTACCATAGATAGATGATATTTTTAATCATCTATGATGAGTTCAGGTGTTCTCGAAAATTGATTTGAGGTCGAGATATCACCAAGTATGTGTTTAACCTGCATAAATATCACATAAAATTTTCTGTAGTATGTATGGTCTATATGAGTATCAGGTTATGCCATTCAGTCTCATGAATACACCATCGGTTTTCATGGAACTGATGAACCAAGTTTTCTATCCTTATCTGGATTCGTTTGTGGTGGTTTTCATGGATAATATCTTAGTGTATTCTCACAATCAATATGACCATGACAAAAAATCTTGATATCATTTTGGATACACTGAGAGAGCATAAATTATATGCTAATCTCACAAATTTATACTTATGGATTGATAATATTCACTTCCTGGGTCATATTATCTCAGATATAAGAGTATCAGTTGACCCATATAAGGTGAGAGTTATAGTTTCCTAAGAGCATCCAAATATTATCTTTGACATACAAAGTTTCTTATGGTTTGCTGGTTACTACAAGTGTTTTATATAGAAATTATCATACTTAGAATCATCGTTGATAGGATCGACTAAGAAGGGTGTGAAGTTTGTTTGGTTAGATACCTACGAGATAAAATTTTAGGCTCTGAAAGGGAGATTGACTTCAATGCCGATCCTGATTCTTCCAGAGTAGGGTAGAAGCTACAATGTGTATTGTGACACATCAAGTATCAGTCTAGGAGTAGTTCTGATGCAGGGGGAGAGAGTAATGGTGTACGAGTCTTATTAGTTGAGGCCACATGAGAAGAATTAACCAATGAGTAATCTTGAGTTAGCTGCAATTGTTCATGCTTTGAGCTGTTGGAGACACTATTTACTGGGAGAGCGTTTTGTGGTGTGCATAGGCCACAAAAGCCTCAAGTATATATTTACACAACGTGATATGAATCTAAGGAAGAGAATGTGGGTTGATTACCTATATTATTTCAACTTTTAGCTTTCTAATATTCATGGAAAGGTAAATGCAGTGGCTGATGCACTAAGTAGGAGGACTCAGATACTGGTAGTAAAAAAGGTTAGTAGAGAGTCGTATGGATTTTTTTAGATGAATTTATAGGTAAATGATGGTCAATGTAAGACTTTACTTTATTCCTTAACTATGAATTCTACCCTTTTTTATAGATTTAGGATGAGGCAACTATTTGATTCTAAGGGCTTAGTCCCATGGAAGAGTATGGCAGGTAAGGATCCACCTCTTGTTTGGACTATGGGTGAGGATGCGATCCTATGTATACATGGTCATGTATGGGCCTCGATAGACATATGTGAGGAGATGATGCTGGAGTTTCATGCCTCATTTTGGGTAGTGAATCTTAGTATTACCAATATGTACCATGACTTATGCCGTGACTGAGTATGAAATGTGAGGTAGTTAGTTTTTTTATGAGATGCTCCGCCTATTATCAGGTGAAGGTGGAACATTAGTGAACAGCTAGGATTTTATCGCAGTTACCCATTTCTGAGTGTAAATGAGAAGATGTCGCGATGGATTTCATGACCAGATCAATGAGGCCACCTCAAGGAAGTGATACTATGTGAGTTATTGTTGACAGGCTCATGAAGGTTTCTTATTTCTTTCCAATCAAGGAGACCTTTAGTGTTGATGAACTTGATAGGTTGTATATCTATGATATAATACGACTTCAATGGGTCCCTCATAATATAATTTAAGACAGGGATGCTCAATTTACATATCGTTTGTTGCAGAGTTTGCAAAGGGACTTGGGTACATAGGTTCTTCTAAGCATGACATACCACCCTTAGACTGATGGCTAGTCAGTGCATACAATACAAGTGTTTGAGGAGATACTGAGAGAAAGGGTTCTAGATTTTGGGGGCTCTTGGAAGAGGAACATACCCCTGGTTGAGTTAGCCTACAAAAATAGCTATCAGGAAACTATAAATATGACACCTTATGAGGATTTTTATGGTAGGACATGTCGATCACCCCTGTGCTGGATAGAGGTAGGTGAGGTAGCTTTAATGGGACTGCATCTCATGCATGAGACTTATGAGAATGTCTTTTTGATCAGGAAGTATATGGATACTACACAGTCTCGACAGAAATCATACACTGATTACCGTTGACAACCTATAGAATTCGAGGTCGAGTATTGGGCCTTTTTATATGTCTCACTGAAGCCGGAACATAGAAGGATCAGGAGACAAGGTAATCTTTCACTGTAATATGTCGGTCTATTCGAGATTCTAGGTAAAGTCGGGATGGTAGCATATCGGTTGCAGTTACCTTAGAGGTATCAATCCATGCATGATGTCTTCCACGTATCTTAGCTGCATCACTATTATTTGGACCCATATCATGCTTTTATATTGAGGAGGTTGAGTTATAGTCTGATTCATTCTTTGATGAGCATCCTATTCGTGTCCTTGACAGGAGAATGAAGGTTCTTTGAGGCTGGTTAGTTCCTCTAGTACACGTGATATGAAAATATGGGCATTTACATGATGAGACTTGGGAGTGGGAGGCCTACATGTGTGCTCAGTGGTAGGAGTTATTCTCTAACATTTCTTGACCACCCTTGAGTGGGAAATTTGGGGATGAATTGCTTTAAGGGGGGAATATTTTAAGATCCCAGGTTTTCCTATGAGGTAAAAATCTTTTGTTTTTCGGTTTAAATGTCTTTTTACGGCCTAGTGTGAATACCCTTTGAGGTTATGGTGGTATTGGGAGTGTTTGTGGATTTTTCAGATCCCAAAACCAAACTTTTTAAGAAAAACATATAGGCCATATAGTTAGTAGAAACTGCGTGGGACATGCCACATGGTCTGACTAACCTTGTGAGGCATGAATAGTGGGAAAGAGGAGCCCACATAGTTTGAGGAAATTGTGTGGATGAAGGTACACACCCGTATGGGGCACCTATAATAACAGATCCAAAATGCATGGTTTGTGAAAATTTAGTCAAACTATGCACAGTAACTATATGTGTGCCCCCTTAGCATTACAGAGGGTTCACAGTTGGTGCACAATTTGGCCAACCATGCATCCAAACCGTGCGACCAAGTATTTTTGGGTAAAATGACCATTTTACCCTTAAATTATGTTATATCTTAAAATCTTTTTTCATTTCTTCATCTGTGGACAACAATGAGCCCTTGGGAGCTCCTTTGAAGGCATTTGGGTAGATTTTGATCCCTTTATTCCATCCAAACATGGAATCATGTGTTGATCATCTCATTAGATTCACACCGGTGAGTAATCGATTCCTCTTGATCTGTTCTTCATTCGTCTTAGTATCGATGAAGTTATTTAGGTGCAAGATAATATGCCCCATTTCAGGTTCTTCATCCGTTATTAATTTTTCATTTGATTTGGATCAAATTATAAGTTGATTCTAGACGATCACTCTACTACAGACCTATGGTAGGTGTTTTATACGTTTCTTGAATGATTTGGTGCCTTATAGTGCTAGTTTCCATTATGCGACATGTCAGACCTTCATACATGACCCCAAAATTGAATTGAATAATTTAATTGATTGTAATGGAACCTATTATGGATCCCACTAGTTCTTTGAGACTTGTTGGAGGTTTGTTTCCCAAACAAGGTCACCCATGGGTCATTCCTTTGAGATTTACCGTTATTATACCACCCATGGGGTGAGATTTGTGCTTTCCTAGTTAGAGGAAGCCCGTAATGAACAGAATTGAATTTAATTGATTGTTTGGATATGAATATTTCCTCCTTTTCATGCTGATGCTTTTGATTAAGTGGTTTATATAGAATTAATATATGAATGGGTAAACTCATTGAATGAATTGATTGTGAAATTTTATGAAATGTGAATTGATGAATTAAGATGGTAGTGGATTCCTTTGTGGGTATACCTTGGATCCTAACTCCATCTGATTCCTTGGATATTGATAGTGGTAGTGGACACCTTGTATGAGATTTCTCCTTGGGTATTGATTCTTTGGGACGACTTTTTCCCTGCTACCCATTAGATCTAGGTTGTTTGGGATCACAATGGACATGATCTATTAACATGATCCTTAGACCCCATTCTAAGTCTAACTGAGTTTCCATTAAGATGCTCTTGGTAAATGTGACACTTTTGGTTATACTGAATAACTATGTTTTATTTGATTTATAGGTTATATAGTGTGTCCATATAAGATATTGTGTATATGACATGGTCTTGGTGTTACCTTTCTAATTTCTTACAGCTACCTTATTATAGGAGCTTGACCCTTATTTTGTAGAGAGACTTGTTTAGCTAGAAAATTTCACTACACTTACTTTAAATATTCCATGGGAACCTGTTTCATTTAATTAATACTTGTGATATATAATGCACACTAATTTAGCTTATATTTCACAACCAAGATTTATTATCGACACATTGGGTGGTGAACTATGGGGATTGTATATCACACATTTTTAGGGACACCGTTGGGTACCTAGATAGACTATATGGATGAAGGTAGAGATCGAGAAAATCATATATAGTTTGATGCTTGAATTTTTGACATGATTAAGAGTAGGGGAGTATAGGACTGAGCCAAGGATCATGATGCTATATAAAGATAGTGCTTTTTGGTCTTTTTGGTATTTTTGGTATTTTTGGTATTTTAATACATGTACTGTATTAATGTCTGTATACTTATTTTGGCTACTTTGTAGACACATGACATGATCATAATTGTATATGTGATTACTTCTAGTATTTTTATATATTCTTGTTCAATTGTTATTGTGATTCCACTACAGAGGGTTACTATTCCAATGGTCTTAGTGTCTATTGCTTCTTATTCATTGTTATCATGATTGCACTACTGATCTGTATGATTTATAACACTATGTTACACTATAATAATAGAAAATAGTCTCCCTATAGACACACCCTAGTCCCTTGTTGCTAGTCGAAAACCTATGGTGTTTGGGTAGATATGCTTGAGACAATGTGGCAACCGAGATCGGGGCACCGTTCAGTGGAATTTAGGTCTGGGATGCTAGGGTTTTCCTTCAAGGTATGAATCTTTTGTTTTATGGTTTAAATGCTTGTTTATGGCCTAATGTTAATACCCTTTTAGGTTATGGGGGTATTAGGGGTGTTCGGGGATTGTTCGGATCCCGAAACCTATCCTTTTGGAAAAACCAGACATGATGTACTGTTAGTAGTAACCATGCGAGATATGATGCACGGTCTGACTAACCATGAGAGACCTGGGAAGAGGGAAAGAGGAGATCACACAATTTGAAAAAACCGTATGGATAGAGGTGCATGACCATGCGGTGGTCCTAAAATTTTTAGTATATCCAAAATATACGGTTTGCGTACGGTTAGTCAAACCGTGCATAGTAACCATACAGGTTCCCCCTTAGCATAGAAAAGGGTGCATGGTTGGTGCATGGTTTGGAAAAACGTTCAGAAAAACCATGAAACCCAGTATTTAAATGAAAAAGATGAGATATCATTGGTGGAGTGGACTAGGGGATCTTTGTTCCTTGAACCACTATAAAAATATGTTGTGTTCTTATTATCTATTTTTCCACTGCACAACTTTGATTAAAGAGGATAACACTACAAAAAGAGGGATAAAACTTGAATCTGTTAATATTTTTAAAATAACACAACTCAACCCCCTCATGTGTATCTTCATATTATTCCAACCTAAAAATTGGTCTTAAAGGATTGATTTTCGAAGAAGTCTAATAATCTCTAGTAAGCTCAAGTAAAAGGTCTATATGAAGACATAACTAAAAGAAGGTATGCCGATGATTCAAGCTCCTTATTTTAATAATGATAATTATGAATGATGGAATGATCATATGATTATATATTTTAATAATCTTGGATTAAAATTCTATATGAAGATTATCAATCCTTATCAAATCCCCGAAAAAGAAGAAGCATGAGATGCTGCTAAATAAGTAGAGTATGATATCAATTAATAATCAATGAATGAAATTATATGTGGAATTAGTCTAGATTAATTTAATCATGAATATCAATGTGCTGCTTCTTATGAAATATGAAAAATGTTCATAATTTCATATGAAGTAACTGATAATGTTCAACAACTAAGGTATAATAATTCTAAGCTTAAATTTGAAACATTCAGAATGTATGATGGTGAAAGAATCACCCAGATGAATAGAAGATTGATTGAAATAATCTATGGTGTTACTACCTTGGGAGAACTAATTAAACAAGAAGATCAAGATTTAAAATTTTGAGAGTCTTACCCTCTAAATGTAATGAGATATTATCTGTAATCAGACAATCCAATATGGTCTCACAACTGACAATGAAAGGATTGAATGCAATACTAATGATGTATGATATAGAAATTTAATTTGAAGATGAAGAACATAGGATGATAAAAATAGATAATACATCTCTCAAAGTTACTTCTCAAAAACATGAAAATAAATCAAGATAGGATACAATAATATCAAATGATTCGGAATGTTTAGATTCTAAAATGTAATTGGATCATCTTGCCTGAAGGTTTAGTAAATTTTATAATAAGACAAAATGTTTCATGAATTCCTATAGGAAATATGGTTGAGGAATTAAAGAATTAAGATGTTATGAGTAAAAAAATGGTATATATCAGACTTGATTATCCATAACTAAAATAAGAGAAAATAAAAATGGAAAATAAATAAAGGAAGTATCAGATGATGTTGGGACCAATTTGGAAGGAGAAAGAAGTTTGAAGAGTTAGCATTTGCAGAGTGTTGTCTTTTGTTGTCAACGAAGATAAATCAATTCACTTTGTAATGGAATTAAAACCAGATGATTCTTTGTTGATATGTATTTCAAAAATATAATAAGTTATGAGAACTTGTGATGCAAGCCTTATTGATAGAAAGGGGGAGAAATGATGATGCTAGTCATATACAGTTTTGATTGGAAAGAGTGATGCTGCTAGAAGATAAGGAAGTTTCAGTACTTCCCATTGTAATTCTGATGATGCTAGATCTGGTCTATCAAAGGATATATATAACGATAGTGGAATTATTGATAAAAGCTGAATAATGGTTATGGGAAGTAGTGAAGAGAGAAATGACAAAGCAATGGACAATCTGGAGGGGGCACAAAAGCACAGTTTAAGGTGGTGCCGTTTTCCAGTGTTTGCAAAATTTTAGGGCCTAAAAATTGGGAGATGAAGATGTGTTTTTGGTAATAGATTTTGTACGTAATATTGAAGATGGTTTAGATTTTTGCGCACAAGTCATGATTCAATGTCAGAAGATCGAAAAATGACAAAGGCATGCAGTGCGCAAAAAAATGGGCCGAGTGCATGAAAAAATGAAGGTCGCGCGAAAGGTTTTCAGGATGCAAGAAATATTAGAGGGATGTGTGAAATATTAGCGGGATGTGTGAAATATACATGGGATGCGCGAAAAATATAGTTGTGCATGAAATATCAATGTGATGCGCGAAAAATGAAGGCTGCACAAAATATTTCCGTGGTTCGCGAAATAGAGGAATGAAGTTTTTCACGCAAAAGGTGTTTCAAGATCAGAAGCTCGAAAATTGGAAAATTCATGAGGTGCATGAAATATTGGAGCATTCCGCAAAATATGAAGTTGCGTGAAAGAGTTTTTACGCACACGAAGGGGGTTTTACGCGCGGATCAGTGTTTTTCGTACGAGGTCAAAAATGCCTATAAATATGAGGTGAACCCATCTCATTTGCTAATGCTCGACACTTAGAAGAAATATCAAGATCTGGTGCATGTAAAATCTTGAGCTAAGTGAGTTGCATGAAAATAAATATGTTTGCGCAAAAAAAAGGGGGTGTGAAAAAGTGGGAAGCTCCGTGAAAAGTGGAAAGTTGTACGGAAAAAGGGAAGTTGCTCGAAAAAGTTTTTCACGCCAAAAGTGAATTTTTAAGCGCAACCCATTTGAATTGTGTGAAAGGTACCCTAAAGGTTGCATGAAAAATTTGGGGTCTTCGCACATATTCAGTTGTTCGTATGGGAGTTCTTACCAGCTTCTGGGTAGGAAATTGAAGATTTTTACTTCAGAGAATACAACTGTTCAATTGTAAAAAAGCACTGAAATATTGTAATTCCCTATTTGTACTAAGAGGGTGCACACACACTTGTGTATTGTTTTACAAGTGCTAAACAAGTGTAAGGGTATATCCTACTCGTTTTATTCCATATCAAATGATTGTTTTCTAGTGGATTGTGTGGTACAAGATTATTTCCGTACAATACCAAGGACGTAGCTTCTCTTGTTGAGTAGTGAAACTTGTAAATCTTCTGTTCCTGTGGTTGTGTGTGTTTAGCATAGAAGAAACTCTTTAACAGGAGGCGAAGGTTGTTTAAATTAGAATAAAACATAAAAAGAAAATGATATCACTGATTCACCCCCTCCCCCTCTCAGTGATACTTGGATCCTGACTGGGAACTTTAGATGAGAACTGATTATGAGAAAAAAATAAAAAATCTATGAAGGCTACATGGAGTGTCTCTGAGGACTCCATAAGTACTCCAAAAAGTGATTCAAAAAAATATCCAACCAATATAAAGTAGAATATGTTCTTTATATCTAAATAATAAGAAGAGTTACAATCTTACTATTCTTTTTCTTTTGATTCTAAAGATTGTTTTAATAGTAAATTAGTTTCTTACTGTTAAATGATTGAATAAAAATACGAATCTTCAATAAAAAAGAACAAATCAATAAAAAATATTTATAATTTTGTTCTAGAATAAAAATAATCCATGTTAAAACAACACTTGGACTCAAAAGAAAAATTAAACAAATCTACCTTAAACAGTACCATTCATGAAAACAGAATTAAAGAGTTAAAAGTTGAAGTAGAGTCTTTGAAAAGTGATGCTAGTATATTAAATAATATAGAATAATATATAAATCAGATTCTTATTAAAGAAATTTATAAAAATTAAAATATTAAATAGGAAAAAATTAAAAATTATATAGAAATTATTTTGTACCTAGTTCTAAAAATATCACTTGTTTTTATTGTGGAATTAAAGGTCATTATTCTAATAACTATTGTTTGAGAAATATATAGATAAGTGGAATAAATAAGGATTTTGTTTCTAGAAATATTATTGAATAAAGTTCTATAAACTTTGTAAAAATTAGGAAAATATGCTGACACAGTTGGCCCCAATAAAATTAAGGTACCAAAAAAGATTTTGTTTAAATGTTTTGTAGGAAAAAGGTCACAGGAAAAAAAATCCAGTATGTTATATGGATAGTGGATGATTAAGAAAAATGGTTGGAGACTCTTACAATTTTCATACTTTATAAAAATTAGATGGTGGTCTGGTTACCTTCGGTGATAATGAAAATAGAAAAATAGTTATAGTTGGATCAGTTGGAAATCCAAAATCAATTTCGATCAACAAAGTACTATATGTTCAAGGGTTGAAGCACAATCTGATAAGTATCTCCAAACTTTGTGATGATGGTTTTTATGTTGATTTATCAAATAATGTATGCTCTTTTTTTAAAGATAAACTGTTTAATTTTAGATCACCTAGAACTGAGAATGTTTATATTTTGGATTTTAATTCCTTATGTGATCAAAAAGTATATTTTTTAACTGCTGATAAAAATGAATTCTAGATTTGAAATAAGAGACCTAGACATTGTAATTCATTTAATTTAAATAAATTATCTAAGAAACATTTAGTTTCCAAATTTCCTATTCCTAAATTTGATAATGATAGATTTTGTGATGCATATCAAATAGGTAAGAAACATATTCCATCCTTCAAATCTATTAACAAGGTTGCTACATACAAAACACTAGAACTTATCCACATGGGTTTATTTGGTCCATCAAGAGTAGCAATATTAGCTATAAAATCTTAGTTTTTTGTTTTAGTTGATGATTTTTCAAGATTTACTTGGGTTTATTTTCTAAAATTTAAAAGTGTGGTTGTCTCTATTTTTGTAAGCTTTTTTAAAATTGTTCAAAATGAAAAATATTTTAAAATAATTTCATAAAGATGCATGGTGGAGAGTTTTAGAATCAAGAATTTAATTCTTTTTTCTCAAACTTGGGTATTAAACACACCTTCTCTACTCCAAGAACATATCAAAAAATGGAATTTTAGAAAGAACAAATAGGACTATTTAATAAATAGTAAGAACTATGTTGAATGAATACAGTCTTCCTACCTAATTTTGGGAAGAAGCTGTTAACACCACTTTTCATATCAAAAATAGAGTTTTAATAAGACCCTTTCTTGAAAATACACCCTATTAACTATAAAATAATATAAAACCTAAAGTTAGATACTTTAAAGTTTTTGGATGCAAGGTGTATATCTTGAAGACTAAGGAAAATATTGGTAAATTTTATCTAAAGGATAATAAAGGAATATTTATACGATATTATTCTACTTATAAATCATATAGTGTATAATAAAAAGTCAAATATAGTTGAAGAATTTTTTCATGTGAAGTTTTTTGAAAGTTATCATTTTGATCACAACAAAAATCAAATAGATGAAGTTAAAAATTCTTTGGACAATATAAGAATTGAATCTCTTAAAGTTGATTTTGAAAAAAAAACTAGAATATGATGAAATTTAGTTTAGTCTAGAAGAACATGAAATTAATGAACCAAAAATTTTTATACCTAGATAATATAGAATCATAAGGGATCATCCTTTGGAAACTATAGTAGGGAATCTAGATACATGAGTTAGGACAAGAAAGAATGTGTTGGAGTTAGTTCCCTAGAACCAACTTCTGTGTACTTTATGATAATCTGTATTCATTATTTTAAATATTATCATTATTCTTGTATATAACATAGTATATGATAATGTTCTAAGAGTAGTTGTCACATTGAAAGGTCATAACAGTTCCCCACTATGATGAGAACTTAGAAGTGGCACACAAATATTCCTAAATATATGTTCTATATCTAGATGAAATAATTTAAGGGAAATAAATGATTTAGGATATCATGGGTGGAGACTAATAGGAATTTGAGGCACCTTCTCATGGTATAATCCCTTGATAATATCTGGTGTATGATATTATGAGAATGAGACCCACTGGTAGGAAATACACATTTATATGTGTCATTTGATGTTCATATCTATGGGCATGTGTATTGATCCTTATAATTTAAGATTAATATTAATGAGTATTATAATTCATGTACTTTGATGTATTGATGAAAACCGCGATGACATATGTTTGCAGTGAGGTAGGATATGTTGGGTTCATCACGAGTAATATTTCATTAATGAATAATGCAAGAAAGGATTTGTCCCTTTTGTTCTTTAATGAAAGTTGATATCTTAGGCCCTTTGATGGAAATTATATAGACTAAATAAATCCATGGTCATGGTGTTCTATAGGAAAGTTTGATTTTTGGAAATTCAAAGAAATATACATCAAGGACATAAGTTGATGGAACCAACATGCAACTTTCTTGATTATAGATATCATGATAAATGGATTATATTACACAATAAGCATTCTTATGAGGTATTATGTTATTGTAGCATTAAATTCTTTCTTTATGGGTGCGTTGTCATGTTTCTAAATGCTAACCTTATACTTTAGGATGATTTTCCGAATGCCAATGAAAAATATGAATAGAGGGTTACACACTAAGTTTATACAGGATCTCAGTTAAATAATATATTATTATTTATTATTTAACAAGTTGAAAAAATATTATTCTTGCACACAATTAATAATTATTCATGTTTTTTATCACATATATTTTTTACGAGCTATTTGAGAGAATATTATGTGAGAGAATATTATGTGAGAGAATATTATGTGAGAGGAATATTTAATAAATATTTATTTTCTATTTAGTGAATATAATATTTATTTATTTATTATAGAATAATGTAGTGATATTTATTTATTAAATAAATAATTATTATTCAAGTCACTATAAATATTATAGAGGAATGTTAGACCAAGTTTATAGGTCCAATGAGAAATAATATATTTATTGAATATTATTTGATTAAATAATATTTAATTTAATTTGCAAGTTAAGAAAATGTCAAGAAATAAAAGTAATATTATTATTATAGACATGGGGTTATATAGGGATTAAATAAATATTGAAGGGAACTTGTGTGATTATTTATTTCTAACCCTAATGGTATATAAACCCAATTATATTTTTCTTTTCAAGAGATACAATTCATTTGGTTGTGCAAAATGAAATCGAGAGAATCCTATTAAATCCCTAAAGAGATCTATTCTCTAAGAATTCTCTCTAGAATAGAGAGTGATATTTCTCTATCTTCCACTATCAAGTCTAGATAGATCAAGGATAATCCTTTGGAAGTGATTCTTAGGGTGATCAAAGGTGAACGCCACAAGCGATAGGATCTACCGTGCTAGCACCCAAATATTCTTATGAAGACGTTCAGAGATTCTTGGATCACGTGTGGATCACAGCTAGAGGGAATATAATCTTGATTCCTAAAATAAAATTATGGTCTGATTTAGATCTGTTTTTAGATCCATTAACAAAGAAATAATTTCACATAAGGAAATTATTTAATTACTTAAATTAATTATAAATAATATGTGACCAACCTATGCTTTAGTTCCAACATTTATCCATTATTTATATTCTTTGATTCAATTCCATTGATCATGACATTTATCATCCTGTAAATATCTGATTAATAATTGATCATAAAAATAAGAAAATTTGGGCATGACCCATCACATGCTTCCATTGTTCCCATAACCTACAAGTGGTATTAGAGAGGGTCAAATAATTATTTATAATTATTCAAATACCTTTGATTGATTTACTCATTTTTTTTTCAATTCTAGTTTAATAATTATTTAACCTGAATTGTGATATATGTTTTTCTTCCTCTTAATTTCTCAATAATATTATCAAATTAATTAATTTTATGAATGAAATAAATTAAAATATCTCATACAGAGGTCCCAAGGAGTCTGGCTGAATAACAAAAGAGTACATGTCGTGTAACTTGGAGGTACATGTTGTGTACTAGTGTTTAATGCACTAATAATTAATTCATAATTAATTCAATTCATGTGAATTTATTACACATGGTGAATTTAATTATACATCATGTGTTGACCAGACCAGCATGGTGCACGTTCAGCTGGAGTACACGCTGTGTAACCTCAGTACACGATGTGTAGTCCCTTAGTCATAGACATGACATGTATTCTCTTACACAACCTACATGACTGGTGGTCATGTAACTCAAAGACCACATGATAATTAGACCATGTACACACTATGTAATCTAATATTTTCCATGGCACAGTTACATGCTGAGTCCCTAGGCATGTTCCACAAATAGATAGTGAGAAAAATATACACACCGTGTAGCTCCAATGTACACGCCGTGTATTTTTACCAAATTACACAGGATTAAAATTAATTTATTATACTATACAAACCTTATCAACATGTTCTTGAGTGTGGTCATTAAGTTGACAGGACATTCCATGTGATGAGTTATATATATATATATCTAATAATTTTTTGCTAAATGTTCGGATTTTCATATCATGTATAAATCATATTAAAGTTATTAATCTATGCACATTGAAGCATAACATGTGAGATAAATAGCATATAAACAATCTAATCATTAAGTTGATAGTACACATCATGAATTTGTATGATTAAGTTGTTTATTCCACATGTTGCAAGATTAAATAGTAAATGAGTATAATACACGTTGGGTAGTTTGGATGAGTACTCACCATGTTTCCTCCAAGGTACATTTTGTACATATTTAATTTTAAATAAATTTATTTAATTTGTTTAAAATTATGATGTCTAAAAATATCAAGAAAATTAAGATGAGAATTAAGATAAAATAATTGATTAATTAAAGAAGATAATTAATTTATTTGAGCATGATTTATCTTAAATAAGAATGATTAGAATTGAATGCTAATTTTATTAAATGTGCGATTTGTTTCATGCATGTGGATGATCATGATCTTAGAATAGACCTTTTTATGTGATTGGTTTCATTTAATTTATTATTAAATTAAATTATTGGCCTACATGACATATATCATCACATTATGTAAGCTCCTGCATGCCCATGGTTTCTTTTATGTAAACCCCTTAACCAATACTTTGGTTCCATCAATTGTATGTGAGTAAAATCATATGTAATAGTTGGAGCTCCCAATCTAGTGGAGGCAGTTCAAGTTTTGAGTCATGGAGAAACCAATCCAAGAGAGATACATAGGTGGAAAAGTAGAAAGATGAAACACAAACCGTTAATGGTTCAAGGTGTTTCCCCTAGTTTGACAGTTACTTTATAATACACTAGATAAACTGACCATTAGTAAAACCTCATGATCATACCACTTTTTTATTTTATTTCTATCAAGTTTCATGGTTATTTCATTATGGATGTTTCTTCACGATCACATGAATTAATTAATTAAAAATCATTAAAATATAGAACTAAAATAAATTGGATTATGTGTAAATATTATCCAAGACATGGATAATCACTTAAGTAAATCCACTCAATATTAACAAGAACGTAATAAAGATAATAATTATAAATTTACACAAAAAAGATAAAATCCATCAATTATATATATTAATTCGGTATAGCCTTCCACTACTTCAGTTAAAATCAAACCATAGTTCAAAGTGCTTAACCAGATAAAGTTGGGGCGCTTTTAATTATCGAGGAATTATAACTTGAAGTTTTGGGTTGACTTAACTTAGTTCACATCAAGGGTTGACTTCCAAAGTAGAACTTGGTGTAACTAAGAGGAAAAGGTTGAAGAAATCTAATTTAAGGATTCCAAGATTGGGGATTCCACTCAATAGATTAATGAACTATGAGTTAATGAAGTTGGAATTTATAATTCCTACATAAAACCCTTAAAATTTATTGACCAACCAAAGTTGGGGTGACAAGAAGGGGAATATGGATCCTCGACACTATAATGTCCAAGAAACAGGATATTTTGAAGCCAATGGTGAGGGATATTGAGTTTCAATAAAATAACGGGAGATTTATAAATATAATATTTATTTATTTGTATAAATTTTATCAGATAAGGAACTAAACTATTCTCATATTATTTATAGAAATAACAATAAAATGAATTCAAACATATCATTGCGATCCATACTTGAGAAAGATAAACCTTATCACTAGAGTAAATTTCCAAGAGTAAAAAAGGTGCTTATGTGTTATCCTATTCCATGAAAAAAAATTGTATGTGCTGGAAGAACCTATTATTGATGCGCTTGGTAATGAGTCTAGTAAGGATGAGTTGACTCTCTATGAGAAATAATTTAATGATGCTATAGATGTTAAGTGTTTCATGTTATCATCCATGAACAATGAGATTTTGAAGAAACATGAGGATATGGATGTATATATCATGATGCCTCAGCTTTGAGATAATTATCAAGATAAGGGGAGGAAAGAGAGATATGATATCTCCAGTGAACTGTTTATGACTAATCTGGGAGAGTCTATGCCAGCTAGGCCTTATACAATCAAACTTATTGGCTACATTGAATTCTTATATATATTATGGATCAAAATCCCATATGATATGTGCATAGACCTCATACTTTCCTCACTACCCAGTACCTTATTCAATCTTATTGTTAATTATAACATGAGAAATAATTAGAAGACTCTTTCATAATTTCCACTGGTGGAAATACCACCTATACCAATAGTTATTTCCCAATAGTTTGAAAAAACCATTGGAAAAGAGGCTATACCAACGGTTCTATGAAACCATTGGTATACATTAATATAAGTTGGTTTTAATAACGGTTTTAGTGGACCATTGGAAAAAACCGGCTCAATATCCAACAGTTATTATGAACCGTTGGGATAAACCTACCTAAAATGCGACCCTCCTTTCATCCCGACTTCCCCTCACATCGCGCCCTCACTTCTCCATCACGAAATGCTCCTCTCCATCCTGACTCCCCCTCGCCACCGCTCACAGCTCGCCACATGCTCCCCTCCTACCATTCAAACTCCCCCTCACCACTCGCCGCTCACCGCTCATCATCGCTCACGCATCCCCCTCCTTGTCCTCCTCTAGTAGAGTACCCCCTATGAGGTCGCACATCCCCCCTAGGTCGATATTTCCCTCACTAGACGCTAATCCCCCCTAGGCCGAGCTTTCCCTCACCTGACGTGAATCCCCCTAGGTCGAGAAGGCCGAGCATCCCCTCTGGTGGTCGGGCATCCCACCTAGATTGAGGATCCCCTCTGGTTGATCATCCCCTTCTACGTTTCCAGTATTCTTTGGTAGTAAGTCCCAAATATTCTTCTGGTATGATTAATTGATTCATTGTTTAGTTTGAGTTTTATTGATTCAATTTTTATCATTTCATATTGTTTCATTCATCTGTGAGATATGATTGATTTTGGTTTTCTAAAAACATAAAAATAGTTATCATTGTAGTGTTTATAGATATAAATAATTGGAATTTCACATATAAGATACCATGAGAACATTATTTATTTGCGATTTATGTTATGATGTGTTTCTAGTTTCATAAAGAATATCATATTCTATGTGAAATCATTTGGAGCTCATAAAAATGTTAAGAATATTTTATGCATAGAATTATTCATACCACTGATGCTTTGTGGATGTCGTTGTCATGTGAATAGAGTGTTATAATTTTCAAATTAAAATGTTATCTAATGCATACTACTTTAATATGTACACGATGCATGTGAAGGGAAATTGGTTTGTGGATAAATGTGGTGTTCTTTTTGGATTCACATACAGTTGAATGGGTAACCATATTTTATTAAATTATAAAGTTTTATCTAGATGTAAAGTTTCCTATAAATATGGAATTAACTCATGGGAAATGTGTTAAAACTTTTTTAGAGATGTGATTAACAAGAATGTATTTTCGTATTTTCTCCATGTTGATTTTTTCAATGGAATAACAACACTATATGAAGGATTCATTTTGCAAAATTATTTTCCTTGAAAAAAATATATATGTGAAGTGCGTGTTATGTGACATTTCCATTCGAGTTTTGTTTTATATCAACAAGTATGGTAATAAGGTGGATTTATCAACTTCTAAGTTATAACACTGATTGAGGATTTTTTCTACTGAAGCACTTTTCTTTGTAGCTCAAAACTGTTTGATTTTATTTGCGCTTTTTTATTTCTCACTTTCTAAACATGATTATGTTGAGGGGGGTGGGGGTGGGGTGTCCAAGGGGGTGGGGGGCTATCCAAGGGGGTAGGGGATGTATAGTGGGGGGGGGGGGGGGGGGGGGGCTGTACAGGGGCTGTCCAAGGGGGTTGGGGGTGTTCAGGTGGGTGTGTGGGGGTGTCCAGGTGGGTGGTGGTGGTGGTGGGGAGGGGTGGGGGGTCCAGGTGGGTGGGTGGGGGGGGGGGTGTCCAGGTGGGTGGTGGGGGGTGTCCATGGGGGTTGGGGGGGTGTCCAAGGGGGTTGGGGTGGGGGGGGGGTGGGGGTGGGGGTTGTCCAGGGGGTGGGGTGGGGGGATTTCCATAGGGGTGGGGGTGTCTAGGGTGTGGGGGGTGTTTAGGGGGTGGGGGGTTGTCCTTGGGGGTGGGGGTGTCCAGGGGGTTTGGGGGGGGGGTTGTCCAAGGGGGTTGGTGGTGTCCAGGTGGGTGGGGGGGTGTCCATGTGGGTGGGGGGGATGTCCATGGGGGTGGGGGTGTCCAGGGGGGTGAGGGGGGTGTACGGGTGGTGTGTGGTGTCTAGGGGATGGTGGGTCTATCCAGGGGATTGGGGGGGGGCTGTCCAGGGGGGTGGGGGTGTCCAGGGGGTGGGGGTGGGGTGTCCAAGGGGATTTGAGGTTGGTTTATTCTTCCCTCTTTATTTTAACCAATTTAATTTGGGGCTTTTAGTGATTTATGTTCCCATGAAAAATCTATATTAGGTATGAATTGCATGAATAAGACTAATTTCATGATCGACTAGAACCCAAATGAATGAAATTGTCCAAGATAATATAAACAAAAAACAAGACAAACTAAATCTAATGGAAATTTACCAAACAAACTTGTATCGAACAAAATCAAACTATGTTGAAACTTGATCCAAACTGATTATATACCATTAATAGGAAGAGTAATTGTTAATTAATAGGAATGTACTATTTGATATTATTATTCTGAAACATGGATCTGTTTCCCCCTTGTTGCAAGAACATGATTTGACCCATGGGGTGTTGTGGTTATTATATGTTGGGCGATGATGTGTATATTCATAGAAGACATGTATGTTTTAGTTTAGTTTTTATTTTATTTTCTTTATCGCATTGTCCACTTAGGTCTTTTACTGCTTTCTATGGAAAAAGAGTAGTTATATTCTGCGAAGGGTCCATAAGGGGTTCAGATTGATTCAGTCTGCAGGCTTTGATCTGAGGTAAGATTTTATGGTTACTACTTGTCTCACACCTCATGTATTTGGGTCTTTTGGTGTTTTTGACTCCATATTAGGGTTTCAGTAGGGCGTTGGATTGTTTCATGTTGGTTTGGGTGGACTTGGTTCTATAATTCCAATTAAGGTAAGGCTTTAATGACGTTGGTTGGTTTCTCACTGGTTATTTAGCATCCTTTATATGTTTTAAGGTTCCTAATATCCTTTGTGTAGTGCGTTGATCCCTGCTTATTGGTTTCAAGTCACTAAGTCAAGGTCGAATCGCCTACGTGTTCATAGGTAAGTAAGTATATGTATGTGGGTTCCCCCGTTATGTGTATAGTCACCCATGGTAGTGATTATGCACATATGGGGCTAGGTGTGCCCATGTGTATATATATATATATGCATATGCAGGTGAGTGGAGATTGGTATATGCATATAAGCATATGTGCAAGGATCCCCTTGCACATGCTCATGGCCATGCAGGTGTGTGCATAGGGGCTAGGTGTCCTTGCATGTGTGTGAAGGTGCGTATACCCAGTGGGGGAGCAACAAATTTTAGTTAGAAATCTCCAAGAGCCGAAGTGGATGACTTGGTTCCACCTTGAGTTAGGGTCCCTCTCCTAGCCTCTTTAATTCAAAAATGTTTGAAATTAAATTTAGTTTCTTTCTTAATTCTGCTTAATTATATTGAATTGCATATCTTGAATAACTGTTCTTTAATATAATTGTTTCATTTGATAAATAAAGTCATGTTTTTATAATAAAACCCCTCCAATGGAGGTGCGATGTTTGTGAAAAATCAAAGTGATAGTTATGTTGATCTAGTTGTTTAACTTATTGCATTTGATTTGTGCTGAATGAGTTTTAGAATAAATGTAAAATATAATTAAATGAATTGTGTGATAAAGCAATGCCATGATTTTATAATAAAACCCCTCCAACGGAGGTGCGCTGTCTTCTAAACCAAAGAATAGTGATGGTTATTTGTATCATGTTTATATTTGGTCTGAGTTTTCCATATGTCTCTTGTTGGTGTTTGTTTTGTGGCATGCTAGTTTTTGTTTTCTTTGAATAATATAAATTGGCTTATCATACTCGTTTAGATCAAATAACATTGCCCGAGTAGGCATATTTCTTGACCATGACACTTTCCTTTTCACCCTTTGAATATTATAAATGAAATTTCCATGTTTAGACGAAGTTAATGAATTTGTAAATGGTTTGTTTAGGGTGTATGATTATTTTCCATCGTTTCATTTCCCTTTATATGCTGCGTCATTGTGCCACTCACTAAAACCTTCCAACGATCCCTTGTTATAACATATTAAATAGTTTATTTGTTCTATCATGTCCGTTGTGACCTTATCTTATGGAGAAACCCATTTCGGGTGTTTTCCTAGCCTCTTGTCCACCCCTTTGGGTGTTTACTAAAGCCTATATATCTAAAAACACTGATGGTGTCATTTTTTAACACCTTTTAGGCTTATGTTACTCCCCACCATAAGCTTCATCTTAACACTATTTGGGGTGTTTGCCTGGCCTCGATGCACATCTAATTTTTTAGATATATGAATTCTCCCATAATATTTGTGCTGTATCCTAAGATGTTAAAACACACTCAAATTATATTGTTCTCAAGGTGACTGAAGTTTTATTATTAGAGTTACAAGAAATGCATATACCACTGAAAAGTAATACACCTACATAATTTGACTCTCAATGAGTAGTTTCAAATACCTAGTAACACTTTTAAAAACAATGAATATAAAATATATATCTTTATCATACCACAATCCCGAATCAAGAGTTTATTTTTTATAACATAAGATCGGTTTCTATAATGTGAAGGGAAACTACATAGGATTTATTTGGAATCCTATATAAAGAGTAATCAAAATTATGATATCAAGTATAGACATTGGTAAGTAGAATAAAATTTCAATAATACTTAAAAACTCTATACGATCACTAGTCCTCCTCACATCATGCCATGACCACTTGGTTCTATGTTCTATAAGAGTGGAGTCCTATCCTGATTTTTCCATTCTAGGGATTCATTAATTGCATATGAAATTATATAACATGATTGATAAAAATAAGAATAAAATCTTTTCTACTAAAATATGATTAATTAACTTTCTCAACAGAGTTGATGAAACCATTTATGTATGGTTTTCTGTTTTGTACTTGTCATTGTCCTTTAGAGTTTGATATTTTTATGATCCCGACGATTTGATGAGTGTTTTGACCCTTGTAGAGAAAATGATTTTACATTATCTTTTTTTTTCTGTGTGAGAATAGTAAACAACACACACCTTATATAGTGTAGCTGGAGCTTTCTACTACAATGGGGAATCTGATGGATGATCATCTCTGTGATAGTATTCCATGAGTCTTATGATCAATGTTGAGACTGACTAATCACAATTTCTACTGGCGGGGCGATAGTCGGAATGTTGCCCCACCTCCTCCTGCTCCCTTCGCTCCTGGCCAGAAGATGATACCCTGCAGATGTCACTGGACCGGGCCAACATGCCATGGTCACGCTGCAGTCACGCCGCAGTTATGCTGCGGTCACGCCGTGGTCACACCACGATAATGCCTTGATTTGGCCCTAATCCAGGACGACACCCCGTGGCGGTTCGTAGGCTTGTCGAAATTCAATGAATGATACCTAGATGGAGATTTAGATACATTAACCACCTATAGTTAATGGGGAGGGAGGCCCTCGGTAGAAAATCTCTGGATTGAGTCTTTCATGAAAATATTTAGTCACCTTTAGACAACATTGGAGATGAGGGTGAAGCTTGCTACTTGTATTCTACAAGGACCATCTAAGTGATAGAGGGACATCATAGTAAATTTTGGACAATAAGAAGACTTGAGAATACTTTTATAATGATATTTGTATTTGGAAAAGTGTCCTTAAGAGTTTGATATTTCTATGATCCCGATGATCTGATGAGTGTTTTGACCCTTGTAGAGAAAATGATTCTACATTATCTTTTTTTTTGTGTGAGAATAGTAAACAACACACACCTCATATAGTGTAGTTGAAGATTTCTACAAAAATGGGGAATCTGATGGATGATCAGATCTGTGATAGTATTCCACGAGTCTTGTGATAAATATTGAGACTAAAAAATCACAATTTCTACCGGTGGGGTGATGGTCCGAATGTTACCCCACCTCCTCCCACTCCTTTCACTCTTGGCCAAAAGATGCTGCACCGTAGATGTCACTAGACAGAGCCAACATGCCGTGGTCACGCCGCGGTCATGCCGCGGTCACGCCGCGGTCACGCCGCGGTCACGCCGCGGTCACGCCGCGGTCACGCCGCGGTCACACCGCAGTCATGCCCCAGCCACCTGCAATCCAACCCACACCAACCACCACACCACCCCCACTCCCCAGCCTTCTACAAAACACTCATGCCAGCCCTCTACCACCTGCAAAACAGCCACAACCACCAGTTCCAGCCCTCACCAGCCCCCAACCTCCTACATCCCAGCCTGCACCAGCCCCTGTCACATTCCCAACAGCCCCCATCCACCTATAATCCAGCCCACACCAGCCCCTACCACCTATTCTAGCCCGCACTAGCCCCCGGCCATCCCCCTTCCACCTGCCTTCCCGCCCGCACCAGCCACTCCAGCCCGCAGCAGCCACTGCAGCAGCCCCCATCCTCCTGCATTCCATCCCACACCAAATTTCCGCCACCTACAAAACAACCCCATACCACCTGTTCTAACCCACACCAGCCCCATTCCATCCCCCTACCACCTACATTCCAACCCGCACTAGCCACTCTAGCCCAAACCATCCACAGACACCAACCACAACAACCAAAAACTCCAGCCCCTGCACACCACCAGCCCACCCCCAACTCCACAAAAAACTAGCACCCCATCCACTAGAATACCATTTCCACTACATACAACCAAAACAACTAGCCTGCAAAACCAGTACTCCATCCCCCGTCCAAACCACACCTCCATCATAGAAAAAATAGCAGGACACCCCCAAAGGAAGCCAACAAAGGACCTTTCCAAAGAAAATTCCTAAGGGTGGATTCAATGTATTTGGCCAATCTATTGGGTAAAATGAAGTGATAACACCAATAATATTTCATACTAAAAAGAACTATTGAACAATCTGTATCCACCCAACATAGGAGAGAGAGTTATTAGTTCAAAATTTAACTCTTCGAATAATTTTCTCTTCTAAGACCACAAAATCAGAAGCTCTAATCTTGGAAGTGATGAGGGGAAATCCCAAATAACAAAGAGGAAGATACCCCTTCCTAACCCCCATAACAACCTCAATAGAATAAAAAACATCAGGAGAGATACCAGCCACAAACATTAGGGACTTAGAAAGATTAACATTTAATCCAGACGGGGAAGAAAAAAGATCCAAATCATGATTCAAGACTAAAACTGAATCCAAATCACCATTAGAAAATAAGATAAGGTCATATACAAAAAAAAGGTGATAAATAAAGGTTTTACCACATCGCCAATGAAACTTGTAAGCAAATGAAGATGAAATAAGGGAGTCCAGGATGCACGAGAAAAACTCCATGAAAATCACAAAAAGGAAAGGTGAAAGTGGATCCCCTTGCCTGAGCCCTCTTTTCCCCAAAAAGTAGCTATGTAAATTACCATTAATGTTCACCAATAAAATTAGGGTAGAGATGCATCTTTTAACCCAAGATAAGAACCTAGCTGTAAATCCAAACAGATCCAAAGCATCCCATAAGAAGTCCCACCTGACCGAATCAAAAGCCTTGAATAAATCGATCTTGAAGGCACACCTAGGAACCCCGGAATCAAGATGGTAGCCCCACAATAATTCCTGGGTAATAAGATTCTTAGGATGAATTGGTTTTGGTACAGAAGGTTGAGGATATTTTTATCCAGCTTTAGATTTATGAGTCTCTTAAGGTTATTTTTGTAACCATCCTACTAGAGGGTCCGAGTTATAAGTGGTGGAAGTCTATTATTCAGACTAAGCCAGACAAAGACTATTCTTGGAAAAGTTTCAAGGCATTGTTCATTTAGTATTCTTTCATAATTAAGTGAAGGTACTGATGTCTATAGAATTTTCTAGGATCTAGTAAAGAGATGAAATAATGTTCGAGTATAGAAATAATTTTATCTAATTGGTTCCATAAATTCCTAATATAGACTTGGACGATTCCTTAATGGCATGGTGGTTTGAGTAAAGTCTTTGATGACTTGTCACTAGCTGCTTCTTCCTTTGGACTCCACTTCTATAGAGTGATTGTGTGATAAGATATCAATGTTGACGCAATATTAGTAGGGTCAACTATACTATTGCACTTTTGACTTCCAGCTGGTAGCCACTATAGCACTTTTGAAAAAGGTATCCACCATTCACTATAGCGACGTGGACTTCCTGTTCGGAACAGTGGATCATCTTCTCTATATGTAGCCCATTTTTAGGCTAAGGTTTCTAACCTGCAAAACTCTATAATTTGTGCTCCCGATTTTTAGTGAGAATTCTAACTCTTCGTGGATGTAGGGATTATTCCCAAACCACGCAAATTTGTGTGTTCTATGTGTTTTCTTTCCTTTTTCATTTTCTTTCGTTTCTCGTTTCTGTCATTGTGACTCTCGACAATTATGAAATAGGTATTTCATGTTTCTTTTATTCCTATTTCTTCTATTCCTGGGTGTGGTGGAGGATTATCCAATAAGGTAAAAAGTAAGTGCTATGTCAGACCCTATAAGTGGTGGTTTAAAAATTATATTTTTTTCTCACCGATTTCTTCTAGGATAAAATACATGGTTTTATATGAGTGCCAAAAAGTGGAACATAATAAACTTTATTTTTAGGATCATCTGAGGTATTTTTTGTTAGAATACCAGATGAAGTCTAAACAATGTGAATATATTGGGTTACATGAATCAATTTAGACTACCAGATGGAGTTTTTGGGATACTGAATCCATTGAGGTGATTCATATTTGTTTTGTTATATTAGTTAATATATTAACTATCCAGAATGAAATTTTGGCTGTACTGGGAAAACAGGAAGGCTGCTGTGTAGTGGCTGGAAGCCTGGGGGTGTAGTGGGGTTTGCAGGGAAGGGGGGAGGGTGCAGGTGGGGTGTTTAGGAGGGGCTATCCAGGGGGTGTCCAAGGGATGTCTGGGGGGGGGGGGTCTGTAGGGAAGGGGCAGGGTACAGGTGGGGTGTCTAGGAGGGGCTGTCCATGGGGTGTCCAAGGGATGTCCAGGGGGGGGGGGGTCTTCAGGGCAGCGTGCAGGTGGGGTGTCTAGGAGGGGCTATCCAGGTGGGGTGTCCAAGAGCTATCTGGGGGGGGGGGGTGTTGGGGGGTCTGCAGGGCAGGGGGAGGGTGCAGGTGGGGTTTCTAGGAGGGGCTGTCCAGGAGGGGGGGGGGGTGTCTAAGGACTATTCGGGGGGGGGGGGGGGGTATGCAGGGTAGGGTGCAGGTGGGGTGTCTAGGAGGGGCTGTCCGGGGGGGGGGTGTCAGGGGGTCTGCAGGGTAGGGGGAGGGTGAAGGTGGGGTGTCTAGAAGGGGATGTACAGGGGGGTGTCCAAGGGCTGTCCGGGGGGGGGGGGGTCGGGGGGTCTATAGGGCAGGGGGAAGGGTGCAAGTGGGGTGTCTAGGGGGCTGTCCAGGGGGGTGTCCAAGGGCTATTCGGGGGGTCTGTAGGGCAGGGGGAGGGTGCAGGTGGGGTGACTAGGAGGGGGTGTCCAGGGTCTGTCATGGGGGGGGGGGTCCAGGGGGGCTGTCCAGGAGGGGTGTCCAGGGGGGTGTCTAGGGGGGAGGGGGTGTCCAGTGGGTGTGCAAGGGGGCTGTCCAGGGGGGTGTAAGGGGGCTATCCAGGGGGGCATGAGGGTGTTCAAGGGAGGTGCAAGGGGGATGTCCAGGGGGGCATGGAGGTGCGCGGGGGGGGGGGGGGGGGGTGTCTATGATGGGTGTCTTAGGGGGGGGGGGTGTCCAAGGGGGGTGTCTAGGGGGGAGGGATTGTTTAGTGGGGGTGAAAGGGGGCTGTCTAGGGGGTGAATGTGGGCTATACGGGGGGGGGGGGGCATGTGGGTGTAGGGGGTGTTCAAGGGGGGGTGCACTAGGGCTATCCACAGGGTGCAAGGGGGCTATCCAGTGGGGGCATGGGGGTGCATGGGGTGAAAGGGGGTTGTCTAAGGAGGCATGGGGGTGTTCTGGGGGGGGGGGGGTTGTGGGGATGTTTTTTTTTGAATTCTGTACATTGTATTTTATGCATGTGTGTTTTTTAAAATTCTACATTTCAGGTGTTGTGTTCATTATTGTATATTGTCTATATGAGTGTTTTTTTGTATTCATCATTATTTTGCAGGTTTGTACTATAATTCCAAAGTAAATCCAGCTACCTACTGCTTGTTGGAATTGCAGTACTGGAATTGGAGAGGGGATTCCACTGGAATAGAATAGGAAGGGAGGCCACTGTATGCTAGTTCTGGATGGATGGAAGAGGGGCTGGTAGGAAGAGGTGACCACGGTTTTTTTGTGTGGAGATGACTTAATACCAACAGTTCATAGAACCGTTGGTATACAGATCGATTAGTCTATACAAAAGGTTTGAAAACCATTAGTATACCTATATCCCAATGGTTTGTTGAACCCATACAGCCTGGATTATGGAAATGGTTCACTTTGAACCGTTGCAATTGGTGTATACCAACGGTTAAAAACCATTGGTGTAGTTGTATAAACCCACAATTATTAACCGTTGGGATAGAAATTTACCAATGGTTAATACTAAACCCTTGGTATTTTGAAAATCCAAATGACCTATCCCAACGGTTCAGCTTGAACCGTTGGGATATTGCTATCCCCACGCCTCACAACCTAACAGTCTAGTGAACTATTGGGAAAAAAATTCCCAATGGTTTTGGGGCTTTTACCAGCGGTTTGAAACTGTTGGTATAAGCATAATTTACAGTAGTGTTCTTACTCAGATTAAACCAGTGGATAAGGACATGGGGCGTGACAAACCTGCAGTCTATATGGTGAATAAGAAAAGTAAGAACAAGGTAAAGGGTCTAGAGACTCATAATAAGTCTAAATCTCCTGAGCATCGTCCTTCCAAGAAGAGGAAGATCTAGATAAGGGGAAAGGAAAATGAGGTAGTGTGTTTTGCATGTAGAAATAAAGTCCACTAGAAGAAGAACCACACCCATAAGCAAGGGGAAGCTAAATGTGAATTTTTTATTGAGTGTAATATTTAAATATCTACACATTGGGTATTGGATAAAACTTGTGGTTCTCACATCTATATCCAAATATAGGCACAAACTACATTCCAAAATATTTATCAAGGTGGGGCGGATTTGTGAGCTGCCAATAGTGCAAGGCTGGATGATCTAGCTATTGACAACTGCCACCTTTCTTTTCCAATAAGAAAGATATTGGTTTTAAGATGTTGTTATTATGTACTAAATTTTACCAAGAACATAATTTCTATATCATTCCTAGATTCAGATGGTTTTATTTTCATGTTTGGAAATAAAAGTTGTTTATTTTATAAATAAAACATATGTTATGGTATGATGAATTTAAATAATGGCCTTATGTATTAAATTATGAAAACTAATTATTGGAAATAGATAATGAATCATGTTCACAAGACTCATATAACACCTAGAAATGGAATCATTGTCTTTTTCATGTAAACAAGAAGCATTTGACAAAGATCTTTCAAGATTATTATTTAGACTCTTATGAGATAAAACCACTTGAAATATGTCATGTTTGTTTACAAAAAAATAGACAAACCACCATTTGATGGATAGGGTGAAAGGTATATAGAGCTTCTAGGATTGGCACACACTAATGTGTGTATACCATTTATAGTAGAATCTAGAGGTAGATATTATTAGTTCAAAACCTTTTCTGATGAATTGAGTAGATAATGATATTTATACTTAATGAATTATAAGTTCGATTCCTTTGAGAAATTCAAAGAATTCAAGAATGAAGTAGAGAATCAAATTGGAAAGAAGATAAAAAAGATCTGATTGGATTGAGGTATTGAATATCTTAACCAAGGTTTTTTTAAATTTCTATGATAGTTTGGGATTATATCTCAACTCACTTCACCTTACACACCATAATAAAATGGTGTTAATGAAAGGAGAAACCATACCTTATCATACATGGTAAGGTTGATGATGAGTCATGCAGATCTTCTATTATCCTTTTGGGGATATTCATTAAAAAATGTGGCATACACACTAAACTGAGTACTAACTAAAATAGAAGATATAATTCACTTTGAGTTATGGAGTGAATAAAAACCCATTTTATCATATACATGTGTATGGGGCTGTGAGGCATTTGTTAAGTATTTATCAGAAAACAAACTAGCACCATGAGACACAAAGTGTATCTTTATAGAGTATCCTAAGGCAACAAATGGATACTACACTACTAGAAAATTGGGAATTTGAGGTCTTAGGAATGGGAGACTCACATTGGCAGTTTCTCACCCACATTAAAAAAAGGGGGCACAATTGCGCCCCTCCCCAAATCTTCCTCACACACCCTAGCTCCTCCTCCCCAAATCCTTACCTTCACGAAGAGACCCGTGACCACCACCCCTAACCCTCTCACATCACCCTCCACCACCGCCGCACCAGGGTCTTCCATACCCGTCACCGAACTTAGATCCAGCTGCCGCCCATCCTCTCTCACTGCCACCCCTCCCTTGTGCCTTGTCGGACCTCAAACTACGCCCCGCCTACACCACCACACCTGGATCTGCTACCGCAACCAATCCACCCACACCACTGCCCCTCCCTGACACCTCGCACACCTTTTTCCTCAACCCCATCCCATGATCCTGCCTCCAAAATCTCCCATCTATGGATATTGGTGGCCTAGGGTTCTAGGTGAGCATTATTTGATCTTTGAATAATTTTTATTGAAAGTATCTCATCTACAGATAATTTTTCTTCCAATTATGATTCTTCCAAGATTATTTACATCACACTATTCAATATTCATGAACTCTCATCTCATATGATCCCTAGGTTAATCATTCACATAATATAAAATGATCTCTCACAATTTTAAATTAATTAATGGCATGTTCGTCAAAAAATTGACCCTCTTTTAGGTTTATCTATTTTTTTTATTCCATTTATTAAATTATTTTACTTAATAATTACCTATCTATTATGTTGTAATTGATTTTATAGGTTAATCATGCAAAAAATCTAGATATTATACGAGTATGTATTTTATTTCATTTATTTCTTGCATTTTATTTCATTTGCGACTTTTAATTTTTGACTAAAATTGGCTTTTTTGGATGCATTTCTTGACACTGCTTCTCGTGGATGCATTGCTTGATTATTATTTCTCTATTTTCCATGGTAGCTATACATATGATGAGATGACCAGGGTTTTGAGCTTTGATTAGGTGTTGTTAATACACTGTAAAAACCTGTCCACTCAACACTGTCTACTGTTATACATTGTCTACTGTCATACAATATCATTTTTTAATGTCTACTATCATAGTATTCTATTATACACTATCTTTTTAATGTATAATTTATACAATTTAATTTAATACTATGTCGTTATATACTATTTACTGTTCTAATCTATAATTTTTTCAATGTCTACTGTTATACACCATCATTTATTACAGTCTACTGTGTCTACAATTATAAACTGTCCATTTAATGTTCTATATACAATTATACACTGTCATTTTTTTAAATACCAAGTGTTGTTGATATTTATTAATTTCAATGGAGTACTTGCCCATTTATTTTTCTAGATTCCATATCTAATAAATCATACTATCATTTTTTAATACTTCATTGATTTATTATCTATCCCACCAACTGAAATGTTTTAAGAATAAATGGATACATTGTATCCGACATAGTGTGCTGTATTCTGGGATAAGAGTGTTCCTAAAAATTGAGCTTTTTTGATTTGGAGAATAAGGATAAATTCACTTAGAACAGATGAGGCTATTCAAAGGCAAGTTATTGCACTATCTTTTAAGTGCATATGCTATGGAAATCATTTAAGGGATTCTACGAATCATATATTTACTAAAACTGATTTAGCGGTAGGATTGTAAAGGTACTATGGGGATATAATGTATATTTCTAGTGGGCTATAATCATTTGAAATTATCCTTAAATCATGTTTCTTATGGTCATCGAATAAATATGTATTTCTTATCGGTATATGCTTCTATGTATGCAGGCTTCATCTTTTCATTAGTGAAAGGTCAAGTTTTTTTTCATGAAGCTTTAACCTTATGAAGAGTTTAGAGACTATGAAAGCTATAAATATTGATATATTGAAATTCTTGTTACTTAGTGGAGTGGGATGAGGTAATTTGTTTGGTTATATTTATGAATATAGGATTTTAGTGGTTTTTTTGTTGGTATAAAAAGAAATATATTCTTCGTTTTTTTGTGTGGTGAAATTATGAGTACAGTAAGAAAGAAATATGGTTGATGTCATTGGAATTGCACCATTTTTTTGGCTTATATTCTTGTTTGGTTATGTATATGAATATAGATATTTTTTTTTTAAAAATGCAGTCGTCTAGTGACCGACATAGGTTGTTGCTGATATGGTTTTTACCAAGGAGTATCAGCGTCCACATATGGTGGTCGTTATATCCTACACCAGGGACTACTAACGCGGATGGATTATGGACACCTATAGTGACCGATTTTGGCGGTCACTATTTCCCTTTAGCGATGGGGAAACTGCGACCGCAAAAAGTGTATGGGTGGCGATATCTAAATCCATTTAATGACCGCTTTTGGTGGTTGATAAAGGTCAATTTTTTAGTAGTTATACCTATAAAACCCCTTAGAAAAGAAAGTGTCTATTTATAGACAACAATTTTTTATTTAGAGGGAGTACATAATTAAAAATGACAGTGAGAGAAATATTGAATTCGATGAAGTTTATGCTCAAGATACACAAGATTTAGTACAAGAATAGATCCCAAAGGTGCCCATGGAAGAAGTAGTTCATGAAACACAATTACTATGTAGGAGAACTAGAGAGGTAAGAGAGCCAGAGAGATATGGTTTTATAGTCATTGAATATGGTGACTCATTATTGGTTGAAAATTATGAACTTATCTCCTAAAAAAGGGAATTATAAAGCTCAAAATCTGTAAGATGGAAAGAATACATGAATTCTGAAATGGATTCCATGTATCAGAACCAAGTTTAGGTTCTTTTCAATGCATCAGTTGATGTAAATCCCATAGGGTGAAAATGGTTATTCAAGATTAAACTATATATGTAAGGAAAGGTAAATAACTATAAATAAAGGATAGTGGTTAAAGGGTTTAAACAAAATTAAGTAATTGACTACAATGAAACCTTTTCACTAGTTTTCATTTTTAAATCCATTATAATTCTACTTCTATAACAGCTTACCATGATTATGAAATTTGGAATATGGATATAAAAATAGCTTTCCTTAATGGAAACCTTCAGGAAGATGTCTACATGACACAACCAAAAGGGTTTGTGACTCCATATGATGCTAGAAATATTTTCAAGTTTCAGAGATCCATTTTTGGATTGAAGAAAGCATCTAGGTAATGGAAATTTCAATTTGATGAGGTTACAAAAGAATTTGGTTTCATTAAGAATAAATGTAATACATGTTTTTAAAATAGGTTTAGTGGGAATACAATTATTATCTTAGTAGTATATTCTTATGACATATTACTTATTGGAAAAGATATACTAGTCTTAAAGTCTATTAAAAAATAATGAGACAAGTATTTCTCCATAAAAGACATAGGTGAAACTGACTATATTATAGGGATGAAGATCATTTGTGATAGATCCAAAATTATTATTGGACTAAGTAAACGTACATAAATTGACCAGATACTAAAGTGAGTTAGTATGGAAAAATCCAAGAGGGGATTGATTTTAGTGTCACATGGAATAAATATTTCTAAGAAAATGTTTCCTCAGACATAACAAGATAAAGAGAGAATGATTATGATCCCATAAAATTCAATGATAAGATCAATCATATGTTACATTTTATGTACTAGACTTGATGTTGCCTATGCATTGATAATGGTAGGTATATATCAAGATGATCTAGAAGAATAACATTGGTATTCTATTAAGGCTACCCTTAAATACTTGAGAGTAACTATGGATATCTTCCTTTTGTAAGAAGGAGACTAGGAGATAGTCATAAAGGGTTATACTGATGATAGTTTTCAAATAGATTAGAATGATATGAAGTTGCAGTCGTGATATGTTTTTTTAATAACCCAGAATTTTCAGTAAAAAAATTTCACAGTTTGTTGAAGTGAATGTGAGACCAGGTTCTAAGACGACACATGATTCTGAGGCCTGGGGCGCCTGAAATAATTTTCTAAACTTTAATTAAGTACGTTCAGTGGATGTGCAAGAATATTTTATTAACTTTTTAATTGGTTCATGGATTGAAAATCTAAGGGCACCGTTGAATCCAGAATATTGGGGTTTGCCTAAGGGGGACCTAACTTCAGTCGGTGAAGGTTGACCAAGAAAGTTATTTTTCGAACCTTTTGTTATAAAAAATGAAATAAACTTATTTTATTTTCTATAACCACTAAGCGGGAATGCTGCATAAAAAAAGTCTAGTAATGGAATGGTTACGATTCAATAAATGAACCGTTACCCTTTGACTGCATAACTGTACTGCTTGTGCGGTTATGGAACGCTGTTAACTTTGGTTCATTAATGAACCGCATTAATGAACACAACATTGGGAGGGTTCTCTTTAATTATAACTATTCATTGGAAAATTAATGGAATAAAAGAGAGAGAACCTATGATGAAACACTGATGGATTTCTTCCTCAATGAAGAACGACAAATGCTGGTGAAGAACCACCTAGAGGACGAGACCAGATTCAGAAAGCAGTGACGAGTACCACCGAATCATGAACTGACAACAATGATGAAGGAGGTTTTGTCGATCATCGTTAGTGGATGTCTCATCCAGGTAGGGGTTTTTGTTTTTGATATTATGATATTCCTCCTACCCTGTTATTGATTTATATGAAGAATTAAGATCAACCAACCAACGGGTTGATCCGCGGATCATTCTTTAAACACAGGAGGTTGATACAGGGTTACGAGTTGGGAGTTATTTCTAAATTCTCTGATTATTTCTAACACCCCTTGTTAAAATGCTAACGTGGAGGGAACATGCCAATCCGAACAAGGCCCAGAACCTCCACCAATCTTTTTTTTCTTGTGTTTCCCATGCTCGGCTAGGAAATGTGACAGAAAAGTAGAGATAGGGGTCATGCAGTGGCGGCGGTGACCCGAGAGGCTTGTAGGCATAGACAATTCCAAGAACGGACCACCAGAGCACGTCCGACGACCTGTGGAAAGAACCGCCAGTGTGCCATGCCAAAGGAGGCTGGCAGTGGCTAGAGGAGGCCCATGGAAACTGACCACGAGTGGTGGGAAGGCAATGTATTGTCACGCGTCACGGTGGCCAGAGGTGGTCGGCCCGAGCCGGCCACATGGGAGAAGGGTGGCGCCCATCGGCGCTGCGGCCAGTGGGCCGCAGCAAGAGGGGGCAGTGCAACCTCGCGCCACGCCACATCAACTGGAGACCGATCATCCACTTAGACAACTGTTTCATGTGGTGATGTAGCACCCCAATGGTTGGATGAAATGGCCTCGCATTCGCGAGGCCAGTTGGAGACACGGTTCACCTTTAGGTGGACTAGGACAGACGAACGGGCCAGACCCACCTAGGGGGCCGGTCCAACCGCGGCCTGGGCTTGCGAACCAGCCGGGCCGACCATGACAGACCAAACCCAGTGAATAGGACCAAACTTGAGCGGGGTTAGGTAGACCCCTGGACCCGTTGCGTTGGGCTGGCTTGATCGAGTCGGACCGGGCCCCGACCCAACCGACCCCCGAATAAAGAAACGCTGGTAACTAATGAACTGAGTGTCCTTTTGATACACCGTTAGTGGCATTGGGACCCATTTTTGGGAATCGGTCCCTTTGGCATATTCTAGTGGACCCGATCGAGTTGGGATGGACTGAGGTGCGATCACCCCCATTTCATGGAAAAAGGTGTAACTAACAGACCAGACGTCCGATCGATGCACCGTCTGTGGCATAAGGACCCTTGTGACAAGGCGGTCCCTTAGAGATACTCTAAGTGAGTTTTTATGGAGTTTGACATGTGAACTGGGTTGTATTAGACTTGAATCCAACCAGGCCCTTTTTACAAAAGTGCCCATGTCTCACAGACCGAGCGTCCGATCGACGCGCCGTCTTTCACGTTGGGACCCCTATGACGAGGAGGTACCTTGGGTATGATTTTTGAAGCACTTCATACCAGTTGAAATACGATCGATGTCTTGAGAGGCAGAATCTTCCAAAGATCAAGCGTGCTTTTTGTAGGAATCCAGTGGCTGGCTGTGGCATAAAGAAGAAGAGCGACCAATACAGTTCATCATAAGAAACTATAGAGTGGGATGATCTAGCTGTTTGACTAATCATCCCTACCTCTCTACCGATGACCAATATAGGTCATCACCAGTGACTAATATGGATCAGCACCAGCGACCAATACAGGTCAGCACCAGTGACTAACACAGGTCAACATCTAGCGACCAATAAGGGTTAGCATGCAGTGACCTATACGGGTTAGTAGTAGAGTTACTATGGATAGGATGATCTAGGTTTAAAACTAGTCATACCTATCCCAGTAACCTTGAAGTTATACCGTTAGAGTGAGCTGTCTCTTTTTCTTTATGCTTCATGATTTAGATCATGATTGTGATATTACCTTTGTGGTATTTCTTGTGATGTTTTCCTTTTTGGATTACTGAGAGACATTCGGGGGTCTCGAGGCCCCCTACTGAGTTGTTATGATCACCCCTACATAGGCTCCACCCTCATGTGTGTGTCTGGTGAAGACTACTGACACTCCAAGGTAGACTTTGGAGGTTCAGGATTTGGTAGAGCTTGGTGTGATGAGATCAGTAGAGATCCTCTTCTTAGACTTCAGAATTATAGATAATACCCTCCAGGTAGAGTTTTAGGGAAGATGCGATAGCTATTTACTTTCTTTTCAGTTTCTAGGGCTTGTATTCAGACCCATTGTTTTCAGTTTACAGTTGTACTTGTGGTTTTACTTTACTCCCGTGGTTATACCTTACTTTTGTTGGTTGTTTACTTAAGTTTCCCTTTTTGAGTGTGTACAGATCTCTAAGGCAATACCTTCCCTGTTTGAGAAAATCCTTCAGGTGCTAGTCACCAACTCCTGGCCTATGGAAGGTGGGCTTGGGGTAGTCATGTCTGGGCCCCATAAGACGGGTCGTGAAAAAGTGGTATTAGAGGGAGGTTGGTTCTACCAGAAGAACTAGGAGTCTACTTTTAATGAGGAAATGGTGTAAAGTGTCTTGATTTCGGTTTTCACTACAGGGGGTCTAGTGTTGGTACAGCGGCTGACATGTCCATACACCCAGACCCTTAATTCCATTTTCCGACTCAGTATATGAAAACACCGGTTTCTAGTATTTTGAAAAATTTTCTTGATCTTTCTTGAGTCAGCTCACCAGGTATAACATATTGACCATGGAACATATGTTTCTTACAGGATGCCTCCATGAAGATATCCATCCAGGATTCCAGTTAGAGATCGTGACAGTGGCCCACTGAGAAATGAGGCGTCGGTACATGGACTACTCACAGTGATGGCATCTTCAGGTGCTGTACTAGCAGCAACACCACTCGTTGAGTAGCATATGATACTAGTGGATCATAAACACTAGTTGAGCATATTTAATGAGTTATAGAGACAGAGACCTACGAGGTTTCGAGGCGAGATGGACCCCCCAAGCAGTAGAAGACCGTCTTGAGGTGGTTTCACGTGCCTTTCACTTAGTAGAGACACCCTCCGAACAAATGGTGATCTTGGACGCTAGCCTTCTTTATGGATTGAAAAGGCGATAGTGGAGCTCGACGCTCTTGGTTCATGTGGAGACAACCCTCACCTAGCTAGACTTTGAGAGCATTTTCAGGGCGGAGTTCGTGCCAGTGACACTACGCTCTGTGCATATTCATAAGTTGCTACATCTGCAGTAGGGAAGCCAAACTATGGATTAGTACTCGATGAGATTTACTAACCTCTCCCATTAATCCACTGATATGGTATATGACCCTTACTTCAGGGACCGAAATTTTGAGCAGGGGCTCCGACGAGAGATTTGAGATGCAAAATATTCTCTCAGCATCCCGACGCAGGCTGGGGTGCTTGAGAGTGCTTTGCTGATGGAGAGATTCCTTTTCGAGTAGGCACCGATAATAAGATCCCATACTAGACGACAGGTATCAGAGTCATCTACACCTGGCAGTATACAGACGACGTAGAATCCCAAGTGGGCTAGACCTTCCGGAGGGCAACCCTAAGACGTAGGGTTAGAGGTTCGAGGCTCAAGAGGCCAAGGGAGCCACCGATGAGGCATGATCAATTTTTGATACGGGGGACATGGTCACAGAGCTCATGAATTTCTGAATCCCCGTGAAAATGATCGATAGACAGTGGATGGGCCATTGAGGTAGCGACAACGACAGGATCATAAGCATCAGCGAGGCGGCAGATGAGGCTGGGGAGAAAGACGTGCAGTGGGGGGAGGGGGGGGGGGGTTGGGGTCACTAGACACTACCAACACCACCCCTAGGTGGTCCACCACAAGATCAGGGAGAAAATGGTGGGGACATTCCCAACTATAGGCAGTAGAGGCTCATGATCCTAACATCCCTGAGATGATACAAGGTACGATATGTATCTTCTCTACTTTAACAGAAGTTCTTATCAACATAGGTGATAAATATTATTTACTTGCCACAGACTTAGTTCAGGACTCTGAGTTTTCGATTGAGCTTTTAGCTCGACCTTTGTGTTTGGATACTCCTATGGGAGGATATTCAATGGTCACACACTGGTGACAAAAGTGTGATCTTACTCTCGGAGGAGAGAGTTTTATATGGGATCTTCTAGTAGCGACATTTAATCCCTACAAAGTCATTCTAGGAATGGACTAACTATTAGTAGTTCACACACAAATTGACTTCTTGAGACGTACAGTGCGATGTATGCGTAGAGATGGAGGCCAATTTTCCTTTGTTGGTGAGAAGGAAAACAGATCAGAATGAGATGGACTTGCGCTTAGGAGGGTGTAGATGATTACATATCAGCTGGCTTGCATGATGTTAGACATGGTGGATGAAGCGAGTCCACAGTTCCCAGCAGTGGTGGACAGGTATGAGGACATCTTTATAGAAGATGTCCCAGGACTACCTCCTCGTAGAGAGGTAGAATTCCGCATTGAATTGTGCCAAGGAACATCACTGATATCTACACCAGCATATCAAATGGCCCATGCGGAGCTCTGAGAGATGAGTGTACAATTTGAGGAATTAAATAGTAAGGGATTCGTAAGGCTCAGTGTTTCTCCATGGGCATCCCCAATATTGTTTTCCAATAAGGCAGGTGAAAGTTTGAGTCTATGTGTGGAATTTCAGCACCTAAACCAGGTGACTGTGAAGAACAAGTATCCTATACTGAGGATCGATGATCTTTTCGACTAGCTGAAGGGAGCTCGTTGGTTTTCAAAGATAGATCTCAGATCAGGCTATCACCAACTTAGAGTACGAGATGAGTACTTACCAAAGACAACCTTTATATGTCGGTATGTCCATTATGAGTTCTTGGTGAGGCCTTTCGACATGACCAACACTCCACCAGTGTTCATGGGGCTCATTAAAAGGATCTTCCAGCCATACCTCGATCACTTCATGGTGTTCTTCATCGATGAAATCTTGGTGTAGTTAGTGTCTGAGGAAGAGCATGCTATACACATGAGGATAGTTCTGGACACACTTCGGGAGCACCGATTATATGGGAAGCTATCGAATTGTGAGTTCTGGATACGGAAGGTCCACTTCTTGGGACATGTCATCTCATAGGATGGATTTGAAGTGGATCTAGCAAAGATCGAGGTAGTACTTTCTTGGGAGCCACTCAGGAGTGTTACTGAGGTGTAAATCTTCCTGGCATTAACAGGCTACTGTTAGAGGTTCGTACCTGATTTCTCCAGAGTAGCAGCACCCATGAATGCCTTGAATAAGAAGTGGAAACCCTTATTATGGTCTGAGACAAACCATCATAGATTTCAACAGCTGAGGTAGAGCTTTAACAACACTCCCATCCTAAGGTTTCCGGAGGAGGGTACTGACTACATGGTTTATTGTGATGTATCAGGGACCAGACTCAGTTGCACCCTGATGCAGGATGATGCAATGATTACTTATGGATCATGACAACTGGGGCCTCATGAGCAGAATTATGAGACTCAAAACGTGGAGTTGGTAGCAGTAGTCTTCGCACTAAATATTTGGCGATACTACTTGATGGTTGAGTGATTCATTGTTTACTCAGACCACAAGAGTCTCAAATATATATTCACGCAGAAAGATCTGAATCTGATACAATGACTTCGGCTAGAGTTCCTTTAGGACTATGACTTTGATATATTCTATACTCTTAGTAAGGGGAACATAGTGGTAGATGCAATTATCCAGAGATCGAGTTCATAGTTATTGAACGAACATTCAGAGTAGTTAGCCTCACTTCAGATATCCTACATGGATAGAGATGAGACAATCTACCTACAGTAAATGGTAGTTTTCCCTACACTCTTTCAGTGAGTTAGGGAGGCGCAACTCGGAGAAAACAGCTACTAGACTACACGTTCTCAGATATCCTCAGGCCATGCACCTGACATATATTATGAAGTTGGAAATCACACTATCCTTTTCAGAGGATGTACAGTTGTACTAGTGGTTCTATGAGAGGAGGTGCAAATGGAGTTCTATACATCCCCCTTGGTAGTACATTCAGGCGTGATGAAGATGTATCAGGACCTTCGACATCAGTACTGGTGGATAGGGATGAGGAAAGCCGTGGTGGAGTTTGTTTCTAGATGCATCACTTTCCAGCAAGTGAAATCCAAGAACCAGGTACTAGTAGGCTTGACCCAACGCCTCGAGATACCGGAGTGTAAGTGGGAAGGGATATCAATGGAATTCGTGATGGGGTTACCACGTACGTCCATAGGGAACAATACCATCTGGGTGATCGTTGAACGACTCACCAAGTTAGAACACTTCCTTACTATTCTAGATAAGGGTTCGGTAGAAAGCTTGGGATGTCTCTACGTTCAGGAGATCGTGCGACTTCACGGGGTGCCTTTGACGATAGTCTCAGATCATGATGCATGCTTCACATCCCGATTATGGAAAGGATTGTACGAGGATTTTGGGAATTATCTTCACTTGAGCATAAATTTCACCTGCAAATAGATGGTCAGACTGAGCATACCATTCAGACCATGGAGGACATGATTCGTGCATGTGTCCTAAAATTTGGTCGCATTTTGGAGGACCACCTACCCTTGGTGGAGTTCGCGTACAACAACATATATCACTCCACCATTGGTATGGACCCTTTTGAGGTGTTGTATGGACGACCGTGCAAATCTCCCTTATGATGGATGGATCTAGGAGAGCTAGCACTCGTGGGCTTAGAGATGGTATGGGCTACCACTGAAAAGGTGCAGGTCATCCGAGAGAGGATGAAGACTGCACATAGCCAACAAAAGTCCTATGCTGATAGGTGATATAGACCACTGGAGTTCTAGGAGGGGGACCATGTATTCTTGTGAGTCTCCCCTCGATGGGGACTAAATAGATTTGGCCGAGGTGACAAACTCTCAACGAGGTTTATCATACCATTCCTGATACTTCAAAGGATTGGCAAGGTGGTGTACCACTTGGCACTACCACCGCAGTTGGAGAGGGTGCACGGCGTCTTCCATGTATCCCAGTTGAAGAGATAGATGCATGACCTATCTCATGTCATCGACCATGGTGAGTTGGAGATTAACGACAGTGTGACTTTTGTGGAGTACCCGGTGGAGATAGAGGATTGATAGGAATAGATCCTTCATGGGTGGTCGATACCTCTAGTGCGCGTTCTGTGGCAGCACGAGAATCTCCAAGAGAGCACATAAGAGCGAGAGGCTCATATGCATGCCCAATACCCCTCTTTGTTTATGTAACCTTTTTTGGATTTCAGGGACATAAAGCCCCAAGGTGGGGAGAATATAATAACCCAGAATTTTCAATAATTTTTTTTGTGGTTTGTTGAAGTGAACATGAGACCAGGATTTGAGATGGCATGTGATTCCGATGCTTGGGGCGCTCAGAATAATTTTCTGAAATTTATTTTAGTACATTCAGTGGACGTGCGAGCGGGTTTTCTTAACTTTTGAATCGGTTCCTAGATCAGAAATCTGAGCGCACCGTTGAATCCGAAATATTAGGTTTTGCCTAAGGGGGACCTAACTTCGGTCGGCAAAGGTCGACCGAGAAAGTTATTTTTCAAATTTTTTTTTATAAAAAATAAAATAAACTTATTTTATTTTCTATAACCGCTGAGAGACAATGCTGTGTAACAAAATTATTGCGACAGAACGGTTACCGATCAATAAATGACCCATTATCCTTTGACTATGTAACCTCACTACTCGTGCGGTTATGAAACCCTGTTAATTATAGTTCATTAATGCGCCACATTATTGAACGCAACTTTGGGAGGGTTCTCTTTAATTATAACCATTCGTTGGAGAATTAATGGAATAAACGTGGTAGAAACTCCGATGAAATGCTGACAGATTTCTTCCTCAACAAAGAATGACGGATGTCATTGAAGAACCACTTGGAGGACGAGACTAGATTCAACGAGTGGTGATGAGTGCTACCGAATCACAAACCAATGAAAATGACGAATGAGGTTCAATCAATCATCGTCAGTGGACGTATCATCTAGGTAGGGGTTTTTGTTTTTGATATTGTGATATTCATACTTCCCCATTCTTAATTTATACAAAGAATGCAGATCAACCGACCAACGGGTTGATCCACGGATCGTTCTTTAAACATGAGAGGTTGATGTGGGGTTACAATTAGGGAGTTATTTCTAAATTCTCTGATTGTTTCTAACACCCCTTGTTAAAATGCTAACTCAAAGGGCGTGGAACAATTCGAATAAGGCCCAGACCCTCCGCCAATCTTGTTGTTCTTGTGTTTCTCCTGCGCAGAGGGGAAATGTGACGAAAAGGAAGAGATAGGGGTCATGCAGTGGCGGTGGTGACCCGAGAGGCTCGTAGGCATAGACACCACCAAGAACGGACCACCAGAGCACGTCTGGTGGCCCGCAGAAAGAACCGCCGATGCGCCATACCGGCAGTGGCTGGAGGAGACCCACAGAAACTGGCCGCAGGCAGTGGGAAGTCAGCATGCCGTCGCACGCCACTAAGGCTAGAGGCGGTCGACCCGAGCTGGATGCACAGGAGAAGGGCATCACCCATAGGCACTGCCAGTGGCAGCAGCTGTTGCCAGCAGGCCGTGGAAGGAGGGGGTGACACGGTCCCGTGCTGTGCCATGTCGGCTGGAGACCGGTCGGCCACTTGGCCAACCATTGCACGTGGTGGGGCAGTGCCCCACCGGCCGGATGAAATGGTCTCATGTCCACGAGGCCAGCTAGAGACATGGTCTTCCTTTAGGAGGACCAAGTCAGCTGAACGGGCCAGACCCGCGGCCCATCGGGCTAGACCCACCCAGACGCCTGGGCTGGACCCAAGACCCAGCGTGGGTGGGTCGAGACCCACCTGGTGGGCTGAGCCAATCGTGGCTCGGGCCTATGAACCAGCCGGACCGACCCCGACGGGCTGAACCTAGTGAACCGGGCCGGACCCGGGTAGGGTCAGGTAGACCCCGGGACCCGTTGCGTTGGGATGGCCTAACCGAGTCAGACCGGGCTCACACCTAACCGGCCCCCAAATAAATAAACACCCATAAATGACGAACCGAGTGTCCATTTGACACACCTTTAGTGGCGTTGGGACCCCTTTTTGGGAAGTAGTCTTTTTGGATTATTCCGGCGAGCCCGACCGAGCTAGGCCGGACCGAGGTGTTGGGCGGAGAGTGATGGCAAGAGGGGGGGTGAATTGCCTTTTAAAAAAAATTAACAATTTAAAAACAAAGTTAAAGGTGCAGCGGAAATAAAAGAGGCAAGACACAAAACTTGATAACGGAGTTCGGCTTAAACCAAAGCCTACGTCTCCGCTCCCAACTCAACCGTTGATAGATTTACTACCGCTTGCTTTTTAATGGTTTTAGCAAGAAACCCACTAGAATTTAAGGTAGTCTAGAACCTATTACAGCTTGCTTTTAATGGTTGATCAAGAACCCACTAGCCTTCTTACAGGTGAAGGCTAGCTCACCTATGACTCAAGCCTTTTTAAAGGGAAGGCTTGACTAACCTCTTCACACCTTGAAGGTGGTGTGAAAATCCAAACAAAGAGAGGATGAGAGAAAGAGGGGTTTGTAGGCACAAACCCAAATTGATGCTCAAAAAGAATAAAACAAGAAAAACCGTAATGTATAGAAGTCTTGGGCGCCAATGGATTGATTGGAGTTGATGAAGAGCGCTCCCAAGCTTCTATGGTGATGCTCCTTGGATGTGGAAATGAGTTGGAGCAAGTGGGGTTCCTCGGAGGAATGCGCCGGAGGTTCGCCAAATGATGAAAAATGTTCCCGTGGGCTTTCATGTGTTTCCGGGGCTTCCTAGTCCTTTATTTATAGAGGGGGAACCCTCAAATGGCCTTTGGGGGTCTTCGGAGCCGTTGGAGAGGCCTTTGGAGCCGTTGGGAGTCAAGTGGACAAGTCTGGTCAAAGCCCAACAGCTAGTTTGACTGGCTCCACCGGCTGACCGGTGCTTGGCCACCGGTTGGCCGGTGCTTTGGAAAAAGGAGAGGCATTGTGAGTAGGCACCACCGGCTGGCCGGTGAGGAGGCCACCGGTTGGACGGTGGTGAGACAGTAGCTGTCTCTTCTGTCTGGGTTCCACCGACTGGCCGGTGGTGGGACACCGGTTGGCCGGTGGTCTGGACAGAGGGGATGCCTTTTGTCCAGGCTCCATCGGCTGGCCGGTGGTCATCCACCGGTTGGCCGGTGGACTGAAATCAGTCCACTTTCAGTCCTTCTTGGCCCAATTCCTTGGCAACCTTTTTCCTATCAACAAAAACACTTAAAACAAGATTAGATAAAAAAGAGAGTGATTGTGATCATGAAAATTAAACCACGAGGGGTACGAGAGGTACAACAATCTCCCCCTATTTTGATGATCACAATCACCAAAACAAGCAATTTTAAAGATTGAAATGAGAGGCATGCTTTAAAGGATAAATTGAAAAGAAAAGAAAAGCATGAGAGAAAGATTTCTTCCCCCAATCAACCAAGAATTTCTCCCCCTTTGTGATTATCAAAATAGCACGGGGCATAAAACTTGATTGAGGGAAAGGTTGAAAAACAAGATAGGGATTTTAAACCAATTGAAATTTTTGAAATTTGAATTGAAAGTTTTGAATTGAAAGTTTTGAATGAAAGTTTTGAAAATAAAGCAAAAAATGCTTAAACAATCCTAACTCCCCCTAAATAAAAACAACAAATCACCGGGGAGAGGATTTTAGAACCGAGACAAATTTTGTCCGGTGAGACTCGCTAAAAGGGATTTTTCAATCCAAACTTTTCTAGTGGCGGGTCTTCTCCTATAAAATTCATCATTAAAGAAAATAGTTTTGGGCCTTCCATACCGAGCATTTTTGCAATTGCACTCATAAATTAAGTGCCCGGGTTTTTTACAATAGTTGCAAAATTTATATTGGGAGCTCCCCCTTACAAAAATAGTTGGAGCATGGGAAGAGGAAGCTTGCTTGGAATATCCAAGCCCTTGGGTGGTTCTAGATACGCATTGGGAACCAAGTAATTTGGTTAAATTTTGTTCACCTTGGGTGAATTTGGCAAGGGATTCCTTTAAATCCTTGATTGTTGATTCCATAGAATCAACATCGGGAAGGTTTTGGACCTTGAGGGACAACTCCTCCTTTTCTTTGAGAAGTTGTTCCTTTTCGGAAGAAAGTTTTTTGAAATTCTTTTTTAAAGCAATAAATTTGGAAGAAATTTCGTGAAAACCTTTTTCCAATTGATCTCTAGCATGTTGGAGATCCTCATAAGATAAATGATTGAAAGAATTTGAAGAACAAGAGGATGAGGAGTCGGAAGAGGATACCTCATGAAATGCCGTTAGGCATTTTTTACCATTGTCATTTTAGGAGGAGGAGGAGGAGGATGTGGAGCTATCACTCCATGTGGCCTTGAATGCCTTCTTCTTTTCCTTTTGCTTGGCTTTTTTCTTGTTGAGTGGACAATCGGGCTTGTAATGGCCTTTCTTGCCACACCCGTAACATGTTACCTCGGGCTCGGATTTTTCGTTGGGTTGAGCCTTGCGGGATTTCTTCTTCTTGTGCTTCTTCATGAATTTGTGCATTTTGCGGGCAAGATTCTCCATTTCTGAATCACCACTTGAAGAGGAAGACGATGAGGAGGAGGAGCTTTCTTCTTTTTGAACTTTGAAGGCGATGTTCTTTGGAACTTTGATTGGTTTGCCTTCCTTTTCAGCTTGCCTCCTCATGGTGATCTCGTAGGTCATGAGGGATCCGATGAGCTCTTCGACCGGCATGTTCTTGATGTCTTTTTCTTCTTGGATTGTCGTGACTTTCGGTTCCCATGTGCTTGGAAGGATCCAAAGGATCTTCTTGACCATCATTTCTGCAGACACATCATCACCAAGGGACTTTCTCCCATTGCAAACATCAGTAAAACGTGTAAACATTTCAGTTATATTTTCAGATGGATGCATGGTAAAAGACTCAAAATCTTGACGGTACATATCCAATTGAGTATCCTTAACTTTGTTGGTCCCCTCATGGGTAACCTCCAATAGTTTCCAGATTTCATGAGATGAGGTGCATGTGGAAACTCGATTGAATTCATTACGATCAAGGCCACAATGAAGAGCATTCATGGCTTTTCCATCAAGCTCGAAATTTTTAATATCGTCTTGAGTCCATTTGGATTCATCGGGAGAAGAAAGAGAATAACCATGCATGACAATTTTATAAATAGGATAACCAATTCTTCTAAGAAAAGTGGTCATGCGGGTTTTCCAATAAGTATAGTCGGTTCCATCAAAGAATGGATCACGACCCAAAGAATAGCCTTCGGGGGCGAAAGAAGTTGAAGCCATCACAAAGGATCTTGAATTTGAAACCGGTTAGGGTATTACTCAAATTTTGCCTCTGATACCAATTGTTGGGCAGAGAGTGATGGCAAGAGGGGGGGTGAATTGCCTTTTAAAAAAAAATTAACAATTTAAAAACAAAGTTAAAAGTGCAGCGGAAATAAAAGAGGCAAGACACAAAACTTGATAACGGAGTTCGACTTAAACCAAAGCCTACGTCTCCACTCCCAACTCAACCGTTGAGAGATTTACTAACTCTTGCTTTTTAATGGTTTTAGCAAGAAACCCACTAGACTTTAAGGTAGTCTAGAACCTATTACAACTTGCTTTTAATGGTTGAGCAAGAACCCACTAGCCTTCTTACAGGTGAAGGCTAGCTCACCTATGACTCAAGCCTTTTTAAAGGGAAGGCTTGACTAACCTCTTCACACCTTGAAGGTGGTGTGAAAACCCAAACAATGAGAGGATGAGAGAAAGAGGGGTTTGTAGGCACAAACCCAAATTGATGCTCAAAAAGAATAAAACAAGAAAAACCGTAATGTAGAGAAGTCTTGGGCGCCAATGGATTGATTGGAGTTGATGAAGAGCGCTCCCAAGCTTCTATGGTGATGCTCCTTGGATGTGGAAATGAGTTGGAGCAAGTGGGGTTCCTTGGAGGAATGCGCCGGAGGTTCGCCAAATGATGAAAAATGTTCCCGTGGGATTCCGTGTGTTTCCGGGGCTTCCTAGTACTTTATTTATAGAGGGGGAACCCTCAAATGGCCTTTGGGGGTCTTCGGAGCCGTTGGAGGGGCCTTCGGAGCCGTTGGGAGTCAAGTGGACAAGTATGGTCAAAGCCCAACGACTAGTTTGACTGGCTCCACCGGCTGACCGGTGCTTGGCCACCGGTTGGCCGGTGCTTTGGAAAAAGGAGAGGCATTGTGAGCAGGCACCACCGGCTGGCCGGTGAGGAGGACACCGGTTGGCCGGTGGTGAGACAGTAGCTGTCTCTTCTGTCTGGGTTCCACCGGCTGGCCGGTGGTGGGACACCGGTTGGCCGGTGGTCTGGACAGAGGGGATGCCTTCTGTCCAGGCTCCATCGGCTGGCCGGTGGTCATCCACCGGTTGGCCGGTGGACTGAAATCAGTCCACTTTCAGTCCTTCTTGGCCCAATTCCTTGGCAACCTTTTTCCTATCAACAAAAACACTTAAAACAAGATTAGATAAAAAAGAGAGTGATTGTGATCATGAAAATTAAACCACGAGGGGTACGAGAGGTACAACACGAGGAGCGATCACCCCCGTTTCACAGAAAGGGGTGTAACTAACAGACTGGGTGTTCGATCGACGCGTCGTCTATGGAATAAGGACCCTTTTAACAATGCGGTCCTTTGGAGATACTCAAAGTGTGTTTTGAAAGAGTTTGATGTGAAACCTGGGTTGGATCAGTCTTGAATCCAACTGGGCCCTTTTTAAAAAAGTGCCCATGTCTCAAAGACCGGGCATCCGATCGACGCGCTGTCTATCACGTTGTAACCTCTATGATGGGGAGGTCCCTTGGGTATGTTTTTTTGGGACTTCGTACCAGTTGAAATATGATCGATGGCTTGAGGTGAAAAATATTTCACAGATCAGGCATGCTTCGTGCATGAATCCAGTGGCTAGTTGTGGCATGGATAAGAAGAGCGACCAATACAGGTCAGCATCAAAAAATCCAGAGTGGGATGATCTAGCTGTATAAATAATCATCATTACCACTATACCAATGACCAATACTAGTCAGCACCAGCGACCAATACGGGTTAGCACCATCGACCAATACGGGTTAGCACCAACGACCAATACAGGTCAACATCTAATGAACAATACGAGTCATCATACAATGACCTATACGGGTCAGCAGTAGAGTTACTACAGATAAGATGATCTAGATTTACGGCTAGTCATCCCTATCCCAGTAACCTTAAAGTTATATCATTTGAGTGACCTGTCTCTTTTTATTTATGCTTCATGATTTAGAACATGCTTGTGATATTAAATTTGTGGTATTTATTGTGATTTTTTCTTTTGTGGATTACTGAGAGACCTTCTAGGGTCTCGGGGTCCCTTACTGAGTTGTTATACTCACCCCTGCATGGAATCCACCCGAATGTGTGTGTCTGGTGCAGACTACTAACACTCCGAGGCAGACATTGGAGGTTTGGGACTTGGTGGAGCTTGGTGTGATGGGAGCAGTTGAGATCCTCTTATTAGATTTTAGACTTATAGCTACTACCCTCCAGGTAGAGTTCTAGGGAAGATGCGACAAATTTTTACTTTATTTTCAGTTTCTAGGGCTTGTATTCAGGTCCACTGTTTTTAGTTTACAGTTGTACTTGTGGTTGTACTTTACTCCCGTGGTTATACCTTAATTTTGTTGGTTGTTTACTTCAGTTTCCCTTTTTGAGTGTGTACAGATCTCTAAGGTAATACCTTTCCTATTTGGGGAATGTATTCAGGTTCTAGTCACCAACCTTTGGCCTATGGAAGGCAGGCTTGGGGTAGTCACGTCCGAGCCCCGTGGGACGGGTTGTGACAAAGTGGTATCAGAGGGTGGTTGGTTCTTCCAAAAGAACTAGGAGTATAATTTTAATGAGGAAATGGTGTAAAGTGTCTTGAGTTTGGTTTTCAGTAGATGGGAGTCTAGTGTTGGTGCGGTGGACGACATATCCATAAACCAAAACCTTGAATTCTGTTTTCCAACTCAGTACATGAAAACACCGATTTCTAGTGTTTTGAAAAGTTTTTTTGATATTTATTTAGTCATCTCACCAGGTATAACTTATTGAACGTGACACATATATTTCTTACAATATGCCTCTATAAAGATAGCTATCCAGGATTCCGATTAGATATCATGACAGTGGCCCACCAAGCGACGAGGCGTCGATACAGGGACCACTCACAGTGATGGAATCTTTGGGTGGTGTACCGGTAGCACCACCACCTGTTGATAAGAATATGCTATCGGTGGATCATACACGCTAGCTGAGCGTGCTGAATGAGTTCTAGAGAAAAATGCCTATGAGATTTCGAGGTGAGATGAATCCCCATGTTGTAGAGGGTTAGCTTGAGGTGGTTTCGCGGGTCTTTATCTTAGTAGATACACACATCGAACAGATGGAGATCTTGACCACTAGCCTTATTCATGGCTCGACAGGATGATGGTGAAGCTCGACGCTCTAGGTGCATGAGGAGACAAGCCTCACCTAGACAGAATTTGAGAGCCTTTTCAGGGTAGAGTTTATGCCATCGACACTACACTCTGTGCGTATTCAGAAGCTTCCGCATCTGCAGAAGGGCTGCCAAACTGTGGCTCAGTACTCAGAAAGATTTACCGACCTCTCCCGATACACCACCGATATGGTACGAGACCCTTACTTCAGGGACCAGACCTTTGAGCAGGGGCTTCGATGAGATATTAGAGCTGCGACAGTTTCTCTCAGCATCTTGACGTAGGATGGGGTGCTAGAGAAATCTTTGCTGATGGATAACTTCTTTGCCGAGCAGGCACCAGTAGTGAGAGACCCTACTGGACGACAGGTAGCAGAGTCATTTGCAGTTGGTAGTAGACAGAAGACATAGAATCCCAAGCGGGATAGACCTTCCATAGGGTGACCCCGGGATGTAGGGTCAGAGGTGCAAGGCTCGATAGGCTGAGGGAGCCACCAGCGAGGCATGATCTTTTTTTTCCTATAGGGGACAGGGTCACAGAGCTCGTGAATGTATGGCTCCCCATGCGGATGATCGGTAGATGGTGGAGGGGCCACCGAGGCAGCGATAACGGCAGGATCATGAGAATCCTCCAGGAAACAGGTGAGGCAGGGGAGAAGGACGTGCAACGAGAGGTGGTCGGGGTCACCAGGAACTACCACCACCTCCCCGAAGTAGTCCACCATGAGCTCAGGGGGAAGGTGGGTGGGGAAAGGCCCAACTACAGGCAGTAGAGGCTCACGATCCTGACATCCATGAGATGATATGAAGTACGATATGTATCTTATCTATTTTAGAAGCAGTGCTTATCGACACAGGTGATAGCTATTCTTTCCTTTCCACAGAATTATTTTGGGACTCTAAGATTCCGACTGAGCTTTTAGCTCAACCTTTGTGTTTGGATACTCCTATTGGAGGAGATTTAGCAGTCACACACTGGTGCTGAAAGTGTTATCTTAATCTCATAGGAGAGAGTTTAAAATGAGATCTTCTAGTAGCTGCATTGAATCCCTATGACATCATTCAAGGCATGGAATGAATATCAGTAGTTCACACACATATTGAATCCTTGAGACATACAATGCGATATACACGTAGAGATGGAAGCCAATTTTCCTTTTTTGGTGAGAAGTAAAATAGAGTATAATGAGATGGACTTGCACTCAGGAGGGTGCAACCGATTACATATTAGCTGGATTACATGACCTTCGACATGGTGGATGAGGCTAGTCCATGGTTCCCACCAGTGGTGGATGAGTATGAGGACATCTTTCCAGAAGATGTCCCAGGAATACCTCATCGTAGAGAGGTAGAATTCTGCATTGACTTGTACCCAAAAACAATACCGATATCTACACCAACATATCGGATGTCCCATGTGAATCTTCGGGAGATTAGGGTATAGTTGAAGGACTTACAGAGGAAGGGATTCGTAAGGCCTAATGTTTGTCCATTGGAATCCTTGGTGTTGTTTTCCAAGAAGGAAGACGAAAGTTTGAGGATATGCGTGGACTTCCGGTGCCTAAACCAGGTGACCTTGAAGAAAAAATATCCTCTATCAAGGATAAATGATCCTTTTGACTATCTAAATAGATCTCATTGGTTTTCAAATATAGATCTCAAATCAGGATATCACCAGCTTAGAGTACGAGATGAGGATGTACCGAAGACATCCTTTAGATGTCAGTATGACCATTAAGAGTTCTTGGTGATGCCTTTTGGCATGACCAAATCTCCAGAAAAGTTCATGGGTTCATGAAAAGGATCTTCCATCCATACCTCAATCGCTTCGTGGTGGTCTTCATTGAAGAAATCTTGGTGTACTCAGCGTCCGAGGAAGAGCATGTTGTACACTTGAGGATAGTTCTGGATGTACTCCGGGAGCACTAGTGATATGGGAAGCTCTCAAATTGGGAGTTCTGAATACACAAGGTCCACTTCTTGGGACACGTCATCTCAAAGGCTGGAGTTGTAGTGGATCCAGCGAAGATCGAGGTAGTAATTTATGGGGAGCCACCCAAGAGTGTTATTGAGGTACGAAGTTTCCTTGGATTAGCAGGCTACTATCGGAGGTTCGTACCCAATTTATCTGGAGTAGCAGCACCTATTACTGCCTTGACGAAGAAGGGGAAACCATTTTTGTGGTCAGAGACATGCCAACAGAGCTTTCAATAGCTAAGGCAGAGCTTGACCCGCGCTCCCATCCCATGGTTGCTAAAGGAGGGTACTGACTACGTGGTTTACTGTGATGCATCAGGGACCGGACTCAGTTGTGTCCTAATGCAGGATGATGAAATGATTGCTTATAGATCATGAAAATTGAGGCCTCATGATAAAAATTATGAGAATCATGACTTGAATTTGACAGCAGTAGTCTTCACACTGAAGATGTGGCAACACTACTTGATGGGTGAGCAGTTCATTGTTTAATCATACCACAAGAGTCTCAGATATATCTTCACAAAGAAAGATCTAAATTTTAGACAGTGATGTTGGATAGAGTTCCTCCAGGACTATGACTTTGAGATAGTCTATACTCTTGGGAAGGTGAACATAGTGGAAGATGCTCTTAACCGGAGATCGAGTTCACAGATACTGAATGAGGATTTAGAGTAGTCATCCTCACTTCATATATCCTATGTGGATAGAGATGAGATAGTCTACCTTGAGTCAATGGTAGTTTCCCATCCACTCCTTCAGCGAGTCAGGGAGGCGCAACTCAGAGACAACAACTGAAAGACTACACGTGCTTAGATATCCTCAAGCCATGCACCTGATGAATATTATGAAGGTGGGGAGCATACGATCCTTTTTAGAGGACGTACAGTTGTACCAGTGGCGCTACGAGAGGAGGTGCTGAGGGAGTTCCATAAATCCCCCTTGGCAGTACATCCAGGCATGATGAAGATGTATCAGGACCTCCAACATTGGTACTGGTGGCCAGGGATGAAGAAAGTTGTGACAGAGTTTGTTTCTAGATGCCTCACTTTCCAGCAAGTGAAGGCTGAGCACCAGGTACCAGCAGGCTTGACCCAACCCCTTGAGATACCAGAGTGGAAGTGGGAAGGGATATCGGTGGACTTCATGATGGGGTTACCAAATACGTCCTGAGGGCAAGATACTATCTGGGTGATCTTTGACCGACTCACCAAGTCAGCCCACTTCCTTACTATTCGAGAGAAGGTTTTGATAGAGTTCTTGGGACGTCTCTACATTCAAGAGATCATGCGACTTCACAGGGTGATTTTGATGATAGTCTTAGATCACAATGCATGCTTCACATCCCAGTTGTGGAAAGGATTTCAGAAGGCTTTTAGGACTCAGTTTCACTTGAGCACAAATTTTCACTCACAGACAGATGGTCAGACTGAGCAAACCATCCAGACCATGGAGGACATGCTTCATGCATGTGTCCTAGATTTTGGTCATAGTTGGGAGGACCAACTACCCTTGGTGGAGTTCGCGTACAACAACAAATATCACTCCACTATTGGTAAGGCCTCTTTTGAGGCGTTGTATGGATGACCATTCAGATCACCCTTGTGCTGGATGAATCCAGGAGATCCAACACTCGTGAGCCAAGAGATGGTACGATTTACTACTGAAAAGGTGCAGGTCATCTGAGAGCGGATGAAGACTGCACAGAGATGACATAAGTCCTATGCTAATAAGAAACAGAGACCACTGGAGTTCCAGGAGGAGGACCACGTATTCTTGCGAGTCTCCCCTTGACGGGGAATACAGAGATTTGGCCAAGGCAGAAAACTCTCACCGGGGTTTATCAGACCATTCCTGATACTTCGAAGGTTTAGAAAAGTGTCATACCACTTGGTACTACCACTATAGTTAGAGAGGGTACATGAAATCTTCCACATATCCCAGCTGAGGAGATACGTGCATGACCCATCTCACGTCATCGACCATAGCGAGTTGGAGATTGACGACAGGGCAAATTTTTCGGAGTACCCAGTGGAGATAGATGATCGACAGGAATAGATCCTTCATGGGTGGTCAATGCCTCTGGTGTGTGTTCTATGATAGCACACGAATCTCTAGGAGAGCACATGGGAGTGAGAGGATCATATGCGTTCCCAATACCCCTCTTTGTTTGTGTAGCCTTGTTTGGATTTCAGGGATGTAAATCCCCAAGGTGGGGAGAATGTAATAACCTGGAATTTTCAATAAATTTTTTTCGTCATTTGTTGAAGTGAATGTGAGACCAGGATCTGAGACGACACATGATTATGAGGCCTGTGGTGCCCAGAATACTTCTCTGAACTTTCTTTAAGTACGTTCAGTAGACATGCGAGTTGGTTTTCTTAACTTTTGAACTAGTGACTGGATTAAAAATATGAGGGCACCGTTGAATCTGGAATATTGGGTTTCACCTAAGGGGGACCTAACTTTGGTCGGTGAAGGTCGACTGAGAAAGTTATATTTCAAACATTTTGTTATAAAAAATAAAATAAACTTATTTTATTTTCTATAACTGCTGAGCGGAAACAATGCGTAACAGAAGTCTAGCGACAAAACGGTTACAGGTCAATAAATGACCTGTTACCCTTTGAATATTTAACCGTAACACTCATGCGGTTATGACACCCTGTTAATTGTGGTTCATTAATGCACCGCATTAATGAATGAAACGTTGGGATGGTTCTCTTTAATTATAAAAATTCATTGATGTACGAATGGAATAAAAGCGGGAGAACCTCCAATGAAATGATGATGGATTTATTCCTGATTAATGAACGACAGACGTCGATGAAGAACCACCTGGAGGACGAGACTGGATTTAGCTAGTGGTGAAGAGCGCCACCGAATCACGAACTAATGAAAATGATGAATGAGGTTCTGTCGATCGTCGTCAGTGGATGTCTCATCCAGGTAGGGGTTTTTGTTTTTGATATTGTGATATTCCTCCTTCCCCATTCTTGATTTATACGAAGAACATAGAAAAACTGACCAATGGGTTGATCCAAGGATCATTCCTTAAACATGGGATGTTGATGCAGGGTTTCAAGTCGGGAGTTATTTCCAAATTCTCTGATTGTTGCTAACACCCCTTGTTAAAATGCTAAAGCAGAGGGCATGGGCCAATCTGAACAAGGCCCAGACCCTCCACCGATCTTGTTGTTCTTGTGTTTACTTTGCGCGGATAGAAAATGTGATGGAAAGGCATAGATAGGGGTCATGAAATGGCGGTGGTGACCTGAGAGGCTCGTAGGCCCAGAAGGAAGCAAGACCGAATCATCAGAGCACATCCAATGGCCCGCAGAAAGAACCACCGATGCGCCATGACGACAGTGGATGGAGGAGACCCGTGGTAACCAGTCATGGGAAGTAGGATGGTAGAATACCTTCGCACGCCGTGGTGTCCAGAGATAGCTAGACCGAGCCGGCTGCATGGGAGAAGGGCGGCGCCCGCAGGCGCCGGCGGTGGCAGTAGCTGCGGCCAGCGGGCTGTGACAGGAGCGGGCGGCGTGACCCCACGCCACGCTGTATCGGCTAGAGACCAATTAAACACCTGACCGACCATTGTATGCAGTGGGGTAGCGCCCCACCAACCAGATGAAACAACCCCGCATCCAGGGGCCGAACCTATGATGCATCGGGCCAGCGTGGGTGGGCCGAGACCTACCCGGCAGGCCGGGGAAACTACGGCCCGGGCCCATGAACCAACCGGGATGACCCCGATGGTATAGACCTAGTGAACCAATCCAGACTTGGGTGGGGTCAGGTAGACCTCGGGACCCATTGCATCGGGCCGACCTGACCGAGTCGGATTGGGCCTAGACCCAACCATCCCCCGAATAAAAAAACGCCTGTAACTGACGAACCAAGTGTCCATTTGACACGTCGTCAGTGGCATTGGGACCCCTTTTTAGGAAGAGGTCCCTTTGGCATATTCCAGAGGGCCTGAACAAGCCGAGCCAGATCGAGGTGCGATCACCCTCATTTCACGGAAAGGGGTGTAACTAATAGACCAGGCGTCTGATCGACGCGTCGTCTATGACATAATGACCCTTATGACAAGGTAATCCCTTGGAGATACTCTAAGTGAGTTTTGATGGAGTTTTACATGCAACATGGGTTGGATCAGACTTGAATCCAATCGAGCGATTTTTACAAAAGTTCCCATGTCTCACAGACCGGGCGTTCGATCGACGCACCGTCTATCACGTTGGGATCCCTATGACGGGGCGGTCCCTTGGGTATGCTTTTTGCAAGACTTTGTACTAGTTGAAATTTGACCAATGGCTTAAGGAGCAGAATATTATATAGATCAGGCATTCTTCGTGCGGGAATCTAGTGGCTGGCTGTGGCATGAAGAAGAAGAGAGACCAATATGGGTCAGCATCAGAAACTCCAGAGTGGGATGATCTAGTTGTACGACTAATCATCCCTACCTCTATACCAACGACCAATATGAGTCAGCACCAATGACCAATATGGGTCAGCACCAACGACCAATACAGGTCAACACCAGTGATCAATACAGGTCAATATCTAGCGACCAATACGGGTCAACATACAGTGACCTATACGGGTCAGCAATAGTGTTACTACGGATATGATGATTTGGCATTATGACTAGTCATCCCTATCCCAGTAACCTTGAAGTTATAACGTTAGAGTGAGCTGTCTCTTTTTCTTTATGCTTCATGGTTTAGATCATGCTTGTGATATTACCTTTGTTGTATTTCTTGTGATGTTTTCCTTTGTGGATTAATGAGAGACCTTTAGGGGTCTTGGGCTCCCCTATTGAGTTGTTATACTCACCCCTGCATAGGATCCACCCGCACGTGTGTGTTTGGTACAAATTACTAACGCTAAGAGGCAGAATTTGGAGGTTTGGGACTTGGTGAAGCTTGGTGTTATGGGAGCAGTCGAGATCCTCTTCTTTGACTTCAGACTTATAGCTACTACCCTCCAGGTAGAGTTCCAAGGAAAATGTGACATCTATTTACTTTATTTTCAGTTTCTAGGGCTTGTATTCCGACCCACTATTTTCAGTTTATAGTTGTACTTGTGGTTGTACTTTACTCCTATGGTTATGCCTTACTTTTTTTGGTTGTTTACATCAGTTTCCCTTTTTGAGTGTGTACAGATCTCTAAGGAAATGCCTTCCCTACTTAGGAAAAGCCTTTATGTGCTAGTCACCAACCCCTGACTTATGGAATGTGGTCTTGAGGTAGTCAGGTCTGGGCCCCATGGGACGAGTTGTGACATTTTTAGGCTCAACTGAGGAGTTTTGATCTGAAAGAGTTCAAATAAACCAATTGTTGCTAATTCTATAGTGGAGTTTGAGTATATAGCAGCTTATGATGTAGCCAAGGGATCTGTTTGGATATGAACCTTTTTCCAAGAGATTGACGTGTTAACTAGCATTAAAGACCCTATAAAATTGCATTGTTACAATACTGTAGTGTTGGATCTTACAAAGATCCAAGGTCACATCAAAAAACAAAGCACATACTCCATAATTATCACATCTTGAGTAATTTTTCTTAGACGGGAGAAGTTCCGAAAGAAGAGTTCACATAAAAGAAAACGTAGAGAAACCCTTGAATAATGGCATATCTCGGCAGAAGAATGAGTATCATGTGAGATCTAGCAGACTGAAGGTTGTTAGTGGTTGTCTCTAGTGCAAGTGGGATTCTGTTGGAGTTGGTTCCCTAGAACCAACTTATGTGTAATTTATGATAACCTTCATTCATTGTTTTTAATATCAATAAACTTCTTATCGCATCACGATTTATCTTTTGTGTAACATAGTATGTGATAATTTCCTAAGAGTAGCCATTGAACTGAAAGGTCATAGTAGTTCCCCAATATGGTAAGAATCCATAAAATCCATGACAATATTCTTATAAATATGTTTTATAGCTGGATGAAATCATTTGAGTGAAATCAAAATTTATATATTTCATTAGATTTTTCTATCTATAGATGTGTGTATTGATCCTTAGAATTTAATATTATTATTAATGAGTATTATAAGTTGTGTAATTTTATGTAATGATGAAAACCATGATGACATATGTTCGTAGTGAGGTAGGATACATTGGGTATGTCACAAGTAATATTTCATTAATGAATAACGTGAGAAAGGATTTTTCCCTTATATTATTGAATGGAAGTTGATATATTATCCACTTTGATGGAAATACAATATCCTAAATAAATCCATATCCATGGTGTTCTATAGGTAAGTTTGATTTTTGGAAAGTCAAAGAAAGAGACATCAAACACATAGGTTGATAGCACCAGCATGCAACCTGCTTGATTAGAGATATCACGATAAAGAGATTATATTACATAGTAAGAATCCATATGATGTATTATATTTTTGTGACACTAACTTCTTTCTCTATGGGTGCCTTGAAGGGTTTCTAGACACTAACCTTGAACTTTAAGCTGCTTTTCCTAATGCCACTAAGAAAGAGGCATAGAGGGTACACACTAAGTGTATCTAGAATCTCAGGTAAATAATATATCATTATTTATTATCTAAAAATTTGAAAAAAATATTATTTCCACATGTGGTTTAATAATCATTCATGTTTTCTTGATCACATATATTCCATCACTAGTTATTTGAGATAATATTATGTGATCGGAATATTTAATAAATATTTATTTTCTATTTAGTGAATATAATATTTATTTATTTATTGATGAATAATGAAGTGATATTTATTTATTAAATAAATAGTAATTATTCAAGACTTGATAAATATTGGGTAGGAATGGCGAATCGAGTTTATAGGTCTAAATATTATTTAATTAAATAATATTTAATATAATTCTAAAGATAAGAGAATGTAGAGAAATAATAATATTATTATTATAGACATGGGGTTCCACAGACATTAAATAAATATTAAAGGGCACTTTTACAATTATTTATTTCTAAACCTAGTGGTATATAAACCCAATTATATTTTTTTCATGAGAGCCAATTCATTTGGTTGTGAACAATGAAATCCAGAGAATTCTCCAAAGCCATAGAGATCTCACTTCTCCAAGAATACTCTCAAGAATGGAGATATATATTCCTCCAAATTCTACTCTCGAGTCTAGAGTGATCAAAGAGAATCCTTTGGAAGCGATTATGATGAAAATCAAAGGTGAACAATGCAAACGATAGAATCTACCGTTCTAGCACCCAAAAATTCCTACGAAGATGTTTGGTGATTCATGGATCATGTGAGGATCACCAATATAGGTAATATAATATGGATTCCTACAAGGAAAGAACAACATGACATAGATCCATTGTTATATCCTTTAATAAAGAAATAATTTCATGTAATGTAATTATTTAATTGCTTCCAGTATTTATCCATTGTCTATATTATTTGATTCAATTATATTGATCATGAAGTTTATCATCATGTAAATATCAGATTAATCATCGACCATGACAAAAATAAAATTTGGGAATGTTCCATCACATGCTTATACTGCACCCAGAACCTACAAAATGTATAAAATTTACCTGAAATCTCAGTATTTATATCTCAATTAGAACCTAAAACTATAAAAGAAGAAATATAAGATGAAAGTTGTATAATAGCTATGCAAGAAGAACTTAACCAATTTAGAAGAAACAAAGTTTTGTAATTGGTTGATAGGAAATCTAATCATCTAGTAATAGAAACCAAGTGGGTTTTTAGAAATAAATAAGATGAAAAAGGAATAATTACTAGAAATAAAGCTATATTAGTAGCTAAAGGATATAATTAGGAAGAAGGAATAGATTATGATGAAACCATTTCACCTATTTAGATATTAGAATCTATTATAATACTTTTATCTTATGCATCATATATAAATTTTAAATTATATTAGATGGATGTAAACTCAGCTTTTCTAAGTGGATATTTAATAGAGGAAGTTTATATTAAACAACTATCAGGTTTTGAAAATCCTCATCTACCAAATTATATTCTCAAACTTACTAAATCTCTTTATAGACTTAAACAAGAACTAAGATCTTTTTATGAAATATTAATTTCTTTTCTAATAGAAAACAATTTTTTTATAAGATTGGTAGATCCTACTCTATTTAAACAAACTATTTGTTTTGATATTTTATTAGTAAAGATTTATGTAGATGATGTTATTTTTTATTCAACTAATAAAAATCTTTGTAATTATTTTAAAAAACTTATGAAAAAGAATTTAAAAGGAATATGATGGTTGAATTAAATTTATTTCTTGGTTTCTAAATCTATAAAAAATATTATTGGAATGTTTTAAATCAAAGTAAATGTAAGATCCCAGTTTTTTCTTGCGGTATGAACCTTTACTTTCAGGTTAAATGTGTTTATTTTATTTTTGGATTAGAAACTAAGATGGGATGTGGGCTAGATGGGTTATTTTTGGGAAATAAATGGGAAAATAGGCTAAAAGCTAGCTTTAGGCCAAGTACACATCGTGTACATGGCCTAGATGCCATGTACTTCTAGTACACGCCATGTACTGAGTCATCACGCCATGTAGCCAGTCTGGATTAGAAAATAATAAAAGGAAATTACATTCCATATACTTGGTTGTCACACTGTGTACTTTCCTAGAAGGATTTTTTTATAAAAGAGGAATTAACTTAATATTTTGATGCACTTAAGTTTTTCCTCCATTTTTGGAACCCAAAACTAATTTTTCATATCTATAAGTCATCCGAACTTTGATTAAAGTGTTTTCTATCACATTAGAACCGCATTAGTAAGTAATTGATTCATTTTTAGTCATTATTGATTCTTTGGAATAATGAATGCACAATTTGGATTTAGGATCATATGCCCTAATATCCCATTCTTTGTCCGTTCTTCAGATTTCTTCCAAATTAGGACGAACCAGGACTTAATTCTAGACAAGATGTATACTACTGAGGCAAGGTAGGTGTTATATACTTTATTTCATCTTTTCATGTGATTTATGAGAGTTCATAATTTTTGACTCCCATTAGACCTTTCAGTGAGGCCTCATTTTGAGAGAGTTTCTTGTAGTAGCTGTAGTCAGACCTAGTGAGGATTCCCATTGGTTCCTTTTAGGTTTATTAACACCCATTACATGATTCAAGGTCACACAAGGGGTGATCCTTAAGGAAATAACATGTTTATTCCTTTTTTAAACCACACATGGGGTGTGTGTTTGTGCTTTCCTAATTAGATGAATCCCGTTAATGTCTTGATAGCTTGAATAGCCTATTTAGAAGATTTACTGCCTCCTTGTTCAATGAATATCAAGTTATACCTTATCTTTTTTGATAGTATGGAATTTTAAATGGATGATATAGGTGGGTATACCTACATAAAGTGTTTAATGATTAATATGGGCATGTATACCTATATGAAATGGCTAATGGAATGTTAAATTGTTTATATGGGAGGGTAGGGCCATATGCTTGTTTTGATAAATGGTTTGCATGAGTGGGTATACTAATGGGTTGCGTAGGTTGATGTGAGTGGGTATAATCACTTGTAATGATTGCTTGAATTATTGATGGAATGGTTTGATCGATGCCATGGACCAGTCTCTATGGATCTGGAATGCAATAGTGGATGCCTTGGGTTAACTCTTCACCTTGGGTCTTAATTTCATGGGATGCCTTGAGCCTTGCTACCTTGTGGATCCGAATTGATTGGGCCCACAGAGGATTTTCTATTTCCATGATCCTAGGACCCCAACCAGTGAAAAACCAAGTTTCCCCTAGGGACGTCCATGGGACTCGACGGGATGCCTTAGACAAGCTCCTTGGATCCAACCCTCTGTGGTCTAGATATTTTACATGGATGCCTTGGTCTGATGACACCTTGGATCTGACCCTTGTGGTCTACACTTCACTATATGGCATGGATGTGGGATATTTGACTTCACTATACAACATGTCCATAGATTACTTGACTTATTTATACAACATGGCTATTGTTTCATGATACTGATGGATGTCTGGAGTGACCTCGTGACTTGCATGTTAAATTTGTTATAACTGCCTTGGTAGGAGTTACCTCTTTTTTGTAGGTATCCTTGAGGGTTGTTTGGTTTTACTTACTACAATATACTTATTCCATGGGCATACAAACTTACTTACTAGTTTTTTACACTTTCTATCACTTTTATAGAATTACTATTAGAACTATATAGACCTGGGTGGCTGCCTACTGGGATGTTTATCTCACAACCTATTTGGGCCTCCTCAGGGACTCAAACAGATTATATGGTTGCAAGAGATGATAGGGGAAAGCTTCCTAGTATAGGTTGTTGACTGTAGATTTGGAGCAGGGGAGCATAGGACCAAGATGAGGCTTGCAATGTTGGCATACCTTTTTGGTCATTTGTTCTTTTTTGGGACTTGTACTGTATTACATTTTGATTTACTATTCTGGATTCTTTCTAGATACTTGTACCATCTTCATCCTTTTGTATATGAGACATTTCTAGATATTGTTATATATTCCTATATTTATTATCTTTATTTCAATTGTCTACTGGTTATTTTGCTTTCACTATTTACTATATGTTTTGACTTCTGCTATGATACTCTGGTAATGAGGGAATAGTCTCACCACTGACTCACCTAGGCCCTCGCTACTAGCTGGAAGCCTCTAGCATTTGGGGAGATGCTCTTGAGGCCATGTGGCCAACCGGGATTGGGTCACCATATTGGGTGGCATCTGAGTCTGAGACGTTACAGTAAATATATTATCAATTTATTGCAAAAGATTATATTAGATACCAGTAAAACTTTTAAAACTCACATGTGTACCAATATAAAACTTGATTTAGATGAAGTAAGTAAATCAGTTGACCATAAGTTATATAGAGATATGATTTGTTTTTTGATATATATTTCTTCTATTAGACCATAAATTATGTTTTTTTTTTCTGTATATGTGCTAGATTTTAAAAAAAAAAGAATCCCATCATACCACTACTAAAATAATTTTTAGATATTTAAAAGGAAATATTTTTCAATCTTTACTTTACCCAAAAAAAATTGATTTTAATTTAATATCATATTTAGATGATGATTTTGGAGGATGTAGGTTAGATAGAAATATTACTTTAGGAACCAATCACTTTTTAGGGAAGTCCTTAGTTTCATGGTCAAGTAAGAAACAAAATTAAGTTTCCCTATCAACAGCTGAGGCAAAATATATCTCTATTGGTAGTTTCTGTGCACAAGTGTTGTGGATGAGAAACACACTACTGGAATTTGTACTTAACTTCAATAATATACCTATTTTATGTGACAATACCAGTGTAATTAATATTTCAAAAAATACTATAAATCACTAAAGAACTAAGAATATTGATATAAAGAATAATTTTTTGGATATCATATTCTAAAAGGTTATATATTTAGAATTTTTTAATATTGAATATCAACTTGCTGATATTTTCTCTAAACCACCTCCCACTGTATGTTTTGAATTTATTAAGGGGAGTCAGGTATATTTAGTTTTAAAGAATTATTTTATTATTAATTATTTTTTTTAAATTGGTTTTAATATTTTTATTAATTCTGTTCATATATTATTAATTCATTAAATATTTAATGGTGTTATTTATATTTTCAAAAACACTTATTTTCAAAATTAAAATCTATAATGATTACTATAAGTATTTGGATTGAGAAACTAAACCAATGCCACCAAACCATCGAACCTCTCTATATATCTCTCTCACTTACCCTCAATATCAAACCCTATAAACTTATAGAGACCTTGTTTTCCATTTTAAACCCTAAAAATTCAAACCTCAATCATTTATATTTTCCAAAATGGAGAATAAAAAGAGGAAATATGAAGGTGGTCTAGGCAAAGATAAGCATCAACACACTTTAGGATCCAACAAATGAGTCCTTCAAGGCAAGTTAGTTGACTTTGAGTGGTTATTTCAGATGAATCTACTATTAAAGAAAGAATTATCTTTTCAAGTTCTAGAATTTATTTTCAATGGATAAAATAAAAACTATATTTTCAACAATGAAGAAAAATATTTTTTTGAAAACGCCAAGTTCAGTTTTGGTGATATAGAGGATTTTGTCGTTTCCAAGGTAAATGATATGCAATTTTTGTTTATTCTATTAAAATAGATAAGATCTTTCAATGTCCCCATGAATTGGTTTTTCATTTCAATCTACGGTCTATTAGATATTAGAATCATAAATATGAGGATATTATGTCTTTTATTTTTGGATCTAATTTAGTATGAAGGATGTTCATCAAGGATCTTGAGGCTAACCATAAGGTTGTGGTCAAATTAATTTATTATGAAATAATACCTATCATTATTGAGTTATAGAAAATTATCTTCCTAGAAATGTATGTAATTTTTTTGATGTTAAGTGGTATAAAACTTAATTTAAATAGATACATGCTAAGGTATATGCATCATTTCTGATAGAAAGAGGAAAGAATGGATTTTTATCTATATGGAAGGATAATTTATCTAATTTTTTATAAGAAGAATATGATTCATGACATTCATAAAGCCATTATATTTCATCATAGTAATATTTTTTATTCTATAACCTTAAAAATTTTTGGCTTATTTTAGAGCACCTCTAAAGTAAAGTTAACGCCGGTTGGTGTTGATGACCAACAAGAATACACTTATAATTATTAGGGGGAGTAAGGTACTCAGAAGTAATTTGGGTCAATGCAATTTCATGGTGAATAAATTAGAGAATCAATAACAGATAATGTTATTTAAGGAACAAGGAGGAGACTCGGGGTAGATGTTAGTGCTTCAACTGCTATAGGGGATATTCATCGTTCTTTTGAATAACAATAAAAATAAGAAAATATTGATTCTATTGTCATAAGGCCTAGATAAAGATAAGAACCAATGGTTTAAGAATGAGAAGTTGAAGTTGAAGTTGCTATAGTTGAAGAAGATAAACAACCAGTGTTTTCAGGTGATATATTTACTGCTATAGAAAAACCAGCTGAGAATAGAGACGAGCATGAAGCTCATGATGAAGATCAGGTTGAGGAGAATACTCAAGATGGTGAGTAAGTGAAACCATATGTAGTTGAGACTACCATGATAATTGAAAATAAAATAGTTTCTATTATTACAGAATATTTTTACAAGGATACTTCTAAATCTAGTGAAAAGAAATAAGTTCTTAGTACATTTCCATCATCTTATAGTGACAAGGAAGAAGGTATATCTCTAACTGTTGTTGAAATTGGAAAACCATATATAATTTAGGAAGAATACTCTTCTGATTCTCTAAATGATAAAATTTAAGACTTGTTATATAAATTTAATCATATAAAAGAAGAAAATGCATCTTTAAAAAATGTGTTGGTTGTTTATGAGAAATATTCGTAGGATTTGAAAAGCTCAACTATTCTAAGAGGAGAATTGGAAACAACTCATGATTAGGAATATAATATTCAATAAAATTCTATTTCAAGAAGAGATTTTGATTAATTTCAAAGAGAAATGTTTGATTAGATTGGGAAGCTCAAGGAATAATCTATTTCAAAGTTAGACTTTGGTGATTTAAATAAATATCAAGGAAGTAAATTTGAATCGATAATAAATAATAAAAATTGGGAAAGGTCCTCTACTTCTATTCATCACACTTCTCCCGATCTATTAAGAAATTTTTAATCTATTACTACTATTATGTCTTCCATAAATAATTTCATACATAGTCTTCATTGTGATACTGCCTTGCTTCATGTATTTTTTGACAATTAGAAAGATTTTTTTGAGAAATTAACTTATAATGAACCATGAATAAGAAATATTATAAATTAGTTAAGTGTGATACTGAAGCATTTTTTCCATAATGAATAAAATGTCCATGAATTTTTGAAGTCCAATTTTATTGAAAATTTAAAAATGGTATAGGACTCAAAGAATTTGATGAAGTAGTGGTTTGAGATGTTCAATCTCAATTTTAAAGGAATGATATAAGAGTTGAAATATGTTCATCAGGAAGTTCCTAGTTCAACTAATTTCAAAACCCCACCTAAACTAGACCCTTATCGTTCATCTCATCCTACTTATTAGCCCTTCCAGTAAAATATTATTTGTAATCATGGACAAATTTTTAAATGAAATTATTTTCTTAATTATATACGAGTCTATTTATATCTTTTAATTTATCCGTCTCTAGTGCATGAATAGTAATAATTCATGACTTAGTATACCAAAACATTTACTACCAGTATTGTGCTAAATTAAATGTATTATAAACCAATTTTGATACTTTTAGTTTTTATATTACAAAAGGGGGAGAAAATTTGGGGAAAAACATAAATTATTTTGAATATAATATATTAAACAAGGAGAACAAAATAAATCTAATTTATAAATTTAAATATTTATTCTTTAATCCACAATTTGTAAAAATTTATCTTTTTAAAATACTATTTGATTTTGAGATTACATTTTCTATATTTTCTATAAGAGTTTGATGTATGAGTTTTGTGACCATAAAATGGGGGATATTGTAGGGAATATGATGCTTTAACAATACTATGTGAATCTTGTTGATTTTGATACTAAAAAATACCCTTGTTTGCTTTACTGATAAAATTACTTTAAGTGTTTTTAAGGAATATGTTTCTTGGGAAATTTATCCTATTAATGAGTTATAGTTTCATCTGATGTGTTTTGGATATTTTTTAAAGTAATATGGAAACACCATTCATACACTATGTTTGACTTAGTCAATGATAGAGTTCAAATTTTAGATATTTTCTACATTATCTGAAATGGTAATCAAAATTAAATATCTCTTCAAATCTTTTTAATGACCAATTTAAAGGCTCATAGTCAATATATTAAATCATTTTTATTTTTATGGGAAGTTATGACTTTATTTAAACATTTGAAATTCAAATACTCATGATTTATCAATCCATATTCTTGGATCTATTCAACCAAAATAAGATCAAGTTACACTTGTTAAATACCGATATTTTTATCGTTTATATATGTGTTACCTTTTTGAATACAATGTATCTGTTACTCTGAAGAGATACACTTTGGAGACATACATTTTTCGATCTTGAGTTTTGTGATTGCTAATATGTTATTGCTACTGTTGTTGTTTTGGTGCTATATTTATTGAAGATCATTTACAACCAAGACCACTTCAAAGATGTTATTTATTAAAGATTCATAATTTATGTAGAAGAGGACCCGTTATCTATCATTTTCTACTGTAACTATGAGAAAAATATTTTTTTCAATAAAACCAATTTCTAATAATTTTTTGGAGTATCAAATGCTTGTCTTTAGTTTTTGGTGGAGTGTTTATCTTCTTAGACTAAGATGTGGATATGTTCAATTTTCTATAAAATAACTAGAAGACCCTATAAAAGCCTTATTGTAAAATTTTCAACTGCTCACACTTAGTTGTTAAGGTCTTATGATAGGAGGATGCATCTAGTGAAAATCACTAAGCTCGCTGAGAGAGTGTTGGTGGAGTAGACTAGAGGATCATTGTTCCTGGAACCACTATAAAAATATAACATGTTCTGATTCTCTGTTTTTTTGTTGGATAAATTTAATTAAAGAAGAGAATTCTACACAAAGAGGGATACAATTTGAAATGCTAAGATTTGTAAAACAACACAATTCACCCCCTATTGAGTATATTCGTATTACTCCAACATAACAAAAACTTAGTGAGATACATATAAAAAGGAATTAAGAAAACTGTTATTTCATTTTAAAACCATGAGATCATTTTAAATAGTTTTCCTTTAGCATAATAAACCTTGAGCTCAAATAATAATTTAATTACACATGAAATCACCCATGATAAACATTTTTTTAAAACATAACTTTTTAACCTTAACGGGCATAATAATTACTTTAAATAAAATATCATTATATTAACTTATGAAATCAAAATATTTCCATGAAAACTCATTAGGAAGCATATAAAATTCATGCATGTGACTTGGGACATCATCTTCATAGAACACCTACAAGAGCCCTTACAAATGGAATAACATATTCGGTTAATTCTAACACAATTTTCTGGAGAACATAATTATTACCCAATGAATTGTAGAGCTATATCATCATTCACCTATCATCATAAAAAATGTCTAATGACTATTAAATACATGAAAGAAATAAAATATTTCATTTCTATCATCAAAATCATAAAAATATACTTTTGAACCCATAATTAAAAAATCATCCGATATTGATATATCCTTTCCTTTAAAACCCAATTTTTTAAAAATACCCAGAATAAAGGGATAAGGTTTTTTCTTTGAAGAAAACATGGAATCCTTTAAATTAATCAAAATATAAAATAACGGTTATGACAGTGTGAAAATCCATCGACATCGTATATGTTAAAATAGAACATTCATTATTCTTTTTGTCAAAAAGTTTTGTATAAAATACATAAAATGATTCCTTTTTAAAACCTTTGAGATAATGTCAAAAGAGGAATAAAATAATTTTAAGAATATCTACATAAAAAAAAATATATTTAGAAAACAAATATTTAAAACATTTAAAATGAGGTTTTAAGGTAAAATAACTCTTACCTCAAGTCCAAATTGTCACATACGTTTTTTATCTTACTAAATAATAAAATTATGTTGAATACTTTATTTCTTAATAAAATTTTTAGGTTTATTATTCCTTTTATTTAACTTATATCCATTTCATACTTAATCACTTAATTTAATAATTTTACTTCGATTTTTTGAGGATGTTTGCTTAATAAGTCCAAAATGACTTTGGTAGGTTGTATTTAGTCAAATGGAACATGATTATATCCTTTAAAAAATCTTAATTGTGCTATAATTATCATTTTTATACATTAATTATACTTTTAGAAACAAATATTTAAAATATTTATGAAAGATTAATTATGCTACAATTATAAAGATGGTAGATCGTACACACACATGAGTAACGTTTCCATTTTTTAACGAAGATGAGAGAAATAATGTAAGTATTATTTTATCTTTTGAGAATGTTAATTATATCTTAAATATCATATTATTTTATTAAATCCACCCATATATTTCCATCCATGTGAGGTGGTTATGTGTCACATACATAAATTATTTTAAAGGTATTTTTCTTTTTTTCCACTCTTTCTTTGTTTTGGGGGTTTCCTATGCATTTTGGTGGAAATGGTGTGTTTTCAAAGTTTGGGCCAAACCGTGAGCCCATTTTCAGATTTAAAAATAAACTTTGTTTCTTTTATAACTCCTTCATTTTTTAACATTTTACACCCATTCCACTTTCTAATTGGCATCCCCTGTTATATTAAAACCACCATATCAATTTTTACCCCATACGAATCCATAATAATGATGGATTTGGGTTTTTTATTAAGGTATTGAGCCATCCCGTAAGCCCATTTTCTAATTTAATTTGTTTTTTAATTTTTCAATATATCGTTTATTTTTTACTATTTTTTGGTGATTCCACCTCCCACCTAAATTAAAAAACCATATTCTCACCCCAATTATCTATTTCTCCTATTTGGAGCTCATTTTCATCGTGGATTATGGAAAAAATTCTCAAGGTTTCTCAAATCGTCTAGATTTGAGAAGGTAATTTGATTCTGCCATAAGACTTTTAATTTTCACTCTTTTCCCCCCATTTTAGTCCCCCACTTGACCTAATCAGCACCACTAGAGCCTCTATACTAGTTTTGGTTACTTGGAGATTTAAATTTTTGTGTATTTGGGGCAATTTATTTAAGATATTTCAATTAAGTGAGTTTCCTCTCATGTTCCTCCCATTTGATTAGGGTTTCTTCTACTTTTCTTGAGTTTCTAAAATGTAAAGTAGCTAGTAATACCTAGGGTTTTATTTTGTGTTATTTTGGTGAAATTATGTGGATTAGGTCTTGATTTCACTTCCTTGTGGTGCGGCGTGGGTGCGATTGAAGTTTCGCACAATGGTTTGGAGTTTTTGGAAAAAATGGTAGGTGATTCCATGTGTAAGAATTATTTAATGAGTTAGTTTTGTTTCATTTATATTTTCATCATGTTACTCTTACATTATTTTTGGTGCGGAAATAATTTTTGGTAGTATTTATTAAGCGTTTAGTTTCAAAGTTTCATATTTGTTTGAAAATGTGTGTTTTTTATATGTATATTTTGTGGTATTATTTGAGGTAATTTTATAACATTTGAGAGTGGTTTAATAAATGTTTCTAGTGTTTCAAACTCTGTTTTGTATTGGTATTGGTGTGATTTTGGACTTTAAAGATTGTTTTGAAATGGGTTTTGTGTGCAAAACATGGTTATACCCCTTGGGATTGTTTTATGAAAATTGTAAATGATTTATTGAGTTAAACAAGGTGGAAAAAATATGTATATATACTATTTTGGTGAGTGTGTTCACTTAAGATGGGTTTTTGAAAGGTAAAGTGGTGATTTAAGATGTTAAATATTTTTATAATGTTTTATAAATTTCTGAAATGATTTATCAAATTGCAAGAAAGGCGTGAAACACGTTTGCGAGATGTTTTTGTGTGGGTATGATCCCAAATGAATTTGAATGAAAAGGGGATCATGTGACATGTGTGTGGGCTGTTTGGTGTGTGTGTGATTTGGAAGTGGTATTTTCATTTTCAAATTGTATTTCAAGTATTTTGGAACTTGTTTGATCATAAGAGGGGAAACCCGGGTATCTAAGCAGGTGGATATGTACTAGTATGCTAGTGATTTGGTGGGGTTTGGCCCCCATTTCACATAGAAAGTTTTACGAGACAACACTAACTAAACTATGATGATTATGACGATGATGTTATCGAACCACTAGGTTATGGGTATACTCCCTACTGCTGGCATCTCATGCTTGTAGCATAAGACATCTCTTATATTGAGAAAGAGGCATCCTATGTTTGGAGCATAGGGAGATCTATAGTTTATAGTCATGTAGATAGGACTCTTAGGCATCTCATGCTTGGAGAATAAGGCATCTCTTGATTGGATAAAGAGGCATCCTATGTTTGGAACTTAGGGTGAAGTATAGTTTAGAGTCATGTAGATAGGACTATTGACATCTCATGCTTGGAGCATAGGGCATATCTTGTTTGGAGCAAGAGGCATCCTATGTTTGGAACATAGGGTGTACTATAGTTTAAATTCATATAGATATGACTGTTGGCATCTCATGCTTGGAGCATAAGGCATCTCTTGTTTGGAGAAAGAGGCACCCTATGTTTGGAACAAAGGGTGTACTACAATTTAAAGTCATGTAGATAGGACTATTGGAATATCATGCTTGGAGCATAAGGCATCTCTTGTTTTGAGCAAGAGGCATCCTATACTTGTAAAATAGAGTGTACTACAGTTTAAAGTCATGTAGATAGGACTGTTGGTATCTTACACTAGGCACATAAGACATATCTTGATTGGAGCAAGAGGCATCCTATGTTTGGAACATAGGGTGTACTATAGTTTAAAGTCATGTAGATAGGACTATTGGCATCTCATGCTTGGAGCATAAGGCATATCTTGTTTGGAGCAAGAGGCATCCTATGTTTGGAACATAGGTTGTACTACAGTTTAAATTCATGTAGATAGGACTGTTGGCATCTTACGCTAGGCACATAATCCATATCTTGTTTGGAGAAAGAGGCATCCTAGGTTTGGAACATAGTGAGTAAAACAGTTTATAGTCGTGCAGAGAGGACTATTGGAATCTTACGTTAGGTGCATAAGGCATCTCTTATTTGGAGAAAGAGGCATCCTATGTTTGGAATATAGGGAGTACTACAGTTTATATTCATGTAGAGAGAACTATTGGCGTCTCATGCTAGGAGCATAACGAATATCTTGTTTGGATCAAGAGGAATACTATTATTGGAACATAGGGAGTACTATAGTTTATAGTTAAATAGATAGGACTGTTGGAATCTTACACTAGGTGCATAGGGCATCTCTTGTTTGGAGAAAGAGGCATCCTATGTTTGGAACATAGGGAGTACTACCGTTTATAGGCATGTAGAGAGGACTATTGGAATCTTATGATAGGAGCATAAGGAATCTCTTGTTTGGAGCAAGAGGCATCCTATGTTTGGAACATAGGGTACACTACAGTTTATAGTCATGTAGAGAGGACTGCTGTCATCTCATGCTTGGATCCTAAGGAATATATTATATTGACTAAGAGGCATCCTATGTTTGGAGCATAGGGAGATCTACAGTTTATAGTCATGTAGATAGGACTCTTAGGCATCTCATGATTGGAGTATATGGTATCTCTTTTTTGGAGCAAGAGTCATCCTATGTTTGGAACATATGGTGAACTATAGTTTATAGTCATGTAGGGAGGACTACTGGCATCTCATTCTTGGAGCATAAGGAATCTCATGCTTGGACCATAAGGCATCTCTTTATTGGAATAAGAGGTATCCAATATTTGGAACATATGGTGAAATATAGTTTAGAGTCATGTATATAAGACTATTGGCATCTCATGCTTGGAGCATAATGCATCTCTTGTTTGGAGAAAGATGCATCCTATGTTTGGAACATAGGGTGTACTATATTTTGAAGTCATGTAGATAGGACTACTGGAATCTTACTCTTGGCGCATAAGGCATCTCTTCATTGGAGCAAGAGACATCCTATGTTTGGAACATAGGGTGTACTATAATTTAAAGTCATATAGATAGGACTATTGGCATCTCATGCTTGGAGCATAAGGCATTTCTTGTTTGGAGAAAGAGGTATCCTATGTTTGGAACATAGGGTATACTATAGTTTAAAGTGATGTAGATAGGACTGTTGGCATCTTACGCTAGGTGCATAAGGCATCTCTTGTTTGGAGAAAGAGGCATCCTAGGTTTGGAATATAGGGAGTACTAAAGTTTATAGTCATGTATAGAGGACTATTGACATCTTACGCTAGGCGCAGAAGGCATCTCTTGTTTGGAGGAAGAGGCATCCTATGTTTCGAACATAGGGAGTACTACAGTTTATAGTCGTGTAGAGAGGACTATTGGAATCTCATGCTAGGAGCATAAGGCATCTCTTGTTTGGAGCAAGAGGCATACTATGATTAAAACATAGAGAGTACTATAGTTTATAGTCATATAGATAGGACTATTGGCATCTTAAACTAGGAACATAAGGCATCTGTTGTTTGGAGAAAGATGCACCCTATGTTTGGAACATAGGGAGTACTACAATTTATAGTCGTGTAGAGAGGAAAATTGGCATCTCATGCTAGGAGCATAAGGCATATCTTGTTTGGAGCAAGAGGCGTCCTATGTTTGGAACATAGGGTACACTACAGTTTATAGTCATATAGAGAGGACTGCTGGCATCTCATGCTTGGAGCATAAAGAATCTCTTATATTGAGTAAGAGGCATCCTATGTTTGGATCATAGGGAGATATACAATTTATAGTCATGTAGATAGAAATATTAGGTATCTCATGCTTGGAGCATAAGGCATATCTTGATTGGAGAAAGAGGCATCTTATGTTTGGAACATAGGGTGAAATATAGTTTAGATTCATGTAGATAGAACTATTGACATATCATTCTTGGAGCATAAGGCATCTCTTGTTTAGAGTAAGAGGCATCCTATGTTTGGACCATAGGGTGTACTACATTTTAAAGTCATGTAGATGGGACTATTGGCATCTCATGCTTGGAGCATAAGGCATCTATTGTTTGGAGAAAGAGTCATCCTATGATTGGAACATAGGGTGTACTACAGTTTAAAGTCATGTAGATAGGACTATTGGCATCTCATGCTTGGAGCATAAGGAATCTCTTGTTTGGAGCAAGTGGGATCCTATGTTTGGAACATAGGGTGTACTATAGTTTAAACTCATGTAGATAGGACTGTTGGCATCTTACGCTAGGTGCATAAGGCATCTATTGATTGGAGCAAGAGGCATCTTATGTTTGGAACATAGGGTGTACTAAAGTTTAAAGTCGTGTATATAGGACTATTGGCATCTCATGCTTGGAGCATAAGGCTTCTCTTGTTTGGAGCAAGAGGCATCCTATGTTTGGAACTTAGGGTGTAATATAGTTTAAAGTCATGTAGATAGGACTGTTAGCATCTTACACTAGGCGCATAAGGCATCTCTTGTTTGGAGAAAGAGGCATCCTAGGTTTGGAACATAGAGAGTACTAAAGTATATAGTCGTGTAGAGAGGACTATTGGAATCTTACGCTAGGCGCATAAGGCATATCTTGTTTGGAGAAAGAGGCATCCTATGTTTGGAACATAGGGAGTACTACAGTTTATAGTCGTGTAGAGAGGACTATTGGTATCTCATGCTAGGAGCATATGGCATCTGTTGTTTGGAGCAGGAGGCATCCTATGATTGGAACATAGGAAGTACTATAGTTTGTAGTCATATAGATAGGACTGTTGGCATCTTAGGATAGGTGCATAAGGCATCTATTTTTTGGAGAAAGAGCCATCCTATGTTTGGAACATAGGGAGTACTACAGTTTATAGTCGTGTAGAGAGGACTATTGGAATCTCATGCTAGGAGCATAAGGCATCCCTTGTTTAGAGCAAGATGCATCTTATGATTGGAACATAGGGAGTACTATAGTTTATAGTCATATAGATAGGACTGTTGGCATCTCATGCTAGGAGAATAAGGAATCTCTTGTTTGGAGCAAGAGGCATCTTATGATTGGAACATAGGGAGATCTATAGTTTATAGTCATGTAGATAGGACTCTTAGGCATCTCATGCTTGGAGCATAAGGCATCTCTTGATTGGAGAAAGAGGAATCATATGTTTGGAACATAGGGTGAACTACAGTTTAGAGTCAAGTAGATATGAAAATTATGCATAAGGTGCCTGGGAATAGATGGTGTTGGGACTTACGCAAGGGAAGCCCTTTCTGGTTCAACCTGGTATAGGAGCCAAGTGATTGGGTTTGGAGGAGTTTCCTGAGGAATTATTCGACTCAAGGTACTCAGGGAATTGATGATGAGAATCTCAACTGACGACATGGGAATGAAACCAAAAGGAATATGTCAACTCAAGGTGTTTCGTGGTGTGTGGAGGAGTATCTCAAGTCATGGTTTTCCATAGGTGGAAGGTGGGTGCGCAATGGTAAATCCTGACGTCTCAGCCCGAAAAGTTCACAGTGCGAATCTCCATTTTTCATGGGGGTCAGTGACAGTAGGGGCAGGGGCGCAACCCCCATGGTATGGACCTGTGGCGCAAAGGTAGGAGCCTCACAACAGATAGGTCTTCGCGAAGTAGCTTCGCAGAGTAAAGGGGCTCAGGGAGCATGGGGTCTCGCGAAGCATGGAATCGTGGAGCATGGACTCGCAGAGCAGCATTGTGGAGCATGGACTCGCAAATCATGGGTTCGCGGAGCATCAGATCATGGAGAAGAAACATGAAGGAATCCGCTCGTGGAGCAGGGACTCATGAAACAACAACGCGAAGGAAGCTGATCGCGGAGCATGGCCTTGCGGAGCTGCTTCGCGAAGGAAAGCGAAGCTCCGTGAACCGGGAGATTGGACGCCCAAGGGGTGGAGTGGCCATATGGATAATGGGGTTGAGGTGGGTATTTATTTCCAAGGGGATCTACGAAGCAGAGCTTTCTCAATGTGAAGATAGAGCTTGCTCCGCAGCAGACTCGCGAACGTTAAATGCACTTGCAGAGCATCCCGCCTCCTTGCTTCACGGCGGGTTCACGAACGTCAAATGCGGTCGTGGAGCGTCCTGACTCAGTGTTTCACAGCGGGTCTTCATGGAACGTCACGAATGTCAAACAGGTTCTCAGAGCATCCCGCCTCATTGCTTTACGACGGCGCTCCGCGATCGCGGAGGGGGCTTCGCGAATGGGCTTTGTGAACCAGTTTTACAACCCAACTTAAAATGTCCATAACTCCTGATATGTAACTCCATTCAGGCCCTACAACCTACCAAATTGAAGCTTAAAAAATGAGCTATGATCTTGGATCATGTATGGAAGAATTTGGAAATTTTTTGGGATGCGTTTTCTGATGCCAACAGGGATGTAGTTTGAGTATGTTTGATCATTTTAGGAAGTGGTGTATGTTTTGGTTGGTGAGATTATTTCTTACCTGATCGATCAATTAGAGGTTTTTTGGCCTTTTGGGGCTGGGCGAAACTTGGAAAAGGAGTTTATTTCAGCCTTTTGGTTGTGTTTGTTTTTTTCTTTTGGACTTGCTGTGGATTTCCGAGGGCGGAAATTTTTATGGTGGGAAGAATTGTCACATAAATGACTTATTTTAAAGGTATTTTTCATTTAATTTCCACTATTTATTTGTTTTGGGGGTTTCTCATGCATTTTGGTGGAAATGGTGGGTTTTTAAAATTTGGTCCAAACCGTGAGCCCATTTCCATATTTAAAAATAAATTTTCTTTCTTTTATAACTACTGCATTTTTCAACATTTTACACCTATTATACTTCTCAATTGGCATCCCTTAGTATATTAAAACCACTATATCAATTTGGAACTCATATGAATCCATAATAATGATGGATTTGGGGTTTTTATTAAGGTATTGGGCCATCCCATAATCCCATTTCCTACTTTAAATCATTTTATTATTTTTTCAATATCTCATTAATTTTTTACTATTTTTTAGTGATTCCACCTTCCAACTGAATCCAAAAACTATATTCTCACCCCCATTATCTATTTATCATATTTGGAGCTCATTTTCATCATGGATTAGGGAAAAAATTCTCAGGGTTTCTCAAATCATCCATATTTGAAAAGGTAATTTGATTCTTTCACAAACCTTTCAATTTTCACTCTTTCCCCCCCATTTAAGTCTCCACTTGACCTAATAAGAATCATTATAGCCTACATACTAGTTTTGGTTACTTGGAGATTCATAATTTGGTGTATTTGGGGTGATTTCTTCAAGATCTCTCAATTAAGTGAGTTTCCTCTCATGTTCCTCCCATTTTCTTAGGGCTTCTTCTAATTTTCTTGAGGTTATAAAATTTTCAGTATCTAGGGTTCATACTTAGGGTTTGATTTTGTGTCATTTTTGTGAAATATTGTGGTTTAGGTCTTAATTTCAATTCCTTGTGGTGCGGAGGGAGTGCGTTTGAAGTTTCGCACAACAATTTGAAGTTTTTAGCACAAATGGTAGGTGATTCTATGTGTAAGAATTATTTGATGATTTAGTTTTGATTAATTTATATTTTCATCATGTTTCCATTGCATTATTTTTGGTGAAGGAATAATATTTGGTATTATTGATTAAGAGTTTAGTTTAAAAGTTGCATATTTGTTTGAAAACATGTGTTTTTCATTTTTATCTTTTGTGGTATTATTTGAGGCAATTTTATAACATTTGAGAGTCATTTAATAAATGTTTCTAGGGATGAAAAATCTATTTTGGATTGGTATTGGTGTGATTTTGGACTTGAAAGAGTGTTTTGAAATGGGTTTTGTGTGAAAACATGGTTATACCCCTTGGGATTATTTTATGAAAATTATAAATGATTTATTAAGTTAAACAAGGTGGGAAAAGGATGTACATGTACTATTTTAGTGAGTGTGTTCAATTATGATGGGTTTTTGAAAGGTAAAGCGATGATTTAAGATGTAAAATATTTTTATAATGTTTTATAAATTTCTGAAATGATTTATCAAATTGAAAGAAAGGCGCCAAACACGTTTGCGGGCTATTTTGTGTGGGTATGATCCCAAAGGAATTTGAATGAATAGGGGATCATGTGACATGTGTGTGGTATGTTTGGTGTGTGTGTGACTTGGAAGTGGTATTTTCATGTTAAAATTGTATTTCATGGCTTCTAGAACTTGTTTGATAATAAGAGGGAAAACATGAGTATCTAGGTGGGTGGACGTGTACTAGTATGCTAGTGATCCACTGGGGTTTGGGACCTATTTCACGTACAAAGTTTTATGAGACAACACTAAATAAACTAAGATGACGATGATGATGATGTTGGGGAACCACTAGGTTATGAGTATTCTCCCTACTAGTGGCTTATGTGTATGAGAATAGATATTGTGATGGTTACTTTCATCGAGATACGAGGTACCTGAGACCCACAACAAGCTAGTGCCTAGAGGTTATTTTCTGTTGCTTGTGCTCATTAGATAATTTATACTTACCATAGGAATATGGTATGTTTGGATGGAAAATTAAGTAGCTTTGGAATTCTATTTAAAAGTTTTTATTATTTAAATTAGCCCACTTGAAAACTGTTTTTATTAAAATCTACATCTCTTTAAAATTATTATTAGCATTTCTTGTTTACAAAACTTGCAAGTTATCTTATAATGATCATCACATGGAATATTTTAGTGGTGGAATCATATTGGGATTTTTATCACACCCTACTTACACCTTTGGGTGTAAGTAGACTTGATTATTTTGTCACAGGTTTGGGTAAAGCTTTTAGTGCTAATGGTTTGGGTTTCTATCCGTCCTTCTTGGTGTAGTGTCGTGGAGATGGCTTGAGGGCAGTGCCTCTTTCCATGAGGAGGTTCTTAGGATGTCCATTTTGGGTTTCTTCATTTGTTATAGTCTTTGAGAATTGTTCTAAATCATGTAATTCAGTTATGAATTTTTGTAAAAGATGGTTTTTTTTGAATAATCCAGATTTTTTATATTGGATTTGTTTATTATTTTATGTTTATAAACTCAAGTAAATTGTTCCCAAATTCCATTTTGTGATACCCAGACACTTCTTCCATCCCATGGGGATTGGGAACACCCATCCGGCCTTTCCATGGGATAGTTTGGGTGTTGGTTTTGATGGAGACCAGATTTGGTTCGTGACATGATGAAAAATGAAAATATCATTTCATGAGGTGGTGGTTCGCACGTACACACAACCGATGTTTTTATTTTTCATTAAATGATAAATAAAGAAGTAAGATATTTATTTATCATTTAATAATTAAATTTATATAATATATATCATATTGTTTATTTTTGTTCCACCATCATGACCATACATAATAGGTGTTTATGGGAAACAAATTACATCAGTTTGCGAGGTGGTAGTCCTCCGTACACATGAACGATGGTTTCATTTCCCATTTGATGGGAGAAGAGATGGATAAATGTTATAAAATAAAATTAATAAAATATCACTATATGGGAGATAATGATGTTATTATATTTTAATGGTTAATAGAGGTTTTAATTATATAAAATAATAAATATAATAAATATAATCAGTTAAGTGATTTACCTATTCTCTAGACAACCTCATCAGGTTTACACCTTTGGTCTTCTATGGTGGGTATTATGATCAAACTAGGGACTATAGGAAATGGGGAGGGATGTTAGGAATTTATATGTTTTGGTATTAGATTAGATAAGGTGCCCTTTATGTGTGGATAAAAGAGTAGAGTAGGTGTCCTTTTATAAGTGAGGGAGATGACATACTTGGATTTTTTCAAAAGATAAAAAAATCATCAAGTCATTTTCAAGGAAAATTGTCCCATAAATAGATAAATTAAGAGAATAAGGTGATAATGGATGAAATAAATTCATCCAATAATAATTAATATGAAATTTTGTGGCTTTATGACTTAGTTTTAATCCAGGTTAACCTGATTTACCCTTTTATTGTGGCGATACATTTTTTACTGAAGTTAATATTCACATTGAAAAAAAATGAAATTTATATCATTACTAAATTTGTGAATGATGATTCCAAATATGGAATCCATTTTTATAAAATTAAGTTTCTATAATTTTCATAAATTAATTTTAAATAATCGTGAAAAATACAACAGAAACATGTTTTTATAAAAATTCATTTTTAAGCATAAAATAATTTTTAGATATTTAAAAGGAACTATTTTTCAATCTTTACTTTACCCAAAAAAATTTGATTTTAATTTAATATCATATTTAGATGATGATTTTGGAGGATGCAGGTTAGATAGAAATATTACTTTAGGAAGAAATCACTTTTTAGGGAAGTCCTTAGTTTCATGGTCAAGTAATAAACAACATTAAGTTTCCCTATCAACAGCTGAGGCAAAATATATCTCTATTGGTAGTTTCTATGCACAAGTGTTGTGGATGAGAAACACACTACTGGAATTTGTACTTAACTTCAATAATATGCCTATTTTATGTGACAATACCAGTGTAATTAATATTTCAAAAAATATTATAAATCACTCAAGAACTAAGAATATTGATATAAAGAATAATTTTTTAGATATCATATTATAAAAGGTTATATATTTAGAATTTGTTAATATTGAATATATACTTGCTGATATTTTCTCTAAACCACCTCCCACTGTATGTTTTTAATTTATTAAGGGGAGTCAGGTATATTTAGTTTTAATGAATGATTTTATTATTAATTATTTTATTTAAATTGGTTTTAATATTTTTATTAATTATGTTCATATATTATTAATTCATTAAATATTTAATGGTGTTATTAATATTTTCAAAAACACTTATTTTCAAAATTAAAATCTATAATGATTACTATAAGTATTTTTCTTGAGAAACTGAACCAATGCCACCAAACCATCGAACCTCTCTCTGTATCTCTCTCACTTACCCTCAATCTCAAACCCTATCAACTTATAGAGACCTTGTTTTCCATTTTAAACCCTAAAAATTCAAACCTCAATCCTTTATATTTTCCAAAATGGAGAATAAAAAGAGGAAAGATGAATGTGGTCCAAGGAAAGATAAGCATCAACACACTTTAGGATCCAACAAATGAGTCCTTCAAGGGAAGTTAGTTGACTTTGAGTGGTTATTTCAGATGAATCTACTATTAAAGAAAGAATTATCTTTTCAAGTTCTAGAATTTATTTTCAATGGATAAAATAAAAACTATATTTTCGAAAATGAAGAAAAATATTTTTTTTGAAAACGTCAAGTTCAGTTTTGGTGACATAGAGGATTTTTTCGTTTACAAGGTAAATGATATTCAATTTTTGTTTATTCTATTAAAATAGATAAGATCTTTAAATGTCCCCATTAATGGGTTTTTCATTTCAATCTACGGTCTATTAGAGATGAGAATCATAAATATGAGGATATTATGTCTTTTATTTTTGGATCTAATTTAGTATGAAGGATGTTCATCAAGTATCTTGAGGCTAACCATAAGGTTGTGGTCAAATTAATTTAGTATGAAATAATACCTAGAATTATTGAGTTATAGAAAATTATCTTCCTAGAAATGTATATAATTTTTTTGATGTTAAGTGGTATAAAACTCAATTTCAATAGATACATGCTAAGGTATATGCATCATTACTGATAGAAAGAGGAAATAATAGATTTTTATCTATATGAAAGGATAATTTATCTAATTTTTTATAAGAATAATATGATTCATGACATTCATAAAGTCATTATATTTCATCATAGTAATATTTTTTATTCTAGAACCTTCAAAAATTTTGGATTATTTTAGAGCACCTCTAAAGTAAAGTTAACGTCGGTTGGTGTTGAGGACCAATAAGAATAAACTTATAATTATTAGGGGGAGTAAGGTACTCGGAAGTAATTTGGGTCAATGAAATTTCATGGTGAAGAAATTAGAGAATCAATAATAGATAATGTTGTTGAAGGAACAAGGAGGAGACTCAGGGTAGATATTAATGCTTCACCTGCTATAGGGGATATTCATCGTTGTTTTGAATAAAAATAAAAATAAGAAAATATTGATGCTATTGTCATAAGGCGTAGATAAAGATAAGAACCAATGGTTCAAGAATGAGAAGTTGAAGTTGCTGTAGTTGAAGAAGTTAAACAACCAGTGTTTTCAGGTGTTATATTTATTGCTATAGAAAAACCAGCTTAGAATAGAGACATGCATGAAGCTCATGATGAAGATCAGGTTGAGGAGAATACTCAAGATTGTGAGTAAGTGAAACCATATGTAGTTGAGACTACTAAGATAATTGAAAATAAAATAGTTTCTATTATTACATAATATTTGTACAAGGATACTTCTAAATCTAGTGAAAAGAAATAAGTTCTTAGTCCATTTGCATCATCTTATAGCGACAAGGAAGAAGGTCCATCTCTAACTATTGTTGAAATTGTAAAACCATATATAATTTAGGAAGAATACTCTTCTGATTCTCTAAATGATCAAATTTAAGAGTTGTTATATAAATTTAATCAGATGAAAGAAGAAAATGCATCTTTAAAAAATGTGTTGGAGGTTTCTCAGAAATATTCGTAGGATTTGAAAAGCTCAACTATTCTAAGAGGATAATTGGAAACAACTCAAGATTATCTATATACTATTCAATAAAATTCTATTTAAAGAAGATATTTTGATTAATTTCAAAGAGAAATGTTTGATTAGATTGGGAAGCTCAAGGCATAATCTATTTCAAAGTTAGAATTTGGTGATTTAAATAAATATCAAGGAAGTAAATTTGAATCGATAATAAATAATCAAAATTAGGAAAGGTCCTATACTTCTATTCATCACACTTCTCTAGATATATTAAGAAATTTTTAATCTATTACTATTATTCTGTCTTCCATAAATGATTTCATACATAGTCTTCAGTGTGATAGTACCTTGATTCATGTATTTTTTGACGATTAGAAAGATTTTTTTGAGAAATTAACTTATAATGAACCATGAATAAAAAATATTATAAATTAGTTAAGTGTGATACTGAAGCATTTTTTCCATAATGAAGAACATTTCCATGAATTTTTGAAGTCCAATTTGATTGAAAATTTAAAAATGGGATAGGACTCAAAGAAGTTGATGAAGTAGTGGGTTGATATGTTCAATCTCAATTTTAAAGGAATGATATAAGAGTTGAAATATATTCATCAGGAAGTTCCTAGTTCAACTAATTTCAAAACCTCACCTAAACTAGACCCTTATCGTTCATCTCATCCTACTTATTAGCCCTTCCAGTAAAATATTATTTGTAATCATGGACAAATTTTTAAATGAAATTATTTTCTTCATTATATATGAGTCTATTTATATCTTTTAATATATCCATCTCTAGTGCATGGATAGTAATAATTCGTGACTTAGTATACCAAAACATTTACTACCAATATTGTGCTAAATTAAATGTATTATAAACCCTTTTTGATACTTTTAGTTTTTATATTACAAAAAGGGGGAGAAAATTTGGGGAAAAACATAAATTATTTTGAATATAATATATTAAACAAGGAGAACAAAATAAATCTAATTTATAAATTTAAATCTTTATTCTTTAATCCAAAATTTGTAAAAATTTATCTTTTTAAAATACTGTTTGATTTTGAGATTACTTTTTCTATATTTTCTATAAGAGTTTGATGTATGAGTTTTGTGACCATAAAAGGGGGATATTGTAGGGAATATGATGTTTTAACAATACTATGTGAATCTTGTTGATTTTGATACTCAAAAATACCCTTGTTTTCTTTACTGATAAAATTACTTTAAGTGTTTTTAAGGAATACATTTCTTGGAAAATTTATCCTATTAATGAGTTATAGTTTTATCTGATGTGTTTTGGATATGTTTTAAAGTAATATGGAAACACCGTTCATACACTATGTTTGACTTGGTCAATGATAGAGTTCAAATTTTAAATGTTTTCTACATTATCTGAAATGGTAATCAAAATTAAATATCTCTTCAAATCTTCTTAATGACCAATTTAAAGGCTCATAGTCAATAGATTAAATCATTTTTATTTTTATGGGAAGTTATGAATTTATTTGAACATTTGAAATTCAAATACTCATGATTTATCAATCCATATTCTTGGATCTGTTCAACCAAAATAAGATCAAGTTACACTTGTTAAATACAGAGATTTATATCGTTTATATATGTGTTACCTTTCTGAATACAATGTATCTGTTACTCTGAAGAGATACACTTTGGAGACATACATTTTTTGATCTTGAGCTGTGTGATTGCTAATCTGTTATTGCTACTGTTGTTGTTTTGGTGCTATATTTCTTGAAGATCATTTACAACCAATATCACTTCAAAGATTTTATTTATTAAAGATTTATAATTTATGTATAAGAGGATCCGTTATCTATCATTTTCTACTGTAACTATGAGAAAAATATTTTTTTCAATAAAACCAATTTCTGTTAATTTTTTGGAGTATCAACTGCTTGTGTTTAGTTTTTGGTGGAGTGTTTATCTTCTTAGACTAAGATGTGGATATGTTAAATTTTCTATAAAAGAACTATAAGACCCTATAAAAGCCTTATTGTAAAATGTTCAACTGCTCGCACTCAGTTGTTAAGGTCTTATGATAGGAGGATGCATCCAGTGAAAATCACTAAGCTCGCTGAGAGAGTGTTGGTGGAGTAGACTAGAGGATCATTGTTCCTGGAACCACTATAAAAATATACCATGTTCTGATTCTCTGTTTTTTTGTTGGATAACTTTAATTAAAGAAGAGAATTCTACACAAAGAGGGATAAAATTTGAAATGCTAAGATTTGTAAAAGAACACAATTCACCCCTCTTGAGTATATTCGTATTACTCCAACATAACAAAAACTTAGTGAGATACATATAAAAAGGAATTAAGAAAACCGTTATCTCATTTTAAAACCATGAGATCATTTTAAAACCATGAGATCATTTTAAATAGTTTTCCTTTAACATAATAAACCTTGAGCTCAAATAATAATTTAATTACACATGAAATCACCCATGATAAATATTTTTTTAAAACACAACTTTTTAACCTTAACAGGCATAATAATTACTTTAAATAAAATATCATTATATTAACTTATGATATAAAAATATTTCCATGAAAAATCATTAGTAAGCATATAAAATTCATGCATGTGACTTGGGACATCATCTTCATATAACAATTACAAGAGCCCTTACAAATGGAATAACATATTTGGTTAATTCTAACACAATTTTCTGGAGAACATAATTATTACCCAATGAATTGTAGAGATATATCTTCATTCACAGGTCATCATAAAAAATTTCTAATGACTATTAAATACATGAAACAAATAAAATATTTCATTTCTATCATCAAACTCATAAAAATATACTTTTGAACCCATAATTAAAAAATCATCCGATATTGATATATCCTTTTCCTTTAAAACCCAATTTTTTAAAAATACCCAGAATAAAGGGATAAGGTTTTTTCTTTGAAAAAAACATGGAATCCTTTAAATTAATCAAAATATAAAATAACAGTTATGACAATGTGAAAATCCATCGACATCGTATATGTTAAAATAGAACATTCATTATTCTTTTTGTTAAAAAGTTTTGTATAAAATACATAAAATGATTCCTTTTTAAAACCTTTGAGATAATTTCAAAAGAGGAAGAAAATTATTTTAAGAATACAGTCATAAAAAAATATATATTTAGAAAAAAAATATTTAAAACATTTAAAATGAGGTTTTAAGGTAAAATAACTCTTACCTCAAGTCCAAATTGTCACATACATTTTTTATCTTACTAAATAATAAAATTATGTTGAATACTTTATTTCTTAATAAAATTTTTAGGTTTATTATTCCTTTAATTTAACTTATATCCATTTCATACTTAATCACTTAATTTATTAATTTTACTTCGATGTTTTGAGGATGTTTGCTTTATAAGTCCAAAATGACTTTGGTAGGTTGTATTTAGTCAAATGGAACATGATTATATCCTTTAAAAAAATCTTAATTGTGCTATAATTATCATTTTTATACATTAATTATACTTTTAGAAACAACTATTTAAAATATTTATGAAAGATTAATTACGCTACAATTATAAAGATGGTAGATCATATACACGCATGAGTAACGTTTCCATTTTTTAACGAACATGAGAGAAATAATGTAAGTATTATTTTATCTTTCGAGAATGTTAATTATATCTTAAATATCATATTATTTTATTAAATCCACCCATATATTTCCATCCATGTGAGGTGGTTATGTGTCACATACATGAATTATTTTAAAGGTATTTTCTTTTTTTCCATTATTTCTTTGTTTTGGGGGTTTCCCATGCATTTTGGTGGAAGTGGTGGGTTTTCAAAGTTTGGGCCAAACCGTGAGCCCATTTCCAGATTTAAAAATAAATTTTGTTTCTTTTATAACTCCTTCATTTTTCAACATTTTACACCCATTCCAATTTCTAATTGGAATCACCTGGTATATTAAAACCACTATATCAATTTTGGCCCCATATGAATCCATAATAATGATGGATTTGGGTTTTTTATTAAGGTATTGAGCCATCCTGTAAGCCCATTTTCTACTTTAAATTATTTTTTTAATTTTTCAATATGTCGTTCATTTATTATTATTTTTTGGTGATTCCACCTCCCACCTAAATCGAAAAACCATATTCTCACCCTGATTATCTATTTCTACTATTTGGAGCTCATTTGCATTGTGGATTATGGAAAAAATTCTCAAGGTTTCTCAAATCGTCTAGATTTGAGAAGGTAATTTGATTCTACCATAATAATTTGAATTTTCACTCTTTTCCCCCCATTTTAGTCCCCCACTTGACCTAATCAGCACCACTAGAGCCTCTCAACTAGTTTTGGTTACTTGGAGATTTAAATTTTTGTGAATTTGGGGCAATTTATTTAAGATATTTCAATTAAGTGAGTTTCCTCTCATGTTCCTCCCATTTTCTTAGGGTTTCTTCCACTTTTCTTGAGGTTATAAAATGTAAAGTAGCTAGTAATACCTAGGGTTTTATTTTGTGTTATTTTGGTGAAATTATTTGTATTAGGTCTTGATTTTACTTCCTTGTGGTGTGGCGTGGGTGCGATTGAAGTTTCGCACAATGGTTTGGAGTTTTTGGCACAAATGGTAGGTGATTACATGTGTAATAATTATTTAATGAGTTAGTTTTGTTTCATTTATATTTTCATCATGTTACTCTTACATTATTTTTGGTGCGGAAATAATTTTTGTTAGTATTTATTAAGAGTTTAGTTTCAAAGTTTCATATTTGTTTGAAAATGTGTGTTTTTTATATGTATCTTTTGTGGTATTATTTGAGGTAATTTTATAACATTTGAGAGTGATTTAATAAATGTTTCTAGTGATTCAAACTCTGTTTTGTATTGGTATTGGTGTGATTTTGGACTTGAAAGATTGTTTTGAAATGGGTTTTGTGTGCAAAACATGGTTATACCCCTTGGTATTGTTTTATGAAAATTGTAAATGATTTATTGAGTTAAAAAAGGTGGAAAAAATATGTATTTGTACTATTTTGGTGAGTGTGTTCACTTAAGATGGGTTTTTGAAAGGTAAAGTGGTGATTTAAGATGTTAAATATTTTTATAATGTTTTATAAATTTCTGAAATGATTTATCAAATTGCAAGAAAGGCGCGAAACACGTTTGCGAGATGTTTTTTTGTGGGTATGATCCCAAATGAATTTGAATTAAAAGGGGATCATGTGAAATGTGTGTGGGCTATTTGGTGTGTGTGTGATTTGGAAGTGGTATTTTCATTTGCAAATTGTATTTCAAGTATTTTGGAACTTGTTTGATCATAAGAGGGGAAACCCGGGTATCTAAGTGGGTGGATATGTACTAGTATGCTAGTGATTTGGTGGGGTTTGGCCCCCATTTCACATAGAAAGTTTTACGAGACAACACTAACTAAACTATGATGATTATGATGATGATGTTATAGAACCAATAGGTTATGGGTATACTCCCCACTAGTGGCTTGTGTGCACGATAACATATATTGTGATGATTACTTTCACTAAAAAACGAGGTACCTGGGATCCACAATGAGATAGTGCCTAGGGGTTACTTTCTATTTATTGTAATCATTAGAAACTTTATAATTACCATCGGAATACAGTTTGTTTGGATGGAAAATTCAGTATCTTTTCCATTGTATTTAAAGTGTTGATTCTTAAAAGTATCCCACTTGAAAACTGATTTTATTTAAAGTTGCGTCTCTTTGAAATTCTTATTAGAATTTCTTGTTTACAAAACTTGTAAGATTTTTGTCTTATAATGATTATCACATGGAATCTTTTAGTGGTGGAATCCTACTGGGATTTGGATAACACCCTACTTACACATTTGGGGTGTAAGTAGACTTGGTTATTTTATCACAGATTTGGGTAAATGTTTTTGTAGAAATGGTTCGGGAATCTATCGATCCTTCTTGGTGAAGTGTCGTGGAGATGGATTGAGGGTGGTTCCTCTTACCATGAGGTGATTCTTGGGCTGTCCATTTTGGGTTTCTTAATTCGTTATAGTCATTGATAATTGTTTTATATTATGTAATTCAATTCTGAATTTTTTCAAAAAATGGTTTGTTTTTAAGAATCCACATTTGTTATATTATATTTGTTTATTGTTTTATGTTTATAAACTTGGGTAAATCATTCCCAAATTCCATTTTGTGATACCCATACACTTGTGCCAACCCATGGGGATTGGGAACGCCCTTCGGGCCTTACCATGGTCCGGTTCAGGTGCCAGTATTGATGGTGACCAAATTCGGTTCGTGAAAAAATGGTATCAGAGGGGGTTCACTATTTGGGTCATGTTATTTAGGGAGGACTCGAGATAGTTTGGATTTAGGATTGTCAGGGCTTAACATTATGATTACGAGTAGTGCTCATGGCTAGAACACCTCATGACGTGATTCAAGTTTCTAGGGGAATTTGGGATTTATTTGAGTCCTTTAGTTTTCTTGGTTTGATGATGATTTGGGGAAATGAAAAGAGAGTTGGGATAATGGTCTTAGTGAGCTTGTAGGGCCCGACAAGCCATGTGGAGCCAAGGATATTTCCCTAGAACACTCTTTATGATGGTGAAGTGATTGGCGTATACCCGCCAACCATATGTCCAAGTCACCCACTGAAACTAGTTTCCTCTCGCATTGTCTTGTGTCTCTTCATGTTGGAATATTGGGACTTGGTTTTAAAGAAAAAATGACTTGATTTAAGAAATTTGAACTTTTATGAAACGATTTTTTAGTAAAGAGGAAGTGTCTTGATTTCTGAAATGGTAGAACTGAATTTTCATATTTTTTTTTGAAATAGAAAATGGTGTGTTTACACCTCTTTTGAAAGTAGGAACTATGTTAAAGTTGGTTTTGAAAAAGTGTTTCCAATAGAGTTTTCTAAACTATTGAAAGGTGTTTTAATGTTATGGAATGTTTTTGAGGTCATGTGTGCAGTTTGGAAATGGATTTTGATTTGGTAACTAGATATCATTGGAAATTTTTTATGAAATTTTGGAATCTTGTTTTAAAATGAGAAGAGTTGAGTTCCCAATTTAATAGGGATTTATGAAATAGAGTTTGTCATGAAATTAGAAGTGTTTTGAAATGGGATGAAATGTTTTGAAATTAATGTGAATGAATTTAATTTGAGTTTTTATTGAATGATTGGTGATATTTTGAAATGTTTTGTAAGACATAAATTGGGTTTTGATTTCGTGGATAGCAGTCTTGAGAAAAAGGAAGTATCAGTTGAATGTTTTGGTTTTGAAAAGTGGAAGGAATTTTTGTTTTAACCTTTGGTATTTCCATGAGTGACCACATTTATGGGGTTACATGGGATGATGGATGGTTAATGGAACAACTAGATGAGTGTCGTGATGGATATGAGGAGGGTGCCCGATGTGGCATAGAAACATGCATGTGCGAGGCCTGGGGGGTACCATTGGTGGATGTGCTAACCGCCTGACCATTTGTTTTCAAAGAGATGATTTTAAAGGAAAACATGATGTCTTGATGACTGGTTTGGGATGGTGTGTCTTATGTGTTTTTGGAAATGTTTTTGTTGTGGGATGTTTTGAGTATAAGAACCTCTCTTGTTTGAACAATTTTTGGGGTTTGTGTTTAGTCGGTAAGCTGGGTTGAAGAGCTGGTTAGTGGTCTTCTTATGAGAATTTTTTTTGGATTCTTTTATGGTGGTTCCCCTCATGTGTTTGGTTCTGGTTTGTGGTATGTCTTGACCAATGGACCAGCTTGTTTGGGTCCTTGGGTTCTCTCGTTGGATAAGGCATTCCCCCATTAAGGTTTAGTGCACAACTGAAGTGCGACACGAATTTTTGCACCGTTGTAAGATCATACAACTGATTAATATAAGGAATATTTTTTTTGATATTTGGAGATTGAGTATACACCATTTTGTCTCTTGGTTTTTTGGATCCTCTTGTATTGGGAGAGCATTCGTAGGAGGTTGAAATAGACCATAGTTTCTTAAGTAACCTGAGTTTTCAATGGTGATAGTAGTCTGAGGTTGTTAGTTTGGATGGTGTCTAAGAGGGCCTCTGGGTCCTTCATAGTCTCTTCGAAGCAGGGGTTCATGTTAAACCACCATAGTGAGAAATCTGGTCATGAGAGGCTATTATGGCCACTTACTAGAATTATATGATGTTTAGGGAAATTGTATAAGGTCCCTCTACGTGAATTGTTTCTATCAATCTCAATGGTCATGTTCAGTGACACCTTGTGATGTCATGTTCTCATTTGACTGTAAAGGTGAAGTTGTACAATCTTCTGTGAGTCTTTGTTTTGTCATAAGTGTGTATCTTTTCAGGAAATATCGACATCCTTTGTTCAGAGGAAGGTGTTTCCATATATCCTTTCCTCTTTATGTTTCTCATCCGAAGAAAAAAGGGTGATGTGTGTGCATCTTCTAAGAACTTGTTTCAGTGAAATGTCGGGTTAGGGTAAAGTGAGTTTGAAATGTGTTATGTCTTGGATAACCCATTTGGGATCAGGGTATAGTTTTCATGGCACCTAAAGGATAAGTTCCTTTTAGGGGGTTTCCAAAGCCTAAATACGAGGCTGAAGATGATTCAATCATTTGAGCTCAATCTATATGTCCTGGAGTGAAGCCGACGCATAGTCAGGGGAAATCCTAGGGCCATTCAAACCTTTGGTCAAATTCTTATCCTCAGTATGAAATATGGGAATAGTTTAAACCTCAGGTGTTGTAGTCGTTTTCCAGTTGTTCCTATTCGGTGGTAGAGGTGGGAAGACATCATTTCCATGTTATAGCATAATTTTATGTTATTCCCTTGGGTTTACTTTTTAATTTTTAGAGAAAAGGATGAAATTTGGGCTAGGAAAATTGAAGAGCATGGTTTGCACACGGTTAGTAGTAACCATCCACCAACCTAGGAAACCATGTGATAAGAGACAGTAACTACCACATAATATCTACACGGTCATGTGCCTCAGCCCATGTAATCATGAAAAGATTCCCCTTTGAATAGAATTCTTCACAGGTTTAGCGTGCCGTTTCCTAAACCATGCGGACTAACCATGCGGTCGTTCCAACTTTTTAAATTTTGGGGTCTTTTCGTGTTGGCCCATACTGGTCAATTAAGATGGTTGGTTATTATGGTGGGGATACCCACTATGAGTCTCATGTAAGTTCTTTTGGAAAATTATAATTAAAGTCTACCCCTTATGATGGGAGTCCATTCGGGCCTCCCCCTGTTAGTGTCCCAATTCTATATTGGAGAAAAAAATTTGAGTTGCCCCTTATGGTGGGGAGTCTGTTTGTGTCTCCCCATATGAGTAACTTGGTTTTTTCCCTAATATTGGTCTAGAAATAGGTAGTATCGTTTGGAGTTATTTAACCTCGAATTTCCTCCTTGAGTAAATGTTGGGATTAGAGTGCGCCCAATAGTTTTGTTGAAGTGAGAGCGCGGTGACCTCGTTCATTTTGTTGTTCATTCCAGGTAACTTTATTGAGTCTTGTTCGGATAGTGTTTGAGGTGTTTTGTTTCAGGATTTTTTCCAACGCTTTCACCAGGGTGCGCATATCCATCTGTGAGGATGTGCAACTGTTTCCCCGCATTCCCGCTTTCCAAAGGCGGGAAACATCCATTCCTTATTCAAGGACGTTTTCTCCTTAATCGAAACGGGATGATGGGATGTCAGTTCTTCCTTCCGTGGATTCCTCCTCGGAACTCGTCACCTAGTCTGGGTCTCCCTTATAGATTAAGTTGTGGTTCATGAATCTCATTAACAGTGCCATATCTTCATGGATGCTGGTTAATTACACTACTTCCGTCAAGACATTCCATGGGGTCTTGACATGGTAGCGACCTTCGGTCAGAGTAGATGATAACATCAGGCATCGAATGTGGGGAATCATATGCCATAGTCATGCATATGAGGTTTTCCTCATCTTCCCATGTTTAACACAGGGCATGCCACGTGTTTAATGTCTTGCGAAGACAGGTACACCAAAGGCATGTCATCCGATGTTTTCCTCAGGAATCTCATGTTTATCATAAGGTAGGCCATGAGTTTAACGTCTTGCGAAGACGGTATGAGAGTGATCAGAATTCCCCATAGAGACGGATCATATTGGTATATCCCAAGGAGGGAACACCTGGAAGATGGATGGATCAGAACACCCAATGAGGACAGATCTGAGGTGGTGCGCCCCATGGAGGGGATATGTCACACCGTAATGGCTGATCTAAACACCACTAAGGTCAGATCAAGGAGAGTGTACCCCAATATGGGGGACACCATGGTTTACCATTGGCTAGAATTGAACCTCAGGGAGGTTTCCTACATACCCTATGGAGACAACAGGGATCAAAACCCACGTAGTTCGAAGGGGTGATGAATCTGGGTGTATAAAAAGGACAATGACCCGAAGACATGATGGGGATCATGCGTGGATAGCGGCCCAAGTACTGCTAGGAGAAGCGAGAGGGGGTGGATGGCATGATCCCACCAGGATGTGGAAGCCCAGTTATGAATCAGGATGGATGATGGTTTTGGGATTGAGCCTGAAATAGACTTCCTACGTACCATGCGTTGATAAGGATCAAAGTTCCCGTAGTTCAGAATGGTGTGGGGCTTACACTCTAGGCTACCCAAGTGTTGGTGAACTGACATGAATGGGGTCAGAATGACCAATGCGTGGTGGGCTTGAACCTCGTGGAGGCTTCTTACATACCTTTCCTTGACAAGGATCAAATTCCATGTAGTTCAGATGGCGGTGTCAGTGAACCGACGTGAAGATAGACTGGGGGTCCGATGGGTGTTGGGATTGAACCTTGTGAGGCTTCCTACATACCATGGCTTGACTTGGATCGAAGTCCTCGTAGTTCGGGAGGATGTCGGCGAACCGACGTGAAGGGACTAGGTGTCCAGGTGGTCTTGAACCTCATGGAGGCTTCCTACGTATCATGCCTTGACATGGATCAAAGTCCTCATAGTTCGTATGGGTTGTTGATTACACTCTAGGATGCCCAAGGAGTTTGTTTAACTACCATGAAGGAGGTTGGAATGACCGGGTGGTGGGATTGAACCTTGTGGAGGCTTCCTACATACCATGCCTTGACATGGATCAAAGTCCACGTAGTTCAGAATGGTTTTGGGGTTACACTCTGAGGTGGCCAAATATGGTGGGGCTTGAACCTCGTGGAGGATTCCTATGTACCATTCCTTGACATGGATCAAAGACCATGTAGTTCAGAATGGTGTGGGGCTTATACTCTAGGATGCCCAAGTGTTGGTGAACCAACGTGAAGGGGGTCAGAGCGACCAACGGGTGGTGGGATTGAACCTCATAGAGGCTTTCTACGTACCATGCCTTGACTTGGATCAAAGAACATGTAGTTAGGTTTTACAGTTTGACGTCATATGGGACGGGGGCATTTGGGGCTTACTCTTTGAGGCGGCCCAAGGTGGAGGGGCTTGAACCTCATGGAGACTTCCTACGTACCATGCCTTAAAATGGATCAAAGTACTCATAGTTTGGGATGGGTGAATACAGTTTAATGTCATGCGGTATGGGGTCGATGTCATGGTCGATGCTTACTCTAAGCCCACGTGAGTCATGATCGGTGTGAGAAACAGGAGGTAGCAAAGGCCTGACGACCACGTCACGAAAGGTGCATCTATGGGAAGTGTAGTGGGGCTTACGCATGGAGCAGCCCAGAGAGGAAACAAGGGCTTACACATGGTTAGCAGCCCAGAGGGTCCAGGACTTACTCCAGGATAGAGGCCCGTGTGCCACTAGGCAGCGACAATGGTGGATGGGGCTTATGCAAGGAAGCTGCCCGTGTGCCGCTATGGAGCGACAATGGTGAATGGGTCTTATGCATGGAAGCTGCCCGGGTGCCGCTATGGTTCGACAATCATGGATGGGGCTTATGCAAGGAAGATGACCGTGGGACGCTATGGAGTAGCGATAGTGGATGGGGCTTATGGGAGGAAGCTTCCCATAATGTCTTCCTCATGTCTAGACATGGGGGCATCCCAACTCACTGGTAGGTTGAGGCCTTCACCTATGTGCTAGCACATAAGAGGGATAATTCCAAGGGGTGTTGAAATCAGTCCGAACAAATGGATATGAAAAGTGTGAATCACATTCACAAAATTCAGAACACAATGAGGGTGGAGTGACGATGGAGGATAACTGTTGACCATGTTCGAAACAAAGCATCCAAATTGTATTAGCCTGAAATGGGGAAAAACAAATGAGGGTTGACTTTTGACTATGTTCAAAACACAGGACCTGTCTCAAAGTGTCATCCAAAGTCTTCTGGGGCATTGGCCCAGGATGGTAGGTGAGCCGATGCGGTATGGGACCAGGCCGTTAGGGGGTCCCTTCAGACATGGAAGTGGATGAGGATCTGAATGAAGAACACACAAAGCGTGAGGTGGAGTGATGTAATGTTTGAACGAATTCCAACACTCTTGAAATTACGCCACTATAATCATGGAATTAGGCATCTTATTCTTGGAGCATAAGGAATCTCTTGTTTGGAGGAAGAGGCATCCTATGTTTGGAACATAGGGTACATTACAGTTTATAGTCATGTAGAGAGGACTGCTGGCATCTCATGCTTGAAGAATAATACATCTCTTATATTGAGAAAGAGGCATCCTATGTTTGGATCATAGTGAGATCTATAGTTTATAGTCATGTAGATAGGACTCTTAGGCATCTCATGCTTGGAGCATAAGGCATCTCTTGATTAGAGCAAGAGGCATCCTATGTTTGGAACATAGGGTGAAGTACAATCTAGAGTCATGTAGATAGGACTATTGGCATCTCATGCTTGGAGCATAAGGCATCTCTTTTTTGGAGCAAGAGGAATCCTATGTTTGGAACATAGGGTGTACTATAGTTTAAAGTCATGTAGATAGGACTATTGGCATCTCATTCTTGGAGAATAAGGCATCTCTTGTTTGGATAAAGAGGCACCCGATGTTTGGAACAAAGGGTGTACTACAATTTAAAGTCATGTAGATATGACTATTGGAATCTCATGCTTGGAGCATAAGACATCTCTTGTTTGGAGTAAGAGGCATCCTATGCTTGTAAAATAGAGTGTACTACAGTTTAAAGTCATGTAGATAGGACTGTTGTCATCTTACACTAGGCACATAAGACATCTCTTTATTGGAGTAAGAGGCATCCTATGTTTGGAACATAGGGTGTACTATAGTTTAAAGTCATGTAGATAGGACTATTGGCATCTCATGCTTGGATCATAAGGCATATATTGTTTGGAGTAAGATGCATCCTATGTTTGGAACATAGGGTGTACTACAGTTTAAATTCATGTAGATAGGACTGTTGGCATCTTACGCTAGGCACATAAGGCATCTCTTGTTTGGAGAAAGAGGCATCCTAGGTTTGGAACATAGTGAGTAATATAGTTTATAGTCGTGTAGAGAGGACTATTGGAAACTTACGCTAGGCGCATAAGGAATCTCTTGTTTGGAGAAAGAGGTATCCTATGTTTGGAACATAGGGAGTACTACAGTTTATAGTCGTGTAGAGAGGACTATTGGCATCTCATGCTAGGAGCATAAGGAATCTCTTGTTTGTACCAAGAGGAATTCTATGATTGTAACATAGGGAGTACTATAGTTTATAGTTATATAGATAGGACTATTGGCATCTTACACTAGGAGAATAGGGCATCTCTTGTTTGGAGAAAGAGGCATCCTATGTTTGGAACATAGGGAGTACTACAGTTTATAGTCATGTAGAGAGGACTATTGGAATATTATGCTAGGAGAATAAGGCATCTCTTGTTTGGAGCAAGAGGCATCCTATGTTTGGAACATAGGGTACACTATAGTTTATAGTCATGTAGAGAGGACTTATGGAATCTCATTCTTGGAGCATAAGGAATCTCTTATATTGACTAAGAGGCATCCTATGTTTGGAGAATAGGGAGATCTACAGTTTATAGTCACATAGATAGGACTCTTAGGAATCTCATGCTTGGAGCATAAGGCATCTCTTGTTTGGAGAAAAAGGAATCCTATGTTTGGAACATAGGGTGAACTATTGTTTATAGTCATGTAGAGAGGACTACTGGCATCTCATGCTTGGAGCATAAGGCATATCATTCTTGGAGCATAAGGCATCTCTTTATTGGAATAAGAGGCATCCAATGTTTGGAACATATGGTGAAATACGGTTTAGAGTCATGTATATAAGACTATTGGAATCTCATTCTTGGAGCATAAGGAATCTCTTGTTTGGATCAAGATGCATCCTATGTTTGAAACATAGGGTGTACTATAGTTTGAAGTCATGTAGATAGGACTATTGGCATCTTACTCTAGGTGCATAAGGAATCTCTTGATTGGAGAAAGAGGCATCCTATGTTTGGAACATAGGGTGTACTACAATTTAAAGTCATATAGATAGGACTATTGGCATCTGATGATTAGAGCATAAGGCATCTCTTGTTTGGAGCAAGAGGTATCCTATGTTTGGAACATAGGGTATACTATAGTTTAAAGTCATGTAGATAGGACTGTTGGAATCTTACGCTAGGCGCATAAGGCATCTCTTGTTTGGAGAAAGAGGCATCCTAGGTTTGGAATATAGGGAGTACTAAAGTTTATAGTCGTGTAGAGAGGACTATTTATATCTTACGCTAGGCGCATAAGGCATATCTTGTTTGGAGAAAGAGGCATCCTATGTTTCGAACATAGGGAGTACTACAGTTTATAGTCGTGTAGAGAGGACTATTGGAATCTCATGCTAGGAGCATAAGACATCTCTTGTTTGGATCAAGATCCATCCTATGATTAAAACATAGGGAGTAATATAGTTTATAGTCATATAGATAGGACTATTGGCATCTTAAGCTAGGCACATAAGGCATATCTTGTTTGGAGAAAGATGCACCCTATGTTTGGAACATAGGGAGTACTATAGTTTATAGTCGTGTAGAGAGAACTATTGTCATCTCATGCTAGGAGCATAAGGCATATCTTGTTTGGAGCAAGAGGCGCCCTATGTTTGGAACATAGGGTACACTACAGTTTATAGTCATGTAGATAGGACTGCTGACATCTCATGCTTGGAGCATAAGGAATATCTTATATTGAGTAAGAGACATCCTATGTTTGGATCATAGGGATATCTTCAATTTATAGTCATGTAGATAGAAATATTAGGCATATCATGCTTGGAGAATATGGCATATCTTGATTGGAGAAAGAGGCATCTTATGTTTGGAACATAGGGTGAAATATAGTTTAGAGTCATGTAGATAGAACTATTGGAATATCATACTTGGAGCATAAGGCATCTCTTGTTTAGAGCAAGAGGCATCCTATGTTTGGACCATAGGGTGTACTAAATTTTAAAGTCATGTAGATGGGACTATTGGCATCTCATGCTTGAAGCATAAGGCATCTATTGTTTGGAGAAAGAGGCATCCTATGTTTGGAACATAGGGTGTACTACAGTTTAAAGTCATGTAGATAGAACTATTGGCATCTCATGCTTGGAGCATAAGGAATCTCTTGTTTGGAGCAAGAGGCATCCTATGTTTGGAACATAGGGTGTACTATAGTTTAAAGTCATGTAGATAGGACTGTTGGCATCTTACGCTAGGTTCATAAGGCATATCTTGATTGGAGAAAGAGGCATCTTATGTTTGGAACATAGGATGTACTACAGTTTAAAGTCGTGTATATAGGACTATTGGAATCTCATGATTGGAGAATAAGGCATCTCTTGTTTGGAGCAAGAGGCATCCTATGTTTGGAACATATGGTTTACTATAGTTTAAAGTCATGTAGATAGAACTGTTAGCATCTTACTCTAGGCGCATAAGGCATCTCTTGTTTGGAGAAAGAGACATCCTAGGTTTGGAACATAGGGAGTACTAAAGTATATAGTCGTGTAGATAGGACTATTGGAATCTTACGCTAGGCGCATAAGGAATATCTTATTTGGAGAAAGAGGAATCCTATGTTTGGAACATATGGAGTACTGCAGTTTATAGTCGTGTAGAGAGGACTATTGGCATCTCATGCTAGGAGCATATGGAATCTCTTGTTTGGAGCAGGAGGCATCCTATGATTGGAACATAGGGAGTACTATAGTTTATTGTCATATAGATAGGACTATTGGCATCTTATGTTAGGTTCATAAGGCATCTATTGTTTGGAGAAAGAGGCATCATATGTTTGGAACATAGTGAGTACTACAGTTTATAGTCATGTAGAGAGGACTATTGGCATCTCATGCTAGGAGCATAAGGCATATCTTGTTTAGATAAAGAGGCGTCTTATGATTGGAACATAGGGAGTACTATAGTTTATAGTCATATAGATATGACTATTGGCATCTCATGCTAGGAGAATAAGGAATCTATTATTTGGAGCAAGAGGCATCTTATGATTGGAACATAGGGAGATCTACAGTTTATAGTCATGTAGATAGGACTCTTAGGCATCTCATGCTTGGAGCATAAGGCATCTCTTGATTGGAGCAAGAGGAATCCTATGTTTGGAACATAGGGTGAACTATAGTTTAGAGTCATGTATATAGGAAAATTATGAATAATGCGCCTGGGAATAGATGGTGTTGGGACTTACGCAAGGGAATACCTTTTTGGTTCGACCTGGTATAGAAGCCAAGTGATTGGGTTTGGGGGAGTTTCCTGAGGAATGATTCGAATCAAGGTACTCGGGGAATTGATGATGAGAATCTCAACTGATGACATGGGAATGAAACCAAAAGGAATATGTCGACTCAAGGTGTTTCATGGTGTGTGGAGGAGTATCTCAAATCATGGTTTTCCATAGGTGGAAGGTGGGTGCGCTATGGTAAATCCTGACGTCTCAGCCCGAAAAGTTCGTGGTGAGACTCTCCATTTTTCATGTGGGTCAGTTCCAGTAGGGGCAGGGGTGCAACCCCCATGGTATGGATCTATGGCGCGAAGGTAGGAGCCTCACAGCAGATAGGTATTTGCGAATTAGCTTCGTAGAGTAAAGGGGCTCAGGGAGCATGGGGCTCGCGAAGCATGGACTCGCGGAGCATGGACTCGCGGAGTAGCATCATAGAGCATGGAATCGCAAAGCATGGGCTCACAGAGCGTCGGATCATGGAGAATAAATTTGAAGGAAGCCGCTCGTGGTGCAGGGACTCACAAAACAACAATGCGAAGGAAGCTGCTCATGGAGCATGGCCTTGCGGAGCTGCTTCGCGAAGGAAAGCGGAGCTCCACGAACCTGGAGATCGGACGCCCAAGGGGTGGAGTGGCCTTCAAGAGAATGGGGTTTAGGTGGGTATTTATTGGTAAGGGGAGCTGTTAATCAAAGCTTGCTCAGTGTGAAGATGGAGCTTGCTCCGCAACGGACTCGCGAACGTCAAATGTGTTTGAAGAGCATCCCGTCTCCTTGCTTCACGGCGGGTTCACGAACGTCAAATGTGGTCGCGGAGCGTCCTGACTAATTGTTTCATGGAGGGTCTTCATGGAACTTCACGAACGTCAAACGAGTTCTTAGATCATCCCGGCTCATTGCTTCATGACGGCGCTCCGCGATTGCGGAGGGGGCTTCACGAATGGGCTTTGTGAACCAATTTTACAGCCCAACTTCAAATGTCCATAACTCCTAATATGTAACTCTATTCGGGCCCTATGACCTACCAAATAAAAGCTTGAAAAATGGGTTACGATCTTGGATCATGTATGGAAGCATTTGAAAAATTTTTGGGATGCATTTTCGGATTCCAACAAGGATGTAGTTTGAGTATGTTTGATCATTTTAGGAAGTGGTGTATGTTTTGGTTGGTGAGATTATTTCTTACTTGATCGATCAATTAGAGGTGTTTTGGCCTTTTGGGGGTGGGAGAAACTTGGAAAAGGAGTTCATTTCATCCTTTTTGTTGTGTTTGTTTTTTTCTTTTGGACTTGCTGTGGATTTACGAGGGCAGAAAGTTTTATGGTGGAAAGAATTGTCACATAAATGATTATTTTAAAGGTATTTTTCATTTAATTTCCATTATTTATTTGTTTTGGGGGGTTCTCATGCATTTTGGTGGAAATAGTGGGTTTTCAAAATTTGGGCCAAACCGTGAGCCCATTTCCATATTTAAAAATAAATTTTCTTTCTTTTATAACTACTGCATTTTCAACATTTTACACATATTCCACTTCCCAATTCACATCCCTTAGTATATTAAAACCACTATATCAATTTGGACATCTTATGAATCCATAATAATGATGGATTTGGGGTTTTTATTAAGGTATTGGGCCATCCCATAATCCCATTTCCTACTTTAAATCATTTTATTATTTTTTCAATATCTCATTAATTTTTTACTGTTGTTTAGTTATTCCACCTTCCAATCGAATCCAAAAACTAGATTATCACCCCCATTATATATTTATCATATTTGGAGCTCATTTTCATCATGGATTAGGGAAAAAATTATCAGGGTTTCTCAAATCATCCATATTTGAAAAGGTAATTTGATTCTTTCATAAACCTTTCAATTTTCACTCTTTGCCCCCCCATTTAAGTCTCCACTTGACCTAATAAGAATAATTATAGCCTCAATACTAGTTTTGGTTACTTGGAGATTCAGAATTTGGTGTATTTGGGGCGATTTCTTCAAGATCTCTCAATTAAGTGAGTTTCCTCTCATGTTCCTCCCATTTTCTTAAGGCTACTTCTACTTTTCTTGAGGTTATAAAATTTTCAGTATCTAGGGTTCATACCTAGGGTTTTATTTTGTGTCATTTTTTTGAAATATTGTGGATTAGGGCTTAATTTCACTTGATTGTGGTGCAGAGGGAGTGCGATTGAAGTTTCACACAACAATTTGAAGTTTTTGGCACAAATGGTAGGTGATTCTATGTGTAAGAATTATTTGATGATTTAGTTTTGATTAATTTATATTTTCATCATGTTTCCATTGCATTATTTTTGTTGAAGGAATAATTTTTGGTATTATTGATTAAGAATTTAGTTTAAAAGTTTCATATTTGTTTGAAAACATGTGTTTTTCATTTTTATCTTTTGTGGTATTATTTGTGGTAATTTTATAACATTTGAGAGTAATTTAATAAATGTTTCTAGGGATGAAAAATCTATTTTTTATTGGTATTGGTGTGATTTTGGACTTGAAAGAGTGTTTTGAAATGGGTTTTGTGTGAAAAACATGGTTATACCCCTTGGGATTGTTTTATGAAAATTGTAAATGATTTATTAAGTTAAACAAGGTGGGAAAAGGATGTACATGTACTATTTTAGTGAGTGTGTTCAATTATGATGGGTTTTTGAAAGTTAAAGCGATGATTTAAGATGTAAAATATTTTTATAATGTTTTCTAAATTTCTGAAATGATTTATCAAATTGCAAGAAAGGCGCGAAACACGTTTGCAGGCTATTTTGTGTGGGTATGATCCCAAATGAATTTGAATGAATAGGGGATCATGTGACATTTGTGTGGTATGTTTGGTGTGTGTGTGACTTGGAAGTGGTATTTTCATGTTAAAATTGTATTTCATGGCTTGTGGAACTTGTTTGATAATAAGAGGGAAAACATGAGTATCTAAGTGGGTGTACGTGTACTAGTATGCTAGTGATCCAGTGGGGTTTGGGACCTATTTTGTAAAGACCCGCAAATTTCAAGGAAATTTTTTTTCTTAATTTTCTTTGGAATTTTACAAGAGCGCAGCTTCAGACGACACCTGATTCCGAGGCCCGGTGTGCCCGGAATCAATTTCCGAAGTTTGGCTCGGGTACGTTCAGTGAACGGACGAGCGGGTTTTTCTATCTTTTGAACCGGTGCCCGGAATCAAATTCTGAGGGCACCGATGAAATCGCAGCGCCGGTATTTGCTTAGAAACGCCTCTTCCGGAGTTGCGTTTGCTCAGACGTGGTTTTTAAATTTTGCGGCTTTAAGTCAGAAATAAAATAAAGTTTGTGCGACAACTTTATTTTATTTCACTTAAGCTGCTTGGAAGCCACTTGAAGTCACTTAAAGACGGCTTGAACTGAGTTGAACTGGATAGGATGCTATCCAGAAATATCCTACCCCCTTGGTAGGATATTTGTGCGGTGGGGCCCGCACGAGCCCCGCCGTTTCTTTCGCTAAGTAACGTACCCGCGAAAACCCGTCAAAGTAACTGAAAAGTCAACCGACGCGTTTTCTTTAATTCTTAACAGACCATTTAATTGGGCGGTTTATTTCGTGAATTAAATGGGCTGTTTTATTCGTTGAATTAATTCAACGAATTAAATGGGTCGTTACTTACGCGTTTTGCGTTTGTCGGCAAAATAATAAAATAGACAAACTTGTCTATTTGGGAGGATTGCTATTCCTCTGAGCCTCCACCCTCTCCGCGAAGAACGCGAAGAACGCGAAGAACACGAAGAACGCGAAGAACGCCGGCGACCGGAATTCGACGACGCACGCCGTGATCTGCGACGTCGACGAGCCCTACCCGCGACGTTCTTCGGCGACGTCTTTCTTCCGCGGCCGACCCTCGTTCGGCAACAAAGGTGAGAATCGGATCTTTTCTTCTCCCTTTTTAATTTCAATATCAACGGAATTAAACTAATTAAATCCTTTGATCTTGATCCGGAGATTGGCGACGCGACGAGCGATTCCGCGACGAAGCGACGATCTCCTTCCTCCGCGACGAGCAATTCCGCGACGACCCCTCGTTCGACGACGACAAGGTAAGGGTTGTTGGATTGTATTATCCTTTTCCCGTGTTTATTCTTTCAAGTAAAGAAAATAATCTCCGACAATTTTAATTTAATTAAAATTGTTGTTGATTTTCCCTCCCGGTGACGTTTATGACTAACGCGGAGGGTGCGGGTCTAACGAACAAGACCCGGCAACCCTCCGCCGATCTTCTTTTTGTTGTGCGGATATGGCGGACGACGACGAACCGTGCGGCAAGGGCATTTTGTTGGTTCTGCAGTGAAGATCGTCCCCCGGGAGGAGCATCGGCGCAGACGGGAAAGAAATCGGGCCACCGGAGCATCTCCGGCGGCCCGCGGAAGGAGGCGGCGGCGCGGGTCGCCGGCGCGGCGGCGCCGGCGACCGGAGGCGGCGGCGCCCGGCGCGCCGCCGTGGAGGAAGCCCGCCGCGGCTGAAGCCGCGGCGGCAACGGCGGCCGGTTCCGCGGCCGCGCGGAACCGGGACGGACGCGGCGGCCCGGCCGCGTCCGCGTGACAGGCGGCCCCCCCGCGGGGGCTGCGTTTCCTCAAGCCGCGGGTTCAACCCCGCGGCGGCGGCAGTTCGGCCGCTCGGCCGAGGCCGAGCCGGCCGGTCCGGTCGGCCGGGCCGCGCCCAGGCCGGACCGGACCCGGCCGAGCCGGTTCGGGCCGGCCCGGTTCGGCCGACCCCAGGGGGGGGGTTCGGGCCGGGTCGCCCCGGGCCCGGAACCCCCGTTTCGGGCCCTCTTCGGTCTTTCGCCCATATCTTGGGCCTGGGACCTCCGATTGACGAACCGTCAGCGGCTACGCGATCCTTGGATCGAGACGGTCGTTTCAGTATATTATACTCAAGGTTTCGGAAGACTTTGGGTTCGGCCGGGTTGGTTCGTACACGAAACCAACCGGGCCCTCGGAGCGGAAACGCTCATAACTTGAGCTACGGACGTCCGAACGACGTTCCGTCAGCTGTGGTAGTTTCCTCTAAGTGAGACGGAACTTTTGGCATACCCCGCCCGAGGATCGGATACAGGCGGAGTACGGTCGGGTTGGTTTTTCCCTAAAAACCAACCGGGCCCCTGGGACGAAAATGCCAATAACTCTCAGACCGGGCGTCCGATTGACGCGCCGTCTGTCGCGTTGAGATCCTGTTGTCGATACGGAACTTTTGGATACATCAACTTCGGACTACGTGTCAGTTGATGTATCAGCCCCTCGGCTCGTGGAGCGGACCCTCCTAAACGAGCTCGCTACGTGCGGGAACCCTAGCGCTGGCTGTGACCTCGACGACAGAGCAGAGATCCTCCGTGGACTGCGACGACGGCAGAGCAGAGATCCTCCGTGGACTGCGACGACGGCAGAGCAGAGATCCTCCGTGGACTGCGACGATGGCAGAGCAGAGATCCTTCGTGGACTGCAGCGACGACTGTGCAGGGACCTCAGTGGACTGCGTTGACTACTGCACTCAGCGATCCTACGCGGATCAGTGCCCGATCCTGTGTGGGTCCTACTACCGGTTCTGTGTGAGCCACTGCCTACAGGTTCTGTGTGAGCCCGATCCTGTGTGGGTCTTTTGCGGGGGTTAGTACCTATCGATCCTTCGTGGGTCCGACGACTTAGACGGATCAGTGATCGTCTTTGACGTCATCTGAAAAAGTATACCTGGTCGAGCTGAATCTTATGTTCTCTCCTTTGTGGATTGTGTTGAACTATCCTTTGTGGATTTACTGTTTACTCTCCTTTGTGGATTTGAGTCTTGCTTTCCTATGTGGATTGAGTTGTTCTTGAGCTCGTGAGCAGAGCTAGAAGTGGGGACTTGGGTATATGTATGGGCATATACCTAAGTCAAGTCAGATGTTACTTCGTGATTGCATCTTTCTTTTGTGCTATATCCTTTGTGGATTTCGGGAGACCTTCGGGGGTCTCGGGGTCCTTACTGAGTAGTTGTACTCACCCCTGCACGGGCTATGCCCGCACCTTGTTGTGTTGGTTGCAGACGACGGACAGCGCTGATCACGGTTGGGGCGTGGAGCAGGACGGTACCTGGAGGTGGACCACTGGGCGGTACGTACTCGGAGCGGACGTGGGACCCGAGGAGCTTGGAGGCTATCTGTACCCACCCTTCAGGTGGGATTGCCAGTGGACGACACGAGGCCGCCGTCTTTTCTTCAGTTGCTGTTTTTCTTTTCAGTTGTACTTTACAGTTGGGCTTGTATTTCCGGCCCCTTTACTTTTCTGCACTTTACTTTCCGCTTGCTGACTCTGTGTGGTTGTTACTTATAAAGGCAATGCCTTCCCTGTTTACTGGGATTTTACGCCTTGGTGCTAGTCGCCAGCCCCTGGCCTATGGAAGGCGGGCTTGGGGTAGTCACGGCACGGGCCCCGAGGACGGGTCGTGACAAATTGGTATCAGATGTGGTCGGTTCTACCGCAAACTCTGATCGTCCTTTCTTTCTATGTGAAGCAATAGTGTTTAGTGTATTGAGTGTGGTTATCAGTTCAGGGAGCCCAGTGTTGGTGCGGCGGCCGACGTATCCGTACACCAGGACCCTGACTCCTGATTTCCGACTTAATGCATGAAAACATTGATTGCGTGTGTGTTTCAAGTTTCTTTGTGATTACTTGTGTCAGCTCACCGGGTATACTGATCTGCTTTATGAAAGTCTCAAGTTTTCCTTGTGATTACTTGTGCCAGCTCACCAGGTATACTGTTCTGACTGTGGTGCTCTTGTTCTCCTTTTCAGGATGGCCCCGCGACGACTGCCAGCTAGGGTTCCGAGTGTAGGGCGCGATGGCAGCCCACCGAGCGACGAGGCCTCGGTGCAGGGCCCTTTGCCAGCAGTGGCACCGGCGGTAGCTTTACCCGCCGAGCCACCGATGCTGCCAGTACCAGACGCTGACGATGCACGTCGCCTCAGGGCACTGCATGAGTTTCAGAGCCAGCGACCGCCCAGGTTTCGCGGTGAGGCGGACCCCCAGGCCGCCGAGGACTGGCTAGAGGCGGTGGTACGGATCTTTAGGCTAGTGAGGACACCAGCGGATCTCATGGTGATTCTCGCAGCGAGCCTCCTGCAGGCAGCAGCAGGACGATGGTGGAGCCTGATGCTCCAGGTTCACGATGAGGCATCCTTGCTCTGGGCGGACTTCGAGAGCCTCTTCCGCTCTGAGTTCGTCCCGGCCACCCTCCGAGCGGTGCGCATCCAGGAGCTTCTCCAGCTGCGCCAGGGCAGCATGACGGTCGCTCAGTACGCGGCGAGGTTCACGGACCTATCTCGCTACTCGACCGACATGGTACGGGACCCCTTCTTCCGGGCCCGGACCTTCGAGCAGGGCTTGCGACAGGAGATTCGGGCGTCGCTGATCTCCCTCAGCATTCCGACCCAGGCGGGAGTGCTGGAGCGAGCCCTCCTGATCGAGAGCTTCCTGGCAGAGCCTTCTTCAGCGGCGAGACCTAGCGCAGGGCGGCAGGTAGCTGAGTCTTCGGCAGCAGGTAGCCGACGGATGACTCACGGGTCCAGGCAGACCAGACCCCCACGCAGACGGCCTCAGGACACCGGCTCAGCAGTACGAGGCACACAGCGGAGTGCCAGCCTTTCGAGAGGCAGGCTGTGCTACTCTTGCGGCGGGCAGGGTCACATGGCTCGTGATTGCCCGACTCGCCGACCAGAGGAGCAGCAGACGGTGGAGGGGCCACCCAGGCAGAGGCAGAGGGTCGACCGTGGCGGTCCACAGGGAGGAGGCGGACGAGGCAGAGGAGCTGGCCGAGCAGCGGGTGGTGGGCGACGCTTCCAGGCTCTACCCCCACCGCCACCAGGAGGGCCACCTCGACCACAGGGAGCTGGTGGGCAGGGGCAGGCCCAGCTCCAGGCAGTGGAGGCCTACGACCCCGACATGCCAGAGATGATTCGAGGTACGATCTGTGTCTATTCCACCCTTGCTGCAGTACTTATAGACACAGGAGCGAGTCACTCTTTCATAGCCTCTGCCCTTGTTCGGAGCTCGGAGATTCTGACTGAGCCGTTGGCTCGATCCTTACGGCTAGAGACTCCTACGGGATCAGACTCGACGATTACGCACTGGTGCCGGCAGTGTGAGCTTACTCTAGGAGGCGAGAGCTTCGGCTGGGATCTCCTTGTAGCGGCGTCGAGGCCTTACGACGTCATCTTGGGCATGGATTGGCTATCCACGGTTCATGCCCAGATCGACTGTTTTAGGCGCAAGGTGCGATGTGTTCGCACCGACGGGAGCAGGTTTACCTTCACCGGCGAGAAGGGAACCTTTGCAGCACAGGATGGACTTCCGCGGAGGAGAGTGCAGCCCATCTCTCATCAGTTGGCTAGCCTCATCCTAGGAGCAGTGGACGTGCGGAGTCCGGCTTTTCCTGCAGTGGTGGACCAGTACGTGGACGTCTTTCCCGACGACGTTCCAGGGCTACCTCCTCGTAGAGAGGTAGACTTTTACATCGACTTGTACCCCGGGACAGCCCCGATATCCACTCCAGCATATCGGATGGCCCCCGCCGAGCTTCGAGAGCTGCGGGTACAGTTGGAGGACTTGCAGAGCAAGGGGTTTATCCGACCCAGTGTTTCACCCTGGGCTTCCCCGATTTTGTTCGCCAAGAAGGCGGACGGGAGCTTGCGACTATGTGTCGACTATCGTCGCCTGAATCAGGTGACGGTGAGGAACAAGTATCCGCTGCCACGGATTGATGACCTCTTCGATCAGCTCAAGGGAGCGCGGTGGTTCTCGAAGATAGACCTCCGGTCAGGCTATCATCAGCTCAGAGTTCGAGACGAGGACGTGCAGAAGACGGCCTTCAGGTGTCGGTATGGCCATTATGAGTTCTTGGTTATGCCGTTCGGCGTAACCAATGCTCCAGCAGTGTTCATGAGTCTCATGAACAGGATCTTCCAGCCATACCTCGACCGATTTGTCGTTGTCTTCATTGACGACATTTTGATATACTCGACGACTGAGGAGGAGCATGCCTACCACCTGCGAGTTGTGCTAGACACACTCCGAGAGCACCAGCTTTATGGCAAGCTCTCAAAATGCCAGTTCTGGTTACGTGAGGTCCATTTCTTGGGGCACGTCATTTCTGAGGTGGGAGTTGCAGTAGATCCCGCGAAGATCGAGGCAGTGCTATCTTGGGAGCCACCCAGGAGCGTGACAGAGGTGCGGAGCTTCTTGGGCCTAGCGGGATATTATCGGAGATTCGTGCCAGACTTCTCCAGAGTTGCAGCACCACTCTCAGCCTTGACGAAGAAGGGGAAACCCTTTGTGTGGTCAGACAGATGTCAGCAGAGCTTCCAGGAGCTGAGACAGAGATTGACCAGCGCACCTATCTTGAGGTTGCCTGAGGAGGGAGTTGGGTACGTAGTTTACTGTGATGCATCAGGGACTGGACTCGGGTGCGTCCTGATGCAGGAGCGGGCCGTGATCGCCTACGAATCACGTCATTTGAGGCCGCATGAGCAGAACTACGCCACTCATGACCTGGAGTTAGCAGCAGTGGTCTTCGCTCTGAAGACTTGGCGGCATTATCTGATGGGCGAGCGCTTCACAGTCTTTTCTGACCACCAGAGTCTCAGGTATATCTTCTCTCAGAAGGACCTGAACCTGAGACATCGGAGATGGCTTGAGTTCCTCCAGGACTATGACTTTGAGATAGTCTATACTCCTGGGAAGGGGAACGTGGTAGCCGATGCCCTCAGCAGGAGGACGGGCATTCAGCTGCTTGAGGAGGCGACGGAGCAGCTAGCCTCCTTGCAGATATCCTTCGTGGATAGAGACGGAGCAGCCTTTCTTCAGTCTCTCACAGTCTCTCCTCCACTTCTACAGCGGGTCAGAGAGGCTCAGCGTGGGGACGCTGACTGTGAGACCCGGCGTGCACTGATATCCTCAAGTCAGGCGCCTGATGGCTTCTCCCTTGGAGCAGAGCATGACATCCTTTTCAGAGGACGTACCTTCGTACCAGTCGCTCTACGAGAGGAGGTGCTGAGAGAGTTTCACACTTCTCCCTTGGTGGTACATCCCGGAGTGGCGAAGATGTACCAGGATCTCAGACGACAGCACTGGTGGCCGGGCATGAAGAAAGCTGTGGCAGAGTTCGTTTCACGATGCCTCACCTGCCAGCAGGTGAAGGCAGAGCATCAGGTACCAGCAGGCTTGGTACAGCCCTTGGAGGTCCCGGAGTGGAAGTGGGATAGCATATCTATGGACTTCGTGACTGGACTTCCACGCACTTCCAGAGGTCACGACTCCATTTGGGTGATTGTCGACCGACTCACCAAGTCGGAACACTTCTTACCCATCAGAGAGCAGGGCTCAGTGGAGAGCTTGGGACGTCTTTACGTCCAGGAGATCGTATGGCTTCACGGTGTTCCATCATCTATCGTCTCCGATCGAGATGCTCGTTTCACTTCCCGGCTTTGGAAGGGGTTGCAGGAGGCGTTCGGGACGCGGCTCCATCTGAGCACAGCCTTCCACCCTCAGACGGATGGTCAGACGGAGAGGACCATACAGACACTCGAGGACATGCTCCGTGCATGTGTTCTCGACTTTGGTCGCAGCTGGGAGGACCACCTACCCTTGGTGGAGTTCGCGTACAACAACAACTACCACTCCACCATCGGGATGGCACCATACGAGGCGTTGTACGGCAGACCCTGCAGATCACCGTTGTGCTGGACAGACCCTGGGGAGTCAGCACTCGTGGGACCAGAGATGGTCCGAGCCACGACAGAGAAGGTCCAGATCATCCAGGAGAGGATAAGGACAGCTCAGAGCCGGCAGAAGTCATATGCTGACAGGAGGCGGAGGCCACTAGAGTTCGAGGATGGCGACCACGTCTTTTTGCGTGTCTCACCTCGACGTGGTTTACGGAGATTTGGCCGAGGCGGCAAGTTGTCTCCACGCTTCATCGGGCCTTTCCAGGTCCTCAGCAGTATAGGAGAGGTGGCTTATCGCCTGGCTCTACCACCTCAGTTGCACCAGGTGCACGACGTCTTTCACGTGTCTCAGCTGAGGAGATACGTGCACGACCCGACGCACATCATCGACTTTGGGGAGCTGGACGTGGACGATGGGGCGACTTTTGCGGAGGTCCCAGTGGAGATCGAGGATCGACAGGAGCGGGTCCTACGTGGGCGGTCGATTCCTCTTGTGCGCATCAGATGGCAGCACGGGAACCTCCAGGAGAGCACTTGGGAGCGGGAGGCTCAGATGCGTGCTCAGTACCCCCATTTGTTCCCCTAGTTTTTGATGTATCTTTACGGGGACGTAAAGCCCTGAGGTGGGAGTAATGTAAAGACCCGCAAATTTCAAGGAAATTTTTTTTCTTAATTTTCTTTGGAATTTTACAAGAGCGCAGCTTCAGACGGCACCTGATTCCGAGGCCCGGTGTGCCCGGAATCAATTTCCGAAGTTTGGCTCGGGTACGTTCAGTGAACGGACGAGCGGGTTTTTCTATCTTTTGAACCGGTGCCCGGAATCAAATTCTGAGGGCACCGATGAAATCGCAGCGCCGGTATTTGCTTAGAAACGCCTCTTCCGGAGTTGCGTTTGCTCAGACGTGGTTTTTAAATTTTGCGGCTTTAAGTCAGAAATAAAATAAAGTTTGTGCGACAACTTTATTTTATTTCACTTAAGCTGCTTGGAAGCCACTTGAAGTCACTTAAAGACGGCTTGAACTGAGTTGAACTGGATAGGATGCTATCCAGAAATATCCTACCCCCTTGGTAGGATATTTGTGCGGTGGGGCCCGCACGAGCCCCGCCGTTTCTTTCGCTAAGTAACGCACCCGCGAAAACCCGTCAAAGTAACTGAAAAGTCAACCGACGCGTTTTCTTTAATTCTTAACAGACCATTTAATTGGGCGGTTTATTTCGTGAATTAAATGGGCTGTTTTATTCGTTGAATTAATTCAACGAATTAAATGGGTCGTTACTTACGCGTTTTGCGTTTGTCGGCAAAATAATAAAATAGACAAACTTGTCTATTTGGGAGGATTGCTATTCCTCTGAGCCTCCACCCTCTCCGCGAAGAACGCGAAGAACGCGAAGAACGCGAAGAACGCGAAGAACGCCGGCGACCGGAATTCGACGACGCACGCCGTGATCTGCGACGTCGACGAGCCCTACCCGCGACGTTCTTCGGCGACGTCTTTCTTCCGCGGCCGACCCTCGTTCGGCAACAAAGGTGAGAATCGGATCTTTTCTTCTCCCTTTTTAATTTCAATATCAACGGAATTAAACTAATTAAATCTGTTGATCTTGATCCGGAGATTGGCGACGCGACGAGCGATTCCGCGACGAAGCGACGATCTCCTTCCTCCGCGACGAGCAATTCCGCGACGACCCCTCGTTCGACGACGACAAGGTAAGGGTTGTTGGATTGTATTATCCTTTTCCCGTGTTTATTCTTTCAAGTAAAGAAAATAATCTCCGACAATTTTAATTTAATTAAAATTGTTGTTGATTTTCCCTCCCGGTGACGTTTATGACTAACGCGGAGGGTGCGGGTCTAACGAACAAGACCCGGCAACCCTCCGCCGATCTTCTTTTTGTTGTGCGGATATGGCGGACGACGACGAACCGTGCGGCAAGGGCATTTTGTTGGTTCCGCAGTGAAGATCGTCCCCCGGGAGGAGCATCGGCGCAGACGGGAAAGAAATCGGGCCACCGGAGCATCTCCGGCGGCCCGCGGAAGGAGGCGGCGGCGCGGGTCGCCGGCGCGGCGGCGCCGGCAACCGGAGGCGGCGGCGCCCGGCGCGCCGCCGTGGAGGAAGCCCGCCGCGGCTGAAGCCGCGGCGGCAACGGCGGCCGGTTCCGCGGCCGCGCGGAACCGGGACGGACGCGGCGGCCCGGCCGCGTCCGCGTGACAGGCGGCCCCCCCGCGGGGGCCGCGTTTCCTCAAGCCGCGGGTTCAACCCCGCGGCGGCGGCAGTTCGGCCGCCCGGCCGAGGCCGAGCCGGCCGGTCCGGTCGGCCGGGCCGCGCCCAGGCCGGACCGGACCCGGCCGAGCCGGTTCGGGCCGGGTCGGGCCGACCCGGTTCGGGCCGGCCCGGTTCGGCCGACCCCAGGGGGGGGTTCGGGCCGGGTCGCCCCGGGCCCGGAACCCCCGTTTCGGGCCCTCTTCGGTCTTTCGCCCATATCTTGGGCCTGGGACCTCCGATTGACGAACCGTCAGCGGCTACGCGATCCTTGGATCGAGACGGTCGTTTCAGTATATTATACTCAAGGTTTCGGAAGACTTTGGGTTCGGTCGGGTTGGTTCGTACACGAAACCAACCGGGCCCTCGGAGCGGAAACGCTCATAACTTGAGCTACGGACGTCCGAACGACGTTCCGTCAGCTGTGGTAGTTTCCTCTAAGTGAGACGGAACTTTTGGCATACCCCGCCCGAGGATCGGATACAGGCGGAGTACGGTCGGGTTGGTTTTGCCCTAAAAACCAACCGGGCCCCTGGGACGAAAATGCCAATAACTCTCAGACCGGGCGTCCGATTGACGCGCCGTCTGTCGCGTTGAGATCCTGTTGTCGATACGGAACTTTTGGATACATCAACTTCGGACTACGTGTCAGTTGATGTATCAGCCCCTCGGCTCGTGGAGCGGACCCTCCTAAACGAGCTCGCTACGTGCGGGAACCCTAGCGCTGGCTGTGACCTCGACGACAGAGCAGAGATCCTCCGTGGACTGCGACGACGGCAGAGCAGAGATCCTCCGTGGACTGCGACGACGGCAGAGCAGAGATCCTCCGTGGACTGCGACGACGGCAGAGCAGAGATCCTTCGTGGACTGCAGCGACGACTGTGCAGGGACCTCAGTGGACTGCGTTGACTACTGCACTCAGCGATCCTACGCGGATCAGTGCCCGATCCTGTGTGGGTCCTACTACCGGTTCTGTGTGAGCCACTGCCTACAGGTTCTGTGTGAGCCCGATCCTGTGTGGGTCTTTTGCGGGGGTTAGTACCTATCGATCCTTCGTGGGTCCGACGACTTAGACGGATCAGTGATCGTCTTTGACGTCATCTGAAAAAGTATACCTGGTCGAGCTGAATCTTATGTTCTCTCCTTTGTGGATTGTGTTGAACTATCCTTTGTGGATTTACTGTTTACTCTCCTTTATGGATTTGAGTCTTGCTTTCCTATGTGGATTGAGTTGTTCTTGAGCTCGTGAGCAGAGCTAGAAGTGGGGACTTGGGTATATGTATGGGCATATACCTAAGTCAAGTCAGATGTTACTTCGTGATTGCATCTTTCTTTTGTGCTATATCCTTTGTGGATTTCGAGAGACCTTCGGGGGTCTCGGGGTCCTTACTGAGTAGTTGTACTCACCCATGCACGGGCTATGCCCGCACCTTGTTGTGTTGGTTGCAGACGACGGACAGCGCTGATCACGGTTGGGGCGTGGAGCAGGACGGTACCTGGAGGTGGACCACTGGGCGGTACGTACTCGGAGCGGACGTGGGACCCGAGGAGCTTGGAGGCTATCTGTACCCACCCTTCAGGTGGGATTGCCAGTGGACGACACGAGGCCGCCGTCTTTTCTTCAGTTGCTGTTTTTCTTTTCAGTTGTACTTTACAGTTGGGCTTGTATTTCCGGCCCCTTTACTTTTCTGCACTTTACTTTCCTCTTGCTGACTCTGTGTGGTTGTTACTTATAAAGGCAATGCCTTCCCTGTTTACTGGGATTTTACGCCTTGGTGCTAGTCGCCAGCCCCTGGCCTATGGAAGGCGGGCTTGGGGTAGTCACGGCACGGGCCCCGAGGACGGGTCGTGACATATTTCATGTACAAAGTTTTACGAGACAACACTAACTAAACTATGACGACGATGATGATGATGTTGGGGAACCAATAGCTTATGAGTATGCTCCCTACTAGTGGCTTATGTGTATGAGAATAGATATTATGATGGTTACTTTCATCGAGATACGAGGTACCTGAGACCCACAACAAGCTAGTGCCTAGAGGTTATTTCTTGTTGCTTGTGCTCATTAGATAATTTATACTTTCCATATGAATATGGTATGTTTGGATGGAAAATTAAGTAGCTTTGTAATTCTATTTAAAAGTTTTGATTCTTTAAAGTAGCCCACTTGAAAACTATTTTTATTAAAATCTATGTCTCTTTAAAATTCTTATTAGCATTTCTTGTTTACAAAACTTGCAAGTTATCTTATAATGATCATCACATGGAATATTTTAGTGGTGGCATCATATTGGGATTTTTATCACACCCTACTTACACCTTTGGGTGTAAGTAGACTTGATTATTTTGTCACAGTTTTGGGTAAAGATTTTAGTGCTAATGGTTTGGGTTTCTATCTGTCCTTCTTAGTGTAGTGTCGTGGAGATGGCTTGAGGGCAGTGCCTCTTTCCATGAGGAGGTTCTTAGGCTGTCCATTTTGGGTTTCTTCATTTGTTATAGTCTTTGAGAATTTTTCTAAATCATGTAATTCAGTTATGAATTTTTGTAAAAGATGGTTTTTTTTGAATAATCCAGATTTGTTATATTGGATTTGTTTGTTGTTTTATGTTTATAAACTCAAGTAAATTTTTCCCAAATTCCATTTTGTGATACCCAGACACTTCTTCCATCCCATGGGGATTGGGAACACCCATCCGGCCTTTCCATGGGCTAGTTTGGGTGTTGGTTTTGATGGAGACCAGATTTGGTTCGTGACATGATGAAAAATGAAAATATCATTTCATGAGGCGGTGGTTCGCACGTACACACAACCGATGTTTTTATTTTTCATTAAATGATAAATAAAGAAGTAAGATATTTATTTATCATTTAATAATGAAATTTATATAATATATATCATATTATTTATTTTTGTTCCACCATCATGACCATACATAATAGGTTTTTATGGGAAACAAATTACATCAGTTTGCGAGGCGGTAGTCCACCGTACACATGAATGATGGTTTCATTTCCCATTTGATGGGAGAAGAGATGGATAAATGTTATGAAATAAAATTAATAAAATATCACTATATGGGAGATAATTATGTTATTATATTTTAATGGTTAATAGAGGTTTGAATTATATAAAATAATAAATATAATAAATATAATCATTTAAGTGATTTACCTCTTCTCTAGGCAACCTCATCAGGTTTACACCTTTGGTCTTCTATGGTGGGTATTATGATCAAACTAGGGACTATAGGAAATGGGGTGGGATGTTAAGAATTTATATGGTTTGGTATTATATTAGATAAGGTTCCCTTTATGTGTGGATAAAAGAGTAGAGTAGGTGTCCTTTTATAAGTGAGGGAGATGACATACTTGGATTTTTTCAAAAGATAAAAAAACCATCATTTCATTTTCAAGGAAAAGTGTCCCATAAATAGATAAATTAAGAGAATAAGGTGATAATGGATGAAATAAATTCATCCAATAATAATTAATATGAAATTTTGTGTCTTTATCACTTAGTTTTAATCCAGGTTAACCTGATTTACCCTTTTATTGTGGCGATACATTTTTTTTACTGAAGTTACTATTCACATTGAAAAAAATGAAATTTATATCATTACTATATTTTTGAATGATTATTCCAAATATGGAATCCATTTTTATAAAATTTGGTTTCTATAATTTTCATAAATTAATTTTAAATAATCGTGAAAAATACAACGGAAACCTGTTTTTAGAAAAATGCATTTTAAGCATAAAACTATATTTACTTTCATTCCTTGACTAGTAAAAACCATAAAATGAATGTTACAATATTTTTTTTGGATATATAATATATAAATTTTATTTTAAAAAAAATTAATAAATAGATATTAACATAATTTATTTAGATAAAAACACATTTCATGCATAAAATCAGTTTTTAGAAAAAAATGTGTCTTTGAGCCAAAAAATGAACTTATACCAAAATCAATTATGATGCCAATTAATATATAATTAATTTTATTATTTATAATTATAGTATAATAATGTTACTTTAATATCAAATTCAAAACATATTGATAATTTTTAAATTAATTTTTTTAATGAAATGTAATGAAAGTTTTACAAAAATCTATATTTTTACTATTCACTAAAAAATCAAATTTTTTTAGAAAATTTCAAAAAATTCAATCTAAGATAATTTTTAATTGATTATATAAAAAATCATATTCATTTTTTATAATTAAAATTATAAAATTTGGAAATTAAACTTTTAAATGAAACCATATAATACTTGTAAACAAATTTTGTAAGAATAAAACCATTTTCTTTTTAATTGAAAAATTTCTTAATATTATTATAATGAATATAACTATATGAAATTGATTAATATTAATTAGGAATGAAATTGATCTATTATAAAAATTACTTGGGTTGTTGTGTTCTTTCCCATTTTTATAAAAATTATACCATCAAAATTTTATCTCATTCCCAATAAAAAGGGTTTAAAACATTTTATAAAAAATTAATTCAAGTGAGAAAAGATAAAAAAATGATAATGAAAGGAATTTTTTTTAATATTTAATAAATAATTTTTTTTAAAACCCAAATCCTAAAAATTATTAATAAAACATATTTTTGAAAAACGAAAAAGAAAAATATAAAGGTCACCTAAAATAATACATGATTGGGTTCCCAGATAAGGAGGACATTGGTCGGAAGTGAAAATATAGACATAGAATAGAAAAATGACATCAAAGGAATAATAAAGAGTGATAGAGAACATGTTTGTGAGAAAGTTAATTACCATAAAACCATAAATTAGTAGGGAATAAAGTAGACCTTCAATTCATTTGAAATAATGGTAATAGGATAACATTTTTATTTTAAGATTCTTTTTTAAAAGTTGATGGATTATTTTAATATCAAGATAGAAAACATGATAAAATATACTTGATTGGTTTATTTTCATTATATATGAACTAATTCTTCCTTTTGTTTTGTTTTGAGTATTTTACACTTTTATCTTTTCTCTTACTCCATGCAATGAATATTCAAGATGATTTTTTCATGCCTGAAGCACTAAAATAAAATTCTAACGGATCACAAGATCCATAAAAAGATATAAATTTATTCCTCCTATATTTATAAATTCATAAAAGACAAAATATTTTGCATAAGGTAAGATAATATCTAATATGTAAAACCTTCATATGAATAAATATTAATCTTAAATGCCTAAAAAAACACCCAAAGTCTAAAGTAAATCATTTTATAAATATCTAACCTTAAAATTCTTCAAAATATTCCTCATCAAAATTGAAACCCATAGATTATAATTATTTGATCTTATATTTTTCCATGATCAACTTAATATTTATATCCAAATCACTCATAAATCCATATACCAAAAATGTATACTCCATAATCATATAATCTAAAAAATATTCTAATATTTTCCATAAATAACCTAAATTACCATAACACCAAACTAAAATAAAATATACCTCTAAAATATAATTCAATTTTTATCACTCAAATAAAAAATCATATTACCAAAAAGTACATCAATTTAACTTAATCATATAATGTTCCAAAAAATATTTAACTTCTTCAAAATAACTTTAATCACTTAGTCACCAAATCACATTTTGATCACTTGGTTATCTATATGATAAAACACATGCTCTCAAAATTTAATAACCCTTTTATACCAATAAACCTAATTACCTCAACATGAATGATCATATTAAACCTAATGGATATCAATACATTTAAACCTATTTAAACAAAATATAAAACAATTCTTTCTCAAATAACCTTTTCATTACCGCACAAGTTAAACTTAAGGGTTATATATACCTTTAACAATTATTAAAACTCAAAAAATATCTCGTAAAGTACTAATATCATAGAAAATCCAAAACGGTACTAATGATTTTAAACTTATGATAATCCTTAAATTTATCAACCCTTAAATAAAATACCACTACATCATAACTCTTGAAACCATATATGTTGACACTTTCAATCATTAAACATTATTTATAATCCATTATCCAAGATTTTCCATCTTATAATTTATGTTTCCTTCATACAATCAAAAATATGAATCATTTCCTAATATTCATAAATCTCAATATATTCATGTTTCTTAATTTAAAAATAAATAACTCATACCTTTAAAATATAGATCACCATTCATTCTAATATCAATTTTGAAGATTAACGCCCCATAATCTATTAGGTTGACTCCATATATTGTTAGAATGCATAAAAACCTTGACAAGTTCCTATGCTTACTTTATCCATGTAAAATAATTATATCTTGATTGAAATGGATGTTGGAAGTGATTTAAAATTGTAAATAATCCAATGTTTTGAAAATATATCTTTGAGACAACATCTCAAACTTGTTTCCCATAATACTTTAGAAAGTGGTTTGACTTGAATTTTTCAAATACGGGTTAGTGTTTATAAAAATAAAAAAATTTAGATAACAAGATAAAGAAATATGATTATCTAAGTTCACCCTCCATTGTAGCCAAATAGATGTTTGGAAATCCTTTTTCCAATTCATCCATTGTAAACAATTGATGAAGTCCCTTATGATATTTTCCAAAATGGGTATGATAAGATAATTGTCTTTCCAAAACATTTTTAAATATATCCCAAGGTACTTTATGACATTGAAGTGTATAAGAGTATTAGGATATATTATAAATTGTTTTAGAGGTAAGTTAAATACTATATAAGGTTTCTAAATCACAAGATTTTGTAATTATTATTGCAAATGAATTCTATGGATGGGAAAAGAGGTCATTTATGATAACAATTTTAAGGACCCAATCCTTATTCAATCCATAACTTAATTTTTTAAAAAAATTCATTTTATTATATTCATGAAGATATTTTTAGGTTTAAAGTTTAATATAATTAGTTCAAAACTCTTACGTAACAAATCCATACATTACAAAGTTTACATTTCCACTAAGTATCCATTTTTTCACTATAAAAATATTTTAAAATGAGAAAAGTTTTATTTTAATGAAAAATGTTCACAATTTTAAAATTTAATTTATAATTATCCCTATACATCCTTAAAACCTATTAAAAACGTTATAAAACATGGTATTAGAAAAAAAATTTCAGCAAGGGATATATAAAATGGAAGAAAGAAACCTGTTAGTCTATTTAAAAACCATGAGATCATATAATTTTTTTCCTTTAACATAATAAACTTTGAGAACAAATAATCATTTACTTACACATAAAATCTGTTTTATTGCCCAAAGTTTTTCATTAAAAAAATTATAATAAAACATAAAGGAAAAATCAATATCAAGAGGGTTTATTTGAAAACATGAGATCCCATTAAATTTTTTTTCTTAAAAACATACCTTTTTACCCCTATACGACATAATAATTATTTTAAACAAAATATCACTAGATTAACTTATAAAATAAAAATATTTCCATGAAATATCATTATAAACAATAGAAAAGTCATGAAGATGCTTTGGGACATCATCTTTATAGAACCCATACAAATGAAATAACCTACTCAGTTAATTCCAACATAATTCTCTAGAGAACATAATTATTACCCAATGCATTGGAAAGATATATCAAGATCACAAATCATCATAAAAAATTACAAAGACATTAAAATAAATTAAAAACATAAAATCTTACATTTACATCATCAAAATCATAAAAATATACTTTTTAACCCATAAGTAAAACATTTTCAGATATTGATACATCCCTTTCCTTTAAAACACAATTTACAAAACTAAAATACCCAGAACAAAGGGAAGAAGAGTTTTTATTTAAAGAAATAATGGAATCTTATAAAGGAATCAAAATATAAAATAACATTTTTAGTGGTAGTAAAATCTACCTGTTTCATATACATTGAAATAGAACATTCATTTTTCCTTTTTTCAAAACATTCTGTATGAAATATGTAAAAAATTAATTTTGAAAACCTTTGAAATAAAATAAAAAGAGAAATAAAATTAACTCTATAATTAATTTATGTATATATAAATAAATTCATAAAATAATTTTAAGAATATGGGAATGAAATAAAAATATTTAGAACATAAATCTTTAAAACATTTAAAATAAGGTTTTAATTAAAATATCCCTTACCTTGAGTCTGGCTTTTCATGTGCGCTCTTTATCTTACTAAATAATAAAATTATGTTAATTTTTTAAATACTTAATAACCATTTTTTGGTTTATATTAATTTTATTTAACTTATATAGATTTTATACTTAATCACTTAATTGATTAAGTTTACTTTAAACATTTTGAGGATATTTGGTTAATAAGTCCAAAATGACTTTGAAAGGTTGACTTTGGTCAAATGGTTCATGATTATATATTTTCCAGAATCTTAATAATGTTATAATATTAATTTTTATACATTAAATATACTTTTAGAACCAAATATATAAGATGGTTATGGAAAATGAATTACGTTACAATCATAGAGACAGTAGGCTGCACATACGCATGAGTAATATTTCCATTTATCAAAAAACATGAGGGAAAAAAGTAAGTATTATTTGATATTTATAGTATTATAATTATATAATAAATACTAGTTGTTTATTTAAATCAAACCCTGTATTCCATCCATGTGAGGAATTGATAAAAAACAAAAAACATAGTTTCGCGAGGTGGTAGTCCGCATGTACACACAATCAGTGTTTTTATTTTTAATCGAATAGTAAAGAAAGAAGTAAGATATTTATTTACCATTGAATAATTAATTTTATATCATATATATTATATTTTTTTATCCATCATCATGACCAACTATAATAGGTGGTGATGGAAAATGAATTACATTGGTTCGTGAGATGGTAGTCCGCTATACACATGAATAATGGTTTCACTTCCCATTTGAAGGAAGAGGAGATAGATAAATATTATTAAATAAATATAATAACATATTATTATATCGTAGATATTTATTTTATTATATTGGAACGTTTAAGATAGGTTTGAAGTAGATAAAAGAATAAATAAAATAAAATAATCAGTTAAGTGCTTTTCCTCTTCTTTAGACAACCACCTTAGGTTTACACCTTTAGACTTCTAATGTGGATATTATGAGAAAAAAGGGACTCTAGTACATGGTAAGGGATGTTTGTAAGGTATTTGAGTAGGTATTGGTTGATATAAGAGTCCATTGAAGCATGGATAAAAAAGTAGAGGGGCTGTCCTTTTATAAGCGAGGGAGAGTACACACTTGATATTTTTCAAAAGATTTAAATATTATTAAGTCATTTTAATGGAACATTATTCTATAAATTTTTTTTTATCTAAAGGTTCTAAAGTTTTAAATAAATTCATCAAATAACAATTAAGATGAAATTTTTTGGCATAATTACTTATTTTTAACCTAGGTTAGCATGATTTACCATTTTACTATGGTGACACATTTTTTTTACCAAAGTTACTATTCATAATGACCAAAAATGAAATTAAAATCATTACTAATAATGGAAAATATTATTAAAAATATATAATCTATTTTATCAAATTTAATTTCTATAAGTGTTATAAATTAATTTCAAATAAGTTCAATAAGCGCAGAAAAAACCTTTTTTTTTGAAAAATGCATTTTGAAGCATAAAAATAAATTTACTTCCATTAATTTACTAGTAAAACCATAAAATGAATATTAAAATATTTTTTTTGAATATAAAACATATAAAATTAATTATAATAATTAATAAATAGAGATTAATATAATTTATTTAGATAAAAACACATTGCACACATAAAAACCATTTTTATAAAAAAAATGCGCTTTTATGCTAAAAAACGAGATGATACCAAAATAAAGTATAATGATTGTAACTTCCCAAACCTAGATGACACTCAACAATGCTCCATGCCTGGTTGGTCACATGGCCTCAAGAACATCTCCCCAAATGTCAGAGGCTGCTGACTAGTAGCAAGGGCCTAAGTGTGTCAGTGGGGAGACTATGCCCATAATACCAAAGTGTAACACAATGGAAATATCATACAAGTAGTGGAAGTAATAAAACATATAGATAGGAGTAAAAAATAGAAGTCTAATAATAAAAAAATACTAGAAGACATATCATATCCAAAATGATGTTACACGTCATATATTTCTATAAAACATCCAAAATAGAAATACAAGGAAGTTGTACAATACTAATAAAAAAAGTAAAACATAAGCCAAAAGTATCCCAGTAGAGTCACAAGCCAAAGCTTGGTCCCATGGTATCCTGCTCCTAATATAAAATCAAGTACCTGAAGGATGATACTTTCCATTATCATTAAAAACAATCACATAGTCTGTTTGGATCCAAAAAGATGACCCAAATAGGGTGTGAGATAAAATACTAGTAGCAAACCACCCAAGGTCCATGCCAATAGTCAGTGAATATATATAACAAGTGTGCATGAAGTATAAAAATAAATGAAGTAAGTACTCAAAAGTAAAAAACCTATAAAAATAGGTTCTTATTTAATATCCATTTCATTTAATAAAACCATTTAAAAATTCAATCTCATTGAATTTATAAGCCTCAAGACTAGTCTCAAATCCTAGAGTCCCCTATATAATCACATGTAACCAAGGATATCTAAACATGAAATCCATAAGGTATAAAGTAAATACCAAATCCAAGATTGTTCTTTGGCTTATAAGATGTGTCATAATAGTCATTTCATTTATTATAAAATTTATAAATTGAGCATGTCCTTGACATTACTAAGTTGGAATTCAAGTATCTATTCATGTGAGATATCAACAAATACCCTACAATACCATCCTTGGTGAACCTCTCAAGAAATCGGTATTGTTATAGGTGTGGTACAACGTCACAACCAATTGAGTTCGTCATTAGCGGTCCATTAAGGGAGCCCAAGTATCACCCATGGCATAAATATTCAAATGCCCTTTGAGTCTATCCATGGAATTCTCATAAGAATCCATGTATCACTCGACATATAAGTCTAGCCTCAATGATTCCATCCATGGTATCCCTTATTTTGATCCATGTATCACCCATGGATTAAGTACGGTTCAAGGAAATTGAGTTTGTCTATGGTATTCTAATATGAATTCATGCATCACCCAATGCTCCTAATAATTTAATAAAATCAATACCATTTAACATGCTAAGTCCAGAACAAATGAGATCTAAGTACATATCACCTAAAATGTGTTCAACATTAACTAACCTCATAAGTCTTGGAATTTCACTTACTCACATGGGAAAAATAAATCAAGAAAAATTCAAGCTTGTTCAAGCCATTCCATAACAAGGGTAAAGGGAAAAGGGCAATCCATCCCATACCTTTAACCAATTAAATTACAATTGATATTAAAAATAAATTCACATATCAATTCATCAATTAAAAATTTAATTCCATTATCCATTCAAGTTAAACATCCCAAGACAAAGGGGTAAAAGTCCCACCTAAGTGTGTCCATGGCCAAAAGTAATTCAAAGGCTTATTTAATACACAAAACTGAAGGGGTGATTCCAATTAAATGTATTCAACCTATACCACACATTAACATGCCTTCTTAATTGCATAGGCCAAGCCTAGTGATTCTAGGAATTTAATTTCATTTCAAGCGATTCCCAAAAATTGGGCGCAAGGAACGAAAACATATATAAACTGCCTGAATTTAAGAGAAAAGAATGAGACCACCTAACTTAGGTCTGTTCTAGATTTATTGTCCAATATCGTCTCTTTGTTAGAACCATATTAGGAGAAAACTGAAGAATGTATGAAGAATGAGAAATTAGGGAATATGAGCCTAAATTTAAATAGCACAACTGAAAGCCAGAAGAATCAAGAATGGATAGAAATTAATGTAGATATTATCGATACAGATCCAATTAGATGTTCCGTTCTTGAAACATAGATCAAGCAAGGATGGTACCTCAATTCCAACTTTTTTCGAGATGAGAGCTCCTCAAAGATCCCCCTTGTTTTGAATAGAAGGAAACCTAAATTAGGTTTAATAAAGGATTTTTAATTTAATTAAAAATTATAAAATCCCCAAAAATAGTAGGGTCACATGGTTTATGTTCATGGTTTACCAAACCATGAATGAGTTCCTATAGGCCAAGGGGCACTCGCACAATTTACTAACCATTCAAAAACCATGCAAAAATCCACTGTAAAGTTATGCTAAAACAATAGAGATAGCCGTATAATGGTACACATCCATTCACAAGGTTTAATAAAATCATGTAGCCTTTAGACCCCCACTATCCTGCCTCACATAATTTATACAAACCGTATGGACTTCCCAACATGGTTTGTATTAACCGTTCACCAAGCCATTTTCACCCTAAAATTTGGGTTCCAGGATCCAGACCATCTCTGCACACCCTGAAACCTCAATGAACTCAAATGGAATTCATATTAGGCAATATTTAATAAATTAAACTAATAATAGACATAAAATAAGGAATTCGTACCTCATAGAAGAATCATGTTCTTACAAACTTCCCCCTTAAAGTAATTCGTCTCCGAATTTCCTTATCAAGGGCGATGAAACATTATCTGAGAATAACTCCGACCACTAAAATTTTACATCATCCTCCCTCTCCCAGGTCTCATCCTATACTCAACCTTGGTTCTATAACAACCGTACTATAGGAATAGACTAACCTCGGATAACCTTTGTGCTACGGTCCACAATACGTATAGGATGTTCCTCAAAGGAAAAATTTTCCTATAACTCAACCTACTTTGGATATAAAGCATGAGATGGGTCCAAATAGTAATGTCATAGATGAGAAACAAGGAAGACATCGTGCATGGCTTGATACCTCTGAGATAACTACAATAGATCGACTACCAGACTGACTCTCTCTAGAATCTCGAACGACCCAAAGTACCTTGGTAAAATCTTACCCTGTATCATAATCCTCTTATGTCCCAACCTTGGTGAAACATGTAGGAAAAAATGATCCCCGACCTCCAACTCCAGAGGTAATCTATGGAAATTGGTGTAAGATTTCTGATGACATTGCACATTATCCATCCACTTCCGAATCAATTGTACCTATTCTGTAGTCTCCTGAACAAGATGAGGTCCCATCATACTTGCCTCTCTTACCTCTAACCAATACATGGGTGATCAGAATGGCCTACCGTAAAAATCCTCATATGGTTCCATCTAAATACTATTCTAAAATATAATGTTTTAGTTGAATTCAACTAGGGGTATATGCCTCTCCCAAGAGCCCCCGAAATCTAGGATGCATGCACACAACATGTACTCCAACACCTGAATCATGCTCTCTGGTTGACCATCTATCTGAGGGTGGTATTCTGTACCCAGAAGCACCTATATACCCAACAACCTCTATATCCCTTTCTAGAATTGAAAAGTAAATTGGGTGCCCCTATCTAAAATGATAGTATGCAAGACCCTGTGAAGTCATACCATCTCACAGATGTACAATCTCCCAATATCATCAACACTGAAGGTTTCCTTGATTGGAAAGAAATGAGTAACCTTTTTGAGCCTGTAAAAAAACCCATACAACATAATTCCATCAAGGAAACCTTAGTAAACCCATAACAAAATCCATCATGACAGCATTCCATTTCCACTCGGGAATAGGCAGCTGCTGTAAAAGTTCGGTTGTTGGCTGGTATTCCTGTAACGCCTCGAATATTGACGTACATAGACATTACATTACTTTTGCAGAATATCTAATACATAATAAAAACAGACACCAAAGGACCATAATAGTTTAGTGTCTTTGGAAACTTGGAAAATAATATTCTAATCTTGGTGAAAGATCTTCAACATCTCCCATAAAGATCTTCTTTTTTTCTTACCTAAAACCATTCTTTATATCCTAGGGAAAAGAAAACATATAAAGGTTGAGATAAAATGCTTATTAAGGGTAATAATGGAGAAAATAAAACAAACCATATACATTTGAACTTGAAAACATGAACATAATATTTAATCATCAAAATCTTGAGCAATGACATAAAACATGGCAGTACGTAAGACATAGATCATAAAGAAACATTAATCATGATAAAATAGCATGGGAATAAAACATTTAATTGTAAAAAACCATTAAGCACATGATATGATTTCCATAGTATCCAAGGCATTACTGCCAAGACCATCTAGTGGACAAAGTCCCTTTCTGAATCGAGTTCACTCCTCGTTCCAGTCCTGTATCACTGAACCAGATTAACTTATCGTTCCAACCATGTCGATCTCATGAGATATAAATCGTTACCCAAAGCATTGAAGGGAGATATAGGTCCCACCCATCTCATAATGAAATCATTATTTCGTGTGCCACAAAAAAACATACATCATTCATAATAACCCAACGAATAAAATGGGTTTCATAAACATCATCCCATCATAACATAATCCATATAAAAGAAATGGATATAATTTCATCATAAGAAAAATCAAACCATGTAAATAATAGATACATTATAATTCAAAAATAATAATACTAAATAATTTTATCTTAGATGGAAAATAGTTTTGACAAAACACTTGAAATGAATTCTTGAGGAAAATATCTTTTCTTCTTCAAAATCATTTACTTTTCACAAAATGCCATTAAATTTTAAAAGAAAAGGATTTTGTGGAAAATATTCATGAAATATTTTAGAGTAAACTTCATGAAAATAAGGCTTTATGAAACCCTAAAAATCCGTTCATGTCGTATAAGTTAAATAAACATTCTCCTCGTACTTTTGTCGGAAAAGTTAAAAAGTACCACATATGGTAAACAAAAGAAAGATTCCTTACATATCACAAATTAAAAGTCAAAGAGGGGTAAAAATGAATTTAAAAATACATGGAATAATATTAAACACTTTATGAAAAACATTTTTATGGACATGGATGAAAAATATAACCCCAGTAAATACTTACGTATAAGCAATCTCAGATAAAAATGAGATTACAAAATTATCCCTTACCTTAGGTCCGATATGCTTCGTACGTATCCAAACCTCCTGTATAATGATTTAAATATTGTCATTTACATATTACAGAGTCATATTTATTGTTATTATATCATATATGGTCATATTATTATCTTCTTATTAGTAATATTTCATTGCTACTTGTTATTCGGGTGTTCATTGCTTTATGTTATTATGCATGTTTTGTCGAATAAAATATTATTATTCCTTTTAGGTTATAGATAACTCATTTATAGAATGGTATTACTGTAATATATATCATATTTATTCATTCAATTCATTTATATAATCATTATTCAATGAAGATCATGTAGAATGAGTCACATCACATCGTGGAGACGGTAGGCCGTACGTACGCACGAGCGATGATATCGTTCCCATGATCATGGAATTGTATTGAAGTGTATGTATACTATTTCAGAATCAATATAACTTTAAAATAATCATATATAGTTATTATTTACACCATTATACCCATCCAAGTAAGGTGGTGGTGGAAAATAGATTACACCACGGCGTGGAGACGGTATTCCGTACGTACGCATGCGCGATGATTTCGTTTTCTGTAGGATTGATAGAAGGTGAAATAGGGTTTTTTAATATTTATAATAACATATCATTATATGAGTGATACTTATGTTATTACTTCATAATGAAAAAACTAAATAAGAGGAAGTAGAAGAAGAAATAAATTTGAAAGAATCGGTAACAGATATTACCTCTTCTTCGACACGCCTCTTTGAAACCTCATCTTAGGGCACTAAAATTGGTCTTTGAAGAAGACCAGGACCTCTATTATGTTTCTAGGGAAGTTTAGAAGGGAAATGGGCAGGGTTTGGCCGATCTTGAAGGCTCAAAATTGTGTAAAGAGAAGAGGGAGGATGTTCCCTTTTATAAGAGGGGTGAGGGGCACCTTAGAAAAAACTTAAAATATTATTTTATAATAAAGTCATATTCTGTTTACAATAGATCCAAATTGATTAATTTCGAAGCTAAAGTGTGTATGGGTCTAAATAATATCAACCAATAGGTTTTATACTAGTTTATGTTACTATTTTAACCTTATCATTTAGATTTAACTCTAAGTTAAATAATTTAACTTTTACTATGTCTTTTCATTTTCTTACACTATATGGTTAATAAACTTACAATAACAAGCCAAAAATAATCCCAAGTGGTTAATTATTAATATATATAACCTTATCTAAGCTATTTGGCCGAAAATTAGATTTTTAGGAATAAAATAACAATTAATAATATAATATTTGTTTTAAAAACTATTTTATGTCAATTTTGACACTATTTGGTACTTGATTTTTGTGAAAATCATAACAGTATTATTAGTTCAAAAAAAGTTAATTAAATCAATACTAACATGTCATATTAACCTATAAAATTAGTTTAATTCATAAAAAGTCTAAAATTACATTTATTTGGGTATTTATAACATCAATTATGTTAATATTTCATTAAAAAGGTAATTACTGTATCATCATTGTGTCATAAATAAATTAAATTATTTAATGTCTAAAAACTATAAATAAAATAAAATTATGTATTAAATCTTTTTATCTTTCTAATAAATATTTATAGTCGAATTTATCTTATGTATAACCCTATATTAAAAATGTTTTAGTTATTAAACTTTGTTTTTAACTATGTTAACTCTTCTTTAAATAAAATAATAATAAATGTCCTAATATAATTCAAGTGGACCTAAAGGGTAATATTTTATTCCTAAGGTTTTTTTGATCGAATTACACTTATCCAATAGAATTAAAACATGTGTTAGGGTAATAGTAATATCATTTTACCCTTAATTACCCTATTTACTTTTAACTGTGGTAATTAAAAGTAAAAAGTTACTATTCACCAAAAATTATTTTTATCTTATTGAACAACATTTTACTCCTTGATATTAACCATGTCTCTCAGATTTTTGAAATTCCACTCACAGAAGCGGTAAAATTAAGTTTTATGTAAATTTTCAAATTCTCCTAGGAGGTGGGTAAAAGACAGTGAAAAGTTCAATAAAATTTTTATATATCTAAAATTATTATAAAATGACTCCAATGAATTAAATTGAACTTATATAGGTATTATGTATCAATTTAGACCTAAAATAAATTTAAATAAAATAAATAATTATTTAAATAAAAATTCGGTTTTTAAATAGTAACCCAGTGTTTTCACTATTCATCAAAAATTGAAAGTTTTCAGAAAAATACCAAAAATTCACCCTAGGCTAATTTCGACATTCCGAATCCAAAAATGAAGTCTATTTTGAAAAATTAAATTTTAAAAAGTGGGTATTACTATTCAGAACGGCTAGTTCATAATAATAATATCTCGTTTAGTGAAACTCGGTATTGCGTACAACACACACTATCGAGGAAGGTTGCTCTAGCATGCAACACAAGACAAGAATAGTGTTTGCGTATACTGTAAGATAACACGGTGTTGCATGTAGCGCAAGCTAATATTGGTGTATCATACAACATAAGACATCAAAGTAATTTAAAATAATATTTCTCATAAAATATCGGGCTGTTACATTCTGTCCCCCTTAAAATGAATTTCGTCCTCGAAATTTGTCGGGGTTATAAATGGTTTACTACTTGAAAGTTTCTTTCATAGAAACTCACATCATAGAAAGGAATACTAAAACTTCATTTTAAAAAGGAAAGTTAGAAATGTAACGGTTACCCAGATTAACTCATCCCTGGGTTTCCACATAGGAGAACATATGTGGAAATATGGACATGGAAGAAAAATATAACCATCAACTTATGATAAAGAGTGGTAGAGGACATGGCTATGAAAAATACAAAAATCCCAAAGCTATAAATTTGTGATGATATAAGGTACCATCTGATTCATTGGATATAAGGGCACTAAGACAACATTTTTTGTTTTCAAGATAATTTCACCAAAGTTGAATAATTTTAATTAGAAGAAATACTTACTTTATTTTGGTATAATCTCACAATTTTTCGTGCCTTGAACAATTTCCACTTAATCTCTTAAAGAAATGAAGTTTAATTTTTCATTCATGAGGTGTTAGCAGATCATGTGATAGAATGATGGGTCATTCTATATGTCTCAAACAAAAGGTTAGAAAAATTATCAAATATACATAATTCTATCTATGGTGAGGTTAATCGTATATGATTCCAAAAATGGACTTATACTTCATCTATCATACCGCTTAATAAAACTAGTTTCTACTAACCAGGGACTTCCTATAGGCCAGTGGTAGGAAATAAATGCCTGTCGCACTTCTGTTGTGGGTTCGATTCCCACAGCCTTGTCCGACGTGACGGGTTGTCGCCCGTCCTGCATGTTTTCCTTTTTCTAAAACTACATTATTATAACATTCCATCAATAATATCGAAAAAGTTCTATTCTTAAACAATAATAACTTATGTCCAACATAATCCATTCCAATCTTTAGGCTTATCCAAAATACTTCTGTCCAAGCTCATAGTATAAAGAAAACAATTACTAGAAATGTCATCTACCGAGCATGTGAATACCATCATTTATCCCCCAAATATCATACGATATATCTTATTGGTCACATTACAAATATGTGAATACCTTAATCATGTATTCTATTTAAAAATGAATACCCATTAAACCTTAGTGAAAACATGAATTTTGTCAAAAGTTAACTCTTTCCACATACCAAAATCCCAAAAATTCTATATAATCAAACTATGATATCACTTTGTCCTTATACTAGTCATGAGATCATTAATACTATCAAACATCTCATTATCTCCTTATCCTTTCATTATGCACATATCATCTACCTTCTAAAAATATTTGAATAACCTTTCATGGTTACCAGTACCATTCATCATATACTTTCAAAAACTCAAGGAAAGACAACCGTGTAATAATCCTTAGATTTTTCTTTATTCCATAGTACCATACATTATTCTTGATAAACATACAATCATTCCATTACCTTATTAAACCACTAACTGAGATTTATCATTTCTTTCATCTCATATATCATTTTTAGTCTCTTCATCATCATCCACATAAATACTACCCATATGACCATGTTGATTCTCATCATGAGATTTTCCCTTAGGGAATTGGTTTGCATAATGCCCATACATTCCACATTTAAAACATTTAACCATTGTTGATGTCTTAGAAATACCATTATCCTTGTCCATGGTGTAAACTAAACCTTTTCATTTACAATTATTGGCTTTGTGTCCTTATTTTCCACACCCAAAGCATCTTCCAGTTCCTTTGAAACATTCTCCCTGACTCCTCTTCCCACATGATTTACATGAGGGAAATTGAACTTTCTTTCCTCTATGATCATCATGAAACTCCATCTTTCTCTTATTAGCTGAGTCGGGAAACTTACCAAAGTTGATATTATTGATAATATTATGAGATTGATGATTAGACATAATAATGATATATGGAATTCTAGATCCAATTTCATTTGGTTTCTCATGAATAATATCATTCCATTGTCCATCATATCCTCCATTATCATGAATCTTCCTGTTTCTATCCATTTTCAAAAACCCAAAAAGAATAGTGTGAGAGGAAAAAATCATAATCAAGGGGGAGTACCTTCAATATATAGCATCTTAGGTTTAATTCTAATATTTTTTCCTTAATTCTAGGACTATAAACTATACTTATACTTAACATTAGGGAAATATCTAGACATACCTTAGAAATATCTCTAGGTATCTCACCAAAGTTTTTGCATCCTAGTTTCCAAAGGATGACTAAAACTCCCTCTGATACCAACTGTAATTCCTCGAAGCTTGACGTCCATAGACATTACATTAATTTTTCGGAATATATAATACAAAACAAAAACAAACACCAAAGGAACGTAATAGTTTAGTGTCTTTGGAAACTCGGAATATAATCTTATAATCTTGGTGAAAGATCTTCAACATCTCCCATAAAGATCTTTTTTTTCTTACCTAAAACCTTTCTTTATATCCTAGGGAAAAGAAAACATATAAAGGTTGAGCTCAAATTCTCATTAAGGGTAAGCATGGGGAAAATAAAACAAACCACATACATTTGAACTTCAAAACATGAACATAATATTTAAACATCAAAATCTTGAGCAATGACATAAAACATGGCAGTACGTAAGGAATAGATGATAAAGAAACATTAATCATGATAAAATAGCATGGGAATAAAATATGTAATTGTGGAAAACCATTAAACACATGATATTATTTCCATAGTAGCCAAGGCATTGATTCCAAGACCATCTTAGTGGACAAAGTCCCTTTCTAAATCGAGTTCACTCCTCGTTCCAGTCCTGTATCACTGAACCAGATTAACTTACCATTACAGCCATGTCTATATCATGAGATATAAATCTTTAACCAATGAATTGGAGGGAGATATAGGTCCCACCCATCTCATAATGAAATCATTCTTTCGTGTGCCACAAAATAAACATACATCATTCATAATAACCCAACAAATAAAATGGGTTTCATAAACATCATCCCATCATAGCATAATCCATATAAAATAAATGGATATCATTTCATCATAAGAAAAATCAAACCATGTAAATAATTGATACATTATACTTGAAACATAATAATACTAAATAATGTCATCTGAGATGGAAAATAGTTTTGACAAAAACTTTAAATGAATTCTTGAGAAAAATATCCTTTCTTATTCAAATCATTTACTTTTCAAAAAATTCCATTAAATTTTAAAATAAAAGGATTTTTTGGAAAATAATCATGAAATATTGTATAGTAAACTTCATGAAAATAAGGCTTTATGAAACCCTAAAAATCCATTCATGCCGTATAAGTTAAAAAAACATTCTCATCGTACTTTTGTATGAAAAGTCAAAAAGTACCACGTATGGTAAACAAAAGAAAGATTCCTACCATATCACAAAGTAAAAGTCAAAGAGGGGTAAAAATGAATTTAAAAATACATGGAATAATATTAAACACTTTATGAAAAACATTTTTATGGACATGGATGAAAAATATAACCCTAGTAAATACTTACGTATAAGAAATCTCAGATAAAAACGAGATTACAAAATTATCCCTTACTTTAGGTCCAATATTCTTCATAAGTATCTGAACCTATTGTATAATGATTTAAATAATGTCATTTACGTATTACAGAATCATATTAATTGTTATGATATCATATATGGTCATATTATTATCTTCTTATTAGGAATATTTCATTGTTACTTGTTATTCAGGTGTTCATTGCTTTATGTTATTATGCAAGTTTTGTCGAATAAATTATTATTATTATTTTTTAGGTTATAGATACCTCATTTACATAATGGTATTAGTGTAATATATATCATATTTATTCATTCAATTCATTTATATAATCATTATTCAATGAAGATCATGTAGAACGAGTCGCATCACATCCTGGAGACGGTAGGCTGTACGTACGCACAAGTGATAATATCATTCCCATGATCATGGAATTGTATTTAAGTGTATGTATACTATTTCAAAATCAATATCACTTTAAAATAATCATATATAGTTATTCTTTACACCGTTATACCCCTCCAAGTAAGGTGATGGTGGAAAATAGATTACACCACGGCGTGGAGACAGTATTCCGTACGTACGCACGCGCGGTGATTTCATTTTCTGTAGGATGGATAGAAGGTGAAATAGGGTTTTTTCATATTTATAATAAAATATCAGTATATGAGTGATAATGATTTTATTACTTCATAATGAAACAACTAAAGAAGAGGAAGTATAAGAAGAAATAAATTTGAAAGAATCAGTAACGGATATTACCTCTTCTTCGACACTCCTCTTTGAAACCTCCTCTTAGGGCACTAAAATTGGTCTTTGAGGAAGACCAGGACCTCTAGTATGTTTCTAGGGAAGTTGAGAAGGGAAATGGTCCGGGATTGTCTGAGCTTGAAGGCTCAAAATTGTGTAAAGAGAAGAGGGAGGAAGTGCCCTTTTATAAGAGGGGTGAGGGGCACCTTAGAAAAAACTTAAAATATTATTTTATAATAAAGTCATATTCAGTTTACAATAGCTCCAAATTGATTAATTTCGAAGCTAAAGTGGGGATGGGTCGAAATCCTCTCAACCAATAGGTTTTAGACAAGTTTATGTTACTATTTTAACCTTATAATTTAGATTTAACTCTAAGTTAAATAATTTAACTTTTACCGTGTCTTTTTTTTTCTTACACTATATGGTTAATAAACTTACTATAACAATCCAAAATAACCCCAAGTGATTAATTATTAATATATATAACCTTATATAAGACATTTGGTCGAAACTTAGATTTTTAGGAATAAAATAACAATTAATAATATAATATGTTTTTAAAAACTATTTTATGTCAATTTTGACACTATTTGGTACTTGATTTTTTTGAAAATCATAAAAGCATGATTAGTTCAAAAAAAGTTAATTAAATCAATAATAACATGTCATATTAACCTATAAAATTAGTTTAATTCATAAAAAGTCTAAAATTACATTTATTTGGGTATTTATAACTTTAATTATGTTAATATTTCATTAATAAGGTAATTATTGCATCATCATTGTGTCATAAATAAATTAAATTATTTAATGTCTAAAAAATATAAATAAAATACCATTATGTTGGAAATCATTTTATCTTTCTAATGAATATTTATAGTCAAATGTATCTTATGTATAACCCTATATTATAATTGTTTTAGTTATTAAACTTTGATTTTAAATATTTTAACTCTTCTTTAAATAAAATAATAATAAATGTCCTAATCTAATCCAAGTGGACCTAAAGGGTAATATTTTATTCCTAAGCTTTTTTTGGTCGAATTACACTTATCCAATAGAATTAGGACATGTTTTAGGGTAATAGTAATATCATTTTTACCCTGAATTACCCTATTTACTTTTAACCGTGGTAATTAAAAGTAAAAAGTTACTATTCACCAAAAATTATTTTTATCTTATTGAACCACATTTTACACCTTGATATTAACCGTGTCTCTCAGATTTTCGAAATTCCACTCACAGAAGTGGTAAAATTATGTTTTATGTAAATTTTCAAATTCTCCTAGGAGGTGGGTAAAAGACGATGAAAAGTTGAATAAAATTTTTATATATCTAAAATTATTATAAAATGACTCCAATGAATTACATTGAACTTATATAGGTATTATGTATCAATTTTGACCTAAAATAAATTTAAATAAAATAAATAATTATTTAAATAAAAAGTCGGTTTTTAAATAGTAACCCAGTGTTTTCACTATTCATCAAAAATTGAAAGTTTTCAGAAAAATACAAAAAATTCACCCTAGGCTAATTTCGATATTCCAATTCCAAAAATAAAGTCCATTTTGAAAAATAAATTTTAAAAAGTGGGTATTACTATTCATAATGGCTAGTTCATAATAAGAATATCTCGTTTAGTGAAACTCGGTATTGCGTACAACACACGCTATCGAGGAAGGTTGCTCTAGCGTGCAACACAAGCCTAGAATAGTGTTTGTGTAAACTGTAAGTTAACACGGTATTGCGTGTAGCGCAAGCTAATCTTGGTGTAGCGTACAACACAAGACATCAAAATAATTAAAAATAATATTTCTCATAAAATCTTGGGCTGTTACAATTCCTCCTTCACTTGCTGACATGTGAAACACCTCATAAAAAACCTAGCTACATCTCTTTTCATACCCGGCCACCAATAATGATGATGTCAATCCCAATACATCTTGGTGACACCCAGGTGAACTGCCCAAGATAAAGCATGAAAATACCAAATCAGCTCCTCGCGCATGTCTTATGAAACCCATATGCAGCCATATACTCATAGGATATCATCCTAACCTACGGTCTAACTAGGAGGAGGGTCCTCAGCTTCCACACTCTCATGTAGAACTCGGCCTTTAGAGTCTGATAACTGCCTCATCCTCACTTTATCCAGCGTGGTAGAGGTAACAACTAAAGATGAAAGGCACATCTACCCCTAACTGCTATTCACCTCCAAGTGCATCTTGGAGAAAAAATCCATATGCTTACACTTACTACCATCCTTCTAAACTTCCTGTATCTGAGTCCTCTTGATCAGTGCATCATCTACTAAATTTCTTTTTCTAGATGTGTAGGCTAGATCAAAATCAAAATACTGAAGGCATTCCACCTATCTTCACTACCTCAGATTCAGATCACACTGTGTAAAGATAGATTTGAGTATTTTGTGGTCTGTATACACCATATAATTCTCTCCCAATAAATAGTTTCTCTAACAATTCAATTCATGAACAACCAAAACTAGCTTGAGATCATGCGTCGGGTAATTCCTCTCATGTGGCCTCAACTGCCAAGACCCGTATGCCACTACTCTATCACCCTATATAATAAATTCTCCTAGACTAATACCTGATGCATCATAGTACATAGTGTAACTCTTACCTAGATCTAAAAAAATATGTATCGACACTAAAGTCAATCTCCCTTTTATTCCTGAAAGGACATCTCATAAAAATCCATCTATACGTACTTCACATGCATCTTAGTCAAGCCTATCAGCGGCGCTTCTTAGCATGATATCTCCCATATGAAATGCCTATAATAACCAGACAACACTAAGAAACTCCATACCTCAAAGACATTCTTGGAATTCTCTTAAGAAACTAGTGCTCTCAAATTCTATGGGTCAACTGATAGTCCTATCTCAAAGATTATGTGACCCAGTAAGTGAATCTAATCTATCCAGAAGTAGCACTTTGTGCGATTAGCATATAACTAATGCTCTCTCAGTGTATTCAAGATGATCTAAATATGATTGACATGGTTGTGTTTATTATAAGGATACACCAAGATATCATCAATGATAACCACCACAAATGAATCAAGATAAGGATGGAACACTCAGTTCATTAGTGCCATGAAGAATGCTAGATCATTCGTGAGGCCAAATTACATAACCAAATACTCATATAGATCATACCTACTCTAAAAGGATTTGTGAGGTATGTCTAATGGTCTAACATGCACCTGATGATAATCAGATCTCAAATAAATCTGTGAGAAAATCCAAGCTTCTCAGAGTTGGTCGAAGAGATCATCCATCCATGGTAGAGGATACCGGTTCTTAACTATCAAATAGTTAAATTTTCAGTAATCCATGCATATACTGAGGGTATATTCCTCTTTTTTTTAAAAAGGACCAGGAAACCACATGGAGAAGTTCTGGGTCAGATAAAACCATTTTTCTCTAAATCCTATAGTTTCCTCTTGAGCTCTTGAAACTCCATTGTATCCATCTTGTATGGAGGAATGGATACTGGTGTATCTCCTAGAACTAGCTCGATAGAGAACTATACCTCTCTCACTAGAAGAAATCCTGAAAACTTTTCTGTAAAAACATCCCTAAACTGATGAAACACTGGAGGGGAATAAATCTAAAAATTTCCCTAATCATCCAAATATAAACTCACAATCTGAACTATCATCCCACCCAGCCCATGATGCTCTATTCCAGCTCGGCTCACCTTGACATCCCATTCACCCTTGCGAATGAACTCCCCATTTTCCAGTGATGTGAAACTCACCATGTGGCAATTGAAATCAATATAAAAATGAAAAGGAATGAACCAGTCCATCTTGAGAATGATATCAAATCCTATCATCTCAAGGGAATAGATGTTTCATATGAAGTGAAGCCCACCAAAATCATGGGGGAAATCCCTACACTGATGCACACCTTCCATTATGATCCCCAATAGAGTTTCTAGAATCATAATTCCATCATAATTATAAACATAGAGCGCAAGGTTCTCCAAAATAGACACATATATAAAGTTATGCGAAGCTACTATATCAAAAAGTGCAGAAGATAAAATAGAGGTTACTAGAATAATATCTATGATAGTAGAAGGTCCAGGATCCTACTCATCACGGGTCTTTTACACTACATATTCTTGTCTTGTATCACAACCCTGTGACACTACCTGGATACCTTGAGCTGAAAGTGTCCCTATAAAACTAGGGTCTAACTACCATATCCACGACCAACACCTTAGCCTGATTGACCTACTGTAACCCATATCCCTACCTAGTGAGAATTTTCTAACACTACTCTTGAATGTGGAGTCGGTGCAGAACCCCTCTCACTGGATTCTAGTGGAAACGTTCTGCACAAGCACTTTAGATGACCCATATTTCCAAAATATTGACACTCGATTGGGTCCCTCATACACTATGTCCTCATATGTCCCAGCCTACCGCACTGTTAGCACCTCACCTGACTACCCAAAGAGATGTTCTGACTGCTAATATCATTATGTGTAATATCTAGATGACACTTCATACTACTGGTCATTTTAGTACTATACCTTGGTGCTGATCTTCCCTGGGTCACACCTCTAGATTCCCTCAGGTTATGCTTTGTGATCAGCACCTGATTCACTATCCCAGATACAATAGTTAGCTGGAAGAAATTTATCTATGATCAAATGTCATATCTGAGACCATTCTCAAATTTCATGGCTTTTTATAGCTCATCACCCATCAGAATAGGTGTGAAGAACTAGGGATTAGTAAAATAGGCCGATTATTCCATCACTGATAACACGCCCTGATCCATATGCAATAACTCCTAGGCTCTATAAACCCTTAGTGTATTGAGATATAAATAATCATAGAAGACCGTATAAAAATCCCTCTAGGTCATCTCCCAATGAATATCTGTTTATGTTATAACATACCACCACCTATTGGATGAATCACACAATATATACGTAGCGAGATTTACCATCCTCTCAGGAGGAATATCTAAGTGCTCAAAAATAGACAGCATGACCTCCAGCCATGAATCCACATCCTGTGGTCCACTATCCCCCGAAAATGTGGGCAAATTCTAATGCTGGAACTCACGTGTGAGCTCTGCCATAGTTGGGATAGGTTGCAATGCTCCCTGAATGGTCTTCATGATCCACATAAAGCCATCACAGAACTGTTCCTCAACACCTTTGTCTGGTATAATAGCTGGTTCCATAACTATCATGACTAGAGGATCCACTGGTAGCATGTGGCCTACCACCTCTGAAGTATTATCATTTCCACCCTACTGGAATACCATTGGAGGTCTTCATGGTGGAATATATCTACAATTCCAAACACACACCTCAAATCATGATCATTATCATGGTTTGTAGCTCAAACACATATTTATTTAAGAATAATTGGTAAAATACTTCCTCTATAATAACACACCCCTATACTTTCTCCATGAGTCAGATCTGGGAAACGTACAAAACATATATAAGAATGAGACACTACTATAAACCCACTACTAAGTTTGGGTCTGGTCAAGTTCTCTTCCATAATCAAATCAAGTTTCCAAATCATTTTACTCAAATTGAAATTTTTTATTTCCATTTATCATTTAATTCAAGCTCATTTCACATTTATATATCAATTTAATTTAAAAGTTGAACCACGGTTGGCCAAATTCCGATCCATGAGGGCCCATACTCCCTAAGGAGCAAAGCTTGTCATCCATCCAATCCATACCGTAATGTATCCCCATATACCTATCATAATAGCAGTCATATCTATCAAGAAATATATCACAATAGCACGCAATAAGTAATGCATCCTAAATGGAATAGAAATATTCACGACATGTGATTTCTAGAAAATGTATAATATGATTCATGAGATGGAACACCCTTATCTCATCAAGTTGAAACCAAATAAAACCCATAGTCATATCAATAATAACAACATAAATCAATTTCATCACAAGATGGTGGAATCAAATCAAATGTAATAGTCAAAATCCAGAATACAATAGTTTAATTCGAGGAAATATGTATTTTTCCTATATGCGGGCTATCTATGCCTGGGCACAAATTATTACCAAATTCCTATTATTTTATATCTCTTTATATTGTCTCCAAATAGTAAATAAAACTAGAAAATATAGCTCTGATACCACTTTGTAACGTCTCGGACCCAGATGCCACTCAACAGTGCTCCAAGCCCAGTTGGCCACATGGCCTCAAGCGTATATCCCCAAACTCTAGAGGCTGTTTACTAAAAGAAAATGCCTAGGTGTGTTAGTGGGGAGACTATACCCTCAATACTAGAGTGTTACATAGTGGAAATATCATACAAGTAGCATAAGAAATAAACCATATAGACAAGTGTAAACAGTGGAAGATTGATAATAAACAATACTAGAAGACATATCATATCCAAAATGATTTTACATGTCATATGTTTCTAGAAAACAACCAAAGTAGTAATACAAGGTAGATATACAATACTAATAACAAAAGAACAAAAGAAGCCAAAAGTATCATAGTAGAATCGCAAGACTTATTTTGGTTCCTTGATCTCTTGCTCCTAACATCAAATCAAGTATCTAAAGGAGGGTGATTTACCTTATCATTGACTTCAATCATATAGTTTTTTGGGCCCAAAAAGGTGACCCAAATAGGGTGTGAGATAAAATCCCAATAGTCAACCACCCATGGTCCAAGCCAATTAGTCAGTGAATATGTATAACAAGTGTGTAGGCAGTATAACAATAAATGAAGGAAGTACTCAAAAGTAAAAAACCTATAAAAATATATTCTCATTTAATATCCCTTTTATTTAATAAAACCATTTAATAATTTAATCTCATTGAATTTATATTCCTTAAGACTTGGCTCAAATCCTAGAGTCCCCATGCAAGCACATGTATCCAAGAATGCCTAAATAGGCCATCCATAAGGTATAAAGTAAAGATGAATCCAAGCTTGTGCTTTGTCTTGGAAGACACTTCATAATATGACTTTCATTTATTATTCAATTCAGAAGCTAAGACCATACTTTGACACTTCTATGTTGGAATTCAAGTATCACTCTAGGTTCGATATCTACCATCATCCTACAAGATCATCCCTAGCAAACCTCTCAAGAACCCAATATCACTCTAGGTATGGTATAACCTCACAACCAATCAATTATATCTTCTACATTCCACTAAGGGAGCCCAAGTATCACCCATGGAATAAATAGTCCAATACCCTTTGAGTTCATCCATTTCATTCTCATAAGAATCCATTTATCACTCATAATATAAGTCTAGCATCAATGATTCCATCCATGTCATCCCTCATTTGGATCTATGTATCACCCATGGCTTAATTAAGGTTCAAGGAAATTGAGTCCATTCGTGGTATTCTAATATGAATCAACGTATCACCCAATTATCATAACCATTTAATCAAATCAATATCATATACTCAATTTAATTTCACATGCCAAGGTCAGAACCAATGATATCCAAGTACATCTCACCTAAAAATGTGTTCAACATTGACCAGCCACTTAAGGCTTGGATTTTAAATTAATCACATGGTAATTTTCAATATAACAAGAAACACATTCATAAAAATCTATTACATAGCTTAGATATCATTTGACTCACATGTGAAAATCTTTATAACAATATCCTCAAGATTAATCAAACCATTACATATCATGGTTTCTATATTACTCACATGAAAAAAAAACAAGATCAATTAAATCTTGTTCAATCCATTGCACAACAAGGGTTAAGGGTCAAGATAAATCCATCCAATTCCTTTAACCAATTCAATTAAAATTGATATTACAAATCAATTTACATATAAAAACATCAATTGAAAATTTAATTCCGTTATAAATTCAAATTAAACATCCCATGACAAAGGGGTAAAAGGAAAACCTAAGGGTTTCCAAGACCAAAAGTCATTCAGAAGCATATTTAATACACAACACCCAAGGGGTGCTTCCAATTCAAGGTATTAAACCTATATCATACATGAAAAAGCCTATTTAATTGCATAGTCCAATCCTAGTAATTCAAGGAATTTAATTTCATTTCAAGTGATGCCTAGAAATTGGAAACATGACATAATGGCATATATAAATGGCCCTACATTAAGGAAAAGGCACGATACCACCTACCTTAGGTCTGTGCTAGATAGCTCATCTAGTATCGGATCCTAATTAGACCCAGATTAGGTGAAACATGAAGAACAAATGAAGAATGAGAAATTAGGGAAAATAAGACTAAATCCAAATAGCGCAACCAATAACCCAAAGAATCAATAATGAATAAAAATTAATATAGATATTACTGATGCATATTCTATGAGATGTTACACACTTGAAATAGAGATTAGATGGATATGGTACCTCAATTTCAACTTTAGTAAAGATGAGAGATCCTCAAAGATCTCCCCTTTCTATATGTAGAAGGAAACTTAAATTAGGTTTAATAAAGGATTTTTAATTTTATTAAAAATTATAAAATCCACAAAAATAGAAGGGTCTCATGGTTTATGCACACGACTTATCAAACCATGTGAAAACCACGCACGATTTCATGTAGGTCAAGGGGCACTCGTACAGTTTACTCGCATGGTTTACTAACCATGCACAAATTGTGTGATAAGCCACTATCAAGTTCTTATAAACTGTAGTCCTTGCCACATGGACATGTGCCTCCTCTCGCATGGTTTATTAAAATCGCATGACATGTAGAACCCCACTATCCAGCCTCACATGGTTTATACAAACCATATGGACTACCCCACACAGTTTGTACTAACTTTGTGCCAAACCATTTTCACCCCAAAACTTGGGTTCTAGTCTCCAGACCATCCATAAACACCACCTACACCTCCATGAACTCAAAGGGCATTCATATTAGGCCATATTTAAGAAAATAAACTAAGAATCGATGGAAAACAAGGAATATATACCTCATAGAAGAACCAAGTTCTTACAATGACGATTCCTATAAAATTAATTAGATTATTTAAAATTAAAGGATACTTATATTACTTTAATATCAGATTAAAAACTTTATGATATTTTTCAATTAATCTATTTAATAAAAAGAAATGATAGTTTTACAAAAATCTGTATTTTTCACTATTCACTGAAAAATAAGCTTTTTTTAGAAAACTCCAAAAAATTCACTCTGAGATAATTTTGAATTAATGATATAAAAAATTACATTCATGTTTTCAAATTAAAATTTTAAAATTAGGAAATTAAACTTTTAAATAAAACCATATATACATGTAAACAACTTTTGTAAGAATCAAACCATTTCCTTTTTGATTAAAAAATTACTTAATATTCTTATAATGAATGTAAATATATTTAATTCATGAATATCAATAAGGCATAAAATTGATATATTTTCAAAATTACTTGGGTTGTTACAGTAGTACACTAGGTCTCTCTTTCTCTAGGGGTGATTCTGTGGTTTCCTCTCTTTCAGAGGTGGTGGTTCACAGTCGCTTCATCCAGCAGTCCTTCCTATTTATTCAGTCATTTTCTTGGGGTTTATTCTTTGATCTATCTCTTAATCCTTGTTGGTTTACCTTTTTCAATATTTACTTGAATTTTTTCTCCCCTACCTCATTTCCCCATGGGTTTTCCTACCTTCTTAAACCCCTATTGATGATTCCTTTCTTGTATTTATTCTGTGTGGATATTAACCTAGAGTGAAATTTTTGGTTCATAATGACCCAAATACAATTATTAGTGATATGATTTTTTTTCTTTTAGTGGTTAATTCTATCTTGGAGCGACACTTTTTTTCCTTTTGTGACCTTGAAATGTCAAGTTTATCCATGATTTTTTTTCATTGTTGGGGGTGGTGTTGAACCTCATAAGTTGTTGAGTTGGTAGTATAAGATATATGTGTGATTGAACTTCTTTATCTAGTTTTTATCTAGGTTTTAATTATTGTTTTGGTGTCTCCTTACCACTATACCTATTTGTATTTAGTTTTCTACTAATATCTTGGGTTTATCTTCCGCATCTCAATTCCATTCTATTATCTCTGGTTCTCCTTGAAAGTTTGTAGGACCTATAGTGAAGGCCATCATTTCTTCTATGTTTCCTATCTCTCATGAATTACCTTGGTTCCTTATTCCCAATATAATTTTTGGGTTGCTATTTGGTGTGGTTTGATGAGGGTATTATCTCTAGAAAAAGTAACATATTGGTGTAGTAGTGGATTCCCGTGGAGTTAACTCTGGGTGTTGGGCATTGGGATATAGTACGATGGTCTTCATCAGCTGATGATATTGATTAAGGTGTGCATAGGTTTGAATTTGGTGGAAGAGGTTCTTTGTTTATGTGATTATAGTGATACCAATTTATGGTTATTTATAAATGATGACCTGATGGTGACAACATGGATAATGAGATGATAGATTATTTGTAATTTGGGTGCCATCTATGCAAGTTCACAAGGTCAAGGGGACTAAGGCATGTGATTCATTCACTAGATTTTCCCTGGGTTGGGCTATCCAAAAAATTCCCTTTGCGTCTTTTGTTTCAGGGTTGACCTACTTATTGGAACCAAAGATCTATGTAGTGTTGTATTTGTTATCAATCACTATAATCCTAAAGTATGGATGAATTATGGGTATACATTAAATATTTGGATAAGAGGTGTGCATGATATCACTAGTAGATAAAATAAAATAAACAGTTCAATATCTTTATATTTCAACGTCATGGTTTTGGAAATTTTGTATTGTGGTTTGGAGAATTTTGAAGTTAAAATGAGAATGATGAGTTTGATCCTAAAAGTTATAGGCATAAATCAAAATGCGAGTACAATCACCTCACCATGATTGGGTTTTATCCAATTGTGTCTAAGTGTGGGGAGACATTGTTATATGTAATATTTTTAGTTAGAGATCTAGGTTATAAAAATGAAAAAATCCCTCTCCATGTGAGATTAATATTTTTTGAGGTGACTGAAAATTTGGAAAAGTCATGAAGTTTCATTGTGTGTATAAGAGTCATTCATACCATGGAGGAAATTATTAATAGTCATTTATGCCACACGCACATGGGCCACACCACAATTAGAGTTAAAGTATAAAAATTGGAAAAGTCACTCCATATATAATAATAAATAAAATATTATGTATGAGTCACTCAGGTGTTTTATAAATTTTCTTAATTTACTAAATTTGGAGGTTTTAGTTACACATCATAACATAAACGTTGCACCACAAAGAGAGCAAGGAAAATTTCAATGGTTAAAGGGGAATGTTCCACACTTATCGATCATGTAATAGATACAAGGTCATGAATGTTGAGTCTAGGATTGTTTAGAACTAGAAAAGGAGAACACACCATAAAATAGGACCTCATGCCATGATAGGTTTTTAAATCAATAAGAAATTAGAAGTTTCAAGATGTGATTTTTAGATGAGTTGAAGAAATGCACTGTGATATTTGGTGAATTAAAAGGATGATTTTTTCCAAGAATATTGGATCATATTTTTAACTCATACCTCACCATAGTGAAGAATAATATGTAGAAAAAATGGATAGATTTAATAAGTTCATTCCACGGTGGAGGAAGCCATGCTGTGAACTGATGGTTTCCAGATTATCATGCAGTTTTGATTATAATTTAAAATGAGTATATATATATATATCAAGATTTTAGGGATTAATTTAGATTAATTGTGATTTTATGACAAAATTAAATTTTTATGGAAAACATGGTATAATATTATTATAGTTGAGAAAGGAGAATTGATCCCCAACTCTTGAATCAAAGGGTTGGTTACATTAAGCTTATAAAATTTTTTATATAAGTTCTGAAAAAATTTAGGTATGAAATTGAATATTTTAATTCATGAGAGAAGAGAGAGTCTGAGCATATTTCCATATCTAGATCTTGAGAAGAAGAGGGAAGAAAAAGAGGGAGTATCACTACTATACCTAGCTTAAGAATAATAATAGAGTACAATAAGATAATACTAATTTTGAAATAATATTATTCTAGAGAAGTAGTAATGCTTTCATGATCTATGGAGCATAAAGAGTAATACTCACTGTAATATAATTATCTCATATTGTTTTGAAATAATATTATATAAGACTCAACTCTCTATAAAGATTTGATCTTATACGTCTTGAAGAAGAGAAGTGTAGTGATAAAGGATCTTAATAGTGCATTTACTTAGAAATGAGGATGAAAGGTGTATCAAAAACCTATGATGACATTAAGGATACAATCATGCATATAAATAGTTTAATAGACCCTCAATTCTATAAACTAAATATTGTCTTCACCAAATAAGTGTGCATAGAGAAGAAGAGGGAGTGACCCTAAGACCAAAAATGTGTCTTTATTAAACATTTGTAATAACTGAAATGAGTAGAATTACCTCTTGGTATATTGAATCAATGTTAGAATATTCTCCTTGGATTATCCCTTTGTAGTGAACCAAGTAAAATCCCTATTACCTTTTCATGCTTTTCATTTCTTCATTTATGATTGAAGTTTGGTGAAGTTGTGTGAAAAATGAAATTGATCAATAGTTAAACACTATTTCATCTAACACGAGAACATGATCTATAAGGAAAATAATCAAGTAATTTTTTTTATAATTTGGAAACACCCTAATTCACCCCCCATTCAAGGTTTATTAGGTTGAAAAAAGTGGTATTAGAGTTAATATGTTTTATAGTAGGTTTAGCCTATAATATTTGGAATGGAATAATTTGCACAATATGACTTCTACTTTGAAAATTAATTAATTTATTGGAAATAATTTTTCTATTTTCAAGAATAAATTCATTTCGTGTCTAGAGGAACATGTTGTAATCCCATGTAAAATTTGGATAATCAAATTAGTATTGAAAATACAATATGGAATTATATATGATACAAATCAAATAAAATTAGAGATTTATGCTTGTGCTAGGAGTTCCATATAAGATTATTTGGAAGAAGGTGTATCTAAGATGATAGCTCATTGAAAATATTCTATGTAAATATAGATGAAGTTGGAAGATCTATATGATGAATAATCTATTATGAAATAAGAGAACCAGGTTTCTTTTACTAGTGTAATATATGAATAAAAATAATGTCATCTTTCGAGAAATAAGAGGAATTAGAATAATAAGAAGGCTACCAAAAAATTGGGAACTTCTATTCTGGTGAACAAAATTTATTCCTTGTGTATATTCGAATCTAACTATATAGTATATGTTTCTTGTAAATCTATAGATGCAGGTTATACATCACTTGAATCATTAGAGTATACTTTTAGAAAAGAGGAAACCAAATTATGTGGTAATTCTAGATATTATTTGTGCAATAAATAAGAGAATATTAAAGTCTTTCGAAATGAAGTGAAATTATTGAGGGATGAATTTGAAAATAATTGTTTCTTCATAATGTATTTGGAGGAATAAAATAGTAAGTAGATGGATGAAGTTGTTGAAAAAACACCCTTGGTGTATGTTTTGGGCTATGTTTTTTGATAATTAAGTGGAAGTAATCTTAAATAAATTCCTATTTGAGTGTGTGGATTTTATATTATGAAGGTTGGAAGAGGTTTGGTGAAATATTTTAAAGGACGGAGGAAGTATAAATGTGCATATTGTTAAGGAAACCACACGTAAGTTTGAGAAAAACTAATGGATAATTATTATAAGGTTTGTGTATAGGTATCAAAAGGTTGTTATAAGGACCTCATAAGGTTGGAACGTGACCTTATAAGTTTGGGATAGACCATTAGTGTGACCTTATATGGTTGAGAAAAGTAATGGGATTAACCTTATAAGTTTTGGTCATATCCTCGTAAGGTTGGGGAACAACCTCTCAAGGTTGGGATAAACTAAAGTATAAACTTAATAACGTTGATTTAGACCTCTGTAGGGTTTTTTAAATACTCCCATAAGTTTGGGACATGCCTCATAAGGTCAACCCTGAGTTCATCAAGATTTTTACAATTGTTCAACAACAATTTCAATTATTTTTATATGTCATAACATATGATTATTCTTGAAACCAGGTTTGAGTGGATATAATCAAACCAAATTTCGAGGGAGATTCAAGGAATATTGTTTGGATTATTTTAAGAGTGATTTGGTGGATTTTTTTACCCTTAAAACCTCTAATAAATATGGGAGATAACGATGTAGAGGTTTCAATAGCGTGAAGTGGCGTATATTTTTTTAATACATGATATGGATAAATATTAGGAATGATATTATTTTATAATATTTTAGGATATTTTATATGATTTTAAAAATTAATAATATCACTCATTTGAATTTGTAAAATTTTTTCTCACATGGAAACTAGAGGTTTTTATAAAAAGAGAAAATGAAATTAAAATAAAGGACATGATGTAAAAAGGTGGAGTACTTCTTGACACTGATCTAGGGAAGATTTTTGATCATCAAAAATAACACTGGTAAATTTATTTTTAATAAATAAAATGGGATACTTTCATAAATATAGCTAGGGAGAAGAGAAAGAGTAGTTCTCATCACTAAGAATAAAAAATTTCACGGTTGCTGAAAGACATATGAGTAAGTATTCCTGTATCAAGATATAAAGAAGGAGGATGAGAATAAGTGTTCTTGAAAGTCTCTTAATAGAAGTTGAGAGTTATTTTTTTCATGTAGAAGAAGGTTGTTCATATTATTACACCACTCTTGGTGTAGTTTTCATCCACTACATGTGGGAGATGAAGGAATCACTTGAAGGAGAAGTGAATCCCCTAACTGAAAGGAGAGCAGTGAAATATCTAATGTTTATGGTTATAAACCAGTAGGGTAAGTTTATCCACTCATAAACTTGTAATCTAAAAGTATTTAGATTTAGTTCTCTATTCTCATAGGAACATTTCCACACACGATCCTTAGATTATCCTATTTTGGTGAACTAAGTAAAATCATTTGCATCTCTATTTTGTTGTTTTAATCATTTCATATTAGCTATGACTAATAGAGAATAAGAGAGGAGTCCCTATTAAAACAATGACATGATTTTTGACAAGGGGGAAATTGAAGTTGATATACCTTGATTCACCCTTTATGTCAGGGTATAAAACTTGTTTGGGACCAAAAAGTAGTATCAAATCCAAAGTTTGGGGTGCATTATTTTCTCTTAAGAATCCATGTAAACTATTTTCAACCTTAAAAGAATACCCATTTTTTAAGGCAATAATTTTTAACTATGGAAGAAACAAATGTAACATTAATTTTTGTCATTGGGTATGGATGTTTACATGGGAAAAATACATGCAATCACAACCAGCATGGAGAGTGGATATATTTCAGACAGAGATCACACAAAGTTATATGTAGATGACAAGGTTCCTTAGGGTAATATTTTGATAACCTTATCGATATAAAAGTGATTTCACGAAATACTTCACATGAAATATTGTAAAAGTTTATGAATACCTATGAAAGTGATTAAAAATTCCAAAAAGTGAAGTTGTAAGGGTTGTAGAACAAGTATAAAGATAATAGAATGAGCATGAATGAGGAAATTGATACATTTTTTTGATTAAATAAATGCTCTTATGGAAAATATTCACAGTATTGGGGAGATTATTGATGATGCAAAAAAATTCAAAAGAATCTAGAGAAGACTACCACCTCAGTTCAACCTGAAAGTATCAACGATTGAAGATAAAGATCTAAAGGTAGTAATGTTGGAAATCCAACATAACACTCTTGTTTCATATGAAATTAGGAACAAAAATAATGAATCTTTCTCAAAGTATAATTCTCAATAAATAAAAATCAAGGCTATGAATAAACTCACAGGTAAAGAAGAACCTAAGGATGAAGTACTTGATGCGATGTTGTCTTTCCTTTCCTATAATCTCAAAATAGGAAAGAGTAAATTCAAGGGTAAGCTACTAATGATTTTTTTTCAATGTAGAAAAGTCAAATATATTACTTCTAGATTTCCTAAGAAATTTGAGGATGATAATGGGGAAGAATAACTAGTGAAAAATACACTCAAAGTGATGAGTGAAAGAGGAAACCACAATGAAAATTCTTTAAGATGAAGAAATTTATTTCAAAATAAGATGATAGTTATGGGGAAGCTAAAGTATAGGAGGTTGATTACTGTAGGGACCTTAGTGAATAAGTCCTTATAGCTGTTATAGAAAATCATCTATTAGGAGACAATGATGACGTAGATACTATAATTGAGGGAATAATTGATCTTTAATCTAAACTAGAGGCATCGCTGGAAGAAATTGACATATATAGAGATAAAAAAATAAATATAATGATTTTTGACATGATTATAAGCTCTATATCTAGTAATAATATAAGGAAAATTTATAACTAAAAGCGTAGATTGAAAAAACCAAATCAGAAAATTTTGGGAAAGAAGTTGAGTACCAAATAAAAAGTGAATAATATGCCTATAATAGAGGAACTCAAAAAAGAATAGAGGAACTAAAAAGTGAATTCATGATGTGATGAAAAAGTGTGAATATCAAGAGAGACTCCTTACTCTCATTTTGGAATCGGGTAGTTCGAGTGAATTAGCCTCTAAAGAGGATAAAGAAAGTTCATGAGATTTCAACTGAATAAGTTTTTAATATCCCAAAAGTGTAGTGGTTTGGTGATAAAGGAAAATTAATTGGAACACCTGATGAAAAAAATAATACAGAAATTGTGGGCATAAAGTCTCAAGAAACAACACCTCAAAATAATATTGTGCCACACAACCCTTAAAAAAACCACTATTAATGAAGTAATGGGTGAAAATACGACACCAAAAGTTTGGTGTTATTGTTGTGGGAAGATGGGTCATACCCAGTATGTGTGATACATTTATAAGATATATTTTAGAGAGAGATAAAGACAAAACTAGGAAAGAATAATTTTATACTCTCAATATGTTTTTAATGGATACTATTTCTTGTGTTATGGTTTTGGATATTAGGTTATTTTTTTCCCATAAAAATAATAAAGTAGTGGGACAAATTTTACCCAAATAAGGAGTAAAAAAATGAGACTTAATCAAATAAGATGGAAACTCAAAACAGAATTTTAGTTTTTCATGATGAAGAAGGATCTATGGAAGCAGATGAATAATATGCTCATCCATCATCAAGTAAGGTGAACCAGAAGCCATGGATCAAGAAGGGAAGAGCTGAGAAAGAAAAAATTTATGAAATAGTCTAGAGGGAAATATATAGGTTTGAAACATGGATTTTTTATTATGGATACACTTACCAAATTATGGGAAATAAAGAACTTTTCATTGGCATCAAATATAAAAAGTATAGAGTTGTGAGATTTGGAAACGATGAAGGGATAAAAATCATTGGCCTTAACATGGTAAAGATTGGTGGAATATATTTAAGGAATGAAAAATTATAAATTTTATGGTCTCAATCACAACTTTCTTAGTGTAAGTCAAATTTGTGACTTATGGAATGAGGTGGAATTCAATAAGAAAACTGAACGATCAAAGGAAGTCATGGAAATATTGATTTTCAAGGAAGATTCATAAAGGATAACCTCTATTTTATTGATGGAGAAGATGATAGGTGCATATTTTCCAAGGAAGAGGATTCCCAATTGCGGCATAAGAGTTTTAGACATTTGATCCAAAAATATTTATAGAACTTTGTAAAACATTAAGGTGCTTGAGACATCCCTATTCTTTCTCATGATCTCATACATACATGTGATATTATCAAAAAGGAAATATTGTTCAAAATACATACAAGATAAATGGGAATAAGTCAGCTAGTGCATATAGATATTCATGGGAAAATTAAAACCAAATATAGGGATAGAAAATGTCATTTTATTATTATTTATTGATTATTATAACTATATTACACGGATGATGGTGATTGCTCCCAAATATGATGTGTTTTAGTGCATCACTTGTTATCAAATATTGATGAAGAAAATTATTGGATTTAAAATTCAAAAGTTCTAGAACAAAAATGGTATAGATTTTACCAATAATCAGTGTAAGAGTACCTTGAAAAAAATGGAATATAATATCAAGTTTTATACATAATAATTCTTCAAAAAATAGAGTTTTTGAAATAAGGAAACATATCATCAACAAAATGGCTCATACATTGTTACTTGAAAAGAATCTAATACAGATGTATAATAAATGTGAAGAGTTTAAATTAGTGTACATCTCAAATAGAGATTTATTTTTTATTAATGAAGATAATTATCCCTTTGATATGTGTTATGGGAAGAAACTAGCACTCAATTACTTTCGAGTTTTCAGAATCTGATGTTTCATCCTCAATAAAAAAATATTGAATGTTTAAAGCTCAAGGATATGAAGTTATTTTAATTAGTTATTAATATAATATTAATTCATATAAATGCTATAACAAAAGGCTTGGAAGTTTTTTGGAAAGATAATATGTAAACATTGTTGAGAATAAGAAGGTTTTTTAAACCGATGAGAAGGTTTTGTTACAAAAAATAGAAAAAACTGAGTAAGAAAGGGATGATGAGGTGAGTGGATTAGGGGGAGATCAAGGGACTATATAAGACTTAGATCTAATATTCTATAATGAATAAAATGAAACATAAATGATAGCTAAAAATGGGATAAACATCAGGGTAGAAATCAATAACAATAACATTGTTGCTGACCGAACAACCCTAGTTCAAACTAAAAGGATAAAGGATCAAAAAACATCCTTTCTATCTCAAGTAGGTCATAAAATATTTGAGGAGGATACTAGAGATGAAAATTGGATTAAATATTTCCATAGAGAGTTTAACTAAATTGAAAATAACAATACATGGGAAGTTGTTCCAAAATAAAAAAATTCCATTAAAACCAAATGGATTTTAAAAAACAAAAATAATTAAAATGGAAAAGTGATAAGGAAAAAATCATATCTATAATTAAATGGATATTCTAAAATAAAAGGCTTTGACATGGGTGAAACTTTTTCATCATTGGATTTATTGGAAACTATAAGATTATTCCTGGATATAATAGCGTAATGAATCTTAAATGTATATAAAAAAGATCTTAAATATGAATTATTTAATGGAGTCCTTGAATATAAGGTTTACATAGAGTAACTAGATGGTTTCCTAGTGGATGGAGATAAAAAAGTTTATTGGTTAAATAATTCCTTGTATAGAATAAAATAAGAATTAAGGTTTTGGTACTCATTGATGGATCAATACTTAAAAATTCATAGTTTTTAAATAGGAGGGGTTGATAACAACCTCCACATAAAAAATTATAAATAGAAGTGAAAATGGTTCTTATTTATGTGGATGGCATCATCTTTTTTAATATTCGATGTAACACAATCAAATAAGTTTTCAGAATACATTAAGTAAAAATTAAAAATGTCTTTGATTATAGAATTATATATTTTTTACTGTCTTGAAGGTGATTCAAAGGAAGGATTATAATTTTGTATCTCAAACAAAATATACCAAGGTGGTGTTAAAAAGGATTAAAATGAACTATTCAAGTCTAATGATAAATCTGAAAGTGACCCAAAGTAAATGTAAAAATATAAGGAAGGCAATGAGGTTGATATGAAACTTTACAGGCAGATCATTAGAATTTTTATTTACTTGAAAACCACTTTACTAAAAATCATATTTCCTAGATGTTAAGATACATGCTATTAAATATATCCCAAATAAATTCATATGAAATATGTGATATTAATACTCCATTATATCAATAAAATAGTGTACTTTGGGAAGTTTTATTATAACACTTCATAATAGAAACTCTTATTCTATATAGATGTGTATTGGAAAGGTTCAGTGGATGACTAAAAGTCAAATTTTAGCAGTGTATTCTATCTCAATAGTTCTTGTATCTATTTACCCATAAATAATTAAAATTGAATATATTTAAGTATGATGAAGGATGAATATTTATCAACCACTCAAGTTTATGCCCATTTTATATGGATGAGATAATATCCTGGGGACACTGGGTTGGAAGTTGTATCACTTAATCCTATCAATTTTCAAAACTTGAGTGATATAAATATTAGAAAAAAACTTCATCAATTGAGGACTAATAAAATTGAAATTAAATATCATTTCCAAAATTATAAGGTGGAGAAACAAGTTATGAAGTGGAATTTTATGTCTACTGAACATCAAGTTGATGATATTATGATTAAGGAATTACTTAAGGAATATTTTGAAAGGCATTAGATATCACTTGGAGCCCAACTGAATCCCTATAACTAGATGTGTTGGAGAATGTAACCCCACTCCCCCATCATAGTTTCTTTTAATGGAAAGGTTTGTTTTCTCTCATAAGATCCATTCTTAAATTTATAAATCTCTTTTATAGACTCTTAAGGAAGGTCTATTTGGGTTCATTAATAAAGGGGGATATGGTATTCATATGTTATAGGGAGAAGGTGTTCATGGAATTTTATACCTATTGAGTAAGGGGAGAATTGGTGTGTTGTAAAAGGGGATAGTTCTTAAATGTATAATCAAGGGGAGAAAGAATCTTGGAAAAGAGTTTGGAAAGTAGTTAAGGACATAGAGTTCCATGAGGTGTTGCATGAGGTTTTTTTCATTTAACTCTTGTTTCTCAAAATGATCTTAACTCACGTGGTTTATAGTTTATTTTAAGTTAATAATTGATACACACATATAAGTATAGAGGTTAAGATTGTATTTATGTTTGGACCTAGTTAGTTCTAAAATTTTTCAATGATTCAAGTGATAAATCTGTTTTAAAATTTTCAAAAAATCAAAATGGGAATATTGTTGGAAAAAACCCCATTGGTTTATTTTTTGGGTTTTTTTGATAATAAAGTGAAAGGATTCTTTAATAAAGACTCATTTGAGTGTGTGAAGTTCATATTATGAAGGATTAAAGAGGTTTGGTGAAATCTGGTAATGGTTAGAGGAAATATGGATGCATGTAAGGTAGATAAAACCACACATAAGGTTGAGGAAAACCACTGGATCATTCTTGTAAGGTTTATAGGATCAGAATATAGATGTAGATTAATCAATTACAAGAGGGGGGGGGGTGAATTGTAGGTTTAAAAACTTTTGTTTTTATACTTAATAAAATCTATGTTTAACAAATTTAAACAAGATGAATTCACAAACCCTCTTTAGTTCTTAATAAAGAAACTAACTTGCTTAAGATCCAATAATATGGATCCGATAAAGAAACTTAAACAAGTTTACATAAGGAAAGATTCTACCTTAAAATGTATAGAATATAAATAAGAGTTTGTACAAGAATAAGAAAGTGTAAGAAAGTTACACTTTCTATCTGTAACTAAATGAAGTGGAATTTAAACAAACTCATAACAAGTAACAAGTAACAAAGAAATATTTTAACCCAAAGAGAAGGGTATCCAAATTTTTTGGATAAAGATAACTTGATTTATACCTTCAAGAAATTTTGTCTTACCCACACCAGGGTAAACCCTCGATATGAAGACCGATATCTATCTTGCTATCCCTGAAAGACCTCGATTAAGAAGGTAATCATCACCTCTATCTTCCTATCCCCAGAAGACCTCGATTGATAAAAAAATCAGATTCACACTAAGAAGGTTGAACAAGATGTTCACAGCTTGAATAAGTTGTTCACAACATTCACACAAGGTATATCAAGTAGAGCTCTCGCAGAGTGTCAGCACATCTTGGAGTTCCACATGAACACTGTAACGTGAACGTTATAAATGAATAAAAATGGATGGGTATTTATAGGCATGAATTCCAATATTCAAATTCCTCCTCTAATGGTCATATTTCCACGAAATTTCAGAGGGATCTATACATGTAGAAATCAAGCAATGATTAATTTGTAATAGATTTGATGACATCGTTTTATATAATTTTTTGAGAAACATTAACATGTTTTGGATCTGATAAAATTAAACTCAACATTAAGGAAATATGATAACTTTAACAAAATCATTTAATCAGATTATTAATATAGTGTAATTCAGATTCTAAAAATATTAACAATCAGAATCTAATTTATATAAAAATTAGATTTTGATTTCTATGAAAATCAATGTCTGATTTTTGAGAGAATTGAAGTATGATTTCTGATATAATCAGAGTTTGATTTCTGAGAGAATCAGATTTTTATTTCTAAGAGAACCAGATTCTAATTTCTGAGATAATAATAGTTTTATTTCTAAGATAACTGGAATATGATTTCTGAGAGAATCAGAGTTCGATTTCTAAGAGAACCGAAGTTTGATTTCTGAGAGAATCAGAGTATGATTTCTGAGAGAATCAGAGTCTAATTTTTAAGAAAATCAGAGTCTATTTCTGATTAAATCATATTCTCAATTCCAAAGAAATCAGATTCTAAATTCTATAGAAATAAGATTCTAAATTATAGAGAAATTATATTTTTAATTCTAGAGAAATCATATTCTCAAATCTTGAGAAATCGGATTCTCAATTCTAGAGAAATCATATTATCAATTATAGGGAAATCAAATTATAAGGAACTATAAGGTTCTGAGTTATAGATAAGGATCTAGTTTTTGGATTAAGAAAAATATTTTTAGTTTTAGTTATAAAAACATTAGGCAATACATTGAAGATCATGGGTAAAGTCAAAACCATTTTTAGAGAAAAAAATTTTCCTTAAGAAAAATTTTCTTATAGAAAGATAATTTTCCTTAGGAAAATGTGTTTGTGATTTCCAAAACATAAAAGAATGAAAAAGTCATAAGGAAACTTATTAACTCAAAAATATCCTCCTTTTTTGAAAGCACAAACAACTTTTCATAAAATAATATAAGGATATGAGGTTTTCATTTTTTAACTTTAAAAGAAACAATTATCTCCCTTTTTATTTATGGCTCATGATGAATAAGACTAACCCCCCCTTAGGTTAAGAAATCCCTAAGGATCTTATTCTTGTATTTCCTAGAGAAAATAACTCCCCCTTATTTAGAAATTATCTTCCTTTAACTTAATTTTATTTTGGAACAATATTTTCTCCCCCTTTGTGATTTTCAAAAAGGAATGGAGGGAAAAAAATTATACCTGAAAGGTTAGGAAGTATACAAGAGAAAACAATTAAAAGACAAAAAATTTCATTAAGATAACAAATGCGTCACAAAATAAATTTCATTATAAAAAAAGATCAGATATGAAAAAAATATTCAACCTTCTTTTTCACATTCGACATCAAATTTTTAAAAGTTTCCTTCAACTTATTTAATTCTTTATGATCATCTTGAAGCTTCTTGAGAAAATATTCCTAATCCTGATTTTTTCTTTCAAGATCTTTGATTCTCGCTTTTAGTGACTTAAATTTTTCACCTTGAGACTTGATCAATTATTCCTATACTTTGAGTTTTTCAGCCAACTCTTCTCTAATTTCCCTCTCCCTTTTTAGATTAAGGGAAATAGAGTTCAGTTTACCATTTAGATCTTTGTCTTCTTATTGAAGGATAGCTTGATCTACCTTTATTTCCTCTAAAAAACTTGTTAAAATATTCCTGATATTGTCTTAGGATTTATAAAAATCATCCTTGACTATGTCAATGAAATCACCAAAAAATTTAAGACCATTTATGACTGTCTTTGACCCCTTTGTTATTTCTTTGCATGACCTTCTATGAGCATCATAGCTGATCTGAAAGGTTTTGAACTCAGCTTCGAGTTTGGTAAAATTTTCCATAATAAATTTTGTTAATTATGACTTCTTATTGACTAATTCTTGAATAAGTTTACATCTTAAATCAATACTGGGAAAGAAAGGGATGGATTTCACAATCTTCTTCAATGACTGGACCACAAAATCATGTCCTAATAGAGAGGAAGATTCTGAAAAATAGTCATTTGTTAGTGAGGTAACTTCATTTTACTCATCTTCCTTATTCTTAGATGTACCAATAACACCCTTCTTTATTTTTTGTAACAACATCTTTCTTAGGTGTATGGACAACAACTTACTATCATTTCTCTTTCTTAGATATTTTATTCTCAATATTTTGAGTCTTATTCTCTCTATCATAAACTTGGACTATTCTATCATCATCAACATCATATTATTTATAAACACCTTTATCATAAACATTATCAGCTTTTTTATCAACTTCTTTATCAACCTTTTCATCAACACATTTATCAATATTATCATTACTACTTTCATCATCTGAAGGGACTTTATTAACCTCATCCTGGGTAACAACATCTTTCTGAATATATTGTACTTATAAATTTATCTTGGTGGAGGAATCTTGGGAATTTCTTATTGATAGATTATCATAAGGGCTCTCCTTCTCTTCATATTATTCAACCATTATTATCACTTCTTCGATTTCCTCCTCCTCTCTTTATTCTTATTACTGGATTTATTCTTCTTCAACTATTGGTTTCAGAAATCAAATATCCTTCTTTCCCTTATCTGGTACCAGAGTCTGGGTTTCCACTGGTGTCAGATGAATCATGGGTTCTTCTAAGAATGATTATGGTACTTAAACTTGTTCAGAGGCCTTATTATTGTCTCTTATAAAGGCTTGTATAATATTAGTTTCCAACATTTTCTTATTCAACTTCTTTTCTTTAGATTGATTCTCAAGCTCTTCAACTTATTGTATTTTTAAAGCATTATCCTCGGTAGGATCTATCCCAAAAACTGTATCACCTTCATTATTATTCTTTTTCATCTCTCTCTATTTGTCTACAAACTCATCAGAAAAGGTCTTTTGCTTCTTGTTCTTGGGTGGAACGGATACTAGTTCATCAACTGGTGCTTGTTCCTGTAGTTTTGGCTCTTTGGATTTTATTTTCCTGTGAGTTGGATTAGAGCTTTCTACAACTTCTCCTTTCTTACTATTAGCTTGGACATCCTTATTAGGAAGATAAAACAATTCTACTAACTTGTCACTAAAACTGATCTTTATCCTTCTCAAGGTATCATCACTTAACAATTTTATCTTGAAGGTTTTGGACTTTGAGTTGCATGAGATTTTGAGGGAGTCTAGGCATAAGATAATAATCTTAGACAAGATTTCAGGGGACACCAAGATTTGATATTTGATGGTGCCATTATTAAAGATGACGATGGTTAAAATAATATACTTAATGTGGTTTAAATTTCTTACATTCACTAATAAGTCCATCATAAATATATCACATATCTTTAGAGAGTACTTATCTACCTTCCTCGGAATAAAAAATCCTTACATCCAAAGGACTACTAATATGTGGTTTTTTGAAAGATGTGATATCTTTGGCATCTTCACTCCCTTAATCCCATGGAACTCAATAGACTTAATTTTCTCAAAAGAAACTTCCTTATCAGGAAACTTGTGTGAGCAAAAGATTGCCTCTCCTTCGTAGGGTATATCAAAAATAATTGCACCCTTCTTGTAAGACATAGAGTAAGTTTTTCTATAATTCTTAAAGGTAAAAATATATTTTACACCTTTTTTATAAACATGAATGGTATTATAAAACACTATAACTAAATCAGAATACACTGGATCCTGATTCTTTTCATTTTCTACATAGAGGATTTCCCATCCATTCATTTTTTTATGATTTTTGAAATCAAAGAGTTATACTTGGAAAAGAATTTCAGGTCCACTAACCTTTATCTGAATATTATCCAATCATTAAGTTTCTTGTTGGACTTAATTGGAGTCTATGAGAAGATATCAAGATACATTCAGTGTTTTAGGAGAAGGAAAAAAAACAACACACTTAAAGGGTGGCAGAGCTTCGACGCAAAAATACTAATAAAACCAATGTGGGATGCAAAGAGGGGGGGGGGTCCTTTATATAGGATTCATGGTGACTATTCATCTTCCCAATTCAATAAAATATTTTAGATTTACTTAATATGATATGACAGTTGATATCAATTCCAAAGAATGATTTATAGGTTCTGATCTTTTGAGGTTTTAAGGACAAAAATCAGATTTAAGGAAAGTGAAACTGATAAGATTTTATTAAAACAATATTTAAATACCAAGAAAAAAAGAAATCATGATGATATAATTAAGGAAATTTACCTTATAGATTACTCAGAAATAATTTTTATTATTAATAAGGTCCCTCTTATATTTTTTAGGGAAATAAAACTTCTTAGGTTCCGAAAAAAATAGATTCCAAAAAAAAATTTATAAAAGGAAATATAAAATAATAAACATGTATACTCACCCTATTAAAAAGAGTATCATAATGTTATGAGATAGGTTTAAAAAACAAGTTAATATAGATAATTACCTTACAGTTATCATTCCTAAATTTTGTTTAATGTATTCAAATCTATCAGAGGGTAAAGATTTTTGTAAATATGTCAGCAAGTTGATTTTCCATTCTGATAAATTGAATTATGATATCTCCTTTAGAATTATCTCCAAAAGTTACTTTTCTACCTTTTATATTAATAAAAATTTCAAAGAAGTTTTTGTTACCAGTCAAGTTCCAAGAATATACACTATCCATGTACCATGTATTGTTGTTGGCACTTTTTTTGTTTTCCTAAAAATAAAACAGTTAATCTTTCAAAATACAAACATTATTGGATCAAAAAATGTTAGAAAATAAAATCTTAGGTATCCATATTTTCTTAGAAAAATGGGTTTTATTAAAACCTGAGGATTGGGTTTTATTCAAAGAAAAAATTTTCTCCCAATTTCCACCACACTGACACTTAGTGTAAAAAGGATCACTTTGGGGTACAAAATTGTTGTGACTAATACTAGTTTTGAATGATAATAACCAAATCCAGAACTATTCCTTAGTGGATGAATTTGTGAATACATTTTATCAAAATCTTCCTTTCCATGAGTAAAGTTTGAAAAAGTATATTTAAGGAAAATATTTCATATTTTATTCTGATGACTAAATTCTTACCCTCATAGTCATTAGTCTTAGAATTTGAGTTTGTATCTAAAACATTTTTTTGGAAATAACTTTTTCAAGATCCTTAAAAATTTTATCCTCTTCAAAATTTACTTCCTTATGGTTTTTGGAAAATTTTTCAAAATAAAGGGTTTTCTGATAAAGTTATTTTGAAATATCTGATACTTATTTTGTTACAATAGATATTCTAGAATTTTTATTATCAAGTTTTTTATTGATCCTACTATTTTCATTCTCAAGTAAGTTAGAAAACCTAGATAATTATTCAAAATATGGTAAAGTATTATCTTCTGATGAGGAATATTATTCATCTAAAGATTCATAATTTTGTTCATTAGGATAATTAGCACTTAAAGAAATGTTAATTAAATATTTAAAAGTGTTTACCTTATCAAAGAGACATTTATTTTCAGTAGTAATTCTGGATATACGACCAATATTCTTCTATCATGAAGATTCAATATCTGAAGATTAATTAGAAGAGTCTCCACCACTAAAACTCCATGAATCATTATATTTTAGTACTTTCCTTCCTTTATACTTATAGTACTTCTTCTTATTCCTTTCAAAATATCTATCATTTCTTTCTTTCTTCTTAAGCTTAGGACAATCTGGTTTGATATGTCCAACCTTCTTACATTCATAACAAGTCACTTAAGATTATTTCTTATCATTTCTATCTTTATTCTTGTATCTATATTGTAATTATCTCTCCCACAATCTTGCTTATCCTTTAAGTAATATTGGATAGTTTATTCTATGAGTGATCACTATCACTTGAGTATGATATAACAACTTTCTTAAACATTGACCTGGTAGCTCTTTCAGGGGGTTTGGCTTTCATTTTATTAGAATCGGTTATAAAAGAAACACTCCCATTCTTCTTCTTAATATTATCATCATCTCTTTTCATTTTATTCTCATACTATAGAATATTCCTGAATAACTCATCAAGAGTAAGTGTTGTAAATTTCCTTGATTCATCAATAGCGGTTATCTTAGATTCCCAGTCATTAGGCATGATATCAATAATCATGCCTACAAGAATCTCATCATATAAACCTTTATCTCCCATTTATTTTAAGCTATTGAAAATTTTCATAAACCTCTATTGAACTTTACATATGGGTTCTCCATAGAGAAATACAAATCCATGGTAGTCATCTCTAAGAATTTCTCTTCTTGTTTCAATAACCTTGGATGTTGAAAAATGTGTAACTTCTAATTTCTTCAAGATTTTATTAGAAGCTTCACATTATGAAATCTAGCTATATATGTTCCTATTAATTGAACATAATAAATTATTTCATACCTTAAAATTAAAAAAATACTATTGTTTTTCTTGATTGGTGAATTTTATGATTTCCTTGTCAATAATCATGTAATCTCTAGTTAACATAACAAAATTATCCAAACTGGTATTGATAATAAAAGTCTTTATCCTATCTCCCTAATATTCATAGTCATTTCCATAAAAAATTAGATTTCTAGTCGGATTTAAGTTTTTATTGATACAACGTTCATTCCTATCATTCTTAAAAAAATTATTTTCTAAAAAACGGGTTACTAGAAAAATTTTATAAACAAAAATTTTATAAGAAAGTCTTTAAGAAAAACTTGAACAAGTAGAGTTAAGTAAGAAAAATTTAACAAGAAAACTTATATACAATTATAAGTATTTTAGAGACATCATTTTATAACAATTATAGGATCAAAATATAGATGTATATTTCTCAATTACAAGAGGTGGGGTGAATTGTAGGTTTAAAAACTTTCATTTTTATCCTTAACAAAATCTATGTTCAACAAAGTTAAACAATATGAATTCAAAAACCCTATTTAGTTATTAATAAAGAAACTAACTTTCTTAGGATCCAATAATATGGATTCGATAAATAAACTTAAAAAAGCTTACTTAAGGAAATATTCTACCTTAAAGCTATAGAATATAAATCAGAGTTTGTACAAGAATAAGAAAGTGTAAAAAATTTACAATTTCTATCTGTAACTAAATGAAGAGAAATTTAAATAAGCTTGTAACAAGTAACAAGTAACAAATAAATATTTTAACCCAAATATAAGGGTATCCAAAAACCATGGATAAAGGTCCCTTGATTTATACTTTCAAGAAAGTATATCTTACCCAAACCAGGGTAAGCCCTTGATACAAAGATCGGTATCTGTCTTGCTATCCTCACAAGCCCTCAATTAAGAAGGTAATCTGAACCTCTATCTTCCTATCCCTATAATACCTTGATTGATAATAGAAATTATTAGATTCACACTAAGCAGGTTGAACAAGTTGTTCACAACTTGAATAGGTGTTTTCACAGTATTATCACAAGGCATATCGAGCAGAGCTCTCATAGAGTATTAGCACATCTAGGAGTTGCACACAAAAATTGTAATCTGAATGTTGTTAATGAATACAATTGGATGGGTTTTTATAGGCATTAATTCCAATGGTAAAATTCATCCTCTAATGGTTATATTTCCCTAAAATTTTGGAGGGACCTATACACGTGAAATTAATCAATAATTACTTTGTAATATATTTGAAGACATCGTTTTATATAACAAAGTATGAGAAAAATTATCATGTTTTGGATCTGATAAAATGAAACTCAACATTAAAGAAATATGATAAATTAATAAAATAATTTAATTAGATTCTTAATATAGTGTAATTTGGAGTCTAAAAATATTAACAATCAGAATCTAATTTATATAAAAATCAGAGTCTGATTTTTATGAGAATATGAGTATGATTTCTATAAAAATCGGAGTCTAATTTCTATGAAAATTAGAGTCTGATTTATAATAGAATCGAAGTCTATTTTTTGAGAGAATTGGAGTTTGATTTATGAGAGAATCATATTCTGATTTCTGAGAGAATCAGATTCTGATTTCTAATAGAATCAGAGTCTGATTTCTGAGAGAATCAGAATTTGATTTTTGAGAGAATTAGAGTTTTATTTCTGAGAGAATCAAAGTCTAATTTATGAGATAACCAGAGTCTGATTTCTAATGAAATCATATTCTCAATTCCGGATAAATTGGATTATGAAATCTAGAGTAATTGGATTCTGAATTCTAGAGAAATTAGATTCTAAATTCTAGAGAAATCAGATTCTCAATTCTAGAGAAATCAGATTCTCAATTCTAGATAAATTGGATTCTCACTTCTAGGGAAATTAGATTCTATGGAACTGTAATGTTCCAAGTTATAGACAAGGATCCATTTTTTGGATTAAGGAAAATATTTTTAGGTTTAGTTAGGAAAACATTAGGAAATACATTTAAGATCATGGGCAAAGTCAATACCATTCTTAGAGAAATAAAATTTTCCTTAAGAAAATGTTTCTTAGAGAAATAGAATTTTCCTTAAGAAAATGTGTTTGTGATTTAAAAAATATAACAAAACATAAAATCCATAAGGAAACTTATTGGCTCAACAAGATTGGTGCTTAGTTATTTGTAAGGTTAATATGAAGGCCTCATAAGTTTGGGGCCTGACGTCATAAGGTTGGGACATACCATGAGTGTGGCCTCATAATGTTAAGACAAACTGCAAGTAAAAACTAATAAGGATATTATGTATCCTCATAAGGTTGGGTAATGACCCCATAAGGCTAGGATAGACTATGGTAACAACTTTATATAGTTGATTCAGACCTCTTTAAGGTTTTTATGAGCTACCTATAAGGTTGGGAAAAATATTATATGGTTATCTATGAGTTCACCAAGCTTCATATGATTGTCTATCAATTGTTTTGGGTATAATTTTTTTCATAAAATATGAATATTATTGTGACCAAACTTGAATGGAGATAATAGAACCAATTTTAAAGGATTATTTAAGGTATTTTGTTTCAATTATTTTAAGAGTGATTGGGTGTATTTGTTTTGAATACACAACCCACCAAGAAATAAGGGATATGGTGATGTGGGGGTTACAGTATCATGAAGTGTCATGTATTTTTTTAATAAATGATCTGGTTTATGATCATTAAGAATATTATTCTATAATATTTTATGAGAAATTATGGGATTTTAAAAATGAATAAGATATTTCTTTTAACATTGGAAAATATTTTTTCACATGAAAGCTATATGTTTTTCCAAAAAAGGGGAAATGAAATGATAATAGAGGATGTGTAGTAAAAATAAGGACTACCTCTCAACACCTAATGGGGGAATATTTTTTTTCATAAAAAATAATATAGTTAAATTTAGTTTTAATAGTGTAATGGTGGAACTTCCATAAAGATGACTGGAAAGAAGATAAAGAGTGCTCTGATTATTTTGACTAATAAGAAAAAATATGAAGGTTGCTGAAAGATAGAGAAGTTATTATACTTTCAAGTTGGAAATGAGGAGGAGAAGAATAAGTTTCCAAGAGGTCTCTTATTGGAAGTTTAGAGTCATTTTATTCAAGAAGAGGAAGGTTTATCATATTGGTACATCATTCTTAGTGTAATTTTCATCTATTATATATGAAAAAAGAAGGTTATACTAGGAAGAGTAGTGAATTCCCTAAGTTCAAGGAGATTAGTGAAATTTTTAGTGTTTGTGGTTCTAAACCAGGAGGGTTAGTGCAAACACTCTAAAAATTATAATAAGAAATCAGTAAGCTTTAGTGCATCAGGTGTATAGGAACATTTCCATGTATGCTCCTTGGATTATCTCATTTTTGTAAACAAAATAAAATCCTTTGTTTATCTCTTTGGTTTGTTTCATCATTTCATAATGGCTATGATTAAGATATAATAAGTGAGATTATTCCCTATTAAATTGGTTTAATATCACCAATAAGGGGAAAATTAAAATTGACATACCTGAATTCACCCCCCTCTTAGGGAATAAACCTTTATTTAAACCAATAAAAGAAATGTATTTAGAGTATTTCATTAAAAAAATGAATAATAAAATGAATTAAAAAATTGATTTAATTTAAGAACTTGTTAATGAGTTGAAGTTAGTCAAAAAAAAAGTTAAACTCTATGAAGCATCTATGTCTACCCTTAGAGAGCATTATAAAGTACAAATAAAGAGTGTTAATAATGAAAATAATTCTCACATTGAGAATTAATAAGGACAATTAAAAGTGAATTATTTTAAGATTAATAATATTTAGAAACAAATTTATATCTTGAGGATTAAGTCAAACATAAAGATTATCACATGGAGGCTTTAGTTGATAGTAAGAAGTACAAAAATCAAGAATTAGAGAAGTGAATTTTTTACTAAAATTGGAGGTAATTATTGTCAAATAATGGTAAAATTACAATTATATTTTTTTAAGAAGTCATCATAAACTATTATTGTATGTATTAAAGATAAAAATTAAAAAAAAGGAATCTCCAAGATGAGATCCCATACTCCTATGAAATTAAGGAGACATGAATAGAGGAAAGAAGAATCTGTTCACTCAAAAACAAATTCATAGAACTGAATGATTTTGAAGTGGAAAGGAAAGGAATTATGCCTCAAATATCATTGATGGATTATTCATAACAACCATTATGTAAGTAAAATAAGAAATAATGAAAAGAAAAAGAATGACGAGGTTTTTCTCATGGTTAATAATTAATATGTGAAAGAAATGCTATAAATTTACATGATTAAGGAAGCTATTCCCATCAAATAGAATGTGGATGGGTGTTAAAATAGAATATTATGAAGGGTAAGTAAATATGAAATGGATTTAATTGAAATAATAGTGGGTAAGTATGGAACACGATTAAGTATTTCCATTCATATTACCAAAAGGAATGAGTAGAAAATGATGGGGTTTCTCTTGCATGGAGAAAAAATCTTGGAAAGGAATACATAAATGATTCATAAAAAAGAAAAATTGAACTAGTGGGATGATTATAACTAAGGAAATTGATGATAATACATATAATAATAATATTTAAATTTCAAACATTTAGAGAGAAATAGGTGTTATTTAGAGAAATGATTAGCACACAATCAGAAGTAAATGTTTGTCTTGTGATGTCCAACCACATTCCTCTACTTGAGGATGTTTAGAGGTAACCCTATCCACTTTTATTTAAATTATTTTAATATATATTATAATTATTATAGGATTAAGTAGGATATATAATACATGGTGTGATTTTACTTAAATAATATATGTGATAAGATGAAAGAAGACATGTTTATATTGAAAGAAGATATATGAAACTAATGGGGAAATACTATTTGAAGTCCCCAATTGGTATCAATCCTAAAAAAATGTGTAAATGGTATCAATTCCTAGATATAACTGAAATATTGGTTTTGAGAGGCCACATTGTATTCCTAATATGAATATGAATGTTTCATGTTGTAATGAATGAGGATAAACTACATATATCCTGATATGAAGTTAAAGTAGGGTCAAAGATGTATTTAAAAATTCTAGTGGTATCAATCCAACATTGGAGATCAAAAAGTGACATCAAACCATTTCTCAAGTTTTATCTAGACATTATAAGAAGGATAATACAAATTTATAGGATAAGAAACAATGATCATATTTTCATGTTTATCTATTATGTACTAACAATGTGTTATTAGATAAATATTTTTAGGATACCAAGAAAATACTAAAATAAAATAACATTACCGACAAGTGGTTACCGATGTTTAAAATTATGTCAAGATATAGTGTCATGATTTTAAGGAATTAAGGGGGAGTTAGTGATGAACATTAAAAGTCTATTTAGCATGATTAAGAAGTAAATAAACCCTGCAAAAAGAGAAAGGGTAATAGATATCAAGTGGATCACAATTTTATCATAAATAAGTGATATCAATTGGTTCAACATGTGGTATATTTCACACACTATTTTGTTTTATTTATTATACATTTACTATATTGTGTTAGAGTTATTGAGATCACATGAAGTTTAATATTTAAATAATTAAGAGTTTAAATTACATTACTAAATATATACATGAAATTATGTGGTTGACATGGAAAAATTTAAGATTGTTAACATAAAATTTTGTTTCCTACATTGAGTTCTAACTCGATAGTCTTAGAGGATTTTTTGATGAATCAAATTCAAAGTGATTAATTCACTCACTCAAATATTTGAGGAAAGTGTAGATTATTTTGGAAGAAAAGGTTCAGATTTTGAAGGATGGTAAATTTTAAATTATACTATTTAAAAATTGGTTTAGTGGGTAAAATGAAAACTTGGAATTGTGTTTATTTAATAAATGTTATCATCAATTAGAGTCAAGGATAAAGTGAAAATTAATATTTTTCCCAACCAATGGTACTAATAGGTTATCAAAGAGCAAAAAAATCATTAAACATGTGGTTGATCCCAAAGTTTTGATGATGGTAGGTAGATTAAAAAGGTCAATAACTTAGGTTGACTTGGAAATCGTCAAAACAACCCAATCTAAATGAAATTAACTTTTAAATGGTTTATATATACAATGGGTTTTTAGATGAAAACTATTGATATCAAAGGGGTTTTGAAAGTATTACATGTTGGGGGGGGAATCTATCCTTATCTGATTTTTTAGAGTATAGGAGAAATAAATTTTCCCAAATAGATCTTTGTAGAGAACATGAATAATATATGAAGAAAGTATTGTATAGAAAAAAAGTGAGTAAATCTCATGAAGGTACCCTAAGGAATTATATAAGAAATGGGGAGTATATGAAAAAAGATCTGGATGAGAAGAGACATTTAATTATTAATGTCAAAGGGGGAGTGAAGATTTTGAAGATTACCCATTTCATTTTGAAATCAAAGGGGTATGGAATCAAGGGATCACAAATCTAGGGATTATAAATATGTTGAATTTTAATCTTGGAGGCATTTCATAAAGGATGGATTTGTGATAGTATTAACAACAACATCCAAAGGGGGAGAATATTGAGACCAAATTTGTGTTTGATGTTAGATTTATTTTCAATCACTAGAAGTATGAAGAATGTATAAATTATAGTAATACATTGAATATTTGTAGAATAGGTGTATATGGTTGAACTAGTTGAGAAATGAAAAGAAAAACCTTGATATCTATATATATTAAGGTCATGGTTTTGGAAGTGGTGTGTTGTGTTTTGGAGAAGTTTGAAGTTGAAATGAGAATGTTGATTTTGATTCTAGAAGTTATAAGAATAAATTACACAATTATAATTACCACACCATTATTGTGGTTCAAAAAAATGAAACTAAGTTTTGGGATACACAGGTATGCATATGGTTTTTAGTTGGAGGTATAAGTTGAAAAAATCATAAGGTCCCTCTCTATATAAAAGTAATATTTTTTGAGTTGACTGAGAATTTGGAAAAGGCATGAAGTTTTTTATATTCCTAAGAGTCATTCATGTTATGAGAGATATGGCTATACCATGAAGGAAAATTTTAAGATTTATTCATACTGAGAGAACATGGGCCACACCACAATTGGAGTTGAAGTATAGAAATTGGAAAAGTTCCTCCATATGTAAGAATAAATAAAATATTATATATAGGCTTGTCTAGTATTTTGTAAGTTTTCACACTTTATTGAATTTTTAGGTTTTAGTTATAAGAAAAAACACATACATTTCACCATTAACATGAAAAGGATAATTTTAGTGGTTATGGAGTAATGTAGATACCTGTGCTATGGAGGACATGTCGCGCCGTAAAGAACTCAATTATAAAATATGTATGGAGAGGAATTAACCATGAAACCTAATCATGTAAAAGATATAGGGTCATGAATGTTGAGTCCATATATGTTTATCATTGGAACATGAGCACACTCTCTGAATAATAACCTCACACCATGTAAATTTTGAAAAACAATAAGAAATTGAAAGTTTTATGCTATGATATTCAAATGAATTGAAGAAACACACTATAATATTAAGTGAATTAAAAAGAAGAATTTGGAAAAGAATAGTGGATCTGATTTTTGAATCAGACCATGTTACTATAAATAATACCATGCTATGAAATGTATGGATTCAATAATTTCACACTGTGATGTTGGAAGCCACACTGTGAATTCAGGGTTTTCTGATTATAATGTAGTTTTGATTAGAATTTAAAAATAGGATATATGTATTGGTATTTCAAGGATTAATTCAGATTAATTTAAATTCAATTAATGAACTAAATTTATTTGGTACACATGAAATGATCTTAATATAGTTGTTAAAGGAGTTTTGATCTCAATCCTTAAATCTAAGTGGTTTATTTCAGAAATCTTATAAAACATCTTATAGTAGTTACAAAAAAATTAAAGAAAATAACTTTATATATAAATTCATGAGATAAGAGAGATACCAAGAATATTTCTATATTTGGATCTTGAAATTAAAAGGTAAAAAGAATAGGGATTATACCTATTATAAATGGATTAAAAAGAAGAATATAGTATAATAAGATAATTCCAGTTTTGGAATAATCTTTATCTAGAGAAGAAGTAACACTATTGTAATCTATAGAAGACAAAGAGTAATTGTCATAGTAAGAGGATTCTATAATATAGTTTTGAAAGAATAATATAAAAAACTCAACTCTATAAAAAGAGTTTATCTTATATACTTTGAATAATAGAGGTTCAATGAGTGGGGAGATTATCAATTCATCTACTTGGAAATAAGAATGCAAGGTGTCTTTTTTTATTATGCTGGCTTTGAAGAGACCAAAATGTATATAAACTATTAAAGAGACCCTCAAGTATATAAAATAACCACTGCCTTCACCAAATTAGTTCATAGAGGGAAGAAGATGGAGAGACCCTAGGATTGATAGTGAATATTTCCTAAACCTTTGTAATAACTACATTGAGTAGTATTAACTCATGGTACATCGACACACTACTAAGGTATGCTCCTTGTTTATCCATTTGTGGTGAAACAAATAAATCCCTATGTTCTATGCATAATTTATATTTCTACATTCACACTTGAGGTTCAGTGAGGTTGTGTGCAAAATCAAATTAATCAACAGGTTAGAAACTATTCCTAGTAACTTGGGAACAAGATCCATATGTAAAATAATCAAGTAAAAGAAAAGTTATAACTATACACCACCCTGATTCACTCACCCTTTTAGTGTGTCTTAGGTTACAGCACACAAAAAATCTCATCCATTTGTATGGGTTACCATTTAACCCATAAAAGTGGTATTTTATTCTAATAATAAAAAACTAAAATAAAATTAGAGAAAAATAATATATAGAGGAGTTCCCACCACCTTATTAACCAAAATCACAAATTTCAATGGGATTATAACATTTGAACGTGGAAGAAAATTTTGGTAAGTTTATTAAAATATTTTAAAAACTTCATATTAATATTCCTTTTGTTGAAACTTTATAAAACATTCCCATATATGAAAAATTCATGAAATATTTGTTATAAAAAAATAAAAAAATTGATTATATGAGTACAATATCTCTCTCAAGGGAATGCTCAATGATTTTTTAAAAGAGTTTTCTAACTATAAATAAAAATATAATTAGTTTTTCAATTTTATATCATATTAATTTTTTTAATTTGGAATATCATTATGTGACTTAATTTAGAGCATAAACATTATGTTATATTCATCCTTAAAGAGATTGGGTTTAGAAGAGATAAACCATAAAATAGTTTTTCTCTAAATTGATGTCCATTATATTAGGTTTCTAAAAGGATTTATTGAAAATATTATAAAATAAAATTTAATTTCTGATGAGTTTGATTGTATTAGATATATAGGAGGATAAAACATCCCTTATTTTTATAATACCTTTCCTAGCCATTAGAAAACTCTAATTGATGTTCAAAATTGGTAGTTTCCATAACAAGTTTGATATGATTATGTAAATTTTAATATTTATAGATATTTTCATGATAAAGTTTATAGAGAAGGGTATATAAAGGTTGGTAACAAGCTAGTTTTTTTACAAGTTACTATGGTTGAGGAAAAACAAGAATTTAAAGCTATTAAAAAGAATAAATAATCCATTGGAACTAAGAAGGTGGAAGTATAATTGTTGGAAAATATAGAGTAAATTCTATAAAAAATGATTAGGATGAGTTCAAGGAATGAAAATATATTTGGTTAGTCCATGAATTAATTTTTAACACTATTATAAATTCCAAAACATGGCGGATTGTCCTCATGAAATTGTATAAGTTGATACCTAAAAGGAGGGTAAATTTGATTTTAGTAAAAGGACCAAAAACCATATTTATGAATGAGCACAATTTAAGTCCACCAAAATTTCAAATCTGATAACTTATCTCCAATATTCTATTACTTGATATTTATGGGGGTGATATCTATAATGCTTTAGCTTAGATCACTTAAACGACACCAACAAAACTCTAGAAGGGGTACTAAAAGACCTTAGGAATTCCTTCATGTACACCATAGGATATTGACTAGTGGTGAAGGCCTAAAATAGTCATGGATAGGATATAAACTCAAAAGTAAATATCTTGGGTCATGATCAAGTCTACCAAAAATTTGGCATAACCCATCCATATAATTGACACCCCAAAGCCTGTAGAAATAAAAAATAATCCAACAGGGTCCCCACAATCCAAAAAATAAAATTAGTAAATGGTTTATATGATGAATGACAATATAAAATAGAAGAAGTAGTAGATTCACATATATTACTAGAATAATCATATAAATAAAAAAGTGACACATTATCTGGTATATACAAAATAATAACTGAAGTAAACAAAAATTTCCTATAACCCAACTTATACAATCATCCCTACCAAATCCTTGTAATATAAATCCGGTTAGACCCAAACCACATGTCCAGCTTCAAAATATACTTTTTCCTAAAATAAAAATGATAGTCTACCCATGTACATCAAAACCCAAGTCGTGTACATGGGTAGGGGGTGAGTCTAATGACCCATTAGGATTCCCCCACTCACCTCAATACACCAGTATTTTTATGATTAAGTGTATTCATATAAAATACATATAATAAGTGAAACTTTTGACCATGAAACAAACCCACTCAAAAGAATAACATAAAATTCACTTACATGAAAACATGTTAGGTCCTTATGTGTTAACTTGGACAACATGACACCTGAACTTGATTACTTTTACCAATGTTGATAATACATATGTAATAGTCACATAAATAATATAAATAAATATATTACAAACACCTAATCCTATCAGGTAATTATACACTAACTAGGTTATTACAAACCTCAACCATACCCACTTCAGCTCCATTACAGAAGTAAGAGTCATGTCGTGCCACAAATACGTGCTAAATAATGTATGGTACCTTATCACTCAAGGTACAACCCCACATCAAGTACCAATTCATATGAAACCTCTAGCATCAGACCACCCCTTCTCACTCAAGGGATCCCATTCTCTAAAATCCATACCAAAACCCTGACTACACCTTCTCACTTAAGGTTGATCCCATATATCATCTTTTCCACTGCCTTCTCACTAATGTTTGGGTTTTATAACACCTCCTGACCCCTAACTTCTCACTCATGGTAGGATACTATATAAAATTACTTCTATACCACCACCCTATCAATAAAGGTAAGTTACCACATCAAATATTACCCAAACCCATATGCTAAACAACTAAGTCACCTAAGCCTTACTCATTTCTAAATTTCTCACTCTTGGCCTATCTTAACAAAGAGGAAAACCAAACTTATATTCATGGAACCAAACATAGTTCCACTAAACCCAATCTATTTTACCCATCTATACCCTCTAAGGGCTAATTACTGTAATTAGGAACCATATGGGCTCTTTGATACCAAAATCAGAACATTATTGGGCTAACTGACACACCCGTATGCACGAAAGTCCATACAACCACATATAACATTGTAACATGGTAAGGGATTCCAATAAAATTATATTATCATAAAACATGAACACCATACTAGGAAACCATAATCAATAATCATGATAAAGAATACCAACTTTAAAAAATAGGGTGTTTTCCACACAAGGTCAACCCGACAAAAATCAATCTCAACCCAAGTCCTTTTGAATTTACATTGAAATAAAAGTGAAAATTCTTCTTAAACACCATTTATAAAAGGAATCACATTACATTTTTAACCACACAAGGACCTTGTAAAAATACCAATTAAGAAATTCTTTATAAACCTATTATTTTTTGAAACACCATATCAAAACCATTGCCGAAAATCATCCAATTCACCTTAAAAAATTCCATTTTAAATTATTTACTTAAAAATAAATTTTCCTTTAAAACCCCCTTTTAATTCCAAATTTAAAAATTAAAACACATTTTACTTTTGAATACAACTCATTACAACAAAAAATATATAAAGAGGTCCACCGAAACTCGTTCAACCAAGGCACTTCCAATGAACCATTTATAAAGATATATGGTTCTTATTGGTTATTTGGTTGGTTCTAGCCCATATTAATTTATGGGATAAAATAATACAAATCCTGAAAACATGATAGAAATAACTATAGTGATGACATAAAAATTTTAAACCACAAAATGAGTAAGATAATCAGTAATGTAAAGGCTACCTGCCTCATTTGAAGTTAGTAAGACTAAAATCTCTGAGAAACTCAGTTCGATTAAACTCTAATCATAAAAAATTGGAAAATTTGAAAAAATCCATAATTTAGGGTTCAAAAAACAAAATAAAAGTAAAAAAATAGAGAAACTAGAAATAAATTTCCAAGTATAACTAACCTTAACTGAAATTACTCCCTATAAAAAATGACATGAATAACAATAAATAATTAAAGAAGATCTCTCTTGAGGATAAAAAAATAATGAGAGAACAATCTCGGGTATATAAACTATATTATAGGTTAAATTCACTAAAAACTATTTTATATTTAATTTAAACCAATTAATTTAATATTTTTTAAAAACCAGACAAAACTCACCACAATCAATTTTTTTTGGAAAACTTTGGAACCCTTATGTGTGGACCATTACATATGGGAACCCTTATGCATTAACCAAAAAACCCTTATGTACCAAACACCTAACTATTTTCTTGACCCTAATGTATCAGAGTAATCTTTATATATCGACCGATTAGTCTTACATATAATAAGATGAATTATATAATTAAATAAATTTGACTACCTTAGAACCCTTAAATATCATAACAAAGACTCTGGTTACACTTATGCATAATCTATATAATAGTTAAGTATCATTGAGTTAACCTTTATGCGTCACATAATTTATTATTTTTACAGTGAAAAACAAACCTTATGTATCAAGTACCCTTACATATCATACTGGTTACCCTTATGTATAAAATGTTACTCTGGTTACCCTTATGTATGAGAAAGGTAACCCTTATATATCATAAGGGGTTCTCTGGGTATCCTTAGATAGAAACCCTCATGTTTTATAAATTTATAATTTTATGACCCTTTCATATCATCCATATTTACTCTTATATATTATAAGATAATTTATAGTTACCTTTACACATCCCAAGGTTAACCTATACATATCACAAGGAAACTTAGAGTTACCTTTACATATCCCTGAGTTAACCCTTATGTATCATAGGGTATTCTAACACTTTTCCAAATTTAGGATAAGCTAAGTACCCTTAGGAATATGGACCTTTACACATGGGACCAACATTACATTAAATAAAATTATCCTTAAATTTGATGAATTAACCATTTTCTAACCCAATTCTATACTACAACAAAAAATTACATTTACTTGATTTTTATCAACCCATAAAAATAATAGTTGTTACGATATCTAACTAAAATATATTAATTCTTTTTCATTTTGGGTGGTAACTTGAAGTTTTTTATTTTTTCCTAGGAATAATTATTAAGAATATAGTTAGGACTATTTTTGAATTAAACTTCAATCTCCTTGTTGAGTTCAATGGGAATAGACTTTATGTTTATGTGTTTAATTCTAAATTTTATGCTTATGTTGAAAACTAATTTTTGAAGAGTTTAAATGTTGTATGATGGAAGAAAAAATATGAATCCACATGGATGAGGATAATTTATTTTCCCTCTATATATATATATATATATGATATTCTTTATATTTTAGCAGTGAATTGATAATTTCAGCATCCGCACTTGAGTTATTTTCTATATTTTTGGCTCATGATACATTAATTTATTAGGAATAATATAGTGACTATAATAAACATTATTTTTAATGAAATTAAATGAGTTAAATCATGTTTATATTAGTAGGAAAAACATATGTTCATTTGATTAAGGAACCATGATTTAGATAAGTTGATTGATTCTTGTAAGTGAATTTTATTAAAATTTTAGTTTAATTAAATAAATTTCATGAGAATTTCTTCGATTATTTTGAGTATACCGTAATGAGATTTGAAAATTTTCATTTTTTTCGGAGAATATATATGTGAATGTGTGGGAAAAAGTGTTAAAAATAAAATAATAAAATGAAAAAAGTGTAAAAATGAATGAAATAAACCTTATATTGACATTTATTTAACATACCCTCATAAAGTATTAGTTATAAAAATGATGAGTATAGGTGATTTATGTTGAGGATTAAAATAATCTGGTATGTTTTTTCTTTTATAGATGTTTAGACTTATTATCTTTAACCTTTTTTTCTTTTCTCCTTATTTATAACAATAATATTGGGGAAAATTTATAGTGATAAATTAATTTATGTGAGGTTTGATCCCTTTAATATAATTCACATAGAGAAAAAATAATAAAGAAAAAAAATATGTCTCTTATAGATAATGGTAAATAACAATTGAAATTGAAAGAAGTCCATATTCAAGTGAAGACTTAAAATTCTAATATCAATTTTATTTTAAAATTTAAATCACAAGGAAAAGAAAATTTTATGGATTGATTATTGTTTCTTTGAAAATAATTAATTAAAAATGGTTTATATATAAGTCTTTAATTTTCACTTATAGTTTATAATTATTTAATTTTTATTAGATTTAATGTATACTATTTCATTTTTACAGTCATTTTTGTATTATGTTTTAATTAAATCAGGACTTGATTTATAAGTAAAGGTTTTTATTTTGTGATTTATATAGGATTTTCAATACATAATATTATAAATTAATTATTAAAATGTTAATTATGATATAAATTTGGGAATTTGATGGTGAAAATTTTAATATGTTTGAATTTTTTAGATTTTTATCAAAATAGAAATAATTTTTTTTCTATTTGAAGAAGTTTAAAGAAAGTGTTTGAATATGGTGAGTTGATTAGAAAATCGTAGAGGAGATGTTTTTTAGTGTTTTTAAAATTTTTACTTTTAAGGAGGTTGTTTCAGAAGCCATTTGGTACCTGGTAAGGTGAAACTGGATACCTAGTGGAGTGACCAATGAGGGGGGTATCCATGTTTTAGACATCAAAAGCATGATGGACTTCCTCTAAGTCCCTAGTGAGCCACTGAGTGATCCATGGGGGAGCCGATCGTACCCAAATTGTTTTTTTAAATGTAGTAATTTTATTAATTTAGTTAATAGAATGAGAATACCTAGAACTTATTCATCCAATTGATTCTAGGTTGTTATTATTTACTAATTAAGAGGTAAATATATAATCTGTATCATAAATACAATTCATACCATTAAATTAGTTAAAATGTTTACCTTTAACTCATATGTTAAATATTTAAATACCCTAAATTCCTAAATACTATAACACTATCCCTCAAGATTTATTTAACTATTTTGGTTACATAATAAAATAAAAACAAAGAAAATACTCTCCTAATACTCTCCCTCATCATGGACATTCCCAAATTGATAAAAAGGATAATAAAAAATAAACAAGAATATATTCCGCATTTGTTCCCCCTCGTATGATGTAGCAATATAACTATTACTAATGAAGAAGATACATCCACCATAAATATCCCATGTTGATGAAAACTAGTGCTCAAATAATAGCCTGGGAGAAATGAAAACCATTTTTTAGACCCAGATAACCAGGTGGAACAATTCCCATCATATAGATCCAAACAACCAGGTGGAATGAAACCCATCATATGGACCCAAAAGGATGGGTGGAACAATGACCCTTTTGAGGTCCAAAATGACCAGTCGAAATGATTCCTATCTTTCAAACCTAAATGACTGAATGGAACAATGCCTATCGTATAGAACCAAAAGGCTATGGAACAAGTGGACACAACTTTAGAACATGATAATAAAAAATAATTGGTAATTAAGAGCTTTGTGAGTCCAAAAAAATGATAGATATTTGGACAACATTAGAGGTGTGTTATACCTATAAAAATACATCAAAAAATATGAGGACAGGGCTGAGTGGGGGTGTCAGTGGAATTGGTTTTAAGAAAGGGGAAAAACACACCTAGAGATAGGGGACCAAGTTCTGGTCATGTAATGCCCTATTATTTTACTATGTATTTATCTTTAAATTAAAACTATGTTGAATAGATTATTTCACACGCAACACCTAACTAAAATGAACCACGATACATTTTATTGAAATAAAATATTACAACACAAGATAAACATTAATACATTATGGGAATAAAATATGAAACATCATTAAGAAAACTACAAGTGGAATAAAATCACATGTATATAAAAATAATATGAACATAAAATCTTTATCCTCATGGCTTTCCATGAAGATCATAACCCCAATTAAAATTATTTAAAGAAGGTTGAACATTAGAAATATAATAGAAATTTTGAGAGAGAAGTAAATGAATAAGATGAAAGGTTTTAGTAATGTATGCAAGGATATATATGGGAATGTAATATGGTCATTAGAAATATGTTTATTTGGTATGAATGTATATAATAGGTATATCAAAGTTATATAATTTTTAATAAAAATTTGAAAATAATACAATTCAAAAATAATAAATAATGAAAAAAATATAATATTTAATTAAAATATTTATTTATATATTTTTATGCATTAATTATTATTAATATTATTTTAAAATAATGATTTTGTGTATTTTTGAAATTCAAATAAATATTTTTATTATCAGTTCTTGATAAAATTACATGGTAAAAATATAAATAGTTTATTTTAATGGGATATGGTTAAAATCATTTAATGTTTAAAAGGATATTTTTCAAAGAACTGTAAGTGTTGTTTTTTTATCTTAATAAATTAAATTTATCACTTTTAAATGATGAACTAATTTAATGTTTCAATGTATAAAAAATATTAACACCTATTTAATTAGTAATTGACATGAAATAATATTAAGAATACTTAATGTAAAAATTCATTTTTTATGTAAAATTGTATATATATTTTTATGTATTCATTTAAATGTTAAATTTATCAAGTTTATAAATTGAATTAGATTAAATGGAGTCAAAATTTTTTATCATCACATTGATATCAAATAAGTAGGTCAATTTTATTTTTGGGTATAAAAAGAACTTACCAAGGTAAAAATTGAGTTACCATAGAAAAGGTAAAATGATATAAAAGGTTTTAACTAAGTGGTAAAGTATTAAAATATATAAATAATTATATATAAACTATTATTATAAGAGGTTTCATGACCCATATATATTATTTTTCACTTTGTATCCACTTTTAATGATAAAATAACAACTTTACACCTTATGAAATGAGTATTTTTATAAATACCACTCAAAACTCATCAATAAAAGGACCCATCCTCCACCCCTTACATACCAATATTTTCCTTAAAAAATATATTTAATACATTACCATTTTACTCTCCCAAATCCTTATCATATTTTTGGTATCCCATGGTTCTAAGAAGGAAGCATAAATCCTTTATTCTTATGGAACCTATATCGAGAAAGAGAGAATTCATCTAAGTAAGTACATTATTCTTCACTATCTTTTTTAATTACCTTATTATATACACTCTTTCCAAATATCATTATAATCTATAATGATATTATATTAACATCATTATACTTATGAAGAAATTATATTACTATTATATTACTCTATACTCTTACTTATTCGTTAGTATAACATGTTCTTGTTTGGGTTAGTTCAACTACCTACATGAACAGTGCTATACTATCACCACGATTTAAAACATTAATGAGTATAATACCATTAATAATAGTAATATATATTATTAAAGAGTATTTTATATTATGAATATGTTTTTATAAGGGTGAAACAAAAATTAATGATCAATATAAAGTAACTTGTTATTATCTATAAATTTCCCGAAACATGCTCATATAAGATTCCATTATCATGAACCATACCCATACATTCCATAAAGTGAGAATGGGACTATATAAATTATTGAAATTAAATTATTAAAATACCTTTAATAATCTAGGAATTATTAAATTAGTATCAAAGAATTAGGACCAACAATTCCATTGTGAAACTTGTATGAAATAATGAAAATTTCAATTATATGATGATGAAAATAAACAATAACTAACTAATATATGAGTAATTAATAAATATAAATGAATATTATAAAAGTAAATAGATATAAATAATATTTATAAATAAGTTATTAAGATGGTTATGTTTATTATACAGATGGTTAAATTTATTTTATGGAATTCAGGAGTAATGGTTAGGGTTTCTCATCTCAATTTTCTATTCACTGAGATATGTTTCATATTCAACACCTATATTAATTTACATGGTTTATATACAGAAACATGGATATAATTTATCATAATTTTCATAAAATTCAAGGTATTTAAAAATCCATCTAAATATCTCTATTTCAAGGTCTTTTGATTCAAAGGTTACAAAAGCCGTAAGGGTTTCTTTACCGATCTCACTTTGAAATCAAGACTATTTATGAATAAACTTCCATTAGTGGAAATTGTATGTGTGCATATAAATTTAACCAAAATAATTCTCTTAAATGATACAAACCTTATATTTTCTTTTTTGTTCCAGAATCTACCTCCTCTATATCCACATTCATTATATTGTTTTATAGATATCCTAATCTATACTTATATAATTTCTTAAGGCCATTTTATATTAACTTTTAATTTATTTACAAGGGTTTTAAAGGAATAATTTTTATCATTTTACACATGCTTCATATTATATTTTCTTTGGAATTATTTAGAAAAGTATGAAAGGAATATCTTTTTCAAATGTTTTCCTTATGAACACATTTTCCACCATATTTATTGGTTTTCATTCTAAAAATTCCTCTCCAAGTTTTCATGATTTTAAAATAATTTTTTATTCCCAATGTTTTATAAATTATTTTATTTTAAAATAAAATTTACCAATATTAAAGGATATTTTTTTATTTTTAAGTAAATTTCACAATGATCGCATAAAATTATTTTTTATCTATGTCAATATCATTTAATATTTCTTATGATTTACTAAGGATATGTTCTAATGATACAATCTAATTTCTTCCTATATATGAATTATGACATTGTATTATGGATTTTTTCATAGAAAAATTTTCCCTAATGGGTTAATTAAGATATGATGGAATTATGAATATTTTCAAGTTTTTGTGGAACACATATGTATGGTATATCACTATGTGATAGGTAGGTTTACTATAGACTTTTAATGCATGGGGTAAAGTTTATATCTTATAAGATGATTGGGAATGGAGATTGGACCTAAACCCCTAAGGTACTCTATCCACTAAGTGATAGGCAGATCCATTATAACCCTCTAATGTGTTGGGTAAAGCCTTATATCTCATGATTTGACATGTTAGGGATTGAGGAGTAAACCTAATCAATTAAGGGACTCTATCTATTATGTGATAATGGTATTGAAGGTGAGCCTTGATATAAAAGATTATTTTATATATGTATGCATATGCCATAATCTTATGCCTATGTTATTTTTTCATAGATCATGATTATTGAATCATGTTTCCACTTTCATACATCTCATTTATGAAGTTATTACAAAATCCTTATTCCATGACTCATGATTTATGATCTATGTTATAGTGAAATATAATTTTCATACATAAATATTACATATTATTAAATGAATATTCAATAAATAACATTAAGATTCACACCAGAATCAGATAGGTTTAGTTTATTTTGAAACTTGGATACATAAACATCTGGTTCATAAGTGATATACATCATATCCTACTAAGTTCTACACAATTATCACCCTTATTAGACATATATGTTGAAACTATTTTTTGGAATGCAAGAATGATAATTTTAAAAGTAGAATACATCAAGTAAAATAGAAGTGAAAGATATCAAAGGATTTCATGAATTCTCCTAGGCAATACCATGAAAATACCAACTAGTGTCACTATGAAGGTCTGGCCAGCATGCATGGTGTCACTATGCAGGGCTAGTCTGTGCAGTAGTACCATCATACAGGGAAAGACATGCATACCCAGAAGACTCAAATAGGTCACAACTATGTGATAAAAATCATGAAAAAAATGCGTGATCTAACTCATTCACCTAGGGTCCCAAAAATCCCTATAAATTAAACGCTTGGAATCTTTATTTGAAATGAATGGAAGAATAAAAGAAACCATGAAGCTTTACTCGCCTTAGTCCTTCACCCAGGACCTCAGAACTTTTTAGGTAGATCTAAAATCCTCAAAAGAAGAGGAAATTAAGCAGGATAAGGGTATTATATTTTCCTTAGTGTTTTAAACACAAAACACCTATGCGAGATACCTCCCCTAGTCTAAGAGAAATAGGGAGAAGTCCCATTCTTAAGACCAAAACTTGAGAACTAGTCCCAAAACCATGTCACCATCATCTCAAAGGGCTATATTCCCTACGAGAAAAATCCTCAAAGGAAAATATTCTTAATGAATAAACCTTGGGAATACTCCATAGGTATAATCTCTAATCCTTTGAACTATTCAGGATTTTATTCTTGTCTAAATGGGATATGTAAGAAGAATCCTTGAGGTCCAAACCCAACATCCCAAAATTATCCTAATCTTTCTTGGTTCATATTACCAATAGGGTCACATCAAGCCTAGGAGAATACATCCCATTATGGACCCTTGGGACACTTTATCATAAGTCCCACACTAGCCCTTGACTAGGCACCTTTTGAAAAGATGTCCTATTCCCCATGATGTTAAACTGCACGGTTTGGTCCTTATCATGTGAACTTAAAAGGTATGATGTGTCCCATTATGTGGCACCAAAATATGTGGGTTATGATTCCTTTCAAAAGGATATGTTAGAATCCCATCTCTATGGGTCTGATCCCAAAATAAAATTAAAACCCGTCTTCCTGGATGATGATAAATTCTAAAGCACCCCACTATGTGGATTAAAACCAACATAATGATAATAAACAACATAGGAATATCAAATCCATTTACAAATGGTACCATCGATGGAGAACCTCAGATATATATAGATATCCCCATCGATGGATAACCTCAGATACATATAGATGATTCTCAATTTAATACATTATAACAACCAATTATTAATAAAAGGGCGACCTGTTTCATATTTAAGATTTAATAAAGGATTCATGAATATGTCTTAAATCTATAATAGAGTCCTAGAATATGAAATAATTCCCCCAAAATGGTGCGATGATCTAGACCACCCATCCTATCGACCAATGTGAGTCCCAAAGAATTTTTGGGTCCATTTCCCAATGACCACCTACCTTTGGAAAGTAGGTTTGTGAAACATCTCAAATAGGGAAACCATTTGGTGTTTTTGGATCCAAAAATAAAAACTATTGGAAACCACCTAGAAAGGATGTGGAAATATGTTTCTGACATAATGTTTGTGTAACCAACACTAAAAAAATCCAGTCACACCCCATATGGTTTTTGGGGAGCGAAAAAATGGTAAAATTGACATGAAATCCTTAACCGAAATGACTGTGTCTCCCACATTTATTTCCCCTTTCACACATAAAATGAGAGGAGGCCAAAAATGTATCTAAAACAATCAAATACACATGTGTTAATTTATTAAGATACTAATTTGATGGGATTTTCTTGTTTGTGTCAGTCACATTTATATAGGAACTTTAAACTAGAACTCCCTTCAATCCAAATGCTATCTCACCAGTTTAAGAAGACATATGCTTCAGCTTCTGCACAAGATGGGTCCTCATCTAACTCAAGGAAACCATCGCCAACCCAGCGCCTTCAACTTCAGGTTTCAAATGTACTTTTTCAGGATTACCACCTAAATGTTACTATACCAAACTTAATGGAAACTCTAAAATCACTATAACACATGAATCCCCTCCATCCATCCACTAAGTGATGGTTGGTGGTTTAGAAGTAGATGACACCTTCAAATTGGTTCTGGAGAATATCCCCAGAATACAACAACAGGTTCCTCCCTTTTCTTATGAAGGCAGATCAAGAGGCCATTTACGAACTCCTCTAGACAACACATGGGTCCCTATAAGGGGATCCTGATATCAATCACCACTTCCCAAAACCATGTGGAAATTAAACCTTGGCATGATGATGGTGTTTCCTTTAGGGGGGTGGCTCACATCACCCTAATATGAGAATTCAAGATAGCCCGAAAAGGGAAAAGAATAGTATACAACAAAAAAGACCCAACCTTTATTATTTCTACATAATCCCACCAACCAAATATGGTGGCAAATCATGAGTAGGCGCACACACCTAACCGCATCTACCTTTCCTGCCAGCATAGTTTGGCAACATATGGAGAAACCAACTGACATATTCCGATAACAAATAGGGGGAATAATCATATATTTTCCACCACACTAGATTATTATTAGTTTATCCAAGAAATAAATGGAGGATAGAAGTAGGCCTACACCCATGATCCAGCCACAAAATAGGCATATATCCTTGTTTAGGCCATTGAAGTCCTCCATCATATCTTGAAAATGGTGAAAGGGTATATGAAAATTCCTACCCACACCCTACAAACCAACCATGATATAATAATGTAATTGAAAATAATTTATAGGTGGACACACAACACTATCCCCAAAATTGGGGTGGCTCATCAACACAACAAGAGGGTCACTTCAAAGCAGGAATATATACCTACTCTCATCTAGGAGGGCCACGATACAAATCCCACAATAAATGGAAAACTAAATGAGTTCCATACCCCCATTCCAATTGGAGGTCTTTAGTCTACCCAAGTGGATGCTCCATTTTATGCATATATCCCAGCTAGAATTCCAAAAATATTTCAAAAAATTCTAGCAATAACATGAAGCTAATCAAACATAATTTTACATATAAAAGTTTTTATCCATACAAAGAAACCCCAGTCAACTGTAAGAGAGAATCCAAAAAGAAGCCCCAACAAAGGTGATTGGAAAATGAAGATCTAGTATATGATCCTGATCTGATCAATTATAAATTTCTTGAGGGGCTCATACATTTATTTATAGAACTTTAGGATCCTACTCATACATTACCAAATTACCGAAATAGTAGTTGTAGTTGTGAATTCCCTCCCTGTAACTTTTATTCTAGAAATTCCAAAGGTCCTCCTTTGAAATCTTACCATAAAAGATTAATTCATGTCCAAAATTCGATCAGTCATAAGATCCCATCTCATGATAAGAACCAATATTACCTTCCATGTGTCTTTAAGATCAAACAGTAAGGAGGCCCTCCCTTTTCTATCATCCACATTGAGGGTCCCCCCTAGGGAACATGCTAAAAGAATTCTCCTTGCAGCCATATGTCAATACATGATGGTATTTCTCCCCAAAATTTCATTCACTATGAAGTTACTCCCCATAGTTACACTTCACATCATCAACAAGGTCATCCACTTGCCAAGTTAACTAAGAGAAATACCTACTATCATAAGGCACTTGGGAAAATGAAGCCAGTCATTTCTAATGACACATCATTGACAAGTGATATACTTTCTAAATCATAAGACAACCCAAGGAAACAACCATTCTCTGAACCACCCATAGATCACTTTCCATCCAAAATATGATAGAGGAAACCCATTCTAATCTAGATTTTTATAATAAATACATGGAAAAAAAATCTAATTTGGTTAGACTAGGTTGATGAGACTCTTAAAAAAGATGAAGAATATATATTTCTAATGAGGAGAAAATTGGCTAAAGATAATATTCCAGTCATGTTATAGCCTTTATCCACTTCCCAACACATCATTCTAGAGGAATTCTTAGATGATTCTGTGCATGAAATATTCATAAATATATGGACCACTCTTCATCACTTAAATAAAAAACCATTTAATTAAGATGAATATCCAATCCACATCAAGGTAATATAAGATATACACCATAAAATTGACTTGGCATCCATCCTATCCACACGAGACAAAAAATAGGAAAAAAAAGTAAGGATACCTTCAAAATTTATGTCTTGATGTGATAAAATAGTTACATTAGCTTATTTTTTATTCCTCATATAGTATTTATATTAGAGGAAGTGGTGAACATGGGGAATTTCACTTCACCTAACTCCACGATCAATAAATACTACCAATGGTGACATCATGTAATGTAATAGCCTTAGGTTAGCTTTGAGAAATGGGATCAATTCATAAAAAATGATATGCTCAGCAAAAACCAACCCTGAATGACTCTCAAAGATGTTGGTCCATAAGGGAGTGATCTATCAAAAGGATATTGCATCAATCATTTTAAAATATTGATAAAGACTCTCGTTTAAGGGAAGATAATCATCAGGCATCCCTGATATCTCTAGAAGTAGGTGTATCAGGTGAAAATTATATAATGTACCCATCCCATGTTTGAACAAAGCTCAATAAAATCAAGATAGAAGCCACTGTGGTAGTATCCATGACAATCCAGGAGCAACCCCAACCCATAGGGCTGGGGGATTTTCTAACAAAACCCCCAAATTCAAAAAACTAATATCAAAAGTTTGTGAAAATGGAATGGGAGAAACCACATCCCAGAAGGTTGGGGATTTTTTTACCTGAAAATTCTCCTCAATGAAAGTAAGTATTTTCCTATTTAGGGGAAACACCATAGAATTATCCCTCCCAGTTATTACTATATCATTACCCAACTTCCTCACAGGTAAAACTCATGAAAATTTTTTCCAGTGATTCCCTTCGAATAACCTTCCATCAAATTATTAGAATAGGAAAAGATAAGGAGAGGAGGAGGCCTTGTGGTACTCAATAAGGATGATGAAATACCATCAATGCTTTATGCATCAATTGTTATCATCACCCATGCAGGTTATATAGAAGACATGAACGATACATAGGAACATGAGGAGGAGGTTTCTATTAATAATATGGTCTACAAATAAATGATTGAAAAAAGTGTGTGTACCAGAAAATAGAGGCTCACTATGAATTCAGGTATTCACTCAATCACTCAACTACTACCTTCTCATTGTTAATCTACAAAAGAAAGGAAAAAGGTGTGTCCATACCTCACCCACCACCCAAATAGGTTTAACTCCTCACACTTGAGTAAATATTTTATTAGTAGTAGGAAGAAATGTATGAGTTGAGAAAAATCAATGTAGAAATAATCCAAGGAAATATCCCTACTGGATGTGTTTTATAATAAAAGCCTCACCAAACACTCCTAGATGATGCACCTCAACAAAGAGTATTTGTACCAACAACTGAAATCGATCTAGAAAATATTCTCAATGAGGGGCACTGAAAATAATATATTTGGACCCCATGATAGTAATATATTAGGAGTTCCCTCCATTGAGTCCACAACCAGAGCTAGGCCAGACACATCCTCATAGGACATCTCCTGTAGGTTACCCACCATGGGCACAAGCAGGTCCACCAAAGTTGTCCCTAACTATTTCTTCCCATGTTCAAGATCTTATTCAACTATACATACCCCAAGGTATTATAAATACTATTGTGTCATTGGAATATTTAATGTATGATATGAATGAATGAAATGAAATAGTTCTATAAGAAACTATGACTTACCCCAATTGGGTGGATCTAACTCCTCCTCTCCCAAAATTTGGGAACCCTAAATTTCCAATTTTCAATGGATTAGGGGAACCAAAACATAATTTAACACATTTCATTTTCCACTGTGATCACATAATGGGAACCCCAATAAAAAAAGAAGAAGTGAAAATTAGGTTATTTATACAAACTTTGCAAGGGAAATCCTTCATATGTTACACCATTTTTCTAGCTCATCTAATCATGGGATGGGAATGATCTCAACTGGCAGTTTCTCTCTAAATTCAGCTCAACATTGTAGAAGACAATAATCATCAACCTCTCAAACTAAAAAAGTGAGATAATGAGAGTGTCTAAGATTTAATTGTTAGGTGGAATAGATTTACCTACTCTTTAAACCTATAGCTTCCAAAAGAAGATTTATTTTCCTTATATATAGAGAATCTTCACGATGAGTTGTGAAAACCACTCATCCTTGTGAAATATAAAGGTGGGTTTTGGGAACTTGACAAAATTTCTGAAAGAATGGAAGACTCCATCTTAAGAACTAAGGCCAAGTCCCTAATAATTCCATCATCTTAAGGGAAGAGAATATAGAAAGTAGAGTCTGCCGCTATCAATCTTAAACCATCCCCTACACTAGATCCATCTCTAAATCCCATGCCATATCATGAGACACCCCATCCCAAGCATTAGAAAAAATGTTTTAATCATCAGGAAGAGTGAAAAGATATAAGGAAAAACCTTTTTGAGGAACTAAATAAATTTTTTTATTTATTCTAAGGTGAGAATGTACCTGAATACCCATCATGACTTTGGAGAATAACTTTATCAAGTTTCCAAATCCTAAGAGGCCTGATCAGGATTATCTCAAAGATCTCCCAAACTATTTCAAATTTCACCATAAATTATGTAAAATAATCTAGTAATAATTTGTTTTCAAATAAATCATGTAAAAAATTTTGGATTTTGGGAAAGTGAAGTCGAGAAAACCACCCGAGCAGGTAGCATGTTTTTTTGCCGCCAATCTGGAGGAAGATAGTGAATGATAGAAAGTTACCAGCAAGAATGCACAAAATTTAAGTGATTGGATGAATAGAAAAATAATCAAAAAGACTTATTATATCCTAATATAATAATTTAAATAACCAACTATTCACCTAGTTGCTTCCACTATAGAACAACTGACTCTGTCGGCACCACAGTCCTCTAAAGAAAAGTCTTATAAAAAAGGACATGGCTGGAAGAGTAGGAAAAAAATGAAGGATTATGAACCTGTACAAAGGGAAACATTATATTTGACACTATCAGACTTCATTCCTTTAGTCCTAAAATTAGGGGTTCTGTCCCACTGGACGACATCACAAGATTTGATATTCCAGATAGAGTCCTTATTAGATGAAGAATTGATCTTCGGTTCCATTAATGTTTTTAACTTAATGGATCACTTCTAGTGATGAATATGTCCATGAACCTATGTTCCATACACCCGATTGTGGATCTCTAGGAATAGGACATAGGATCCAAGGGTATAGGGGATGATACTCTCCCGAAATAACTCAATATCCTAACCATGTCCTTGATCGGACTGTCTATGCTGCTAAAACTAATGGGAAATCCATCCAACAGTCTCAAAAGAAGTGGGAAAGTTCCCCCACATATGCCAGGGGTCACTATGAACTAATCATCTTTGAATATTTATTAGAGGGGACCCAATTATGTAATAAACCTCCGAAAGTAGGTATACTCTTTCAACCTCACCCACCAAGGACAAGAGTGCCTTTAACTTCTATTCTAAAGGTCGATCTTCCTACATCAAGTACTTTGGCTCCTAAAGCACATATGAAAGAGAATATTCATTCTAGGAATAATTGGAATTTAGCTCAGATGTATGACATTCTAATTTAATTTCCCATGGTGTCGGCCAGGCTATCAATCTTGGATTCTCTAAGTCTACCAAAGACCTCTATAAAGAATTTATAGAGGCTTTGTTGAGCCCTCAGGCATTTGAATATGAGGTTTTTATTACTGAAATATATAATACATAGATCAATCCCACATAATTCTATACAACCATATTTTTCATGCAGAAATAAAAATATTTCATTATAAAAGGACACATCAGACCCTTGTGTAACAACCCAAGATTTTATGAGAAATATTATTTTTAATTACTTTGATGTCTTGTGTTGTACGCTACACCAACATTAGCTTGCGCTACACGAAACACCATGTTATCTTATAGTATACGCAAAAAATATTCTAGGATAGTGTTGCACGCCAAAGCAACCTTCCTCGATAGCGTGTGTTGTACGCAATACCGAGTTTCACTAAACGAGATATTATTATTATGAACTAGCCGTTATGAATAGTAATACCCACTTTTTGAAATTTTATTTTTTAAAATGGACTTCATTTTTGGATTCAGAATATCGAAATTAGCCTAGGGTTAATTTTTGGTATTTTTCTGAAAACTTTCAATTTTTGATTAATAGTGAAAACACTGGGTTACTATTTAAAAACTGACTTTTTATTTAAATAATTATTTATTTTATTTAAATTTATTTCAGGTCAAAATTGTTACATAATACCTATATAAGTTCAATTTAATTCATTGGGTTCATTTTATAATAATTTTAGATATATAAAAATTTTATTGAACTTTTCACCGTCTTTTACCCACCTCCTAGGAGAATTTGAAAATTTACATAAAACTTAATTTTACCACTTCTGTGAGTGAAATTTCAAAAATCCAAGAGAAATGGTTAATATAAAGGATTAAAATGCAGTTCAATAAGATAAAAATAATTTTTGGTGAATAGTAACTTTTTACTTTTAATTACCACGGTTAAAAGTAAATAGGGTAATTAAGGGTAAAAATGATATTACTATTACCCTAAAACATGTCCTAATTCTATTATATAAGTGTAATTAGACCAAAAAAAACCTTAGGAATAAAATATTACCCTTTAGGTCCACTTGGATTAGATTAAGACATTTATTATTATTTTATTTAAAGAAGAGTTAAAATAGTTAAAATCAAAGTTTAATAATTAAAAAAAATTTAATATAGGGTCATACATAAGATAAATTAGACTATAAATATTAATTATAAATCTAAAAATATTTCCTACATAATGGTATTTTATTTATATTTTTTTGATATTAAATAATTTAATTTATTTATCAAACAATGATGATTCAGTAATTACCTTATTAATGAAATATTAACATAATTGATGTTATAAATACCCAAATAAATGTAATTTTAGACTTTTTATGAATTAAAATAAATTTATAGGTTAATATGACATGTTATTATTGATTTAATTAACTTTATTTGAACTAATCATGCTATTATAATTTTCAAAAAAATCAAGTACCAAATAGTGTCAAAATTGACATAAAATAGTCTTTAAAAAAAATATTATATTATTAATTGTTATTTTATTTCTAAAAATCTATGGTTCTGCCAAATGACTTAGATAAGGTTATATATATTAATAATGAACCACTTGGGGTTCTTTTTTCTTGTTATAGTAAGTTTATTAACCATATTGTGTAAGAAAACAAAAAGACACGGTAAAAGTTAAATTATTTAACTTAGAGTTAAATCTAAATGATAGGGTTAAAATAGTAACCTAAACTTGTCTAAAACCTATTTTTTGAGATAATTTAGACCCATAACCACTTTATCTTCAAAATAAATAAATTTGGAGCTATTATAAACCGAATACGACTTTATTATAAAATAATATTTTAAGTTTTTCCTAAGGTGCCCCTCTCCTCCCTTATAAAAAGGGCACCCCTTCCCTCTTCTATTCACACCCTTTTGAGCCTTGAATCTCATCCAAACCCTGAAAATTACAATTATCAACCTCTATAGTTATATCATAGAGGTTATGGTCTTCTCAAAAGACCAACTCTAGTGCCCTAAAAAGAATTTTAAAAGAGATGCTTCAAAGAAGTGGTAATATCTTTTACTGATTCTTTCATGTTTTCTTTCTTCTTATACTTCCTATTATTTAGTTGTTTCATTATGAAGTAATAATATCAGTATCAATAATATAATGATATGTTATTATAAATATTAAACAACCCCATTTCACCTTCTATCCATCCTACGGATAATGAAATCACCGCACGTGCGTACGTACAGAATACCGTCTCCACGCCGTGGTGTAATCTGTTTTCCACTACCACCTTACTTGGATGGGTATAATGGTGTAAAGAATAACTATATATGATTATTTTAAAGTGATATTGATTCTAAAATATTATACATACACTTCAATACAATTCCACGATCTTGGGAACGATATCATCGCTCGTGCGTACGTACGACCTACCGTCTCCACGATGTGATGCGACTCGTTCTACACGATCTTAATTGAATAATGATTTTATAAATGAATTGAATGAATAAATATGATATATATTACTCTAATACCATTCTGGTAATGAGTTATCTATAACCTAAAAATAATAATAATAATTTATTCGACAAAACATGCATAAGAACATAAAGCAATGAACACCCGAATAACAAGTAGCAATGAAATATTACTAATAAGAAGATAAGAATATGAACATATATGATATCATAACAATGAATATGATTCTGTAATACGTCAATGACATTATTTAAATCATTATACAGGAGGTTCAGATACATATGAAGCATATCAGACCTAAGGTAAGGGATAATTTTGTAATCTCATTTTTATCCAAGATTGCTTATACGTAAGTATTTACTAGGGTTATATTTTTCATCCATGTCCATAAAAATGTTTTTCATAAAGTGTTTAACATTATTCCATGTTTTTTTAAAGCCATGTTTAACCCTATTTTACTTTTACTTTGTGATATGGAAGGAATGTTTCTTTTGTTTACCATACGTGGTACTTTTTGACTTTTCTGACAAAAGTACGAGGAGAATGTTTTTTTAACTTATACGGCATGAACAGATTTTTACGGTTTCATAGAGCCTAATTTTCATGAAGCTTCTTCTACAAGTTTTCATGATTATTTTTAACAAAATCATATTCTTTTAAAATTTCATGGCATTTTGAGAAAATAAAATGATTTTGAAGAAGAAAGGTTATTTTCCTCAAGAATTCATTTCAAGTGTTTTATCAAAACAATTTTCCATCTATGATGACATTATTAAGTATGTTTATGTTTCAAGTATAATGTATCTTTTATTTACATGGTTTGATTTTTATTATGATGAAATGATATCCATTTCTTTTATATGGATTATGTTATGATGGGATGATGTTTGTGAAACCCCTTTTATTCGTTGGGTTATTACGAATGATGTATGATTATTTTGTGGCACAAGTAAGAATGATTTCATTATGAGATGGGTGGGACCTATATCTCCCTCCAATACATTGGATAAAGATTTATATCTCATGAGATAGACATGGTTGTAATGGGAAGTTAATCTGGTTCAGTAATACAGGACTGGAACGAGGAGTGAACTCGGTTCAGTAATGGATTTTGTCCACTAAGATGGTCTTGGTAGCAATGCCTTGGCTACTATGGAAATCATATCAAGTACTTAATAGTTTTCCACAATTACATGTTTTCTTCCCAGGCTATTTTATCAGGATTGATGTTCCGTTATGATATATGCCTTACGTACTTCCAAGATTTATGTCTTTGCTCAAGATTTTGATGTTTAGATTTTATGTTCAAGTTTTTTCCTTCAAAAGTTTATGGATTGTTTTATGTCCTCTATGTTTACCATTATTGAGTATTTGAGATCACCCTTTTTATATTTTATTTTCCCCAGGGTATAAAGAAAGTTTTTAGGTAAGAAAACAAAAGGGAAAGATATTTATGGGAGATGTTGAAGATCTTTCACCATGATTAGAAGATTATTTTTCCAAGTTTCCAAAGACATTGAAATATTACGGTCCTTTGGTGTCTGTTTTTGTTATGTATTAAATATTCCACAAAATTAATGTAATGTCTATGTACGTCAAGCTTCGGGCGTTACAGTTGGTATAAGAGGTTCATTTTAGTTAACCTTTGGAGAATAGGATGTGAAAACTTTAGTGAGATCCCTAGAGATATTTATAAGGTATATCTATGGATGTCCCTAAGGTTAATTATACGTATAGGTTAGAGTCCTAGAATTAGGTTGACCATCATGAATAAGCTACGGTGAACTTAAGGTGTCATGGATTAAAGAATTTTTGATAATTTAGACATCCCATAAGTGACTTTTTATGATTGTGGTTCCTCGTTATTTTAACTATTTCTTACACTATGGTTTCTGGTCTTATTCAATGGAGGGAACAAGAAGGAATTCAGTTAACATTTATTACAATGAAAAAATTGGTGACTATGATCAATGAAATTTTGTAATGCATAGAGAGAAAGATATTGTGATTATGCTGAATCAGTCATCTCAATATATGATTGACAAGGTGAACTTTAGTTGTATTCCTAAGTCATAAAATAAGAGGAAAATGAAATTTTATGCATGTTCACATGGAGGGGAGAATAGATAAAGGAAGATTGAGATTTCTAAAGAAGGGAAGAAGAACCTTGAGGAATACCTCAAATGGAGGGGAAGATTTTATCTATGTGGAGAAAAGGGTCATAGAGTGATAGACTGTTATGGAGTCCGATGTCTTATCTGTGGAGAACATGGGCATTACCCAACTCAATGCCCTGACCTAAGAGGTTACCTCTAAATCAAGGAAGGACTTATTCCACGACAATCATTGAAGAGGATGGATTGAAGTGTTTATGTATTGGTATTCAAGAATAATGTTGTTGCGGTACTTTTATGGTATATTGGAATATCTATGCATTGGTCCATTGTGATTTTCCATAAGAATATGGCATTGGTAACCATGAAAAGTGATTGAAATATTTTTGGAAAGAAGATGATATGCGCATAATGAAGGGATAAAGAAAAAAAATGAAATGAGATCATGACTGATATAAGGACAAAGTTATATCATGGTTTGAGTATATAGAAATTTTGGGATTTTGGTATATGGAAAGTGTTAAATTTTGACAACATTCACGTTTTCACTAAGGTTCAATGGGTATTAATTTTTCAAGAGAATACATGATTAAGGTATTCACATGTTTGGAATGTGACCAACAAGATATATCGTATGATAAATTATGGTATTCACATGCTCAACAAATGACATTTCTAGTAATTGTTTTCTTTATATTATGAGCTTGGACAAAAGTATTTTGGATAAGCCTAAAGATTAGAATGGATTATGTTGGACATAAGTCAGTATTGTTTAAGGCTAGAACTTTTTTTGATATTATTTATGGAATGTTATAATAATGTAGTTTTAGAAAAAGGACAACCTGTAGGACGGGCGACAAACCGTCGTGTCGGACAAGGCTGTGGGAATCGAACCCAAAACTGAAGTGCGACGGGCCTTTATCGACCACCAATGGCCTACAGGAAGTCCATGATTAGTAGAAACTAGTTTTATTAAGCAGTATGATAGATGAAGTATAAGTCAATTTTTGGAACCATATACAATTAACCTCACCATAGATGGACTTATGTATATTTGATAACTTTTTCCAACCTTTTGTTTGAGACATATGGAATGACCCATCATTCTACCACATGATCTGCTATCACTTCATGAATGAAAAATTCAACTTCATTTCCTTTAGAGATGAAGTATGAATTGTTCAATCCACGAAAAACGGTGAGATTATACCGAAATAAAGTAAGTATTTCTTCTAATTCAAATTCTTCAACTTTAGGGAAATGACCTTGAAAACCAAAAATGTTGTCCTAGTGCCCTTATATCCGATGAATCAGATGGTACCTTAGATCATCACAAATTTATGACTTTGTGATTGTTGGATTTTTCATATCCATGTCCTCTACCACTCTTCATCAGAAGTTGATGGTTATATTTCTCTTCCATATCCATATTTCCACCTATGTTCTCCTATGTCAAAACCCAGTGACGAGTTAATCTGGGTAACCGTTACATTACTAAATTTCATTTTTAAAATGAATATTTAGTATTCATTTTACTATTTGGGTTTATATAAGAGAAACTTTCAATTAGTAAACCATTTATAACCCTGACGAATTTTGAGGGAGAAATTCATTTTAAGGGGGGTAGAATGTAACAGCCTGAGATTTTATGAGAAATATTATTTTTAATTACTTTGATGTCTTGTGTTGTACGCTACACCAAGATTAGCTTGCACTACACACAACATTGTGTTAGCTTATAGTATACGCAAACACTATTCTAGGCTTGTGTTTCATGCCAGAGCAACCTTCCTCGATAGCGTGTGTTGTACGTAATACCGAGTTTCACTAAACGAGATATTATTATTATGTACTAGCTGTTATGAATAGTAATACCCACTTTTTGAAATTTTATTTTTCAAAATAGACTTAATTTTTGGATTTGGAATATCGAAATTATCCTAGGGTGAATTTTTGGTATTTTTCTGAAAACTTTCAATTTTTGATGAATAGTGAAAACACTGGGTTACTATTTAAAAACTGACTTTTTATTTAAATAATTATTTATTTTATTTAAATTTATTTTAGGTCAAAATTGATACATAATACCTATATAAGTTAAATCTAATTCATTAGAGTCATTTTATAATAATTCTAGATATATAAAAATTTTATTGAACTTTTCACCGTCTTTTACCCACCTCCAAGGAGAATTTGAAAATTTACATAAAACATAATTTTACCGCTTCTGTGAGTGGAATTTCAAAAATCCGAGAGACATGGTTAATATCAAGGAGTAAAATGTGGTTCAATTAGATAAAAATAATTTTTGGTGAATAGTAACTTTTTACTTTTAATTACCACGGTTAAAAGTAAATAGGGTAATTAAGGGTAAAAATGATATTACTATTACCCTAAAAAATGTCCTAATTCTATTAGATAAGTGTAATTAGACCAAAAACAACCTTAAGAATAAAATATTACCCTTTAGGTCCACTTGGATTAGATTAGGACATTTATTATTATTTTATTTAAAGAAGAGTTAAAATAGTTAAAATCAAATTTTAATAACTAAAACATTTTTAATATAGTGTTATACATAAGATATATTCTACTATAAATATTAATTAGAAAGATAAATAGATTTCCTACATAATGGTAATTTATTTATAATTTTTAGACATTAAATAATTTAATTTATTTATGACACAATGATGATGTAGTAATTACCTTATTAATGAAATATTAACACAATTGATGTTATAAATACCAAAATAAATGTAATTTTAGACTTTTTAGGAATTAAACTAATTTTATAGGTTAATATGACATTTTATTATTGATTTAATTAACTTTTTTAGAACTAATCATGCTGTTATAAGTTTCAAAAAAATCAAGTACCAAATAGTGTCAAAATTGACATAAAATAGTTTTTAAAATAAATATAATATTATTAATTGTTATTTTATTCCTAAAAATATAGGGTTAGTCCAAATGACTTATATAAGGTTATATATATTAATAACTAACCACTTGGGGTTCGTTTGTCTTGTTATAGTAAGTTTATTAACCATATAGTGTAAGAAAACAAAAAGACACGGTAAAAGTTAAATTATTTAACTTAGAGTTAAATCTAAATGATAAGGTTAAAATAGTAACCTAAACTTGTATAAAACCTATTGGTTGAGAGTATTTAGACCCATCCACACTTTAGATTCTAAATAAATCAATTTGGAGCTATTATAAACCAAATATGACTTTATTATAAAATAATATTTTAAGTTTTTCCTAAGGTTCCCCTCTCCTCCCTTATAAAAAGGGCACCCCTTCCTTCTTTTATTCAAACCATTTTGAGCCTTTAAGCTCTTACAAACCCTAAAAATTCATCTTCTAAACCTATATAGTTATATTATAGAGGTTCTTGTCTTCTCAAAAGACCAACTCTAGTGCCATAAGAAAAAGTTTAAAAGAGGTGCGTAGAAGAAGAGGTAATCTCTTCTACCGATTCTTTCAAGTTTTCTTTCTTATTCTACTTCATCTTATTTAGTTGTTTCATTATGAAGTAATAACAACAGTATATCTAATATACTGATATGTTATTATAAATATTAATCAACCCTATTTAACCTTCTAACCATCCTACGGAAAACAGAATCACTGCGCGTGCGTACGTACAAAATACTGTCTCCACGCCGTGGTGTAATCTGTTTTCCACCACCACCTTACTTGGATGGGTATAATGGTGTAAAGAATAAGTATACATGATTATTGTAAATTCATATTGATTGTTAAATAGTATACATACACTTCAATACAATTCCACGATCTTGGGAACAATATCATTGCTCGTGCGTACGTACGGCCTACCGTCTCCACGATGTGATGCGACTCGTTCTACATGATCTTCATTGAATAATGATTATATAAATGAATTGAATGAATAAATATGATATATATTACACTAATATAATTCTATAAATGAGGTATCTATAACCTAAAAATAATAATTAGAATTTATTCGACAAAACATGCATAAGAACATAAAGCAATGAACACCCGAATAACAAGTAACAATGAAATATTACTAATAAGAAGATAATAATATGACCATATATGATATCATAACAATGAATATGATTCTTTAATATGTCAATGAAATTATTTAAATCATTATACAGGAGGTTTGGATATGTATGAAGCATATCGGACCTAAGGTAAGGGATAATTTTGTAATCTCATTTTTATCCGAGATTGCTTATACGTAAGTATTTACTGGGGTTATATTTTTCATCAATATCCATAAAAATGTTTTTCATAAAGTGTTTAATATTCTTAGATATATTTTTATAGTCATTTTTACCCCTATTTTACCTTTACTTTGTGATATGGAAGGAATCTTTCTTTTGTTTACCATACATGGTACTTTTTTACTTTTCCGAAAAAAGTACGAGGAGAATGTTTTTTAACTTATATGGCATGAATGGATTTTTATGGTTTCATAAAGCCTAATTTTCATGAAGCTTGTTCTACAAGTTTTAATGATTATTTTCAATAAAATCCCTTTCTTTTAAAATTTCATGGCATTTTGAGAAAAGAAAATGATTTTGAAGAAGAAAGGATATTTTCCTCAAGAATTCATGTCAAGTGTTTTATCAAAACTATTTTTCATCTAAGATGACATTATTAAGTATGTTTATGTTTCAAGTATAATTTATATATTATTTACACGGTTTGATTTTTCTTATGATAAAATGATATCCATTTATTTTATATGGATCATGTTATGATGGGATGATGTTTATGAAACCCATTTTATTCATTGGGTTATTAAGAATGATGTAAGTTTATTTTGTGGCACAAGTAAGAATGATTTAATTATGAGATGGGTGGGAACAATATCTCCCTCCAATGTATTGGGTAAAGATTTATATCTCATGAGATAGAAATGGCTGGAAGGATAAGTTAATCCGGTTCAGTAATACATGACTGGAATGAGGAGTGAACTTGGTTCAGTAATGGAATTTTTCCACTAAGATTGTCCTGGCATCAATGCCTTGGCTACTATGGAAATCATATCAAGTGATTAATAGTTTGACACAATTACATGTTTTCTTCCCAGGATATTTTATCAGGATTGATGTTCCATTATGATATATTCCTTACGTACTTCCATGATTTATGTCTTTGCTCAAGATTTTGATGTTTAGATTTTATGTTCAAGTTTTTGCATTCAAATGTTTATGGACTGTTTTATGTCCTCTATGTTTACCCTTACTGAGCATTTGAGCTCACCCTTTTTATGTTTTCTTTTCCCCAGGATATAAAGAAAGTTTTTAGGTAAGAAAACAAAAGGGAAAGATCTTTATGGGAGATGTTGAAGATCTTTCACCTTGATTAGAAGATTATTTTTCCGAGTTTCCAAAGACACTAAACTATTACAGTCCTTTGGTGTCTGTTTTTTTTATGTATTAGATATTCCGAAAAAGTAATGTAATGTATATGTACATCAAGCTTTGGGCAGTTACACTTGTAAGTGTATGGAAGGATAAATAACGTTGATATATGATGGTATTTCATTGATAATGGCTCAGAAGTCAACCTCATTATAGTCTTAATACTTCCTTGATTGAGTTACAATGAAGCCTATTATCACCTTATGCTCTAACACTATAGAGTCATGAAAAGAGAGAGAAAAATCCTATTAGAAGAATAAAGACCAGGGATTGGTTTTTGGACCTCATATCTGACTCATAATTTATGGAAGTTCATCAAGATACAACCTTCAAAGTTCTTCTAGGAAGGCCTTGGTTGTATCAGCATGCATAATTCCCCTTTTCATACCACCAATGACTCAAATATCACATTAATGAAAAAATTGTGACATTTTATAGTGATAAATTCCTTTTTGAATATTGAGAATCACAATATATTGATGTAGGATTCTACATGAGGGAAGGGAAATGACACATGGCTGATGGTGTTGCTTGGGTCACTACCCTGAATGGTCTAGAAATGACCCTGACCAATCCCTTCAAACATCTCTATAAAGATTACATGCTACCCATCAATCAAATCGAATATATAATCCCTAATTTGGGTATATATTCAACAACATTCATGATATCAATCATGAATACTATGCTCTAAATCACTAAATAAGTTATAAACTATCCAAACAATGATATAAGTTCATATGAAAATGACCTCATTCCATCCCCTGATCTTCAATAGATCCCTACCTCATCAAATCATTCATAAAAGTCTATCATTTCATTAGGAGAGAGTAAATATACTACTTACATATCCCTGACTGAATGTCCCAAAGGTAGAAATTTTTATTGATTTTGGATAAACCCCCTTTTTAAGGGTAAAGGGGAAAAACCCTAACTTCAGGGACATAGAGAAATTTACAAAGTACAAAAATCAATAGGGTTTCAACCCAACACAAAACTATGTAAAAGTACCCATTCCTAGAATCAAAGTTGATAAGGCATGCCTCCACCAGATCATGGCTACTCAACTAGTTGTCCCATGAAAAAAATGCATGGGTCTTGCACCGATGGCAGCACCATACCCTATCAAACATCAAAATCTGAAAATCCACGCACATATAAGGCGACCGACTCTATCCCCATCGGAAAAAACTCTTTGTAGACTATCTGGGTTCCCCATCATGAATAAATCACAATACCATGTCACCAACATCAATTAATATCCTAGTAAAATCTATCTTCACTCCACGCGACACCCTACACCACTATTGGAGAGGCCCAGAAGGCATTCCAGGGGACATAGATCCAAGCCATCATCACCTAGGACTGGATGGACCAACATCGTGCTAAGGGAACAACACTGATGGGGGGTTCCAGGTCATCCTAAACTGAAAACATTGCTCTGGGCATAAATCCACTCCATTCAATAACCCTCACTGGGTTCCAAAGAAGGCCGGTCATGGTGGTGAGAAAATTAGCACGAAGATGCAGAGAAGAACCAGTGATGTCAAAGCACTAACACAAAAAATGCTAGATTCACAGCCTGTTTCACAATAAATCAAACAAACCTAGAATCATAAATAAAAAAACCCTATAAAAACTCAAAGTATAATAAGCAAAAAGCCTCCCCCCTCTGAGGAACTGCAGATCTATGCCGCACCCCACTGAAAACCCACCATAGCCACTCATGATGATGCCAGGTTACAGCGAAAGAACCGAGCCAGAACATTTTCGGTGCTGGACGAACCGAGCTGACAGAACTGTGCCGAGATGTTTCCAATAAAAGGGGAACCAAGATGAACATTGAGCCACATTATGTAACACCACTTAGCCAACAAAAGGGGCACCATACTGATAAGTCATCGACAGACGTCGATGTCAGAAGGGGGCACGTCGAGTTGTATGCCGGAACACCACTGAACTGATGACACTAGAAGCGGGATCTAGAGAGTAAGGATGAAGAGGAAAAATAATATAAATAAGAAGATAAGGGGGAATAAAAATAGAAGGAGGACCTCAGGGATTCACCTTCAACATTTGAGGAGGGTGAATCTACCACTATTGACTAACTCATACAAATAAATTTTTGTATAGAGGAGGACCCACAACCCACCTTGATTATTAAGGCCATGTCTTCCAAAGAAAAATAGGTATATACCTCCTTTATAAAGCAATATTAGGATGAGTTTAGCTATAATTACATAGAAATTTCGGGCCTCTATCATGAGGTGGACCCTCACCACTTGGGATTTCTAAAAAACCACTGATGATGAAAACTAGAATCCAGAAAGATGCACCCAACACACAATGCTAAAATTGAGGCTAAAGTTTCCAAGATTATCAAGGAAAATTTCATTCATAAATTCTAGTATCCAAAATGTCTAGCCAACATAGTCATGGTAAAGAAAAATAATGGAAAAATATGGGTATACTACTAATTTTGAGATCACAACTAGCACTTTATGATAAATAACTTCCCTATTTTGAATAAAAAACTTATAATCAACAAAAAATCTAAATATAAATACCTCTAATTAATTGATGGCTATTTAGGGTATAATAAAATATGAATGGTCCCATAATATGAAGAAGCCACTGCCTTTAGGGTCCATATGAAGTATTCTTCTATTAGGTGATTCCCTTAGGCTTGAAGAATGCTAGTACTACATATCAAGATGCCATGAATCACATATTAAAACCATTTTTAGGAAGGTATATCAAATGATATGTCAAAAATATGGTGGTTAAGTCTCAACATCATTTTGACCACCTGGATGATCTTGAGACCATATTTAACAAACTACAATATCATATCCTAAAGATAAACCCCATGAAATGTGCTTTTTAAGATACCAAAAGAAATTTTATTAGCTTCATGGTACACTATCGTGGAAATTAATTTGATTACAAGAATAAAAAGATATCCTTAATATGTCACCTCTTAAAAAACTAAAATATTTTAGGGGATTACAAGGACAACTTTCCCATATTTTAATCCTTATATAAAACCTTGTAGGAAAGTGTTTTCACTTCACCATGTTGGTGAAAAAGGGGGTCACATATCAGTGGACTGATGACTATCAGTAAGAATTTAGCAATCTCAAGTAATATCTTCCAATTTCACCATTGTTAATTCCACTTATTGAGGGAAAACCACTAATTTTTTATATAACATCCATGGAATGATCTTTGGGTGCTTTAATAACACTAAAGAATGATTCCAAGAATGAAAAAACCTTTATTATCTCAGTTGAACCATGATCAATACTGAGAATCATTATTTAGATATCAATAAGAGCTATCTGGAAATAATATTCACAGTTCAGAAGATGAGGTACTACTTATAACACCACAAGGTCTATTTTTTCTCTCATAAAAACCTACTCAAATATATACTCATCCATCCTATGTTGAATAGACATTTGTAATAATTGGAGGTTATCTTGTAGCTTTTTGACATTCAGTTCACACATCAGAAAGTGGTAAAAGGCCAGGCTTTGGTCGAATTCCTTGTAGAACATTCATCTGTAGAAAAAACATCATTGAATACCAAATTACCCGATGAATAGATCTTATCTATGAAAAATTTCCCCTAGATATGGGAGATGTATTTTGAAAATTCATATAGAAGCCTGATAGGTAAGAGAATGGAAGACTTGATTCTCAACAAAGTTGGATTGGGAGTCGCACTCATATCTAAAACAAAGGCAGTCTTTCCTTAATATTTCTTGTTATCAGAAGTCTGTAAAAACAATGAGACAAAATATCAGGCTCTCATCACAAGGATAAAACTTGCACTTCAAATACTAGTGGTCCACTTAAAGTAAAAAGGAAATTCAGAGTTGTTAATCAAGAAGATCAATGATGATTATGCCATCAGAAAAGAAGAGATAATCCCCATGATTGACTATGTCTGAGGAATAATGGAAGAATTCCCATTGGAACCAACATCTACTCATATCCCATGATCAAAAAATGACTAAGAAGACACATTGTAGAATGTGGTCATGACTTTTTCAGATCTAGATAAATATGAAATAATCATTAGCATTTCTTACCACTGAATGGTGTCACCGTTTACAAGGAATAAATCAATGAGGTTAATTCTATCCCTGAACCATATAGTATTACAACTAGTTGGATGATTACCATTATGTACTTTCTTAAAAATGGAGTGCTCTCATCTGAAAAAGTTGGAAAAGAGAAAACCCTATGATGAGCGACCAACTTCACTCTTTATTAAGTACCAAATCACTAGAAAGATCTCTATAAATGGGGATTTGATAGAGTTCTTCTCCAGTTCATTGATGGAGAATATATTGTTACTTTCATGAATAAAGTACATATAGGGTCCTATGTGGTCCACCGGTCAGGGTTTAGGATTTCCCATAAAATTAGGAGGATCAGATACTATTAGACTTCAATGATGCCAGATTTCATGAAATTTACCAAAATGTTCCATTATTTCCAAGTGCACACCAAATTCATGCATCAACCCCCGAAGTTTCTACATATAACCAAATACTTCTGGAAATTTTCCATATGGGGAATATATGTTTTAGGGACATATACCCATCTATGGACAAGCAATTCAAATATATCATCAATACTCTGAATTCTTGTCCAAATGGAATAAATTTTTACCCATTAAATAATTTGAGACCAAAATAATTGTAATCTTTGTGAAATCCGATATCATTACTAGATTTGGTGTCCCTCATACGATAGTGATGGATAATGACACGAATTTCAGTTCTTCTTTGTTGTAAAATATATATCAGGAGTATAATATAAAGTCTAACCATTTTTCTTGATATCATACTACTACTGATGGAAAGATAGAGGTCTTCAATAAGAACTTATCAAACATACTCTATAATATGGTGGATAAATATAAAAATTATTGTCCCAAAAAGTTCTTACATTCCTTTTGGACTTACTAGAGTATAATGCACACCACCACATGAGTGATTCTATATTCACTGGTATATGGAACATAAGCATTTTTTCCTATTGATCTTGAATTTTACTCACTTCATGTTTCCATACATGATCAGTTATCCATAGATGATCAATCCGAAAAATAGCTTGATGAAATGAGGTGACTTCATGAGAAAATACTTCATACTTTTCATCACTTAGAAGTCCATAAAAATTGTATAGAATGGGATTTTAACATGAAATGTCATCTTTTCTCATTCCTCCAAGGTGAGCTGGTACTGGTCCTCAAGACCCCAATGATACTGGAGGATAAACCTTCAAATATAGAGATAAAGTGGGAGGGAACTTATGTAATCCATAATTTCCACTCCAACAGAGCTTATTCCTTGATCTTGATGGATGGAGAGCTTGTTACGACCCCTACAAATGAAATATTTCTCAATAAATACTTCACGTGATAAAATAAAACCACCAAATCTTCCTCATTGCCTAAAGATAAACTTCATGACATATGGTCCTGGATAAAAAACATTAAGAGGAAAACCAAATGGTTTTTGTTTAATGGCCATAAAAGGCATGACATAGGGTCATAGTTGTACAACCTAAAACTACAAGACACCATAGTATGAGACATAAGACTCTAAAACACATAGCCTAATGTTTTAGTCACTATATTTTAAACTATACGAAAATTTCCTTTCTGAATGACCTAAAACTTCATGGTTCATGTCCTTTATGCATAAAGTAAAAATGTATAGTTTACATCCTTATCATATGACATAAAACTATATAACATTTTGGTCTGTGCTTGAGAGAATCACAATCCTTGGTGCTGGTCTCCCACCAAACCTCCATCCAGAACCATGTGTGGCTTGATTATCATCTCAGTGGGATATGTAGTAATGAAAAGAATTTATATCCTCAGACCAACCACAGAGTAAAAAAAATTCCCCCTTTCCCATATATAAACAAATATCTATATAGGGAACTTCACAGTCAATGAACAATGCCGTTCCAAATAATAAATTTGTGGTTGAACACATTCCTTCAATAAATCATATTCCTCATACTGGGAAATTTTGGATCCCCATAATACTTTCTTGGCTATTCATGATTTAATGTTTTATTCCTGAGGGAAACTTTATTTGACTATGAATTGATACATGCCAATTTAGACTTTCATAAGTCACCCCCAAAAGTATTGTCAACTAACAGATTCTATTGTTTAATTATCTATTGACACACTCTAGTTTAGATTTTCATAAGTCACCCCCAAAAGTCCTATCAACTAGAGGCACATTAATCCTCAGAAGAAACCTCTTATATCTTTGTAATCCCTGAAAACATCATGCTGGAAGATGATTTTTGAACATGGTCTGCAGTCATTCCTTGTGTTCTTTTCCCATATCACTTCTCCTGATATGAAAACCCCCAAGATCATGGTTTATGATTTTCTTATTCATGAATGAAGTATGTTAGAACATCCTTGGACCAATGATCCTTATATCACTCTTCATTTCCATGATTTATGGTCCAGATGTATGAACTAAAATTAAAATATGCCGATATCATCCTAGTCACACGATGTTAAACTGTACAGCAACATCTTCAAAACATGATGTTAAAATGTAGTCTTACCCTATGTACCGAGAATAGAATGCCTTGTGAAACTAGATTAGGAAGCCTTATGTCACAAACATGAGATTAATCTCATAATATGATCCCTTGAATGTCTGGATAGAATTTATGGGGATTTATTCATTCTTTTTCACATCAAGAGACCTTCATCTTTTCCAAATGATGTTAAAATGCATGGTTTACCCGAACTATGTAGAACTTTATTCTCATTCCAATGATATATGAAATGATGATAAAATATTACATCCTAGTCAAACCACCACAAGATCAATATTCCCCTTCAATTCCTTTTAATCGCCTCGGTGTGGTGAAATAAACCTTTTCCAATCCTTGTTTCTCACACTGATCATAGGTCACACAAGATTATGAGTTTTGGTAAGGGCTTTCCCACATGATCGAGATGTATCATTTCAAATTAGGTTTATCATATCCCTATATTCAATAACTTAAAAGGAACACTAAATTTCTTTATCACATAATGTTAAACCACATGGTTTATGTCTCTTGCATGAAGTAAATACAAGAACTATGTGTGGATTGTTTCTCACCTTGAAGAGATATGTAGTGACGCCCAAATCCCATGTAATATTACAGACATAATATGAACACCCCACTCTTTTATTTATACGATAGATAAGAATAATAGGGTGAAATATGAGTTCTTACCCTACTCGTGAACCCATATTTAAAAAATGACCCCTTCTCCACACAATAATTCGATTAGTGTGGGGAATCTATTCTAGAACTATGTGTGGCTTGATTCTCACTTTGATGAGATATAAAATGATGCCCGAATCCTATGGATTGTTCCCAACCACAATAAAAAACCACCCTTCTCTATTTATAGGCCATAACTATGTAGGAAACATTCCTCCCCATTCTTATGTGTTTTTACATGAAATTATCCTTATATACCCAAGAACATTCCTTACAAAAACCCAACTCCACATATGGGTAAATATGAAACTCCATAATATTTCTCCATCCATAAATGATATAATGTCTAATTCCTGAGGAAACCTTTGTTTCAAATATGAATTGATACACCCCCATTTTTATTTTTATAAATCACCCTTAAAAATATTGTCATCTAGAGGTGTGTTTTTTTGAATATTCATTAATACGCCCCAGTTTGGATTTGCATAAGTCACCTTCAAAAGTCTTGTCAACCAGCAAAAATTTTTCCTCAGTAAAAACCTATTCTATCTCTGTAATCAAAGAAAAAATTGTATTGGAAACCACTTTTATAACATATTCTATAGTCACTCATTTCATACTTTTCCCATACCACTTTTTGATTCTAGAATATCCTAGATTATAAATTAAAAATTTCCCTCATCATGCCTAAAGATAATGGAAAATTCTTGGATATATCACCATGAAAGGAAAAATCACTATTCTTTTGTTCAAATCTAAATGACTATAAATTGTATCCCTAAACATCCTTACTATAAGATGTTAAACTGCACATTCCTTATCCTAGATTCATGACATTAAACCGTATGATGCTTCAACCCTCATCAAGGAGGATTCTTTTTTCTTGATGTTGGTAATACACCACATCACCCTGAAGAACTGTGTATAACTTGATGCTCAATCCATCAAGAAATTTAGTGATTCCTAGATCATCTAATCTAGACCCAAATACTATAGAATCCAAAATATTTGTGATCCTTTATTCATAGACACAAACCCGATCTGAGTGAGAAGTTTTTGATTTCTCCTAAGACACCACCTTTGAAAGATTGCGATTGAAATAAAATTCCCCTACTTTATATACTAATTAAACTTGTATAGGAGTAGTTTCTCATTCAGGGAAAGTTCCAACCCATATGTTCCCTTCATTCTAAAACACATTCCCTTCATAAAACACACACCATGGTCTTGAGAAATCCAGATCCTCATAAAATCTACTTGGCCATCAATTATTGAATGTATGATTACTAAAGACAAATTTGTTTTGAATATGAATTGATACACCATAGTATAAATTTACATAAGTCTCCCCCAAAATGACTATCATATAGAGGCACCTCCTTCTTCAGGAGAAACCAATTCTATCTCTATAATCCTTGAAAATATTGGGTTGGAAACTTCTTTTCAAACATAGCCTGTAGTCATTCCTTATATACTTGTCCTATATCATGTTTCAAATATGGAAATCACAAAATCATGACTTAAAATTACCCTTTGTGTATCCAAATAATGTTAGAACATTCTCATCTAGAAAGACCTTCTTATATTATCATCCCATAACTCATGGTCAAAGATGTTCGACCTAAAACACTAGTTTAGTTAGTCTGACTTGAAAGACTCTAAACTTCCCATGAGAAAAAGGAATCAAACTTTCTAGGTTGAAAACCTGCAAATTACTGCATAAGAAAAAGGAAATTCTCACCTAATAGGTATTCTTCATATTTTACATAGTAAAAAATTTGGGCAATGACACAAAATAAACAAAGTTCATAGGTTCTGTCATATAACTCTGGAAACAGTCGAACTATTCTTGTTAGGTCCAAAGACCTAGGAAACAATTAAAGCAACCTCTTGTTCCTATCATTGTGATTATGAAACATTGAAATAATTACATTTTAAAAAATGATTCGGCTTCAATTTTATGTTAAAATTATTGGGGAAAATAGGTACGAAGACATAAATGATTGAGAAAAAAATTCTTTTCATTCATGGAGAAAAATTTAGAGAAGAATCCAAAAACTGGAGTCTCTCTATAATATTTTACAACAGGCCATCAATATCACTCTTGAGTTGACTGATGGTCTCTTAAGCCTTATTCATAACCTATCAAATCTTGGAAAGATGGATAGTCTCATCCTCCTTAGTAAGTCATATCTCCTCCAATGCAATCTCAATGGAATTATTCACCTTGGATTAAACCCCTTAAATAAAATGATGAAGTTGTACAAGATCACCTATAGTGGTATCTATATCTTTTTGTAGCCATGATATTTGGATGTCCTTCTCTTCAAAATATTTATTTCATTATCATGGTTGATCTATGACTGGGATAATTCATCTCAGAGGTTATCAGTTTTGATGATCATTATTACTTTGATAAGGCGTTGTTGCAACTCTTTGTCTTTCTACTTTCAGTGAATGATCTCCTTCATGGTAATGTATACCATGTGGTAGTCGAATACAACATACCCCAACATGTCAAACATGCTCTAGAGATAATGGAGTTTTGAAGGAAGTTATTCTATGGGAATCCTCAAGAATAAATCTTAGCTGTATTTCCATAAAAATCAGTGATATTCCCAAAAAGTATCCTGAGCCTCTTGGTTTTCCATGGAGCTAGTCTCAGGGGGAGAGGTGTACTCTAAAATTAGTTCACTTATGAAAGTGAATTGCATTTACCTTCCTAGAGAGACATCATCATCTTCTTATTTAGTTAGTTGAGCTAGGGTGGATGCCTCCCCTACAAGCTCAACCATTGAGATTGATGGAACTAAATGGAAAATGGAATTTTTTATCGATATTGGAGGCTAGTCAAGAGAAAAAATGGGATCAAAGTAGTTGATGAAACTCACTTATTGATGGATCAGTTTCTTGGTTGTATTCCTCCCTAGAATCCCTAGACTCATCATTTTGGACTAGGATTTCATACTGAGAAACACTCTCATGTGTTTTCTCAGGGCCCAGGATGGAAGGATCTCAAGAATCACACACTTAAACGCCCTTGGCTATCATTCCTCCAGCAATAAGAGCAGGATGGATTTTATCACCTTGTTCATGGATCTCCTTGGAATCTTTTTTTATAGATAAATATACAATAATCAAGAACATTTATTTAATACATTGGATGTAAGAAGGTCGACCATGAGAATAAACACTAAAAATGGAAACTCACATCTGTCCAACTCCTTATTAAAGTCCCTAAACTCCTTCATGGAGTTAGAAATATCAATATTATTGTGAACTCATTCCATTATTTAATTATAGAGTATATAAAATCTCATAGAATCATAACCATTAAGGGTGTCCAAGATGCTGGGCACATGAACCAAATTGCCTTTTCCATTAGTACCACCTTCTTCCTTTCTGATAGGTACAACCCTTTCAGTCCCTGCTGAATCAATATCAATACCAACACATTCATTGGATGCTCTGAGTTCTATTTCATCCTCTTCCAGAGCGGAGATAGGACCGACAACGGTGGTAGTAGGGTCATCTAGTGTATACGAAAAATTTGAGTATCATAAGAAAGAGAAGTCAGTGATTGGAACATGACACCACATGGTGTTCATTTGACATTTCCAAGATTCTAATACCTCTATAAATTTAAAGGAACAAATGTGGTCTTATCCCTTAATGCTTCTCCTATTGAAGGGACAAACATGCCATTATGAATCCGTATCTTATCCAGAATTTACTCCTCAGTTATCAAAGGTTCATCTCTAAGCCCCTTGAGATAGGAGAGGGGAGTGGATCCTATAACCCATACGCATGATAAAAAATTTATTCTGGTGGAAGAAAAAACAAATGATGTTTTGAAATCTTACCACGACTAATAATACTCTTGGATAAAAATTTTATTCTCTTTTTTTTTTCTTAACTTTCGATGGAGGAAGGATGAAACTTACCTCCTCCAATACAAGTATTAGAGGTGGTAGTTGAGAATACTCTCCTACCATCTCCTCTTCCATCATCATATGGCCTGCGGATAGCTCCCCCAATTTAGGAGTTGATCCTTCATCCCCAATGGGGGTTCCTTTTGGGGCATATTTTAGTGATGAGATCCCAGCTGATTCTCCATCTACCTGCTAAAAATTAGGGCCAACATTTCCTCAATAACGTGTTTTTTGAAAAAAAATAATATCAGAACAAATTAGGAATAAGATAAGAAAAAAATTAAATCCTAAGGATTTATGAAGTCATCCCATTCATTGGTGGACTATTCATTAACCCCTTCATTGACCACTTAATTCATCATATCATCCACTCACCTCATAGAAAGGATCTGATATTTGGTGGCATAAATGAGCATATCCATCTCCAAGATGTGTATTCCCACCTCAATGGGGTTAGCATCAAATTAAAGTTTGGGTGGATCTTGTACATCAACAATATATGGAATCTATAAGCCGACACAGAGGAGTGACCATATATCCTTGGCATTAGAAGTATTATTCTACCAAAATGAAACCACATCCTCATGTATATAATCTAAGGTTTCTATAGTCATCTATGAAGCAGAAACGACACTCCTCGATTCCACTAGATTCCTAGATCTCTCTATCATGGTCAAAGGATGGGAAATTGGAGCTTGGGTTTCCTCTTGGTGATGGCGTCTGGACTCTCTAGGCTCAACCTCATCCAGAACATCCCTTTTTATCTTGAATGATAGACTAAAATGCATATCTGGTCACTTGGGTGAGCTTAGGGCCTCACCACTACCACCCTTCGTAGAGGGTGGATAATTTATACCACAATTCCAGTAACATCATGACCTAGGTGCCACACATTGGTGCCCTGATATGGTTCTCTATGTGACCTAAAGCATGCCAACCTATATGCTAGAGGTTTCCAACTAGCAGCAAGGGTCTGATATATCAACATAGGGAGACTATCCCCTCTTTATCAAAGTAATACTTCAGTATAAATAAATAAATAGTAATAACTAAATGATATAACCATAATTAGAACAATACCAATATCACATGATAACCAAAATAAGAAATAAAATATCCAAACTAAATAGTAGATATTTCATGCCAATATATGTCAAGTGTCAATATGAAAAACCCAAAATAAATAAAGACACTAATTACTTGCAAGTGGTTCCTGACACCAAGTTCGGTTCCCTCATCTATGATCCATCCCATACCAGTGATCTAACATAGGGATTTCCCCCTTAAACTTTCCTACAACTATGAAATCTATCCGGGAACCGATTGGGAAGCTCAAGTAGGGTGTGATTACAAATCAGTAGGCCACCACCAATAACGGATAAACCAATATCTAGTGAAAACAATGTATATAGTTGTATAAATAAATAAATACAAATAATAAATTAAACTATTCACATCTATTCAGTTATTCTTTATTTAACCACATAAATTTCCTAGTTCACTAGGACACCTGAACTCTTAATATCAGCTTCAACCCATGCTGAAGCCTAAACCATATCGTATATTCAATTTTCATTTCATTATAACACATGGTATTTCATTATCCATGTCATTTAAATTAATTATCTTGACTAATTGTAACCATAGTCCATTTCTGATATCATGGGTGTAAAACATAATGTCTAGAACCCCATGGGTATTTGGAACATCAGTTCCTATCCCACACCCCAGGGGTATTTGAAGCATCAGTACTAATCCCATACAATAATATTTTCATGCATGAACTTGGAACTCTATGGGTATTTGGAGCATCAGTCTGTGCCCCACACTCATATATCAATCAATCATATATATCTCATGTATCACAATATCACATGTATTGAATCATCAGATGTATCCAAATATCACAATTAATTAATACAAATAAAAAATTTAATATTCATATCGTTCCATTAATCAGTTCAACAAATAAATTAATAACATCAATTATATTAATTAATTCAAAAATTAATTGATCACATCAATTCCATTAATCAATTCAAAAATTAATTAATTACTTAAAAAATTATATAATCACAACAACCTCTATTAAATAATTCAACAATTAATTAATCTAATTGAAATAATTATATAATCCAAACAATATCTATTAATTAATTCAAAAATTCATTAATACAATTTGTTCAATTACATAATCACAACATTCTCCATTAATTAATTCAAAAATTAATTAATAAAATTTCTCAATCCCAATATCCCCATAATCAATTCAATAATTAATTATTCTAATTCCTTCAATTCGATATCCCAAATTTCACAATCCCTTAAATAATTAATTTACCAAATTAATGAATTCAATTTAAGAACCTCAATTTCTAATCATCCAATAGAAATCATACAATTATATACATGTAATTGAAATCAAGAATTTGGGATTTCAATAACAGAACACCTACCTAAATTCAGTGAGGAATGATCACCAATGGATATCCTCAATTCTGAGTAGAAATAACCCTAATCAGGATAAAGAACAATATCTTGATTTAATCCTTAGATCCAAGATTTTAAAAAATTAGATCTAATAAACCCTATATCTAGATCTAGAACCAATAATGGATGAACATCCCTCTTTTATCCGGAAAGAGGAGTGGGAGAAAGAGATAGATCTAAATGGGAAGAAAATACATACCTGGAGAGGTGCATATATCAAAATACAGTCTTTTAATCATGAAGAACGGAGTTCAGGATGTATTGGAATTCATCTGAGACCATTTGAAATTCATATTAATGAGTTTTGGATTGATTATGAGTGATTAGAGATTAATACTGGGGGGTTCAAGATTTTAAAACTAATTTTCAGGGGATTTAATTTTTTCATGCATGGTTTCCTGTATGAGGTGCACAGTTTCCCTTAACCTTTCTCTCTAACTGTGCACCTCACCTAGGGGTGTTGCATAGTTCCTCCTAAGAGGGCGCACAATTTATCAAACCATGAACCAACCATGAAAACTCCACCGTCTCAAGGGTGTACAGTTTGCTGAGCTAGGTGCACAGTTTGGGAAAACTGTTTTCCAATCATGCAGTGCCCCATTTCCCTTAAAAAACTTCTAATTTCAATGAAACACACCCAAGATAAAACCCCCAAAAAAATATACTCAAAAAAATGAAAAATAATACCAAAATAATACCGAGATATCTCCAAAAAAGGCCAGGATCGTACAATCTCCCCACCTTATAACAACTTTTCCTTGAGCTATACTCCCAAGAATCTCTAAAATTCCAAGTCAAAATGATTGGGCCAATGATCCCACTTATCTTCTTCTCTTTCCAAAGTTTCCTCCTAAAAACAGCCATGTTTCCACAATACACAATCTACCAGCATGGTCTTTCCCCAGAAAAATTTCTCACTGTGATACAACACACATATTAGATTCTCCTCAAAGGACACATATATCTAAAGCTCAAAATAATCCACATCAATCACATGAGAAGGGTTAGGGTGAGATCTCCAAAGTCATGAAACATTGAAAAAATTATACATAACACTGTATCTCTATAAAAGAGTAAATTGGTATGCCACTGGCCTAATTCTCTCCACAACCTCAAATGGTCCAATAAAACAGGGTGAAAACTTTCCCTGCCTCCATATACTATGGTGATCCAATCTAGGTGACACCTGATGGAATTCATGATCACCCTATGAAAAATCTAGGGGTCATTGATGTCTATCAATAAATGAATTCTTTATACTTTGATCTGTATCTACGTGCTTTAAAATCAATTGAACCTACTTTAATGTATCTTGCATGAGACTCAGTCCCAATAACTCTGACTCACCTACCACCATCCAACATAGGGGTGATCTTCATAGCCTACCATAAAGATACTTGTATATTTCCATCTAAATAGTTTCCTGATTACTATTATTATAGAAAAAATCCACTAAATATAGGTGCTTCTCCCAAGTCCCTTCAAGGTCTAGGAAACACTCCCGAAGCATATCCTTATGAACCTGTATAGTACATTTTGACTTCCCATCTATCTATGGGTGGAAATAAATACTCAATAAAACCTATGTACTAAGATTTTTCTACAAGACCTTCTATAAGTGCAAAGTAAAATGTGAGTCAAGGTTTGATACAATACTCCATGGAAATCTATTCATACATAATGATTAGCCACTGAATGAGTATAATATTCATTTTTAATATATATAATATTCATGTTCTTTATTATTCATAAACACAATTTTAGTACATTTTACACTTTGAACATCATTTCACATTATGATTGCAATTCCCCCTTAAAATGCACTATTACATGGTACAATTTTGAACACCTTTTAAAATAAAAAATGGCCTTGATTTTATTTTAATATTTTATTTTTAGGTCTATCATGATACAAGGAACAATTAAAAATTTTTAAGTATCTGAAGATTCACATTGGAAGACCACTAAAATGAGCTTTCCTGGAAACAAATTTTGGGCAAAGTAAAATGGACAACATCCTAATAAAGAGATTGTAGCGGCCCAAATCCAAACTAAATGATTCTAAAACTTTAGCTGAAGATAGAGGAAATCATAGAGAACATTTAATTAAACATTGGACAAAGCTAATTTGGAATTTTTAATAGAGTTCTAGGCATCCAAAGTTGGAGATAAATTTATGGGATAGATTCTGTGGCCCAGAAAAACAGCCCACCATATTACACATATCTCTTAAACCATAAGATCTTTTGGAATGAAAATTTACATAACATTAGAGGAAATCCAGATATCCATTTTTTTATTCTATGTAACACTACAATTAGGATATATATAAGGTCATCTAGACACCTCTTTTCAGTGGATGAAAGCTGCCTGCAACTTTGGGTCAAGGGTGGAAAAGTATCCTCTCCCTTACTTTCCACCACCCTAGGCCTACCACCATTAATTTAGAATACTTGGACAGATGGGGGATCGATATAAGGATCCCAAAATTACTATTTAAGGTAGTTTTTTTGGGTTATTTAATCATATTTGATGCTTTATTTCATTGTAGTGTTATGATATCACTTTTCCGTTGTAATGTTCTTCTATATTTGTAAGTTGTTCGAATCACCTTAGTTTTCTATTAAAATTATTCATCTTATCTTATTATATTATTATTATTATCACATTTATACCATTTCTTTATGGTGTGAATTTATTCATACCAAACCTTTTGAAATTATTCACACAACGGTGGAGTAATTGTTTTCTTTTTATTGTTTTTTTACTTCTTCAATTCCTCCCTCATGAGTCTAATTCCCACTTCCATTGAAACCATAACATAAATGGAGGGATAATACACTTATGGGTTGATCCAAGGGAGTATAAAGGGGAAGTATTGGATGTTATTTTTCACCCCATTAATTTCTAATCACTTCTTTTAATTGAGATTTTTATTTGATGATTTTAAAACTTCTTCGTCCTTGTTGAATTTTTAGGCCACATACTTCAAGTGAAAATATGAACCTTTACCTTGGAGTGATCATAAATTTGATCCTACAATTTTATATGTTATTAGAATTATGGTGTTTTGGTGTAAAATCATTAAGTGTAGAAGTTGTTTGATCTTATTTAATAAACCCATCTTGAATATAAGAAATTGAAATCAATAAAAAATAATTTCATCCAATCCACACCTGGTAATAACCTAGGATCAACCCTTCTCATAATTTTATTTCACTTAAGTCACATAGTGTTCCCTTAAACCTATCTAAAATCAACCCAATGTTGGATACTTAATATCCAAAATCAGTCCATAGAATGTGTGTGTCTACAGGTTTCTTCTTAGGTCTCTGAGGAATCGACAACCAAAGCTACTCTACATTTGACCGCTTAACCCTAAAAACTTGGGTAAATTTGGACTTGACCAAATTTTGGAACTATTTTTAAGGACCCAAGTAAGTCATATCAATTCCCATTCTATTCTCCCACATTTCTTCTATTATCATCCAAATTCTCTTATCTTTTCCCTTTATTGTTTTTTTCTTTTGTCCCATGTCTCTCTACACTCGCGACCAATCAAACCGTATAGTTAGGGTAGATAGTCCTAGGGTTGGGGAGTCAAGTACACTAAGGTAACTCTTTCCATTAGATCCTAATCTTCACAATAATCCAGAGTCAAAAATTGACCCCATTTCAATGGAAGATCTTCAAATAAACCAACTCATGAACCAGGGTGGAAACCAAAATGGAAATCCAAATGAGGCAGCCCCAAACTTGGGGAATGCAGTCGATCAAAACATGAATGACTACCTCACACCTGCCTGGGAAAATGCCCCCTAATGAATTAGACACAATTCCCTATGAAATTACAACTACATCTTTAAAACCCATGTCCTAAACCACCTTCCCACATTCCATGGAATGGAGTCTGAGATGCCCTACCTTCACGCCAAGGAGTTCAATGACACTGTAGAAACAATGTGTCCCCCACATCAACTAGAATTCGCTAAGATGAGGCTATTTATTTTTTCTTTAAAGTATTTAGATAAAAATTGGCTAAAAAATTTGAGACCATCATCTATAAACTCTTGGGACCAATTAAAGAGAGAATTATACAAAAAATACTTTCCCCATCACAAAATAATTGCACTTAAAAAGAGCATCCAATTTCTTTTTGAAAAAGAGGGAGAGTCATTATATGAAACATGGGAGAGGTTTAAAGACACCCTAAAAATGGTTCTACACCATGTTTTCTCTATTCCTGAACAAGTGAGAATTTTCTATGAAGGGTTGGGCCTGGGGAACAAACAATTCATTGACATTATGTGTAATGAGACCTTTAAAAACAAAGCCCCAAATGATGCTTATGAGTATCTAGAAAGCCTTTCTGAACAAAAAAACACGGGGAACAACAACTTATTCTGAAAAGTCACAAAGAAATATAGGAATGCATACAATTAGAGAAGAGGAAATCCTTAGGGATAAACTCGTAGCACTCACTAGGAAGGTTGAAGAGATAGACATTAGGAAAATCTATGAAATCCACACTCTAGACCACGTTTTCAAAATTTGTGACAAACATGACCCCAAAATAGAAAACTTCCCAACCATTCCATCCATCAAGGATGTTCTTCTAGGAGGAACACCTACTGAAGTCAATTACTTAAACTTCCAAAAGTACCAATACCAAAACACATTCAACCCAAGGTATAATGACCAACCAGGCTTCCGCTGGAAAGATAACCAACAACCTATCCAACAACAAGGACCAAACCCCTATCCTACACAAAATTTACAAAACCAAAACCAATTCCAACTACATCCAGTACAATACCAACATCCTCCTGTCCAATACCAACAACCCATCCAAAAACCAAAGTATCCTCCTGGGATAAACCAACCAGCACAAGCCCCTACCCAGTATGTCCCTCTACCAATCCTTGAAAAGTTGTGTAAACAAATGGAGAAAATGAACTCAGAAGTCCCATCCCTTAAACATGAACTAAAAACCTTAAAAACAAGTAAGGAACCCATTCCTACTTAGGTGGTACCATCCTCAACATTTAGGGGAGAGTCAAGTTGCACTCAAAAAACTCATGAAAAACTAAAGGCTGTGATGGTTTTAAGAAGTGGGAAATCAATTGAGAAACTTGAACAAATAATTCAAAAACCATATTAATATTCAAACTCTAATGAAAATTCAAATGAACCACATGATCAAACTGAAAAAACTGATAAAAATGTGAAAGAAACAACTCTTCAAAAAAAAAATCCCACAACCTGCACTATTTATTCAACACATGAGGGGGAAAACCAAGCCTGAATTGAGTGAAACATTGAGGGAAATATTCTCAAAAGTGAAGTTGAATATTCCACTCCTCGATGCCATTCAAAAAATTCCTGTATACTCAAAATACCTTAAGGACATCTGCACATTTAAAAAGAAATTTTCACATAAGAACTTAGTCCTTATGGCAGAAAATGTTTGCACAATAATCCAAGGAACCCTTCCACTAAAGATGAAAGACCTAGGATTCCCTTATATCAATGTTGAACTTAGAGAGAACAAAGTTGTCAGATCCTTGTGTGACCTAGGTTCCAATGTCAATCTAATTCCCTATATTGTGTACTTCCAGTTAGGACTGGAAGATCTACAACCCACATCTGTCACACTTCAACTTACTAATCATATCATTAGGGTTCCAAAGGGAATTTTAAAGGATGTTCTGGTAATAGTAGAAAACTTTATCTACCTTTCTGACTTTAATGTCCTTGACAAAAATTCAAACTTAGGCAATAAGGAACAAACCACAATCATCCTTGACTGTCCCTTCATTGCAACAATCAACTCTGTTATCCGAGTATGAAATGGGAACATGAGAATCACCTTTGGAAACATGAGTCTAGACTTGAACATCTATAATTAAAGCTTACAAATAGGGGATGATGAGGATATTCATGAATTAAACATGATAGGAATCATTAATAATGAATCCATAGAACATCAAGGAATATTTGAGGAATGTTTAAGTCATGATGAGATTAATTTTATTTGTTCACATGAAGGAGGTTTATCTCCTTGGCTAGAATCAATTTCAAATTTCTCCTATGATGAAATCTTAAGACCATAAACCAGTGAAATATTTCAGGAAATAACATTCATGGAGACCACTCCAACTCCTTTCCATAATACTAATCAAACCAATCTAGTAGCTAAAACTTCTACACGTGGGGAGTCAATCCTATCTGAAACTCAAAAAAAGAAAAGAAATTGATCTTGAGCCAATGTCCCAATATTCTACTAGAATTTTGAACCAACCTGATCTTGAATTGAAATAACTTCCTTCTTCACTTAAGTATGCCTTCCTAGGAGAAAATGGAAGACATCCTATTGTCATTTCTTCTTCTCTTCAAGCCGATCATGAGAGGATGCTTCTAGATGTCCTTAGGAAACACAAGAAATCCATTGGATGGACCCTGTATGATATTCCTAGGATTATCCCACTTATCGAGACTCATAGGATTGTTATGAAATCTGATTCAAAGCCATGTAATCAACCTCAACAACAACTAAATCCTAATCTCATGGAAGTAGTGAGTAAAGAACTTCTAAAATTGTTAAAATCTGGTATCATATATCCCGTACCTGAGAGTGAGTGGGTCAAACCAATCCAAGTGTTTCCAAAAAAGGCTGGAATCACAGTGATAACCAATAAGGTGGAAAGATTCTTCCAATAAGGGTGAGTAGTGGATGGAGAGTCTGCATTGACTATAGGAAGCTAAACTCATTTAACAAGAAGGACCATTTACCCTTAATATTAATTGACCAAGTCCTTGAGAGAGTCATATGTCACACTTTCTACTATTTCTTAGATGGGTACTTGGGGTACAATCAAATTGAGGTCTCCCTAGAGGATAAAGGGAAGACTACATTCACATTTACATTCGGCACCTTTGCTTTCAAACACATGACCTTTGGGTTATGCAATGCCCCTGGAACCTTCCAGCGGTGCATGATGGGAATATTATCAGACATGGTAGGGAATTTTATATAGGTCTTAATTGATTACTTGTCTATGTTTGGGGATACATTTGAGGGATGTCTGAGGAATGTGGAGAGAGTCTTGTCAAGATGCGAATAAAAGAATCTAGTCCTAAACTGGGAAAAATGACATATCATGGTTAAATAGGGATTAGTCCTTGGATATATAGTCTCGAGTAGGGGGATTAAAGTTGATAAAGCCAAGTTTGAAATCATTCGTCACCTTCCATCACCCAAAACTATCAAGGAAGTGAGGTCTTTATTAAGACATTCTGGTTTCTATAGAAGGTTTATTAGGAATTTCAGCTCTATTTCTTGACCACTTTGCGATCTATTGGTGAAAGATTTTCCATTTTTATGGGAAAAAGGTGTGAGGAATAATTCTCTATAATCAAGTCAGCTCGTATCTCTCCACCTATCATACAGTCTCCAAATTGGAAAGTTACTTTTAATCTCACATGTGATGCGAGTGACTTCGCTGTAGGAGTAGTCTTAGGACAATAGTGTGAGAAAAATCCATGTGTCACTATTTATACAAGAAAATATTTAAATGATGCATAAATAAACTACACCACCACTGAGAAGGAGTTACTTACTGTTGTGTTTTCCTTATAAAAGTTCAGGTCCTACATCTCAGGATCCCCCATCACTGTGTTCACTGACCATTCTGCACTAAAATACCTCTTCCAAAAACAAGATGTTAAGGCTAGAGTGATTTGATGGGTCCTTCTATTACAAGAATTTTACCTCACAATCAAGGATAAAAAGGGCTTTGAAAATTTTTTAGCTGATCATCTCTCTAGGATAGAATTCAAAGACAACTTAAATCACCTTTCTATGTCTGATTCATTTCTCGATGAGCACCTCTATTCAGTGAGTGATTTCCCATGGTATATTGACATAGCCAACTCCATAGTTACAGGAGTCATTCCAAAATTCTTAGGTTATCAAGCTCAAAGGAATTTCCTTTATGATTTTAGGCACTATGTGTTTGATTATCCATACCGCTATAAGTTTTTACCTAACCAAGTCATTAAGAGGTGTGTCCTAGAATCTGAACAAGAGTTCATCCTTAAATTATGTCATAGTGAGGTGTATGGAGGTCAGTTTTCCTCTAAAAAAATTCTTCTATGGTTGTTTAGTGAGGTCTCTTCTGGACCACCCTCTCAAGGGACTCCTACACATTTTTTCAAAGCTGTAATTGGTGTCAAAAAGTAGGGTCCATCACAAAAAGAAATCAAATACCACTCACTCCCATCTTATTGATTAAAATCTTTGACTGCTGGGGAATCGATTTCATGGGTCCCTTCCCAAACTCTAGGGGATATCTGTACTTCCTTTTATCTGTTGATTATGTATCCAAATGGGTTGATGTCATTCCTATAAAATCCAATGTTCATAAAACTATGGCTATATTTCTCAAGGAAAAAATCCTCTCTAGATTTGGAATTCCTAGGTCTATCATTAGTTATTGTGGAACTCATTTTTTTCAATCGTTAATTCTCAGCACTCATGGAAAAGTATGGAATTTCTCACAAAGTGTCCACTGCTTACCACCCATAGAAAAATGGTCAAGCTGAGTTAGCCAATAGATAAATCAAAAAAATTCTTGAGAAAATGGTTAATACATCTAGGAAATATTGGTCAAGCAAACTCTTAGATTCCATTTGGGTATATAGAACCGCATATAAAACCATTTTAGAAATGTACCCATATATGTTGGTTTATGGAAAAGCATGCCATTCTATAGTGGAGATTGAACATAAGGATTTTTGGGAAAGTAAGAAAATGAATTATGACCTCTCATTGGCCGGAACAAAAAGTAAATTAAATCTCAATGAATTTGAGGAACTTAGGATGGAGGCTTATAAAAACTCAAGGATAAATAAAGCCAGAGTTCAAGCCAACAAATCTCGAAATCTTAAAATCAAACACATTGTACAAAGTAAACCTATTATTTTGTATATCTCTAAACTTCATTTACACCCAGGAAATTAGAGGTCCAAATGGTTAGGTCCATACATAGTGCATAAGGTATACCCCCATGGGGCTGTAGTAATTCAAGATCCCACTAATGGTCAAACCTTTAAAGTTAATGGTCATAGAGTAAAACCATTCATTGAACCATTATAAAAACATAAATTGATGAATAATTTTGTGAACCAAACTTAGATGATGGAAATAATTAAAAAATTAGGGGTTTAAGTCAATCTAGCGATGTTAAACAAAAGCACTGCACGGGAGGCAACCCATTGTTTTCATGTTTCTAATTTTTTTTGAATCATATTTAGTTTTCAAGTAGGATTAATAAATCAATTTTTTTTAAAAAATTAACTCTGAATATGATAATACCATATAATATTGGCATGTTCTTCTATTATGAGTATGAATGGGTATGAAAGGAGAGCACCATATTCATCTATTTCATGTGGTGTGATCCTTGAGTAATACCTTACCCAGAAATTTAAAAAGAACACAATGTATCATCATTTTATTTTTATTTTTATGTGTTTTTAGATTTATATATATGTATATATATAATAAAAAATTAAAAGGACATGGAATAGGTCATGGGGAAAACTTTTTCACAACTGGCGAAGCCGTGGGGACTCAAATTCGGGACCGATGGGAGATAGGGGTACGTGCTTTCCACTGACCTAAGGTTTATAGTGATTCATTCTTCTATAATTTTTTTTATAAATAATTATATTTGACTTATATATGTATATATATATATATATATATATATTATTTTATGTGATACTAGTATCGGTCTTTGTTATGAAAAAATAAATAGGTATGTTTTTTTTTGTATTTGTCTATTTTTAATTAAGGGAACCTCTTAGGGTTTCCATGGTTTCTAATTTAGATTGTGAGTGAGAGGCAGAGGATATTTAGGTCAAAGAGTTTTATAGGGAAATAAAATATATCCAGAACTTCCAAAATTTCCTACCATCTGCCACTGGGAGTCCATGAGTAGCATGGAGATCAAAGGAATAATCAGGAGCATCATGGACTTCAACTTCAAAAACCAGGTGACTTTGTTACATGTTTATTTATTCAAATTCCTTTTAGAAATATTCTCTTCTACCTCTACCCATTTTAAATTTTCATTTATTCAAACACTGGGGACAATGTTATTTTATGTTGGGTGGGAGATGAAATAAAAAAATTGCTTTTGTGTGCAAAAAAATGATTTGAAAAAAACTGTGCCTTAATGGAAGGAAAATTTCCTTTAACATTGAACATGATAATAAACATTGAAAACCTTGAAATTGAAAATCAAATAATTTATCATGCCTTGATTCTGATTTTAATCCATGTATAATTTCACAAGCATAGATTTTGGAAAGTGTGGTTATCTAATGTGATATTTCATTGTTTATATTTTCATCCAAATAAAAAAATCACAACACACATCCTATGGATTATGGGGTATTAGTCTTAGTTAATAGGGTCCCACAAATAAATAGCATAGGTTTGGTGATTATTTTAGTTTTAATATGATTCTTCAAAAAAAAAAATTAAAAAAGAAAACAATAAATTGCAAGTAGAGTAATGAAATGAACTAATGTGTGGATTTCGACACTTGGGGATCGTGACTCCATAGTTTTTTGGCCCAGAATTAGTAATTTTATCTCTATTTGTGGTAATTTTACTTTGTTTTTGAATGTGTTAACTCTAGGTGATGCCTGAGTATGTGGGCTTCATTTGGTCCTCTAAGGTCTTTGATCCTAGGAGTCATCAGCAAAGTCTCGCTACATGGGTTGAATCTACTGAGTTCAATTTAAATTACCATGGAAAAATTGAAAAAAAAAATACAAAAAATGAATACTCATCTTAATATTGAAATTTGATTCCACCTAGCACTTGAATCACTTCCCCCTTGAATAAAGATGAACCCCCATGTCTATTGTGATACACAACACATCCTAATGATTAATTGATATTGGATGAAATATGGTGATAAATTTGAACAAAGGAATGGGGTTGGGATTGAGATATTCTTATGAAACTATCTTGTATTAAAATATTTTGATGGGTTTTATGATTGTTTGGTATAAGGGTTCTTGGTGATCAATGTGTATTAAATTTTTTTTGGAAAATTGAATTTGAATTTCATATTGTTGAGATATATTTTTCTTAGGACTAGAAAAACTCAAGTTGGGGGGTGTTATTATCCACTAAATGAGGCTAATATTCATTGTTAATATATATAATGTTTATGTGTCTTATTATTCATAAACACCATTTTAGTGAATTTTACACTTTGAACATCATTTCACATTATGATTGTATTTCCCCCTTAAAATTCACTTTTACATGGTACAATTTTGAACACCTACTAAAATAAAAAATGCCCTTGATTTTATTTTCATATTTTATTTTCAGGTATCTCATTCTACAAGAAAAAATTAATACTTTTTAATTATCTGAAGATTCACATCGTAAGACCACCAAAATGAGATTTCATGGCAACACATTCTAGGCAAAGAAAACAAGACAAAAGCCCAATAAAGAGACTGTAGCGGCCAGGATCCAAAACTAATGACTATAAAAATTTATATAAAGATAGAGAACATCATGGGAAATATTTCATTAAACATTGTCCAAAGCTAATTCAGATTTTTGAATAGAGTTCCAGGCAGCCCAAGTTGGATATAAATTTCTAGGACAGATTCTACAGCCCAGAAAAATAGCCCCCCATATTACACATATCTCGTAAACCATAAACAATTTTGGGCTGAAACTTTATAGAATGTTAGGGAACATCAGGATATCTATTTATATCTTCTATGTCCTACTCCAATTCAGCCATATAGAAAATCATCTAGGCACCTCTGTTCAGTGGATGCAAGCTGGTTGCAACTTCGGGTCAAGAGTGGAAAAGTCTCATCTCCCTTACTTTCCACCACCCTAGGCCTACCACCATTAATTGAGGAGACTTGGACAGATGGGGGATCTAACCAAGGCTCTAAAAATACCTATTTAAGGTAGTGGTTTTGTAGTATTTAATCATCTTTTATGTTTTCTTTCATTGTAGTGCTATGCTGCCACTTTTCCTTTGTAATGTTCTTCTTCATTTGTAAGTTGTTCGAATCACCTTAGTTTTCAATAAAAATTCTTCATATTCTCTCATTATGTTCTTATTATTATCACATTTATAAATTTTTTTTATAGTGTGAATATATTCATCCCAAACCTTGTAAAATTATTCACACAACAATGGAGTAATTGTTTTTTTACTTCTTTAATTCCTCCCTCATGAGTCTACCTCCCTCTTCCATTGAAACCATATAATAAATAGAGGGATAACCCACTTATGGGTTGATCCAAGGGAGTATAAAGGGTCTGGATTGGATGTTATTTATCAACCCATTAATTTATAATAACTTATTTTAATTGAGATTTTTATTTGATGATTTTAGAACTTCTTCATACTTGTTGAATTTTAAGGCCACATACTTCAAGTGCTAATACGAATCTTTACCTTGGAGTGATCATAAATTTGATACTCCAAGTGTATACGTTACTTGTACTATTGTGTGTTGGTATAAAACTAGTAAGTGAAGAAGTTGTTTGATCTTCTTGAATAAACCCATCTCAAATATAATAAATTTAAATCGTTAAAAAACAATTTCATCCAATCCACCCCTGGTAATAACCTTGGATCCACCCTTCTCATAATTTGGTTTCACCTAAGTCACACAGTGTTCCCTTAAACCTATCTAAAATCAACCCAGTGTTGGCCACTTAATATCCCAAATCTGTCCATAGAATGTGTGTGTCTATAGGTTTCTTCTTAGGTCTCCAAGGAATCGACAACCCAAGATACTCTACATTTGACCACTGAACCCTAAAAAATTGGGTAAATTTGGGTGAGACCACATACTATCTCTTGAAGGTAGAAGTATACCAACTAATCCATTAAGAAAGTATCCTATATAGAAAAGAAATTCACAACCTTTTTCAAATGATCCATAATCACACAAATAGAATCATTATTCTGAGGAATCCTTAGGAGACCCACCACAAAGTCCATAGTAATGTTGTTCCACTTACATTCTAGAATGGTAAACAATTTTAGTAAACCTCTAGGTCATTGATGCTTTTATTTCACTTGTTGATAGGTGTAACATCATGTCACAAACCCTGCTATATCCTTTTTCATGATTGGCCACCAAAACTATCATCTTAGGTCATGATACATTTTTTTTACCCCAGGATGCATCACCCAGTTTGAGGCATGAAACTAATGCATCATATCCTCCCACATTCTCATAGGCACAACAACTCGATTCTTGACATAGATGATCCCATCTTTATATATGGTCCAATATGAAGGTGAATTCCCACCTTCAAGACTTTACTTCAAGGAAAGACATTCCATATCCTCATACTACCTATCTATGATCCATATCAAAAGTGTAGACTCCATAGAAACCAATACCAAAGTCATATTCTATCAACTATCATGAACCACCACGTGAATATCAGCTAGTAAAGTCACCATCTTTCACTCAACACAAGACTCATGAACTACCAGTAGTATGATTTTTTTTCTCAAAGAATCAACAACAGTGTTTCATTTCTTGGGAATATATGTGAGTTCATAATCAAATGAATTAATATACTCAACCCATCTTCACTATTGATGTTTCAAATCACCCTATAAGAGATTCAAATCTCTCTGTGAAAGATATAATTTAATATCTTATGATTGATATACATAGTAAAATTCTCACCCAACAGATAATTCCACCAAAACTTCAAAACATAAACCACTACAATTAAATTGAGGAGGTGTGTAGGGTAGTTCCATTCATGTGGCCTCAAATACCGAGACCCATAAGCCATAACTCGATCTACCTGCATCAACATAGCTCCAACACCTATACCAGGAGTGAAAAAAAATCTACTCCTTACCTAGCTTAGTTCGGATCAAGATCAGTGCTGATGTCAGGTGATTATTCATCTCTTTGAAGGAATTATCATATGCTTCCAACCATTCAAACTTTATTCCCTTTTTGGTAAAGCCTTAGAGAGGTGATATCAATTAGAAAAATTCCTAAATAAACCTCTAATAATATCCTACTAACCTTAGAAATCTATACATATCAAAAATATTCTTGGGATGATCCCAAGATACGACTGCCTGAACCTTATCTGGGTCCATTTACACACCTTCCTATGAGATGATGTGACCTAAGAAGTGTACCTAATCAATCCAAAATCGATACTTAGATTTCTTGGCATATAAATGATGCTCTCTCAGTGTACTATGGATGATGTCATGATGTCAGATATGATCATAATGAGTCTTGGAGTACAACCAAGATGTCATCCACGAATACAAAAAACAAACTAATCTAGGTATGGATGGAAAATTACATTCATTAAGGCCATAAACACTTCTGGTGCATTCATCAACCCAAACATCATTAGGAAGAACTCATAAAGGATGTACCTACTCCTTAAATAAGTCCTTAGTATATCATATGGTTGAACTCTCAACTGATGATACCCCAATCTAAAGTCAATCTTGGAAAAGATAAAATCTCCCCTAAAATAGTCAAAAAGATCATAAATACATAGAAGTGGATATTGGTTCTTCACAGTTATCTGATTCAACTTCTGGTAATCAACACACAAGAATAAGGTACCATTAGACTTATTTAAAAACAGGACTGGAGAACCCTAAGGTGATGTACTCGGTTTGATAAATACCTTATCCTACAACTATTCTAGATGTGTCTTTAGCTCATGAAGCTCTGCTAGTTCCATTATGTATGGTGGAATAGAAACTGGATCAGCCTCTAACATGAGCTCAATTTTAAACTCCACATCTCTATCAGGTTATAATACCAAGAAGTCTTTAGAAAAAAAATCCTGAAACTTTTCCACTACGGGTAGAAATACATCCTGTTTCACACTCCCATCATCTAGAAAATACTAGAAACCTGGGTGGTAAGCTTCCTTTGTTTCTGATGAACTAGCCCTGCATGGACCACCTAGATATCCCATTTTCCACAGTGAATATATTTGTCACCCTCATGAGATGTAATAGTCACTCTCCTGTGGTAACAATCAATGTGGGCTTAGTATTCTACTAACCACTCTATAACCCAAACTAGATAAAAGCCTGACATGTCAAGGATATAAAGATACCCTAGGAAATAATACCCCCAACCTCAAGAGAACACCCTTTTCACAAATAGATTTCTCTAGACCACACTCTCAAAGGTGTATCTATCATCATCACCCAACACAATAACTCCACCGCCAGGATCAAACCATTCAAAATTTTTGTATAATTAAATGAATGAGAGGTATCAGTATCAATTAAAGCACTAGATAGAATAGAAGCTATAAGAATAGTACCTCTCACTGTCAATGTTCTGGCATCACTATTAATAAGTGTAGGCTGAACTACATGTAGCTATCGTACCCCTATTCCCTATGATGAAGTATGACTCCCCTGAGCTGCACCACTCTGTTGATGTAGGAGCTATTTCCCAAAATCACTACTTCCACTTCCTCTACCGCCACATCTAGTAGAACTCGAACAAACAAAATGATATGGTGTAAAAGATCCCCTTTCCACACTATGGTTCTACCTAGATGCTCTATCATTTCATACCTTTCATGGGTTTTGAAAAAACCTTTGTAGATGAACCATCCTACTGTAGGATCAACACTCTACCAGTGGTCGAGGACAATGTTTATGAAAGTGGTCTGACATACCGCACTGGTGGAAAACCACTTGGGTAAGATATTGAGTAACTGATCCTAATTTTTCACTACTCAACTTCCCACTTCCCTAGATAGAATTCTCATAGTAACACTTCCTCCTTTTGGATGTCATACCTTATGATCATCCATCAGAAACCACCCGACCACTGCTAAAATCTTACTTCAAGTTTCCCTATGATATATAAGCCTAATTCACCACTTATGAAAACTTATTCAGCCTGAATATATTCACTTGTGACTTAATTTCACATTTAAGACCAACCTGAAACATATTTACTGAAATAGAACCATCTCTTACCAATTATAGAACAAAGTGATGAAAATTTGTAAAGCATCCAACATAGTCTATTACAAACATACTCCCCTGAGTCAATCTCATGAACCTCTCTTGTCTTTCCTACCTCATCATATTTGGATAAAAGTACTCAAAATAATCTCTTTAAATTCCTTCCATTCTATAGTATCCAACTGTACATACCTATTTTGGATTTCACATCATCACTTTACTTGACCATGTAACATGTATGCAACCAATTTGACTCTCTTCTCAATAGGAGTCTCTAAGTGTTCATGTATAGTCTGTATAAACTCAATATAGAACTCATCTACCTTAGTCCCACCCTATCTAATAAACATCAGAGGGTGATGAAACTGAAACTCCCATATCAGGTCAGACATACTCTTCACAACCTACCCTGGGTATCTTTCTATAAACTGTATGAAGCGAACAAAGTTCTCCCGAAAATTCTATCTGAATTCCTCACTTGGCACTACCAGTGACTCAGGTTCCACTATTGGAGGATCATTTCCATATATTTCCTTATATTTTCCTCACAAAAAGTATTTTCATGGAGGCATATCTCTACAATGAAAAAAAAATCTTATGCCACATAACACAACATTAACATAGTTATAGGTATTCACAAAGGCCATACAAGTTACTTCCCCCAAATCCCATCACACAATCAAAACCGAGGTGTCATCATCACTACTCTTAACCATACTACTTATAGGTTATGGTTAACAAGGGAAACACATTCTCATTTTTAAGTCTCATTAGACCCACATTTATTCATATCTTTCATCATTTTTCAATTTTTCTCAATTTCATATTAGACACCGTTTTTATTTCAATTTCGCAAGCAAGGAAAAACATTTCAAGTTAAAAAATTTACCCAAAACCGATTTTCCCATGAGTTCCTAAGATGATAAATGTCACCAAATAATCCCGAGTGCCTAGAATGATGCGTACATACTAAGCTCTCATGCCATTCCGGATCACAAGTCAAATATCAGAAAATATTAGAAATAATAATCACATCATACAACAACTGTATCAGCCAAGGTGAAATAACATTCAACTGAAACTGAAAATACAAATAATAATCTTCCCACCATAGGTAATTAGGTTTACCCCTATACATGGGTAAGCTACTCCCATTAATGATCTTATAACCAAGGCACAAATCTTTTTAGTCTATTTTATAACTTTCCCAAATAGTAAGACAAAAGAGAAGAAACAAAATAGTATCTGATACCACTTTGTAATGTACCAGCCTAGGTTCCAGACACTAGTTCCCTAAGATGGTTCACTACATAACCTCAATCACACCTCCTCATATTCTAGAGGCTATCGACTAGTAGCAAGGTTCTGATATATAGACATGGGGAGACTATACCCTCTATATCAGAGTAATACCTCATTGGAAATAAATAAAAAGTAATAACCAAATGATATAAACATAACCAGAACAATACCATTATCACATGATGACCAAAACAAGAAATAAAATATCCAAACTTAATGGTATATATGTCATGAAAATATGTTTCAAGTGTCAATATACAAAACCAAAAATAAATAAAGATACTGACTACTCCAAAGAGGGTCCCGGCACCAAGTCTAGTTCTGTCATTCATGATCCATCCCATATCATCCATCTAACATAAGGCCCTTTCCCTTAACCTATCCCACAAACATGAAATCTATTCAAGTACTGATTATGCAACCCAATTAGGGTGTGAGTACATGTCACAACCCGTCCTCGGGGCCCGTGCCGTGACTACCCCAAGCCCGCCTTCCATAGGCCAGGGGCTGGCGACTAGCACCAAAGGCGTAAAATCCCGATAAATGGGAAGGAATTGCCTTTATAAAAGAAAACAAGCACCACAAAGTACAAGCGAAAGAAGTAAACACTAAGTACAACAGTAAGTGCGGAAAGTAAAAATGGGCCGGAAATACAAGCCCAACTGTAAAGTACAACTCGAAAGGGAAAACAGCAACTGAAAAGTAAAGCTGCTACGCCGAGCTGTCCACTGGAAATCCCACCTGAAGGGTGGGTACATATAGCTCCTCTTCTCCTCAGGTCCCGCCGTCCGCTCCGAGTATGTCTCGCCCAGTGGTCCACCTCCGGGTACCGCCTCGTCATCACATCCACCTCTGGGTACCGTCTCGTCGTGAGGTCCTCCTCCGGGTACCATCTCTTCGTATAGTCCACCTCCAGGTACCGTCCAGTCCTCAAACACTCATCCTCTGTCAGCACTGCCCGTCGTCTGCAACCAACAAAACGAGGTGCGGGCATAGCCCGTGCAGGGGTGGGTATAACGATACTCAGTAGGGACCCCGAGACCCTCAAGGTCTCACTAAACCAACAAGGATAACCACAAAGAAGATCTCAACAGATAACCTCTACTTAGGTATATGCCCATACATATACCTAAGTTATCAAGTAACCCATCTCAATCATGAGGAAACACAAGGATTGTGAAATCAACGGATAACCACTACCCGGGTATATGCCCATACATATACCAAAGTTAGCAAGTGACCCATCTCAATCATGAGGTAAACACAAGGTCAAAAGTCTCAGCTCAAACCAGGATTTTCATTATCGAAACCGTAACTGCTGAAGAGCTCCGTCTCTGGAGTGTACAGTGGTCCTGTCACGACTCGGAGGTACTGTTCACAAACCTAAGACTGCTGAAGAACTCCACCCATCGAGTACTGCGGGCCAGCTGCTACAACCAAGCGCTCCCATGTGCCACTACAACCAAGCGCACCTCTGTCGTGGGTCTGCCGCTACAACCAAGCGCTCCCATGTGCCGCTACAACCAAGCGCACCTCTGTCGTGGGTCTGCCGCTACAACCAAGCGCTCCCATGTGCCGCTACAACAAAGCGCACCTCTGTAACACACCGAGTCGTTCGATCAGCAGTCGTCGGGTCTCAGCCAGCTACACGGTCTCCGTACTCCGCACGCTCGTCACTGGGAGGGTCCGCTCCACGAGCTACAGGTCGATACTCCAAGTATCTCAAAGTCCCACGAAGAAGTATCTCAAAGGACCGCCACGTCATAGGGGTCTCAACACAACAGACGACGCGTCAATCAGACGCCCGGACTGTGAGTTATTAGCCTTTTCGTCCCAGGGGCCCGGTTGGTTTCATGAGCGAACCAAACCCGGACGTATCTCAACTGTACCCCGAAATCTCATAGGGTAAACTCATAGGGACCGTTTCTCAACGCGATCACCAACGCCGCTGACGGTTCGTCAAACGGACGTTCTGTCAGAAAGATATCAGCTTTTCCGTTCCAGGGGCCCGGTTGGATTTCGGTGCGATCCAACCCGGCCACTATCCATCTGCATCCAAAACTCAGGCGGAGGATGCCAAAAGTTTCGTATCGTCAACAGGAACTCAACGCAACAGACGGCGCGTCAATCGGACGCCCGGTCTGAGAGTTATTGACTTTTTCGTTCTAGGGGCCCGGGTGGATTTCGGTGCGATCCAACCCGACCGCACTCCGTCGGCATCCAAACCTCGAGCGGAGTAAGCCGAAAGATCCATCTCACTTAGAGGAATTCAACGAAACAGACGGTGCGTCAATCGGACGCCTGGTCTGTTATTTATAGGCCTTTCCGTCTCACACCCACCCTGGGAAACTTCCCAGGAGGTCACCCATCCTGATCACTACTCTAGGCCAAGCACGCTTAACTACGGAGTTTTAACCACGTAGGCTCCCGAAAAGGAAGGTGCACCTTGAGTATAGTATACCGAAACGACCGTCTCGATCCAAGGATCGTGTTGCCGCTAACGACGAGTCGTTTGGAGGCCCGTAACCCAAGATACGGGCATTTGACCAAACAGCTCGGTAACGGGGGTTTCGGGCCCGGGCCGTCCCGGTCAGAGACCCCCCGGATGGCCCGAATTGGGTCGACCCGCCCCGGACGGGGTCAACCCGGCCCGACCCGGCGCGGCGTGGCCCGGCGCGGCGAACCGGCCAGGCGCGCCGGTTCGGCGCAAGGCAGCGCGCTGCCAGCTGGGCCGAAGGCCGAGCTTGCTGGAAACGGGGGGTCGCCTGCCCCCCCTTTGTGAAACCGCCCCCCCCTCATAATGGGGGGCCAAATAACTGCCCGGGGGAATTAAATTCCCCCGGTTTCCACCAACCCGGCCGGCCCGACCTGGCCGGCTTCTTGTCAACAGGACCGACAAGGGCCGGTCCTCTTCCGTCTTCCGGCACCGGCGGCTCGGCTGGCCGCCGGTCATCACGATCCGCCGCGGCCCGGAACCGGCCGCGGCCTTCGTCATCCGGCGCGGTGCGACGGCACCGCGCCCCTCCGCCGCGGCCCCGCTCCGGCCGCGGCGTCTTCGGTTTCCTTCGACGCGGCGCGACGGCGTCGCGTTCATGATAATTCTTTCCACGGCGCGGCGCGACGGCGTCGCGCAATAATTTCCGTGTGATTCTCGCGTGGTGCGACGACACCACGCTATCTCGTTTCATCCGCAAGAAACATTCAAGAACAAAGGAGGGGGGTTCGGCCGTGTTTGTGCGGTCCGGTCCCCCTCTCGTTAGACGATAACACTTAAACGTTCATCCTCAAGTTTGTCATGCTAGAACCAAGAACGGAAAATAATTAAATAAAGCAACAACAAACCCCTACTTCGCTTTTCGTTATGTGTTGACGAAGTCGCGGAAAGGCGGCGGCGATTCGTCGACATCGGAAAAGAGAAGCCGTTGACGACGTCGGCGTTCTTCGTGAAAGGCGCTCCCTTCTTTATTCCGGAAGGAGTGGGAAGGAGGCATCCAAGAAGGGATCGACGTTGGAAACTTCACGTTCTTCTTTGGAAAAGGCATTCTTCGTCGAGAAGACGTTGTTCCATGTTTGGAGATGTCCTTCGTGTTCTTCGTCGAGGGTGGAATTCTCTTCAATCCTTCCATGACTCTATCACAAAGATTTAGCCAACCCCAAACAATAAAACAACACACCTTATTATAGTGTTAGCTTAATGAATTCAAAATAATTCAAATTCATTAAGTTACATCCTTCATTAATGGGTGGAGAGGCTCCAAAATTAATGAAGGTGGAAGTGAAGAGTCACATTTAATTGGGGGGGGGGTTCAAGGGAGTTAAGGAGTTTAAGGAGTTAGGAATTTGAGGGGTTTTGGCACATTAAGTGCAAGGGAGTTTAAGGGGGGTAGAAGAGAGTTAAGGGGAAGGTGAAGGGTTGGGGCTCGTGTGGGCCCCACCTCACCTTAATCCTCACTTGGTTAGTTAGGAACTTGTGATTCCACCCCAACTTCCACACTTAGGATATAACCACTTAAGAAGATAAATAAAATTTGTAACACAAATTTTATTTTTCTTTACACTCAAACCACAACCTTATTAAACAACTGCTCCCAAGCAAACGCAACTCCAGGAAAGGCATTCCTAAGCAAAAACCGGCGCTACGGTTCCATCGGTGCCCTCGGAATTTGATTTCGGGCACCGGTTCAAAAGTTAGAAATTCCCGCTCGTTCGTTCACTGAACGTACCCGAGCCAAACTTCGGAAATTGATTCTGGGCACACCGGGCCTCAGAATCAGGCGCTTTCAGAAACTGTGTTCTTGTAAAATTCCAAAGAAAATTAAGAAAAAAATTTCCTTGAAATTTCCGGGTCTTTACATTACTCCCACCTCAGGGCTTTACGTCCCCGTAAAGCTTCATCACAAACTAGGGTCACAAAAGCGGTACAGAGCACGCATCTGAGCCTTCCGCTCCCATGTGCTCACCTGGAGGTTCCCGTACTGTCAAAGGAAGTGCACCCAAGGAATCGATCATCCTCGTAGGATCTGCTCCTGTCTATCCTTGATCCCCACTGGAACCTCCGTGCATGTCGCTCTATCATCGACGTCCAACTCCCTGAGGTCGATGCTGTGTGAAGGATCAAGCACGTATCTCCTCAATTGAGTTACGTGAAATTTATCGTGCACCTGGTGCAACTGAGGTGGATGGTTCAAGCGATAAACCACCTCGCCTACCCTGCTGGGGACCTAGAAAGGTCTATTGAACCTCGGAGATCTCTTGCCACCTCGGCTACATCTCCGTAAACATCGTCGAGGTGAGACCTGTATAAGAACGTGGTCGCCATCCTCGAACTCTAAAGGTCTCCCTTTTTATGTTAGAACTGAAACTCAAAACTCATGCTGCCATGAGGATAAGGTTGGCCGACCCAAGAATGATCGGCTACACCCTCCCATGCACGAGTTTATCTTGTGCTGCCTAGGGTTTCCTTTTCGCCGACCAAGGAAAACCCATCCCAACGTTTTCCTAATACCGTCAATTTGAGTATGAACAGTGATTGCCAAATACATACTCAAACTAACGTCGTAAGGCCTCGACGCTGCCACCAAGAGTTCCTAGCCGAGACTCTCGCCTCAAGGGTCAGATCACACCGTCGGCGTAAGTGTGACTATCGAGTATCCTCCCAAAGGTATCTCCAGACGTGAGGGTCAAGTCAACGGCTTAACCGGAATCTCTAGGTCTGGGACTAGATTCATGGAAGGAAGGGATGATTCGTTTCGATGCCTGTGGCTACGGCAGCTAGTAGAAGATAAATTCCGCACTTCGAATCATCCTTAGAGCCCCTTTTTGGTCGCACTCCATGACCGCAAGTAGCTACCCTCTTTCCCTGCTCTTCAACTCCCTGAGTCTAGCGGGGACTATAAAGGCGGGTGATGGTAACATGTTGAAATGTACACCACCACGAGCTGCTCTCCAAGCTCTGCCTCCATGTCTGCTGCTCTGCAGATTCATCTGTCCTTAACATTTCCTCTTCTTGAAACATTTTACATGCCCAAGTCTCCGAGACTGGTGTCAGTTTCCTGCTTTCCAAACTTCTAACATTCTCTGGATGTATTCGATCAGCAAATAATTCTCAACCACAAAGGTTCCTTCTAGCACTCTAGCCTAAGTAGAAATGCATAGAGAAAAGGTGCTGGCTCGGAAGCCCTTAAACATACCATGCTCAGAGGTCCGACCTCTATTGCACTAATTGAAACACTTCCATCGAGTACCTGATATGTTCGGTAATCCTCGATGAATTCTCAGCTATCAACACGTCATCCCGCCGAAACTGTAAAAGTTCTAGAAAATTCTCGGCCACCTCCTCAAGCCAGTCCTCAGCCGCCTATGAGTCAGGTTCACCTAGGAACATGAGGGTATCTGAAGTTAGAACACATGTAAGGTAGTAAACTTACATGTGTCACCTACCGGTACCGCCGGTTGTAACTGCTGACCAACAAGTAGTGATGTATAGCTGACACACTACCCAAAGGCACTATCTCAGGCATCGGTTCACGTACCGAAGCCTCATCACTATGCGGACCATCCTCATGGTAATTCACTGGAAAACACTAGTGGCCAAGTCCACCATCCACTCTACTGATGTCTCAGCTAGGCGGAAAACTCTAGCAATCACCTCCAGCCACTGCTCTGCTGTCTGGAAATCTGCCTCGCCTCGTAACTTCTGAGGCCTCTACTACTGGAACTCGTGCAACGTGCTCCGCCAGCGTGCACAGTTTGCTAGTATATTCGTTGGCATCTACTGCCCAACAGGTGGTGGTGCTACTGGTACACCACCCGAGGGTTCCAACATAGTAAAAAGGGCCCTGCACCAGAGCCTCGTCGCTCGGTGAGCCGTCATCGAGTACTCTCTCGGAACTCCAACTGACTGTCTGCGTAGAGACATCCTGAACAGATGCGACACGGTCAACGTCTTATACCTGGTGAGCTGAACTGGTTTGAGCTGACTTTAGAACTTTGGAAACACACACGCAATCAGTGTTTTTGTGTACAAAGTCGGAAATCAGTAGTCAGGGTCCTGGTGTACGGATACGTCGGCCACCGCACCAACACTGGACTCCCTGAACTGAAGACCACACTCGGTACCCTTAACACTATTGCTTCACATAGAAAAAGATCAGAGTCCTGAGTTCTGCGGTAGAACCGAACTCCTCTGATACCAATTTGTCACGACCCGTCCTCGGGGCCCGTGCCGTGACTACCCCAAGCCCGCCTTCCATAGGCCAGGGGCTGGGGACTAGCACCAAAGGCGTAAAATCCCGATAACTGGGAAGGCATTGCCTTTATAAAAGAAAACAAGCACCATAGAGCACAAGCGGAAGAAGTAAACAATAAGTACAACAGTAAGTGCGGAAAGTAAAAAGGGGCCAGAAATACAAGCCCAACTGTAAAGTACAACTCGAAAGGGAAAACAGCAACTGAAAAGTAAAGCTGCTACGCCGAGCTGTCCACTGGAAATCCCACCTGAAGGGTGGGTACATATAGCTCCTCTGCTCCTCAGGTCCCGCCGTCCGCTCCGAGTATGTCTCGCCCAGTGGTCCACCTCCGGGTACCGCCTCGTCGTCACGTCCACCTCTGGGTACCGTCTCGTCGTGAGGTCCTCCTCCGGGTACCATCTCTTCGTATAGTCCACCTCCAGGTACCGTCCAGTCCTCGAAGACTCAGCCTCTGTCAGCACTGCCCGTCGTCTGCAACCAACACAACGAGGTGCGGGAATATCCCGTGCAGGGGTGAGTATAACGATACTCAGTAGGGACCCCGAGACCCTCAAGGTCTCACTAAACCAACAAGGATAACCACAAAGAAGATCTCAACAGATAACCTCTACTTAGGTATATGCCCATACATATACCTAAGTTATCAAGTAACCCATCTCAATCATGAGGAAACACAAGGATTGTGAAATCAACGGATAACCACTACCCGAGTATATGCCCATACATATACCAAAGTTAGCAAGTGACCCATCTCAATCATGAGGTAAACACAAGGTCAAAAGTCTCAGCTCAAACCAGGATTTTCATTATCGAAACCGTAACTGCTGAAGAGCTCCGTCTCTGGAGTGTACAGTGGTCCTGTCACGACTCCGAGGTATTTCTCACAAACCTAAGACTGCTGAAGAACTCCACCCATCGAGTACTGCGGGCCAGCTGCTACAACCAAGCGCTCCCATGTGCCGCTACAACCAAGCGCACCTCTGTCGTGGGTCTGCCGCTACAACCAGGCGCTCCCATGTGCCGCTACAACCAATCGCACCTCTGTCGTGGGTCTGCCGCTACAACCAAGAGCTCCCATGTGCCGCTACAACCAAGCGCACCTCTGTAACACACTGAGTCGTTCGATCAGCAGTCGTCGGGTCTCAGCCAGCTGCACGGTCTCCGTACTCCGCACACTCGTCACTGGGAGGGTCCGCTCCACGAGCTACAGGTCGATACTCCAAGTATCTCAAAGTCCCATGAAGAAGTATCTCAAAGGACCGCCACGTCATAGGGGTCTCAACGCAACAGACGACGCGTCAATCAGACGCCCGGTCTGTGAGTTATTAGCCTTTTCGTCCCAGGGGCCCGGTTGGTTTCGTGAGCGAACCAAACCCGGCCGTATCTCAACTGTACCCCGAACTCTCATAGGGTAAACTCATAGGGACCGTTTCTCAACGCGATCACCAACGCCGCTGACGGTTCGTCAAACGGACGTTCTGTCAGAAAGATATCAGCTTTTCCGTTCCAGGGGCCCGGTTGGATTTCGGTGCGATCCAACCCGGACACTATCCATCTGCATCCAAAACTCGGGCGGAGGATGCCAAAAGTTTCGTATCGTCAACAGGAACTCAACGCAACAGACGGCGCATCAATCGGACGCCCGGTCTGAGAGTTATTGGCTTTTTCGTTTCAGGGGCCCGGTTGGATTTCGGTGCGATCCAACCCGACCGCACTCCGTCGGCATCCAAACCTCGAGCGGAGTAAGCCGAAAGATCCATCTCACTTAGAGGAATTCAACGAAATAGACGGTGCGTCAATCGGACGCCTGGTCTGTTATTTATTGGCCTTTCCGTCTCACACCCACCCTGGGAAACTTCCCAGGAGGTCACCCATCCTGATCACTACTCTAGGCCAAGCACGCTTAACTACGGAGTTTTAACCACGTAGGCTCCCGAAAAGGAAGGTGCACCTTGAGTATAGTATACCGAAACGACCGTCTCGATCCAAGGATCGCGTTGCCGCTGACGACGAGTCGTTTGGAGGCCCGTAGCCCAAGATACGGGCATTTGACCAAACCGCTCGGTAACGGGGGTTTCGGGCCCGGGCCGTCCCGGCCCGAGACCCCCCGGATGGCCCAAATCGGGTCGACCTGCCCCGGACGGGGTCGACCCGGCCCGGCACAGTCCGGCCCGGCCCGGCGCGGACCGGCCCGGCGCGGCGTGGCCCGGCGCGGCGAACCGGCCAGGCGCGCTGCCAGCTTGGCCGAAGGCCGAGCTTGCTGGAAACGGGGGGTCGCATGCCCCCCCTTTGTGAACCCCCCCCTCATAATGGGGGGCCAAATAACTGCCCGGGGGAATTAAATTCCCCCGGTTTCCACCAACCTGGCCGGCCCGACCTGGCCGGCCGACTTCTTGTCAACAGGACCGGCAAGGGCCGGTCCTCTTCCGTCTTCCGGCACCGTCGGCCCGGCTGGCCGCCGGTCATCACGATCCGCCGCGGCCCGGAACCGGCCGCGGCCCCGCTCCGGCCGCGGCGTCTTTTGTTTCCTTCGACGCGGCGCGACGACGTCGCGTTCATGATAATTCTTTCCACGGCGCGGCGCGACGGCGCCGCACAATAATTTCCGTGTGATTCCCGCGTGGTGCGACAGCACCACGCTATCTCGTTTCATCCGCAAGAAACATTCAAGAACAAAGGAGGGGGGTTCCGCCGTGTTTGTGCAGTCCGGTCCCCCTCTCGTTAGACGATAACACTTAAACGTTCATCCTCAAGTTTTTCATGCTAGAACCAAGAACGGAAAATAATTAAATAAAGCAACAACAAACCCCTACTTCACTTTTCGTTATGTGTTGACGAAGTCGCGGAAAGGCGGCGGCGATTCGTCGACATCGGAAAAGAGAAGCCGTTGACGACGTCGGCGTTCTTCGTGAAAGGCGCTCCCTTCTTTATTCCGGAAGGAGTGGGAAGGAGGCATCCAAGAAGGGATCGACGTTGGAAACTTCACGTTCTTCTTTGGAAAAGGCATTCTTCGTCGAGAAGACGTTGTTCCATGTTTGGAGATGTCCTTCGTGTTCTTCGTCGAGGGTGGAATTCTCTTCAATCCTTCCATGACTCTATCACAAAGATTTAGCCAACCCCAAACAATAAAACAACACACCTTATTATAGTGTTAGCTTAATGAATTCAAAATAATTCAAATTCATTAAGTTACATCCTTCATTAATGGGTGGAGAGGCTCCAAAATTAATGAAGGTGGAAGTGAAGAGTCACATTTAATTGGGGGGGGGGGGGGTTCAAGGGAGTTAAGGAGTTTAAGGAGTTAGGAATTTGAGGGGTTTTGGCACATTAAGTGCAAGGGAGTTTAAGGGGGGTAGAAGAGAGTTAAGGGGAAGGTGAAGGGTTGGGGATCGTGTGGGCCCCACCTCACCTTAATCCTCACTTGGTTAGTTAGGAACTTGTGATTCCACCCCAACTTCCACACTTAGGATATAACCACTTAAGAAGATAAATAAAATTTGTAACACAAATTTTATTTTTCTTTACACTTAAACCACAACCTTATTAAACAACTGCTCCTAAGCAAACGCAACTCCAGGAAAGGCATTCCTAAGCAAAAACCGGCGCTACGGTTCCATCGGTGCCCTCGGAATTTGATTCTGGGCACCGGTTCAAAAGTTAGAAATTCCCGCTCGTTTGTTCACTGAACGTACCCGAGCCAAACTTCGGAAATTGATTCTGGGCACACCGGGCCTCGGAATCAGGCGCTGTCAGAAACTGTGTTCTTGTAAAATTCCAAAGAAAATTAAGAAAAAAATTTCCTTGAAATTTCCGGGTCTTTACAGTACAACTCAGTATCCCTATACCAATGACATATAAAACAATATCTAGTCAAAATGGTGTATGCAGTTGTATAATGAAATAAGTAAAAGTAATAAAGTAAACAATTCAAATTTATTTAGTTATTATTTATTTAACCACATAAACTCCCGAGTTCCCAAGGACACCGAAACTTCCATACATGCTTCAATAAATTCTAGAGTCTAAACCATATTGCATATTCAATTTTCATTTCATTATAACACATATGATTTCATTATCCATGTCATTTCAATTCATTATCATGGCCAATTGGAACCATAGTCCAATGCCAATATCATGGGTGTTGAACATCGTGTCTAGAACCCTGTGGGTATTTAGAGAATAAGTTCATTTCCCACACCCCATGGGTATTTAGAGCATTAGTCCCTATCCCATACACTAATATTTTTATGCATTCACTTGGCACTCTATGGGTATTTGGCACATCACCGTGCCCCACACTCATATATCAATCAATCACATGTATCACATGTATCACAATATCACATGTATCACATCATCACACGTGTCACATTATCATTATTAATTAACGCAACTCAACAATTTGATATTCCTATCATTCCATTAATTAGTTCAAAAATGAATTAATAACATCAATTCCCTTAATTAATTCAATAATTAATTAATCACATCAATTACATTAATCAATTCAATGATTAATTAATCACATCAATAATTTTATAATTATAACAAACTCCATTAATTAATTCAATAATTAAATAATCCAATTCAAACAATTATATAATAAAAAAATCTATATTAATTAATTAAAAAACTAATTAATCTAATTTGTTTAATTATATAATCACAACATTCTCCATTAATTAATTGAAAAATTATTTAATCCAATTTCATAATCCGAATATCCCCATAGTTAATTCAATAATTAATTATTCTAATTCAATCAATTCAATATCCCCAATTTCAAAATCCCTTAATTAATCAATTTACCAAATTAATTAACTCAATTTAAGAAACTCAATTGCTAATCACCCAATATAAATTATAAAATTACATATATTTAATTGAAATAAAGACTTTGGGATTTTAATAATAGACAACCTACCTCAATTCGTTGATGAATTTTCACAAATAGATATCCCTAATTTCAAGTAGAAATAACCCAAGTCATGATGAAGAATGAGATCTTGATCAATTACTAGATCCAATATTTAAATGGATTAAATATAATAAATCCTAAATCTATATCTAGAACCAATAGCAGATGTAAATCCATCTTTTATCTAGGAATAAGAGTGGGAGAGAGATAAATCTAAATGGGAAGAAAATACATACCCGGAGTGGTGTAAATCTAATAATATGACCTTTGATTAACAAATAATGGAGGTTGGGAGGGATTGAAATCTATTTGGGAGCCTCTAAAATTTATATTAATTATTTTAGGTTTGAGTATGGGTGATTAGAGATTAATATCGGGGGGTTCATATTTTTAAAAATAATTTTCAGGGGATTTAATTTCCACATGCCCATTTTCCTATACATGGTGCACAATTTTCCCTAACCGTTCACCCTAACCATGTGACTCACCTAGGATTGTCAAATAGTTTCTCCCAATAGGGTTCATAGTTTATCAAACCATGCACCAACCATGGAAAACCCACAGTCTCAAGGGTGTAAAATTTGATGGTCTGAGTGTACGATTTGGGTAAGCCGTGCACCAATTGTGCACTACCCCATTTACCTCAAAAAACTTCCAATTTCACACAAACACACCCAAGATAAAACCCCAAATAAAATATACTCAAAACAAGGAAAAGAAATACCTAAAAAGAATCTTCATACATCTCTAGAAAAGGTTAGGATATTACACTTCCCCCACCCAGCAGTCATTAAAACTTTTACTCAGAGAACACTTATTTTCAACTCCCCTTGGGGATATGATGAAATCTATGATTTAGAATACCAGGAGGTAAAACTAATGGATTCAATCATTAGAGGTACATTAATTACCACTTGATTCACCTCCAAAGCTATGAGAACCTAGAGTTTTCATTCCACCATTGGTTTCTTCTACGATCAAACGTGCACAGAAGGGGATATGGTTGGTTCCTATAGGCACTTAAATTAACATGAAAATATATTAGTGGAAAAGAACTAAAAAATAACCTCTCTATCAATTTGAACCACTAGTATGACATCCTTGAAGTAAATTATATACCATCTTAGTTCATCAAAATAATTTTCCTAATCGGTGAATGTCCCAATGGATGGATACCCATATAGAAGGAATTTGAATTATATCAATAGATTAAATCTTTTTAAAGATTCAATGTAATTTAGATACAGGGGTTGGAGTATAGAAACATTCTGAATGAATGGTCAAAACTGGCCTCCAAGAACTCTGATTTCACTCAGTATGTAATAATAAATGAAGTGTTCCACATCCCATCCAAATAACAGCTAAAATAACTTCTCAATTATTAAAGTATCCTTTCATGTATACACATGAAAAAGAACTGATGGATCCTTTCCAATATGGTAACTTCTAACCCCATGTTCCTACCCTTTTATAGATTGACCTCTATGAAAAATGTCCCTATACTTATTCCACCATTTTATTTTTTAACCGGTAGCATATATATTCTTAACCACATATCTAGAAATCTAGCAAGATGTGTCTTGGTAGGTATGTCTAACCTGACTGTATACCCCCATTGGTTGTACTGGTCTTGTTCTAATGTGGGCTATAATTTAGCATGAAATCCTTTATTTTCCATTATGGTGCATCCCGTGGGATGTTAGCATGTAGGGACCTTCCCATTAGGCTTTAAGAAAGAATTCATCCCCACCTCATACTGAACATCCGCCTTAAGTAAGGGTATTAATTCTTGATGTCTCAAGATATCATTAATATCTCATGAGCTAAAACATTTGTCCTTTTATCATCATCCTAGGTGGATTTTAGTGGGATGAACTCATCATATATATCTCCAAGAATGGGTGCCCCTGAGATCTTGTAGACGTCCCACAAACTGATGTCGACTATTCAATGTGTTAGGTGGAAGGTGTTTTTCTGCGAGATCTATTAGATTAGAATCTCAGGGATAATATCTAGATTCTTATATACATACGTCTAGGATACCTAGATAAATTCATAAATTCCAACTTCCTTCAGATCGGTATAAAAAACGACATAATTCCAACACAACCAATTCGCCAAAAATCCACTATGGTATGACACCCCCTCTAGGGAGGAGGTCCCAATATTCATTCTATCCTTTCAATTAGTCTTTCTTGGAAGTGTGAAATATGGAAGAGTAGTAGTGTGGATTAAACTTGGGAGTATGAGGCTTTAAATCTAGGGAAAAACTACTATGATACATAACATAGGTTGTGGGTGATGTTTCCTCATCAATATATATACCTATGATCGAGATGTTAGTAGTGGTAAAGTTCATTTATTCTTGGAACCAGGAGAGTGGAAGGTAATTTGTTAACTTTGGGATGAGTATGTCATTTAAGATCACATGGATATAAAGTGGAATATAATTACTCTTAGTGTATTCGTAATGATACTTATTCAAATGATTTTCCAAATATTGGAGAGTGGTGTCACATGCGTTGCAGTAATATGACCTGATGAATTCAAGAATCTCCTTAATATGATTATCGACATGTTCATCAAAAACTCAAAATTTCTGGGTCTCCTTTGAGAATATGAATGTAAATATTGAGATTTTCATTAGATTTAAAGTATTTGTTTTTTTGTAAATTTAGAAATTTAGAAAAGGAGTAACCTCACGTAGGTCACTCATAAAAGTGATCTCATGTAGGTCACTCACCCAAGTGACATTGCGTAGGCCACTAACCCAAGTAACCTTGCACAAGTAACTTCCTTAGGTACCTAAAATACACAGATAAGGGTGTAATGTATTTGCATGAGTGGAGATTTAGATGAATGTTTGGGAAAAATACCAAAAAAGTGATATCGGAAGATCTAATAGACCATAATAAGGTGAGAAGAAGAATCGTTGGGGATATCAACACTATTTGTAGATGCATAGACACCTACGTCATCTACCTATGAAAAACAGCTACATGGTGGACCTATGTGACATACATGTGTGACCCATCTATTAATTCCTCCCTTATAAGGTACTGATATCATAATGATTAGTAAGCTAGAGCATGAATGTACATGAAAATTTATAGGTAGGAGAATGAAGGATACATTAGTGTCCATATTTATTTTGCTTAGGATCAGACCCTCTTCTTCCAATCTGATCCAACCTTGGGGGAGGGGATTTTGTTGACACTCCTTTTTCTTCATGAAGGAATGAGAATTTTCAAAGGGAAATTAATTAAGTAAAAGAGAAGTGAAAGATATCAAAGGATTTCATGCATTATCCTAGGTAATACTGCACAAATCCCAACCAAATTCATCACACAAGTCTAGCCTACATTCTTGGTGTCATCTCAAAGGTCCATCATGCATGCCAGTGCCATTGTAAAATTCCATATAGGTGTGACCAAGATACCCATGCAGGGAACACCTATGCGATAACCAGTTAAACACACCTGTGAGATCCAACTCCTTCACCCAAAGTCCAAAACAATTCCTATAAATAGCACCCTTGGGCTCCTCATTTGCAATGATTGGAAGACCAGAAGAATCCTTGAATCTCTTCTTGCCCTAGTTCTTCACCCAGGACCTCAAAAGTTTTCAGGTAGACTTATAAGACTCAAAAGAATATTAAATTAACGAGGATAAAGTTGTTAGAGTTACCCTAGTGTTTTAAACACAAAAAACATGTGCAAGCCACCTCCCAAAGTCTAAGTTCACTAAGAAGAAGTCCCCTTATTGATCTCTAAACTTGATCGCTAGACATCCAAAGGAACTTGGAGAGACTGTTGGAGTTAATAAAAAGGCCTCAAACATGTGTTTTTACCCAGTTTTTCCATCTCCCAAATATCTATTCAGTTCACCCAGTTTTACCATGCGCAGGGCCTCTTCAAATCACCCATGACATACTTGTGTGAGCCACCTTCAACTCACCTAGGACTTACCTACATGATCCGCCTTCTGTCTGAATAGGTATCACCTACATGATAAATCCTTTGGGTCCCTTTTTCATGCCACCAATGGAAGGTCATTTATTCCCTTGGGTCCCTTATCTGAGAGGTACCAAGCTAGGCCTTCCTCAAATCCTCCAGATACGTGTAATTAGATCATAGAGAACATCAATGTGTCCTATCAATTATACCTTCTTGTGGTAATGGAGTTCCTATATTTATCCTACCTAATAGGTGAGATCATCGAAGTTTTCTTGATTATACATCCACTTAGTAATGAGGACCCCAACCATGGTGGCAGTGCCAGGGACCTCCCCATTTCAGACAATGAGGGAACAACTTGACTTTCCCTTTGATGAGTACCAGTGACTTATCTTCCTATCATATTCTATGAAATTGAGAAAAGTTCATCCCTCCTATATTAATCCCCAAATATTTCTTGCAGCCTATATCTGTATGGGGGAATAAGTCCAAACCCCTGGGCTTGAAAACAAGAGAGGAGACAGGTACATCAAATCCCTTTCTCTCTTCCATAGCCCTGACCTTATCCACTAGAATAAAAAGGATATTTCATGGTTTAAAAGATCTTTCACTTACTCTTGTTTATCACACTGAGTATGAATCATGTGGGCTTATAGGTTAGTGACGATCATGAATCCACATGATCAAATACCTATCCCGATAGAGAGTCTTAATGACAGATCCTCCTCTTTCCAAGACAAGGGCCTCCTATTTGGTGTAAGCCCCAAAACTATGTCACCATCCTATAAAAGGGATACATTCCCTACAAAAAATCCTTCAAAGTACTATATTCCTAATTAAGAAACCTTAGTCCTCCTTCATAGGTATAAGACTCAGTATTTCTAACTATGTCGGTATTGATTCCCATCCAAATGAGATACACAGGAAGCCTCATTTAGGTCCAAAACCAGGACCCCAAAATCACCATAATATTATCTAGGAAATATTCCTAGTAGGTTTACATAAATCCTAAGAGGATACATCCCTTATAGGACCCTTGGGATTCTTTGACATAAGTCCCACACTAGCCCTTGACCAAGAACATTTCTCCTAGATTTCCTTACTTCAAGATGTTAAAATGTATGGTTTGGTCCTCATCACATGAACTTAAAAGGTATGATGTGTCCCATTAATTAGGAACTAAACTACATGGGGTTTGATTCCTTTCAAAATGATACATAAGAATCTGATCTCTATGAGCCATATCCCGACATCAAAAACCCCCCATCTTCTTGGATGATGATAAATTCCAGAGCACCCCACTGTGTAGATTAAAACCAACATCATGATAATAAATTATATAGGAATATATAATCCATTTAAAAATGGTACCATCAATGGAGAAACTCAAATACATACAGATATCCCCATCAATGGAGAACCTCATATATATATACAAAGGATTTTAAGTCCAATACATGTTGAAGACCAATTTTTAATAAAAGGGTGACCTGTTTTATATTTGGGATTTAATAAATGATTTGTGAATATTTATTAAATATATAAGATAGTTCAGAAGTAGGTAATAATTTCCCCCAAAAGTGTATGATGAGCCTCACCTTCCATCCTCTCTACTAATGTGATTACCTAAGTGTTATTGTATTCATTTCCCAATGTATTCCTGCCTTTGGAAAGTAGGTTTGTGAAACATGTCAAATAGGGGAACTGCTAGGTGTTTCTTGATCCACAAATAAAACTAATTAGAAAATGCCTAGAAAGGATGTGGAAATATGTTTCGAACATAAATGTTACATGACCACCAACAAAAAAATCACATTTACACCCCACATGGTTTTCGGGGAGTAAAAAAATATCATACTTAAAACCATTGTTCATAATATGGGGAAATGAAATAGAAGAAAAGGTGAGCTTATATTCTTAGTAAGTATACAAAAGGGAGATATCAATTAACACTTAATAATAAAATGAGAATAAATGTACAAGTACATGGGAATAAAATTTTAATACCATAACCTATATATAATAAACCCAAATATTGAGTCCTAGAATAAAGCATGGAATATCATAATACACGAGTCATAATGAAATCAAAGAACATGAGGTATGGAGCATAAAATTGGCATAAGATATAACTTTTTGGCATTCACATAATCATGTAAAATCATTTCCTTAGTCAAGTATCACTTCTAAGACTATCATAATGGCTTGGGTTCAATTTAAATTCCATTGTTTCTTTAGTAAAGGTTTACTCCCAAGACTATCATAGGGGAAAGAGTCTCTTATTGAATTGGGTTCACTCCCTACTCTAGTCCTTATAATCTCATGGGATATCCATATTTAACTAATGCATTATATGAATTTATAATTCTAGTCCCATCTATCACATAATGAAAATCATATATATTTTTTCCACAAGATCATAAAACATTCATCATAGCATACCCCATGGAAAGGAAACTAGTCTCATTAATATTTTATCATAACATAATTAACCCGTGGGAATGATCATTGGATGATATCATTGGATTATATCACTATTAAATAATAAGTAACATCAAAGTATGTTTTCACAGATAATTGTTTTAATAAGATCAATTGGACATTTTTTGAGGAAAATAACCTTTTCACTTTTAAATCACTTATTTAATATCTAAAAAATAAAAAATATTAAAGAAAAAAATTATTTCAAAGTAACCTTGTAAATTTTTAAATTAAGCTTCAAAACCTTAAATAGTTATTATGGTAATAAATTCTTTTTATTTCTTATAAATTAAAAAAACATTCCTTGCATATTTTTGATAAAAGTAAAAATTATCTCATTTGGTCAATGATAAGAAGATTCATTTTAAACCATTTTGTAAAAATTAAATCACAGGTAAAAAGAATTTAAAAAATTATATGATAATATTAAAAATATTCATGATTTTGTTTTTCAAAAAACATGGATATGTAAGAAAAAATATTTTTGATCGAAGAGAGAAATAAAGTCAATTTTCCTTAAAAAATATTCTTTTGGTCTCTTGATTACTTACATAAAGGAAAATGAAATGAAAACATGTAATATCTAGAAATAACCATTGTATAAAAAAATTAATGAGTTTATTGAGATGTATATCATGAAATATCATTATCAGAAACTTAATAATAAACAATCCAAATAAACAATGAGATTGTAACAAAATCCCTTACCTCAAGTTTGAATTGTTTTGAAATCAATATAACCTAATATATACTAAATTTAAATTTATTATATTTCTCTAAAATAATCATTTAAATACTTATAATATCATATATGATCCCCTTATAATATCTAAACACCCATTTATTAATAATTCCTTATTAAAGTCATTTTTAAGTGTTAACTGTTTCATTTTTCATGAGAATTTCGGTTCTGTAGTTTTGATCCGTATACATTGATCATGGTTAGATCATATAATAAATTTTAATAATGATATAAATATCCTATTATATATATATATTTAGAGTCATCCATAAAAGGTAGAGATAAAAAAAATGAATTACGCTGTTCATGGAGATGGTAGGCCATACATACACATGAATAATGTTTTCACTTTTCAACAGATGGAATAAAAGAAATTTAAAAAATAATTAACCTTTTAAAATATTTATTATATTATATATATAATATATATTCATTAAATATATTCTTATTACCATTTATGTAAAGTCTAATTGAAAATATGATTCACATCACTTCATGGAGGTAGTAGTCCACACGTACACACAAGTGATACTTTCACTTAACATTTGATGGAATACAAGGTGGATATTTGTGGTTACATAATCATAATAAAATTTTAGTGTATTTATGATTCTAATTTTTTTATTTTATTTTTAATACCACATATTTTGAGGAGGTATAAGAAGAAATAAATTGAAAGTGGTTGGGTAAGATGAAAAACCTCTTCTTTGACATGCCTCCTTTAGATCTTTTCGTAAGGACCCTTTAAATAGTATTTTAAGAAGAAAATAACCTATAATTATTGTATAAGGAATTTTATAATATAATTGGGTATATTTTGGTTGACATATATGGCTCAAAGTTGTATAAAGAAGATAAATGAAGGGTGTCCTTTTATAACTGAGGGAGAGAACACACTTGGAATTTCTTAAAATATTAAAATATAATAATGTCATGATCAAGAAAAATAATTAAAAATTGATATAGGTTAAATTTTTTTATAGTATGATGTCAAAATATATCCATTAAATAGTATTTATACACGTTTAATTGTCAAAATTACACATATCTCTTGGTTTAACCCCCTCGGTAAACCTGTTTTAACCTTAACCATAGTGGAATTTTTTTTACTAGTTTTATTATTAATTATGACAAAAAATGAAATTTACCTCATTGATTTTTTTACATTATGATTAAAAATATATAATCTAATTTATAAAATTCAATCCATATAATTGGTAAAATTTAAATTTGAAATTAAACCTGAAAAATGTGATGAAAAACAGTTTTTTCAGAAAATATGTTTTTTATGTTTAAAAAGTTTTTATACCAAAATACATTATAAAATCAATTCTAATGAACTTAATTATATTAATAACAACATAAATTAACTAATTTTACTTTTTTAAATAAGTTTGGAATAAAATTATACTTTTTAAACTCTTGAAACAAAAGACCGTTTTTAATAAAAATAATTATTTTTCACTATTAATTGACAAATCAATCTTTTCAGAAAATTTAAAAAAATTCATTCTAAGATAAAATTAAAATTATTATTTAAAAATTTCATTATTTTTTTAAAATAATATTTATAAAATTGGAATAAATTAATTATATTATTTTCTCACAAAAATCAATAAAACCCATTTTTGAGGAAAAATGTATTTTTAAAGCATATAATAGATTTTATAAAAAGTGAGTAACTATTTATCAATATATTTTATTTATATAAAAACTTATAGATAATTTAAAAAAAATTCTATTACTATTAATTTATCCAATTTAACGGCTAGGTTATAATGGTATATTATATTACTGTTCATTTAGACTCAGGGTTGCGTGTATCACAAGCTATCAAAGAAATTAAATTTATTTCAAGAGAAGTATATCATAAAATCTTGGGGTGTTACATATGTTTTATTGGTTATGATTTTATTTTGTTATGACCTTGTACCTTTATTATGTTCTCATACCCACATGCTCATATTATGATCACTTAAGATCATCTATTAATATCTCTTATATTTACACTTACCAAGCATTGTGATCATATTTTATTATATTTCCATTCCATAGGTTATAAAGAATATTGTTATGTATAATGTGTCTAAAATGGTATCATGTGAGAATAATATATTTAAGTTATATTGATAATGTTTTAAAATAATATATATATATATATATATATAATATCTTAATACACTAAACCTATTAGTTTTATGGTGTGTTTTATTATGAGATATAAGGAATAATGGTGTAAAATGATGTAATATGTATGTTTTTTAAACCTAGGTCACATCAATTGGTTTTAAAGTGAGGTATATTTATTTTTGAAATCAAATTATAATGAATAAGAGGATAAAACCTAAAATAGCCTCTGTTGAACCAAAAGTGATGTAGGAATAACATAAAATCTCATAGATTGAAATTAATGTGTCAGAATTTAGGAAATCTTATGAATGATTTTTCTCAACCTATGATTTATTAATCTGATTATTATTTCTTATACTAAACTTTTTTGGGTTTTAGTTAATGTATGGAACAATGAGGAATTGAGTTAATAATAAATGTGATGGATAATACAATGAATATCCAAATGAGAAACCAAATAGGATTAGTGAAAAAGTTTAAAATATAGTGGTTATAATCACCCAACTCTCTTAATTTATGGACAATAAAACACAGAACTCCAAAATATTACAAGTAGGGAATGACTGTCGATTTATTCCCTTATGAATAAATATCTAACCTCTTTTAGTGGGTATTTGGATAAAATAATTTTTGAGAAATGGATCAATACAATATAAAATATATTTTACATTCTCCAGTGCTTAGAGCTTGAATTTTTTTAGTTATTTATCATTAGGAAGGTTAAACTGTTCAATGATGGACCCTTATTAAGAATATGAGGTAAGAGGAAGAAATCAACTCCATGGAATCAGAGGAGTTTAAGAAGACATTTTCAATAAGAATTTTTCCTGAAATATTTACAATAAAATATAGATGTAATGACCCGAATCCAGAGCCCCTCAACTGGTGCCCTGTGCCCGGTTCGCCACATGACCTCAAGCGTATTTACCCAAACGCCAGAGGCTGCTGACTAGCAGTGAGGGCCTTGGTAGGTTATTGGGGAAACTATGCCCTCATTTGGTAAGGTATACAAGGTACAGTAAATAACAGTCAATAGTGGAAGCAATAAAAAACATACAATAAATGAAACGAAACATTGGAAGAAATGTATAATATAATAATGATGCAGCATGGTACATGTATCTAAAGAAAACAGAAAACACAACAACGTGCTGAAATAAAACTGAGAACAAATCACTAAAAGTAAACAACATCTACAGTAGCATCACAAGCCTAAGCTCGATCCTATTCTCTCCAGCTCCAACCATCAATCATGTACTTGAAGTAGAAGGGCCACAATCCCTATCCACACCTGCAACCATATAACCTGTTTGGGCCGAAAATTAGGACCCAAAAAGGGTGTGATACTAATCCCAGTAGGCAATCACCACAAGATCTATGCCCTACTGTCAGTGAGAAATATAGAAAAAGTAATGGAAATAAATGCAGCAGAGAAACAGGAGTACACGTAAGTAAAAAATCCTACAAATCTCAATTCACATTTATTTATTAATTTAATTCAATCATTTAATTATCAACCAAGGAATCTAGAAAACAACTCTATAATCCCAAAGCATAGCAAGTAACACAACAGGTATCTCAGCAGACTACCTAAACTACAAGCAGTACAAAACACAAGCTTGTTCTTTAGCCTGGTGGACTCATTACAACCAGCCAAACAATAATCATGGTGACTCTCTAGGTGGCTCACACTGGCAGACCACTCTATTCAAGTAAACATACAAAAGCACAGACACTCTGGGAAGCTCTCACCATCAATTCCCCTGCGGTCTTGCAACGATAACTATAGACTCTATGATGAAGAACATACGTCTAATTACCCCTATAGTCTCAGTACGTAACTAAGGAAACTATAAGGAAGCACAAATTCCAATTCTCGTAGGTCATGTGAGTGATTTTAATTTATAACATACTCTCCAGGGAAGCCCTTAATCGTCAATTCCCTCTTTAGTCTACCACACCAGGTTCCCATAGCCCTGAGCAGTGTAGTCATGCATAATCTACTTTTAGCAGCCCAAATTAAGCTAAAAAAACTACTTGGATAATAGATAAAATGTATAAAAACCATATAAACAGTAGTCAATACATGCAATCAATTATATCAAGGCAGGAAAACAATGCAACAAGGCATGCCTCACAGGCAACCTAAGCCAAACGGTGATAAATAACCAAAACTAGGGGAACACCCATGGGGTGATCCTCAAACATGCTAACAAGAAATTATAAATCATCTAATAACCTCAAGAACACATTCAATCTAAGTTAGATAACAATACAATATCAAAACCCTAACCCAAGATACCTGATACATGGGTATCCGACACCTTTGCACCAAAAAATCATAGACATTCAACGTAGGGAAACAAACCACCTACCTCAGTCCTAGGAGATCGATATACTTAATCCTTAGCCTTTGAATCATCCTAGAATGGAGAATATCTACAAAAACGTCTAAAACGTTCAACCTCAGATAACTCTCACAAGAGAAGAAATCCGTAAACGTTGCCAAAGAAGAACCAAGGACTCACCGCTGTGATTCTATTACAACCAACAATGTTTGATTCAGATAATCGGTGAAATATTGGTGGATTAGAGAATATTCGGCCTCCTTGGATGCTCTAGACAGAATTAGGCAGAGAAGAAGGTGGAAATAGGTTTAAGACGCGACCTCAGTCCGATTAATGAAATAAAACGAAACGTACACAGCATGTACTTCATGAGTACATGGAGTATAATCTCCCTTTCTGTACACCGCATTAAGAGTCCTCTGCATCACCGCTACAAACCATGTGTGTGGCCCAGACATGGCCAGCACACGGCCTCGCGCGGGAGAAAAGTACACAGCGTGTACTTAGAAAATTTCCAGATTTTCTTCTTTTTCTCAAAAAAATGACCAGAAATGGATAAAAATACCTAAAACAAAGATCCGGGTTCTTAAAAACTTCCCTCCTTTAAGAAATTCGTCCTCGAATTTCCCCAACTTGGTGGCGAAGAATAAACCTTGAACAACTCTAGCCATTGTGATTGCATATCGGCCTCCCTCTTCCAAGTCTCGTCCTGTACATGGTCGTGCTACCATAGCACCGATACCAGAGGAACAGACCGCCCACAGAGTATCTTTTAACTACGATCAAACATTATAATAGGATGCTTCTCAAATGATGCATCATGCTCCATCTCAACCTCCTAAGGTTGAAAAATATGAGACGGGTCTGAGAAATAGCGTCAAAGCTAAGAAACATGGAAGATTTCATGCATAGCCTGGTACCTCTAGGGTAATAACAAACTATAAGCAACCATCCCGACGTATCTCGGTGAAATCTTACCCTACCTCCTAATACTCTTGTGTCCCAACCTCGGGGTAACACATAGGAAAACCTAATCTCCGACCTTGAACTCCAAAGGTCATCTCCGCTGATCAGCATAAGATTTCTGCCGAGACTGTGTAGTAACCATCCTTTTCCGAATCAACTCCACCTGTTTTGTAGTCTCCTAAACAAGACGAGGCCCCAACATAGCTAATCTACTGCCTCCAGCCAACACAAGGGTGATCGGAATGGCCTACCATACAAAGCCTTGTAAGGTTCCATATGAATAGTTTCTTGAAATCTATTATTATAGTAAAACTCCACTAGAGGTATATGACTCTCCTAAGAACCTCCAAAATCAAGGACACATGCTCATAGCATGTACTCTAGCACTTGTATCGTGTTCTCTGACTGACCATCTATTTGAGGATGGTAAGTTGTACTCAGAAGTACCTGTGTACCCAAAGCCCTCTGTAGTCCTTGCCAGAAAAGCGATGTAAAGTGGGTGTCCATATCTGAAATGATAGTACTCAGAACCCCATGAAAGAATACAATCTCATAGATGTACAACCGTCCAATATCATCAACACCGATGATCTCCTTAATCGGCAAGAAGTGAGCAACCTTCATGAGTCTGTCAATGAAAAACCATACTACGTCATTCCCTCAAGGCAATCTCGGTAACCCTGTCACATGTCCATTGTGACATCATTACACTTCCACTCAGGAATGGGTAGTTACTGTAAAAGCCATGCCGATCACTGGTGCAATGCCTTTACCTGCTGATAGGTGGAAAATCTCATGAAAAAACCATAAACATCTCTCTTCATACCCGACCACCAATACTGGTGGTGTAGATCACGATACATCTTGGTGACACCAGGATGAACTGCCCAAACTGAGGAATGAAAGTCTCGCATCAGCTCCTCGTGTATATCTGCTGGAACCCATACGCGTCCCTAGAAACACAAGATCTCATCCTCACCTACAGTCCATCTGGGAAGAGGTTCCTCTCCTGAAACGCTTTCCCATAGTATTAGGCCTTCAGAATCTGATAGCAGCCTCATTCGAACTCAGTCAATAAGGGTAGAGGTAATAGCTACAGAAGAAAGAAAAGTCTGACCCTGTCTGTCATGCACCTCCAGATGAATTTTAGAGAATAGAGCCATAATCTTCCACTCACTGCTGGCTTCCTAAACTGCCTGTATATGCATCCTCTTGGTCAGTGCGTCTTCCACAACATTGCCTTTCCCAGGCGTATAAGCAAGCTCGAAATCGAAAGACTGTAGGTACTCAAACCACCTCCGCTATCTTTGATTCAAGTCACGCTACGTGAATATGTACTTGAGGCTCTTGTGGTCAATATATACCACAAAATTCTCTCCTAAAAGATAATGTCTCCAATAGTGCAAGGAATGAACAACTATAGACAACTCCATGTCATGCGTAGGATAGTTCCTCTCATGTGGCCTCAACTGCTGAGATCCATACGCAACAATACGATCCTCCTACATAAGCACTACTCCGATCCCAATGCTAGATGCATCATAGAAAACTGTATAACTCCTTCCTAGCTCCGGAAAAACAAGAATCAGTGTTGAAGTCAATCTCCCCTTTAGCTCCTGAAAGTTTGAATCGCATGCTTCTAACCAAACATACTTCCCCCCCTTATTAGTCAAGCCCGTCAACGGCGATTCTAGGCATGAGAAGTCCTGTATTAACCACCTGTAGTAACCAGACAACCCTAAGAAACTCCGTACCTCAAAGACGTTCTTCGACAACTCCCAGGTGACTAATGCTCTCACCTTTTCTGGGTCTACTTATACTCCTGTCTCTGAGATGACATGACCCAGGAAGTGAACCTCATCCATCCAAAAGTGGCACTTTGAGATCTTAGCATATAACTGATGCTCCCCTAGTGTACTCAAAATGATCTCAAGATGGGTAGCATGGTCATGTCGAGTGTGAGGGTACACCAAGATGTCGTCCATGAAATCCACCACGAAGGAATCCAAGTAAGGATGGAAAACTCTATTCATCAATTCCATGAAAACTGCCGGTGCGTTCATGATACCGAACGACATAACCAAATACTTATACAGACCATACCTGCTCCGGAAGGCTATAAGAGGTATATCAGATGGTCTAACACACAACTGATGGTATCCGGATCTCAATTCGATCTTCGAGAACACTCTATCTCCTCGAAGATGATCAAATATATCATCTATCCGTGGAAATGGATATCGGTTCTTGACCATCAACTGGTTCAGCTTCCGATAATCTACACAAAGCCTAAGGGTGCCGTCTGCCTTCTCCGCAAACAGGACTGGCAAACCCCAAGGAGAAGTACTGGGTCGGATGAAACCCCTTTCCTGCAACTCCTCCAACTGCTTCTTGAGATCCTACAATTCAAGTGTAGCCATCCTATAAGGAGGAATGGACATCGGTGCCATTCATAGCACAAGATCAACAGAAAATTCTACCAGTCGCTCTGGAGGAAAACCTAAAAAGTCTTCTGGGAAGACATCTGGAAAGAGATTAACCACTACAGGAAGATTTACCTGATAAGTCTCGTGGTCATCCAGATATAAGATAGAAATATGGGCCGTAATACCACCCAACCCATGATGCTCTGGTCTAGATATGCTCGCCTGGACATCCCATTCGCCCTTGTGAAGGAAATATCATCCCTCTGGTGATGTGTGACTCACCCTACAGAGATAGTAATAGACAAAGTCCTAGAAGGGAACTAACTAGTCCATCTCGATAATGAAATCATAGCCTACCATCTCCAAAACATAGAGACTCCACAAAAAACGACACCCACCATCCTCGAGGGGGAAGTCTATGCACTGATGCACGCTAGCAGTTCTAATTCCCAAGGGAGAGTCTAGCATCATCATATCCTCAGAAGTATAAACAATAAGTCTAATGATTTCCACAGTATGCACAGAAATAAAGATATGAGAAGCCCCTGTATCAAAAAGTGCAGAGGATAAAACTGAGGCTACTAAAATCGTACCTCAAACTGTAGAAGGTCCAGGATCCTGCTCCTGATAAATCTGCTCTACAACAAAAGTCTGGCCTATACTGTGGCCCTATGTAGTAGCTTGAGATCCCTGAGATGACCCTCCCTAAGCCTGACCACTGCGTCTATGGCCTCTACTCTAGTCTGAACGACCTGAAGAATTCCAACCCCCATTCTTCTATAGAACTGGTAATCCTGCTCCTGTACACTAAGTCGAAACTGATCCTCCTTCACTAGCCGCTGGTAGAAGAACCTTGCAGAAGCGCTGCAGATGATCCATATTACTGCAAGATCGGCACTCTAATGGGTCCCTCGGGCACTGGGGATTCTTATTCCCACATATTACACACTGATTACACACCACTTGGTCACTAGAGGGAATATCCCATATACTGGAAATAATACCTCGCTTTCTCAAGTCACCTCGTGTAGACTCTTGGTGGCGCTTCCTGCTGTCTGTCTGGAGAGAATCAGCCCTGGATGTTGAACCGCCCTGGTCCATAGCTACGGCCTCCTTGAGGTTTCTCTCCATAATAAGTTCTTGGTTTACTATCAGGGTGATAAAAGTCAACTGAAAGACATTAAACTGTGACATGATATTCGGTCTGAGGCCTTCCTCAAACTTCCTTTCCAAAAACAGCTCTTCATTCCCCAGAATGGGAGTGAAACACTGTAACTCTGTAAAGTGGGAGGAATACTTCATAACTGTGAGAGTACCCTACTGCAGGTTCATGAACTCTCTGGCTCTGTCAGCCAGCAGCGTCGCCGGGTAGAAGTAGTCATAGAACGTACGCTGAAACTCATCCCAAGCCATAGCCTGTTGGTGCCTTGTCTGCGAAACCACATCCCAGCATCTTTTGGAATAATATCGCAGCATATAAGTCGCGATCTTCACTCTCCTCTCCAGAGGTGTCTCCAGATGCTTGAAGATAGACAACATGTCTTCTATCCATGACTCCACAACCTGTGGTTCACCATCACTAGTGAACATGGGAGGGTGCTGCTGCTGAAAAACCCGTGTCAGCTCTGCCATAGATGGGGCAGGATTCTGAGCTCCCTGGAAGGTTTGCATGAATCTCATGAAACCCTCTATGAACTGAGCATCGACACCAGTGTCTAGAATCACTGCAGGTTCCATGTCCGGAATGATAGGAGGAACTACTGGTAGACCCTGATCTGTCATATCAGGCGTACAGTCACTACCTGGTTCTCGACATGCAACAAGAGTACGTCTTGGTTCCATAGCTCTGAAAGGTCAAAATCACACCTTCATTAACGATGAACACAGATGAAACTTAAGAGATAAAAATGGAAAAGGAGAGAAAAACTTTAAAATTTTGGGAAAACATGACTACACGATGTGTAGTACTACTACACGACGCGTTTCTTAAAAGTTTACCCTAGGTGTGTACCTTGGACATACATGGCTGTGTAAACCACCCAGCTACACGACGTGTTCTTAAACTACAAATCATGTACTAATACTTTTCCTCCCTACCCGTTCACTCCTACATGGCTGGGAACACAGACTTTCCCAGCAGGAAACTACATGACGTGCTTGTCCACTACATGGCATGTCCTAAAGATCTCTCACCTGTCTATGTCGTTAGTCACAAGGATTGGTACACAGACCACTACTACATGGTGTGTCAAAGGAGACATGACATTTACTTGAAATTCCTTACCTATCCCATGTTGTTAGTGACACGTCCTGACACACGGTCAACACTACACGACGTGTTGCATATGGACACGGCGTGTACGCGGGAGGATAACACCAACCCGTGCTGTTGGCTACACGGCCGACTACATGGTCAACTATACACGGCGTATTTACAAGGGACACAACATGCAATTGAAGGAAAATCCCGACCCGTGTTGTTCGTGACATGACCAGATACCTATTCTAGACTACACAGCGTGCTAAGCTGGTACACGGTGTGTTCCTACAGGAAACTTTACAACCCCGCATCTCTTCCCAACACAGTCAGGGACACAGCTAAAAACTACACGGCATGTATTCATGATGTACATGCCGTGTATTCTGTGTTTTTCCAGACAGTAGCCTCAGAACTGTATCGGAGCCCAAAAAACACAGAAAAACAAGCGTTAAGGTGCCAAATTCTGATTTGTGGGGGCCCATACTCCCCCGAATCAAATCTTGGCATCATAGAAATGGATATAACAAGTATACAGTATAACAAACTCACGACCCACCAAATTCCAATCCTCGAGGGCCCATAACACCTCTAAGACCAACGTTTGGCATCTATGAAAAAGAAGCTCTAAATAAATGATACCCTATCAACATGGCATGTATTCTATCATAGCAGCTATCACAACAACATGCATCATCTATCACAATTTATATCACAACAACTTGAAAATTCTAATGCAACCTATATGGAATGGAAAAATGCATGACATGTGATTTCCTAACTAGTGCATATATGATGCATGAGATGGCATTCCCTCATTTCATCAAGTTATAAAAAAATATAACCACAATCATACAAATAGTAATAGCACAAAACAAGTGCACCACCCAATGGTGAAATCAATTAAACTGTAACATTTGTAAAAGCTCGAAAATTTCAATATTTGAGGTAATCTGGATTTTTCCCTATACATGGGTTCTAGAATGCTTGGTCACAACTATTTACCATTTACCTATTCCTTCCAATCCCTATCTAATGTTGCTAAATATCAAGTAAATAGAAAAGGAAAGAACCTTCCTCTGATACCAATTTATAATGACCCGAATCTGGAGCCCCTCAATTGGTGCCCCGTGCCCGGTTCGCCACATGACCTCAATCACATTTCCCCAAATTCCAGAGGCTTCCGACTAGAAGCGAGGGCCTTGGTAAGTTATTGGGGAAACTATTCCCTCATTTGGTAAGGTATACAAGGTACATGAAATAACGGTCAATAGCAGAAGCAATAGAAAGCGTACAACAACTGAAACTAAACAGGGAAAGCAATGTATAATATAATAATGATGCAGCATGGTACATGTATCTAAGGAAAACAAAAAACACAACAACGTGCTGAAATACAACCGAGAAAAAAGAACTAAAAGTAAACAACATCTCCAGTAGCATTGAAAGCCTAAGCTCAGTCCTATGCTCTCCAACTCCAACCAGCAATCATGTACCTGGAGTAGAAGGGACACAATCCCTAATCACACATGCAACTATATAACCTATTTGGGCCAAAAAGCAGGACCCAAATAGGGTGTGAGACTAATCCCAGTAGGCAATCACCACAAGATCTGTGCCCTACTGTCAGTGAGCAATATAGAAAAAGTAATGGAAATAAATGCAGCAGAGAAATAGGAGTACACGTAAGTAAAAAATCATACAAATATCCATTCACATTTATTTACTAATTTAATTCAATCATTTAATTATCAACCAAGGAATCTAGCAAACAACTCTATAATCCCAAATCATAGCAAGTAACACAATATGTATCTGTTTCGCATGGAATCCGGGGATGACCTCCTGGACGAGAGATTCAAACGTTCCGATCGGTTTCTAACGGGTTTGTTCGTAGAACCAGAAACATCCAATGATTCCACATCCGTTTGGACCTACTTTCCAAAGGCAGGCACTCATTAGCTTGTGGACTAATGAGACTTAGGAATTTGCATTGGTCGAGAGGATGGGAGGTCGGACTCATCACACCTTTTTGAGGGGAATTATTGTCTACTCCGGGACTCTCTTTATAGATTTAAGTTATGTTCGTGAATCCTTATTACATTACCAAGTATAAAATGTGCTTTCCTTTAGTTTTAACAATCAATGATTAAATATGAAAGAAATTTAGAGAATCTTTTATATGTATTCGAGGTTCTTCATCAATAGAGAATCATCTATATCTGTTTAGAGATTCTTGGTCAATGGTATCCTTCAAAACATTTATAAAAAGTCTCTTGGTCATTATGATGACCAGGCTGGTTTTAAAGCCACTCAGTGGGGCACTTGAAGTTTATCGTCATTCAGAAGGGCAGGGATTATTTCAAAGTTGGGATCGAACCCATAAATGGGCTACCTACGTATCCTTTCTTTTGGAAAAGGAATCAGAACCCACGTAGTTCGAGGAATGGGGTATGATGTTTATGATTGATGGCTCAAAGATGAATGTCATAATTACTTTTACACTCTAAGCTCACGTGAGTCATGCTCGGTGTGAGAAACAAGAGGTATTGGTAAAATTTAGACAATTGTGCCATAAAAGATGCAATCATAAGAATTTGTTTTGGGGCTTATGTATAGATGACTGCCCAGATAGATGAAGGTTTAGGATTTACTTTTAGGGAGAAAATCCATGAACAGGGTCCACAAAGTTATATGTGCTTCATGGAGATTTGAATACTCTAATCTTGGGGCTTACTCCTAAGAAGGATGCCCAAGTTAGGAGGGGACTTATGATTGGGGTTTTATTCCTGAAAAGGAGACCCAAATCAAAGGTAATTTATGACTGGTGAAGAGAAGTTTAAGGGGACTTGGGGCTTATTCCTGAAAAGGAAGCCCAAGGTTATGACTGAGTCTTATTCCTAAAAAGGAGACCCAGGTTAGGGATTAAGGTTTGGGGCTTACTCCTGAGGAGGATGCCCAGGTTAGGGAACTTGGTTTGGGGCTTACTCCTGAAGAGGATGCCCAAGTTAAGGAATTAAGGTTTGGGGCTTAGTCCTGAGGAGGATGCCCAAGTTAAGGAATTAAGGTTTGGGGCTTAGTCCTGAGGAGGATGCCCAAGTTAAGGAATTAAGGTTTGGGGATTAGTCCTGAGGAGGATGCCCAAGTTAAGGAATTAAGGTTTGGGGCTTACTCCTGAGGAGGATGCCCAAGTTAAGGAATTAAGGTTTGGGGCTTACTCCTGAGGAGGATGCCCAAGTTTGAGAACTTTAAGAATTTGGGGCTTACTCCTGAGGAGGATGCCCAAATTAAAGGACTTATAACTGGGGATTATTCCTAAAGAGGAGACCCAGGTTAAGGATTCTCTCATTTTAAAGGATGAGGTTGAATGAATGAACTCTCCATATTTAGTGATATAAAGGTATTTAAATCACTAGGTTTTGAGAGATATTCCACAGAATTCCTTTCAGATAAGAAAGTCAAGTCAAGAAATCATGCCATAAATGGCTTTGAAGAGTGTCTTGAAGACTGAATCTTGAAAAGGAAAGGTGTGATGGCTTAAGAGGGGTGACATGGGCAAGATGGGCACCCAAAAAAGTAGGGGCGCGCAAGTCTTGAAAGGCGCGCAAGTATTGGTCGCGCAAGTATACTTGCGCGACATGAGGGGTACTTGCGCGATTCTCAATCGGAATTGAAATACTTGAGCGACTTCTTTTTAATCACTTTAGAATCCTCTTGAGGTTATTCCAGAAAAGGGACGCGCAAGTTATCTTGAAGGAAATAAGTCGGCGCGCAAGTGTTTGATAAGTTTTAACACTTAGGCCTTCCTTCTTCTCTTTAGATCTTCCGTTCTAGGTAAAAAATTACCTTATAAGTGTTCCGGAAGCTTTGAGAAGACACTTGGGCGTCAGGAGATTCAATCCGAGTTTCTGGAAAAAAATCCTCCCGAATGGGGGGCCCACAGGGTCTATTTATAGGCAAAAGAAGAACCAGGGCGGTTACCGGGCGGTTACCAATTAGGTCGCGCAAGTCACCTGCGCGACCAAGGTAGCCGCGCAAGTATACTTGCGCGGTAGTGGTAAAACTTGCGCGGTTCATTTGCTTTTGATCCTCTGTTCATGCCTTTGTCGATTTTTGATGTTTTCTTCAAAGGTTGAAATCACTTTGAGCTCAGATATTCCCTTTTCCGATCTTTATATTCTGTGACGAATAGGAGCATCAACAAAAGTCCCCCCTCAGAGTTGGATCCGGAGAGAAATGAGGATTTGACTCTGAGGAAATCGAATCCCTCCAAAGGAAAAGGGTGGCGCGCAAGTGTTCAGTGCGCAGAGGGCGGCGTGCAAGTTTGCGTCGCGCAGGCCCTAAACGCTCTGGGTGTGGCGCGCAGATAGGCCTCTGAGCCTATAAATACACGGCCTTACCTCCGTACAAGTATCTGGATTTCCGGACTTCATACCTTCTCGAGCTCTCGCCGCGCAGGTCACCTAAGTCGCGCAAGTCTGCTCTGTTTTCCTTGATTTCGCGCTCCTGTAAAGGTATTCTTACTTGCGCGGTTTATACTTGCGCGGTGAAAACTAGCGCGGCACGTGAATACTTGTGCGCCATGTTTAGACTTGCGCGCCTTAATGCCTTAGCCATTTTTCCAAATTTCTTCACAAAATTTATGAAAAATAAACCCATTTAAGAGTTAGTTTATTCATCTTTTGTGCAGATTCAGTGGTTCCCAAGGGAATTGGAACGGCTTATGAACTGGCTAGCAAGCGGATTGATGACATGATGAACATCATTGGCCATGATTACTATGATATCTGCGACAGCACTTTCCCAGATTTGGCTAAGTATTTGAAGAAATATCATCTTAACTTCCCACAGAGCATCTACTTGTCTCTATGTGGTCATGGTCACTTGCAAGGAGTCAATGTTCAAAATGAAAACAACTATACATCTGAAATTCAGCTGCGCTACTACTCCTTCATTTCAGTTATGCTGTGCATTAAGAGCAACAACAATGGTGTGAACTTTCAAATTCTCCTTGCATGCCATTTCCTTGCAGATATGAAAATGGCAAACCCATGGGCTGAATTGTTTTCCACTACCGGTTGGTAGAGAGAAGACAAACATGGTATTAGAGAAATATCTGAAAAGAGTACTCTCTCCAAATGGCTCTTTACTTCCAATGCTCCATTCTCAAATCCATGTATCCATATTCCAAGTCTCTTGGACAAAAATAGAGTCACTGTTTGATCAGCAGAAAATTTTCTCAAACCGCACTCAAGAACATCCTTTTACAATTGTTCCAAGAAGAGCTGGTATCACTGCATCTCTTTTTTGTATCCAGTTGAATGAAATGAATTCCAGGTGGTTGCTGATGAAGCTCGGGATGCCGTAAATCAAATGAAGTGTTATGTTGAAAGCCTCTTGTAATTCTTGAAAAAGAGAAGAGACTCCAACCTGTGGATGTCCTTCTAACTCTTGTGTATCAATGAAAAACACTTTCATCTCCAATCATTTGTACCTGCATTCTTTCATTACCTGCTTCAAATTTACTTAAGCCAATGGGCTTAGTAATCATAGTTTGATTTTTACTAAGATTATTAAAAATAACCCTACAAACTTTGAATCTTTTAATTGCTCAATATTACCTAAATCATACAAAAAAAATGTATATTTAGTGAGATGGAACTTGACTTTTATTCAGAGTTCCTTTATCTTTTGTGGGCAGTTTAAAGTCATGCACGCCGGACATAAAGGGGCTAATGTTTAAGGTCGAAATAGCTTTGACCGAAATGGATTAAAAATGGATTCAATTCCTTGACAATTTATCTGAAAACATATTACCATACTCAAGTATGAGGGAAAAAATGTAAACTATGGCTTAAGAATATTTGAATCTGAGGAATGATATGAAAAAGATCTAAAAGGCATTAGAAGAAGTAGTTTCCAAGAATGAAGTTACTATTATTTAACCAAACCTGTTAGGGGGTTGAAATATGCAGGGCCACCTATGGGCATTGGCTGCATGGTTAAATAAAATAGCATCTTTTGGCTGACAAGTCTGTTATGTGGACTGTTTATGCAAGGCCACCTATGGGCACGTGCTGCATAGTCAGGCAAAAGAACTCCGAGAAATTTACTTTCCTAGTGCTAAAAGCCAGTGAAAGTTTATGGAGATTCAAATTTTCTAAAGCATAGAGTTTGTTGTATGGAAAGAGGTACTTGAATATGGAGAAGATATTTCCAAACAAGAATATCGAAGAACTAGATGAATATCACTCCTACGAAGGTCTGACCCAAACGTAGGGAAGAAGAATAAACCATAGACTTGAATACTTTCAGATCATGAAAAAGGATATGGGACAAATATGTTAAGGATGGCTATTTTTTGCGGATCCCTACATACTGTCGTTTTAAGACAAATAAGGACAAAAGAGGCATTCTTCCCAAGAATGAAGTTACTATTATTTAACAAAACCCGTTAGGGGGTTGAAATATGCAGGTCCACCTATGGGAATTAGCTGCATAGTCAAATAAATATCATATTTTTGGCTGACAAGTCTGTTATGTGGACTGTTTATGCAAGGCCACCTACGGGCACGTGCTGCATAGTCAAGCAAAAGAATTCTCAGAAGTTTGACATTTTTGTGACTAGAAGTCATGAAAAAGGGTTATGAAGATCTGAAAATATTTAAGGTTAGGATTATAATACATAAAGATGGGTATTGTCCAATGTATATAGAGATACATAGGTCAATGAAAACCATAATCATGTTGTGGCTGGGTCCTAAATTGAAATTTTGGACTTCACTACGTATCTCATAAGAATGAGAATCAAGCCATACGTAGTTCTTGAAATGTAGTTTAACGTCGTGCAGGACGAAAGTATGAGTGATCTTAGTTTAGGGTCATAGAATTCGGACCATAATAATGAATACACAGTGCGTGTTTTCATGAAGACTTTTCAGCCAAGGGACTGAAAGTGAAATTTGGGGTTAGGCCCAAAAGACTTGGGACTGGATTCGAGGGACACTCGAATGTTCCTACGTATCCCATAAGGATGGGAATCAAGTCCACGTAGTTCTAGAATTACCCTTAGTACAAATTTGGTTCGTACATGTGAAGGGTGAAAAGGGGACTTTAGTGCAATGATGGTTTACCCTGAGATAAAAAGTTTAGGTATTACCATGTATGTACGTAGTCTTTTTGAAATGAAACATGATTAAAAAATCAATGTCAATAATAGTTCTCTTTCAAGTGAGGAGATCAAAGAATATTGTAGTTTATTGTCGTACCGGACAAAAGTGTTGTATAGTTTAACGTCATATAACAAGGACGAAAGTGAATCAATGTAAAGATATTGATTCCAGGGACGGTTTCACAAATCATCATCATATGAGATGGTGATGAACCGATGTGAAGAGATTGTTTTTGGGCTTGAACCCTGGGAGGTTGCCTACATACCCAGCCTGGAGGGCAAGGATCAAAGTCTGTGTAGTTCAATTAAAGAATGAATTAATGATCAAGTTGTTCTTAGGGACAACGATCTAATTAAAATGTTGTTGGGACTTACACATGGTTAGCGGCCCAAAGGGAGTGTTATGGTTGATGTTCACTCTAAGCTCACGTGAGTCATACTCGGTGTGAGAAACAAGAGGTAATAACAACCTTAACGATGCACAGTTTAATGTCATGTATGACATAAAATAAAAGGGACTATGCAGTTTAAAGTCTTGCAGTTAGGACTATTGGTACTGCACAGTTTAGTGTCATGTAGCAGGGACAAAATACAGTTTAATGTCATGTAGGACCTATCAAGGATTTTCTGTACAGTTTAACGTCATGTAGTTAGGATGATGAGGATAAAATAGTTTAACGTCATATTGGACGAAAGGGGGACTGTGCAGTTTAATGTCATGCCGTAAGGACAAAATAACACACAAGTTATGTCATGTTGGACGAAAGTGTGAATAGTTTAAGGTCATATGCATGGACCGTGGATGGTGCAGTTTAATGTCATGCTGGACCTTTGATGATTATATAGTTTAACGTCTTTCCGGATGTGAGGGAATTTTATACAGTTTAGCGTCATGTAGTTTAGGACGTCACAGTTTAACGTCTTGCTGGACATAAGGGATTTGAAAATAGTTTATGGTCATATACATGGACCAGGGATGATGCAGTTTAAGGTCATACTGGACGGTTTAGGGAACTTTTTCACAGTTTAATGTCATGTGGGACGAAGTTGCAGTTTAAAGTCATACTGGACCATTACTGTATAGTTTAACGTCATATAGCAAGGACGAACTGGTGCTGTACAATTTAAAGTCATGTAGCTAGGACTAAGGTGAACCAATATGAGGATATCAGTTCTGGGGACTTTTTTTATAGTTTATCATCATGCTGGACGTTGGAAGTGCCACACAGTTTAATGTCATGTTGGTAGGACACAATATAGTTTAATGTCATCTCGGACAAAATATAGTTTAATGTCATCTCGTACATATACAGTTTAGTATCATGTAGGACATAGTTTCAGTTTAAGGTCATACCGGACCATTAATGTATGAACCAAATGTAAGAGTCTTGGTTCTGGGAACAATATTTTGTGTTTATACAAAATACTTCTTCAGAAATCTGGCATTAGTTGGAGTCGTGATGTGTTCTCCATCCATTGAGATCAGAGAATACGCTCCATTGGAGTAGACCTTATGTATTGAATAAGGTCCTTCCCATTTTGGTTCAAGCTTGGGAGGCTTCTTTCCTGGTATCATTGGTGTTCTGAGAACCAATACCAATTCTCCCTGAATGAATGAACGAAGACGAACTTTTTTGTTAAAAGCTCGTGCTATTCGATTCTGATAGATTTCCAAGTGGTGCAAAGTGCACAATCTCTTCTCATCTAACTGTTCCAATTCATTCAACCGCTTTTGGGATTGCTCATCTCTTGATAACTGATCACAAATGGCTATTCTGAGTGAGGGTAATTGAACTTCAATTGGAAAGACTGCTTCTGTTCCATATACCAATGAATATGGAGTAGACCGCGTCGCATTGCGAGTGGTAGTCCTATAAGCCCATAAAGCATGAAAGAGTTTATCAGGCCATGACCTCTTATCTTTATCCACCATCTTTTGCAGTATATTTGAAAGAGTCTTGTTAAAGGCCTCTATCTGGCCATTAGCCGCTGCATGATATCGAGATGAATGGTTGGACTTAATGTTGTATTCTTGATACAATTTCTTTATCTCAGAAGACCAGAAGTTGGTGCCGTTGTCCGTCAATATGGTATGAGGGACACCAAATCTAGTAATGATGTTAGACTTGATGAAGCTAACAATTCATTTAGAACTGACTTCTTTGAGAGGTACTGCCTCTGCCCATTTGGAAAAGAAATCAGTAGCAGTAAGAATGTACTTAAACTGCTTGGCCGTAGCTGAAGGGTAAGGTCCCACCACATCCATTCCCCATGTGGAAAATGGCCATGAGTATTTAGCTGTATGAAGCAACTCTGGAGGTTGATGAATGAAGTTGGCATATACTTGGCATGAATGACACTTCTTTGTGAAATTAACACAATCTTGTACCATTGAAGGCCAGAAGTATCCAAGCCTTAGAATTTGATCAGACAATCTATGTCCACACTGGTGGGCACCACAGACTCCTGCATGTACTTCTTTTATGACAACCATTGTCTCTTCACCATCAATACATCTGAAGAGAACTCCATCAAAACCACGTTTGTAGAGAATTTTCTCGAGGTGGTTTGGACTATCATAAAGAGTAAAATTGACCACACGTCGCCGAATTTGTTCTTTCTCGGCTCTATCAGGTGGAAGTGTTCCATTTTGAAGGTATTCCTTGATAGGTGACATCCATCCTGTAGTATGACCATACGGTTTAGGAATGGGACTAATTTCATTAATTTCCTCTGTTCTGATTTGAACATAAGGTGAAATTGCACGACGGTGGGAAATACCGATGGTTGTCTCGTCCCGATTTGGATCTGCTAAAGCTGTGGCTATATTAGCCAGTGCATCAGCTTGAGCATTTTGTGATCTTGGGACATAATAAAATGTCGGTTCTGAAGGGAATTCCGACATTAACTCTCTGGCGTAATCATACAAAGGGATTAATTCTTCTTTTCTGATGGCATAATCCCCATTGACTTGTTTGATTACCAGGTCTGAATCACCTTTCACCTTTAAGTGATTCACTTGTGCTTGAAGCGCTAACTCTAAGCCTGTAATGAGAGCTTGGTATTCAGCTTCATTATTGGTACCACCTTCCCACAACAAAAAGGAATAAGGTAACACTGCCTTATCTGGAGAAATGAGCACAATTCCTAAACCAACTTTGTTGAATTTAGGATTTTCCATTTTCTTTCCTGTTGGGCTTCTAGAAGCACCATCAAAATACATTTCCCATGTTTGAGGACTCTCTTTAATAGAGAAAACTTCCTCATCAGGGAGTTCGATATCTGAATGCGTGTCTTCTACTGAAGGATGTTCAGCCAGGAAATCAGCCAGAGCTTGGCCCTTAATTGCCTTTTGAGACACATACTGAATGTCGAACTGCTGTAGAATAACCGCCCACCTTTCCAGACGTCCTGTAAGCATTGGACGACTAAGGATGAATTTGAGTGGATTATTACGAGATACCAATTGGACCTCGTGATGTTGCAGGTAGTGTCTCAGTTTCTGAACTGCAAAGATTAATGCTAGGCAGCACTTTTCAATACTCGAATATCGGGTTTCTGCTTCAAGCATAGTTCTACTGAGATAGTAGAGACTATTTTCATTCCCAGCATCATTCTTTTGAGCGAGAAAGGAACCTAATGATCGCTCTAAAGCTGTCACATAGAGGATAAGAGGCCTACCTTCAACAGGTGGCATGAGTACTGGTGGACTCAAGAGGTATTTCTTGAGAACATCAAATGCTTCTTGACATTCTTCAGTCCACTGGTAAGTGACTCCTTTCTTCAATAATTTGGTAAAGGGTAAACTTTTTCCTGCCAAATTGGCGATGAAACGCCGAATATAGGCTAAGTGTCCTTGAAGTCCTCTTAATTCATTCAAATTATGAGGAGGTGACATACCAAGGATTGATTTGGTCTTCTCAGGATCGACTTCAATACCACGATGGCATACAACAAAGCCGAGGAATTTTCCTGAGGTTACCCCAAAAGCACATTTTAAGGGGTTCATCTTCAAATTATGTTGTCGAAGCTTGTGGAATACGACTTCCAAATCAGCCAAGTGATCAAAACGTTGTTTGGATTTAACCACCAGATCATCTACATAGCATTCAACAAATTTCCCTAGAAAAGGTTTGAAGATACGATGCATGGCGCGTTGATATGTTGCACCTGCATTCTTTAAACCAAAGGGCATCACCCGGTAACAAAACACACCTTGAGGAGCTCTGAAGGCTGTATATTCCTCATCTTCTGGGGCCATTCGGATCTGATTATATCCAGAATATCCATCCATGAAAGAAAGTACTTCATAGCCATCCGTCGCATCAATTAAGAGTTCTGTAATCGGAACTGGGAAATCATCTTTAGGACAATACCGATTAAGATCTCTGAAATCGATGCAAACCCTAATTTGTCCGTTCTTCTTCTTTACAGGGACAATATTAGCCAACCACTTGGGATATTGAACTTCTCTGACGAAGTTGGCTTTGATCAGCTTATCCACTTCAGCTTCAATTTTGGAAGCATAGGTTGGGTGTGTTCTTCTCGCGGCTTGCTTGAATCCTCGATGTTCTTTTGGAAAACCCAAATGATGGGTGGCAACATTAGGATCAAGGCCAGGCATCTCTGTATAATTCCAAGCAAAAATATCTTTATTTTTCTTTAGAAAAGAAATATACATCTCTTGTTCTTCAAGGGTCATGGCCGCACTAATTAAAGTGGGGCGTGGATCTTTCTCTGTACCCAGATTTACTTCTCTGAGTTCATCCACAGTGGTAGAGATACCCTCTTCAAATGCTGGAGGAGCATCTATAAGATCTTCCTCTTCCTCTTCATCATGTGTTATTTCTTCCGTTTCTACTTGCAAAGTAGATGAAACAACGAAATTCTCATGATCATAAGAGATGTCAAAATTTTCACATTTTGAAGAAGAAACTTCCATTTCCGACCCTATTGATGAAAAAGGGTCTTCTTTGGGAAATAAAGAGGAGATAATGGGTTGAGAATCGACATCAATATTCATCTCTGGTGTTGCTATAACTTCTTCTTGCCTGATTAGCGAAGTATAGACTTGTTGGATTTCAGCAGACGAAATGAAAACGTCACCACTTATGCTTTCATCTCTGCTTGGTAAGTTACCAATTTCTCCCATGTTGTCTGGCTCGATTGCCGTAATTGACATTATGGATCTTTCCATAAGAGTATTTTGATTTGGGACTATTTTGTCAATTTGACTGATAGGTAACACATAATCTGTAATCACATGTGAAAATGGATTTATTGGAATTTTTTCCAAACCATATGGAGCATTAACTTTGGTAATTTCCTTCATTGTAGATTTTTCTCTTCCCTTCATGTGATAAAATTCCGCCTCAATGTATTGAGACTCACATGTCTTGAACGGGGCCTTATCACCATACAATGTTCCAACTTGACCATCGAAACAGTATTTGAGACATTGATGGTATGATGACGGAATAGCTGCATGCTGATGTAGCCAGGGTCTTCCAAGAAAGATATTGAAAGCTGAGTCTTGATCAACAATCATGAAATCCGAATTGGAAACAAGATCTCCAAACTGAGTTCTGAGCGTAACTTCTCCCAGTGGTTCTTGTTCATTTTTATCATATCCTTGCAACATCATGGTAGAAGGAGATAAATCAGATTCCGTGAGGCCCAATCGACGAAGTGTGCGAATGGGCATGAGGTTGACTCCTGAACCATTGTCAATAAAAGCTCTTCGAACATCTATACCATTGACTTTTCCAGATAAGTACAAAGGTTTTATGTGCCCATGCACAACATCATCTTCATCTTCATCAGTAAAAGATATCACTGCATGACATTCTGCAGGATTATTCTCTATGTGATAAATTTCAGCTGCAGCAATTTCAGCTTCAAACTCCTGAGGACTTGACAAAGCTTCGATGAGTGCTTCCCGAAGATCTCTTGATAGATTCAAAGCATCCAAAATTGATAATTTGGCTGGTACTTGAGCCAAGTGTTTCAATATATCATACTTTTGATCTAGAGGCCTGCGTTTCCCAATAGGAATATTCGGTTTAGCAGGTACCTTGGAAGCAGATGCTTTGGAAGCTGATGCATCTTGTATTGAAGTTGGCAACATCCTAGGTTTTGGAAGATTAGACTGATTAGATCCATTTACTTTCTGAGATAAATAAGATGGAACCTTTAATCGGTCTTCCAAAATAACTGTTCCAAAACTGAGTTGGCCATCGGCAGAAGAACTTGCTTGTTCTTTTTGAGCTTGCTGAAGGGCTCTACCACGAGTTTCTGCTGCGTATACAGTGCTAGCAGGGGTAGAATTAGAGTAGTGGCTTCGGAAAGATCCACGTCTTCCCCTATATCCTGAACCTCTAGAACCTCTTCGGATTCCCTTATTTGATACAGGGAATTCAGGCTTATCAAGACTGGAATATGGATCTGTTAATTGAATCATATTAACAGAACCAAAGATTAACTCTTCGTCTGATAAAGACTCTGCCTGGTTAGCCTGTTTAGGCTGTGCCGTTTGATGGGGCGGTGCCTGTGGCTTTGAAGTTGATGGAATGAAATCTTCCAGAGTCAAAGACAATTTAGGCTTTGATGCATACTCATCTTCTCCTGATTCCTCTTTCATTTTTGAATTGCGCTGCCCTTTTGAGGATTTGTCCTTTGATGGAGGCTTTACTGTAGCTTTTTTAGGAGACACAATTGGCTTCTTCAATTGTGTTCGCAAAATGGAATGGGTCCGATTGATTGTCTTTCTGACCATCCAATCATCATATTTTTTCGCAGTTTTGCTTTTGACTTCCTGCCACTCGCCTCCTTCTTCTGGATCTGTAGCGGTAATACACGCTACATGAGCTGAAGAACCCTTCAATTTGACTTGTCCTAACTCGACCATCTTTTGCAGGAGGTCTTTAAAGACAAAACACTCCTGGATGGGATGCCCCAACATTTGATGAAAGGGACAATAATTGGGACGGTCTTCATCTCCTTCCTTGTTTGGCCTCTTCAGCACTGGTAATTGAACCAAATTATTTTCCAGAGCTGAAATGAAGTAACCAGGAACTTGCTCACTTCGGAAAGAGTATGTTTTACTCTTCATATCCTCAAATTGTTTTCGTCGTTGATCTTTTTGATCATTTGGACGAAACAGCCTTTGTTGTTGGCGTTCAGGAGGTGGAGCCCTTCGAGAAGATGAAGGTTTTGAAGTAGAAATAGGTACAGGTGCCTGTTTAAGCATAACTGTAGCAGTTTCTACTTTACCCATTCTTCTTCCTGGAGATGATGGAATTACACGAGATTTAACCTTAGCCTGTATAAGGGAATCTTCAATCTGTTGAGCGATTGAAGTAAGGTCTCGAAACCCTCCTGTGTATTTCACAGGGATCAATGGCGTGCGTAATTCGTCATGCAAATTTGCCACACAGATTGGAAACAATTCCTCCTGAGGGAGTGATAAACTCAAGGAATACGTTAATCCCTTCCAACGAGCAATGAAATCAGAGACTCTTTCATTCTCCCTTTGCTTGCAGTTTGTAAGATCAAAAACTGTCGTTTTTGGCAAAGTTGAGCTAAACTGAAGAAGGAATTTTTGACGAAGATCCTCCCATCCGATGACTGATCGGGATTTCAAGCTTGTATACCAGACAAAAGCTGGTCCTTGCAAGGTTTGCACGAAGCATCTGAGTTTCACTGCTTCTTGCTGCTCTGGAGTTCCCATCATAGGATCACAACAAGATACGTAATGCGTCAAATGTTGTTCAGGGTCGCCTGATCCATTGAAATTAGGGAAAATAGGGTTTCCAAAACTGGATGGAGGAGAAATTGAATCTACCCATTCAGGGTAAACTTTCTTTTCAGGTTGAACTTGCGCCCGTTTCCCTTCCATAGTTTCTAACCGAGCTGTTAATGACTCAATAGTAGTTATTAACTTTTGAGAAATGTCAGGTTGAACTTGGTTTTGGGTAGGTGCAATGAATGGAGCTTGGACAGACGTGGTGGTTGGTGCTGCAACTGATGGTAGTGCTGCCAACCGTTGTTGCGTTTGACCCGTAGGATTAGACCTCTGTGGGTGTACTGATAAAGGAGGATATTCTTGATCCATATCAGTAGTTACAACAAATTCCTTCGGCTGTCGGACTTCAGCATTCTTAAGAAGAAGACTACTCTGAAGTAGTTCTGCATTCAACCTTCTTAATTCTTTCATTTCTTCCTCCTGTTGTGCAAACCTTTGCTCTAATGAGAGCGATTGACCTCCTTCAGAGGAAGGGTGAGAAGTAACCTGATTCTTACCTTTCCCCTTATTGGATCCTTTTCGGAGAGGGGGAAGTGGGTTACTTGAAGGAATACCCAGATTTTGGGTAAGCCTTTGATTACGCGTGCGCACACCTTCTCCATTTAGGTCTGTGTGCGCGACTTCTTGAGCAGGAACCTCTTCGTCTGATCCCTCTGATTGAGCCTCATCTGGTGAATCAGCAGCAACGGCATTGATGACATTAATGGATGCATATTTCATGGAATCTTTTCTATCAGCATTTCTGTGATATTGTCTTCTTCCATGCCCATGATGAGACATGGAATTCCGTTGACTTGATCCCTCAGGAATTTCTTGGAGAACCGTCACTTGGAGAGAATCTCCTGACAGCTTGGCTCTTCGTTCCTCTTGAGGCTTATTCCCTAATCGAGAGAATACTGACTTTCTCTGAGGGAAGGATTGAAGATTTGAAAAAGTCCCCAGTCCGGTGGACTGGGGGTGTTCCTGCTGCTTTCGATCAACTCCTCGAATCCCATTCGTTGACTCTGAGGGTTGGGTTAGAGAAGTCCCCAGTCTGGCAAGCTGGGGTGTCTCTTGACATGCTATGTCTGAGATCTTCTTGAAATCTCTCTTGATCTTGCGGATCTTAGTTTGGAAATTAGCTGGATGCATTAACCTGTATCCACTTTTATCACCTGGTTCAACAGACCGTTGGATGATTTCCGAAACTTCCGTCATTTGATGACGTGTTTGCTCCAGACGAGAGGCTTGTGCAATATTCTCGCCTGCTTGATGTAGGAGCAATTCAACAACTTGTTCTCTATATACTTGATTTGGAGATGAACTAGTTGAAGCCTGTTCTTGAGCAAGCTTTTGATTATGAACAAAGCCCATTGACTGTGGCTGGCCATGGGCAATAACATTGCATGAGACCATTTTCGGCGGGCTTTGCTGACCGGAAAGCAATGTGAAATGTAGTGCTCCGTGAACACCCCATCCTCTGATATGAACATCAGATGGAGAATTGGCAATTAACTGACACAATTTTCTTAGTGCGCCAAGGCATGAACGTTGAAGGGTTCTCTGTTGCTTTTCAGCCTTCGGATACCGAGAGACTGATAGAGATGCCAAATCAATCTGGCGTTGTAACCCTTCTATTATCTTAAGATGATTTTCATATTCATCGAAAGATAATATCTTCTTCTTTAATTGACAAAGAGTTTTCCATATGTTGAGACGAATATCATGGATTCCATCATCCGTCAACATCTTTGGAATGTCGTATTGGGAATCAGCCAAAGGCCAAAACATGACTGGCACTTCACCTTTTGCCAGTTTTTTCCTCATGTTCAGCATTTCCTCTTTATCATTAAATGAAGATTCTTCTACCTGTTTGGACCAGAGTTGGTGTTTCCTTGTTGCTTCATCGGATTCAACAAGATTGGTAGAGAAATCACTATTCATGTTGGAAGATGAATGAACTGAGGATGGTTCGGAGAATAATCTGAACCCCAGGCTATCTTCTGATGGAGAAAGAGTTTCACCTGCCGATAGTAAAGCTTCAGACATGACTGGTTTTACGTTTGCAAGTGCCTCGAGATAGGAGGGCTTTCTCGTCACTACATTGCCTTCTGAAGAATTTTCGAGACAATGTGAATCACTAATGCGGAGAGGACTTTCGCAGCAAAGTTCATCACCATGAGGAGGACCTTTATGATGGGTTACAGCAAAAGATGAAATCTCTTTCTCCTTGGTCTTCTGACCACACAGAGGGTTCTTGTGGCTCTCATCTGAAGAAGAAACTTCGAGATTGACCGAACTTTCATGAAGCAAGTCTTCATGAGGAAGTGTCTGTTGAAGACCTTCAGAATTAATGTTCCCGTTATTGGGAACTGAGGGAGTAGAATCTTGAATTCCGACAGATAAATGTCTGAGGGCTTCAAGAACTCCAGCATCGAGCAAGGCTTGATTACAGATTGGCCTTTGATCTCCTGACTGTGCTGGGCGGATCTTTTTCTTAGATGCCTTCTTACTCGCTTTAGAAACCACTTGATGACGAAAGTGATTGCTCTGAGCAGGTGTATGTGCCTGATCAGGAAAGATGGTCAGGTTAGGCTGACGATCTCCACTCAAATCAGGTGTATGTGCATGACTTGGTTGTCCGTATGATATGGGGGAGTAGGCCCCATAACCCTCTTGGACTGGAACAGATGTGTGTGTCTGTTCCGGAGTGAATCGTTGATGTGTCACTCCACTGTTAGGGATAGATTTATGTGTCTGTCCCTGAGATGATGCTGAAGTTGTTATGATATCCTGGCAAGCATCCAGAATATGAGCAGGAATTTGCTTCTGCTCTTTCACCATTGACAAAATATGTTTGGTGACTTCAGCCGCCGGAACGGGGATATACGTCCATTCCGGGCTTGGAGTAGGTGTATGTGCCTGCTCCTGTCCTCCTTTTCCTGTCATTGAATCCTGACAGTACTCAAGTGTGGAGGTAGAGAGTTTAGTCTGCCTCCTGTTTGTCGTCGGGACTTTCCGACTGACTTCTCCGTGCGCTACCAAACGAGACTGTTGGTAGGCTTGATTAGTATTAGCAGGTGTATGTGCCTGCTGATCACACTTTGCCAAACGCGGTTGACGAGATCCATCATATGTAGTCAGACGAGACTGCTGACTAACTGATGATGTATAAGCAGGTGTATGTTCCTGCCTATGGTACTCCGCCGGAATTGCCTGGTGGGATCGGCTTGATGCTGCCAGACGAGTCTGCTGGACAACGGAATTAAAACGGACAGGTGTGTATGCCTGCTCGTTGCTTGCCACCAAGTTAGGTTGGTGGACTTCTCCGGAGATGGCAGGGATGACAACCTGCCTATTGTTAACCGGATTCCGTCTCTGGTGATTCATCTTGCCTGCTCGGGTTCGGGGAACCTGAGCTGAATGCCTGGAGACGGTACCCTCATCATGTTGAGGGCGCACTACCGCACGAGTCTGGCGGCGATTGTTGATGGGAGCCCTCGAGAAGGACTCCTGTCTTTTTGAATTAAGGTCTTGCAGGACCTGCTCATTCACTTCCTCAGAGTAAGGGAGTGAATGGAAATTGGGTTCCGGGGATAACGACCCGAAACGGTTGGAGACGGTAGTCAGCACCGCCTGCTTCTTGATTGCTGGTCGCCGTTGTCCGGACGACCAGGTAGAATTGTTAACTTGGAGGGCTTGACGAGCGGCCTCTAGAGTTGGGATAGTACCGTTGCGACGGTACTCCTTAACCAGTGCATTAGAAACACAGCGTTGAAGACGCTGAGTTGGTGATGTCATCCTCAGAGCGGATGACGTTCCAGCAGGAGTAGCAGCATTGGTTTTCACAGCAGCAGACCTCACAGTAGAGGTGTTCACAGCAGCAGTATTCACAGGGGTGAATTTAAGGAAAGCCATTTTTGCAGAAGATCTTGAAAAAAGAGTGCCTATTCCATATAACAGACATAATCAAGATGAATCCGGCCACTGCATCTTTTGGATGAGCATATGTCAATGATTGCTTTGTTGGCCCAAGGGGCCTAACAAATTTTAACTTGGTTAAGGATTCACGTCGGGTTCACCATTTTTGTTTCGCACGGAATCCGGGGATGACCTCCTGGACGGGAGATTCAAACGTTCCGATCGGTTTCTAACGGGTTTGTTCGTAGAACCGGAAACATCCAATGATTCCACATCCGTTTGGACCTACTTTCCAAAGGCAGGCACTCATTAGCTTGTGGACTAATGAGACTTAGGAATTTGCATTGGTCGAGAGGATGGGAGGTCGGACTCATCACACCTTTTTGAGGGGAATTATTGTCTACTCCGGGACTCTCTTTATAGATTTAAGTTATGTTCGTGAATCCTTATTACATTACCAAGTATAAAATGTGCTTTCCTTTAGTTTTAACAATCAATGATTAAATATGCAAGAAATTTAGAGAATCTTTTATATGTATTCGAGGTTCTTCATCAATAGAGAATCATCTATATCTGTTTAGAGATTCTTGGTCAATGGTATCCTTCAAAACATTTATAAAAAGTCTCTTGGTCATTATGATGACCAGGCTGGTTTTAAAGCCACTCAGTGGGGCACTTGAAGTTTATCGTCATTCAGAAGGACAGGGATTATTTCAAAGTTGGGATCGAACCCATAAATGGGCTACCTACGTATCCTTTCTTTTGGAAAAGGAATCAGAACCCACGTAGTTCGAGGAATGGGGTATGCTGTTTATGATTGATGGCTCAAAGATGAATGTCATAATTACTTTTACACTCTAAGCTCATGTGAGTCATGCTCGGTGTGAGAAACAAGAGGTATTGGTAAAATTTAGACAATTGTTCCATAAAAGATGCAATCATAAGAATTTGTTTTGGGGCTTATGTATAGATGACTGCCCAGATAGATGAAGGTTTAGGATTTACTTTTAGGGAGAAAATCCATGAATAGGGTCCACAAAGTTATATGTGCTTCATGGAGATTTGAATACTCTAATCTTGGGGCTTACTCCTAAGAAGGACGCCCAAGTTAGGAGGGGACTTATGATTGGGGTTTTATTCCTGAAAAGGAGACCCAAATCAAAGGTAATTTATGACTGGTTAAGAGAAGTTTAAGGGGACTTGGGGCTTATTCCTGAAAAGGAATCCCAAGGTTATGACTGAGTCTTATTCCTAAAAAGGAGACCCAGGTTAGGGATTAAGGTTTGGGGCTTACTCCTGAGGAGGATGCCCAGGTTAGGGAACTTGGTTTGGGGCTTACTCCTGAAGAGGATGCCCAAGTTAAGGAATTAAGGTTTGGGGCTTAGTCCTGAGGAGGATGCCCAAGTTAAGGAATTAAGGTTCGGGGCTTAGTCCTGAGGAGGATGCCCAAGTTAAGGAATTAAGGTTTGGGGCTTAGTCCTGAGGAGGATGCCCAAGTTAAGGAATTAAGGTTTGGGGCTTACTCCTGAGGAGGATGCCCAAGTTAAGTAATTAAGGTTTGGGGCTTACTCCTGAGGAGGATGCCCAAGTTTGAGAACTTTAAGAATTTGGGGCTTACTCCTGAGGAGGATGCCCAAATTAAAGGACTTATAACTGGGGATTATTCCTAAAGAGGAGACCCAGGTTAAGGATTCTCTCATTTTAAAGGATGAGGTTGAATGAATGAACTCTCCATATTTAGTGATATAAAGGTATTTAAATCACTAGGTTTTGAGAGATATTCCACAGAATTCCTTTCAGATAAGAAAGTCAAGTCAAGAAATCATGCCATAAATGGCTTTGAAGAGTGTCTTGAAGACTGAATCTTGAAAAGGAAAGGTGTGATGGCTTAAGAGGGGTGACATGGGCAAGATGGGCACCCAAAAAAGTAGGGGCGTGCAAGTATTGAAAGGCGCACAAGTATTGCGGCGGCGCGCAAGTATTGGTCGCGCAAGTATACTTGCGCGACATGAGGGGTACTTGCGCGATTCTCAATCAGAATTGAAATACTTGAGAGACTTCTTTTTAATCACTTTAGAATCCTCTTGAGGTTCTTCCAGAAAAGGGACGTGCAAGTTATCTTGAAGGAAATAAGTCGGCGCGCAAGTGTTTGATAAGTTTTAACACTTAGGCCTTCCTTCTTCTCTTTAGATCTTCCGTTCTAGGTAAAAAATTACCTTAGAAGTGTTCCGGAAGCTTTGAGAAGACACTTGGGCGTCAGGAGCTTCAATCCGAGTTTCTGGAAAAAAATCCTCCCGAATGGGGGGCCCACAGGGTCTATTTATAGGCAAAAGAAGACCCAGGGCGGTTACCGGGCGGTTACCAATTAGGTCGCGCAAGTCACCTGCGCGACCAAGGTAGTCGCGCAAGTATACTTGCGCGGTAGTGGTAAAACTTGCGCGGTTCATTTGCTTTTGATCCTCTGTTCATGCCTTTGTCGATTTTTGATGTTTTCTTCAAAGGTTGAAATCACTTTGAGCTCAGATATTCCTTTTTCCGATCTTTAGATTCTGTGACGAATAGGAGCGTCAACAGTATCTCAATAGACTACCTAAACTACAAGCAGTACAAAACAGAAGCTTGTTATTTAGCTTGGTGGACTCATCACAACCAACCAAAAAATAATCATGGTGACTCTATGGGTGGCTCACACTGACAGACCCCTCTATTCAAGTAAACATACAAAGGCATAGACACTCTGGGAAGCTCTCACCATCAATTCCCCGACGGTCTTGTAATGATAACTATAGACTCTCTGAGGAAGAACTTACATATAATTCCCCCTATAGTCTCAATACGTAACTAAGGACACTCCAAGGAAGCACAAAGTCCCATTCCCATAGGTCCTGCGAATGATTATAATTTATAACAGACTCTCTAGGGAATCCCTTAATCGTCAATTCCCTCTCTAGTCTACCACACTAGGTTCCCACAGCCGTGAGTAGTGTAGTCATGCATAATTGACTTTTAGAATCCCAATGTAAGCTCAAAAAACTACTTGGATAATAGCTACAATGCATCAAAAGCATATAAACAGTAGTAAATACATGCAATCAATTATATCAAGGCAGACAAACAATGCAACAAGGTATGCCTCATAGGCAACCTAATCCAAATGGTGATAAACAACCAAAACCGGGGGAACACCCATGGGGTGATCCCCAAACATGCTAACAAGCAATTATCAATCATCTAATAACCTCAATCACAAATGAAATCTAAGGAAGATAACAATACAAGATCAAAACCCTAACTCGAGATACCCGATACATGGGTATCCGACACTTTTGCACCAAAAACTCAAAGACATTCAACGTAGGGAAACAAACCACCTACCTCGATCCTAGGAGATCAATATTCTTGAACCTCGGCCTATGAATCAGCCTAGAATGGAGAAGATCTATAAAAATGTCTAAAATGTTCAACCTTAGATAACTATCACAAGAGAAGGAATCAGGAAATGTGGCCAAAGAAGAACCAAGGACTCACTACTGCGATTCTATTGCAACCGACAACGTTTGATTCAGATAACCGGTGACAGATCAATGGATCGGAGAAGATTCATCCTCCTCGGATGCTCTGGACAGAATTAGATGGAGAAGAAGGTGAAAATAGGTTTAAGATGCGACCCCGGTCCGATTAATGAAATAAAAAGAAAATTACATGGCGTGTACTTAATGAGTACACGGTGTGTACTCTCCCTTTCCGTACACCACCTTAAGCAGTCTCCACATCACCGCTACACACCATGTGTGTGGCTCGGACAAGGCCAACACACGACCTTGTGTGGGAGAAAAGTACACAGCGTGCACTTATAAAGTACACGACGTGTACTTAGAAAATTTCCTGATTTTCTTCTTTTTCTCAAAAAAATGACCAGAAACAGAAAAACATATCTGAAATGAAGATCCAGGTTCTTACAAGAGAGAGAATTTCTATAGTTAAAACAAAAGGGGGATAAATTCATTAGTACTATGAAGAAAAATTCACAAGACTTGTAAGGTATGATTATCATTTTATCATTGACCATGAAAGGAAAATCAATATTATCTTTAGTGTATTAAATCCAAGTCTCTAAAAATAATTAGTTTTAAGGGAATTTGGTAGCTGTGAAGATTTTGTTTGATGCACTTTAAAGGTTGAAAAAAATGGAACCTTCCATTATTCTCTTGGTTTTTGGGACAAGAAGAGAAAAATGGTGTTTCGATGGAACATAAATGATAAACCCCATGTAGGTAAGAAAATTTATCTTTCTACATGATAAAAATATGGGAATAAGTATGGAGGGAATTTTCTTAAATGTATAGGTAAATTATTCAAGTGTTAGAGAGAACAAAATCAAGAACATGAATATTGAAGAGATATTAAGAGTCCAATCCTTCAAATGGATTAAAAGAAACCCCATGCTAATGAAGAATGCACACTCCAATACTTTAGTTGTAAGGAATAAGGACATTATGCTAACAAGTGAACAAAACTAAGGGTTAATAATGATAATTGATGCAAGTCGCCTACTAATCCAAGGGAGAAAGTGAAATCCCATGCCGTCACAAATACTGAAGTGGGTTATTAAAATAAAGTGGTGAAAGGTAAAATCATCATCCAATCAAGAAATAAAAATGTATTATTTTATTTTAGTTATTAAAATTCATTTATATCATGAAATTTTAATAATAATATTGATTTACTACCTCAAATAATAGATATTGAATTATCAGTGAAAACACATAGTGGTGAAAACAAGTTATATAAATCATTTCCAATCAATTTTTTTGGGAAGTTACTTTCTATAAATCTAGTTCTTCTTCCCTTGTTATAGTTTGATGTGAAACTGGGAATAAATTGGCTCTACCTACAAAGATATGATATCAATTTTTAGGATATGGAAATATAATTTTATATCCTAAATCATGAAATGACCAAATATCGATCCAATCATGGTGATGGACTCTATTTGGAAAAAAAATTCCTTAATATAGGTCCTGATAACCAATAATGAGGGACACTTGTTTATAATGATTAGGGAGGAACTCAATTATAAAGATTCTCCTATTGTGTTGGAATATGTGGATGTATTCCCCAAAAAATTTCTTATCCTTCCCCCATATTGTGATGTTGAATTTTCAATTGAACTCACACCTAGTTCTATTCTCATATTAAAGAGTCTATATTTAATAACATCCATTGAATTGGAATAAATGAATAAAGAAATTATGAGAATATGGACAAGGGATTTATGTCCCCAGTTGCTTCACCATGGAGTTTACTAGTTTTATTTTCGTAGAAGTATGGGTCAATGTGCCTTTTTATTGATAATTGTAAATTTTAAAAAATCACAATCAATAAAAAGCATCATTTACCTTGTATTGATGATTTTTTTGATCAAATTAAAGGAGCTTAATACTTCTCAAAAACAGTTTTTTGATCCAAATATCATTAATTAAGATAAAAAAGGAGGATATACACAAGATATCCTTTTATAAAATACATGGACCATATTAATTAATAGTGGTGCCATTTGGACATACAAATGAACCTAATATCTTCATGGATATGATAAAAAAGTATTTACAGATTACCTATGATGCCCTAGAACCACACTCGTATCTAGTGCTAAAAACATGTTGTTTATAAAATAGTTTTTATATCGACTAATGTGACCCAAATATAAGATTCCATAATAAAAATATCAATAAAAAATATTAAGTTAATTACACACCCATAACCATCTAGGTTTAGAGTAATAGAGATTTAGAAAAAACATTTAACTAAAAAAATGCATATATTTATTATCCAAGTAGAATTTTTTCTACTAAACCAAGGATTCCTTATCTTACAATAAGTCTTCATCATCTCCCACAAAATTATCAACACATGATACCCATATATACATATCATACTTAATATTATTCTTTGTAAACTTGGGAAAAGAAGAAATAAGAAGGGTGATATCAAATACTTAGTAAGGGGTGACATAAAAAAAATTATAATTGAATAAATGAGGAATGAATAATATGGTAGAGATAAATAGTAATAAAAAATACTATATAATTGATAATATAATCATTTAATGCATCTATTGATAAAATAATAATGTAAATAATTACATTGTATCATAAGGCTTACTGATGCATCGTGTAGCTATAATAATATAGTCCCCACTATAAAAAATTTACTCTAATGAATTAATTATATGAAGTAATGAATAAAAAATAAAATATATAACCCACACACCTTAGTAATCAATAAACATATGTATTGAAATAAAAAGTATAAGAAATGTCAATATTTCCCTAGTTAATAAATTGAGTAACTTTATTGATAAGAACCAATCAAATTGATAACCTATAGAATAATGGGTATATAGGTAAGTTAGTAATATAAAACACAATATATAAATACTAGATTTTATATAGAATATATCTATGAAATTAAATAATATATACACAAAAGATAAAATAAAGCCATGATAGCAATGGAGAGCGATAAAGAACAAAACCCTTACGAACAAGGTGGGGTATGGACTATAATTTTATAAAAGAATTTAGAGGGTAATAAATGAAATATAACTCTAAATAAGGTATACCATTTATATTTTTATAATAAAATAGAGGAAAAATTATAAAAATTATTTGTATAAATATTTGGTAACATGGTTATAAAAACTAACTTCTAAGTCATTCTTAAAAATTAATTTCAAGGGAAGAAAATATGACATTAAAAAACTAAATTTTAAAATAATTTTAAATATTGAAACATTATAAAGAAATTTTTTAAAATATAGGAAAATTTTAAGGTAATATAAATATATATATATAAGTGGAATGAAATCCTATTATTTATTCCTCTAAAACATTATCCTTTACTTTTAAAATGAAAATTTCACAAAATAATAGGAATGATATTTTCTTTTAAAAACCATGGAAACTTGAATAGGAATATTTTTTAAGAGAAACATGTATAAAAGTTAGAAAAGGTGCTCATTTGGTAAACATTAAAAATGAGATTCCTGTCATACTTTTGTAAAGAAATTAAAAAAATGTCTCGTGTAAAAAATATTAAAAATATTTATTTTAAACATTTTAAAGACAATAATAGATAACGAAAAATAAACATAAAAAATAATTGAAGTATATATAATAACAGTATTGAAACAATATAAATAATATGGATATGTATAAGAAAGATTTTGTCCATAAAGAAGTGATAAGGTCGAGGCCATATACAAGAATCCTTTTTGTTGAATTATGAAAAAGGATGTGAAATGATAGGAATAATTTTAAACTCTATAAAATAAATATAGAATAAAATATAATAAAATAATAGGTTGAAATAAACCAAACTTAGAAGGATGAAGTTCAATAATAAATGTTATATCTCTATGAAAGTAAATTAAGTTAACAATAACACTTATGAATTATGCACAGTTTTAGTTGAAGGAAAAGGAAATGAGGGATCTTAAATAAAAGTGAAGCAACCAAGAATAAAAAATTATTTAAGATATAATAACTCAATAGGGAAATATTTACACCATATAAATGTAAATTGGTGCATAATTAGAAGCATGTATCAAGGAATTGAAATTAAGACCAAGAACCCAAACCTCAAGTCATGAATCACTTGGTACATGCATCTATCATCTGGAATAACCAATTTAAGTTTATTAGATACCCGATTTCAAAACTTTTTAATGTATAATTAATTTTTAAGGTCCATTTATTAGAAAATTTAATTCATTTATTGCATCATTGTTTTGCTCCTTGGACATTTAAGGTTGTTCGGTTAATTCCTCTAATACTGCTCTGGTACATTGACCATGGTCAAAGGGATTATAAATAAGTTTCATCATATCCGAAATTGTATAAATATATTTTAATTATCATTAAAATAACACCACATTTGTATATATCAATAGGTTTTAAAAAGTAGATTCAAATCAAGAAACATGTATCAGTATGCTCGTTTTAGGTGATTAAATTTATAATGACCATTTATTGTTGATATTATTAAAAAAGACTAATTCATATTTCCATAATTTTAATCATGTCATAAATATCATATTTATCTCTTAAATAAAATTTTATTAATAGACATACATTACTACAAAACTAGGCTTTAGCAACACTATTATTTATCAGCGCTAGAAGAAAACATGGATAAATGGGATATTTATTAGCACTATTGAAAGTGTTGATAAATTTAATATTTTATCAATGCTATTATTTTAGAACAGATAAAGGAAATATTTATCATTGATTAAATTTTAACACTCATAAATGGTATCCTTTATAATTGCTTCATTTTTAATGCTGATAAAGGGTATCCTTTATCAGTGCTTTATTTTTAGCACTGATAAAGGGTACACTTTATCAGTGCTTTATGGTTAATGCTGATAAATATTTCTTTCATCAACACATTTTTATCACTAATAAAATTAAGTAATTAAATAAATAAAAAAAAATTTATTAAAAAAAATATTACAAATTTTATTAATTAAATAATTATGGATAAAAATTAATTGATTGATGATACATTATTAAATATTAAACATTTTATCAATTAGATAATTATGGTAAATAATGTTATTAAATTGTTTATATTAAATATATAGATATTTATTAATGTATATAAATATGATTATATATTAAAAAATATTTATATTCCTTACATTAAATTGTAATATATTTATTGAATAATGTTATATAATTAAAAATTAATATGAATTAAAAATATTTACTAATTTCACAGTACTCGACATATAATTGAATTTCTTTTGATTTTTCAATTTAATATATATCAATTTTTTTTATATTGATTTCACACATATGTATAATTAATGCATTTTTATATACAATATGCACACACACAAAACCTATCCATTTTTTCAATATTGTTAAACTGTACCTATATTATTAATTTATTCAATTTCACTCTCACACACACACACACATATATATGCATGCACTCAAAATTAGATATTCATTAATAATGTTAAAAATATATTTTAAAAAAATTATAATTAAATATATTTATAAATGTAAATTCACTATATTTATAAAATTATATAATTATAATTATAAATAAATAAATATTTTTTAAAAGTATTTATATAATTATAAATAAATAATTATGTATATTTAAATAATTATTACATTTATAATAAATTTACTTAAATAATGAATATATTTACTATATTTATATTTTTATAAATTTATTATATATATATATGAATAATTATAAAAATATTTACAATGAGATAAATAATATTTTTTTAAAATATTTCTATAATTATAAATAAATAATTATAAAATTATAATAAATATATTTAAAAAGGAATATATTTACTATATTTATATTTATATATATTTATTAAGTATTTATAAAAATTTACATTTTTTTATTTATAATTATAATTATAAATATTTTAATAGCTCTTTAGTAATAATCACTGATAAAAGAATCTTTATCAACACTTTTTTAGCATTGATAAAGATGTGGATTTATCAGTGCTAAAAAAGCGTTGATAAATGAACATTTATCACCACTATAAGTTTAGCACTGATAAAGATTGGTTTTATTAGCACTTTTTTTACACTGAAAAATAGTCCTTTTATCAGCATTGATATAATAAGTGCTGATAAAGGGTCTCTTTATCAGTGTTTATTGGTAAGTGTTGATAAAAGTATCCCGATTTATTTTAAAAACCCTAACCATTTGCGAACCTGTCGTGATATAGAAGCTTTCTGCGGAAGCCACCCGCTGCCAACACTCCTCAGTGAATCGAAGGTCAAATTGCTCCTCTTCGGTGAATCGAAGGTCTAATCACACCACTTGACTACCTTCGAACATATCATCCGACATCTGAAGAGGTTCTCATATTTTCTTTAACCTAGAGAGGTGGACCTTCCAATTTTCTTTGAGTATTTTTGGTTTTATTTTTGATTTCTTCTTCTATTATTTGTTTATTATCCGTTGCTTACGATTTGATTTTGATCCATTTTTTTGGGAAAAATTTTCGTTCCTTTGTTTGTATTGACTACCGATGTATGATCCATTGTTTATATCTGACACTGAACCTTGGATTTATTCATCATTGTTTTACTATTATGTTTTATATCTTCTTACTAAATAATTTTTTAATATATGTATATAAATGTGTATAAATTTTCATGTATATTATTTTTTATTGAATATTGAATTTAGGTACATTGGTGGTTCCCTAATGATTATATATATGTTTACACTTTTCATGGACACCTCAGTGGACATGCAACTTCAGATGCTATTTTTCAGGAACCAAGTTAGTAAAGTGATGTATGTTCCTCTATTGGTTATATGTATCATAGAATCTAGTTCCTCTTAGAATTCACTATAGTCTTTAGTTTTCTTATGGATTAGATTCAAGGTGGCCATCCCGAGTTAAGAAAATGAGGTTTTATCACATCAAACATTCAATTTTTGAATTATTATGGTGCCTTTAGTGCATGTTATTTTTGAATATCATGTTTTTATCTATTTGATGTTTCTTAAAGACTATAAGTGACTAATTTTTTTATACTGGCGTGACATGTATGTGTGTCTATATAGCTATTTCATCATTTATTTCCATATTTGTTTGTGTAACATGTATGCCTATATCGGGTAATGATGATTTTGGGTCTGTACGTCCCTTGACCCCAAGGGTCATGATAGAATTTTGTTCGACCTCTGGTACTATTAGTTTCTATTGGGGGGGGGACCACCCATTTATGGTTTTTTACACAAAAAGTTTAAACCATCCTTTAGTGACTTTGAGGTGTCTTAGAGGTCATTATATGATTTTACCTCGTGTTCTTTGGGTAATTCAGGCTAGGGTCATTACACTATACATCTTCCAGTTTACACCTATAAAGTTTAGTGATAATATCATTTATTATTTACCTTTATCTCCTTCTATTTTTCAAATTCCAACCTCACTTAATATTGGATTTAGAATATCTAGGTGCTCAGACATTCTAGTATAAATGATCCATATTTCCCTTATTATAATTGTCTATAACTTTCACTTTGGATAATTAATATCTTATGTGTATTTATTTATATATCATATAAAATTAATCATTTATGAACCCAATAGGATGGATATGAACCAAAAATGGATTCCCACTAATCATTTGAAAAATTAATATGAAGACAGAGTTGAAGAGTTCATCAAGTTTTCCAGAGAGCATGCAGAAAACCCTTTTAAAATCATCTTTCCATGTTTACATTATTTTTATTCAATAAAAACCAGTCTAGAAGATTTGGAAGAACATTTTATTTGTCACATAAAATATCAAAGATATAAATTTTGGAATAAACATGGGAAAAAACTAAATGTGGACATCGATTGGGATGATACTACGATTTATGAATAATTTGACATGAATACCTTTGTAAAATATGATGAATAATGCTTGTAATAAATGAAAATAGAAATGAAAATGACCTTTGTGATTGTCCAAAGTATTTTTAGGAGTTAAATAAATATTCCAAGAAACCACTGTACACTGGTTGTACTAAATACACAACATTGACAGTTGTATTTTTAGGATTGAAATAATGATGTAGATGCTCAATATACAAGAGGGGGGGGGGTGAATTGTACACTTTAAAAATTTTCTTAGACAAGGAAAAATCTATGTTTAACAAAGTTAAACTAATAAAATTCATAACACCTCTAATAACCAATTGGAGAATTGGAACCAAAGATTACAATATGAGATTCTACCTTAAAGCATATAGAATATAAACTAATCAGAGTACAAGTGTAAAGAAATATAAGAAGGTTATACTTCCCTTACAATACAAAAGTGCAGCGGAAAAACAAGTAGCAAAACTACAAGTAACAAGATAAAATCTTTTAACCCAAAGAGAAGGGTATCCAACAACCTTGGATAAAGGTCCCTTGATTTATTCTTTCAAGAAAGTCTGTCTTACCCACACCAGGGTAAGCCCTCGATACGAAGATTGGAATCTCTGTCTTGCTGTCCCCGCAATCCCTCAACTTAAAGGTAGTTGGAACCTCTGTCTTCCTCAGCAAGGAAGCCCTTGAACTTCAAGGTAGTCGACACATCTGTCTTCCTATCCCCGGAAGTCCTCGAAAGTAATCACCAACATTCAGAGTTGCACGAAGAAATCTGAACGACCAGTTCAGTACGTAGAAGGCTTGAAAAGATTCTCTCTCTAGAAATAACCTTAACAACGTGTGGTCTCTAGATCGATCAACTTGTTGTTGAGCTCTTTCAAATGAGCTCCTATTTATCGGAATATTTCCAATGGTCGGCTCCCTCCTCCAATGGTCATATTTTCCCTGAAATTCGGAGGGACCTGTACATGTGTAACTTAACCAACGATTAATTAGAAATAGAATGGATGACATCGTTTAATAATAAATCATGTATAACTAAATGCATGACATCATTTTTAAATGGAGCATATGTAAGCAAAAGCCATACAAAATTTCGGAGTGTAAGAAAATTAAAATTTCGAAGTCTAACAAAAATGAAATTTGGAGTCTATGTTAAGAAATGTTTGGATTCTATTTTATAGGAATTCAGAGTCTAGTTTCACCAGATTTTAGAATCTAAACTTGCAAAATTTTGAAGTTGAACTTCATAGGAGTTCAGAGTTGAACTAATGAAAGTTAGGATTCAAACTTAATAAGAGTTCGGAGACAAACTCATGAAAGTTTGGAGTCGAACTTCATAAGAGTTAGGAGTAGAACTCATGAAAGTTCAAAGTCAAACTTCATAAGAGTTCGGAGTCGAACTCCTGAAAGTTCGGAGTCGAACTTCATAAGAGTTCGGAGTCAAACTCATGAAAGTTTGGAGTCGAACTTCATAATATTTCGGAGTCGAACTCATGTAAGTTCGGAGTCAAACTTCATAGGAGTTCGGAGTCGAACTCATGAATGTTCAGAGTCGAACTTCATAGGAGTTCGGAGTCGAACTCATGAAAATTCGGAGTTGAACTTCATAAGAGTTTGGAGTCGAACTCATGAAAGTTCAGAGTCGAACGTCATAAGAGTTCGGAGTCGAACTCATGAAAGTTTGGAGTCGATCCTCATAAGAGTTCAGAGTCGAACTCATGAAATTTTGGAGTCCAGAATTCGGATTGGAACTTCATTACAGTTCACATCCAGAATTCATATCCTAAAAACTGAATGCTCCAAATCTTGACATTAAATGAGTTCAGGGATTTTGGGTATGAATCTAGTTTTTGTACTTAAGAAAAATATTGCTATGTATAAGAAAATCTAGATTAGGGTAAATTTCCTTTAAGAAGTAAATTTTCCTTATGGAGGTAAAATTTATATTTGCTTAAGTATAAGGTGTTTGTGATTTTCAAAACAAGAAGGAATGGAAAATTCATAAGGAAAACCTTATTGACTCAACAATCTCCCCCTTTTTGGAAAGCACAAACATCCTTACGAAATAGAATATAAGGACTTTGAAAAAAATTTCATTAGACTTTGAAATTAAAACTTATCTCCCTTTGTTCATGGATGAAAGTGAGTACAACTAACTCCCTCTTAGGCATTGAAACTCTAAGGATTGTATTCTGAATTTCTGGAGTGGAGTTTTCATTATTGTAGGAATGAAAAACTTCATAGTGAGAAACTCCCCCTTACTTTAAGGATATTTCACTTAGAAATTTTTCTTTCTCCTCCTTAGGAATAGTTCTTTTTCCTTCTCCCCCTTTGTGATTTTCAAAAAGAATCAAAGGGAATGGAAAATAAAATATGGTACCTGAAACATTAGTATATGACAAGATACAACCGACCAAATAACATTTCATTAGAGTTGGGGAAATTTTACAAAGAAAGAAAACTACAACAAAAGATCAAAGTGGGTTTATTTGTCTTCCTTTTCCTTTGTAATCAGCTTGTTTAACAATGTTTTGAGCTTATTTAGGTCTCTTTGGTCTTCCTCGACTTGCCTCTCCAAGGATTTTGTCTTTTCTTCTTGAGCATTCAAAGCCTCTGCCTGAGCCTCGATAGCTTCTTTCTGCATCTTTAACAATTCATCTTGTTGTATGAGTCTTTTCTCAAGATCGATCCGGATATTTCTATCACTTAAAAGATTTTGAGCCAGAGAATTAGCCTTTTCACTTAGTTCCTTCACATTTTTACTCCGAGAACTATGCTCATCAATCAGCTCAGCTTGAAGGTTTTTAATCTTTTTATCCTCGGTGTCAAAGACATTTTGAACTTCAATCTGAAAATTTTCAAACTGCACTAAGTCTTCATAAACTCTTCTAGACCACTTTGTTACCTTACTGCAGGACTTTATATGCACATCATAATTGATAAGAAAACTTTTTTGTTCACCTTCGATCTTCACACACTTATCCATGACCATGGATAATGAATCCGATTTCTGATTCATACTCTGTTGCAGCATCTGGCATCTAGAATCTATAGTTGGAAAAATCGGAATGGTGTCCACCAACTTCTTCAGAGATTCAACCACAAAATCATGCCCATGAGATGATGATTCCGAATTAGATAAATCTCTTGGATATTTCTCTTCTTCAATTTTCCCCAGTTTCCTCTTAGAAGAACCACCAACCTCCTTCTTCTTGAAGACTTCTTTTGTTGGAGTATCCATGAGAGCTTTCTTCCCCCTATCAGACTTCGGAATTGGTTCCTCATTTGGAGATACTTCCTCGGATTCAGAAACTTGAATAATCTGGTCTTCATATGGTTTCTGTTTTTCTTGTCAATCCTCAAGAAAATTCCTCTAATAGGATTCTTCATCATGATATAAAACATTTTCTTCTTCTTGATTTTGCTTATCATAATTCTTACTACCTTCCTCACCTTCCTTTCCTAGAGTAACTAACTTTGTGGATTCTTCCTTATCTTGATAATCCTCTACTTGATTGATCAAGACATCTAAATCTTCACTTCCCTCTTCTTCTTCTTCTTCTTCAACCTCTTCCTCTACTTCTTCAGCAGCTTCTTTTTCAGCTTCTTCAACAGCTTCTTTTTCATCTTCTTCAACTACTTCTTTACCCTTGGATTTTTCCAGAGTGACATAATTCTTAGCTGGAGTTTCTGGTAAAGAAGGTTCTATACGGAAAGTTTTCAGAAGTGGAATCAGCTCAAAGGATAACCCTGTAGCTCTCAGCAAATATTGCACCACTTTAGCTTCAGAAACTTTCCTTTTCATTTTCTTCTCTTTCACCTTCTTCTCTAACTCTTCCATAGCTCTTTCTTTTAAGGCCTTAGCCTCTGCAGGGTCCAATCCGAACTGTGGATCCCCTTCTTTCCTCTTCTTCTTATCTTTCCTCCACTTCGCAGCAACTTCATCAGGATAAGTTTTTTGTTTCTTCGGCTTTGGGGGAGCAGACTAAGTTTCCTTAGATTAAAGATTTTCTTCATCAGCAGCCACTTCCTTAAGCTTTCTATTCTCCCTTTTCTTTTTGGATGGTTCCGGAGTGTGTGTACCTTTCTTAAGTGCCTCAACTTCTTCCACAGAAAGAGAGTAGAATTCTCCGGATTCACTAGAAAAACCCATCTTCATCCTCTTCAAAGTATCATCACTTACTAGCATAAGCTTACAATTCCAGACTTTTGATTTGAATGCAACCTTGGAAGACTCTAAGAACCGAACTATCAGCTTTGATAGTAAGGTAGGGAACATGATTATTTGAGCTCTCAAATTCCCTTCTTTGATGTTCTTGATCGTAATCAAGACATGTCTCATCAAATTTATCTTTCTTAGATTTACTAAGAAATCTAAGTTATAGATATCACTTTTCTTCAAATTATCCTTGTCACCTCTTCTTGGAACCAGAAATCCTTGCACCCAAAGATGAATAATTCTATTGTTCTTAGTGAGACGAGAAATCTTAATGGTTGAAGCATCCTTAAGTCCAAGACACTTCAGTGCCTTCTCCTTGTTGAAACTTCCTTGCTCATCTGGAAGTTTGTGTGAGCAGAACTCAACTTCTCCTTCGTAGGATAAACCAACCAAGCTCGCGGCATTGGTGTAAGATAACTTGTATGTCTTCCCATAAGACTTGAATGAAAACCACTCTCTTCCATCTTCCATCTGGAAGGAAACAGACTCATAGAACTCAATCAGCAAATCAGTATAAACCAGATCCTGTTTATCTGACAATGCTATGCAAACATCCTCCCATCCATTCAGTCTAATATTCTTTGAAATAAGAGAATCAAACTTATAGAAATCCGGATGCACCAACCTTTCCCTGAAGATTAACCACTTTTATATTGGATTTGAAGTTGACATATCTTGAGATGTTGCTTCAACAGACATTCGGAATAGAGAGATCTGAAGGATTCGGAACGGCTTTGCAAAGATCGGAACCGGTCTTAAGAAGAGTAGCAGGGCTTAGAGACGCGAAAGATTTGAAAAACCGATGTGAGATGAGTCTTGGGGTCCCCTTTATATAGGCGATGGATGTGACCTTTGGTCTTCCAAAATCCATCTAACGGTTGAAAAACTTTTGATCTGATCTAATGTTTGAGAACACCCCCGCAAGGAAAACTTGACTCCGATCTTTTGATATTTTTAAGGAAAACATCCGGATTTAAGGAAAACTAGAATCCGAATTTTTTAAAACTCAGGAAAATACCATCAAGAAAAATATGATTACAAAACTTTAAGTAAGGAAATCATACCTTTTGGAATGGCTAGAAAGATTGTTCGTAATTGGTAATATTCTTCTTGAAGAAATGAATTTAAAAACAAACTCATTATAAAAGTTCAAGTATGAAAATATCATTATAAAAGTTATAGTAAGAAAATATCGTTACGAAAGTTCCAGTATGAAAATATCGTTACTAAATTTCCAGTATGAAAATATCGATTCCGAGAATTTCAATCCTGAAAATTTCAGTTCCAGAAATTTCCATTCCGGAAATTTTAGTTTCAAAAATTTCCATTCCTGAAACTTCAGTTCCGAAAAGGTTGAAAAACTAATTACAAAATTTTTAGTAAAAACAATGAAAAAACAGATTACGAAAATTTTAGTTACACTAAGTTTGAAAAACAGATTACCTAAATTTAGTTACACAAAGTTTAAAAAATAGGTTACGAAAATTTAGTTACACTAAGTTTGAAAAACCGGTTACAAAAAGTTTAGTTACACTAACAATCAAATGTACTCCCCCTATGAAAAGGAGTTTATTACTGTTAGGAGAATTGTTCAACAAGAAGTTAATGAAGAATGATTACCTTACGGTTATCATTCTCAACTTTTGTTTAATGTATTCAAATCTATTGGAGGGTAATGATTTTGTGAAAATATCAGCAAGTTGATCTTGAGTTCCGATAAAATGAAGAATGATATCTCATTTTAGTGTGTGATCCCTAAGAAAGTGATGCCTAATATCTATGTGTTTTTAACAAGAGTTATGTGCAAGGTTCTTACTTATGGTAATGGAACTTGTGTTATCACAAAAAATTTGAGTCTTAGTAAAACTCAGGCCATAATCTATGAGTGTGTGTTGTATCCACAACACTTGAGCACAACAACTTCCAGCTGCTACATATTTAGCTTCAGCAGTGGAAAGTGCTACAGAATGTTGCTTCTTGCAGGACCAAGAAACTAAAGAATCTCCTAAGAAATGACAATCTCCAGATATACTCTTTCTATCCATTCTACATCCACCAAAGTCAGAATCTGAAAAGCTTTTTAGAATAAAATCATTTCCAGAAGTATAAAATAATCCTAGATCTATGGTTCCCTTTTGGTAGTGAAAAATTCTTTTTACTGCCTTTAAGTGAGATTCCTTAGGATTGGATTGATATCTTGAACATAAGCATACTGAAAACATTATGTCTAGTCGACTAGCTGTTAAGTAAAGTAGACTTCCTATCATACCTCTAAAAGATGTTTGATCTACTGGTTTTCCAACTTCATCAAGATCTAAGGAGTTTGAGGTACTGATGAGAGTACTTATACTCTTAGTGTTGTCATAACCATAATTTTTGAGAATATCTTTAATATAATTATGTTGAGATATATAGGTTCCTTCTGGTCTTTGAGAAATTTGAAAACCAAGGAAAAATGTTAACTCACCCATCATACTCATTTCGAACTCAGATTTCATTAGACTTGCAAACGAATCAGTTAAAGATTGCTGAGTTGAACCAAATATGATTTCATCAACATAAATTTGAACAATCAAAACATTTTTCTTATCTTTCTTTATAAAAAGGTTTGGATCTGCATTTCCCTTAACATAGTTATTTTGAAGCAAAAATCCTGTGAGTCTATCATACCAGGCTTGTGGGGTTTGTTTAAGGCCATAAAAAGCTTTGGTAAGTCTAAAAACATGATCAGGATGTTTTGTATCTTCAAAACCAGGTGGTTGTTCAACAAAAACTTCCTCTTGAACATAACCATTAAGAAAATCACATTTCACATCCATTTGAAAGAGTTTAAAATTTAAGAATGCTGCAAAGGCAAGTAAAATATGAATATATTCAAGTCTAGCTACTGGAGCATAGGTTTCTTCATAGTCTATTCCCTCTTGCTAATTATAGCCTTTAGCAACCAGTATAGCTTTATTTTTTACTATGACCCCATTTTCATCACATTTTTTTCTGAAGACCCATTTTACTCCAATAACAGAAGTTTTCTTAGGTCTTTCAACCAAGGTCCAGACTTTATTCCTTTCGAATTCATTTAGTTCATCTTGCATGGCATTGATCCAATCATCATCACCTAAAGATTCATCAGTGCTTTTTGGTTCTAATTGGGAAAGAAATGCTAGACGTTTTACTTTATTTCTCAAGGAACTTCTAGTCCTTACAGGTTAACTTACATCACCAATGATGCTATCACTGGGATGATTCTTAAGAAACACCTGATTTGGGTTTTGTAAAACTTGTTCATCAACATAAGGTAGAAAGTCTTCTGGGGTAAATGTTTCAGAAGTATCTTCTTGAACATTTTCCTTATCAGGAGGATCTTCTATCATAGGGTGACAATCAGTTTTTGAAAACACATCTGAGGATGTAGGTTGGGATGGTTTAAAAACAAAAGGATCAGACTCATCAAATTTTACATGCACTGTTTCTTCAACAGTACAAGTATTTTTATTGGAAACTCTATATGCCTTAGAAGTTGTGGAGTAGCCTAAGAAAATTCCTTCATCAGATTTAGGTGTGAATTTATGTAAATTATATTTAGTATTCAGAATGAATACTTTGCAACCAAAAACCTTGAAGTAGGAAAGTCTTGGTTTTCTACCATTCCATAACTCATAAAGAGTTTTATTAAGAAAAGGTCTAATCAAAACTGGATTTATAGTATAAAAATAAGTACTTACAGCTTCAACCCAGAAATGTCTAGCTATAAAATATTCACTCAACATGGTTCTAGTAATCTCTTTAAGAATTCTATTTCTTCTTTCAACTACACCATTTTGTTGAGGAGTTCTAGGTGCTGAAAAATTGTGAGTAATACCTTTTCTACTTCAAAAAGTTTCAAAATCAGAATTTTGAAATTCTCCTCCGTGGTTACTATGAATAGTTTTCAGTGGAATATTTTTCTCATTTTTAACTTGTTCTCTAAAACTTTTGAAATAAAAAAAAGCTTCAGGCTTCTTTGTTAGAAAATAGACCCAAGTAAATCTGGTGTAATCATCAACTAGAACAAACACATAATATTTTCCTCCAATACTTCCAGTTTGTGTTGGACCAAAAAGATCCATGTGCACTAATTGTAATGCATCAATTGTTGAGACCTCACTGATTGGTTTAAAACTCGATTTATGTTTCTTTCCATATTGACAAGGATTACAAACTTTAGAAGAATCAAATATAAGCTCCAGTAGATCCTTAACTAGTTTCTTCTTAGAAAGTTTACATAAGTTTCTAAGGTTACAGTGACCTAGTCTTCTATTCCATAACCAGGAATGATCTTCTATTTCACTTAGGAAAGGTAGGTCTTGGCCCCTTAGGTCTTCTAAGTTCAAATTGTAAACATTCTCTTGCCTATTAGCTAAGAGAATAAATTCTTCCTTGGAATTGTGAACTAAGCATTTATCATTCCTAAAATTCACAAGGTACCCTTCATCACATAACTGACTTATGTTAATGAGGTTGTTCTTAAGACCCTTAACAAATAAAACATTTGAAATCAAAGTTTTACCAAGAAGAACAATATTACATATACTAACAATTTCTCCCTGAGCATTATCTCCAAAAGTTACCTTTCCTCCTTTCGTTTTGATAATCTTTTCAAAATAACTTTTATTACCAGTCATGTTCCAGGAACATCCACTATCCATGTACCTTGTATTGTTGTTGGTACTTCCTTTATCTTCCTAAAATCAAGAAAATAATTAGACTTTCGGAATCCAAACTTGTTTGGATCCGAGTTTCCAGATAACAAAATTTTTGGCACCCACAACTTCTTAGAAAAATAGGCTTTATGAAAACCTAGAGATTGGGTTTTATTTAAAGAACAATTCTTTTCCCAGTGACCACCACATTGATAATTTGTACAAAATGGGGCACTTTGTAGAACAAAGTAGTTGTTACTAAAATTTGGTTTTTCATGGGTATAACCAAATCCGGATTTGTTTCTTAAAGGTCGTATTTTTGAATACATTTTATCAAAATTTTCTTTACTATGGGTAAAGTTTTATAAACACTTCTTTAAGGAAAAAATTTCAGACTTGAGTTTTATAACCAAGTTTTTATCTTCAAAGTCATTAGATTTGGAACTAGAGCTAGGCTCAAAAACACTTTTCTTTGAAATTATTTTTTCTAACTCTTTAGAAAGTTTGTTCTTCCCAGATCTTACTTCCTCAAGACTTTTTTGAAATACTTATAAAATCATCATTTTTTCTATCAAGATCTTTAGAAAGATATGACATTTATTTTGTAAGAATATTATTCCTAGTGTTTGCCTTATCAAGATTTTTATTGAGTTTGGAATTCTCAATATCAATAAGTTAAGCCAACCTAGAAACTTTTTCATAGGTAGGTGAAGTATTTTTTTCATCAGAAGAGGATTCTTCATCTGAAGAGTAGTAATACTTACTATTATTAGAATTTAAAGAAACATTGGTCAGTGATTCAGCATTGTGTACCTTAACCATGAAACAATGCTTGTTGATAGGTAATCTGTCTATAAGACCAATATTCTTCTGTCCTGAAGATTCATAATCAGAAGATTCATCTGAAGAGTCACCACCACTGGAACTCCAGGTGTCATTAGATTTCAGAACTTTCTTATGTTTGGACTTGTAATACTTTTTTATGTTCCTTTCAGAATGCCTCTCTTTTCTTTCTTTCTTTTTGAGAAAAGGACAATATGGTCTAATATATCCATCTTTCTTGCATTCATAACAAGTAACTTCTCCATATTTCTTATCTTTCCTTTACTTTTTCTTATACTTGAATTGGAAATTTCTCTATCCAGCTATCTTGTTCATCCTTCGAGCATGATTTGCTAACTCATTCTATGAGACTTCACTATCACTAGATTCTGATTGAATAAAATATTTCTTAGACTTGGATCTAGTTACACTCTCAGGAGTCTTAGCTTTCAGATGATTTGATGTTGTTTTAAAAGAAACAATACCATTTACATTCTTCTTTTTGATGTTGTCAGCATCTCTCTTAATTCTTCTTTCATGTTGGAGAATATTTCCAAATAGCTCATCAAGAAAAATTTGAGTGACCTTCCTATTATCATAAATTGTTGTTCTCTTTGATTCCCACTCATTAGGCATAATATCAATTATCTTATCCACAAGGGATTCATCATTTAACCCCTTTTCTCCCATAGACTGTAAGCTATTGACTATAGTCATAAATATATGTTTAACTTTACATATTGGTTCTCCATATGGAAAATTGAATCCATTGTATTCATCTCTAAGCATAGCTCTCCTAGTTTCAATCACTTTAGATGTGCCAAAGTGTGTAACCTCTAACTTCTTACAGATACAATTAGCTACTTCACAAGAAGAAATTTGGCTATATATATTTATAGTCATTGAACATAGTAAAGTATTGCATACCTTATAATTGAGTTGATACTCTTGATTTTCCTGGTTAGTGAAAGTTCTAACTTCCTTATCAGGAATTTTATAATCACCAGTAAGCATAACGAAATTATCCACTCCAGTATTGATAACAAAAGTCTTCATTCGATCTATCCAGTACTCATAGTCAGTACCATCAAAGATTGGTGGTCTTGTTGGGTTTAGATTGTAGATAGAACCAACATTGATTCCTTCCATTCTTAATAAAAAACTTTGGCAACCAAACTTGTTAGTAGGAAAAGTTCATAACCACAATGTTTGGAACGACAATTCAGAATGATAATTCGGAATGAATAAAAACTTTCTAAGCAAGGATGAATAACAATGAAAGAGTGAGAAAGAAAAACTTATATGTGAGTATAAGTATTTCAGAGACCTCCTCTGATACCAATTGTAGGATCGAAATAATGATGTAGATGCTCAATATACAAGAGGGGGGGTGAATTGTACACTTTGAAAATTTTCTTAGACAAGGAAAAATCTATGTTTAACAAAGTTAAACTAAGGAAATTCACAACACCTCTAACCACCAATTGGAGAATTGGAACCAATGTTTACAATATGAGATTCTACCTTAAAGCGTATAGAATCTAAACTAATCAGAGTAAAAGTGTAAGGAAATATAAGAAGGTTATACTTCCCTTACAATACAAAAGTGCAACAGAAAAACAAGTAGTAAAACTACAAGCAAAAAGATATAAGTCTTTTAACCCAAAGAGAAGGGTATCCAACAACCTTGGATAAAGGTCCTTTGATTTATACTTTCAAGCGAGTCTGTCTTACCCACACCAGGGTAAGCCCTCGATACGAAGATCAGAATCTCTATCTTGCTATCCACACAAGCCCTCAACTTCATGGTAGTTGGAACCTATATATTCCTCAGCAAGGAATCCCTCGAACTTCAAGGTAGTCGGCACCACTGTCTCCCTATCCCTGGAAGTCCTCGAATGTAATCACCAACATTCGGAGTCGCACAAAGTAATCTGAATGAGCATTTCAGTATGCACAAGGCCTAAAAAGATTCTCTCTCTAGAAATAAACTTAACAATGTGTGGTCTCTATATCGATCAAATTGTTGTTGAGCTCTTTCAAATGAGCTCCTATTTATAGGTAAATTTCCAGCGGTCAGCTCCCTCCTCCAATAGTCATATTTTCCATGAAATTCTGATGGACCTGTACACGTGTAACCCAACCAATGGTTAATTAGAAACAGAATGGATGAAATCATTTAATAATAAATCATGTATAACTGAATGCACGACATCGTTTTGAAATGGAGCATATGTAAGAAAAATCCATAAAAATTTTCAGAGTGCAAGAAAATTAAAAGTTTGGAGTCTAACCAAAATGAAATTCAGAGTATATGTTAAGAAATGTTCGGATTTTGTTTTATAGGAATTTGGAGTCTGGTTTCACCAGAGTTCAGAATCTAAACTTGCATAAGTTCGAAGTTGAACTTCATAAGAGTTCAAAGTCGAACTCATGAATGTTCGGATTCGAACTTAATAAGAGTTTGGAGTCGAACTCATGAAAGTTCGGAGTTGAACTTCATAAGATATTAGAGTCTAACTCATGAAAGTTCGGAGTCGAACTTCATAAGAGTTCGGAGTCGAACTCATGAAAGTTTGGAGTCGAACTTCATAAGAGTTTGGAGTCGAACTCATGAATGTTCGGAGTCGAACTTCATAAGAGTTCAGAGTCGAACTCATGAAAGTTTGGAGTCGAACTTCATAGGAGTTATGAGTTGAACTCATGAAAGTTCGGAGTCGAACTTCATAAGAGTTCAAAGTCGAACTCATGAAAGTTCGGAGTCGAACTTCATAAGATTTCAGAGTCGAACTCAAGAATGTTTGGAGTCGAACTTCATAAGAGTTCGGAGTCAAACTCATTAAAGTTTGGAGTCCAGAATTCGAATTGGAACTTCATTACAGTTCACATCCAGAATTCAGATCCTAAAAACAGAATGCTCCAAATCTTGACATTAAATGACTTCTGGGATTTTGGGTATGAATCCGGTTTTTGTACTTAAGAAAAATATTTCTATGTATAAGAAAATATAGATTAGGGTAAATTTCCTTAAAGAAGTAAATTTTTCTTATGGAGGTAAAATTTATATTTGCTTAAGTATAAGGTGTTTGTGATTTTCAAAACAAGAAGGAATGGAAAATTCATAAGGAAAACCTTATTGACTCAACAATATTGAAGTTATATAATTTGAAAGCTCAGAATGGATGGAGTGACAACAGCTTGACAAGACTACTTAGTCTTCTAATAGGTATTATACTAGAAGAAAATGAACTATTATTCCAAACATATTATGCTAAATGAATGTTGCATTAAATAGACATAATCTATAAAAAAAATTAGGCTTTTACAAATGATTGAATATTGTTTCTCAAAAACCATGAATTACTCATATAATTCCCTTAGTGTGGCACAAATCGATATAAGAAAAATTAATCAAGACCTTCAAAATCTATATAGTACTTTCCTATCATTCCACGATTTGGAATAGTATATAGATGACAGAAAACCACAAGGAAATTAACATGGCATAAAAATAAAATAATTAAATATAGGAACCGACATCATCCAAAAGATTCTCCTCAATGGAAGAAAACTGATTATGAGTTTCCTGAATTTGGATATGATCTGAGAAAATTTCATCTTCATTATCTACAGATGAAATAAATCTATTTGGTCTTTAAATTAGTACTCATAGTACATGGTCTGTCATGTTGGTAAATTATAACTTTCTTCCATGGTTATGCATGAAGTGAAAATACATTATGTTGTCTCTTTTTATATTTAGACCAAAGCAACCTGGAAATGATATTAATGTCTATTTGGATCCATTGATCAAAGATCTGAAATTGATATGGGATATAGGTGTTACAATGTATGATGCTCATAGACGTGAAGAATTGATATTGAGGTCCATGTTATACAGAATCATAGATGACTTCCCCGCTTATGGAAATTTATCAAGTTATAGAATTAAAGGCTTGTTGGGGTGTACCATTTGTGAAAAATGCACATACTCTATTTGGTCGAAACATTCCTCAAAGAATGTGTTTTTAGGAAATTGGAAATTATTACCTTGATGATATAAATACTGATCCTGGACGACATCATTCTATGAGAATATCAAACAAGGCACAACACCCTCTCCAACAATGGGTGATCAACTGTACAAAAAAGTAAAAAATATTGACAATGTTTTCAGTAAACCATTTTTGAAAAACCTTAAAAAATCAGGTTGGAAGAAGAGATCAATTTTATTTGAATTATAGTATTAGAATTTTTTGTCTGTAAGAAATTTTCTTGATGTCATGCATGTAGAAAAAAATATATTTGATAGTGTTATTGGAATGTTACTAAATGTTCCTAGAAAAACAAAAGATGTAATAAAGTCTAGGATAGACTTGATTGAAATAGTAATAAGGGAAGAGTTTGAACCATTGAAGGGTAAAAGGTGAACTTTTATTCCTCCAGTAGCTTACAATCTATCTAGATAGGAAAAATTACAATTTTTCTTTTTCCTTACGAGTGTAAAAGTTCCATAGGGGTATTTATCAAATATCAAGAATGTTGTGTTAATGAATAATTTGAAGACATAAGGACTAAAATCACATGAATTTCATGTTTTGATGCAAGATTTAATACTTGTTTCTTTCTATTTCATTCTGCCTCAAAATGTATGACATACATTAACCATACATTACTTCGTTTTCAAATCCATATACAATAAAGTTGTAGACCCAGAGAAGTTTCGCATCACGAATAAGGATATTTCAACCATATTATGTGAATTATAAATGTTCTTCCCACTATAATTCTTTGATATAATGGTCCACTTGATGGTTCACTTTGCCATAAAGGTTCAATTATGTGTTCCTATCCGTTACAGATGGATGTAACCCATTGAACAGTATATGAATATTTTGAATGGGTATGTCAAGAATCAAAGTTGTCCAGAAGGTTGTATTGCAAATTGATATATTATTGAAGAAGATATTGAATTCTATACCAATTACCTATCAGATGTTAAAATCATTGTTCTCCCAAAGTCTCATCACAACGAATATCATATGGGTGAAGGGATTTCCAGAAGATATGTTGTTACAATTACCATGACAGAGCAGGAGCAAGCACATCTTTACATATTACATAATAGTGAATATGTTTATCCATACATTGAATCCCACAAAGAAATTCTTAGATATTTGAATCCATCAAGGGCTAAAATATGGATATAAAATACATATAATTAATAGTTTATAGGATGGTTCATAGATCATATTTAAAACGAGTTATCTAAAAATATGAATTCAATTGCCAAAATACTTCAATGGCTAGCCAAAGGACTAAATGAAAATGTTATATCTTACAATGGGTTTGTAATCAATTTTCATATGTTTTATATAAAAGAACATAATGAATTCAGTACGATGAAAAATAGAGGTGTTACACTTGTGGCTGAAGTGATGCACATATCTGGTTCCAAGGATAGATATCCAATTTATGAAAATATGTCATATTTTGGTATTATCAAACTGATATACAAGTTGGATTATGCAACATTTCAAATGCCTCTTTCCCATTGCATATGGGTTGAAAATATTAATGGAGTTAAATTTGATGAAATGGGATTCTTGAAGGTGAATTTCAGTGTAAAAGGGGGAAAAGATGATCCATTCATAATGGCATCACAAGTAGTGTAATTATTTTATGTCTCTAATCTAACAAACAAGAATTGGTCAATTTTCTTATTGGCGACTAAAACAAATGTTGAGTCTGATGAAAATTCAATCTAGGATGAATCTTTAATTGGGAAATCACAATCAGTTGATGCCAGTACCATTGTAGATAATGTCTTGTATATTAGAGGGGACCATAAAGGGGGGATTTAGATTCTCAAAAGAGGAACCAAATCCTTGAAACCTTTAAAAAAAATAACGAGAGTTCAATGAGAAGTTAAAAGTGTTTTTTAATATATTATGTTTTTCCTCATAATATTATATATTCTCTAATGCATTAACATAATCTAAATTAAATGTTTGACTACTTATGGAGATAATGTATTCTGCACATGATGATGTTACCAATCCCTCTGAAGAAAAAACTACAATGAAGGAAACCCTTTGGATAGATGCAAAGGTAATGATGATATACTTTATCTATTTTACTGAAAAATTATATAATGTAACTTTGATTTAATTTTAATTATTACTTACAAAGTTTGTTTATTTTAGAAGATTTATGTCTATGTGCCATGCCTTTTCAAGAAGCACAATGATGTTGTCTATGCTCAATCACGAATGTAATCTTGATGTTTGCACAGTAAAATCATTGTCTATAGAATTAATGTATTGTTTTATATTTATGTTAAATTTGTTTCATTTTAGTATTACTCACATAATAATTTTTTCTTATACAGGTGGGTTCTTTTATTCGAGTTGGGGGTTCTATTTCCAACTTTCATTCTCTTTCTCCCTTAAAACCTTTTCACCCCTATATTGGTGCATTTAACACTTTCTTTCAAGTTACCTCCACTTCCTTTTGATAAAGATAAAAGACACTACCTATACTCAATTACAGAGGTAATATAGATGTTTTCATAGTAAAATAATTGTCCATGGAATTAGTGTATTGTTTCATATTCATGTTTAATTTATTTATTTTTAGTATCACTCACATAATAATTGTCTTCTTATACAGGTGGACTCTTTTGTTCGAGTTGGGGGTGATCTGTCCAACTTCCATACTCCTTATCCCTTAAAACCTTTTCACCCCTGTAGTAGTGCATCTATCAATTTATTTCAAGTTACCTCCACTACCATTGTTTGAAGAGAAACAATGCTTCCTATACTCAATTATTGAGGTAATCTTGATGTTTTAAAAGTAAAATCATTGTCCATGGAATTAATGTATTATTTAATATATTTGTGTAATTTTTTTCTTTTTAGTATTACTTATATAATAATTGTTTTATTATATAGGTGGATTATTTTGTTTGAGTTTGGGTACTAGGTCCATCTTTCATCCTTTTTTACACCAAAACTTCCACAAACATCTTCTCTCAAAAAACCTTTCACTGCTTTAGTGTTGACATTTAATACTTTCTTTCAAGTGCCCTCCACTACTCAATCACAGAGGTAATATTGATATTTTCACAGGAAAATCCTTTTCATATAATTAATGTATTATTTAATATTTATGTTTAATTTATTTCTTTTTAGTATTACTTATAATAATTATTTTCTTATACAAGAGAATTCTTTTATTCCAGTTAGGGTGGTTTGAAACTACTCATACAACATTGGCAGCTCAAAAAACAAATTCAATGGAAATCATAGTAACATTGAAAGTTAGGATTGTTTTGAATGTATTTAATAATTTTTATTTATGTAATTTTATAAACCAATGTTTGAAATGTCTATAATATAGTTTTTTTTCTGGTATTTGTGTTTTAAATTTAATTTCATTTAAATTATGTATTGGGACTTTTTTTTGACATCTGATGTGTTTTTTGTGCTTCAGTTTGCTGTTACAATACACTACAGTGGTGCTACAATGTGATATAACAATGTATTGTAGTTGACCATTTATCAACACTTTTAAAAGCAATTCTAAAAACAAATTTATCATCACTTGTTAAAGTGTTGATAAAATTCCTTTATCAATGCTTTTATAAGCGATGATTAAGGGTTATTTTAGAGGCACTAAATTAAAGAATAATTAAATTGGTATTTTATCAGCGCTTTTCAGCACTGATAAAAGTCCTGGGATTTTAATGCCACTTACATTGAAAACACTTTTCTAGAATTGATAAAGACCATTTATAGTGCTGTTAAAGGCCAGTTTTGTAGCAGTGATATAAGTTTATGATGAAAAATAAAATATGCCGTTCATGGAGGTGGTAGTCTTACCATCACACAAGTTACATTTTCATTTTATAAGGAATTATATGAATATTGATAATGGTTATTACATAAAAATAATAAAATTTAAGTATAATAATTATAACAATTTAATTATTTTAGGATGGGTACAATAGATTTGGAGGAAGTAGAAGGGTAAAGAAACTTGAAATAACTTGGTTAAAATATTTACTTCTTCCTTTGATATCCTCCTTTGGACCACTCCTTAAGCCTTCTTAGATTGGTCCTTTGTTGAGAAAAAAAACTACAGTATGTGGTAAATATAGTTATGTATTGGGTTTTTGTATATTTTTGTCTAACTATGAAGCTTTAGGAACTTGATGAAGAAGGTTGGTGAAGGGGTCCTTTAATTGGCAAGATGGGTGGCTTTTTTGTAGACATTAATTTATTAATATAAAAAGAGATGAAATATTCAAGGAATGTGGATCCAAAATTGATAATTATAGAGGAAAAGTAAACTTAAGGTAAATTATTCCCTCACACAACCATTTATATATTATTATTATTTTTATATTTTGAGACTTTACCTCTTCATTAACATTTTTACCACATTATAACCTTTACTATGGTGAGTAATTTTCACCTTGGTAACTTATTTTTATGAAAAAAATGAAATTTAACTTACTAAATAATTTTCAAATGATGATTCATAATATGAAATCCAATTTACTTGATTCAATTTCTAAAAAAGATAAATATTAATTTAAATATAATAACACATAATGCAGAAAACACTTTTTAGAAAAATGTATATTTTATGCTTAAAGTGAATTTATTATTATTATTTTCCAAGTAAAAATAATTAAATGAGTGTTAAGTTTTTATATATTGAAAATACATTTCATTAAATTCATTATTAAAATGTTATTAATTTATATTATTAATATAAAAATACATAACATATATAAAAATACAATTCTTTAAAAAATAATCATTTTTAACACTAAATTATTTTAATCACATCCCATTAATTATTTATCACATAAATATTAAATTTTATTCAATTGAATGTTATTATAATACATAAAATCATTATTTAAAAAAATACTAATATTGAAGGAATTAAAATAAATCATTTTATCTATATTTTTATTTACATGAGGTTGTACTCTTATTGTAATTTTCTTAATGACATTTCACAATTTATTCCTATGATGTATTAGGGTTTATAATGAATTGAAAAAATATTTTATGGTTCATCTTATTTAGATGTTATGTATGATAAAAACCATTCTATATAGTAGTTTTTATAAATGAAAATAAATACTAATATTAAGAGGTGTTATATTTTACCCCTTAAATAAATTGCATCATCACAATTTTAAATTCTCTCACTAATGAAAATAGATAAGGTTATTATTAATATATTCATGAATCACAATATAAGAATGTATTTAAATCCTTTATAATGGTTTATAAATTTATTGTAAATTATCTAAAATATATACCCAGAGAGTTTCATACCAGGTGTGTAGTTAGGCACTTTTATCATGCACTGAGTGAAGATCATGTTAATATTCCACCAAACTTTTCAGGGTTATTTCCCATTGATGCATCAGAACTAATGCCTACAACAAATTTTATTAATTATAAATGGATTCCATTTTTAAGAATCCACACTCTCTATACTTTACCAAAATTTTAGGATGTTTTCTTATCTTTATATTTATTCTTACTATTTCTACTAATGTATTAGAGTGCTAATTTTTAATAATAATTAAATCAAGATCTTTCTTGATACATCACAAACAAAAAATTCATGGAAACTCATGCTTCTATAAATAAAATTACTCTTTAATCCCCAAACATTATAAAATCATATATAAATAAATCGATACATTAATTATATATACTCCCCAAAAGATATCAATATTTTCCAAAAATAAACTCATTTTCCTTGACATGAAATTACATACTAACCCTAAAGGATTCCTAAACCATGATTATGTATTCTTATTAAAACATAATAAACATATCCCGAAATATCGTTAATTTATTTAAAATACTATTACATAAGAATTTAAAAGGGTGCCTATGACTTTGAAATTATGATCAATCTTAAACAATAAAACCCACGATGATATACACAACTCTAAAATTATTTTCTTCTAATAACATACTAACCTATAAATTTATTTAAACCCTACTTTGATACCAACTGTGATGCCATAAACCCACACTCCTGAATTTGGTACTAAAAATATATCCTTTATAAACAGGTTTTAATTCTGAATGAAGAGACCAAACCTCATACTTCTATAATTACAATACTAATAATAAATATTGAGTCACTTACACACCCAATAATTTTTAGGTTTTGAGTTTTAGAGAGTTAGGTAAAACTTTTAACTAAAAAAACCCATATCATTCCCATATAAAGGGATTTTTTCTACTAAACCATGGATTCCTTATTTTATAAAAATTCTTCAATATATCTCAAAAAATTCCCTACACATGATATTCATATATATATATCATACTTAATAATATTATTTATAACCTTGGGAGAAGGAAACATAAGAAGGGAGAGATCAAATGCTCAGTAAGGGGTATCTTAGAACAAAAGTTATCATGGAATAAACAAGGATTGAATAATATAGTAGGAATACATAATAATCAAAAAATAACTTGTAATTAATTACATGAGTAAGTGATGTATCCATGCATAACATAATAATGTAAATAATTACATGGAAAATAATAACTGATTTCTTAATGATGTAATGTATAATACCATAAATCTTAATCTCACTATCATGGCCTCATGCCGTGACATCATATATAAAATATAAGGCCTATTCTAAATACCCAAGATAGTTTGTCTCATGAGACCTACCAATTAATAGATGATATATATAATTTTAGGCCCCACCCATATATAATTAATTCCAATGTATTCATCACATGAAGGAGTTAATAAACAATTAAATACATAACTATAATTCCTTAGTAATTAATAAGTATCTGTATGGAAATAATAAGTACATGGAATGTCAATATTTTCCTAGTCAATAAATGGAAAAAGTTTCTTGGTAAAGCCCATTCAAATTGACACTTTATAGAGTAAAGGGTATATGATTAATTAAATACTAAAAAACTCAATTTAGAAATAGTGAAAGTGATATAGAATATAACAATAAAATTAAAGAATATACACTTGAAGGAGAAAATAAAGTCAACATAGAGTGATGAAGAGTGATAGAGAAGATAACCCCTATGAAAAAGGTGAGGTATAAACTATAAATTCATAATATAATTTAGAGGGTAATACATGAAACATAACTATAAAAGATCTATATTTTTAGAGTTTTAGAGTAAAATGGAAGAATAATTATAAAAATAATTTTCATAAAGCTTTTCTAAAATGGTTGTATAAGCCAAATTCTAACTCACTTTTAAAAAACCATTTTAAGGGGTGAGAAGAGGAAATTAAAAACCTTAATTTTAAAATATTTTCAATTATTAAAACATTGGAATGAAATGAAGTCTAAAATAGGAAATGTAGAGTGGAAGATAAAAATATACATAAGTGGAATGAAATCCATTTATTTATTCTCCTAAAACATTAAACTTTACTTTTTAAAGGATAAATTTACAAAATAACAAAAATATGATTTTATTTGAAAAAATGGAAAATTAAAAAGGAATATGTATTTATAAAAAATATTATAAAGGAAAAAAGGTGATCTTGTGGAAAATGTTAAAAATGAAAATTTTTTATACTGCTTTAGGTGAAGTAAAAAATAACTAATGAAAAAACATTAAAAATAATTATTTTAAATATTTTAATGAATTTATAAGATAATGGTAAATTAAATTAAATAATAATTGAAGTATATATATGAATAATATTGAAAAAATATAAATAATATGGATATAGAAGAGAAAAATTAGTGTATATAAATAAGAGATAAGATCGAGTCCACATAGAAGTATCTGTTTGGTTGAATTGTGAACCAAAGGTAGGTTAAATGTCAATAATACATGTAAAAACTAGAAAATAAATGTGTAATAAAATATAATAAAAACATAGGTTAGAATAAACTAAACGTAGAAGGATGAATTCCAAGAATAAATTTTATATCTCAATGAATGTAAATTAAGTTAACCACAACCCTTATAACTTAGGTAATGTAAGATTTAAAGGAAAAGTAAAAGATAGAGATTAAATGGAAGTAAAAATCAAAACAATATAAATTATTTAATATATAATAAGTCATTAGGGAAATATTTACACCATATAAAAGTAAATTGGCACGTAATAAGAATCATGTCTCAAGGAAATTAAATTGAGACGAATAACCCTTACTTAAAGTTTAGAATCACTTGGTACATGCATATAACCTAAAAAATAACCAAAGTTTATTATATAATTCATTAAAAACCTATTTCATTTATAATTTATTTTTTTTGGTCTATTTATTATCATATTTCATTCATTTATTGTATATTTTTTCCCTCCTCGACCATTTGGGGTTGTTCGATCAATTATGACAAAAAATGATTTGGTACATTGAACATGGTAAAGTGGTTATAATACATATTAATAATCTATATAATTGTATAGATATATTTTATTTATAATTTCATTGGTAAAAAAATTATACAATTCAATAAGTTTTCAAAAATAGATTTAAATTAAGAAAACTATCTTGGTATGATCATTTTAGGTGGTTAAATTTATAATAGCCATTTATTTTTAATATTATTACTATAATGACTAATTTATATTTATAGAGTATTAGAAATTTAATAAATATTATATTTATTCATTAAATACACTTTTTTAATTATCCATGTAAAGTAGTGATAGAAAATGAAATACATCGTTCATGATGGTGGTAGTCCAACCATAACAAGGGCGACATTAATATTTTCCAAGGAATGAAAGGAAGGTAGATAATGGTTATTACATAAATATAATAAAATTTTAGTATAATAATTATACTAATATTATTATATTATTATGGTTACATTATACTTGGAGGAGGTGGAAAAAGAAAGAAACTTGAAAGTACTTGGTTAAAATAAGTACCTCTTTCTTTGATATTCTCTTCTAAGAAAACATCTTAATCCTTTTTAAATTGGGATTTTAGTGAGAATAGAAACTCTAATAGATTATATCTAATGATTTTGATGTAATTTGGTAGAGTTTTTGTAATATAATAATCTTTCGGTGTGTGGAGATGTGGAGTGGTGAAGGGGTTCTTCAGTAGGTGAGTGTGGTGGCATTTTTGTAAACATAAAGTTATTAATATAAATAGAGATGAATTATTCAAGGTAAGTGTATAAAAAATTAATAATCAAAGAGGAAAAGATAATTTAATGTCAATAAATCTTTTATCAACCCTTTTATAGATGATTTTTTTACATTTTGAGACTTTACCTCCAGATTTAAGATTTTTACCTCATTTTAACCTATACTGTGGTGAATTTTTTTTATCTTGGTAAATTATTTTTATGAAAAATATGAAATTGAACTTATTAAATAATTTGTAAAATATTATTCCAAATATTAAATCCATTTTACATAATTTAATTTTTAAAATTGATAAAAATTAATTCAAATATAATAACACATAATGTAGAAAAATAATTTTTAGAAAAATGTATTTTTATACATAAAGATAGTTTATTATTATTTTTTCCAAGTAAAAATAATTAAATGATTTATAATTTGTTTTTACATATATTATAAATAAATTTAATTTAATACATTACTAAAAATGTATTAAAATAGTTTATTAGGATAAAAATACACAATATATAGAAAAATACAATTCTTCAAAAAATAATACTTTTTAACACTAAATGATTTTTATCAAATACCATTAATTATTTATATTCTAAATATAAAGTTTTATTAAATCTATTTTTATTAGAACACAGAAAATTATTATTTAAAATAATAATAATTTGGGTGGAATTAAAATAAATCATTGTAACTAAATTTTTATTTACTTGAGGTTTTACTCTTCTTGTAATATTCTTACTGACATTTAAAATTTTATTCCTATGATGAATTAATGTTTATATTTGAATATAAAATACATTATAGTTTATTTTAGTTTCTTTTTTATATGATACAAGCTATTAAATATAGTATTTATTTACAATAAAACAAATTCTGAAATATCAGGGTGTTACATTTTACCCCCTTAAATAAATTGAATCCTAGGAATTTTAATTTCTTTCACCAATGAAAATTAATGTTTTTATTCTTAATATATTAATGAACCTTTATATAAAAATGTATTCAAATCCATCCTAATGGGTTATATAGATATTTTTGAATAATCCAAAGAATATCCCTAAGGAGTTTGAAATGAGGTGTGTAGTTAGGCCTAAATTTTATGCACTAAGCGAAGAACATGTTAATACTGAACAAACCTTTTTCAGGTATATTTCTATTAGGTGCATCATATTCATAGCCTATATCCACTTGTAGTATATAGATAGGGATTTCATTGATAGGGTACTACACACTCTATACTTTACCAAAATTTAAAGATGTTTTCTTATGTTTAGATTTATACTTAGGGTTTCCCCTAATGTATTTTATTCCTAATTTCTATCATAAATAATCAAGTTCTTTCTTAATACATCCGAAACTAAAAATTCATGGAAAATTTTTCTCCTAGAAATCAAATTACTCTTTAACCTTCAAAAAATATAAAATCATATATCAATCAATAGATACCTTAATCATATATACTCCCAAAAATATAATAATATTTTCCAAAAAATAACATGATTTTCCTTGACAAAAAAATTACAAACCTAACCTAATGTCTACCTATACCCCGATCATGTATTTTTACTAAAATTAATTAAATGTATCCCAAAATATCATTAATCACATTAAAATTTAATTACATAAGACTTAAAAAGGTTATTTATGCCATTGAACTTATGATCAACCTTTAACATATTAACCCAGGACGATATCCAAAACTCTTAAATTATCCTCATATAATAAAATACTAACCTCTGAATTTATCTAAACCCTGTTTTGATACCAAAAATGATGCCCTAAACCCACAGTCCCAGATCGGGTGTTTAAAACCTATTCTTTATAAACACGTTTTGATATTGACTGAAGAGACCCAAATATAAACTTCCATAATTGAAATATCAAAAAATATTGATTTACTCACACACCCAAGACCTTTAAGGTTTAGAGTTTTAGAGAGTTAGGAAAAAACATTAACTAAAAAAACATATATCTTTCCCATACAATTAGTATTTTTACTAATAAACTAATAATTCCTTTTTTTGAAAACGTTGAGGGTCAATCCCACTTTATTGAACCAAAAAGAAACAACCTCTTTAAAGAAATTGGAGAAGAGGTAACCCATTACATGAAAAGGGAATAATATCTTGAATAAATATAACCCATAGGCCTAAAAAAGGATTTGAAATTCCAAAGGGAAACAAACATCAAAACAAAAATTAGAAAAAACCTCGTCAACCCCCTTACAGACCATGAAAAGTGAGTTCCATCGAAGGAGGTTCCTCACCCCCTACTAAGAATTTGTCTCGTGCTGGAAACACAATGCAACATATCACTACTCCAACCCACACCGAGGTGTGGATGGAAGACCAGATGATAGGTACCAGCATACCTATCTCTCTTTCAAGCTACCTGTATGACAGTGAATGCGAGAAAAAACACAGCACTATCAACCTGATACAAGACAAAACCAGATAGAAAACACAGCGCAGAAGATCAGGCAAGGTTACCATCCATCCAAATGGACAAATGACAGATGATGGGTGTCATCAAACCCATCCCCCTTTTGAGGTCACCCACCCGACGTCCACTAAAAAATGCAACAACACCCAAAAAATGTAATGAGGGAGAAACCAATGCTCGCAAATCCATCAAAAACCAATTTGACAAACAAATACTCATCAACAAACAATTTGACAAACAAATCCTCAAGTAAAACAATCCAATGTAGTGCTAATCAAGAAGACCTGCAGCCGCATGGCATAATAACTGAATAATGAGAGGCACCATCCAAACAAGAACGTCATCATCTAAATCTGCTGAACCAAGACCAGATCCACACAAAGTGACTGATAAAACCCACCAAAGTCAATCAAACCAGTCCTTAATGCGCTGAACCAAATCCAGCCCCAAACCAATGAAACCCCATGAAACAGGAGCAACAACAGAATAGAGAAGCATGTTATGGGATGAACCTGAGCATCCAAAGGTGAGACACATAAGGATTTTTAGTAGCCGGAAGGCAAACCACAAAGCACCAGTGTAGCCAGAAGGCGCATCACTACGTCAGGGGTCAGAGAGAGGTGAATCAACCACCAAGAATCCATCTTCCTTGAATGAGCAACTCTGAGGGACGAATCGAGGGGACTGGGTCAAGGGACCAGATCAAGAGCATGGGATTGAAAATACACCACCATAGTTCTTCGAGAAAATCCATGAATCTTTTTCTACCAAGGTCACCGATGTCACAGTATCATAGAAGAAGAGATTCAAAGCAGAATGAGAAACAAGCGAGGGAAAGCATAACGACTAAGGTAGGGAATACCTGGATGAGGATGGAAATCTAGAGAAGAGCAGCGAAACTCCAAGAGCTGGAGAAACAACCAACCTCCAAATCCCAAGCTGATGAGCGGGAGAGGAGGATCAAAGAAATTTTCACAAAGGTACCTTTGGAGAGTAGGTAAACCCTAGTGCACTGCCAGGTGATTGTGGAGCCATCTCTAAACTAATACTTCCTTATATTACAACAACATCTCTCAAAGAAAGCTCCACAAATGATAACCATCTAGAAATATTATACTTAATACTCTTCTTTATAACCTGGGGAAAAGGAAAAATTATAAGGATGATCTTAGTAATGGGTAACATATAATAGAAGTTATCATGGAATTAACAAGGCATGAATAATATGGAAGGAATAAATAATAATCAAATAATACCATATAATTAATACCATAATCATGCGATGTATCCTTGGATAACATAAAAATTTAAATAATCACATGGAAAAAAGTAACTAATTTTATGGTTATGGAATTTATAATACCGAATATCATAATCCCACCTTCATATCCTCATGCCAAGACACCATGTATAAAAATGTAATGCACACACTAAATTACAAAGATAGTTTTTCTCATGATTCAAACTAATGCATCGATAATAAATATAATTATGGTCCCCACATGTGACAAATTAAGTCCAATAAATTAATTACCTGAAGTAATGAATAAAAAAACAACGCACAAAAAATATTCCTTACTAATCAATAAACATTCATATAGGAATAAAAAATATATAGAATGTAAATATTTCCTCAATATCTAAATTAAATATTTTTTTGTAAGAGCCATTTAAACTTACACCATATAGATTAATAGGTATATTATTAAGTCAATACTATAAAACATAATATAGAAATATTGGATCAGATAGTGAATATATGTAAGAAATTAAAGTATATGAACATGAAAGAGAAAATAAATCCAAGAGAGAGTTGGAGAGTGATAACGAGCACAACCCTTATGAACAAGGAGAGGTATTAATTATAAATTCATAATTGAATTTATAGGGTAATACATGAAGCATAATTCTAAAGGTGATATATCTTTTATATTTTTAGAGGAAAATGAGAGTAAAATTATAATAAGATTTTTCATAATTCTTTTGTTACATGGTTATAAAAACTAACTTCTAAGTTACTTTTGAAAATTCACATTAGTAGGAGAAAATGGAAATTTAAAACTTTAAATTTAAAATAATTATAAATATTAAAAACATGGAATTAAATGAAGTAAAAAATAGAAAATGTGGAGAAAAATATAAAAATACACATAAATGGAATGAAATTACTTTATTTATTCTTCTAAAACATTAACCATTAACTTTTAAATGAAAAATTCACAGAACAATGGGAATATTATTTTCTTAGAAAAACCATGGAAACTAAAATAGGAAGCTTTATTATGAAAAATAATTATAAAATTGGGAAAAGGAACTCATGTAGTAAAATTAAAAATTATATTCATTTTCATAGTATTGTAAAGAAAGTTAAAAATAAATCATGTAAAAATAATTAAAAATATTTTTTTAAACCTTTTAAATAAAGTTAAATATAATTGAAAATTTTCTTAATAAATCATTGAATTATAAAGAATATTATTCTTGAAATATTATAACTAATGTAGGAATGAAAGAGAGATATTTTTATCCCTACAGAAGAGATAATGTTGAGTCCAAATACAAGAATCTGTTTGGTATAATTGTGACCTTAATAGAGGATGAATGTAAAGAATACTTGTAAACCCTAGAAAATAAAGTTTCATTAAAATATAATAAAATCATAGGGTTGAAGAAATATAACTTAGAAGGACTATTTCAAGAATAAAGGTTATATCTCAATGAATGTAAATTAAGTTAACAATAACTTTTAATACTTAGGTAATGTATTAGTCAAAGGAAAAGGACAAGGTCAAGATTAAATGAAAGTGAAACTCTCTATAATAATGAATTATTAAAATATAATAATTCAATATATAATTATTTAGACGATATAAAAGTAATTTGTTATATAATCATGTCTCAAGGAATTGAAATTGAGACCAAGAACCCATACCTCATGTCTTAACACACTTGGTACATGTGTATAACCTTATGAATAAAAAATTAAGTTTATTAGATAAATTATTCAAAAAAATAATGTAAATTCCATTTTTAAGGTACATTTATTATCATATTTCATTCATTTATTGTATAGTTTTTCCAATTCTAAACCATTTGGGGTTGTTCGATCAATTCATCCAAAAATGCTTCAGTACATTTACCATAGTCAATGGGGCTATAAAATAGTATCAAAATCTCTATAATTTTATGGATTTATATTATTTATCATTTCAATAGAACATAATTTTTATAGTTCAATAGGTTAAACAAATTAGATTCAAATTAATAAAGGTTTCTTGGTATGATCGTTTTAGGTGGTAAAATTTAAAATGAACATTTATTGTTAATATTATTAATAGAATACCTAATTTATCTTTCTATAATATAAATAATGTTAAAAATATAATATTTATTAATTAAATAAACTTTTAGAAGTAGTTATTTAAGATGAGGATGGGAAATGAACTACGTCATCTATGGAGGTGATAGTCTGACCATAATACGGGCAAAATTTTCATTTTATAAGTAATGGGAGAAAGGTAGATAATGGTTATTACATAAACATAATAATATTAAAAAATAATAATAATACCTATTTAATTATATTATGATGGATATAATAGATTTAGAGGAGCTAGAAGAAGAAAGAAACTTGAAAGAACTCGGTTAGAACAATTACATCATCCTTTTATATCCTTATTAAGACCACCCTTTAAGCCTTCATAGATAATAATTTTGTTGAGAAAAGATCCTATAGGACATGATAATGATGTTTGGTGTGGGGTTTTTGTATATTTTAGTCTGTCTAGGAAGCTTTAGGTGTGTGGAGAAATGGGAGGGTGAAGGGGTTCTTTAATAGGTGAGATTAATGGCATTTTTTACAATGTTAATTTCTTAATATAAAAGGGATATTTTTTAGAATAATATTTTTAATTATATTTTTATTTACTTGTATTTTTACTCTTATTGTAATTTTCATATAGATATTTAAAATTTTATTCATATTATTATCTTGAATTATAAAATATGTCATTATTCATTTTAGTTTTTTTGTACATGGTACAAGTTATTAAATATATTAGTTATTAAAAAAATTATAAAATCTTGGGGTGTTACATTACCTCAACCAATTTTTGGTAGTCTTTATAGACGATATTTTCATATATTATATGTTTAAATAAGAGCATGAATATAATTGGAATATTTTTATAAATACATTTAGAAAGGAGAAACCATATTTCAAATTTAGAAAGTGTGAACTTTGGATATAGAAATTATCACTCTTAGGTCATGTAATTACAAGAGAGGGTATATATATATATATAACCTTCAAAGATAGAGGTAATTTAAGAATGGATAAAAAAAACACTATAATAGAGATCCTTGGTTCTTTTGAATTGTATTGACAGTATCAATAATTTTTAAAAAATTTATACTAACTATAAAATTAAACAAAAAAGTTAACTTAGAAGGGTGTTAAGTTCATTTGGATATAGTAATGTGAAGAAACTTTGAAGGATATTAATATAATATTGATCAATACACCTGTACACACATTACTATGCAGTGGAGAATGATTTGTGGCCTACAGTGATGCATTAAAGATGGAATTAAGATTTATTCTCATGAAAAATGACATAGTCGTAGATTATTCCACACTTCAATTGAAATTCCATGATAAATATTACCCTACAAATTATTTGGAGCTTGATGTAGTGATATTTTAATTATAGATGTAGAGATATTATATCTATGGTGAAAAGTTTGAAATATATACTAATCAAAAGTACTTAAAGTATATGTTCATAAAGAAGGAGTTGAATATGCACCAAAGGATATGGTTGGAATTGATCAAATACTATTAATTCTCATTACATTATTACCATATAAAGAAAAAAGTGGTTTATTATATGAGTAGGAAGGATCATTCTACCTTATACATACCTAGGATTAAAAGGGACCAATACTCATGTATTTTCATAAGATGGACCCTAAAATCACAAGGGAAGGTGATAAATTGTATCTTTACTAAATTATCGCTCAACAATCTATCTACATTAAGATAAAAGAGGTGTTGAAGGAGGATATGGAGCTATAAAATAAGGTATTGAATATTATGAAGTTCAACTTTAGAAATGATGGAATTATAATATTTGAGAAATGAATATTCATTCCATTAATATCAAAATATAAAATGGTGCTACTGAATCATTCTCATAGCCCTTCATTATCTATCAATCAAGGAAGAATGAAGATGTATAGAGATCTAAAGGATCATTTCTAGTGGGAAAACATGAAGTGGTAAGTTGCAGAGTATATATATATATATATATATATATATATCAAATCTTGGTATGTTAATAATTTAAGGATAAATGATACAGGTATAACGGGATAATAAAAACATTACCCATACCTATATGTAAATGTGATAATATCACCATGTATTTTGTTGTGGATATTACCAAGATATATAATGTCTATAATACCATTTGGATTTTAGTTGATTTCTTTATGAATTTAGCACATTTCATTACTATTTTAGAAGATTTATCACTCGATCAACCTACCAGGATATATATAAAGGATGTGATAAGGCTTCATAAAGTACCAATTTCCATTTCATTGGATCGATATCTAAGGTTTACCATGATGTTCTAAAAGAGAGTTCATTAGGAATTGAATATATAAATAATATTCAACACTTATTATCATCCTTAGATTGATGGTCAATCTAAAATGACCCATTAGACTCTAAATGATATGGAGATATCATTATAAATTAATTTTAATACATATTGGGATCAAAAACTTACCCTCATAAAGTTCACATATAATAGAAATTTCCATTATAGAATTCAAATAGAACCATATGAGGCTTTATATGAGAAATGTGTATAACTGTAACATGAAAGGATGAAGTTAGAGAGCATAATATGCTAAGACCAAAACATTCTTAATAAATTTCATCGAAAATTAAAATCGTTTAGTGATACATTAAAACTGTGAAAAGTTAAAAAAAGTGATATAATGATAATCATTTTTGATATTTTGAGTTTGAAGTCACAGACAAAGTATCCCTTTGAATATCACCATGGAAGATGCATATGAGATCTATAAAGAAGGGAAAGTTGAGACCTAGATATATTGGACCTTTCAAAATCCTTCCTCCTGTGGAAATGGTATCTCATTATCATTTAATTCCACTGAACCTCTCCCAAGTGATTGATGTGTTTCATGTATCACTTTTAGGTAAGTATATATATGAACCTTCACATGTAATGAACTCTGAGGTTGTAGCCTTGGAACATGATCTTTCATATGAGTAATGAATGGTAGAAATATTGGATCATAGAGATAAAGTACTATGAAATAATACCACTCACCAGGTAAATATTCCCTATAGAAATCATAAGTTTGAGGAAACAACATGGGAACCTAAATATATAAACAGTAAAATTTACCCTCATTTTTTTTATTAGAGAGTAATGAAATTTCAAGGGTTAAATTCTTTTAAATGGGGTAAAATGTGACACCCCATGATTTTATTATGTATTTACATTTAAATAAATAGTGTGTTGAATAGATTTTTTCATAAAAAAACTAAAATAAAATGAGCCATGATACATTTTATTAGAATAAAATATTATAATACAAGATAAATATTAATACATTATTAGAATATAATATGAAATATCATTAAGAAAAATATTATAAGAGTAACACCACAAGTATATAAAAATACTATGGATATAGAATATTTATTCTCATATATTTATATGAAGATAATAACCTTGTTTACAACTATTTAAATGAGGATAAACATTATAAATAAATTATACATGTTGAAAGAAAAGTAAATGAACATGTTTAATGATTTTAGTAATATACTTAAGGATATATATAGGAATGAAATATGGTCATTGGATATATGGTCATTGGAAATATAATAACTGGAAATATGATAATTGGATATATGGTTACTGGGTATTCATGTACACAATATGTATATTAAAGTTATATAACTATTAATAACAAATTGAAGATCCATGGGGTGTAGTTCAGTGGTTACACCCATGCTATAACTGTGGTGGTGAGTTGAGGAGGTCATGGTTTCTAACCTGCACATCTATATCTTTATTTCAAGTTTAACTCAACCCTCAAAACTTTTGTATAGTAACAAATTGAAAATAATATAATTCATAAATAATGATTAATTAAACCAAAAAAAAATATTTAATTAAAATATTATATTTTATATTTTTATGCATGATTTATTATTATTATTATTATTAAATAATGATTTGATGTATTCATAAAAGTCAAAGAAATATTTTAATATTAATTATTGAAAAAATTACATCGTAAAAACATAAATAAAAATTTTAATGGGATATGGTTAAAATGATTCATTGTAAAAAATGGATATTTTTCAAAGAATTATTTCTGTAAGTGTTGTGTATTTTTATCTTAATAAATTAAATAGATCAATTTTAAAAGATTAATATAATGTAATTATTAAATTTATAAAAAATAGTTTAACATTCATTTAATTATTAATTAATATGAAATAATATAAATAAAACTTAATGTTTAAAAAGTTATTTTTCTATAAAAATAGTATATATATATATATGTGTATTTTATGTTTTCATTTAAAAGTTAAATATCACATATTTAGACATTGAATTAGATTAAATGGATTCTAAATTTTTTATTAGAACAATGAAATTATTTAATTAGGTTAGTTTCATTTTTGGGAATTAAAAGTAGTTATCAAGGTAAAGAATGAGTTACCAAAATAAAGGTAAAATGTGGTAAAAGGGGTTAACTAAGTGTTAAGGATTTAAAAAAGATATTACCTTATCTCTATAATGAGGTAAAATGGTTTATCAATGTGTCATCCATGTATGGAGGGGTTCATATCCTCTATTTAATGCTTTATGGAGCAATAAAATTACAGAAAACCTCAAATTCCTGGTGTGGAATATTAAAACCAATGCCATCCCCACTAAGAACTTGATATAATAGAAAGTTATTACTATGGATTTGAAATTATATATCTACTCAAATAATAGTGTGTAAATTGATTATAATATATTTATGGGAGCTTAGTGGGCATGCTTCCTTTGGCATCTCTATGGTAGTTACTTGGGTATCCCTACCTTCCACAATTCTATGAAGTATTTATTACTACATGGTTCCTAAAAATTAATGTATCCTTCAGTGAGGGTCAATATCATAGCATGTAATTCATTACTGAGTTTTGGGTTTTATTGGAATCTTAGAACAAGGAGAGACATAAGGGATACTAGGATACCTCAACCAATTTCAAATCTAAGTATCTTATACTATGTAGTGAAATGTGTTCAAAGTATACATGCTCCTCAACCTCTCTATATAATATCTTATATTCTTCCTAGACCCATTCATGACTTTGGGTAACTGGGTGTCTTCAAAATCACTAAATATAGGTTTTAAACTTAATAATGATGGAACTTACTCCTTTGTTAACATGTGAGGTAATGGTCTCATCCATGATGCTGGAGGCTTAGTGATTTTGGATTTCAACACCTTTTATGGGGAAGTATATTCCGTCACTGGATAACCTTATATAATATGCAGTGTTCTCCTCATTTTCATGGTTTTCAATATAACTCTCTCAGTTGTGGAATATGAATCTTCTATACTTTTCAAATTATTGTTCAAATTTGATCCTATTCATTGGTCCATCACTTATATACTCAGGGAATGAAAAGGGTTAATTAATAGTAATGTAGGGATCCAACATAGTTGGTGTAAATGAAATAAAGAAACTGACCATTTTTCTTCTAAATGAAATTCTAATGAATATTTCCAATTTTTTAAAGTAGGATCTCTCACCATAATGGTCACAATGTAATTCATGGAGACCCACTTAGGATCTACTATTTTATACCTCCATGATCCTTGGTTATATGTTTTCACCATTTAATAAAAGTTTCATGTTTTTAGGGTATTTATGACCCATATCCACTATTTTACACTGTTTATCCACTTTCATTGACAAAATGACCATATTAAACCTTAGGGAATGTTTTTTTGGAAATTACACTAACAAATCACCTATAAAATAGCCTATCCTCTATCCCATACCAACCAATATTTCACTTAAAATCTCTATTAAATCCCTATCCATTTTCTTATACTAAATCCTTCTTAGAAATTTGGTAGACTTTGGTTCCAATAAGCAATTATAAATCCTTCATTCTAAAGGAACTCTTATTTTTAAGGAGATAATTGATCAAAGTAAGAACTTAGTTAATAAAATTATTTTTCATTTACCTTCTCATATATATTATTTAAAAATATAATCCTATAATATAATTATGTAATATTAACATCATTATTATTTTTATAAAATTAGAATAAAATGTTCTTGTTTGGGTTAGTTCAATCACCCACATCAATAATTCTATATTATATCCAACATTTAAAAAACAAATGAGTATCATGAAATTAAGAATTGTAATATATTACATCAAATAATAATTTATGTTATGAATATCGTTCTATAAGGGTGACACACAAATTAATGATCGATATAAATCAACTTGTTGTTATCGATAAATTACCTGAAACATGATCATCATGGATTCCATTCTCACAAACCATACCCATAAATTCCATCTAGTGAACACGTGACTAATTAAATAAATCAAAAAAATTATTTAACTACCTTGAATAATCTAGGAATGATGAACTTGGTATCAAAGAATAAGGGATAACATTTCCATTGTAAAACTAATCCGTAACAATCAAAATTTCAAATATCCGATGATGAAAGTAAAAAATAACTAGGTAATATATGTTTAATGAATGAATATAACAGAATAGTATAAAAAATATATGAATAACATTTTTAAATAAGGGATTAATATTTTCATATTTATTATATAGGAGGCCAAACTACTTTTGTGGAATTTGGGAGTAAATGCAAGATTTTCTCACCTCAATTTTCATTTCATTGTGATATGTTCTATATTAATCATGTATCTTATTTTTGTGGGTGAATATACTATCACATGGATTTATTTTATCATAATTTTCATGAGATTCAAGTAATTTACAAATCCATCTATGTATTTTTCTTTCATGTTATTTTTATTCAAAGGTTACCAAAGTTGTATGGTTTTCTTTACCAATATCACTTTGAAATCAAAATTATTTATGAATAAATTTAAATTAGGAGAAATTATATATTAATTATATCTAAAACCCCATATATTTTATTCTCCTCTGGTTATTATTGATTTTACATGTATTCTTACCATTTCACCTCTCTTTGGTTCACAATTCAACCAAAATAATGATTGTAAATAGAGCCAAATTTATCTCTTCTTTTCAATTAGAAATATTTATACTCCATATCCATATTAATTACATTTTTATGTATTTACTTACCTATAATTATATGATTTATTAAGGTCATTATCTATTAAATTTGAATTTATTTTCAATGGTTTTAAATAAATCATGTTTTTAATGTTTTCCACATGGTCCATTTTCTATTGTCTATGAACTTCTTTAAAAAGTGCGAAAGAAATTATTTTTTAAATCTTTTCCACATTAATGAATTTTCTGAACATGTTTATTACATTTAATTAAGAATATTCCAATCAAAATTTTCATGGTTTTACAAAGTAATTTATATTAATATTGTTTTATAAACAATTTTATTCTAAAATAGAATTTATCAAAAGTAAACAATATTTATTCTTATTTTTTTAAAATAAATTTTCTATTTATATTATAAAAGGAATTTTCATCTATTTCAATATACTTTAATTTTTCTTATGATTAAATATGGATATTATCCAATTATATCACCCACCTTATTTATTTTGATGGATTATGATAATGTATTATAAAATTTTCATAGAACCCATTTTATTTCTCGAAAAGTTGATAAAGATATGATGGAATTTTAAATGTTTTAAAATTTATATGGAACACTTATGTATGGTATATAAATATTTTATAGTTGGGTTCATTATACCCATCCAATGTATTGGGTGAATTTTATATCTCATGATATTATTGGGAATGATGATTGAACCCAAACCCCTAAGGGCATCTATACACCAAGTGAAGAGTGGGTATGTTATAACCCTCCATTATATTATATAAAGAATTATATATCATGGGATAAAATTTAAGGTATTTTGGATTAAACCTAATCTATTAGGGGAATCTATATACTCTATGATTATGGTATTGGTGGTGTGGCATGATATAATGGATCATTTTCTATGCTTATGTATATGACACATTCTTATAACCATGTTATGTTTTCATGGTGCATGATTATTGAATAATGTTTCTATTTTTATACATATCATTTATAAAGTTATTTCTAAATAACTATTCCATGATTCATGATTTATGATCTATGTTTTATCGGGTATGATTCTCTTATGTTATGACTATGAACCTTGATTATGTTCTTATACCCAAATATTCATCTTATCCTCACTTATGATCTTCAAATGAAATATATTATCTTTATACTTATTTAGAATTCAAGATCACCTTTTATTATGTTTCCACACCATAGTTTATGAAGAAGAGTATTATTTATAGTGTTTTTAAAAGTGTATCATGTGAGAATACTATTTGTGGTAGATGTTGGAAATGTTGTAAAATAAGTTTGTTATGTATCTAATCTCCAAATACACCAAACCTATAGGCCAAGAGGGGTATTTTATTATGATATGTAAGGAATAATCATGTAAAAGGATATGATATGTATGTTTGTTACAATCAAGTCACCTCAGGCCAGTAGTGAAGATAATCATTGGCCTTGGAGGCTTCCGCCCTCCTTTGAAAAAAAAAACTAAGTTGAAACCTAGGAGTTAAGAGGGGGGGGGGTGGAATTGGATGAGGATTGGGACCTTACCTAATACCATGTAGAATTATAATACCTAAAATAAATTCCTCCAATGTGGATAGGTTGTTATTATTTTTAGATGAAGAGATAATGATGTGAGTTGGATTATAAATACAAGTTACACTATTAGCCTAGAAAAACCTTTGACCATTGAATCATATATTTATTATCTAAATAACCTAAAAAATTAAATACCATAGAATGGGTCTTTATATTTTAATACCCTACTCAAGGTCCCTTAGAGTAGAATAGCTGGATGGAGGAGGATCTCTCCCCTTCAATCTCATTTTCCCTCTCCTCTTCCCACTTTAATCTAAGGTGTCCAAGGGTGTTTTTAATCATTGAGTTGAGGAAAATCTCTTCATTTATCCTATTCTTCCCACTTCCTCACTTATCTTATGATTTTTATAGTGTTATGTTAGAAATTTCATGGTGTATTTCACTATATCATGATGAAATCCAGCAGCGTCGAGATTTATTTCATTTTAAAGGGCTCAAGGAGGGTTAGGAAAAGGGAAAACATGTCGTTGATCACCATTTTGATAAATATTATCTATTTGGTAAGCTTATTTAGATATTTTATCAAATTTGAGTAAAAATAATCATTATTTAGGTAATAATATTTGGTTTTTTATGGAATTATCAGGTAAATTCTAGATGTTTTTACATATATTTTATCATAGTATTTAGATATAATTTATAGAGTTTTTTTTATATTTTCTAGGTAACTATTAGGCATTTGTTGAATTAGGATGTGCTCTACATTAGGTTAATGAGGTAAGTGGTCTTAACCCCCATGGTTTTTAATTTTATTTTTCTTTTAATGTTTTTAATAGATTATTTATAAAATATTAATTAAATTTAAATGATGATTCTAGAAATATAAATGGATAGTTTTTGAAAGATAATTTACTTGATAAATTTATTTTTTCTTTATTGTAACGTTATTAGATAATTTTTAATTGTTGGTTTTGTATATGTTTATTTTTTACTTATTTCTAGTGATATCATATATATTTTTAATTATTTTGATAAATCCTTAATTATTATTATTCATATTTGTAATCATAAGTGAAATGTTAATTTGATTATTTCTTATTAAAATGAAATTAAATTGATGATGTTTTTTATTTTTACCTTGAATACCACTTGTCATTTATGTTACTACTCACATGATCCATGATTTGTTCTTAAACCTTGTGGTATATATATATATACATTGTTCATTGTTAAATATGTTTCCCTAAAATAAATTGTATTGAATTTATAAATAGAAAATAATTAGTTTCCATATAATACCTTAATGAATTATAAGTTAAAAAACAGTATTTAATCTTTAGTTAAATGGATTCCTTAGTGGTTATGTATTGGATATGTTTGGTGGATTGAAGAGGAATGATATAATCTCTTAATATTAATTTTTTTCCTTAAATAAGTAATTGTTTAAATTATAGTTATTTGGTATGTCAATAAACATACCCCTAGGTGTTGGTAATTGGTGTAACAACTTAATTATAAGTGATAGATCAATAAATTTATCCAAGTGGGATACATAGGGTAACCAATAAGAAAGTAATAATTTTAAGGTGAGGTTACTTATTTAAGTTTATTTATTTTCTATTATTATTTTTCTTAATTGACCTTGTATGGTCTATCATGACCTTGAATGGTATAATAGTTACCATTGGTAATTAATTTGTTAAAATATTTATATCATTTAGGATTTTCTTTCTCATTCTTTATATGGTGTCTATATAGGATTTTCAATTTTTCCATTTAGTTCAACTGTGGAATTTTGATATGATATTCATTGATGTGAATGTATTTATAGATAAAAAATTTGGTTAGTGACCTTGAAAATTATAGAGAGTGTGTGATTTTTGGTACTAGTGAGTTTAAGAGAAAAATCCTTGTGAGATGATAGGTTGCTTCAGGTTTTTGTTTAGGGATGATTTATTTATAGTTTATGGGATATATAAGGGTAAAGTAGTAAAGATAATTATTAATTATATAAAAGAATTTATGTGAGATTTTGGAAGTGAAATTTTAGTATATATAAAATTTTTTAATAGATATTTTTTCAAGATAAGGTGTAATAAATAATGAAAACCTTGTTCTATTTTTTGGGATTACTCTAAGAGGTGTTTGAGGTGATATGGGAGAGTTAACATGAATTATTTTATTGGAAGGTTTCTTTAAGTATTTACCTCAATGATTTTATATGGAATAGTTTGTGTGAGGGTAAGTCGCCCCTCCTCTCTTGTAAAATATCACAATTTTTATGTTTATATCATTATGGGGTAGAGTGAGATATAACTAAAAAGGGGGTTTCTTATGAGAACACATTCTTAAACAAATTTTACCTATTATGAAATATACTTTGTTTAAATTTAATTATTTGAGTTATCTCATAATTTTATCATTAATCATTTTATATGTGTGTTTTGATACGATTAAAAATAGTAATTGGAGCACATGTATTTCTATAAATTTCTCATGCAGGTTCCTTAATCCATGGACAAGGTTTACTAATATAATATAATAACTATGAATTTTATTATAAATATGTGTATCAATTGAGATTATGGATATATATATATATATGATTTAAATATTAATTTCCCTCCCAGTGAGGATGTATACATATGGTTATTTTTACAAATATAGAGGATATACAAATGATCTTTTCCCTACTATATTTTCCTTAAGGTTGTCGATTTTTTTTGTAATGCCCCAAATTTTCATTGTTTTATTTTTAAATATTATATGAAATAAATTTGAGATTAGGAACTAAGATGACGTGCGATTATGAGTCTTAGTGTGCGTAGAACAATTGTTTGAAAAATATTAAAATATTAAATAGTACGCACACACAGTTTTACTAAAAAAGGGAAAAACTTCTAAACAAGTGTCTGGATCAGTAATATGAGGGCACTGTTTCATTCTGAGTAGTGGATTTACCCTAGGCGTGGCCTAACATTGGTTGGTGTGGGTCAACTATAAAAAGTAATCATGAGCATTTTTAATGAATAAAATAAATTGAGAATTTATTTTATTTTTCTATTTTGTTGATGCAATAATGCATCAATTCTTTTTTATTTTAATTAAAACCTTTAGGTTGGGATCTAGGATTAGGATCATAAACGTGGAATTCCCTAGAGGACCTGGATAGGAAACCCTGAAGATTTCTCTCAACAGGTGATGAAGGAACTGTGGATCAAATATTGACAAATGCTGTTCTTGATGGATCTCGCCAATAGTAATTGATATTCAATAGTGAGCAATCTAATTCCCTGGTAAGATGTGTTATTTCAGATTTCCTTCCCTATTCTTGAATTCAACAGTGAAAGTGGACCAACCAACGAAAAGGTTGATCCGCAGTTCGATCGTTCCTTGCGGGATGGGTTTTACTTTGTGGGATTTATGGGGTTTTATTATAGAGATTATTATTTTAATTGTTGATCATTATTATGGGAATGGATCGAGGATAAAATGAATAATGACCAAGGTTCATTCCTTGGATTTGTTCCTTGTTTATTTTTCTCTTCTCAGACTATTCTACACATTCTTCATTCTTTAACGGTTGTTGAATGAATGATCATTGTGCCTTCATTTCTTAGTGAAACGATCCTAAATTGAAGATCCTATATTGGTACAACCTAATAGAGGTGAAAAGATTATGAGAATAGATGAATCATTGTGATTTTAGAGTAATCATTCTTTGGGATAAATTCATCATAATTGATTTAATCAGTTTTCCGAACCGATTGAAGGCCAAAAACCCCTCATTTGGGTGTTAGGGTGGTGAGATGAACCTAAATCTCGAGTTCTGATATAAAATGAGCACCATAGTAGAACCTAATGATTGATCGAGGTGAGAGGGAGGAAGAAGATTAGTTTTTAGAAAATAAAAAACATGCACCATGTAGCCCCATCTACAAGGTGTGTGTTCATCATTGGACCACTCATCTATTACATAGAAAGTACAAGGACATGGGAACCAACTAAGAGTACAGGATGAGGATATACCAAAAAAGGCCTTCATATGTCGTTACATACATTATGAGTACTTAGTAAAGTCATTTGGAATGATGAACAACCCAGTTGTGTTCATGAGACTCATGAATCAGATCTTTTAGTCTTTCTTAGACTGGTTCATGGTGGTCTTCATTAATGAAATCCTAGTGTACTCAGTGTTTAAAGATGAGAATGAGAGAGTACATGAGTTGCCTATATAGAATTTACTCCACCACATGACATGGCCTAAACTGGATACATGGGCTACCCCATGTACTGGTACATGGGTTGACATCATGTAATGGAACATGACTAGATCATACAGGTGAACCCCAGATAAAAGGACACAACATGTGGATCCTTCTACATGTTGTGTACCCATATTCTACACGACATGTTCTAAAGACATGGTTTTTTGTACATGGGAAGTACTTGGGGTCAAGGGACACGACATGTGACCCTACTACACACTGCGTACCCCCTTTCTACATGGATTGATTCTCTTTTCCATTGCATCTTGGATAATTTTTCTTAGGGTTCATCCCTTTTTTCATTTTCCTTGAAATTAGATATAATCATTTCCTACTCATAGGACTATGATCCCTTCATTAGTAATTTATAGATAGAGTTATGGAATCCTCTGAGAGGCCCAGAGTGGGATCCTCTATTCATTCTTCATTCCCTAGGTAGAGTCATCAGTATTGATGTGACCAAATTTATAGGGCATAAATACTCTACCTATAATGTTAATCTAGATTAAGTTGCTGGTATCACCCCATAGCTAGATATGTGATCCCTTTCTGTGTATCATATCTCTCTTCAGATCTATTAGTATATCCCTATCATGATGGTTCCTAATGAACAATACTTCTCGGATGGATTTCATCAGTGTTATTGGACTCAGAAGTGTGTTATCTTGGATGGGTGCTTCATAGAATCTTTGAGCTTAATCCCTTTTATTGGTATGTGGTAGTCATGACTTACCTCTAGACTACTTGTCTTGTATTGAGTATATCTAGATATTATTATACATGTTGTAGACATATACTTGTGTAAAGTTAACTGTACTTTCCTTTGTTATATTTCTTTGTGGTATCAAGATGTCCTATTGAGTATTGTTATCCTCACCCTTTCATGAGCTTTTTCTGAATGTGTCATGTCTTATGAAGATGAGAGAACTTTTGATTAAGTCCTAGGTAGAACAAGACTAGATAAATATTTTTGAGATTAGTTAGGATGAGGTGTTCCTACGACTATAATAAGTAGTCCCAATACCTTTTTTTTATTGGTTGGACTTGTGGTTTACAAAATCTTTTTAGTGGGATTTTATTCTGGATTGATTTACTTTACTTGATTTACTTTCCTATCATACTATGTTGGTTAGGATATAGTGGTATACATTCATTATTTACTTAGTGATTTTTACATTTCATCATTTTTGGCCTTGGAGATGGGAGTGTTCATACGAGTACATATTCAATACCACACATGCTAGTGATATGCCTACTCGGTCCTAGTCACCAGCCCTTGGCCTATTGTAGGCTTTCTTGGGGAGTCACAACACAAGACCCACTAGGAAGGGTCATGACTGATTGGTATGAGAGGTTGTTGGTTCTACCTTAGGACTGAGAGTCAGTGAAATTGGTTTGGGGAAATTGTTTTACATGTTTTAAGTTTAGCTTTCAGGCCAGGGACTCTTGTGTTGGTGTGGGAGGATGACGTATCCCTACTCCAGGTGGTGCACCAGCTATGCCTCCACCCGTTGAGCAAAACAAGGTACCTGCAGCACCAGCAGACAAGGATAATAGGCTGAGCACACTCCACAAGTTTCAGAGATAGATACCCCTTTGGTTCTGAGGTGAGAATAACCCTTAGGAATCTGAGGATCAGCTTGAGGTGGTGACCCTAGTTTTCATCCTATTCCGGACACCAGAAGATTAGATGGTGGTTCTGGCAGTGAGCCTTCTACATAGCTCAGTAGGGTGATGGTAGAGTTTGGGTTCCCAGACTCACGACGAGGTGACTCTCTCATGGACAGAGTTCGAACGTCTCTTTAGAGTGGAGTTCTCACTAGTCATTCTGAGATCTGTGTGTATATAGCATCTTCTTCAAATCTTTCAGGGTAGCATGACAATGGATGGTTCTTCATTGAGGTTCAGTAGCCTTTCCATGTACTCAATGGATATAGTTAGAGATCAGTACTTCAAGGATCATAAATTTGAGTGTGGTCTGTGTAGTGGCATATGAGCCAATGTTATCCCTTTATTCATTCCAACATATACTGGGGTTCTTGAGTGAGCTTTAGTGGTTGAAATATTCTTGGTTGAGTAGATACAACCAATGATAGTCAATAGTGGGAGAGAAGAAGTAGAGAACTCAATAGCAATGAGCCGACATCATTCCTAAGGACCTAGGTGTGGGAGAAATTTTTAGAGGATGTCCCAAAATAGAGGATATGAAGTTCAGGGATCACATTCTATATCCAGTCATCCTAGGGATAGGCAGTGCTATTCATGTGACGACAGGGGACATCTTGCTAGATATTTTCCAAACCGCTATGCCACTGATAGAGAGAAATTGGATGGACCATCAAGGTAGAGAAAATGACAGGAGTAGAAATATCTGTAGGGAAGAGGACGTGGTAGAGGAGTTTGTCAACATTTTAACGTATTAGCACCACAACCCCTAGGAGGTCCACGCTAGGCTTAGGGAGCTAGAGGACATGGTAGGGGAAAACTATATGCGGCCGAGGCATATGACCTAGGGGCTCCAAGAATGATTTGAGGTATGATTTTTATCTTTTTTACATTAGATATAGTGTTGATTGGCATAGGTTGTATTCATTACTTTCTCCCAACATATATTGTTCGAGACATAGAGATTCTTGTTGAACCATTGAATCGAACCTTATGCTTGGGGACACCTACTAGAGAAGAATCGATGATCACACATCTATGCCGACAATGTGATCTGACCCTTGGAGGAGAGAGTTTCAGTTGGAAACTTTTGGTGATAGTGTTGAGGAAATATGAAATCATTATTGGTTTGGATTTGTTATCCACAGTCCATGCCCAGATTGACTATTTTAAGGTGAAGGGTGCGGTGTGTCTGCAACAATGGAATGAGGTTTTCCCTTATCGGTGAAAAGAAAACCCACGTAGAATAGGATGGACTCATGCATAGGATAGTACAAATTATTACTCATCATTTGGATAGAAAGTCCCTCAGTGTAGCATATGTTATGAGATTTCAATTTCCAACAGTGATGGAGGCGTATGAGGAAATATTTTCTAAAGATGTTCCAGGATTACCTCCCTATTGGGAGAAAAACTTATGCATTGATTTACACCCTGGTTTGGCATCGATATCTGCACCAGTATATCAGTTGGATCCCATAGAGATTTGAGAGATGAGAGTCCAATTGGAGGACTTGTATAGGAAGGGCTTCGTGAGGCACAATGTTTCACTATGGTCGGCCCATATTTTGTTTTCTAAAAAGGAATACGGGAGCTTGATGTTGTGTGTGGACTACCGGTGCTTGAACTAGGTGTCTATGAATAACTAGTATTAACTTCATAGGATCAATGAAATATTTGATTAGTTTATAGGGGAACGATGGTTCTCAAAGGTTGGCCTTAGATTAGGATATCACTGTTTGCAAGTACAAGATGAGGCTATACCGAATAAAACTTTTAGAAGTCGTTATGGTCGATATGAGTACATGGTGATGCCATTTGGAATGAAGAATTCTCCAGCAGTGTTCATGGGACTGATGAACCAGATCTTTCAGCCTTACCTGGACCAGTTCATGGTTTTATTCATTGAAAATATCCTTGTGTACTTAGCGTTCAAGGAGGAGCACACGAGACACTTAAATATAGTTTTGGAAATACTATGAGAGCACCATATTTATGGAAAACACTCTATTTTCTAGTTCTAGATTTATGTGGTATACTTTTTTTGACATGTTATCTTAAAGGATGGATTGGTAGTGAACTCAGCCAAGGTTGAGGTAGTGTTAGTATGTGAGACATCTAAGAATGTGATAGAGGTGTGAAGATTCCTCGAGCCATCATGATATTATCAGAGATTCATACTTGACTTATCCAAGATATCAACACCTATAATAGATTTGACTTGAAAGGGACAACCTTCTATTTGGAAAAAGAAGTGCCAGTATGATTTTCAGTAGTTGAGGTGGATTTTGATGAGCAATCCAACCTTGATATTTTTGGATGTGGGTGTTGAGTATGTAGTGTTATATGATGAATCAAGAACCAGGCTTGATTGTGTCCTGATGCAGAGATTATCTTTGATTACCTATGGTTTATTCTAGTTAAGACCAAATGATAAAAACTACACAAACCATGATCTCAAGTTAGTAGTGGTATTATTCATGTTGAGGATGTCACAACATTACCTGATGGGAGATCAGTTTATCATCTACTCCGATCACATGAGCCTCAAGTATATATTCTCTTAGATAGATTTGAACTTGAGATAGAGGTGATGACTAGAGTTCTTCTAGGACTAGGACTTTGGTATTGTCTATTCTTCTTGGAAGGAGAACATGGTAGAAGATTCTATCAGTAGAAGATATATTTCATCATTTGTAAATGAGGTGTCATAGAATTTGGCTTCATTACAGTTATCCTTTGTGGATGGATATGGAGAAACTTACCTCTAGTCGATGGCTATTACTACTCCAATACTACAGTGAGTCAAAGAGGCACAATTTGGGAATAATAATTGTGAGACCCTATGTACCCAGATATCCACAGGCCATGCTCCTGACAAATATTCACAAGGTGGGAAGCATGTCGTTCTTTTCATAGGATACACAGTAGTACCAGTATCATTACGAGAGAAGGTTATGTGGTAGTTTAATAAATCCCCTTTGGTGATACATCTAGGTTTGGATAATATGTAATAGGACCTCGCATGTTAATTTTGGTGTCCTCGGATGAAGAAGAGTGTTCATAATTCATTTCTCAATGCCGTACTTGTCAGCAAGTGGAGGATGAACACTAAGTTCCAATGGGTTTAATTAAACCCCTTGAGGTGATGGAATGGAAGTGGGGTGGGATATCAATGGACTTCATGACATGTTTACCATGTTTTTATAGGGGACACGATTTCATCTGGGTGATCTTTGACCAACTCACCAAGTTGTCCCACTTCCTAGCTATCTAAGAATAGAGTTTATTAGAGAGCTTGGGGCACCTCTAACTATACAACATAGTTCGAATCCATAGAGTCCCATGGATGATAGTTTCATATTTTGATTCTTGTTTTACATCCCAATTGTGGAATGGAATTTATGAGGAATTTGGGACCCAATTGATATTGATCATAGCATTTCACCCACAGAAGTATGACCAAACAGAGCAAACCATTCAGGATCTAGAGGACATACTATGGGATTTCATGTTAGAATTTGGCTGTAGTTGGGAGGATGACCTAACAATGGTGGAGTTTTCATACAATAATAGATTCTATTCCACTATTGGTATGTACCCATTTGAGGCTTTGTACAAGCGAACCTATAGGTCATCAATTTGTTGGACTGACCCAGGAGAGCTAGCACTCATGGGTTCAGAGTTGGTTAATGCTACTACAAAGAAGGTGCAGATCATATAGCAGTGGATGATGTCTTTATAGATCCATCAAAAGTATTATACTAATAGTCCATAGAGGACTTTGGAATTTGAGGAAGGAGACCATGTGTTCCTATGGGTTTCGTCTCGATATGTATTATAGATATTTGGCTGGGGTGACAAGTTATATCTGAGGTTTATCAGCCCTTTTCAGATACTGCATAGAGTTGGAGAGGTGGTGTACCACTTAGCTATACCCCCACATTTGGACCAGCTACCCGACATATTCCACGTGTCATAGCTGAGGAGGTACGTGCATGAACAATCACATGTCATCGAATGGGGTGAGTTAGACATTGAGGATGGAGTGACTTTTACAGAGTACCCAATAGAGATCGAGGATCGGTAGAATATGATCCTTCATGGGTGAGTGATTATTTTTGTGCATGTTTGGTGGAAGCACACAAATCTCTAGGAGAGCACATGGTAGTGGGAGGATCATTTTTTCCAAAGTACCCACATCTTTATGATTATCCTTTATTTTGGATTTTCAGGTACGTAAAGTACCATGGTGGGGAGAATGTAATGTACCAGATTTTCTATGTATTATTTTTAAATATCATATGGAATAAATTTGAGACCAGGAACAAAGATGACGTGTGATTCCGATTCTTGGTGTTCCCAAAACAATTATTTGAAAAATATTAAAATATTAATGAGCCACCATGAACCGTTTTCCTAAAAAGGTGGAATAAATTATAAATGGGTTCCTGAATAAAAAATTTGAGGGCACCATTATTTTTAGAGTTGTGGATTTACCCTAGGTGGGACCTCACATTGTCCAGTGTCGATCAACTGTAAAAAGTAATCACAGACGTTTTTAATGAATAAATTAAATTGATAATTTATTTTATTTTTCCATTTCATCGATGTAGTGACACTTTTTATTTTAATTAAAAATTTATGTAGGTATCAAAGGTTATTATCATAACCCTAAAATTACATGGAGGTTCTAGAGAGGAAACCCTGCAGATTTCTCTCGGTAGGCAATGACATAACTATGTATCAAAGATCAACGAACGTCGTTCTTGACAGATCTCATCGGTGATAATTAATATTCAACAGTGAGCAATCCAATTCCAAGGTTGGATGGGTTATTTAACATTTACTTCAATATTATTTAATTCAATGATGTATGTGGACCAACCAATGAACATGTTGATTTGTGGTTTGATCATTCCTTATGGAATGGGTTATAATTTGTGGGATTTATGGGGTTTGATTAAAGTTATTATTGATTTTATTGTTGATCATTATTATGGTGATGGATTGAGGATAGAATGAACAATGAATGAGGTTCGTTCCTCAGATTTTTTTATTGTGCAATTTTCTCTTCCTCAACTGTTCTATGCATTCTTCTTTCTTCAAAATTTTTTGATTGAATGATCATTTCGCCTTCGTTTCTTAGAGAAACAATCCGAAATTGAAGATATGTAACTAGGATAACCTAAAAAAGATGAAATGATGATGATGAAAAATGAATAAAATTTATTTGATAGAATTTTTTTTTGGTGAAATGTGTTAGATTTTATTTAATCAGTTTTCAGAGCAGATTGAAGGCCCAAAACCCCTTGTTTGGGTGTTAGGGTGGTTATATGAACCACAATATTGAGTTCCGAGATGAACCGAGCATTGGAGTGGAACTCGAAGATCAGTTGAGGTGAGTGGGAGGATGAAGATGAGTTTCTAGAAAATCCAAAACACACTGTGTGTAGCCTTATCTACATAGTGTGTGTTCATCATTGGAACAATCGATGTGTACTTGGAAAGTACACGAACATGGGGTGGAGTACATGGGTTTCCAACAAGGTGTGTACTCCACCACAAAACATTACCAGAACTGGTTACATGGGCTACCTCATGTACTTGTACACGGGCATGGTTACATAGGTTGACAACGAGTATTGGCACCTTACCAGAGCACATAGGCAGACCCCAGATAGAAGGACAAGGTGTGTGACTCCTTCTACATGCCATGCACCGATATTTTACATAATATGTTCTAAAGACATGATCTGTTGTACACAAGCAGTACCCGGGGTCAGGGGGCTTGGTGTGTGACCCTAATACATGCCGTGTACCCCATTTCTACATGGATTTATTTTCTTCCTCTGTATCTTGGAAAAGTTTCGTTAGGGTTCATTCCCTTTATCATTTTCCCTAAAAGTAGGTATGATCATTTCCTACTCATAGGACTATGATTGCTTTACTATAAATTTATGGATAGAGTTGTGAAATCCTCTAGGAGGCTTGGAGTGGGATCCTCTATTAATTCTTCATTCCCTAGGTAGATTCTTCGATATTGATGTGACCAAATTTATAGGGCGTCGATCCTATACTTAGTAGGTAAATTCATATTGAGTTGGTATCACCCCATGGCCCTTTCTATGATCCTTATATGGGTATCACATATCTCTTCATATCTATCAGCGTATCTCTCTCATAATGGTTACCGATGAATAGTGCTTTCCAGATAGACGTAATCAATGCTATTAAACTCAGGAGTGTGTTCTCCCAGATGAGTTATTCGTGTAATCTTCTAGCTGAATCTCTAGTGTTGGTATGCTTTAGTCACGACATACCTCTAGACTGCGTGTCTTGTATTGAGTATATCTAGATATTCTTATATGTGCTGTAGACATATACTTATGTAGAGTTGACTGTAATTTACATTGTTATATTTCTTTATGGTTTCAGGGTGTCTTATTAAGTATTGTTATACTCACCCTATATGGGATTTTCCCGCATGTGCCGTGTCTTGTCACAAACTAGCCTGAGTACGCTAGTAACCCGATAACTAAGTCAACCCTGACATAGTCCAAAGGGCATTCTTAATCCCCACAGGTTGGTGACTAGCACTTGGAATCATACAACATGAAAGTGGGAATGAATTTTCCACAAAACATAGTGGAAGTGATTCAAGAAAGTCAATATGCATATAAAATAAACTCCACTGGGAGTAAGTTTTCTGAAAACAACATGGCATAAAATCTGAAATTACTACAACACAAGTACTAAAACAAGAAAAAAAACACAACCTGAGTCCCTCTGGACACAACTCACCATGTCCATGGTTCAAAAATAGGATCCACCTCCAAGTGATCCTCTTCCCTTGCTTGAACTTGAAAGGAGAAAGTATAATAATACCCAAAGGAAAAGTAGGATGTGAGTATAATCCTAGTAGAATACCACCAATGATTCCATAATAGATTCCAATATAGATTATCCAAATAATGTATTTCAATTTTAAAAATAAATAGGTTTGGAAATTCAAAAATCATATTTAAAAAAAACATGATATACATTTTCAAAATAATTGAAAATACTTTTAAAGCACAAGATTTACTTTATAAGGGATGGAATATTTCTAAAACAAAGGCTTAAATAAAATAGTTACATAAAATAGTTTATGAAAATAGGGAAAAGTCATGTAAATCAGTTTTACAACATTGACATACATTTATATCTCAAATATAAACAGAAATGTGAGCAAGATGATCATATTTAAAAAGGTATGATAGTATTAAACATATATAGGATTCCACACTCTCTAAAAGATATTATAAAAATGAGTATACTCACATCCCCTTGATACTGGCCATAGGCGAATCGTCATCGTTCTATCTGGGATGTGACCTACCACAGGTATGTTTTAGAACATTGTAATAGCATAGAGTGTATCCAAATAACTCACCAACTACTTAAGGCTTGTATTCAATCTTACATTATGAGAAATTTATTTTAATACCAATTAAAATACAATTAAACCCAATTATTTCATTTCAAAATTCCAATTTTTACATTTAAAACCAAAAATGGGTTTGACTAAAAAACATTCCCTTTCCACAAGATAAAGCCATTGGGGTTATATAAAATCATTTTAAAGACACTTTCACAAGTTTAAAATCCATTTAAAATCAATTACATCCTTTTCAAAATTCATTTCCACAATTAAACTCAATAATTTAATTGAAATCATTTCCATCAAATCCATAATTTAAATTCAATGATTTAAACTAACTAATTTCCATAAAACACACCCCAATTCAATGGAATTGGGGTTTTTCCAAATTATCATTCCAAAACCTTTTCAAATCTCCAAATTCATTAGAATTGGATTTTATCAAATCAATTGAAATCAAGTTTGATAAATTGAAATAAATTAATCAATTTACAAATCAATGTACCAATTTAGTATGAAACCACCTACCTCTTCCTGAAACTCAAAACTCACAACGACACCCGTCAACGAGAACAAAGGTGGAGAATATATCAAAAACCAACCTAAAAGAAACATACAAAACTACAAGGAATAAATCCATCAATCCTGAGATGATACAAGAGAGGAGAAAGAGAGATAGATGAAGAACGATGAAGAACGCTTACCTGGATATCACCTGCCAAATAAATAATGATTGAACGCCAAAGGTTTGTATCCAGTATGGTTGGAAGGCTCCTAAATTTTTTGGGGAAGGATTTGGGTTGAGGTATAGGAAACCAGTGAAGAGGATGTGAGAAATTCCAAGTGCACTGTTGTTTTTAAAGGTGCCTGTTGGGGTATTACATGACATATAATATATTATACATCATGTAATCCTTAAATAACATAGTCATGGGAATAAAATGTGTCACCATGAATTAAAGGCTAACAATTGAGTCATAATAATGATCTATAAGTTTTTCTTGATGTGTAAACATGGTTCACAATGTGAAACCCTTCGCAGTGTGAATTCCTATTTCACAGCTTGTACCCTGCGACAACTTACACATCGTGTAACCTCAATTAACAACATGTAATTTCCTAGAATTTTACAAAAACACCCTGTTTAAAGTTGAAAAAATCCAAAAATAACCAGGATTTACCATTATAGGTATTCTCCCAATCTAAACTCAACCCTTACCCAAATAATGAAAAGGAAAACCAAGACAAGGTTTAAGACGTACCTTTCAGAATGGTAATAGGATGTTACATGCCTTGTACAGATTAACGAACTTTTGAATAAGTTCTTGGTGGACTAGGACCGGACAGATCTTTGTGAGATCTGGAAGGCTGAGGTGTTTCTATGCCTATAAGAACCATTCCCATTACCTTTTGTTTATAGGTTGGACTTTTGGTTTACCAGATATTTTTGGTGGGCTTGTATTCTAGCCCTATTTACTTTACTTGCTTTACTTTCTTGTCGTACTCTATTGGTTGGAATATAGTGGTATGAAATCATTGTTTACTTAGTTTTTTTACATTTTAACATTTTGTGGTCTTGGATATGGGTGTGTGTGTACAGGTACATAAGCAATGACTCCCATGTTAGTGATATGCCTACTCGGTGCTAGTCCCCAGCCCCTATCCTACTGGAGGCAGGATTAAGGACTCATGGCATGAGCCCCACTAGGATGTGTCAATAAATTGTTTTTATGTGATATTGAACTTGGTCTCAAAGCAAGTATGAATCCTCATGGTGGATTCATATTTACTTTTTGGATCTTATATGACTCATTTTTGTGGTGTGGAAGGAGTCTCTTATAAATTATTAATTTATTTTGGATAATATTTTACATGATATATATATTTATTTTTATATAATAGATTATTATTATATTTAAATTCCATAAAAACATTCACATGCATGAACTTAATTAACTACACTTGGTGAGTCACCATCTTTTTATAGAGCCTACCGTGTATTCTAATCATACCCTGCTTATGTACCTTGGTGCACATGTAGATTTACATGTGGAATTATAGGTATGGGTAGGTATTTGGGGAATAAATACTTGTATTGTCTACATAACAATAGGGTATTTGTGTACCAGGAAAGTACTCCACTAGGCAATGAAGTGATGGTGGAAAACATTGGTAGGAGGTGTTGTGTTCAATATCACCAAGTTAAATTATTTTTGTATTTTGTATTTATATGTTATATCAAATATGTTTGAACTATTTTAGTGTTCTTATTATATAAATATAGATATTATTATTTTTTATTGTTATACATGAACTACAGGAACCCATTAGAGAGTTCCTTTTATTTTATTTACATGTTTTAGGTGTTGTAATGTTTGATATATGGATGGTTCCGACTGTATTTTTATTAGAATTTGGTAATTATATAGGTCATTTCAATAATAGGGTTAGTCATTCCCTATTGATTAACTTAGACCATTGATTCTAGTTTTAGTCCTTGGGAAACCGAATAATGCATCCAAAACATACGGTAGTTTGAACCAGTTTAACTAAAGATTCAGGGTGGGTCATTACAAGAAAAATATATTGAATTAGTTTAATTTTGATCTAGAATAATTTAAATGATAAAGGATAAAAAAGGATGACTAACAAGTAGGAAATTATTTCATTGTTATGTGCCATGTTATTAATGTTGTAATGGATTCCAAGAATGATTTTAGGATAGTCATTTTATTAATCCATAACACTATATAGAGTTTAAGACCTTATAGTTTAAAGTTAAAGGAAAATAATTCCACATCATAGTTTTCTTAATGATATGGTATGTGTAGGATGTGCTATAACAACATGATAAGATCTTTAATTGAACTGAATCTGACTGACACATACCCCAAGTGTGTTCCTTAGTCACCAATGGATTATGAATAGTATTAAGGGTCTAAGTTTATCATTGGAGAATGATTTACCCTATGTTAATGATAATTTAGTTTATTTCTAGATTATAAAAAAATCTAGCATGACTCATGAATATATAAGATGTTTCAAAAATAAAATCTACATTCATGGGAGTACCTATAAAACCAGTATAATAATATAAAACATTATATCTATCTCTACAAACAAACAAACAAAATTAGGTATTAAAAAAATCTAATACTAATAAAATAGTTAATCCTTATAATACAAATATGAAAAGACTCAGTGACATGTATTATGATTACTCCTACCAATGCTAGTCACAAGTACTCAAAGTCCTGATGGAGTACTAGCCTAATAATCCGTATCATTTTAACCCATATAATATCCAAGAAACTGACCTTCCACACTTTCATGTGCCTAAATGAAACAAGTGGAATTTTATGTTCACCAAGATTCATATGTAGGGTGTAATAACATAACTTAGTAGACCACTACTAATGATGTCTCTAACATAATCCATTATATATAAATGTGCTTGTATGGAATGAAATGATATACAATAGTAATATATGATAGGATTGAAGAAACCAATAAAAGAATAAAAAAAATTCATTTATACAAAACTATTAAAAATAAATACAATATAAACCCTTGGTGATATTTTCCACGTACTTACTAAATCAGCATGGAATCCATTGCATTAGATTTGATCTATCCTCAAGAACCAAATATACCTACTTAAATAGTAGATCATAATCCAAATGGTGACCTAGTTAGGGAACCTAGTTCCCATCCCATTTAGATTTAGGAGAAGGGGAAATACTAAACAAGTGTTAGGGTACTAGAATACTAATAACATGAGAAATTGTTAAAAAGAGTTAGGGAACATGTGTTGTAACAACCCATGTATTTATAGAATAATACATTTTCATTTATATTAATATTTATGAATAAGATAATATTTTTACATTAAAGGGGATGCTTTTCCCAACAGTGTACTAATCACACAATAATGGGTTTCTTTGAATTCTTACATTGCATACAACTTTGAGTTATACTGAAAATTAATATAATATAATTATTATTTTAAATAGTAGTTAGCGCCTAGCCATTGTATTAGTGGTAACTAAAAAAATTAACTACAATATGATTATACATGTTTTTTAAATGTCTTTACATTTATTTGATAAATTTTAGAGGCTTAAAATAAGAACTAATCTGATTTTAAGCATGAAATACTTTAATATTTTAAATGGTCATTTTACAGCTTTTTGATGGAGAAACATTTTTAAATATAGTTTTTTTCACTTTTATATAGTCTATTTGAAAAAAATAAAAAACTTCTATAGAATCAGGACATAAAAATTTACTTTGGATAAATTTCTGGTAATTTTATTTTAATGTTCATTTTTATGAATAGTGAAAAATACCGCATTTTAAGTCAAAAATGCATTTTTCATCTAATTTATTTATATAGTTATGTTGTAATTTTAATTGATTTTTAAGTGTAATTGGATTATATTTTTATAATTTAATCCAATTTTTCTCATATTAAGTAATTTCACTTCGATATTGTACATAAACACATGTCAATCTTTTGGTAGTTTTTATTTATTAAAAACACGCTTTTTAGTTTTGACAATAAGAATTAATGTTAAATTAATTTATGCAAGTTCTGTGTTTTGAATTTGGAAAAATGGATTCCATATTTGGAATCAGGAGCTCCAAATTGTGAAAACAGATACCTTTTATTTTTATACATTATGAATAGTAACTTTAGTAATTATTATATTTACGATGGTTAAAGGGTAAATCTGGTAAATAAGGGTAAAAAAATAATATTATAATAAAATTAAACTACCCTAACACATGTCCTAATAATATTGGATGAGTTATGTCTGACCATGGGCATCCTTGGGTCTACTTTTGGACCCCATGGAGCCACTTTGATGTGAAGATGACATTTTATAAGAATTAATTTAATGTAAAGAAAAATATAACAGAAACAGGTCTTTTTACTAAAACAATTTTTATACAAGGTTATATAAGTGATCTCTTCGACTATAAATAGTTATTAGAAATATAAAAAGATTTACTACATCATGGTATTTTATTTATAATTTTCATACATCAAATAAATAAATATATTTATGACACAATGATTATGTAGTGATTACCTTATTAATGAATGATTCAAATAAATGAGATTATAAAAATTAAAATAAATTAATTTTAAATTTTTTTCCATAAACTAATTTTATGGACTATTATAAATTTTTATCTTTGAATTAATTAATATTTTTCAAAATAATCAAGTTGTTATGGATTTTTAAAAAGTCAGGAAATGAATAGTATAAAATTGACATAAATGAGTTTTTAAAAAAATACTATTTTATTAAATGATATATAATTTCCTAAAAATATAAGAATTGGCCAAATGACTTATATACTGTTTCATATGTCATTAATGAACTACCTGATATTCTATTGTCATTTTATAGAAATTATATTAACTATATAGTATGAATATACAAGAAGACATGGTAAGAGTTAAATTAGTTAACTAAGGGTTAAAGGTAAAATATAAGGTTAAATTTGGGACCTAGACTTGTCTAAAACCTATTGTTTGAGATTTTTTCGACCCAAAAATATCTTATAATTGAAATAAATTACTTTGGGACCATTTGAAACTGAAAATAATTTTGTAATAAAATAATACTTCAAAACTTTCCTAAAGTGCCCCACCTCCCTCTTATAAAAGGGCATCGCCCCTACCCATTTAATCACAACTATAAAGCCCATTGAATCTTCCAACCTCTACCCAAATAAGCTCCCAAAATTACTCTCTTCCTCCTAGAAGCCTTACCTTGGGAATACAACAATTCAAGAAATCCTTTTTTCTCAAATCAATATGAGTTACACATTTTAAGAGGTAGTGTTTTCTCAAAAGTTCCTTTCCATTATTTTACTTATTAACTCCCTATTATATTATTATTATTTTATTACATAACAAAAAAAGTATCCTCAATACACTATGATGTTTTTATGAGAATTATTCTAACTACACTTACACACACACCTCCATCTAACAGATACAAACATGCTGTTTCTATGGATGACGAACTACTACCTCACGAAACGATGATTGTTCAATTTTCCCCTACCACATCTCATGGTGGACATTATGAGGGAACTGTATTTATATGTTATATATATTATATTTTTATTATCTCTATTATTATTTATCTTTAATTTATATCATACCTTTATTCTTCCTAAAATTCGTAAATACAATAATTTCATTTGGGGAAGTGCGGACTACCGCCCCCTTAAAGTGATAGGATTCGTTCATACCATAAATAGAACATATAAAGAATAGATTTAATGAAATTATGTAAAATATATAACATATGATATTATATTATAGTTATAATATACCTATTTATCATTTAGTTTTTATTTCTTTAATATGACAAATAAATGAAAGTAGTGTTCATTCGTACGTACATCCTTCTGTCTCCACGAATGATGGATTTCATTTATTATCTTAAAATGTTATTGAATATTATAAATGCATATATATAATTGATATATATGATATTTAAATCATGAATAATATTCTATAGATAATGTAATTTTTACCACATCGACAGTTTGTAATTATATTATGTTCATTTTCGACTCTAGTATCGAATATTGACAAAACAACCAATATTAAGTTAAATAATAATGTAATGTTTATAATGTAGTAATAAGTGATATTAAAGGAATAATAAACTTTAAAAATGTTCTCAACCAAGTATAAATTAACATAATTTTATTATTCACAAAGAACAAAGAACATACGTGACGAGTCAGACTCAAGGTAAGGGACTTCATATCAATCTCCTTTCATTGAGACATATTTTGATGTTATAAACCACATTATTTTATATGGTGTACAATTATATCATTTTTCATTTAATTTAATTCAACAGTTTTCAAATTGAATATTTTTTATGAATAATTTTACTAAATGAAAAATAGAATGTTTATTTTTAACGTACACAGTGACAACGACCTTTCCGCCACCTTTAGTATTATTTGGCATTTTGATTCCTTAACAAGCCGTAATATTTTTAAAAGGAAAATAAATATCATATACCCTTTTATATATTTTGGTATTTAAAATAGTTTTTAGAATGTATTTATTATTTCAATATCTTTAAATGATATGTTGTTATTGCAATGTGGAAGTGTTATCTTTCCTTCATGTATTTTTTATGTGTTATAATTATGTTATGGTTATTGGGAATTATTTACATATATAGGTGGTTCCATGAGAAATTGAGGGTGGGTGAGCTTGATATAGGTCTCCAATGCATTGGGTAATGTGATGGATGCAAACATTAATGTTTTTCTTAATAGATTTAGGGAATATACTGTGATGGTTATTCCAAATGTAACTCCCTATATAGACGTGAAAGATGAAATGAAAGTATGTTATGGATGAAACAAGTTACCTTTATGATTTATGATTTCTGTGTGTTATTCATAAATATTATGATTTCATGAGGTATGTTAAAGAGCTTATGTTTTATGAGTAAAAATTATGGTTTCATTTATCTGTATGTATTGATGGACTAATGTTTCTTTTATTTATTTTATAACACTTACTGAGCTTTTTTATGATCATCCCAAGTTTTTGAAATGTTTTTTCATAGGGTATAAGGAAGGGTAAGAGAAAGGAATAATTCAAAAATATTTATATCAAGAAAATAATTCTTCTTTTATCTTAAGAATTTTTATTTGGGTGAAAAAAATTGGATAGATAATAAGTGTATAATTTGTAATTTTTGAGATGTAATGTAATAGTTATGGATTAATTCTCAAAAAAACTAACCATGAAAATATCCTCAATGTCTAATTCTTGAATTAACTCAAGATTTGTAATGTTTAAGGCTGGGGCCTTATAGTTGGTATCAAAGGTCATTTTAGACAACTTTAAGAGTTAGGATATTGTTAAATTAATATCCATAAATTAATTTATGGTAAGATTGAAATGATATAACATTTTAAGATTACCATGTTGCTTCACCTAAGATATTTTTGTGTTAAAAATTGTTTTTTAGAGGAAACCGGGAAGCTATGATGGGACGACATCAAGAGGAAAAAACCTTCCAAATCATCAACCTGAGATGGTCGAAATCAGAACTGATTAGTTTTTTGCAGTGATGGCACAATTGAATCTGTTTATAAATGGTGGTGGTATCCATTCATGGGATTATCCATATTAACCATAGAGGAACATATCAATATTGGAACATTTCATGAGGCATCATGCCCCATCATTAAGAGGATCATCTGACCATGTGCTAGCTGAAGGGTGGATTAAAGCATTGGAAAAGATTTTTGATGTCATGGGGTGTTCAGAATATCAGAAGATTAGTCTTGTTGTTTACCGTTTTTAAGGTGAAGTAGATCAACAGTGGTAAATGGTTAAAAATATCTGGGATAGTGAGGAGATTGATGATCCATATTGGGATCAATTAAAAGGTATGTTTCTTGAGAAATATTTTTCTAAGGCGGTTTGACTTAGGATGGAAAAATAGTTCTTATAATTGAGGCAGGAGGATGACTCAGTGTCTGCTTATGAAGAAAAATTCACTTGACTGGAAAGTTATGCTCTAAATTTTATATGGGATCTTGATATTAAAATCAATCATTTTTTACTCATAATTAAAGCCAAAGTATCTAAGGTATTTAGATTTTTGTGAGTTCAAAAGTTATGAAAAACGTGTTCGATGTGTGGAGATGGTGGAAAAGGAATGGACTGATGATCAGGTGTTCTTTGAAAAAAAACATAATAAGATATTGAGGTGGAAAACAAAAGGGAAGAAATATTCAAAAAAGTATGATGGTAAGGAATGAAAGTTTACAGTTTGTGAAAATTATGGTAAAAAGAACACCAGGAAATGAATTTTGAATTTTGGAAAGTGCTTCTGATGTGGTAAAATGGGACATAAGGCTCATAATTTCACTAAAAAAGATCAGGGTAATGGTAAGAAAAAAATCATATTTAAAGTCATTAAAATATTTTAAGAGAAATGAAATGGGTATTTATGAAAATGAGTGCCCAAAAAATAACTCAGATGAAGGAAAGAAGCCAGACTAGAAGAAAAAAGGGGTGGTTAAATCCTTTGCAACTACTTCAGTAGATGTTGGGCCATCAAGTGAAGTAGTATTAGGCACATTTTTTGTTTATTCATATTATGCTAATGTGTTGTTTGATTCAGGTTATACACATTCTTTCATTTATGATAAATTTTCTAGTAAATTGGGAATTCCATCTCAAGATATGAATCCTGAACTTGTGGTAAAAATACCCAGAGGAAATGTTGAGATAGAAAGAAATTATAAGAACATCCCTGTACTTGTGTGTAGATATAATCTACCTGCAAACATTATTTCCTTTACTATAGTATAGTTTGGTGTTATTTTGGATATTAATTAGCTTTCCATTTATCTTTCTAAGATTTAATAGAGAGCTAAAGATGTTTCTTTTCAAAAATAATTTCAGTTTGTGTACTAGAATGAACCCTTAATTTTGGTAACATATCAACAAGCTGAAAAACTAGTAAAATATGGAAATGAATGTTACCTGGAATAAATTGTTGAAAACAAAATAATTGTTCAGATTAATTATGTACCAGTGGTCAATGAGTAACTTGACATTATTATTGATGAGTTTCATGATATAATTCCTGATCGGGAAGTTGAATTTACAGTTGACTTAGTTCCTGATGCTAATCCAATTTCAAAACCCCCTTATAAAATTACTCAAATTGAACTTTTAGAGTTAAATAAGCAATTGTAAGAGTTATTAGATAAAGGTTTCATTTGACCTAGCACATCATCATGGGGTGATCTTATCTTGTTTATTAAAAATAAAGATGGTTCAATGAGACTTTTCATTGATTATAGATCCTTGAGCAATGTCACTATTAAGAAAAAGTATCCTTTGCCTCATATCAATGATTTGTTTGATCTGCTCTTGGGAGCTCAGTATTTTTTGAAGATTGACTTGAGGTCGGGGCTCAATTAGTTGAAATTAAAGGAAGCATACATTCTAAAGACCACATTTCGTAATAGATATGGCCATTATGAATTTTTAGTAATGACTTTTGGGTTAACCAATGAACCTCCAATATTTTGGGATATTATGAATATAATTTTCCATGAGTTCTTGGATAAGTTTATAGTTTCGTTTATTGATGATATTTTGGTTTATTATAAAAGTAAATAAGAGCATTAAAGTCATTTAAGGGTTATCTTGAAAACCTTAAAATAATAGGAACTGTGTGGGAAATTCATCAAGTGTTATTTTTTGTCACAAAAAATTTCATTCCTTGGTAACATTATTTCTAAAGTTGGAATAACAGTTAATCCTACTAAAAAAAATTTATTGAAGAATGACCAAGACCCACAAATATAACTGAGATTCGTAGTTTTATTGGTTTAGTAGGTTATTAATGAAGGTTTGTTGAAAATTATTCTCGGTTATCTATCCCCTAACTAACCTAACACATATAGGAGTTAAGTTCATATGGACAAAATAATGTGATGATGTTTTTTTAGGAATTGAAAAGAAGATTGGTAAATGATCCAGTTTTAGCCTTGCCTTTGAGGAATGGAAAATTTGTTATCTATAGTGATGCATCATTGAAAGGAATTGATCGTGTCTTAATGTAGAATTATCAGATAATTGCTTATGCTTCACATCAGTTGAAACCCCATTAGCTAAATTACCCTACACATGATTTGGAAATATCTATTTTTGTTTTTGAATTAAAAATTTGGAGGCATCATTTGTATGGTTTAAAGTGTGAAATATATATGGATCAAAAAATTCTAAAGTATATATCCACTTAGAATGAATTGAACATGAGACAAAGAATATGGATGAAATTAATTAAGGATTATGATTGCATAATCCATTACCATTCGAGAAAGGAAAATAAAGTGGTTGGCGCTTTGAGTAAAAAGAGTAATGAAACATTAACCATGCTACATTTGGAACAAGATCATTTTGTTTTTTATTTGATGAACTTTGGAATGGAAGTTATTGGTGTAATAAATTTCTATATTTTGTTTCAAGTTTCAGTACAATCATCTCTAGCAGATAGAATAAATCAAGTGCATAAAGAAGACAATGAGTTGTAGAAAAATGTAGAATTGGTTCAAAAGGGTAAGTTACTTGAATTTAACATTGATAAAGATTGTGTTTTGATGTTTTGAAGTAGTTTATGTGTGTCTTGTGATTAATAGTTGAGGAAAGAGTTGTTATGTGAAGCTCATAGTTCTCCGTTTGCAGCTCATCTTGGCATTACTAAAATGTATAGAGATCTTAGGGAGTATTACTGGTGGGATGGAATGAAAAGAGATATTAATGACTTTATTGTGAAGTGTTTAACTTTTCAACAGGTTAAAGTATAATGATAGTTACCTAAAGAGATGCTTCAACCTTTTCAAATTCTAGAGTGGAAATGGGAAAACGTGTCCATGGATTTCATAGTGGGATTACCAAAGAATTCTCGAGGTAACAATACAATTTTGGTTATTGTTGATCGATTGACTAAATATGCTCATTTTTTTCCTATTCGAGATACTCTATCTCTAGATAAACTTTCTCAATTGTATATTAATGAGATATTCAGGTTACATAGAGTTCCCTTCTCTAGTGTATCTGATCATGATCCTAGGTTTACTTATACTGTTTGAAAGGGCCTTCATAATTCATTGGGAACTGAATTAAAATTCATTACAAATTTTCATCCTTAATTAGATGGACAATCAGAACGAACAATTCAGACATTGGAAGATATTCTACGTGCTTCTTCAATGGATTATCAGGGAAGTTTGGACCAATATCATTATTTGGTTGATTTTTCTAATAATAACAGTTTTCATTCCTATATACAGATGACACCATTTTAGTTATTTTATGGAAAGTAGTGTAAAACTATAAATTTTTGGGATAAAGTAGGTGAAAGGAAGTTGATGGGACGAGAATTGGTAGAATAAATATAATAAAAAGTTCATCTTATTTAGATGAACATGAGAACTACTCAAAGCAGGCAGAAAATTTATCCAGATAACCGAAGGAAGGGTCTTTTTTTCGAGGTAGGTGATGATGTATTTCTCAAAGTTTCTTCATGGAAAAGATTGATGTGTTTTGGTAAGAAGGGAAAGCTGAGTCTGAGGTTCATTGGACCCTATGAAATCCTAGAGAATGTTGGATCAGTTTCCTATAGAGTGGATTTACCTCTAATTTTATCCTAGGTATATAATTTTTTTCATGTTTCAATGTTGATAAAGTTTATGCCGGATCCATCCCATGTTTTGAGTCCAGAGGTAGTTCAGTTGGAAGAGAATCTTTTTTATGAGGAACAACTAGTACAGATTCTTGACCATAAAGAGAAAGTGTTGCAAAATAAGGTAATCAATCAGGTAAAGGTTTTTTTGAAAAAATCATATGGTTGAAGAGGAAACATGGGAATCTAAAAATTCTATGAGGGATAAATACCCCCACTTATTTTATAAGTGAATAGAATTGCGGGATGTAATTTCCAAAAGAGGGAAATATGTAACAAACTAGGTATTTATAGAATAATACCTTTTCATTTTTATTAATATTTATGAATAAGATATTATTTTTACATTATATGGTATTATTTTTATGATATCGTTCTCATCACGCAACAATGAGTTTCTTTGAAATCTTACGTTGCACACAACTTTGAGTTATACCAAAAAATAATATAATAATATTATTATTTTAAATAGTAGTTAGTGCCTAGACGTTGTATTGGTAGGAATGAACAAAAATAACTACAATATTATTATACATGTTTGTTAATTATCTTTAAATTTATCATTTAAATTTTAGAGGATTAAAATAAGAATGAATCTGATTTTAAGCATGAAATACTCAAATATTTTTTAAAGGTCGTTTTACCTCCTTTTGATGGAGAATCCTTTTAAAATATTTTTTTCACTTTTATATATTATATTAGACAAAATAAACTTCTTCTATATAATCTGGACATAAAAATTTACTTTGGAATTTTTTTTGGTAATTTTATGATAAAGTTCATTTTTTATGAATAGTGAAAAATACCGCATTTTAAGTCAAAAATTCCTTTTCATATAATTTATTCATATAGTTATATTGTAATTTTAATTTATTTTAATGTTTAATTGGATTATATTTGTATCATTTAATCAAATATTGGTCATTATAAGTAATTTTACTTTGAAATTGGATATAAGAACATGCCAATCTTTTGGTAGTTTTTACTTCCTAAAAACATATTTTTTGGTTTTGATAACAGGAATTAATGTTAAATTAATTTCTACAACTTTTTTGTTTTGAATTTGGAAAAATGGATTCCAAATTTGGAATCACGAGGTTCAAATTGAGTAAATAGTTATCTTTTTATATTTAGAAATTATGAATAGTTACTTCAGTAATTATTTTATTTACCATGGTTAAAGGGTAAATCTAGTAAATAAGGGTAAATAATAATATTATAATAATGTTAAACTACCCTAACACATGTCATAATACTATTGGATGTGTTATTTACGACCATGTTCATCCTTTTCTCAATTTTGGGACCCCATGGAGCCACTTTGATGTGAAAATGACATTTTTTAAGAATTAATTTAAAGTAAAGATTAATATAACATAAACATGTATTTTTACTAAATTTTTTTATATGTGGATATATAAGTGATATAATTGACTATAAATATTCATTATAATTTTAAAAATATTTCTTACATCATGGTATTTTATTTATAAATTTTAGACATCAAATAAATAAATATATTTATGACATAATGATGATGTAGTGATTACCTTATAATGAATGATTTAAATAATTGAGATTATAAATAATAAAATAAATTTATTTTAAATTTTTTTATTCCATCACCATATTTTATGGATTATTATGACTTGTTATCTTTGAATTAATGAAGTTTTTTCGAAATAATAAATTTTTTATGGTTTTTTAAAAAGTCATGACATGAATAGAATAAAATTGACATAAATGAGTTTTTAAAACAAATAATATTTTATTAAATGATATAACAGTAATAAAAATTGAAGATTCATAAAAATGACATAGATACTGTTTAAAATGTAATTAATGAACCAATTTAGGTTCTATTGTAATTTCATAGTAAGTATGTTAACCATATAGTATGAATATTTAAGAAGACATGGTAAGAGTTATATTAGTTAACTAAGGGTTAAAGCTAAAAGATAAGGTTAAACTTGTGACCTATACTTGCTTAAAACCTATTGGTTGAGAGGTTTTATACCCAAAATAATATTATCTTTGAAATAAATAAATTTGGGTCCATTTAAAACTGAAAATCATTTTATAATAAAATAATACTTCAAAACTTTTCTAAAGTGATCCTCCTCCCTCTTATAAAAGAGCATCACCCCTACCCATTTAATCACACCTCTCAAGCCCCTTAGATAATCCAAAATCTGATCAAATAAGATACCAACATCCATATATTCCACCTAAAATCCTTAACTTGGGAAGAAGGAAATTCAAGAAATCTTTTTTGCTCAAATTAAAGAGAGTTACACAATTTAAGAGGCAACGTCTTCTCTAAAGTTCATTTCCATTATTTTACTTCTTCACTCCAAATTTTATTCTTATTATTTGATTAAAAAACAAAAATATTATCCTTAATATATTATAATGTTTTTATGAGAATTATTTGAACTACACTTACACACACACCTCCATCTAATGGATACAAACATACTGTTTCTGTGGATGGCGAACTACTGCCTCACGAAACGATGATTATTCAATTTTCCCCTACCACCTCTCATGGTGGCCATTACGATGGAACTACATTTACATGTGATATATATTATATTTATATTTTCTATATGATTCTGTATATTTCATTTATATCATGCCTTTATGCTTTCCAAAATGTTTAAATATGATAATTTCATTTGAGGAAGTGCGGACTACCGCCCCCTCAAAGTGATATGACTCGTTCACACCATACATGGAACATATAAATGATGGAGTTAATGAAATTATGTAAAATATATAACATATTATATTATAATATAATTATAATATTCCAATGTATCTTTTATTTTTCATTTCTTTAATATGAAAAATAAAATAAAGTAACATTCAGGCATACGTACAGCCTACCGTCTCCATGAATGGTGAATTTCATTTATTATCTCCAAATGTTATGGAATATTATAAATACATATATATAATGGATATATATGATATTTAAATCATGAATAATATTCTAGAGATAATGTAATGTTGACCACATGGACAATTTGTAATTATATTAAGTTCATTTTCGACTCAAGTACCGAATATCGACAAAACAACCGATGTTAACTTAAATAATTACATAATGTTTATAACGTGGTAATAAGTGATACTAAAGGAATAATAAAGTTGAAAATAGTTCTCAATAAAGTATAAGTTAACTTAAGTTTATTATTCAGGAATAATAAGGAACATACGTGATGAGTCAGAATCAAGGTAAGGGACTTCATCTCAATCTACTTCCATTGAGGCATATTTTGATGTTATACACAACCTTATTTTATACAATATATAATTATACCATTTTTATTTTAATTTAATTCAACAGGTTTCCAAACGAATATTTTTTTATGAAGCGTTTTAATAAATGACAGAGGGAATGTTTTTTTAACGAATGTGGTGACAACGACCTTTCCACCGCTACGAGTATTATTTGGTATTTGACTTTCTTAACAATCCATAATGTTTTTAAAAGGAAAATAAATACTATATACCATTTTTTAAATATTTGGGTATTTAAAATTGTTTTTATAATGGATTTATTATTTCAATATCTTGAAATGATATGTTTTTATTGCAATGTGGAAATGTTATCTTTTCTTTATGCGTTTTTTTTGTTATGATTATATTATGGTTCTTGGGAATTATTTACATATACGGGTGGTTCCGTGATAAACCAAGGACAGGTGAGCCCAAGATATCTCTCTAATGCATTGGGTAATGTGAAGAAGTTAAACATTAATGTTTCTCCTAATAGATTTATGGAATATACTATGATGGGTATTCCAAATGTAACTCCCTATGTAGTTGTGAAATCTATAATGTATATATTTTATGGATTCCATAAGTTACCTTTACGATTTATGATTTCTATCTATTATTAATAAGTCTTATTATTTTAGGAGGTATGTTAAAGATAATATATTTAATGAGTGAAAAGTATGGTTTCATTTATTTTTATGTATTGATGGACTAATGTTTTTTTCTTTATTTTATAACCCTTACTGATCTTTTTATGCTCATCCAAAGTTTATGAAATGTTTTTCATAGGGTATAGGGAAGGGAAATAGAAAGGGATAGTTCAATAATATTTATATAAATAAAATAATTCTTGTTTTATTTTAAGGAGTTTTATTTTTGTAAAAAACAATTGGATAGAGAAGAAGTGTCTACTTTGTAATTTTTTGTGATGTCATGTAATAGTTATGGCCTAATTCGTTAAAACTCTAAACCTAAAAAGATCCTCAATGTAGAATTATTGACTTAACTCAAGATTTGTAATTTTTATGGATGGGGCCTTATATGTGACCATCCCATTCGAATTAGGATACCATAGTACCCATCCTACATTTCCACTATATGAGCCATAATCAATGACCTATCCATTTAAGACCTATTTTTCAAGGACCTATTAAAAATTTATAACAATATATTCTTATTTATTTCCTTATCATAGTAATATAAAAACATATGCATAATTGGTGTAATAATTAACAATAATAATATAAATATGAATTATTAAGAACTATCTTCATAGACCCATGGTACCTATATCAACACTTTTAAAAAGAAAACATACCACATTATCGATTTTAACACAAAGATAACCCATGCGTATAATAAAAATTTATAGATATATATATATACATGGAAATAAAAAAACAAAATGATCAACAAAAATAATCACACTATGGAAAAAATATGTTATTAAATGAAAACAAATCCAATTTCTTTAATAAATTTCAAAGAGAAAAAACCTTAATTAAACTAGTTTAAAATAAGAAACCATTTATCATAAATATGAATCATTTCCTTATGTCTCTATACACATTTATATTACCAAACATACTACATATAAGGAATCAATGTATCTCTATGGGATATATCTCATGAACACTAAATTCTAACTATGGGTTAGGTAAATGAAGAACAATTTTCTTTAAAGAAACAAATTCCATGGTGAAAAGAACATTAAAATTTATATCTATCTTTATCATACCCAAATTCTCTGGAAAAAATACTCATGATACACCTTATTAAAAGTGAAAAAGATTTCAAACTCCCTTAAAATACTTTCCATAACCAAATCCTTGAGTAAAACCATAAATATACCACTACCACTCTAGTTGAACCTATGTATGTTTACACTTAAATAAGAAAAAGGTCACACGATACCTTTCAAAAGTAATATCACTCAAGGGAGAATATTACATAAAAAAGGATTTAATTTGAACTAAGGAATCCTAAGACATTACCTAAAGGTAACTCATCACTATTTATGGTATTTTCTAAAGTTATTCCATCTGACCACAAAAATTTATACAAGACCCAATTTAGTCCTGGTAACCCTTTATGGGTTTTTATTCTTGTTATAGGCAACCCTCCTTTACTTGAAATATTATAATGATAGCCTAAAAAAATTAACATCCCAAATTAAAGGAGATATGTATTAAATCCTATATGAACGTTATTAACTAAGTCTATATCCTATGGAATTATGGGGAATATCATAAGGGAATGATATAATATATAATGCATGATGCCCATGAAAGTCATATTGTATGATTATTTATATTTTAATTACATTCATATGAAAGTGATATGATTTATTGAGGTAATTAGATGAAATTTTTTCATGATAAGATGTATATGTTGGATCGAATAGTCGAAATAAGTCTATTAGATGGAACAATACAAGAGGGGGGGTGAATTGTAGGTTTAAAAACTTTGAGTTTTAGAAACAAAGAGATTAGTTTAAATGATCTTAAACTAATACAAAGACAAACACCCACAATTGTATTGAATGTAAAAGGTATGATGTATTGTAATACTAATGTAAAGTAAAACAATTGTATTCAAGATGAACACAATAATCAGAGTAATACAAATATGAATGATTCTACCTTAAAGCGTATAGAACCAATTGATACAATATGTAATAGAATGATTGTAATTGAAACAATTACAATAGAATATGTAAGGAAGAAAGGAAACGATACAATCCCTTTCTAATACAAACAGCAGCGGAAATGTAAAAGTAATACAATTCTTTTAACCCAAAGAGAAGGGTTATCCTTTCACCTAGGATAAAAAGGTCTGTCTCACCAACACCTTGGTGAGCCCTCGATACGATGATCGGCACGTCTGTCTGCCTATCCCTGGCAGCCCTCGATACGATGATCGGCTCGTCTGTCTGCCTATCCCCGGCAGCCCTCGATACGATGATCGGCTCGTCTGTCTGCCTATCCCCGGCAGCCCTCGATTTTGCAGGTAATCGGCACCTCTGTCTTTCAATTACTTGAAAGCCCTCGATACGATGATCGGACGCACAAGGCTGATGAGAGAAGTCACAGTGTCTCTCTCTAGAATCTTCGTAGTTCACAGAGTCTCTTCGTTCATCAGTTGTACTCTCAGCTTCAAATGACCTCCTATTTATAGGCCTCGGGTTCCAACGGTCATATTGCCTCCAACGGTCATATTGAAACAGAAAGCACGACATCGTTTTGATTAGTACATAACTAACTCAACGACATCGTTTTGTTAGGACAAGAGATATATAGAAATGTAAAACATGAGTATGATTCATATGCAGAGAGAGTTTTTTTGACAAAGTACCAAAACAAATAATGATCATCTGAATAGCAGAGTCAGTACGATACGATCGACAGAGTCAGTACGATACGTTTGACAGAGTCAGTACGATATGTTTGACAAAGTCAGTACGATACGTTTGACAGAGTCAGTACGATATGTTTTGGTCGGTACGATTAACATCGTACGATACGATAAACATGATAAAAGACAATTTGTTATTTACAAACATATATGATATAATACATTTGAGATTTTCAAAATATGACAGAATATATTTGTGATTTCCAAAACATGATGTAAAAGCCAAAAGAAGACTTTTGACTTAACAATCTCCCCCTCTTTGGAAAGCACAAACACACAAAGTAAATGAAACAAGAAATACTTATCTCCCCCTGAGTTATTGAAAACTCTTCTGAATAAGAAATAGAATACAACTAACTCCCCCTTAGGTATTGACTTTCCTAAGGATTGTATTCATAGATTCTCCTTAAGAGCATTGTATTGCATTCTCCCCCTTTGTAAAACAATCTTTGCTTTGTAAATATTCTACCCCTTTGTGATTTACAAAAAGAAAGGAGTAATTTCGAATTGTCTGAAAGAGTTAGTGAAGTAAAACAAGACAATGGATAAAAGAGAGAATTATAAGTGTTATTACAAAATAAACAAGTTTCAAAAGAAACAAATACAACAATCATTTCTCTCTTTCCTTCTCCTTATTTATCAGCTCATGAAGCACGGCTTTCATCTTCTTGATCTCCTTCTTGTCTTCAGAAATTGATTCACCCTGAGTTTTGAGAAGCTCCTGTTGATCTGCAAAAATCTGATCCTGATTTCTGATGGTTTCCTCTTGGACTCTGATTACCTCTTCAAGGGTATCAATTCTGCTTTGCAAAGTCTTGTTATCCTTGGACAACTCAGAATTTTGTTTCTTCAGTAAAACCATTTCATCTTTGAAAGATGAAACTTTCGAAAATTCTGATTGGAAAGTATTCATCCTTTCTTGCAAATCCTTCACTGAAGGAACATCAGCTCTTTGAGAAGATAAAAGATTCAGCCTTTCAACTGTTTCTTTATCAAGCTTGTTGAAAGCAATTGCAAGATCATTTGATAACCTTCTTATATCTTCAATAGCAACTTCATGGTCATTGATTGAGCTCTCTGTTTTGTACGACCACTTAGTCATCTTATTACATGCCTTCCTATGAACAACAGAGCTTTCTGAAAGAACTTTTAAATCGGCTTCTACAGATAAAACTTTCTTCCTCAATTCTTTCACAGATCCAAACTTCTTTCTCTGATTCTCAGTAATAAAATCAATCTTTCCTTCCAGCCTCGGGAAATAAGGAATAGTTTTCTCCATTCTTCTCAAAACATGAACAATGTAATCACTCTTCTTAAGAGAGATTGTATGCTCTGAATCAGTATCATCATCGTACGATGCTAGTTGATATGATCTGCTTGATTCAACAACAGGCTGTTTCCCTTTCGCTTTTACTTTCTGCTTTCTTTCTTCTACTTTATCACTGATGACAACAACTTTGTCAGAATGAGAAGATTGAGCATCTTTCTTTTCTTTAGATGACACCCTGTCCGGTGATCTTTCCTGATCGGCATGAGAAATTTGTTGAACATCTTCGCTCAGCTTTTGAAGTGATTCCTCTCTACTTTTCTTTGAACTTTGAAGATATTCTAAAAGAAAATCTCCTTCTTCCTCTTCTTCTATCACTTGTTTTCCTTTTTCTTTCTCAGGCAGACTCTGTACGATTGGCTCTTGATGTACTTCCACAGTTAGTTGAGCACTAGCATGTTCAACTGCTTTCAAGACTTTAGAGATATCAAAGTCCTGAGCCTTTCTTTTCAAAAGAGTCTTCTTTTTCTTTTCAGCTTGAAGGGTTTCTTCTACCCTTATCCTTTCTGCAAAGGCCTCAGCAGGATCAAGTCCAAACTTCGGATCACCCTCTTTTCTCTGTTCCTTGTCCTTTCTCCACTTTGCAACAACTTCTTTACTGTACCTCGGCTTCTTCTTCGGCTTTGAACTAGTCTGCGGATCAGACTTTCGAGTAACACCGGCCGATTGATTGTCCTTAGCTGGCATAGGTGCCGATTGATTTTCAGGCACTTCAGCTTCTACATCTCTGACAAAAAGTTTTGAATTTGAATCAAAACAAACATTCAGCTTTTTCATCGTACTCTTATTAATCAAAGACGGCCACAAATCCATAGGTTCTCCTTTTAAAGGAATATTACAGAACTTCATACTCTCAAGAATGAATTTTGTGAGGATGGCTGGATACATTATTATCTGGGATTTAATCCCTCCTTTCTTGACATTCTTGATTGTTTCAAAAATATATCCCATGAGATTTACCTTCCTCATATTCACAAGGTAGTCAAGCATAAAGACATCAGAAACTTTAAGGGTTTCTCTATCCCCTTTCCTTGGAACAAGGAAACCTTTCATCCATAGAGTGACAAACCTATTGTCCGGTGAAAGATGATAAACTTTCCTCTTTCCCTCATTAACAACAAACAAAGACTTTTCAGCATTTTCTCTATTGAAAGTACCAACTTCCTCTGGAAGTTTATGAGATGGACAGAATGCATCACCTTCTATAGAAACATTTAGAAAATGCGCCGCTTGTTTCACAGACATAGATAACTTTCTATCGTACACAGCGAAGTTAATATTCATATCCTTGTCAAAAGAAACGGTTTTGTAGAATTGACACACTTCATCAAACAGAACTGGATCTTGAATATCAGGCTTTTCCACACAGAGATGTTCCCATCCTTGAAACAAAATAATCCTCTTGATTGTATAATCGTACGTATCAAAGAATTCTCGGGATACTAACCTTTCTCTGTGAAAGTCTTTCTCTGTAAAGGTCTTTGAAGACATATCAGCGGGAGTGTTGGCAGAATATTGAGACATAAAGATTATGCCGATTGAGAAGATCGTACGATTGATTATAGCCGGTTGAGCAGAGCTTCGCCTCAATTCCTGGACAAACGATGTGGGTTTGGGGAGGGGAGGGGGTATTTATAGGCAAAAAAAGAGATGACCGTTGAACTTCTACGGTCGAGATTAGATAATACCAGATCAATGGTTAGGATTAAAACAAAGAAAGAAAATAAAATAAAAATTGAAAAAGATACCTGTCGGAGAACAAAAGGTGATTGCTGGTTTTGGTGACATTACGATGGAAAACAATCTCAATACTATCATCGGTCGATAAAAAAAAAATGAATGGTACGATGGAAAAGAATTTGAATACTATCATCGGTCGATTCAAAAAAAATTTGAATGGTACGATGGAAAAGAATTTGAATACTATCATCGGTCGATTCAAAAAAAAATTTGAATGGTACGATGGAAAAGAATTTGAATACTATCATCGGTCGATTCAAAAAAAAATTTGAATGGTACGATGGAAAAGAATTTGAATACCATCATCGGTCGATTCAAAAAAAATTTGAATGGTACGATGGAAAAGAATTTGAATACTATCATTGGTCGATTCAAAAAAAATTTGAATGGTACGATGGAAAAGAATTTGAATACTATCATCGGTCGATTCAAAAAAAATTTGAATGGTACGATGGAAAAGAATTTGAATACTATCATCGGTCGATTCAAAAAAAAATTTGAATGGTACGATGGAAAAGAATCTCAATACGATAAAAAGAAAAATTGAAAAGGTCAATACGATAAACTGAAAAAAAAATTGAAATGGTCAATACGATAAACAGAAAGAAACATATATAAAGAGTAAATATTTAAAGATCAGAAACATAAAGACATAAAGAAATGTCCTCCCCCTTTCTACGAGGAGTTTCTTACTATAAGGAGAGATTTAAAACAGGAAGTAGATATGAATGATTATTTTAATGTAATCATTCCTAGCTTCTGTTTTATAAATTCAAATCTATCGGAAGGTAAAGGTTTTGTAAAAATGTCAGCAAGTTGTTCTTGCGTTCCGATGAATTGTAAAATAATATCTCCTTTTTGTGTGTGATCCCTAAGAAAGTGATGCCTAACATCTATGTGTTTTGCACGAGAGTGATGTGCTGGGTTCTTACTAAGAGCTATGGCACTTGTATTATCACAAAGAATTTGAGTTTTGGAGAAACTCAAACCATAGTCAGTGAGTGTGTGCTGCATCCACAATACTTGAGCACAGCAACTTCCAGCTGCTACATATTCAGCTTCAGCAGTGGAGAGTGCTACCGAGTGTTGTTTCTTGCAGGACCAAGAAACCAAAGAATCTCCTAAGAAATGACATGTTCCAGATGTACTTTTTCTATCCATTCTACAACCACCAAAGTCAGCATCTGAAAAACTTTTTAAAACAAATTCATTTCCAGAAGAGTAAAAAAGTCCTAAATCCATTGTGTCTTTTAAATACCGAAAGATTCTCTTTACGGCTTTTAAGTGAGACTCTTTTGGATTAGATTGATATCTTGCACATAAGCATACAGAAAACATCAAGTCGGGTCGACTAGCTGTCAAGTATAGCAAACTCCCTATCATACCTCTAAAAATTGTTTGATCTACTGGTTTCCCAGTTTCATCAAGATCAAGAGTATTTGAGGTACCAATTGGGGTGCTAATACTTTTAGTTTTGTCAAATCCATACTTTTTGAGTAAGTCTTTAATATACTTATGTTGAGATATATAAGTTCCTTCTGGTTTTTGAGAAATTTGAAAACCGAAAAAGAATGTTAACTCACCCATCATACTCATCTCAAACTCAGATTTCATTAAACTTGCAAAAGAATCGGTTAAAGATTTCTGAGTTGATCCAAATATGATGTCATCAACATAGATTTGGACAACCAAAACATTTTTGTTTTCCATTTTGATAAAAAGAGTTGGATCATCTGTACCTTTTCTATAATCGTTTTGTAAAAGAAATCCTGTAAGTCTATCATACCATGCTCTAGGAGCTTGTTTAAGACCATATAGAGCCTTGGTAAGTTTAAAAACATGATCAGGATGTTTTGGGTCTTGAAAACCAGGAGGTTGTTCGACAAAAACTTCTTCTTGAACAAAACCATTTAAAAAAGCACATTTGACGTCCATTTGAAATAGTTTGAAATTGAAATATGCTGCGAAGGCTAATAGAATACGAATAGATTCAAGTCTAGCTACAGGAGCATATGTTTCCTCATAGTCTATTCCCTCTTGTTGATTATAGCCTTTAGCAACAAGTCTTGCTTTATTCCTTACAATGATTCCATTTTCATCACACTTGTTTCTGAAAACCCATTTTACACCAATTACAGTTGTTTCTTTAGGTCTTTCAACTAAAGTCCAGACTTGATTCCTTTCAAACTCATTTAGTTCATCCTGCATTACTTTGATCCAATCATCATCACCTAAGGCCTCACTTGGACTTTTAGGTTCAAATTGGGAAAGAAAAGCAAGATGTTCTATTTCATTTCTTAAGGAATTTCTGGTCCTTACAGGTTGATTTATATCACCAATGATGTTATCACTGGGATGATTCCTAAGAAACAATTGATTTGGGTTTTGTAAAACCTGTTCATCAACATATGGTAGAAAATCTTCTGTGGTAAATGTTTCAGGAACACTTTCTTGAACATTTTCCTTATCAGAATGTTCTTCTAATATAGGTTGATAAACATTTTTGGAAAACACATCCGAGGATGTAGGATTGGGTTGGTTGAAAACAAAAGGGTTAGTTTCATCAAATTTTACATGTACTGTTTCTTCAACAGTACAAGTGTTTTTATTGAAAACTCTATAAGCCTTAGAGGTTGTAGAATAGCCTAGAAAGATTCCTTCATCAGATTTTGGTGCAAATTTGTGTAAATTATCTTTTGTGTTCAGAATGAACACTTTGCATACAAAAACTTTGAAGTAAGAAACTTTAGGTTTTCGGCCAGTCCATAACTCATAAGGAGTTTTATTAAGAAATGGTCTAGTTAAAACACGATTTATAGTATAACAGGCAGTACTAACAGCTTCAGCCCAAAAGTGCTTAGCAATTGAGTATTCACTCAACATGGTTCGAGTCATTTCCTGAAGAATACGATTTCTTCTTTCAACAACACCATTTTGCTGAGGAGTTCTTGGTGCTGAGAAATTGTGAGTAATACCTTTCTTACTACAAAAAGTTTCAAAATCTGAATTTTGAAATTCACCACCATGATCACTATGAATAGTTATCAATGGTAGGTTTTTCTCATTTTTAACTTGGGCTCTAAAAGTTTTGAAATATAAAAAGGCTTCAGATTTCTTTGTGAGAAAATAGACCCATGTAAATCTAGTAAAGTCATCAACTAAAACAAATACATAGTATTTGCCTCCAATGCTTCCAGATTGTGAAGGACCAAACAAATCCATATGCACAAGCTGTAATGCATTAGAAGTTGAAACTTCATTAATTGGTTTAAAGCTAGTTTTATGTTGCTTGCCATATTGACAAGGATCACAGACTTTTGAAGAATCATATCTAAGATCCGGTAGCCCTTTTACAAGTCCTTTCTTTGAGAGTTTTCTTAGGTTTCTCAAATTACAGTGTCATAATCTCCTATGCCATAGCCACGATTGGTCTTCTATTACACTTAAGCAAGGTAAGTTTTGGTTCCTAAGGTCTTGTAAGTTAATAGTGTAAACATTCTCTTGCCTATGGGCAGATAGAATGAATTCGTCCTTGGAATTGTGAACTAGACACTTATCATTTCTAAAATTCACAAGGTAACCTTCATCACATAATTGACTTATGCTGATAAGATTGTGCCTAAGACCTTTTACAAATAAAACATTCGAAATAAGAACTTTTCCAAGAAAAACGATATTACCTATACCAACAATCGTTCCTTGAGCATTATCTCCGAAGGTAACCTTTCCACCTTTTGTTTTGATAACCTTTTCAAAGAAATCTTTGTTTCCAGTCATATGTCGAGAACAACCACTATCCATGTACCAAATGTTTTTATTGGTACACTTCTGATTTTCCTGAAAAAGAAACAATTAGATTTTCGGAATCCAAACTTGTTTGGATCCAGAAGGGTTAGATAAAAGAATTTTAGGAATCCACATTTGTTTTGCAAAATGAGCTTTATGAAATCCTAAGGATTGAGTTTTGTTAAGAGAACAATCTCTTCTCCAATGTCCACCACATTGACACTTGGAACAGAAAATGGTTTTTTGAGGAACAAAATAGTTATTACTAAAAACAGGTTTGGAATAAGTATAACCAAGACCAGAATGATTTCTCACCGGTCTAATTTGAGAATACATCCTATCAAAGTTTTCTTTTCCATGAGTAAAGTTTGACAAACACTTTTTCAAGGATAAAATCTCTGACTTTAGTTTTAAAACCAAATTCTTGTTTTCTAAAACATTTGAATTTGAACTAGAGTTAGACTCTAATATATCTTTCTTTGAAATAGCAATTTCAAGATCCTTAGAAAGTTTATCCTTTTCAGATTTAACTTTCTCAAGGGTTTTTAAAATATTTTCAAAATCAGCAGTTTTCTCATCAAGATCTTTAGAAAGATCTGATACCTCTTTAGTCAGAATAGAAATTCTAGAATTTGCTTTTTCAAATCTCTTTTTGAGTTTAGAATTTTCATTTTCAAGTAACTTAGCGAATCTAGAAACTTCTTCAAAAGAAGGTAAAGTATCATCTTCTGATGATGTGGGTTCATCATTTGAAGATTCATAATATCTATTATCAACATAATTTGCATTTAAAGAGACATTTGTAACAGCTTCAGCATTATGTACCTTAGCCATGAGACAATGATCTTCAATTGGTAGTCTGGCTAGAAGTCCAATATTCCTTTGTCCTGACGTCTCATATTCAGAAGAATCATCTGAGGAATCACTACCACTTGCACTCCATGTATCATTTGCTTTCAAGACCTTCTTTGTCTTATAAAACCTTTTCTTGTTTCTTTCAGAGTGTTTCTCTTTTCTATCTTTCCTCTTTAGTAAAGGACAATCAGGCCTTATATGTCCTGCTTTCTTGCATTCATAACAAGTTACCTCTGAATCTTTCCTATCTTTCCTGTCTTTCTTTTTGAATCTATACTGAAAATCTTTCTTTCCCACAATCTTGTTCATCCTCCGAGCAAGATTATCTAACTCATTATCCGAAAGATTACATTCACTTGAATCAGATACAACAACTTTCTTGGATTTAGACCTTGTAACCCTTTCAGGTGTTTTGGCTTTAGATGCAAAAGCTACACTTCCATTCCCATTCTTCTTCTTATTGAAATCAGCATCTCTCTTCATTCTTGTCTCGTGCTGTAGAAGAGTTCCAAAGAGTTCATCAAGAGTAATCTGGGAAACTTTTCTATTTTCATCAATAGCTGTTCTTTTTGACTCCCATTCATTTGGCATAATATCTACAATCTTATCAACAAGAGCTTCATCATCAAGACCTTTTTCTCCCATAGATTGTAAGCTGTTGACAATTGTCATAAACCTTTGTTGCACTTTACATACTGGCTCTCCATAAGGAAAAACAAATCCATGATACTCTGCTCGAAGCATTGCTCTCCTTGTTTCTATAACTTTGGATGTACCAAAATGAGTGACTTCTAATTTCTTCCAAATACAGTTGGCTGCTTCACATGAAGATATCTGACTATATATATTCCTGGTCATAGAGCATAATAAAGTATTGCGTACCTTGTAATTCAGTTGATATTCTTGCTTCTCTTGGTTGGTAAAAGTACTAACTTCTTTGTCAGGAATTTTGTAACCCCCAGTAAGCATAATAAAATTGTCTACACCAGTATTGATGACGAAAGTCTTCATACGATCTCTCCAATACTCATAATCATTCCCATCAAAGATTGGTGGTCTAGAAGGATTCAGATTATCTATAGATCCGATATTCATTCCTGCCATCTAATATAACAAAAACAACTTTTCCACTCCACACGTTAGTGTAGTAAGTATTCAAGATAGTAATAAGAAATAAAGCTAGTAAAACAAATCAGTGGAAAACCTCCTCTGATACCAATTGTTGGATCGAATAGTCGAAATAAGTCTATTAGATGGAACAATACAAGAGGGGGGGTGAATTGTAGGTTTAAAAACTTTGAGTTTTAGAAACAAAGAGATTAGTTTAAATGATCTTAAACTAATACAAAGACAAACACCCACAATTGTATTGAATGTAAAAGGTATGATGTATTGTAATACTAATGTAAAGTAAAACAATTGTATTCAAGATGAACACAATAATCAGAGTAATACAAATATGAATGATTCTACCTTAAAGCGTATAGAACCAATTGATACAATATGTAATAGAATGATTGTAATTGAAACAATTACAATAGAATATGTAAGGAAGAAAGGAAACGATACAATCCCTTTCTAATACAAACAGCAGCGGAAATGTAAAAGTAAGACAATTCTTTTAACCCAAAGAGAAGGGTTATCCTTTCACCTAGGATAAAAAGGTCTGTCTCACCAACACCTTGGTGAGCCCTCGATACGATGATCGGCACGTCTGTCTGCCTATCCCTGGCAGCCCTCGATACGATGATCGGCTCGTATGTCTGCCTATCCCCGGCAGCCCTCGATACGATGATCGGCTCGTCTGTCTGCCTATCCCCGACAGCCCTCGATTTTGCAGGTAATCGGCACCTCTGTCTTTCAATTACTTGAAAGCCGTCGATACGATGATCGGACGCACAAGGCTGATGAGAGAAGTCACAGTGTCTCTCTCTAGAATCTTCGTAGTTCACAGAGTCTCTTCGTTCATCAGTTGTACTCTCAGCTTCAAATGACCTCCTATTTATAGGCCTCGGGTTCCAACGGTCATATTGCCTCCAACGGTCATATTGAAACAGAAAGCACGACATCGTTTTGATTAGTACATAACTAACTCAACGACATCGTTTTGTTAGGACAAGAGATATATAGAAATGTAAAACATGAGTATGATTCATATGCAGAGAGAGTTTTTTTGACAAAGTACCAAAACAAATAATGATCATCTGAATAGCAGAGTCAGTACGATACGATCGACAGAGTCAGTACGATACGTTTGACAGAGTCAGTACGATATGTTTGACAAAGTCAGTACGATACGTTTGACAGAGTCAGTACGATATGTTTTGGTCGGTACGATTAACATCGTACGATACGATAAACATGATAAAAGACAATTTGTTATTTACAAACATATATGATATAATACATTTGAGATTTTCAAAATATGACAGAATATATTTGTGATTTCCAAAACATGATGTAAAAGCCAAAAGAAGACTTTTGACTTAACAGTATATTATACATAAGTTATCATTAATACCATAATTTCATATGATGAAACAAATGGGAGTTTTAAGAATGAATTTATAAGATTAATTCATAAATGAAAAAATACATGAACTCATGCATTATAATTAATGATAAAATGCATGGAACTCAAGGAATACCCTTGAGGGATTATATGAAAGAGTTTAACGCCATGATATTGGTTTGTGATTCTAATTTAAACTACTATCCAAATTTCTCCCATGCTTAAGAGTACTCTTCCATCTCTTATGCTTAACCTCAAGAGATACTATCATATATTGGATTGTAGGAGAATACTATTCTTGTTTTGGGTGATTTGGTGTAACCCATGGATACACCATAGAGAAGGGAGTGCTTTGGATACCTCTTTGTGAACTTAATTATGATTATATAATTGAAGGAGATGAAACAACTCATTAGTGTAAGGTACGCATGATAGTATTCTTCATTTTTATAGTTTCATGATTTTAGTTTGAAAGAATGATAGATATGGAGAATAAGGTTTATTATTATTTCTTATATGATTATTAAGTGTTAATTAGTAATTATAAATCCATAAGTGGTATTAGATCATTACCATTCTATTTTATTCTCAAAATCATGTTTAAAATGAGAAAAATTGATATCGTATTGGATATTGTAATGTCAGTCAGAAATTATGATTGATATTTTTGTCTACAATTGGCCATATGATATGAGATATTATAAGATGTGTTTTTTTTCATGCCATACTATATATGATATCATAGTTAGTGACATAAAACAAAATAATTAGTTTCTTTTAATCATAGAATACATTATAGGATATCATATCCTACAATAAATCTACTCTTTATGTTCTCAAAACAGAGTATCATATCGCTAAAGAGATATTGTGGGATATCATAAGTGGTGACATAATAGAAATAAAAGGTTTATATCTTATTTGGGACCCTATAATAATCCACTATAGCCATGAAAGTTTTATCTTACACAGAATCTTATCACGAGCTTTGATTTACCGGTGTAGGATTGTCAGTAGTAATATATGATTAACAGGCCTTGGGTGTTCACGTTTTGTAACTTATCTTTCTCCTATTATGTTATGGATATATCATTTAAAATGATATATATACATATAATGATTTTTTTTATAAATTTCAATTATGAATTTAATTCTATAATTCATTAAATGTTCATAAACTATAAAAAATGGTATTTTGGGATATTTATTTAATTTATAAAAGTGATTTTAAATTAATTAATTATAAAATGTTTATGATTAATTAATTAAATGTTTATGAAACCTTTATTAAATAAATATTCCATAATATTAATTGTTAATATTAATATATCCTTTTCAAATTATACGGAATGCCGTATAATTTAGATATAAATTATTTATATTGGAATTATTAATGTAATTTAAAAAATGTTTTACAAGATAAAGAAAAACATAAATATTTTATATTTAATATTATGAAATGTTCATAATATTTTATTTTAATTTTTTAAATTATAAGGTCCCTTATTTGAGAAATTATTTAAACCATATCAAAAGGAGTATTCATAATTGATATGATCATGGTTTAAATAACATGATTGGAATATAACGTGTTTATATTTTATTTAATATAATATATTTAAGTAAAATTGTATATTAATGAATAATATGAAATATTTAATATTATAAATAAACATAAAGTGTTTATATTTTTTTAATCATGGAATGTCTATAATATTTGGCTAAATTATAAAAATTTATAGTCACCCTATTTTTGAATTGTCCATAAATAGTTTCTCTCATGTTTAAATTTATGAATTGTCTATTTATTCATTAATTCCCTAATTTATTAATAGATATAATTATTATATCATGAATATATTTATGATTTCATTTAAATATTTAAATTACTTCAATAAATTATCATACATCCATAAAAAGAGTTACATGCTAAGCATGATAAATGATTTACTTTTCTTCTTCCTTAACTTTGTATTGTAATAGGTTATGTGATTGAATTAAGAAGTTAATTATGATTTATACATATTAGGTGTGATAATTATGATGGAATTAAGATCTATATTGAATACAATATCCTTTCATATAGGTTCTTTGGGATAAATTTCTCATTGTTCTAGAGGAATAAACCTTTTCTAGAAAAGTGGGGGTTGGTTATTTGTAACTCCAAGATTACACATGTGGGTATTATTGAGATCATAAAATTCCAAGACATTACATATAAAGTGTTTCATATAATATATTAATGTGATGAATTTTGATATGTATGAATATAGTTGGATTCTAATTTGGGAAAGTAACATAATCTGTGGGTTGTTTAAAGAGTTACTCATAAATATAGTTTGAAAATATTGATTTAGTGGAAGGAATAAAATTTCAAACTAAATCATTTGAACCCTATATACATGTAAAGGGAATACATGAGATTATACAGTCATATTAAAATACCATTTAAAATACAAAGTGTTATATTCCTTATAAAGTGACACTTGTGAAGACCTTGATCATTTAGTGCTTGTGACCCTAACTATTAGGCACCCATGGATTATCTTTTGTAATTAAAGAAAGTAATAAGGTGACCCTAACTATTAGGTTCCTCATTATTAGTATATTCTCTAGGTTACACTTAGTAGGAAAACCTTAACTATTAGGACACCTGGGGAATCGATTTGATATAATCCATACGATGGATTGGACAAAGAGTTATCCCCTATACTATTCAAGAGTCATATATGGTATGACTGAAATGTTTGTTGACTGGATATATTTATGAATTATTCATGTTTTTAATCAATATAATTCATGATGAAATATGTATCTCTTCCCACTAATGGATATGATGGATTTCAATAGTGTTCATTATTTTAGAGGGATCAAATTTAATAAAATTCCTTAGTAAATGAATGTAAAATGTATTATTTATATGATAAAAGATTCTATTTTATAAAATAGAATCATCATCATAAGATTTAATATTGAGAATAATCCTTAGAAATAATAATATTAATGTAAGGAAATTATTATACTAGTATCAAAACTTAAGAACTGTTCTTAAGTGAGAAAGTCATATGTGTTAGTGAAACCCTTCTGGAGTAACAAACTATTGAAGTTATTCAACAAGTGAATCTATATGATTATGAGAAGAATATAATAATTCCCTAAAGTATATAAAATATGACCAATAATGGATTAATCTAGTTAAGGAATTCATTATAAAATCATTATTTGAATTAATCTAATGATGTGAATGTGTTTAAGATACATTTACAACATTTTCTAAAAAGTGATGAGAATAAAAGAACTAGGGGATGTGGTGTCCAAGTTATAGTGTTGTATTGAAACATAAAGAATATTATCGAAAGGAGGGATATATTTCTATATGATGTAGATTTTCATGATACCTGAAAGAGTTTTAGAAACTCTATAGAAATTCCATATTAAGTACCAGTGTCATAGATTTAAATTATTTTATTTTGAAGGTATATGATACTTACAACATGTTTTTCAATTTTTATAATTATATAGAAATTCAAAATCAAGGAAAAATTGAATGATATTTTTGTTTTTATTCAACTGATAAAGTAATGGGTTAATGAATCATATAATAGATACAAATAATATACTTATATGATTTTTAAATGGATGAGTATTTTAATATTGTTTCTCATTTATGATGTGCGAAATTTTTTTGTTAACAAGTTATGTTATTAAAAATATGTGATGATGGTTTTAATATACATTTTTTTAATTATTCAGAATCTATAACATGTTTGATAATAAGATTAAGCATAAAAATATTTTATCCAAGATAATAGAGTTTATCAAAAAGTATTTTAAAATATGAGGGATTTGATCCCACCAATAATAGATTTAAAGAATAATATTATTTTTAAGAAAATACTACAAACACATAGAATATCGTGTTTAATATAGATGAAATGGTTTATTTTCTAAATATTCACAGTAAACGAAATAATATTTATTCCCTAATAGAAAGGAGTTTCTGTATCTTAAGATGATATTCTAAAGGGAATATAATTTCTAAGAGGATAGTGGGAGTATATTTGGACTTAGATAAGTATGAAGTTAACAAATAAAATATCATTATAGTAAAAAAAGTGAATATCACTTAATATCCTAAAAGGATTAGGGTATGTTAATAAAAGATTGATGTAAAGAGTTATATTAGTTTCCATAATATTTCAAGGTATTTTTTTGATTGGAATGGTTTTAATAATGATGGTGATTATAAAATTAGAAAGAGTTCTAAGTAGATATTAAAATTTATTAACATCATAACATTTTATTTTGTGATGTTAAAGAGTTTTAATACTATGATCAAAGAGTTGAACATTAGGAATATGATTCATAAGTATCACTGTAATGTCCCAAACCCAGATTCCACTGAAAGTTTCTCCGATCCTGGTTGACCATATGGATTTAAGCACATCTCTCTAAATGCTTGAGGCTGCCGACTAGAAATGAGGGCCTTGGGTGTGTCTGTGGGTAGACTATTCCCTCTTATTAGAGTGTAACATAGTGGTAGTAGACATATAGTCAATAGAGGAAGAAACAAATCAATCAGAAAAAATAGATATATAAAACAATACTATAAGGAATCTCATATACAATGATGATCATGTCATATGTCTACAAAGAAGCCAAAATAGGTATCCATTAGTAGCACTATACATGTAATCAAAATACCAAAAAGAAAAAAAATATCCTAGCTAGCATCATAGGACTCAGTATGGTCCTATGCTCACCTACTTCTAAGCAGTAATAAAAAAAATGTAGAAGGGAGGTTTCCATTATCCATACCTACAGTCAAATAATCTTCCTAGTTACCAAAGGTGGCCCAAGTAGGGTGTGAGATAAAATCCCAGTAGGACACCACCAATAGTCTCTAATTCAATTTATTCAGGGAATATATAATAATAATAGTTTTGATGTAGTAATAGAATATTTAAAGGAAGTGTTGAAAGTAATCAACCCATAAAAGTCTAGGTTCGCATGGACACCCGTCCTCTACTACCCGCTTCCACCTTAGTCAGAAGTATCTAAATAATCAATTAGTCTTTTTTCCATTAAATTAAGAAGTATTGGGACCTGACACATATCCCAGCTACCCCAGTAATGATATTTTATCAATAGTTTCCTAACCAATTCATCAGTAAGGTATAAGACACTGACTGAATCTAATCTTATGCTTTGTCTTTGTAAACACATTATATAAATCATTTAATTAATTTATCAATTAATAAATTGTGACTATCCTTGAAATTCATTATTTGGAATCTAGTTATCTATCTAGGAACAACATGAACCAAAAAAACTACAAGCTCATCCATATAGATCCTCATCAGAACCCAGGTATTGCTCTAGGTGTGGTACAATGTCACCACTCACTGAGTTCATCCTTAGCAGTTCGCTAAGGGATCCCAAGTATCACCGATGGCATATATAATAAATTTACCTCTGAGTACATCCTTGTAAGTACATATTTATCCTATGTATCACTCAAGTATATAGAGTTTCAGCCCTATGAATCCATCTTTGGAAATCCATAAGGAGTCCAAGTATCACTCGGGCATATGACAGTCAGTCCCTCTGATTCCATATTTGGTAATCCACTAGGGATTCCTAGTGTCACTCAAGTTTAACAATGGTTGTATCAAAATTATTCTTTTTGTGGAATTCATATAAAAACTTATGTGTCACACAAGGCATATAATAAACATTTAATCAAAATCATTTAATTATCTCAAGGGTCATCAATGTGATCATTTCAATTAAAAATCACCTAAAAAGGTGCCTCAAGGCACGAGGTAATTTTAAAATAATTATCCATTTAATTATCTAATGTATTCATTTATTAATAAGCAACTCAAGCTTAATAATGAAGAACATGGCTAGATCCTAGGGACATGATCTTCTATTCTATCGCTTTAATAAATTACAATTACAATTACAATTCATCATTTACCATCTCCTAGAAAGGGGAAACCAACACACCTAAAAGGTAATCAAGTTTATAGGCCACCCATGGTGGTAAAATTAATTATACAATACACCCCAAGGTTATTTTCAATTCAAGTTTCATAACCTTTAATCATTTATTATGAGTCTCATTAATTACAGAGGTCATACCTACGCATTTTAATCAAGGAGTAAATTCCATTTCAAGGGTGTCGCTTTGAAAATCAGGTGTATGGAACAAAAAAATATATATAAAAACTTATAATTTAAGATAAAAACATGAGACCACCTACCATAGGTCCATAGTAGAGTTCTCATTGAGTATCAGCTTCTGATTTGACATAGATGTGGATAAAAACAAAGAGTGGTCAAAAATCCTAAAAACATGGCATATTGTCTTACACCTAAATAGCATAAATGATACCAAATAAAATGAATAAAGGATCAAGATGATTTTATCACTTACCAATATAGATCTAATGAGATGAATTGTACTTGATTCTGAGCTAGGATGACGAAATGGAAGAAAATCTTATAATTGGATTTCAAAGGATCTATCTACGTATGTTCTGTCCACCATAAGAAGAAATGGGAATATATTTTGGTTTAATGGTTTTTTAAGGGAGAATATTTTATTTTTAAAAGAGTTACTAGGTGACAAGGTTGGAAAAACCATGCACTAACCATGCACCCTTTCTTGTGCCATGGGGAACCTGCACGATCACTACGCATGATTTGACTAACTGTGCAAAAATAGTGTAAAAAACCTCTATACAAAATTATAGGTTCTCCCGCATGGGAATGAGAATCCATCCACATGGTTTGGAAAAACTTATGGGCTATTATTTACCTATTCCTAGGTCTCTCATGGTTAGTAGTAATTTTGCAGCCTGTCTTGCACGGTTTCTACAAAACCGTGTGTCCTACCTTATTTTCCCCAAAATCTGGGTTCCAAGCATCGAACAAGTCCCTTGGACCCCCGATACCCCCAAGACTCCAAGGTTACCCAAATTAGGACATAATTAATCATTTAAACTAAAATTAATAAAATCCATAACTTATATAAAAACAAAAAATCTTACAATCTCCCCCATTAAAACAATTCATCCTCAAATTTCCCTCTAAAGGATGGTCAATAATCGACTAAGAATAACTCCAACAACTGAGCACATACATCAGCTTACCACTCCCAAGTCTCTTCCTTTAAAAGACCATACTACCATAGCACTCGTACTAGAGGAACTGACCGGCCTCAGAGATCCTTCTTGATCCTATCAATGATACGAATCAGATTATCATCAAAGGACACATATAACTGTAACTCAACCTCCTTGGGTTAAAAAGCATGAGACAAGTACAAAATGATAATGAAGTAGCTGGGATATGTGGAAGACATAATTTATGCCTTGGTACCTCTAAGATAACTACAAATAATAGTCTAATAGCATGAATATATCTAGAATCTCAAACAACCTGACATATTACAATGAAATCTTACCCTGTGTCCAGGTATTTTTATGTCCTAGTCTCCATGAAACACATAAAAATACCCAATACCTTACCACAAAATCTATAGTCTTATGTATCAATCAGTTTAAGATTTATGTTGAGACTAAGAAGTTGACATCTGATTTTGAATAAACTAAACCTAATCTTTAGTCTCCTATATGAGATGAATTTAATTCATAATTTCCTCTAACTAGAACAAAGGTGATTGGAATGGACTATAATACAAAGACTCATAAGGCACCATATGGATAGTATAATTAAATATATTATTGTATGATAATTAAACTAGGGTTATGTGCCTCTCCCAAGATCCCCCAAAATATAGTACACATGCCCATAACATGTCCTCAAGAACCTATATCTTGTGCTATGACTGTCCATCGGTCTGATGGTGGTATGCTTTGCTCAGAAGCACCTGTATACCCAATTCCCTATGAAACCCTTTCTAGAACTGAAAAGTAAACCAGGTGTCCCTATCTGAAATGATAGTATGTGGGACCCCATGTAGTTATACTATTTCATGGATATACAACCTCCCATGATCATCTACTAAAAATTTCTCCTTGATAGGTAGGAAATGAGAAAACTTTGTGATTCAGTAAAAAACAACCCAAATGGAATCATTTTATTATGGTGACCTTGGTAACCCGGTCACAAAATCCATTACAACATCATCCCATTTACACTCAGGAATGGGTAGCTCCTGTAAAAGTCTAGTTGGTCGTTGGTGTTCTACCTTCACCTGCTGATAAGTGGAACACCTCATGAAATAACAAGCTATATCTATTTTCATACCTAGCCTTCAGTATTGGTGATGTAAATCCCGATACATCTTGTTGACATTGGGATGCACTACCCAAGATGAATCATGAAAGTCTCACATCTTCTCCTTGTGCATGTCTGCTGAAACCCATACATGACCATGTATACAAAGAATTTAATCCTCTCCAATAGTGTAACTTGGAGGAGGGTCCTCACCTACCACACTCTCCCATAGTACTTTTCCTTTATAATCCAATAGCTACATCATCCTCACTCAAACCAAAAGCTTAGAGGTCACAACTAAGGATAAAAGAAAATCAAGCCCATGAATTTCCTTCACCTCCAAGTGAATTTCAAAGAACAAATCCATAAGCTTCAAATCACTACTATACTCCTAAACCACATGTATTAGAGTCCTCTATCTTAGTTCATCAACCACTACATTGCCATTAGTAGGCGTATAAGAAAGATCGATGTTAAAAGACTGAAGGTACTCAACCCACCTTCACTATATCAGATTAAGATTACATCATGTAAAAATATACTTATGTATTTTATGGTCTATAAACACCAAAAAATGATCTCCCAGTAAGTAGTGTCTCTAATAGGGAAATGCATGAACAACTATAGATGACTTGAGATCATATGTTGGGTAATTCCTATCATGTGGCCTCAAATACTTAGACCTGTATTCCATGACACTATCCCACTATATAATAACATCTCCAAGTCCAATAAATGATGCATCACAATACATAGTGTAGCTTCTTCCCTCCTCTGGAAGAATCAGGAGCTATGCTGAAGTCAATATCCCTTTTAGCTTCTGAAAGGCTATATTAAAGGTATATGACCATACTAACTTCACACCCTTCTTAGTCAAGCCGGTTAGCAGTGCTTCTAAGAATGATAAGTCTTATATGAAATTATTTTAATATCTAGATATCCTGAAGAAACTTCATAGGTTAAATAAATTAATGGGATGTTTCTAAGAAACTATAGCTCTCACCTTCTCTCATTCAACTAATACTCCTATCTCTAAAATAATATAACCCATGAAGTTAATATGATCCATCCAAAAGTGTCACTTTGTGAGCTTAGAATATAAATAATTCTATCTCAGTGTATCCAAATTGATATCAAGATGTTTGGAATGTTCATGTCGATTATGAGAATTCACCAAGATATTATCCATGAAAACCATAACAAATGAATCTAGATAAGGATGTAAAACTCAGTTCATCAGTTCCATGAAAACTATTAGCACATTCATGAGACCAAACAACATGAATAGATACTAGTATATACCATACCTTCTATGAAAATATATATGAGGTATGTGTGAAATTAGAACTCGCACCTGATGGTATCCATATCTCAAATCAATCTTCGAGAACACCTGAGATCCTCAGAGCTGGTCGAAGAGGTCATCTATCTGTAGAAGTGGATATTGGTTTTTAATCATCAGTTGGTTCAATTTATAGTAATCCACACATATCATGAGAGTACCATCTATCTTTTTTGAAAAAGGGATAGTGAACCCCACAAAGAAGTACTGGCTCAAATAAACCCCCTTTTCTCTAAATCCTCTAACTACCTCTTGAGATATTACATCTTATTAGTATCCATCCTACAAGGAGGTATGGATACTGATGCAGCTCTTAGAACTAACTCGATAGAGAAATCTACCTCTCTCACTAGAGGTAGTCCTAAAAATTCATCCAGGAAAGCGTCCTTTAAATAATCAACCACTGGGGGGGATATGCCTGATGTGTTCCCTGATCATCTTGATATAAACATGAATTCTAGGTCATCATCCCACCTAACCCATGATTCTCAGGTCTAGATCGACTCTCTTGGATATCCCATTCACCCTTTTGAATAAACTATCTTCCATCTAGTGATGTGAAGGTAACCCTTTGGTGATATTAATCAATGAAATCATAAAAGTGAAATAACCATTCTATCTCATCACCTCTTGGTAGAATCAGACAACATATTAGTAGTAAGATTTACCCTCATATCGGGAGGTGTCTTGAGATGCTCAATGATAGATAGAATGGTCTATATCCATGAATCCATAGCACATGGTCTTCCATAAGCAGAAAACATGGGTGGATACTACTACTGGAACACATGATTTATCTCACCATAGATGATGCATGCTACGGTGCTCCTTGGAAAGTATACATGAATTGAAAAACCCCTCATGGAACTGTGCATCGATACTTGTGTTCGGTAAAACTACTGGTGATGCAACTGGAACTATAGGAGGATCCACTAGTATCCAATGACCCACTATCTCTAGAGCATGTTCATCACCATCCTCCAAGAATATGACTGGAGTTTTCCATGGAAGCATGTCATTATAAATCCAAACACACGCCTCATAAAATAATGTTATCAAAGTTCACATATAAAAGATTAGATATTGAAATAGGATAATTAAAATCCTTCTTATATAATATTCAAACCCCTTTTCCTTCTCCTTGATCCAGGTTTCAGTGACTTACATATCAAAAGAAAGTAAGAGATACTGCCTAATTGACACTATAAAGGTTTTTGCTGGGTTAAGCTCTCCATTCAAGAATTCAAATTTAAATTTCATTTTCATATTCATTTCCATTAAATAGAAATTCATTTTTAAATGGTTGAACCAAATGGTTCACCAAATTCTGATCCATAAGGGACCATAATCCTCATGAAAAAAATATGGAATCCACCTAATCCACACCATAACACTTTCTAGTCCAGGAGACTCTTGGTCCATAACTCAATGTGCCACAGTATGCTTCTTAGTGTGTTTATTGTATCCTAATCAGAAAAACACTACTTTGGTTACAACATGCACTCTAATTACCAACCATGTTTCTCAATTAGCTACATAGAATATCAATTAAAATAGTAGGTATATCTACCATGAAACCTATCATAATATCATGAAAATAATCAAGGAATCTTATATGGAATGACATAATGCATGGAATGTGATTCCTATAAGTGTCTAAAATGATGCATGATATGGAATACCCTTATCTCATCAGGTTTTAACAAAATAAAAACCACAATCATATCAATGATAACATCACAATTTAGGTGAATTAACCAACAATGTAATCAAATCAAATGTAATAACCAAAATAAAAGATATAAAAAATTTCATTCGAGGAAATTTGGCCTTTTCCTATATGTGGGTTAGCTACATAAATTCATAACTCATTACCAAATTACAAAACCTTTATATCCATATCTATTATCACCAAATAATAAATTAGAAAAAGAAAAATGCTCTGATACCACTTTGTAACATCTAAGACCTAGATTCCACTGAAAGGTTCCACGACCCCGGTTAGCCACATGGCCTCAAGAACATCTCCCAAAACACTAGAGTTTTCTGATTAGTAGTGAGGGACTAGGATGTGTCTTTGGGGAGAATATGCACTCTTATCAGATTGTAACATAGCGGTGACAGTTATATAGTAAATAACAGAAGAAATAAATCAATTATAAAGTAGATGACATCCAAAGATAGTTATATAAAACAATACCATAAAGAATCTCATATATAATAATGATCACATCATATGTCTACAAAGCATCCAAAATAGGTATCCATATAATATTATTTTACAAGTAATATAAATACAAAAAAGGAAAAAAACTATCCCAACTAGAATCTTGAGCCTCAACTCGGTCCTGTGTTTCCTTGTTCCTAAGTAGTAATAAAAACCCTATAGAAGGGTTCTTTCCCTTACCCATACCTAAATTCATATAATCTTCTTAGGTACTAAAGGTATCCTGAGTAAGGTGTGAGATAAAATCTTAGTAGGCTACCACCAATGGTGTCTAATAACATCTAGTTAGAGAACATATAAAAATATTAGTGTATATAATGTAATAGAATATGTAAAAAAAGTTCTAAATGTAATCAACCCATAAAGGACTGGGTTCACATGGACACCCATCCTTTGCTACCTACTTTGGCCTTAGCCAAAAGTCTATGAATAAAAAGTTTGTATTGTGCCATTAAATTATAATTCTAAGGATATGGTGCATATCCCAACATCACCCATAGTGATATGTTATCAAGAGTTTCTTAACCAGGCCATGAATAAGTTAAAAGAAACTGATTGAATCCAAGATTGTACTTTGGATTGGAAGACATGTTTTATAAATAATTTCATTAATTAATCAATTAAGAACCTGAGTCCATCCTTGGAATTATTTATTTGGAATCTAGGTACTGCTCTAGGAACAACATGAACCAAACACCCTACAAGCCCATCCATTAAGATCCTCATTAGAACCCAGGTATCATTCTAGGTGTGGTACAATTTCACCACTCATTGAGTCTATCCTTGGTGGTCCACTAAGGGAGCCCAAGTGTCACCCATGGAGTATATAATCAACTAACCTCTAAGTCTTTCCTTTATAGTCCATAGTGAGTTAAAGTATCACTCAGGTGTATAGAGAATCGTGCCTCTAAGTTTGTCTTTTTAAATCCATAAGGATTCCAAGTATTAGTCAGACATATGGCATTCAACCCCCCCTAATTCCATCCTTCGTAGTTCAGTAGGGAGTCCAAGTGTCACTCGGGCATAATCCAGGCAGTAGAAAAATTATTTATTCCATGGATTTCATATAAGAACCCATGCGTCACCCATGGAATATAATAAAAATTCAGTCAAAATCATTTAATTATCTCAAGGGTAATCATTGTGATCACTTCAATTAAACATCACCTAAACATGTCGATCAAGGCATGGGATAATATTAGAAGGCTTAGCAACATAATTACCTCATTTGGGAATTTAATTATAAGAAGGCACTCAAGCTTAATAAAGCAGAACATGGTGGGATCCTAGATATATGGTCTTCCATTCAATTCCTTTAATCAATTTAAATTTCAATTACAATTAATCATTTAAAATCCCATAGAAAGGGGAAAATTACACACCTAAGGGGTAATCAAGTTCAGATGCCACAAATAGTGGTCTAAATAATTAAAAAATGCACCTAAGGGGTGATTAAAATTCTTTGTTCATAACATTTAGTCATTTATCATGGGTCTCATTAATTAAATAGGTTATACCTATCAATTTTAATCAAGAAATAAACTCCATTTCTAGGTATTAACTCATAAAATCTGGCACGCAACATAATGACATATATATAAACACTCCACCTTTAAGGTAAAAAATGAGAACACATAATTTATGTCTATAGTAGAGTTATTATCTAGTATCAACTTCTAATTCAACTCAGATCAAGAGAAAAATGAAGAATAAATGAAAATCCTACAAATATAAAATTTTAGCTTTCACTTAAATAGTGAAATCGATAGAAAATAAAACAAATAATGGATCAAGAGGATTCTAGTACTCACTAGAATAGATCCAATGAGATGAATGGATCTCAATTTAAAGCTCTAATGATGAAACAATAGCAAATCATACAATTGGATTTCAAAGGAGCTCTTTAAAAATGTTCTGTCCACAGAGAGAAGAAATGAGAATAGATTTAGGTTTAAAGGATTTTTAAGGGAAAATAAGTTGTTTTTTCAAATGTTAATGGGCCATATATTTTGTGTGCATGGTTGTAAAATTTTTTCTCCAACCATGTGACCATTGCAATGATAAGGGGGCACCTACATAGTGACTGTGCATAATTTGACTAGCCCTATGTAAACTATAAAAACACCTCAATCCAAAATTGCAGGTGCTCCCCCATGAGCATAAACCTCCATCTGCATGGTTTGACAAACCACGTGGGTTCCTATTTCCCTCTTCCCAGATCTCACATCGTTAGTAGTAAACATATGGCCTATACAAAACAATTTCTACTAACTGTATAGATTTCCTTATTTTCCCAAAAAGTGGGTTCTAGGCTTTAAAAAAACCCTAGACACCCCTGATAACCCCATGACCTAAAAGGGTACTCACATTAGGCCATAATTAATACTTTAAATAGAAATTAATAATATTCATACCTAGTATAAAACCCAGGATCCTACACTCACAATTATTCCAACTATCTTACTTCAAAGATGTTACCCAATATAGAATTTAGTGGGAGTTTTTTATGAGATGGTCACATAGAGAAGTTTCAATAATTACATAGAGATGTAATGAGTTCAAAAAAATACCCTAAAAGTGTAGTAAACATAAGGATAATTTAATATTATATCATATGTGGTATATTATACATACACATATGTATGATTTTGTTAAGTATTATTAAATAATTTTAAGAATATAAAATGTATCATGTTATATATAAGGAAATCATCACTTCAAAATTATTTAATGTTAGATTCAAATATATAGATATATTTCATGAATTTAAATAATAATTGTCCTCTCACAGTTTAAATTTATGTTATAACTAACTAATGTTTTTCATGGAATATTATTGGTTGTGATGAAATGTTAATGTCCTATGAGTATGATCCTTGTATTTTGATACATAAAATGATCATGAGGAATAAAATGAGTTTTGTGTATTGTATCACCCATGAAGTATACCACATGGAGTTCTATACACTATGTATTTAGTGTATTAGGGGTGTTTGGTTCATATTTAGAGTCCCAAACCTGAGTTTAGAGAGACATATAGAATGATAAACTTCATTATTTGATACTTTTATTACAAAAATATTTAAGACTTAGCTAATTAGGGGAGTTTGGGTATGTTTCTAAATATGTCATCGGTTAAATCTTTTAAAAATGGTATTTTCCTCTCATATGATGAGTATGACATATAGTCCATTTAATGAGATAGTTTTAGGAAGTGTAAAACCATACCTAGATAAGATATATTTTGTTATTATCTATTTGGGTGAGGGGAATGCGATGTGACCTTCCTTATAGGTGAATTACATGTGATGTATTCATCAACCTGTTTATTCTATACTCAGAGAACTAAAAACATATGAGTATATATATGGTATTGACATACTATGTGTCTCATGATTACTTAATGTATTAGAAAATGGGATCAAATGAAAATTCATGATTGTATATGATTCAGTTGGATGATATATGTATAAAGATATATGGGTTTGATGAAAATCATGTCAAATCCTTTTGTATCTTTAGTAGAATTGATTCTTTTCTAGAGGCCAATCATTGATTATATAAATTCAAAAATTCATATTTTTCATCAATGCTATAAAGGTCCATGGAGTTGCAACTTTTGGTTCACTAAATGGGGATTGAGTTTTACTCATAGAGTTACTCTAAAAGTATTTTATAGTTTATCCAAAAATAGTTTTGGATGGGTGTTTAAAAATTATTACATATGATATAATATATGGTTAAATTGATGATAAATTTCCAAAAATATTTTTAAAAATATCCAAAATGAATTTTGGATATGATTTTTGAAGTTATTTTATATGATACAATATAATGTGATATAGAAGAAAGTCTATGAAGCTTTAGTGTAAGTGTGATATTGAAGGTTATATTCCCTAAAGACTATAATATGAAATTTATTGAGGCTATATCATATTGTATGATAGGGAACATCATAAGTAAATTATATAAAATATCATTCATTCTACCTTGACAATTCGTATTGTATGACTGGTTATATCAAAATGTCATTCATATGGTAGTGTGTTGTTTTTAAATTAGAAAATTGGAAGTTAGGTGATAATTATTGGATATATCTTCCATATAATCTATCATTAATACCAAAATTTCATATAATTAAATTAGTGGGAGGTTCAACAATGCATTCAGGAGATGAATGCATAAATGAATGGATCCATTTGTTCATGTATCATAGCACATGAGTAAATGTATGGAACTCGAGGAACACCCCATAAGGATTATATAAAGGAGGCATCACCATGATATTGGATGGAAATTAATTTTTATTATTATAAAGGATACATGGAAACATACAAGGACAAAATGACCAAAAGGGAACACCCAACATGGATCATGGCGGCCTAAAGTGGTGAAGGCCTAGCGCGTCACCGAGAATGATGTGATTGCATCTTTTTTGGAATAGATCCTACACAACTATAAATAATTATCTCATCTTATTCTATTCCTACATGTTCTAAATAGTCCTCCAAAAAGTTTCTTTCTCATCAAGTATGTTTGATAGAAATTCCCTGACTTATTTTTCTTTTTCATTGCCCTACTAGATAGGATAAGTCCCATGGTGGATCATTCTTCCATTGAGGAAAATTCACTGAAACTAGAATATCAGATTCAATTTCCTCCACACTGATGTTGAAATATTCACATAGGGATAAACCAGTTCTCACGGATATAATCTCTACATATAAGGATGATCTTCGATCATAGAAATCACTGAATTTGAGAATGACCAAGCCATATGAATTTATTACTAGGCCGCCACACCTCATTTCCCCATTGATATTTGAGTAGTCAAAATTTAGATTCAAACCACTTCATGGAGGTAACAACTTAACCCATCTTCCCTATTTGTCATAGCTCAGACCTACTTTAGAGAGGTGTGTTGGCCAAATACAGTAAAGGGTGGTCGATCCTTATTCGCCACATAAGAGATGGCACAACTCTACCACCATAGATCATGCCCGGATATGGAGAGAGGTGAAGGAGTGGGTCATGCCTTCTCTCACCTTTTTTCTAGAATCCCATAGGGTCTATAAAATTGTTGCCACAATGATTTCATGAAATTTTCTCTCTATTTATTATGTATCGTAACCTTGGAACCAGCTCAATATGATCTTATGAAATGAGTTCCTTCCATAGATTATGTTCATACTTTCCCCCAAAAAACGCCAAATATTCCTCTCCCATTCTCCATTCACAAACAGATTCTCCGTGGACTCCATTTATTGGATTATATAGTAAAGACATCATGATATAGTACCAACCCCTCTTCATTAGATATTCTCATATGTCAGAAGAGACTGATGAAGTATGTTCTAGATCAGAAATTTCAGCTTCATGGGAATCTCCTTTCACCTGGGGATCAAAGCAATATCATCCATTTCACATTGATAAAAAAATGTGGATCCATAGCCACTACTAGATAACTTTCCAGTGGAAAAACCAGTGAAGCAACAATGTTCTAAGTTTCCTCATCATCCGAGTAACGAATCCCCAATTGATTCTGTCATAGGATTTGTCCATATCCACTTGGTTGATCACGTTGGATCCAACCATATGCTTATTGATGTCCCCCACTAGATCTTTATAAAAGCCAATGCCCCCTTGGATGCTTCTTCCATTCACAAAGAATTGTTGTTCAACAGAAAAAACCTTCGGATGATGTTGTTCAACCTTCTGGAAAGCAGGATGGAGATAATTTTTTAAGAAAAATTAAAAAGGCATATCGGTCTATATTGAGTAATAGTATTAGGGTCCTTACACTTGGGAATGAGAACAATTATTGAAGCATAAATCCCTTTGGAAGAGATCCCCCCATGAAGAAGTCCTTTATAACATAGAAAACATGAGGCTTTACAAAATTCCATGCCACAATGTAAAAATCACTTAGGAACCCATCAGGTCCTGGTGCACTATCCTGGATTAAATTGAAGGCAACCTAATTAACCTCATCCTCTTTTAGTATTTACACTAGTAATTCATTTTCTTATTTCCCCACCAACTCATTCATGCTTCGTAGATACCCATCCCCATATTGTATGTGGGATGGTACCCATTTCTATGTGTGACCGGATAATCCAGGAGGGCTTTGAAGTGGTTCAATGATAGATTTCCAGCCACTTCAATATCTGAAGTGAAGGAACCATCTGAAAACTTTATGTTGATACAAGAATTTTTTCTTTTTTTCTTTTAATCATGAATGTAATTATTATGTATTGTTGTCCCCTTCCCTCATACATAAGGTCTTTGTTCTATCACAGTAGTAACTCTCTACTTCCATAATTTTTTCAGCAAGAATGGAGAACTTGTCCTTGAGGAGAGAAACAATTTCATCATCTCAACCTTCCTGGAGGGCCTCCTGAAGCTTATCATTGTCCACCTTTAGATCACCAAAGTTTGTGTCCTCCTAGGGGTTATTTTCCTTCCAATCTTGGATGCATATTTTGAGCTATCGAAGGTGATAAAGGAGACCAGCCCAAGAATTATCATTCCCCTCCAATTCACAAGAAGTCGTTATCATTTGTAATAACCCCTCACTCCTTTTCCAATTAGTAGAGTATAAAATTTTCTGCTACCCTGATAAGTTTAGTTTCAACATAATCAATAGGGTATCATGGTTATAAATATATTTATAATGGGGTGAAACTGAGGCTTTCCCAAATGTATCAACACCTTAGAGGTTAGAAAAGAAATCTATCTTGGCATCTCTAAAGACGGTGAATTCCTCTATAGTTGTTACACTAAGGGAATTTATGGCCATTGATTCCCATTTCCATGTGACCCTTGGAAGCCATGAAGTGTTGGAAGTCCTGCATAACACTTGTATAACCTACCACCTCTCCTTTCTTCTCAGAAACCTCTACCACCATGTTGAAATCACCCCCAATAACCCAAAGTTTATTCATTGGTTGAAATGTGTACATTTGTTTCCAAATATGGAGCCTTTCCACAAGATCACAACTTGCATAATCAAAAGTGAAAAGGATATCCTCACCACTCAAAGTTAATCTTGTTATGATGCATTAAGATGAAACATCCACAATTTTTGATATCTAAACCTTGATTCTAGAAGACAAAGATGTGGTAAATATAGGTAAGGGAATGTATGTGATGATATAAACCAATACATCTACCAAACATAAACATATATTTAACCTCATGCCTGGGATCAAGAATAACTACCATAGAGGCTAGATGTTTCTTGACTTAAGAGGTGATGAAGGCACTTTTAGCATGAGATACCAAACCTCTATCATTATAAATGATGATTGAAAACATGGCCAAAACAATAGTGGGGTCTTTCAATTGGGGGATACATAACTAAAGGATAACATGGATTTGGAGGCTTCTCTATCTATGAAATGGGTGACAGGCCCAGACAATTTTCTACCAGACACTGGAGAAGGAGATAGAACAGTACTCTCCATCGATGGGGGTACCATCTCTGTCACTTACATGTGCTTCCCCAAGGCAAAGAGGTGGTTTAAGTCTTTTAATGGAGGATATCTGGTTCTCAGAGGAGCTTTTTCTAAGATCATATATAAGATGATCCCTCTTGTCAAAGATCTGCAAGCCTCAATAATAGCCTTCCTCACTCTTGCTGGCATGGAGAGTCCTTGGGTCACAGACTCCTTCACACTAGCTGGGGCCAAGAATGAGAAATATGTCTTGGAAAGACCTAGGGAGATGTGAATATGATGGGAAATAAGGAGGGAATATGGGATTAGGGAGCTTGAATCTCCCTAGGTATGTTCAAATAAATGAGGGATGAGAGATGTGTAATGTTTTATCTTAATAAAATGATAAATTTAATTTAAAATTTTGAAAAATTAACCGCAGGATATTATGTATCAAGAACCCCTCCATTGGTTACATGATGGTCCACCTGGGTTCACCCTCTCCCTAGGCATCTCACTAAGTACTCAGTGTCATCTATAATATTTTTCTACATGTGTCACATTCTCCAAACCATTACCTAAACCTATCAATAACTACTAAAACTTTAAATATCATATAAAACCATCCTAAAATCAATATTATTTCTTTAGAAATAAATTATGAACCTTAAATAAAAAATAAACCTAACTCTAAATCAACTCAAGGTCTATTTTATCAGATTTTACTAACAAAATAAAAATGGTTGATTGCATGTGAAACCATAATGAGGTCCATTCTATTTTTGTTTTCTTATGGTTTTAAAGGACAATGTTAAGATTTTTTTTGATATTGAGATGATTTTAAATGCGTGGATAAAAATATAAATATGTGTTTATGGAGTTGTTTTAAAAATGAATCCATGTTTTTATCATTGTTTCAGAGTAAAATTATATATATCTTCCTTAGAAGAACTAGAATTTAACAAAATCACAATAGTCACCAAACTAATATGTTTGGATTAATAGATATAGTTCACTATCTTGAATATAAATTCTTATAATTTTAATTGGGTTGATTCACTAATTAAAATTTTTATATATTGTTCCCTATTCCATGATAGATTTAATATAATTTTTATTTTATCCGCAAATATATATCATGTTAGAAAGATAAAAAATATCCATTTTAGAATTCATAATTTTAGTCATTTTAATTGAATATATGAGATTACATGCTAATTTTTTCACCATGTTATTGAATGATTAAGATATGAAACTCAATAAATAATGTACTTGGATGGAGAATGAAGGGAGATGTTCACACATGGAACTTTTTAGAGTTTATTTAGGATATATTTGAAAATATTTTTCTGTGTTTTTAAAGATTATTTGTAGGAGATTATGAAATGAAAATAGTATTTTTTTATCTTGATTTTTAATTATAATATTCCTTTAATTATTTGTAATCACAAAAAAAAATCATGAGTGTTTAGCTCTCATATACCGAGGATCAAATATGAAGAGTGAATAAAAAAAATAAAAAAAATATGAAGAGTGAATAATTGAAACTATATCTAATTTTGTAAGGATTATTGATCTATTTTTAGATGTGAATTCTTTCTTACATATTATATTTAAATTTCAATGACTATTCTAAATTAATATGAGAATTATAATTCAATTAAAAAACTAGATGATTTAATTTTATTCATAACTGTTTAATGAATTGGATTACCCATTATTAATTTTATTTTAAGTCACTAGATTCTTTAACTGATTTACTATTTCAATTTAATATTAAATAAATTTAATAATTAGTGAACAAGTATTATCCTAAGAATTTGTTAAGTTTTATTTATAAAGAAAATAAATATTTATTTTTTTGTTTCCATAACCACACAATTATGATTATGAATGTTACACATTTAACATTATCATCTCTTGATGAATTGTTATTTTTTTTTATCATTTTCATGTTTATTAATTATTTTAATTGATTTCATAAAACAATCGTTAAAATTTTTCCATGTTAACTATTAAAATTTATATAAAAATATGATATCCACTATTATTTAGAAGATTAACTTCAAACTACCACTTTTCTATGTTTTTGAAGTTTAGTGATAAAAGGTGTTTATTACTTTATAATTTGGGCGTGCGAGGTCTAACAATATCATACCTAATTAAATATATTGTTTTAAAATTAATTAAAATATGGTAAATATTATTTGTTGATCCAAATCACATTATCATAGACTTTAAAATAGATAAAAAATTAAAGTAACATTTGTTGCAACATCCCCATTTTTTGTAATTTATTTGATTGACCCTTTTTTAATTTTAATCAATAATGAAGGTTGTGAGAACATGGGTAAATTTCAATTTTTCTCTTAAGGAAGAAATTATGAATTTTAATTTCAAAATAGATATAAATCATTGATTGGATGGAATTTGGGATTAGAAAACATGAGAAATAACATGACCTGGACCTATCAAAACACTAACCAAGTTAGTGAAAAGGAAAATTTTTCCTTCCCAAGTCTGCCTCTAATAGACTAAAGGATAGTGTTAGTATCACAAGGGAATAAACACAATGTATGAGTCATTTATCCATGAAACCTATAATGTAAAATCACCACAAGTCTTTTTGAAAGAGATATATGCAATGGAAATATATATATATATATATGATATATCATCAACAAAGCATGAAAAAATATATAATCAATGTTGTACTACATAGTAATGTTGTTCAATGAAGTGTAAAATAAAAATCCCCTAACATGGAATAAACATGTATATAAATGTAAACCTAAAGGAATATCTCAATGAATTATTGTAGAATCCACCCCACTAATGATTGACACTTGATCCACCTCTACAGACCATCAAAACTAGGTGCACATTATCATATTGTACAATGAGAAGTGAACAGTTTATAGAGACACAATTATATCACTATTCAAGTTCTTATATAAGGGTGAGTAAAAAAACCCAAAATTAAATTCCAAGTGTTGAGATACACTAAACTCGATATTGTATATGCATGATAATCAAGGTATATTTAATCATCAAATATATCCAAAACGTCAAAAATCAAAACCATCCAAGGTAACATAGGAAAAAACCTAACAAGGTGACTACCTCATCAATAAATTCTCATAATATGATCCACACGATTCTATGTTATTCTAGTATTCCATAAGTTATCAATTATAAGTCTATCTAATCAAAGATTCCCATTCTAAAACTCACCACAAGCGTCACTCCCCAAATAACAATTCTTGTAAAGAAGCACAAAAAAAATGTTTAAGAACTTACCACACCCTTAGTGAAGAGGAATAATCAATTATCATGAATCAGAATAAAAAATTCTCTAGGAACTAAGTTTTGGTGTATGAACCATGCATCACTGAGGTAATGTATCGATTAGTGCAGTACTTGACTCCGAAGATGGATAAATCACATATTTTTAGTGGTAAATCAAACTTGCGGAGTACCTAAAACTCATGTATATTATAGAGGACCAATTCCCTATTAATGATAATATCAATCATGGGAGTAACCAACTCCATGAAAAATATAGAAGACCTATGCCTTATTGAGAATGAGGTCTATTTAGAAATTATATGTCAATATATATATACACACACCAGAATCCTAACTCATGGACACCAATAAATTTATATCAGTTTTGGAATCATCTTGAGAATGAATCTATAGGTTGCAGTCCATTAAATTGATATCATTTAAATATAAATAAACCATCCAATAATCACACCTTAACTTATTATTGAATCATCATTGGGAGAGACAAACTCATAATAACCTCTCTTATCATTTACTACCCAAGATAATGTGACACGACCAGACAAACTGGGACCCTGCATGGGCTTGAAGTTAGTACCTATGTGCGACCCCAATCCCACCTCCAACAGGCTAGGGACTGGTGGTTAGAAACAAGAAGGCATAACAAAACATGGGATTCCTTATCCAATGAACCTGTTATAAAATCACACATCTCAATAAACTATATAATTCTAACAACCATAAATTAAATAACCTAACTATAGAATAAAATACACATGATATAAAAAAATCCATAATAATACATCATTTACAAGATATGGTGGCAATAGAAGATACAAGATACCTATAACCTAAAGATAATATAAACATTTGAAAAGACTTATCCTCAATAGAAAATACTTAAATGAGCATCAATAATATCCATCACAACTAAAAACTACTAAGAACCAGCTCCATAAACTCCATGCCCTCCATGATTATCCTCAAACTTCACATCATCATTATTGAACACAACATGTGTGGGTAGAACATCTATTACGGCGTGATTATAAACATGATCAGTAGTACACACAAAAAAAGGAATTTATGAGTGAAAAGTCAGTTTAAAACCAAATAAAAAGGAAAATTAACCCAAAATATGACCAAAGGATAAAGAATATAGGGATGTAGGAAAGTCCTGATATTTATATCCCAACACCATGAAGTCCACATTCATAGGAAACTTGTGATACTTGGTTAGTCATAAGACATGAAATATTTGAATTACCTAGTTTCCTAAAAACCATACCATCTTTCTAGAGGAAGTGAAAAAGAGAAAACCTAGAAAACTATTGATATCATCATAGTAAGAACCCCATAACTAAAACCCCAAAACCATAAGGGAAGAAACATACTTTTATACTCACCCAATACATATTAAGGTCATAGAGAATCATGTTTGTATGAAGAATCTATAACCTAGAAACATTGTATCATTCCTATGGGTAAAGGAAAAAGTAGAACCCACACTCATGAACTCCCCCAATACATGAAATATATTAACCCCACTAAAACCATAACTCTCCCTAAAAATTATCATCAATTCATAATTCTCAATGAATATCTATTTTTATAATAACTTCATATTCTATGGGAAATCTTTAGGAATCTTTTCTTTAAGAAACCCACATTGAAATATTGACTGCAGTGGATGACCCACACCTCACTAAGGAGTTTTATATTGGATGAGAGTGTTTTGACTCCATAGATAGGGTACCCACCCTCACCATATAGGGGAGATCCATACCATATTAAATTTAAGGGGAAATGATGCCGTTTTGGTAGCATAAAAACTAAGGGAGTCACTAAAAACTATATCAAACATTGGATACCTACACCTCAACCCTCAGGGGAGTACTAATACCATCCATTCACGAGGAACATGTACCTCATCAAATACATATTAACTAAGGGAGTTTATAAACCCAATATTTCAATCTCTCTACCTATTTTTCACAAAATTCTAGGAATCAATGAAATGTGAAATGGTGAGAATAATACTTAGTAGAGATTAATTCCTTATACTTATGTAACATCCCAATGAGTATCAATAATAAAGGAATCTATTCACCTTTAAGTCTTGTACTGGTCCCTAAGACTAGGTCATATTGGGGGGTCAATGAATAAAATATTTTTTCACATGAATACAAATAAGAATCCTATCAAAGTATTTTATGAGAGGAATAAATTTATATAAGTTAGTTGTTAATTCATTATTCCCTTTCAACTTAATTATCCATATAAAGATACCCCCATAGAAACTCAATTGTCTATTACGATACCCAAAATGATGGAATCATTCCCCATGTTCATGGGGGGAGTATAAACTTTAAGATATCCATAATAGAACCATGATCAATCAATAGTATGTATCTAGGGGAGTACCAAACCTTAGGACACTCTGATTATATCTCCCAAACATTTTCATCGACCTTATGGAGAAAAAGAACATAAAATAGCCAAAAGAACTAGTAAATATCCTCTGATGGAGAACACGATCACATCACAGAGTTATACCTAAAATAACTAAAATTGGACTACTTACTTGATTTATGTTGAGCCCCAAGTTAAAATTTATGAAAAACACTCAATAAATACCATATCAGTCTATCTAGAATCCCTTAAGGTAGATAACAGATAGCTATAAAGTGGGATATAGTGAGAACGTAGGGCATGTGTCTAAGAATTCATCGGTAGGAGAAGGTGCAGCTGTGTATTTCCATAAAATCCCTAATCAGGGGATAGGTTGGGGTGGTTAAAACCCAACACAGGACTGCACTACACCATCTGACCATAAGGATGAGTTAACTTTGAAGGGGCTACACACCCCCAAGTCTTCTAGGGTGGATCCCAGTTGATGGAAATCCCACACGTCGTTAGGTTGGATCATGTTTTTATGTCAAAAACACTTGTGTTCCTTGACCTCATGACTGGGTTGGGTTACTGTGCAAGGATGTAATGGATAGAAAACTATTGCTATCGATCCTTGAAAAAATGTGGATTTCTATAGGGGACCATCCTGGATGGTTAGTCCACATCGTCTCACCCTACACAAGGCTGATCCAGTTTGGCCCTCCAGTAGGGCCCATCCCATTGACTTTGTCCACCATATAGAATCCAGTTCCTATATCAATATCTCATCTAATATAGTGTTTGATAGGAAACCCTACCATTATCATAGACCCAAATATACATTATCCACTACCCTTACACCAAATCATCTACCACCACTACCTTACCTCATCACCATTGTCTACATCACATAATTGTCATCTATGCCGCTCTGCACCACTCGACCGTGTCACCTCATGTCACTATGTTGTCCCCTAAACCACCATCTGAGGCTATTTTACCATGAACTATAATCCACAAGGAATCCGTTCCATGATATTTTCCTTGTTGATCTACTTCTCCCATCACTTTCATACACCACATACCACTATGTGTGTTGGAAGGCTTTACTATGATGATAACGTTGATAAATGTTCAAGAGGGGGGGGGGGGTTAACACCCCATTACCTTTCTGTTAGGAATGTTTTTACCTTTGTTTTTGGTTTCATTTTTCCGGTTGTGGTATTCTAGAAAGTAATTTGGGAGGATACCTATAATGGTGAAGTCAATAAAGTTTTGTAATTTTCAACATAAAAAAATGGAGTTTCTACTGCTTGCTGGTCACTTACACACTATATAATGGTTTTTGGGAAGAAGATTTAATATTAGTGCATGTAGTGAATGGTTTACACATCATGTAACATATAAATGTTGTTCATGTATGAAAATCCATTATTTAATATAATGGAAATTGTTTTTTTGTGTATACAGACCATGAGGATTACACGATATGAAAATTGGTTACACACTATGTAAATTTCATGGTACTAGTTTTTATGTCCTTGTATAAGTTATATGTTTCATTTATTATTTTTTCATCCCTCCTATCTCGACCGAGAGTTCTCCCTAGGAAATTTTTTTCGAATTCTTTTCATATGAATCACTTCATTCAGTGATTTATGGCCGTTATGGTTAGATATCTTCAAACCGGGTAAGAATTACTTCTGTTTATTCTTAGGTTTTGGTTGTGGCTTTGATTTGGATGTTGTTTTGTGATCACATAGAATTTTCTATTGACCCCTTTCAGTTTCTTGGAATGCCTTGTCTTTGGGAGGCCATTATCTTTGTTTACAGTCATTTTTGTCGAAAGCATCTAGGTTTCCTACCATGTTGTGGTAGGTACTTCTATATAATATATTAATTTTATTAATTTAATGTTGTTATTGATAAATTCATTTGTTTTTTTCATTTATTTTAAGTAATAAATGGTTTTAAATAATTTTTTTGGAAAGGAAAATGATTTCAAAAAAAAAATTTTCTTTGAAAAAAGATTTTATTAATTTAGAAATTGGTTTTTAAACATTGAAGTGTATTGAATTGTATTTGAAAATGTTTTATGAAATTTTGAGAATTATTTTGAAAATTTATTGGATAATTTCATATTGGGAACCTTGGGTGCTTTAGGATAGAGAAATGGGTAGCCTTAGTGTGTGTTTCACCACAAGGAGGTAACTTTTGTGGTATCGAATGGTAGGAATTGATATTTTTAGATCTAACATATCCATTTTTTGTCTTAAGAGCATCTAGTACATAGCGTCCCATAAGCTTAATCCCAATACACAATGGTTTTAATTTTTCATTTATGGTTATTTATCACATGATTGTTTTTACACCATGGATTTCTGCTCCTAGATTTTTATATGAAGTTGTATCACATAGCTTAACATGATATGTTGTCCATGGATATGTGTTTACCTATTTACCTCTTGATTCATGGATATGGTTTCCTAATTTATCACTTCTTCTTATCATATTTATATTTTGAGAATATAAAATGCTTTATGAAAACCATAAGAAGAAAAATGAAAAATGATTTATAAATGGTTTGGATTTAAAATAATTATTTGAAAATATGTTTTGTTTTAAAATATTTAATTATATCATTTTTTTGTATTAGACCTTGTATAAAAACAATGGTGGTATCCAACTGGGATTTAGATCACACCTTACTTGATCCTTTGGGAATTTGTAGATGTTTTATTATAGGATTCATGTAAAGGAAAGATAATATTATAGCATGCTGGATTCTCTTGTTGTAGTTTCTTTTAGATCGGGTTGGTTCACTATAATTTGGTATCAAATGGTATAATTAGCCTGAAGTGTGTTAGTACATCATGAGTTTAGTTCTATGTCTTCGGTAAACCACATTTAGGACCCTTTAAATTTAGATAGTTGGTGTGGAAAAGGGGCCGATACAACTCACTTATATGATTGAAAATAAGTTACCATGGGTGGTTTGGGGTTTTTACCAGGTTTGAGAATTTGAGTTTGAGGTCATTTGAATGAACTATGTAGGAAGTTTATTTAAATGGAATTTTTCCTTTTTCAGTATGTTTTATCATTGTTTCTTTAAATTATTAATGTTTTAAATATTATTTTATTATTATCTAAAGTTGGTCCTTTGATTTTGGGATTTTATCATGAATTATTTTATTTTTTTCTTTTTTTAGAAAATACCTCCAAGAAGAGCTCTTCTAAATCCAAGAGAGGAAGATGTAAGACATATACTGAAGGAGAGACCTCTATTAGACCCTAATTTGGTAGAATTAGTTATTCATACTATTTAGACTCTAGTTCATGTGGGTATTTGGAATTAGAGATGCATAGTTGATCATGGCTCATAATTTACTAAGCAATATTTACCTATCTTTTAGGGTGAAAAAGGACCCCAGGAATCTGAATAGTGTCTGGAGTGGATAGAGATGTTCTAAAACTTCTTGAAGACTCCTGATGGATCTAAGGTGGCTTTTTACACATATATTCTTGAGGGACCTAGGAAGAAGATGGTGGTCCTACATTGTGAAATTTAAGTTGCATGAGGATATTACTTGGGATTCCTTCAAGAAAATATTTAACCAAAAAATCTATCCCAAGATTTTTCATGTGGTGAAAACCTAATAATTTATAACCTTAGAGTTTTGGGATCATATGATTTTGGAGTATTCAACCCATTTTTATGTGTTAGTGCATCTGGAATTGGATCTTATCACTAATGAGTACCTAAAGGCTTTGAGGTTTGAGTTGGGATTGAGACCTAATATTTAGTTAATGCTGATACTCTAGTTCCTTATGAAAATTTTGGAAGTAGTTGACATGGTTGTTTTAGGTGAGGAATACTTAGCTGGGAAGATAGGTTAAGATGAAGCTTTAGTTGGTTTAGTGGTTATCCAAGATATTTCTTCTGGATAGAAAAGGAAGCAAAAGAGTGGTCAATTTTTTCTCAAGACCAGTCTCAGGGGAGATGGCTGGAAAAAAGTAGGTTTTCTTATACTAGTGTTCAAGGTGTGGTTATACCTATACTAATAGTGTAGAGGCTTCTAGGACTTTCCATCTTTGTGGAAGATTTGTACATCTACAATGCATCTATGAAAGGATATTTCAAGGTAGTAGAGAAGGATCCAATATCACCAAGGGCTCAAAAGTTTTTTGATGACTCTTCCAAGAGAGGTGGGTCTAATCCTCAGGACAAGTGAGATTTTCATCTTGGAAATACCAGATGACATTATGCAATGGAGTATGAACTAGGGGAACCCGAATTAGGTCCAACGTCTGTTAGAGGTATGATGTTTGTCTCGACTTCTATGGGGGTAACTTTGTTTAATATGGGTGATACTCATTCTTTTATATCATAAAAGTTAGTCAAAATGTTGGGATTTCATTCAGAAATTATTCCATTATTATTTGATATTTCCATGCCTTTGGGAAATTATTTCAAATAGGGTTTCACATGTCCCACCTTTCAAGTGATAATATCAAACTTTGAGGTGTAGTGGGACTTTTTAGTGTTTTATATTGAAATATTCGACTTGATTATTGGATTTTTTTAGACGATCAGTTTTAAACCTCATATATACTTTTATCAAAATCAGTTCCAGTTCATATATGCTGATGGATTAACTCATTTTTTATAGGGTGAGTGAGACTCTAGATCAGGAAGGTCATGACATATTGTTCTATATGATGGGGCAATCTCATGTTAGTTTTAGAGAAGTTTCATGATACGGTTTACCCTTGATGGAGTGGTTAACTTCCTACACTTATGTGTTCATACCCTTAGGTCTTTCCAGATGTATTTTTATTTTACCACCACTTAGTGAGGTTGAGTTTACTATTGACCTACTCCCTAGCATGCTGGCCATTTCTATTCTGTCATACTGTATGGAACCTACTGAGTTGGTGGAACTTAAAGTCCGGATTGAGGACCTATAATCTAAAGGATTTATTTTTCCTAACATGTCACTATGGGATTCACCTGTCCTCCTTGGTAAATAGTAATAAAAAAGTAATATAATTTGTATATATTATTGAAATTTTAATTAGTTGACTATTAATAACAAATATCCTTTGACATGGATTGATGATCTCTTTGATCAACATTGAGGGGATCATTGGTTTTCTTAGATTGATCTACAGTCAGGGTATCTCCAGTTGAGATTTCAATAAGAGGATACACCAAAGACAAAATTTAAGAGTCAATATGGGTATTTTTAGTTTCTGGTTATTCCATTCAGTCTCACTAATTCTCTTATAGTGTTTATGGATTTTATGAACGAAAAATTTCATCGGTTCTTGGAAAATTTTATTTTTGTATTATTAGATGATATTTTTTTATACTCCAAGTCAGAAGAGTATCATGTTGACCATTTGGATATCATTCTTCTAACCTTTAAAGAACATCATTTGTATGGTAATATTTCCAAGTATGAGTTTTGGATCCGGGAGGTGATGTTTTTGGGGGCATATTCTATTTGGGAGGGGCATATCAGTAAATCCTAAAAGGTTATAGGTAGTTTTTTCCTAGTACCAGCCTAGAAATGTGTTTGAGATTCGAATATTTTTGGGTTTGTCTAGTTACTATAGGCAGTTTGATATTACTTATACCCCTGGGAAAGAAAATATGGTTTCCGATGCGTTGAATAAAAAATTACCAATATAAGCTATGAAGGAATCGATTGATCAATGTTCTCTAATAACTTTGTTTTCTGAGATGATTTTGGGAGTGTAAGAGGATGTTGTACATGTGTTATTGACTTCGATAAAAGCTGAATATTTATTTGACGAGTTGGTACAAATCCAGAAAATGCAAGACACCGAGATCCAATGATTTAGTGAAAGTATTTATGGTATAGAGACCTTGGGTGAGTTGTCTTAGTCTCCTAGTAGTGCTTTGTGATTCAATAGAAGCTTGGTTGTTCAATTTTCCTTAATATATGTGTTTTTGGATAGCGTACATCATTCTTATTTGTATATGATCCTTGGGGCTACTTGTATGTATCATGACTTGATGCGTTAGTATTGTTGTCAAGGAATGATACATTTGATAGAAGATTTTGTTTCACAATGCCTTACTTGTTATAGAATTAAAAAAGAGAACCAAAGACCTGTAGGGTTGTTGCAATCTTTACCCATTACAAAATGGAAATGGAATGATATTTTCATGGACTTCACTATTTGTTTTCCAAGAAATTCCAGTTGGAAGGATGCGATTTTGGTGATCAATGATCAAATAATGAAATTAGTTCATTTACTATATATTTAGGAGGTGACGAGAGTGGAACACTTTAGGGACATATATCTGCAAGATATTATGAGACTTCATGGGGTTCCTTCAGCAGTTATTTCTAATAGAGATCTGAGGTTCATATCCAGGTTTTAGAAAGTTTTGCAGGAGGTGATGGTTTCTAGATTAAATTAATCACACATTATCATCCACAGATGGATGAACAAATATAGAGGGCTATTCGGGTTCTTAAGGATACACTCTGAGATTTTATTCTTGATTTTTAAGGGTCTCAGGAAAATAATTTTCTTTTGGTTACATTTTTACTATAATAATAATTATCATACATCGATAAAGATTACACCATTTGAGGCTTTTAATGGGTGTCCATGTATATCTCCCTTATTATAGGAAGAGTTGGGAGAGAAGTAATTGGTGGGGATAAGTTTTGTTGAAGAGATGAAGAAGAAGTTACAGTTGATTTGGATGCATTTGATCACAGAATAGAGTCATCAGAAATCCTATGTGGACCTTCATCATCAACTGATGGAGTTTTAGGTTGGTGATTGGGTTTTCTCAAAGTTTCAACTTTCTTGGGACATCATAGGTTGGATAAGATTGCTAAGTTTTAACGGAGGTTTTTTCACCCATTTGAGATCATTGGATGAATAGGGAGGGTGGCCTATAGATTCGTTTTACCATATGGATTGAATTATATACATGAAATGTTTCATGTTTCCTAGTTGAGGATGTATATATCAGATCCTTCCCATGTGATTAGATGGGAGGATGTTGATCTTGAGCCTAATACCACTTTGGTTGAGCATTCAATTTAGATTATGGATCACCGGGATAAGGTAAAAAATGGAAAAACAATCCCCCTAGTTTTGGTACCATGGTAGTGCAGTTTGGATAGAGATGTGATGTTGGAGTGGGAGTAATTTATTAGGAAGCAGTGACCTTCTATTTTTTTAGATCTAAGATCTTGAGAGCTTTTTAGGGGAAGAAAATATTTATTGTGGGTAAATTGTAACACCCATTTACCTTTCTGTCAGGTATATTTTACCTTTGGTTTTGGTTTCCTTTTATCTGGTTTTGGTATGCCAGAAAGTATATTTAGAGGATACCTATAATGGTGAAGTTATGAATTTTTTAGAATTTTCAATATAAAAACCTAGAGTTTCTAATGCTCACTGGGTACTTATAGGCCGTGTAATGGGTTTTGGGAATAATCCATGATATGGGTTCATGGTATGAATGGATTACACTTCATGTAACATGTATATGAAATTTAATTATGAAAATATAGTTTTTAATAAAAATGTAATGGGGTTTTCGATGTATATGGACCCTAAGGATTACACGATGTGAAAATGGGTTACAAAGTATATAAATTTCATGGTATTGGATTCTATGGTGCTGTATGAGTGATATGTTTTATTAATTCTCTTTGTATCCATCCCCTCTAGACCCATATTTCTCCCTAGGATATTTTAGGTGACTTCTTTCTATTCGGATCACTTCATTCAACGATTGATCACCATTGTGGTTGGATTACTTCACACTGGGTAAGAATTCTTTCTGGTTCTTTATAATTTTGGGTTTCAACTTTATTTTGGATATGATTTTTTGATTGGGTAGAATTTTAAATCAATACTTTTTATCTTCTTAGCATGACTTGTATTTAGGACGCAGTTCTCTATGTTTCTAGTCACCATTTTCAAAAGCAGATAGGTTTTCTTCCTCATTGAGGTAGGTGTTTTTATAAAATGGGTTAATTTTATGAATTTAATACTGTTATTGATAAATTAATTTTGGGTTTTCATTTATTTTAAGTGATAAATGCTATAAATTATTTCTTGAAAAAGAAAATGTTTTTAAAAAGGATTTTTCTTTAAAAATGGATTTTCTTAATTTAGAAATGGGGTTTAAAACTTCAAATAAGATTTTTTGGATTTGAATTTTTTTTATGAAATTGTGATCATGATTTTGAAAATGTATTGGGTAATTATACATTGGGAACTTTGGTTGCATTAGGATAAAAACATGTGAATCCTTATTGTGTGTTTTAACACTAGGAGGTAACTTTTGTGGTATCGACTGATAGGACTTGATATATTTTGGATCCAAAATATTCCATTTTAGGATTGTGAGTGTATAGTATTTAGTGTACCATAGTCTTGAACCCAATATGAGGTTATTTTTTATTTTTCATTTATGTTTATTTATCAAATAGTTTTTTACACACTGAATTGATGCTGACAATTTTTTATGAGTTTCTATCAAATAGATTTGTATGATAGATTGTTAATGGATATGTGTTTACGTATTTACCTATTGATTCATGTAAATTATTTAATATTGAATAAATTCTAATTTTCATATTTTTGGTTCAATAATATGCAAGTATTTATGAAAACCAAATGAAGAAAAATGGAAAATGATTTATTAATGGGTTGGATTTATAAAAATTCTTTGCAAAATTGTTTTGTTTTAAAAGCTTGAATTGTTGTATTATTTATTTCAGACCTTATATATAAACTGTGGTGGTATCTTAATGGGATTTGGATCACACCCTAGTTGTTCCTTTGGGAATTTTAGATGTTTTTTTTTTCAGGATTCAGGTAAAGGGAAGAGCATCTTGTAACACGATGTCTTCTTTTTGTTGATGTTGCTTTTGGCCTAGGTTGGATAATTATTGGTAGGGTAGTGATTGGAATAAATGGTCCCCTTTCTAGTGCATGATGGACAAACTTTTGATATTTTAAAACACACATCTTTGAGATATGCAGTGTTATGGGGTTATATTGGCGGGTAATGATTTGATTACTGATCTTCTTCCTCTATGAATTTGATTCTACCGATGATTGTCACACAACATGAAAAAAACTAAAAAAACAATAATAAAAAACAATTGGTTCATGGAGATTTAATCATCAAGAAAAAATATTCATTAAAGGGGATAAATTAATAACAAAGTGAAAGTTTACATAAACTAGACCTTTCTCAACATTCTATTTTCCTTTCCTCATGACCCACACTCTCTTTGAGATCCTATATTTACTCATCGAAGAACAAGATTAAAACTTATAATCTCTCTCTATAAATTAGGGGTTTCTTCAAAAGGTCAATATATAAAATTATATTATTTAAATAAATTTCTATAAATGGGCATTAGTTCAATCAATTTGTTTTATTAAATACTTGAAGCATAATAATATAGGGCCTAAAATCCAAACATTGATTATCCCCTAAGAAACCCTCCTATACCAAGTTAAACTCTGGTGATGGGTTTTCCATTTGAGGCTCTATTTAGAAGATATTTATGATTAAACTTTTTCTTCGACACATAGTCTAAATATATTATATTTTAAATAATAAATATTTCATGAATTCTTATGAGATAATAAAATTTTCCCAACCATGAAACCACTTAATTATGTTTTAATAAATTTTTAAAGGATTTTAATAAAAATTTTAGTCACTATATCCATGCCACCTTCAAATATTTTAATCTTTAGAAAAGAAAAAAACTAAGAATGAGAAATCAGAAATCATATATATTTCTCCATCCACCATAAAATAATTATATTCGTTTTCTGATGAGTCTTCTATTTCTAGATATCCAAGGATCTCCATGGTCTAAGGATGTAAACAAAAGAACTGTCTTTTTATAACTTTATTTTGGGATTCTATTTTTAAGACCCCCATTTCCATGGAAAATCAGTTATATATGAAGCAATTCAGGGTAATTACTTGATATACAAATAACCCAATATTTCATGAACCCTATTAGGGTATTTTCGACCTACAATTTTCTCATCCATAGGTCACTATTTCTCATAATATGAAGAAAAACCATGAATCATCAATATCAACTTTGAAATGGTTCTTTAACAAATGTAATTTATAGTGAGAGTGTTTTCCCTCCACCTTTATTAAAATACCTGAAATAATATCATAAAAAATTGATCAAACTACATCAAACACTACCATTGGGAAGATTGTTATCAATATAACACCTTCCTAACTAGGGATTCAAGGTAGAAAAATACTTGATCTTTTTCATCCCTATAAATCACCTCCCAAAAGGATGAATATATCAACACCATCATATCCCTAAATCATGAAAATAATAAAATTTTCCTTTATATGAAAAAGATATATATATGAAAATTACACTATGCATACCTCTTATGAATAATATATGCACACCTCTATGAGAAATTGTGTGTTAAACTATTTTCATGACCTTTATTTTTCAGCTCTAGACCCAAGTATAACACCTGACACAACTCGAAAGACCATAAAAAACCTATAGATCCACATACCTCATATAAATCCAATTTATAAACAATATACATCATGATTTCAAACAATATTAATGAACTAAAATAAATTCTTACACCCAACCTTGATTCATTATACATTTCACTTGGTGAGGCATCATGAGGAACATACATGTTCTATTTATCAATATATAAAAGCCAAAACTTCACCATATTATAAGTATATATATTTTTATATAAATAATAAAACATTAAAATTATTAAGATCTTTATTTTTTGAGTTTTCGATAATTAATAAATACTTCACATGACATGATCCACACTTTTTACACAAAGCGGACATTCTTCCACCAAATTAAACTTCTAAATAATAAACATTTTTTACTCAAGTCCAATCACTATAACATGATTTTTTTCATTATTATTGATACTTAAATCTTGAAAAAAATTAGAAAACATAGGATAAGTACAGAAATCTATATAAGGTTTAAAAAAAGAGTAGAAACCCATTAGGCCTGGAAATATATGAAGACTCATGTAGCTGAATATGGTTAATAGAAAGATAAATTGTATCATTATAAGATCAAAAACATATATTAAATCATGAAATAAACTATAGTACTCACATAAAAAAATTTAAACAGAATCATAAATAAAACACATATGTAATCTAAAAGTTAATAGAATAATCATGAAGGTTTCATGAAACATCATATTCATATCACCTATAAAAACTCATAATAATCTATAATAACTTATAAACTTATATAGAGAATATATTATTACCTAATTAATTGAAGGGATATATAATTAAATTCACACTCATCATTATATATAGTAACAAAGAACCATAAAATGATAAAAAAAATTATAATATTTAATTTATTTTTAAAAACATAATCATCAAAGTTAAACCCCAATAAATCAAATGAAATGGAGTGACCAATTAGTTGTTGAGATGAAAATGAAAGAGAATAACCTGATTAATCCATTAATAAAATAATATGAATGAATTTAAAATTTTATAATGTATATATAAAGAAAAATCCAATATTTTATAAATAAATATAATTATGGAATTATCAAAGGATAATAAAACAATTCCACATAATATTGGAAAAGCTAAGATGATAAAAGTCCCATTTCAAAGATCATAATGTATGAAGTATTACTCAACCATAAGAGAGATTATGAAAATGAAATTAAAATCCCAATAAAATCATATTAAGTAAAATATAAAATAATAAAATTTTAGAATATAACTACTCATAGTATAATTTAATCATAGAAGAAATTTTATAACTAAAATAAAGTAAACTGATTCAAGAAACCCTATACAACCTTGGTAAAATAAGTGAAAAAACCCAATGAGAGAGAGAGAATAAAATGAAATTATAATTCATAGGAATAAAATGAAATTTATGATAACATACATATATTTTAAAATATATAAACTGTATAAAATATATTAATAATATAGAACATGTATCAATGAAAGGAAATTGAGATGATAATCCTAAGACTTTAACCTTGGACTTATTTGAGTGTTCTGTAAATCCATATATAATCAACTTAAGATTATTAATAATAAAATTTAGACCCCTATATATATTTGTTTCATTTATTTATATTCAATTACATTTATTCAATACTTATTTATTATTTATATATAATTTATATAAATCAAAATATATTAGTAGTTCCCATGGTTCTCAGTTAGTTTCAATATAACGGTCAGGATCATCATTCCATGTTCACAAGTTTATCATATATATAATGATAAAGGTACCAAAATCATAATATTATAACAATTTATAATGTCACATGTTCACTTAATAGGAGTTACAAGTATGGTTTATAAGGAATAAATCTATATCTTTCTTGTTTCAGATAATTTTACCAATATTAAAGAGTTACTTTATAATTAATATTAAGTTGAATGTTAACAATTAAGAACCATAATAATAAATTTAAATAAAAATATATTTAAAAAGCATTCAGTGTTAATGTTTTATTAATCCTATATAACTATAATTATGAAAATATTGTAGCATCATTTGCGTATGCTGTTGAAGTGGTCCAAAAATGAACATACTATACAAAAGGATAAATTATAAAACCATATATATTTCATTATTATACTCTTATTATAATATTATATTTATGTTAATTACATTTTATTAATTTTTTAAATAATATTCATGATGATTTAGTGGAATAATATTAGAAAAATAAATAAAAAAAATGATGTTGCATATGATGAAGAGTTGAATTTCCCATAAGGATCTCTTTTATAATGAAGAATTTGGGACTCTTTTTGACCAAAGACTATATAAAACAGGGAATGATTATAATATTTTGAATTTTACTTGAATATGGAGATAAAAATAAACTTTATATGTGTTTTTAAAGGGTATAATGAGACCCCTTATAGACAAGATTTGTTGACATTTTCCAAAATATTCTTTCCTTAAGGGTTAAAAATGTAATTTATAAATTAAAGGTGAACCATAATTGAATAATAAAAGATATGGTAAAGAATATATCTTATTTATATGACTCATTATAAGGATTTATAAATTTCTATTAATTTATAAGTCATTTTTAACATAAAATCCCATATAAATATATTATTAGGGTTAGTCTTGTACTTTTTGTTTTAAAAAATATGGATAATAATGGAATTCATGTGTTAATATTTATATCATTTATTAAAAGAAATATTTATACCCCAAAACCATAAAAACATCTACTTAATATAAACCTAATCACTTTATAAATTTTAAAGCCTCCACTTTAGACTTCTCTCATGTTGTATAAGCACTTCATTGACACTACATAAGTGTTTTGGATAATTATCCATTTATTTAATTTTTAAATTTAAGTATTTATATAAAAATACATTATTATTCATAACTACTATCCTATAAAACTACTTAAAATATTTTTATTCTCATTTTTATCATGATAAATTAGTTAAGATATGATTTTTGAGTTTTCTTATATTGTATAAGCAACAGGTAATAATTTGGATAATTATAATGTTATATAATTTTTAAATTCATAAATATACATAAAAAATTGATTAATTGTGATATTAATCACGTAAATGAAATCATAAACTAATACATTCTTAATCTTATCTATAAGAAACCAATTTCTACTTCTCCCATGATGTGTAAGCACTGTGTCAGCATTGTGCACCCATTTTTGAATATATATTGAAATAAAAATTAATTTAGATTAATTGAATTATATTTATAAGATATTTTGAGTATATTATAATTTAATACACAAAAATAGGTTTCCACAATATTTTTTATAATTTTTGTTAAATATATAATAATATGTAGTAGAATTCCATTTGTACTGAAATTCAAATTTTAAAAGATTTCAAATACCTTATTCAACCTATAAAAAAATTAAAATTCACCTTTTAACGTTGTAAATTAATTTTATATGTATATAAAGTGTTAAAAAAATTATATACCTTTCTTAAGTGTTCAATAATCTTCTAGAGACACATTTAATAATATGTTGTAATGTTTAATTCAAAAGTAAACTCTAGTTTTTAAAAGGAATTCAACTTCATTACTCAACCTTTAATCAAATAGAATTTGGATACTTAAATTGAAAAAAAAACAATATATATCTCAAATATTATAAAGTATTTAATCTATTTCTCAATTTTTCTAAAACATTATAGATAATTATTTAATTTTTTTAACATAATACATTCTTCTTAATTTTTACATAATGATTCATAATATTCTATTCATTTTATTAAACTAATCTAAAATTATTATTGTTTTTTTAAATAAAATATTATAAAATATTTAAGATATTTTTTTTGTAATGATGAATATTTCTATTCAAATAAAAAACACATTCTCATTTCATACCATGACATATTAATTTATAAAATATTAATAAAAAATAAATATAAAGATAAATCCATAAAATAAATATAAATTTACATGTATAAAATATATTATAATTAAATAATTCTTTAAACAGATCAAAATAAGAAATCATATTAAGGAAATATATTTAACCTTTAAATAAAACATCTTTTATGTCATGAAGTAAACATAATAATTTTAAAACATATAATGAGTATATAATTGATAATAAATCATCTATTATAAAATGAAATAAACATAAATTGTTTAGATAAATATTTTTGGAATAAATATAAATTCATAAAATTAATATTAATAAAAGTTAAAATTGATATATTATAAAAAATTCCCATATTATCACACACTATGTAGCTATAATTACCATATAATGGGGATGAATAACTACTGAATTCATCAAATACTTTAATATACCCATAATCTACTAATATTACTACTAATGAAATCATTTTTTTGTGATACCCTAACATGAATCACAAGAAAAAATCACTATCCAACCTCATCCTATAACCATGAAACACACACTGACCAGCCTTTAAAAGCTAATCACTCTACCTATTATGGGGAATTTTATCATGCCACCTCTTTAAAGGATATTATTTTCAAAATAATTAAGTAAATATTGTTTAAGGGAATGATAAGAAAAGAATTAAAGTTCTGGTAGGAGTATATAGTTATTTTTAGATTTTTTTTAAACATTTATGGGAATATATAACATCCATTGAACATGAGAACATCAAAATATAATCCTTAAATATCTCAAATGATTATGATCATGCCAATAATATCAAGATGTAAAATAAATTAAATCTTTACAGTTTTATGATAACTGATAAAACAATCATTGTTCATCATTTTTCTTTCGATCATGAAGAAAATTTATTAAAAAATGATGCTTCATATATAAATAGATTAGAAAAACAAATCAGTCCAATATAGTCAAATGATTCCCTTTATGTAACACCAAAATAATCAATACTTAAATGATAAATCCCAATAGGATTAGAAGATCCAAATAATGGAACTCCTTAGACTATAACTTTATTCACAAGATAACAATAATTACACTCGTACAATCTCTCATTAAGCACTAATCTATAATAGAGGAATCTCACCTCACCAAGAACTAGGTATCCAACATGGGAGTAACCAACCCACTGGTGGAGGACCCATTCCCTGATAATCGGGGAGAGTACCTACTCTATTGATGGAGAATCTATTCCTTAGTCACCGGTATGTACCTAAATCACTGATAAAGGACTTTCACATTGGTCTTCAGGGGAGTACCTAACCTCATCCATCATACAGTGGACCCAATCCTTGTCAATGATTCAATGAAAAAGGGAGTACCTAACCCTATAAAGTATATATGGGAGTTAAAACTTATCAAAAATAAGATTCAAAAGTTATTATCAAATCCCATGCCCCTACTGATCACTCATAGATACCAAGATCCTTGACTTAGTGCAATGATTATTCAAAAAAAATTCTCTACGTGAAAATCCACTAGAATATCAAAAAAATGAAACTATGAATTTTCACACTTCCCATAAATCATGTTATTTCTATAAGGCCAACATTTCACTTTTAATTTATACATTTCCATGTGATTTTCTACATCCTTACTGTATAGTGACATCATTATTAGGAAATCACATATTTAAAATTACAATTCTCTGACCGCTCTATGATGTATTAACCAGTATAATCATATTTTTTTAACAATTATCTAAATACTCAATTAAACTAGTCAATTATTATATTCCATGAAGAGGGTTGCATCAAACACCACATTTTATAGATGGTGTCTCTGATTTAACAACTAGACTGAAATAACTTAAACATCATTGACTAGATTTCCTAAAAAACCTCAAAAAGTGCTTATCTACTAACTTTAAACTTATAAAAAACCCCACTCCAACACCATTGTAAGATAACCTAATTAACTAGGATCTTACCTGGGAAAATAGTTTGGCTGAGTGTGCCACTGCAATCCCACCACCAATAGACCTGTAGTTGTTGACTAGATCAAAGAATAGATAATATTCTATATGAGGTCTTAACCTATGTATATGTAATAAAAATATACATATCTACATCCTAAATAATTCCAACAAACATAAATGAAATATATACAATATAAAATAAAATGTAAGTGAAATAAATTAATCCAAAATAATATATTAGGTACAAGACTCAATATAAAATTCATATAAAAGAGACCAATTACCTAAATAGAAAATAGAATATGTTTTAAGAGACTCCTCCTCAACAAAAACTCCCTGCATGAGAATTAATAACAACATTCAATGCTAAGAACCACTAAGAATCAACTCCACGAACTCTGTATCATCCATGATCATCCCTTAACTTTAGGTCATTTATATAGAATTCAACACATGTGGGAAGGATTCCTATGCATGGGTGAGTATAAACATACCAAATTGGACACCCCAAAAACAAATTACTAAATGATTGGTTAGTTTGAAAACAAAGACAAAGGCAACATAACCCCAAATATACACTAAGGATAAATAACTCGTGGATACAATGAATTCCCATTATTTATATCTCAAAGCCATAAAGGTTGTATTCATAGGAAACTTGAGATACCTTTTTTTTAAAAGGTTGGGGTCGAAACCTCATTTTTATTATTAAATCAAAGTAAAGACCTCTTTTAACTGGGTAGAGGGAAACCCATTACATAGCTCGAAGGCCCAGTGGGTTTGTAGCCCATAACATAGCCCGTAGGCCCAAATTCTAAGGCCAATTCACATTCTGTGAATAGTAACCTGCTGCTACAGTACCGCACATTATCGACGCCGCTACAGTACCCTGCCGCCGCTACAGTACCCGCTGATGAACAGTGCCTCCACTGCTACAGTACCGCTACAGTACCTACACCCCATGGGTTTTGAACCCCCATTTTCCATGTAGTATTATGGGGTGCTTACCACTAAGCCAAACCCCAACTACAGGAAACTTGAGATACCTGAACAATCCTAAGAATTATAATATTTAAACTACTCATTTTACAAAAAACCATGCTATCGTTTAGGAGGAATTATAAAAGAGAAAACCTAACAAACTACCTACCTCATCATAGTAATAACCCTATAACTCAAATCCAATAACCTCAAGGGAAGAGACGTAGCTCTCTACTCACCCTAGACAAAGGAATGGGTATGGGAAATCACATTAATATAGAAAATCTATAACCTAAGACCTCTGTATCATTCCCAAGGGTAAAAAAAACTTTATAATTCACACTAATGAACTAACGAAATATGTTAACTAAATCAACATCACTAGAAAAAACTCTCACCTAATATGAGGATCATCAATCTTAGTGCATAAAACATTATTATTTTTAGAACTACTCTATATTCCATGAGAATTCTTCCAGTCACTTTGCTATAAGAAATCAACATCGAAAGACTAACTATAGAGTAGGACCCACACATCACCGAGGATTTATATATTGGATAAGGGAGTTTAAACTCCATAGATAGGGTACCCACATCCGAACTCATGGTGGAGTTCTCTACCCTATGTCATATAAGGGCGATTTGTTCCTCATCAATAGTGTAACAACCAAGGGAGTCATTGAACCCTATGTCTAATGTTGAGGACATGTACCCTAACCCTTGAGGGATAACTAATACCAAAAATTCATGAGTAACTGAACCCTCATAAACTAAGTAATGATTGATGGAGTTATTAACCCTAATCTTATAAAATATCTACCTCATAGTCCCTATAATCATAGAATCGGTAAAAAGGGAAATATTGGGAATACTTTTAGGTAGAGGCTCACTCACTCTTATATTCACAACATACCCATGAGATTGAAAAATAAAGATGATTAATTTCAATAATTTTTCATATTGGTTACTAATATTGGGTCATATCTGGGGTAAATCTATAATATCTTCCATATCTTGAATACACACATGAATCCTACCAAAGGATTATACTAGAGGAAAGAAATTATATAAATTACTTACTGATCCACAATTGTCTTCTAACTTCATTGACCCTATAGGGACACCATATAGAAACTAGAACATCCACTTGTCCAAAAAGAGGACCCATGCCTTAGGTTAATAGGGGAGTACCAAATTAAATATATATATATATATGTTACCTATTCTTTATCATAAGTATATTTTTATAGTATCAGTAGACCTATGCCTGCTCAGATCATATCTCCTAAACCCAATCGCCAACCATATATATATAAAGAATTAAAACATAAAAAAACATATCATAAATGTTATCTAATGAATAATATTCTCACATTATCATGTTCAATGACTAAAAAAACTCAAAATTAGCCAATCAGTTTCATGATTCAAATATTCATGTGAAAATATGGAAAAATGATCAAAGGATCTCACATCGGTCTTTATGGTAGCCACTGGGGAGTTCCTTATATCCCTATTAAGTGGGATAAAATTCTCACCAGGGTGCATGTACACCCACCCATGGGAAGGATAAGGTATGAGAACATAATGACACATGTGTCCCATCCAAGGATTAGGTCAGGTCGATGCTGACCGGACCTGGGACCCTACTACATCACCAAACTATAGGGATGATCCGAGCCAGAATGGGAGTCTCGTATGTGGGGGGAAATCCTACACAAACCTTAAGGTACCTAGGTAAGATATTTATCAGTAGTCAGCCTGTATGCCCCTGAGGCTGGTTAGGCCCATGCAGTCGACCCACTTGGGGTGCTTGGCCTCACGGTCAGGTTGGGTCACCATTAAAGGCTATCCTGGTTGGCTGTTCCACTGAACTTAAACATTAATGGGTTATTCATGGATTTATGGCCTATATTGGATGACCCTACATGGATTTGGGTTGATTCATCTTGCTGGTGTGTCTAGGACCACTGACTCCACTCTCCACATAGCATGTGAGTCCTCCATCGATATCTTGGCTAATATAATGAACATGAGGAGTCCACATAATATTATATGAATTAGAAAAATCCTAATTAATTCCCCTTAAACAAAAAAAATAATTCTTTTAAATGTTAAATAAATTGGATTTTTCATCATGAAAAAAGTATGGTTTAGCTAAGCATATTTAAAAGTTGGCATTTACCAGTGATAAAAAAAGAATTGATAAAGGCCTCATTTATAATCCATAAAAAAGTGTTCATAAAGGCTTCCTTTATAATTAATTAAAAAAATCACTAATAAAGGACACCTTTTTCATATCTAAAAAAGCACTGATAAAGGGTTACTATTCATAAAGATCACATTACTATTCCAATGGTCAAGTTATGATTTCATTGGTATAGGCTCCATAAATTCCGTAAATACTTATTATTTCATTCATTATTCATTTATAAAGTTTTTATTGTGCTTATAATGTTATTTTAGGTGATTATAATATATTAAATAATTATAAGATTGGAATTTCAATTGATAAAAATTGTGGGTCATTACTTTCTTCCCCCTTCTGAAACTTCCCCCTTAAAATTTTATTTTACATTATAAGTTGAAAATAGTTTTGGGTACTTATCCTTAATCACTTCCTCAGGTTCCCATGTTGCTTCTTCATACTTATGGTTCCACCATAGTACTTTGACCAGGTGAGTGGTCTTCTTGCATATAAATTTATCTATATGATCCATGATCTTCACTAGATGATCCTAGTATGAGAGATAGTTTTCCAAATATACCACATCTGAATTCAATACACGTGAAGGATCTGGTATATACATTCTCAAGAGAGATATGTGGAATACATCATGTACTTGAAACATAGTTGGTGGAAGCACTAGTCGATATGCCAGAGCTCTGACATGATCAATAATCTCGAAGGGCCCTATGTACCTAGGACTTATCTTTCCTTTATTCCCAAATATCATGATCCCCTTCCATGGAGAAATGAAGAGGAATACCATGTATCAAACCTTAATCTCAAGGTCTCATCGACAATTGCCTGCATAACTATTTTTTCAACTTTAGGATGGATTGATGTGCTGCTAAATGGATTTCACATTCTCCACCATTTCTTTGACCATTTCGAGTTCAATCATATAATGTTCACCTACTTCATCCCAGCATGTCGGTGTTTTGAATCTTTTCCCATAAAGGTATTCATATGGATCCATTTGGATGTTTGAGTGGAAACTATTGTTATAGGAGAATCCTACCAGTGTAGGATGTTGGTCCAATACTCCTTTGAAATTCATAGAACATGCTTTCAACATGTCTTCCAGTTTCTGAATTATCTACTTAAACTGGCCGTCAGTTTTAGGATAATAGGTCATACTGAAGTACTGCTCGGTGTTTATAGCATGTTGGAGACTTTTCCAAAACATGGAGGAAAATATTAGATCTCAATAAGATATAATCGATAGTGGTACTACATTCAGCCTTACAACTTATCTGATATATATCAGTACAAGTTGATCCAGTGAGAAATCCTCTCGAATTGTGATAAAGTGAGATGTCTTTGTAAGATGACCCATAACAACCCATATAACATTGTTTCCTCTAGATGTATTTGGAAGTCAAGTTAAAAGTCCACATTGATGTTTTTCTACTTTAACATTGGTATGGGTAATGGTTGCATCATCACTTTTGACATTTTCATTTCAGCATTCACTTGCTGACATACTAGGAATTTTTTATGTATATTAAGTGATATCCTTTTTCATATTGTCCCACTAAGAGTTCTCGTGAAGATCTTGATACAACTTTGCACTCCCTAGGTGAATATAAAATTTTGAGCTTTTTGCATCCTTCAAAATATGATTCTATATCTCTTGATTAAATGGTACACATATTTGTGATCCCAATATAATAATTCTTTTTTCATCCATTTTGAACTATGAGGATTTCCCCTTTCTCATGGATACCACCTTCTTCTGAATTTACACATCATTTCTTTGAGCATCCTTTATTTTCTCCATAATGGACCTCTGAACAATCATTTGAGAAAGGATTTATGATGTTACTTCCTTAATTATTCCCATGTACATCCTTTGAAAATATAAGAAGATTGTATCCTCTCAATTACCATCAGTTAAAAAGATGCATGATCTTTTCTACTTTGATCATATTCCACTTTATTTGAATTACAAGGATAATAGTGGATTGAGTAGTCATAATCCTTAATGAGATACAACCATATCTATTGGAACATATTAATCGCATTCTCTATTAATATATATTTAAGACTATTGTGATCAATATATATATTACATTTCTCCCCATTTAGATAATGCTACCATATTTTCAATGCAAAGATCACATTTGCCAACTCCAGATCATAAGTGGGATAGTTTTGCTCATGAATCATCAACTACCTTAAGGTACAGGATATTACTTTATCATTTTTTATCACTACAAAACCTATTACCTTATTTGAATCATAATTATACCCCACAAAGAGTTCCCCACATATTGGTAGTGTAAGCACTGATGTAGTGATAAGACTCCTTTCCAACTCTTTAAAGTTTTTTTCACATTCAATGGTCTAGAAAATATTATCTCCCTTCCAATTTATCTTGGTTAGTGGGTTCTAAAATCATAAAACATTATTCACAAATCACCAGTAATACCCAGCTAGACCAAGGAATCTACGGATCTCCATTACAGATGTTGGACTAGGCCACACTTATATTGACTTTTTCTTATAAGGATCCATAGATATCCCTTTTCTGGTGATAACATACCCTAAGAATGATACTTCCTTCACCCATAACCCAAATTTAATGTACTTTTCACAAATTTTATCCCTTTACAAAGTATTAAAAAATAATAAAATTCTCCTAATGTTCCTCCTTTCTATTGGACTATATCAGAATATTATAAATAAAGACTACTACAAATTAGTCAAATTAATCTCTAAAGACTCTATTAATTAAGTTCATGAAGATTTCTAGAGCATTAGTGAGTCCAAAGGGCATCACTCTGAACTCACAGTTTCCAAACCTTGTTCGAAAGGTAGTTTTGGAAATATCTTCCTTCCTCACATTTAATTGGGGATATCCCGACTTAAGGTCCACCTTAGAGAAATAATTGGACCCACATAGATGATCAAACATGTCATATATCCATGGTAGAGGATACTTTTCCTTTATCATGATTTTGTTGAGATTACGATCATTAATTTAGAGGTTCATTGATCCATCCTTCTTCTTGACAAAGAGGATTGGTTCACACCATGGCGAAGCACTCATCCATATAAAAACCTTTGTTCAAATTATCTTGTAACTACTTATTTAGTTCTTACAGCTTAACGATTGCAATTATATAAGTTATATTTGATATAGGAAAATATCCAAGAATAAGTTCAATTTAGAACTCAACCTCTCAATCAAGAGGAATATGAGATAAATCTTCAAGGAATAAATTAGTTTAATACCTCATGATGGGCATGTATTTGAGAATTATTCTCTCCTTTGTATCAAGAATTTGATCTAGATATGTTTTCTCATAAGGGGTTAATATCCACAATTGAGACAATGATTCTAAAGGAGATTAATCTTTTTTCCTTACACTTGTACATAATTTTAGGATTATTTATGATGTGAAGAGTGATCTCCCTTTTCCGACAGTTGATATTGGCTTTTATATAAAGATATAAAATACATTCCCAAAATAGCATCAAAATCTACCAAAGAGAGTATAATAAGATTTGATGGGAGTTTTAGTCCAAAAAAATTAACCAGGGAGGATTTATAAACTTTTTATGCAATAATTTCTCCATTTTCTATACTCACAGATAACAAAACCTCCAAATTTTGAGGTGGTGATTGAATAGTTTTACTAAACTTGAAATATATTAAAGAATGTGTAGAACCAGAATCAAATAGTATGTTCTATATTCTTGAATGAATAACTAGAACACCTGTCACCACATCATTTTCAGTCTCCACCTCAACAGTAGTGATAACATATTTCCTTCCTTGCTTCCTTGGAGGTTTTTGTTGTTGATTTCCTCAAAAAACCCTTGGATTAGGGAAATGGCATTAATAATTATCATGTTCCTTATAGTTGAAACACTACACTATAGGCTAAGTGTTTATCTAAACCTTCTTTTATTATTTTTTATTAGTAGGATTATTTATATCCCTTTTGAATTTATTATCCATATTCACTTCTTTCACATTTAAAGCATGTATTGGTTCCCTTTGAGCAGTTTCTAGGATGCTTCTTCCCACACATTTGACACATGGGATGTTGGGTCTTCTTTACATCATCTGATTTTTCTATTGATCCACCCATATTAAAATACATTTTACTTTTTGTCACTATTCCCAAGAAAACATTGAGAGTCTATGATCCACATTTCAGCTTTAATGGAAAAATATAAAATATCTTTGTAGCTCTCAAAGTCTTGAATTTCCAACACTTTTCATATACTTAGCTTTAGTACTCTAAAGAAGAGATCAACCTTGATATCGGTGTTCATGATAAACAAAAAGGCATATCTTGAAAGCCTAGTGAAGTTTGTTTTGTATGTATTGATGGAGTCATCTTCCTTCTTCTTTAGTTTAAAATTCCCCTTACATCTTGAGATTAAGGGTTTGAGAAAAATATTTACTAAAAAATAATTTCTTGAAATCCTCCCATTCTATAGATTCAATTTCCTCCTTGGACTTTGTGTTCTTGACCATTGTCCACCACCAATCAGCTTCCCCATCAAAACGATAAACTACCATCATAACTTTATCTTCTTCTGATCACTGGAGGGAAAAATATATATCTTCTCAATTGAGTTAATCCATTGTCCTGTGAGGAGGGGATCACGAGATACACTAAAAATGGGAGGCCTTTTCTGCATGAAGGATTTGAAAACAACTTGTTCTTTCTTAGGAGAAGAAGTGTGTTCCATATGATTCAAGTTATTATTCACAACTTGATCCATATGATCAAGTACTTTCACAATGTTTTGAGTACCTGTTGTCATCATATTTTGAATATCATTATGGAAAACATTACATTACCTATCACATTTATTGTTATCTTGAGTTATTCTACTTTTATCTGTTAACAAAGAAGAAGAAATTACAATTAGGGGTCTTGAATACCTATATAATAAGAATATAAAAAAGAAAACATAGAACATAGAAGGACAATCTTTTAAATGAAAGTATATCCTAACTTGTTATTCACTAGGTTTTAATCTAGGTAATCCATGATCTACTTCCTAACATATATTCTTATGTGATTTTCTTTTCCCTTAATAGTGGTTTCTAATGAGGTAATGAATTTTCCAAATCATATCCCCAAGAGTGTCAAACCAGGTGCGTAGTAAGGCACGTTGTTGTGTACCAAGTTACCCTGAGTAAGGATCAGAACACCTTGTCAGATTTGTTAATCCTAGGTACATCTATGCCAAAACCATGTCCACTTGTAGTATCCAGAAAATGATTTATTTTCGTGATAAAGTAATTACTCTATACTAACCAAAATTTAGGGATGTTTTCTAATAATTGGTCTTATATCTAAATATTTTTCTAGAGTTTTTTAATCATAATCACAAAAATAACTTGAATTTCTCTATTATACAAAATATAGAGACCCTAACCTTTTACACATATCATTAAAATATTTTAATCATAATTAACCATCAAATACAATAAAGGATTGTAAATTCTAGTGTCTTGGAATATTAGGTAAATAATTAAACATCATGAAACTAAAGTAAAAACATATTTTATTTTATATTAATTATTATATCATATATCCTATTGAGACATTACATCTGCATAGGATATCCTTAGGACTACATAAAAAAATGGAGGAGGTAAAAATCATAACAAGGGAATAAGAATTGGAATAAAACATAGCACATGGGTTAGAAGGAATAACATGATGACATAAAGGTATGGAACATGAATAAAAATAAGGAATAATAACATTTTTAACATGGAAATATATAATAATGATATCTTAATAATGTGACAAAAACATATAACATGAAATAAACATGAGTCAAGGGTAGAGGCCATGACATGGTGGACAAAGTCCCATAAAGGAATCATGTTCACTCCCTATCCCAACATGACGTCTCTTCAGACTAAACAATACCCAATTAATTAGAGTGATATATTGGTACAACCATAATAAATTTTACATGAATATTATTTCCACATAAATAATCATATATAAGTAATCAAACATAATGATAAGGGCTACCCTTGGAAGAATTAGGTATCATAATCACGTCAAAAGGCGTAAAAAAGGAATATCATAAAGGTGTCCCTGAAATAAAGTATTTAAATCATTAATGGACATTCATAAGGGAATATAAGAATATATTATGACAATTTATGTCAAAAAATGAGTTAAAATATGCAAAATAGTTTTTAAGAGACATTAGAAATGAAACATTTTAGTATTGTTTAAGGAAAATATTAAAGAGCGTTTAAAGTGGAAAAATGAATATTTGTTTTCATAAAACAAGTAATGAAACAAGATATTTTTTTAGGATAAAATGAGTGATTTTAGAAAAATAATGGTTTATTAAAACATATTATGGATGGTACTTGAAAATGGTTAATAAATCGAGAAGTTCCCTTGAATCGGGCATGCTTATCAGGAAGAATTGAGAAGGAACCCTTTGTAAAACATGTATTTATGTGTAAAATAATAGTGATATGATCTGGATAAATGATTTTTTAACATATAAAAAGAATTTATAATAATTACATAAAAATAAAGAATCATTACAGTGGTCTAAAGGGAGAGAAAGCGTAACCTGATGGAAAAAATGGAGGTTCGTAATGGATCCCTTACCTTATGTATCAAAGGGTTTTTCACTTGATATTAATGTTCTATATAATCATATTAAATACATTAATTACTTAATTAAGAAGCTTTTATAGATTTATTTTATTTTTTTATAATTTTATTGAGTTCATTTATAGCCTTTTTGATGGGTTATGAGATTCAATTTCATCGTTTGGGTGCGTTGATTTCTGTAGTTTTCATTATCATTTTACTTGTATAAATAAACGAAAGATCATGTAAAGTGGGTGTAATTATCCATAATTTAAATTATATGTTATTAATGATATTACATAGGTTTAAATAATATTTTAAATCACTTTTTTATATGGTATGAGGATGAATCATTAGATAAAAAATTAATGATAATCATTATGTTAATTTTGGCGGTTTTTTATTACAACGTACTCGTTTTGTTTTATCATTTCATATTATATATATTTGTTAGTAATAAAATATAATAAAGGTTACAAAATAAATTTTACAATAGTTTTCAACCATTATAATGGTATAAAGACCAGACTTGAAGGTGGTAAATAAAAATCAAAACTTTTCATCCTTGATGGTTGTAAACCAACCCCTCACGAAGAATTTTTCCATTTTTAGAGTAAAAAGGGAGAAGAAAAGAGGTTTGATTATGAATTATACCATTATAATAAAAATATTATAGTATATATAAATTACTAGTGTTATCATGCCACTCTAATGAGGGGAGGGGAGGATATAATAAGAAAAAATAACCTGAAAAGAAATTAAAAGAAAGGAAAATGAATTTTACCTCTTGAATTCCTCCTTGAGAACCTCAGGGAAAGGGTTTTTCTATTTGGATGAGACCAATGTATCCTAGACATTTTTGTAGGGGATTGGGAATATATTTGAACATAATTCGGACAAGTATCAAAGCTAGAGAGGTGTGAGGAGAAGAGGTGTTGAGGGGTGGTATTTATAAGGGAGGGATGGGTGTTTTCTCATTACTTTATTCATTACTTTATTATTTTACCTCAAGAATATGAATAGTTTGATAGTTAAAATTAAAAATAATTAAATAATTAATGATATTTTTGGATTATTGTGATTATACCAGCGATTAATCAAGTAATATAGTATTTAACTTATAATGTATATATACCATAAATTACTGTGTTTCACTATTGACCAAAACATCAAGTATTTTAGAAAAATACCAAAAATTCAACCTAACCATTTTTTGATATGTAGAATTCAAAAATGAACTCCATTTTATTAAAATAATTTTATAAATATGAGAAATTTTTTAATAATTAAAATCAGCATTTACTTGGTAAATATTGAATTTAAAATTATAACCGATTTTGTAACACGTTGAAAAATTAATTAAGGTCACATAAAATTATATTTTAATCATAAGATAACAAAATATTACTTTATGAATAAATTTTATGGAAATAAATTTCCTTTTGAAACATTATATTAATTATAAAATTTAAAATAAACACTTATGTTTTATAAATATAAAAATATTGAATAAATAAATTCTAAAACATTTATTTACTTATACTGTGATATAATTATATCTTATTTTCATTTATAAGACGAATAATTTTTTAATGATTTCATGGGCGATGTTACTATTCTATTTTTAGGTTTACTATTCATAAGGTTCACATTGCCATTCCCAATGTCAAGTTACTATTTTATCGATACAAGTTCCTTAACTTCTAGAAATACTTCTTATTTCATCCATTATTTATTTATAAAGTTTTTATTGTGTTCTTAATATGATTTTATGTGATTATTCTATATGAAATAATTATACGAAGGGAATTTACATGAATAAAAATATAAAGTCATTAGAGGATAGTTTTATGCTCTCCATATTCAAGGATAATCCTTATGGTGGTGATTTAAAAACTATTAGACCAGATGGTTAGATGAATAGATGGTTTGAAGGGTAAAATAGACTATATTTAAATTCAAAAATAAATTAGGGTTAAAATAATAGAGAACAGGAAAATAAAAATATGAACATAAATATTTTTACAATAGTATAGAACAAAGAGGGTCCTATATATAATCTTTACACACCTCTACTATTTGAGAGTATAGGTATTCACTAACAAAACAGTTTTTTTAAATAGAGTCATGACCATATTATAACCCTATATTTTTAGTGGAAGCATAACCATGGTATATCCTAACTTTCAAAATGGATTCAGAAACTAATTTAAAAAAATACATTTTGTGGAGGTATAATCAGTTAGAACTTACTTTTTTGAGGGAAAATAATAAACCAATAAAAAATTATATCTCAGTGAAATAGATAATAAAAAACAGTACAATACTTAAAAAACTAGTCAAGAACAAATGGGGTAGAATATTCATAGCAACTCGAATAGACTTTGAAAAATCCTTGATATATTGAAACTGAAAGGAAATAGTGATCATAAAAGTTATTATGTTCTTACTTGAATATAGTTTAACACTTATGTCTCATGAATAAAGTTTAAACTTCATATATTTTCACTTTTATCACATGTGAGAATCTCAAAATATATCCAGCATCTTGACTGTAGCTTTAGTTCCCTTAAAATAAGAATATGTAATAGCTGATACACATTCTAATATTTTAAATAATTCAATAATAATAATAATAATGTTACATTTTTTTCAACAATTAAGGCTTATAATAAAAAATCATAAATACTTAGTCAACTTTCTAAAATATTATCCTTAAAATAACAAACCACTTCAAAGTTTTTCATTCCTTCGAAAAACTTTTTCAAGGTTAAATATCTTAAAAATAAATTCTATAATAATTAGACATGAATAATGTTTTAAAAAACATTCAATAATCCATGAAATCTCATATAAAACAGATCATGTGAAATTTCAATTATTTAAATTTTAAAAACTTTCCAATTTTATCAATCATTAAATAATGATAGAGCCATAAATATTAAAATAAACAATTAAAACATTAATAAATAATATATAATAATCTATAATTAAAACTCTAAATATTAGTCATTTAATAATGTAGATATTATATTTGTAATATCTTTTAAAAATTGAAAAAATTTTGATTTTGAAAATATAATCCCATAATATCAGTTGAAATAACCATAATATAATGGATAAAAATAACAAATAATTATGTGTCAAGTGATAAAAATGAAAAGTAAGAGTTCATAAGAATTTAATAATAGTTCATAACACTTTAACATGATTTAAAATAACTTTAATAAAGATATTTTAATACTTTATAAATATTTCACAATAATTTTATAAATTTCATAAGAATTTTAGAATAGTTAATAGTTTTTTTAAACTTCTTAAGACTTTTAAAAACATTTTAAGGATTAATAAAAAATATTAAGACATTTAAAAACATCATAATACTTTAAAAACATTATAATCCTTTAAAAACATCAAATAAATTATCATTTTTTAAAATTAAAAACTTTCAAAAAAAACAGCATTTAATAATAATAAAAAGATATAATATGAATAAATAAGTAATGAATAATAATTAATAATTAATTAAATAATAAACAAATAAATTTTAACATCATTCTATTTTTTATACAATAAGTGAAAGTTTCAAATAGTAAAAACCTTTATTACATTTTTCTAAACTCATGGTATAATAGATAAGTGACGAATTTTTAATTTTAAAGAGATGAATTTTTTATTAGAAAAAAAATTACTTTTTGGTATTTTAGTTGTGAAGATAAATAAAGTATCAAAGAATAATTCAATAATCTACCCCATTTTTTTAATTTGAAAACCAAGCATTTAAAACATAGAAATTCTTCTCCCTTTTGCAATGATGAAAACAAACTAATTTTCAATGTAATTAAATATTTTAAATAACCAAATAAATAATCAAAGAGTTAAAATGATTAAATAAAAAAATACCCCCCCCCCCCCAAATCAATACATACCAAAAAGAGAAATAAATAGACATAACTTCGCTAAAATTTTTGGTTTTTATTTTAGAAATGAATATAGTATTGAGAGTATTATGTTTTTAATTACTGCCGTAAAAGAAAAAACTAAACTATATAGGAGCCATGAAAATAATTAAAAATTGAGAATATTAAATTTATACTCTCTATGATTATAACATTTTCAAATAATACTTCTCTCACAAAAAGTTCAACCTTATTTTTTTACCATATCTATATCTAAAGGTTTAGTAAAAATATCTACTAACCACCCATTAATAGAAAAAAATTAAAAAAAAATCTTGTTTGAATATGATCTTGAATTAATTTATTTATAACTTTGATATGTTTAGTCCTATAATTGTATAATTTATTCTCAGAAATAGATATATAAGATGTATTATCACACATAATATGTATTTTCTCAAAATGAATATAAAAATCAAATAATGTTTATTTAATTCATAAAAACTAAGCACAATAGACTTTTTCTGCTACAAACTGAACATCAAATGTAGTTAAATAAAATGAAAATTATTTCTTCATACTCCTAGTAAATATTCTTTTTCTGAAAAATGGCACATGCCACTATTACTTTTTCTATCAATTATGAAACCTCCAAAATCAAAATTAGAATAACGCTATAATTTAAAAGTGGTTATTCTTGGATAAAATAAACTAACATTCATTGAACCTTTAGAATATTTAATAATCCCTTTAAAAGATTCCAAGTGAATTTATTTATTTCCATATTGAAATCTTTCACACATGAAAATATAAAATATTAAATCTAGTTCGGAAATTTTTAAATACAATAGAATACCAATAATTCCTCAAAAAATTTAATAATAATATATTTTCCCTAAAAATTAGTGTCTAATTTAAAAAATTACTCATAAGAGTTATCAAAATTTTACTATAATCAAGTCCAAATATTTTATCTAATTATTTATCATACTTACCCTAATTAAGAAAAACTCCATCATTTATTTGAAGTATATGAAGTCCTAGAAATAAATTTAATTCTCTTATAAGACTAATACCATGTTCACTGGTCATAAAATATAAAAATTATTTAAAAATAAATTCACTATAATATCTAAGAATAATATCATCAATATAAATTTGATTAATAAAAATATATTGAGAATATTTTTTAATAAATAAATTATGTTCAATGTATTTGGAGTTGGTTCCCTAGAATCAAATTTCTTCACACTTGATTTCATGTTTTCATTATTAATGAAGTTTCTTATCACATCCTGAAATTTTATTTTCATGATTATTTTATGTGATAATGTCCAAATAATATGTGTTGCACTAAAAGTTCATAGTTGTTCTCCATTATAATGAGAACCTAGAGGTTTTGTGATAATATTCATGAAACTTGTTCTATGGATGGATGATAGTTTTCTAACGTGACACAGATGATACAAAATATTAGGGGTAGGAGGCTTATAGAATTTGAGACACCTTCTCATGGTTTTTAACCTTGGTAATCTCCATGATATGAGGTTATGATAACATACCCATCAATAGGAAATCCACATTTCTATGTGTCATTGGATGTTCCTATATGCAGATGTGTGTATTGATCCTTAGACTTTAATATTATAATTAATGGATACCATGACTCATGTAATTTTATGTATTGACAAAAACTATGATTCCATATGATCACAATGAGGTAAGATATGTTGGGTGCGTCATAAGTGATATTTCATTAATGGGTAATGAAAGAAAGGATTTATCCCTTCCTTCCTAGGATGAATATAGATATCTCAAGCCTTTATGGGGAATATAAATTCCTATATAAATCCATGATCATGGTGTTTTTTGGTTCAATTAATTTCTGAAAATTCACAGAAATATACATTGATAATATAGGTTTATGGAACTAGTATGAAACTTTCTTGATTTGAGATATTGTGATAAATGAATTATATTACACGGTAAGCATTCATAGAAGGTTGGATGTTTTTTTCAACATTAAATTATTTATATATGAGATACTTGGCATGTTTCTACATTATAACCTTATAAATTAGGAAGTTATGCCTAATTATACAAAGAAAGAGTCCTAGAGGATCACACGCTAAGTGCATATGAAATATCGGTTAAATTAAAGTAATGAATTTAACAGGTTAGAATAAATAATATTTATTTGGATTTAGTTGATTTCCATAATTTATTCACAAGTTATTAGAAAGAATACGTGACTTAAATAATAATAATAAATAGTTATTTGAAATTTTGGTGAATATAATATTCATTATATTTATCATTGAATAATACAATGACATTTATCTATAAATATTCATTATTCTAGGATCAGTAAATGTCAATTAAGGAAAGAGGATCAAGATTAATGGTATGATTCAAAATGGTATAAATGTTATTAATTTCTATTTTTAATGTGTTTCACATGTCAATTGATTAATAATAATAATATTATTAATGAACATGGGGTCAACTAAGAATATCAAATATGGTAAGGATCTTGTGGGAAATTTTCGAAACCTAAAACTACCATAATAAATATTTAATTATATCACTTTCTATAAATAACTTTTGGGGTACATAATGAATAAAGAGAGATATAGAGATCTACAATGATCTCTTTATTACACATATCTCAATACTTTGTGAGAGCATCAAAAGTTCTTCCTTCTTTGAGAAGAATAATCATGCGATCAACCACGAACAACGTAACTGATCAATATTGGCTATGATATAACCTGGAAATTCTACGACAATGTTAAAATATTGTGGTGCATGTGTGGATCATTTATAGAGGTATTATATAATTATAACTTGAAGTATAACTATGGTACAACGATATCTTGTTAACTAGATCATCAACAAATAGAGAATTACAAGTTGCGATAATTCTACATTTGCTCATAAATTGATTATAATTTACATGTAAAGATCTTCCTCTTCTGGTTTTGGAGTTTTAAATATAGTCAAATAATCTATGGTTCTCATTGAGAACTATGTTTTGATCATGTGAGATAATGATTACATGTAAACTAAGACTAAAATTCTAGTTGGTCATACCATCAAATGACTCTTCTGCTGTGCCCGGAACACTAAGTGGTATAAGTGTAGTCATATGTTTAATATATAATTATTTATTATTAATTTATTGGTTTCATGTGTTTGATTTTAATTTTAGTTACAATGATTCTTTTTAATATTCAAACATCTTCGTCTCTTCCTTTCTTCATTCTCTCTAATATAACCAACAATCAATTAATTTTTAAAAATTAATAAACATTCAAAGAACACCATTTGAAGGTTCCAGATGATCTACCTAGAAAAAAACTACTAAAAAATCATATAATTCATAAATACATGCCATGTACGTTTTTGGAATCTGAACTTCATGATAAATATTAAAAATATACAAAGAAATCAGATCTAATATTTGAAAAAAGTGGATTGGTATGTGTATCTAGAAAGATCATCACATGTCTAGAAGAACTACACATCATTTCACCACTGTACACAAATTGTAGTCCCTGTTTTATTATGGTCAAGAATATATAGCGTACCAACAATTCATATATCAGATACAGGACACAGGGATGTATGAGTCATGAAACTCAGAGGTTGAACACTGTGTAATTTTGACAACATGTCATGTACCTCGAACATGTCTATGGTAGGTAACATGACTAGTCCCAAGGTGAGTTTCATGGGCATGGAAAGATGATAGTAAATGCTGTGTAATTTAGTACATGCCATGTAGTCTATTGCCGAAAATGTTTCTAGTTTTTCATAAAGAAGAATTAAATATATAATTAAACTTATACACATGTGTTCTATGTGTCATTTATTTAACAATGTACAAACCGTGTCATAGGATTGATAATTATATATTAAATCTATTCCATGTTAAAATTTTGGATAAGCACACAAAGTTTCCTCCAAGTAAACTTGTGTAATTTATTAATTTTAAATAAAATTATTTTTTTTAAAATTATACATGATGGAGGATCAAGGTTACAGGTATGGAATTAAGATAAATTGAATTAGTTGTATTAATTCATTGTGAATTATCTTAATTAAATAAAAATTAAAAATAATTGATAAAAATATTGAAAATGTTTTCTCACTACTTTAGGTGTGTATAATCATGATATTATACCATCCCTCTGTATGTGATTGGTTTATTTTAATTTATTTTGATTGAATTATTATTGTTGTCATACAAGTCATCCCCTCTGACTTATTTTTTAAATGACCATGTGTTTGTGGTTCCTTTTTTGTAGACCCCTTTATCTAATCCATTGGAAACCCTCACCTACGTGTGAGTAAAAGATAATGCGAGGATAGATATCCTAGTTGAGAGGAGGTGGTCCAAGTTCAGGAGTTGAGGAAAAACTAATCAAGGTTATATAAATTAGATAAGGTGGATTACTGAAATATGAAAAAAACTATCATTCACGGTGTTTTACACCTAGGGTTGGAGATTGGTTTATCATCCTATAGATAAACTAACAATTATAGAATCTCATGATCATGCCACTTAGATTTTATTTCTACGAGTTACATGGTTAATTATTTATATTTATAAATGCTTCATGATCACCTAATAAATGAATTAAAAATAATGAAAGATTAAATAAAATATAACTAAAATATGTGTAAATTAATTATTCTATATGGTTAATCACTTAAGTAAGATCCACTTAATATTAACAAGGCATGTAAAACATAAAATGAGCTTTATGGATATGGATAAAAATCCTTCAACTAAAATATTAATTTGGTATATCCTTCCACGACTTAAGTTAGAAATAAACTTATAGTTCAAAGTTCTTGACCAACCCAAGTTGGGGTGATTTAAATTAATTTTGAATTTTTATCTTGAATTTTCAGGTTTATTTAAATTGGTTTATAGTAAGGGTTGAATGCCCAAGTAGGACATGATGTAACTAAGAGTGAAGTGTTATGAAAATCATTAAAACATGATTTCTGGATGGGGAGTGTACTCAACAGATTAATTAACTATGAGTTAATGTAGTTGGAATGTTATGACTACCTGAAACCATTAAAATGGATTTTTAGGCCCAAGTCTAGGATTTGAGAATGAGAATATGGATCTTTACCACTAGAATATATAAGAGACAAGATATTTTGAAACTGATGAAGAGGGATATTGTGTTTTGAAAAATAGCAGGAGATTAATAGGAATTTAATTTTAATTTAATTTTATTAATCTACTTTTGTAATCAAATCCAGTACTAATTACCTACTCTTAATTTGTATAAATGTAAAATAAAATGACATTAATAATATCATTGTGATCTATACTAGAGAAGGATAACATTCTTAGGTGTGAAAATTTCAAAGAATGGTATAGGCACTTACACATTATACTACACTATGAATGAAAAGTTTACATGCTATAAAACCCACTTATTAAGTTCATTTCCAATGTGGATAATGAGGTAGATGTATCTCTCTATTTATAGCATGTGGGATATTCCATGGATGTCCAATGTTTCATGTTATCCTCTATGTCCAATGATATTTTTAAGTAATACCAAGACATGGATGTGTATAACACCGTTTCTCGCCATAAGGATCTATATCAAGAGAAGGAAAGATAAGAGAGATATGATATCTCTAATTCACTATTCATGTGAAATCATAGAGAGTTGGTTCTATATGGGGAACATGTAGTCATGGTGAGTGGCAACATTGAGCACCTGGAAATCTTGGTTTTTAAGATCCCCTATGAGATGCACATAGATATTATTCAATACTCACTACCTAAATTATAACTACCCATACTTTACATACATTGTTAATACTTCAAAATTGAATCACACTTATTACAACATACGACAAAACCACAAAGGACCATATAGGTATAGTGTCTTTAGAAACTGGGAAACATAAACAACTGGTTCATAAATCTTCTACAGTGTCTCCCATTTATTTCATCATATCTAGGGTCCCTTTTAGCATATTCTACTTAATATCCATCTTCTTGACCTGGGGAAAAGAAAACATACAAAAAAGGGTGAGCTCAAATGCTCAGCAAGGGCAAATAAAGGAAATAAAAATCATATCATATCTTCTTGAAAATCATAACCTGCAAAAGAGATCATAATATCTTAACATGGAATAAATCCTAGAAGTGAAAATGAGATCCCCATAATCATAACATAAAACTTGAAACTTTGTGGCATGCACACATAATCATGGAAAATCATTTCTTGTTAGTCATGACTCATTGCCAAGACTATCATAGCGGACAAAGTCCATTTCTGAACCGAGTTCACTCCTCGTTTCAGTCCTGTATCACTGAACCGAAATAACCTTCCGTTCCAGCCATGTTTATCTCATGAGATATAAATCTTTACCCAATGAATTGGAGGGAGATATAGGTCCCACCCATCTTATAATGAATCCTTTCTTATGTGTGCCACATAATCATAAATCATACATCATCGCATAACACATATAACAAAAATGGGATTCTTGAAACATCATGACATCATAAAACAAATCATATAAGGTAAATGACTTCATAAAAATAATTCCCTCAAAACATAATCAAATCAATGTAATAATAGGGATAAAAACAGAACCCTATATTATCTTTTATGGAAAATAATTTTGATAAAACATTTGAACTCCATTCTTGAGGAAAATATCCTTTCTACTTCCAAAAAACACTTTTATTTTCTTAACATGTCATACAATTATAAACTAAAAGAAGTTGATTAAAAATAAACTTGAAAACTTATAAAGGAATATTCTTGGAAATAATGTTTTAAAAATCCATTCTTGCCATATAATTTAAAAATAACATTCTTCGTGCACTTTTGTCGGAAAAGTCAAAAAAGTACCTCGTACGAAAAACGAAAAAAGATTCCTTTCATATATTTTACTAAAAACTCACCGAAGGGTAAAATAGGATTTAAACAATTTTAGTAGAATGGAAATAATATTACATATTTAGGAAGCATGGATGTGGATGATAAAATACACCCTAGTAAATACTAAATTATAAACAATCTCGGATAAAAATGAGATTGTGATATTTCCCTTACCTTAGGTCCGATTTTCTTTGTACGTGTCCGAAGCTCCTGTATAATGGTTTAAATAATGTTATTTACTTATTCCAGAATCATACATATTGATATGATATCATATATGGTCATATTCTTAGCTTCTTATTAGTAATATTTCATTGTTACTTGTTACTCGGGTCTTTATTGGCTTTTGTTCTTATGCGTGTTTTTCCGAATAAATTCTTATTATTATTTTAAGGTTATAGATACCTTATATCCAGAATGTTATTAGTGTAACATATATCATATTTATTCATTCAATTCATTTATATAATTACTATGTAATGATGATCATGTAGAACGAGTCGCATCACATCGTGGAGACGGTATTCCGTACGTACGCACGAGCGATGATATTGTTCCCATGATCGTGGAATTGTATTTAAGTGTATGTATACTATTTCAGAATCAATATCAATTTATAATAGTCATATATTGTCATTATTTACACCATTATACCCATCCAAGTAAGGTGGTGGTGGAAAATAGATTACACCACGACGTGGAGACGGTATTCCGTACGTACGCACACACGGTGATTTATTTTTCCGTAGGATGGATAGAAGGTGAATTAGGGTTGTTTCATATTTATAATAACATATCAGTATGTAAGTAATACTTATGTTATTACTTTATCATGAAACAAATAAAGAAGAAGAAGTTGAAGAAGAAAGAAATTGAAAAGATCGGTAATGGATATTACCTCTTCTTTGAAACGCCTCTTTGAATCCTCCACTTAGGGAACTAAGATTGGTCTTTGAAGAAGACCAGGACCTCTAGGATTATTCTAGGGAAGTGTAGAAGTGATTTTGGAAGGGGTTGGCCGAGCTTGAGTGCTCAAATTGGTGTGAGGAGGAGGGGGAGGAGGTTCCCTTTTATAAGGGAGGAGAGGGGCACCTTAGGAATATCTCAAAATATTATTTTATATTAAAGTCAAAATTGGTTTATATGGTTCCAAAGGGTCTTATTTCGAAGGTAAAGTGGGGATGGGTCGAAAGCCTATCAACCAATAGGATTTAGACAAGTTTAGGTTATTATTTTAACCTTATCAATTAGATTTAACTCTAAGTTAAATAATTTAACTTTTACCGTGACTTTTTGTTTTCTTACACTATATGGTTAATACACTTACTATAACATGCCAAACGAACCCAAAGTTGTTTATTATTAATATATATATCCTTATCTAAGTCATTTGGCCGAAACTTAGATTTTTAGGAATAAAATAACAATTAATAATATAATATTTGTTTTAAAAACTATTTTATGTCAATTTTGACACTATTTAGTAATTGATTTTTGTGAAAATCATAACAGAATTATTCATTCGAACCAAGTTAATTAAATCAATAATAACATGTCATATTAACCTATAAAATTATTGGGATTCATAAAAAGTCTCAAATTACATTTATTTGAGCATTTATAACATCAATTATGTTAACATTTCCTTAAAAGGGTAATTACTGCATCATCGTTGTGTCATAAATAAATTAATTTATTTAAAGTCTAAAAATTAAAAATAAAATACCATTATGTAGGAAATATTTTTAGATTTATAATGAATATTTATAGTCGAATTTATCTTATGTATAACCCCATATTAAAAATGTTGGGACCATGTTGAATGAAGATGAAAGTTTGAAGAGTTAGCTTTTGCAGAGTGTTGTATTTTGTTGTCAAAGGCGATAAATCAATTAACTTTGTAGAAGGATAAAAAATCAGACGATGCTTTGCTGGTATGTATTTCACACAAATCATGAGTTAGGAGAACTTGTGATGTAAGCCTTATGAACGAAAGGGGGAGAAATTATGATTCCAGTCATATAATGTTTAGATTGGAAGGAATGATGCTGCTGGAAGATAGGAAAGATTCAGTTCCCATTGCAACTCTGACGATGATTAAGCTGATCTATCAAAGGATAAATATCACGATAGTGGGATTCGTGATAAGAGAAGAATAATGGTTATGGGAAGAAGTAAAGAGACAAAATGGCAAAGCAATAGACAATCTGGGGATGGCAGAAAAGCACAGTTTAAGGTGGCGTCGTTTTCCAGTGTTTGCCAAATTTTAGGGCCTGAAAATCGGGAGATGAAGAAATGTTCTTGGCAATGGATGTTGCGCATAAGATTGAAGATGGTTTATACGTGCAAAAGATTTATTCAAGGTCAGAACGTTGAAAAATGACAAAGGAATAGAGTGCGCGGAAATTTAGGCATGTTTCGCGCAAAAATAAAGTGGTGCGCGCAATATCTGCGGGATGCGCGAAATAGTAGTGGGTTGCGCGAAAAATCTGCGGGATGCGCGAAATATTGGCATGGTGCGCGAAATTGAGGAATGAAGTTTGCGCGCAAATGATGGTTCGAGCTTAGAAGGATGAAAAATGGCAAAGGCATGAGGTGCGCGAAAACTTGAAGCATGGCGCGGAATATGGAGTTTCATAAAAGTGTTTTTACGCGCATGGAGGAGGTTTTACGCGCGGGTTCAAAAATGCCTATAAATATGAGGCTAACCCTTGTTAGTTGTTAATGCTCGACACTTAGAAGAAATCTCGAGCTCTGGTGCGCATAAATTATATGCTAAGTGAGTTGAGCGAAAAGGAATAAGTTTGCATGAAAAGAGAATAGCTGCGCGAAAACTTGAGAAGTTGCGCGAAAAGAGAAAAAGTTGCACGCAAAAGGAAAGGTGCGCGAAAACGTTTTTCGCGCCAAAAGGGTTTTTCGCGCAAGTCATTTGAATTGCGCGCAAGTCACCTTAAAGGCTGCGCGAAACATTTGGGGTCTTCGCTCATATTCAGTTTTGCGTAAGAGGGTTCTTACCGGCTTCTGGGTAAGAAAGTGAAGATTTGTACTTCAGAGAATACATCTGTTCAATTGTAAAGAAGCACTGAAACATTGTGTTACCCTATTTGTGCTAAGAGGGAGCACATGCACTATTAGATTGTTTTTAAAGTGCTGCACGAGTGTAAGGGTATATCCTACTCGTTGTATTCCACATCAAAGGATTGTTTTCTAGTGGATTGTGTGGTACTGGATTGTTTCCGTACCATACCAAGGACGTAGCTACTCTTGTTGAGTAGTGAACCTTGTAAATCTTGTGTTCCTGTGGTTGTGTGTGTTCAGCAGGGAAGAAACTCTTTAACAGGAGGCGAAGGTTGTTTCAAAAAAAGGGGAAACTTAAAAGAAAAAGATATCACTGATTCACCCCCTCCCCCTCTCAGTGATACTTAGATCCTGATTGGGAACTTCAAAAAATTGTTTACTTATTAAACTTTGATTTTAACTATTTTAACCCTTCTTTAAATAAATTAATAATAAATGTCCTAATCTAATCCAAGTGGGCCTAAATGGTCATATTTTATTCCTAAGTTTGTTTTTGGTCAAATTAAACTTATCCAATAGAATTAGGACATGTGTTAGGGTAATAGTAATATCATATTTACCCTTAGTTACCCTATTTACTATTAACCGCGGTAAAAAAAGTAAAAAGTTACTATTCAACAAAAAATTATTTTTATCTCATTGAACCACATTTTACTTACTGATATCAACCGTGTCTATAGGATTTTCGAAATTCCATTCACAGAAGTGGTAAAATTAAGTTTTATGAAAAATTCAGTTTTTTTTAACTACCACTTAGTGGTTTCACTATTCATCAAAAATTGAAAGTTTTAAGAAAAATACCAAAATTTCACCCTAGGCTAATTTCGGTATTCTGAATCCAAAAATGAAGTCCATTTTAAAAAATAAAATTTATAAAATTTCAAAAAGTAGTTATTACTATTCATAACGGCTAGTTTTAATATTATTTTAATAGCATATCGTTGTTTAGCGAAACTCGGTATTGCGTACGATGCAAGCTATCAAGGAAGGTCGCGATTTCGTGTAAAGAAAGCCAAGAAAGTGTTGTGTAGAAAAAGATTCCTTTGATGATTTATATAACATAAAAGTCTCGGGTGTTACATTCTACCCCCCTTAAAATGAATTTCGCCCTCGAAATTCGTCACTTTGTAACAACCAGATGAGGATACCTCTCCCTCATCATATCCTCAAGTTCCCATGTAGCTTCTTCTAATTGGTGGTTCCTCCATAAAACTTTCACCAATCGAGTGGTCTTGTTTCGTAGGACTTTTTCGCTACGATCCAGAATCTCTATTGGTTGTTCTTCATAAGAAAGATCTTGCTCCAGTGGTACAACGTCTGAGCTGAGTACATGTGAAGGATCAGGTATGTACTTTCTCAGGAGAGATACATGGAACACATCGTGAACTTGAGAGAGATTCGGTGGAAGTGCCAATCGGTAAGCTACCTTCCCAACATGATCCAGTATTTCGAAAGGACCGATATATCTAGGGCTCAACTTCCCCTTCTTTCCAAATCTCATAACCCTCTTCCAGGGAGATATTCGTAAGAACACTTTATCACCCACTTCAAACTCTAGGTCTTTTCTTCGGTTGTCGGCATAACTTTTCTGTCGACTCTGAGCTGCTCTTATGTGTTGTTGAATAGATCTGACTTTTTTTTCCATTTCATCAACGAGATCAGGTCCTAATAGCTTTCTTTCCCCAACTTCATCCCAGTAAGTTGGAGTCCTGCATTTCTTTCCATAGAGAGATTTATAAGGAGCCATCTGAATACTGGAGTGAAAGCTATTATTATAAGAAAATTCCACCAAAGGTAGGTGTTGATCCCAACCTCCTTTGAAATCCATAGAGCAAGCTGTCAACATATCTTCTAGGGTTTGAATTGTTCTTTCAGACTGACCGTCTGTCTGAGGATGATAAGAAGTGCTGAAACTCAACTTTGTATCCAGAGTATGCAGAAGACTTCGCCAGAACTTCGAGGTAAATCTCGGATCCCGATCAGATATAATAGAAAGCGGTACTCCATGCAATCTTACCACTTCCTTTACATATATCCTGGCAAGATGATCCAGAGAGAAATCCTCTCTAATAGAAATGAAGTGTGCAGACTTTGTAAGACGATCAACTATGACCCAGATAGCATTATTGCCTTTGGATGTTTTAGGAAGTCCTGTGACAAAGTCCATAGTGATGTTTTCCCACTTCCATTCGGGTATGGGTAATGGTTGTAACATCCCCTTAGACTTCTGTCTCTCAGCCTTAACTTGTTGACAAACCAAGCATCGAGAGACATATTCAGAAACATCTCTTTTCATTCCATCCCACCAGAAGTACTCTTTCAGTTCCCTATACATCTTCGTGCTTCCAGGATGAATAGATAATGAAGAAATATGAGCCTCATCCAGCAGCTCCTTCTTTAATTCAGGGATGGGAGGAACAGAAACCCGATTCCTGAACTTTATTATCCCATCACAATCAAGGTTTAACTCAGGAAAATTTCTCACCTTCTTTTGTAACTCGACATCTTCTTTCTGTGCCTCTTTAATCTTCACATGTATAGATGGTTGAACACTCATTTGAGAAAGATAAGATTTTTCCCCTTCCATTATAATTCAAAGATCCATCCTTTGTAAATCCATAAATATTGGATCTTTTGTGATCCTCATCATGGATAAACTAGCATGGTCTTGTCGACTTAATGCATCTTCCACCTTGTTTGCTTTCCCAGGGTGGTAATGGATTGAGCAGTCGTAATCCTTAATCAGCTCCAACCATCTTCTTGGACGCATATTCAGCTCCTTTTGTGTGAAAATATACTTTAAACTTTTATGATCAGTATAAATATCACACCTTTCACCATAAAGGTAATGCCTCCAAATCTTTAATGCAAAGATTACCGAAGCTAACTCCAAATCATGTGTTGGGTAATCTTTCTCATGGATTTTCAACTGTCGTGAGGCATAAGCTATCACCATATCATTTTGTATAAGAACACACCCTAATCCCTTCTTGGATGCATCACTATAGATCACAAACCTTTCTCCACTACAAGGCAGTGTGAGCACAGGTGCACTGGATAACCTTCTTTTCAACTCCTTGAAATTCTCTTCACATTCTTCCATCCAGACAAACTTAACTCCTTTCCGAGTCAACTTGGTGAGTGGATTAGATAATCGTGAAAAATCTTTCAAAAAACTTCGATAATATCCAGCCAAACCAAGAAAACTTCGGATCTCAGTTACTGTTGTTGGTCTCGACCATCTTTCGATAACCTCTGTTTTTGCTGGATCCACAGATATCCCCTCTTTTGAGATTATGTAACCCAAAAATGCAACTTTTTGAAGCCAAAATTCACACTTGGTAAATTTGGCATAAAGATTCTCCTTTCTCAGGGTCTTCAATATAATTCTCAAGTGATCTTCATGTTATTCCTTTCTCTTTGAATAGACAAGAATATCGTCTATAAAGACTACCAAAAATTGATCAAGATAGTCTCTAAAGACTCTATTCATTAGATCCATGAAGATAGCAGGGGCATTAGTAAGACCAAATGGCATCACTATAAATTCATAGTGTCCATACCTTGTACGGAAAGCCGTCTTTGGTATATCCTCCCTTTTGACCCTTAATTGATGATACCCTGAACGAAGATCAATCTTGGAAAAGTATTGAGCTCCACGTAGTTGGTCAAATAAGTCATCAATACGTGGGAGAGGATATTTGTTCTTGATAGTGATCTTGTTAAGTTCTCGATAATCAATGCAGAGTCTCATTGATCCATCTTTCTTCTTAACAAATAGAACATGTGCTCCCCAAGGTGACGCACTAGGGCGTATGAATCCCTTATCAAGATTCTCTTGGAGTTGCTTCTTCAATTCCTGCAACTCAATTGGGGCCATTCTATAAGGTGTCTTTGAAATAGGCAAAGCACCCGGTACGAGTTCTATTGAGAACTCAACTTCACGATTTGGTGGAAGTCCCAATAATTCCTCTGGAAAGACATCATCAAACTCCCGTACAATGGGCATATTCTTAATCGTGAGTTTCTCACCATCCATTTGAGATAAATAACCTTCATTTAGTGGAATCAAGACCCATAAGATGGAAGAAATTTCCACTGGAAGGTTATGTTCATCCTTGCATTGATAGACGATCATAGATTGATCTGGAATATGAAATGTGACTTCCCTTCTTTGGAAATTGATATGAGCTCCATATAAAGAAAGCCAATCCATGCCAAGAATCACATCAAATTCCACTATAGGAAGGATCACAAGATTTGCAGGAAGCACTTTCCCACAAACTTCGATCGGAGAAGAATTATAAACTTTTGATGCGACTGTTGTGCCATTAGGTGTTGTCACAACTAACTCAACATCTAATTGTTGAGGTAGTACGGTGATACCCTTAGAAAATTCTTTATAAATAAAAGAGTGGGTGGATCCAGAATCAAATAAAACATTTTCTACTTTAGAGTGGATGGTAAGTGTACCTTTCACCACATCGTTATCGTACTCCACATCGCTGATAGAAATTGCATGTGACTTTCCTTTGTCTTTAGCCTTAAGAGTTTTTTGACGTCGACCATCATCATCAACCCTTGGATTAGGGCATTTATTCGCATAATGCCCCATCTCCTTGCACTTGAAACATTGAAGTGTAGTAGGTTCATTCTGTGTATCCCTTCCTTTGTTTGCATCATTAGACATCTTCTTCCCATTATCACGGCATTCAAATGCCCGATGACCTTCCTTTCCACATTTGAAACATTTACTTGTCCCTTTAAGACAACTACCTCCATGTTTCATTCCACACTTTGAGAATAAGGGAAAGATCATCTTCTTTTCAGTGTGCTCTTTAGATTTTCCTTTGAATTCCATTTTCCTCTTCTTATCAAACCCATATGACTGATGGGTTACTCCAATCTCTATCTCTACTTTGAGAGCACATCGAACGATTTCCTCGTAGCTATTGAAGTCCCTTATGGCTAACGCCCTTCGAAGACTTGGTTTTAAGCCACTAACGAATCGATCGATCTTACTCTCAGGTTGGATAATAATACCAGAAGCGTACCTTGCAAGTCTTGTAAAATTTGCTTCATAGGTACCAACAGATTCATCATCCCTTTGCTTCAGTTCAAGAAACTCTTTCTCCATCTTTGTTCGGAGAATACGAGGGAAGTACTTATTGAAAAATAAGTTCTTGAACTCGTCCCATTCCATGGACTCAATTTCATCCCTTTGCCTCGTATTCTTAATAAGATTCCACCATTGATCAGCATCTCCTTCCAAACGATACACTGCTAGGATGACTTTATCATGTTCAGAACATTGAAGAACTGAAAATATCTTTTCAGTAGTACTAATCCATTGTTCAGCAACTAATGGATCAGTAGACCCACTGAAAGAAGGTGGACACTATCTCATGAAGGATTCAACAGAATGTTGCTCCTTCCTTTGCTCGTTTGGGAGTCCTGCATGATTCATATCTTGGGAAAGTTGTGTGATCATGGCTACAAGATTTTGCATTCCAGCTCTCATAACGTTTGGTTGCTCAGGGGGACAATCATTGCATTGCTCGTCGCATTCCGCATTAACACGATTCCTTCAGGTTCCATCCATTGACTAAAACCAAGAAGAATAGTGTGAGCAACACTAATTATAATAGGAAAACAACATAATCAAGAATAAAATTTCACACTTAAGGTCTTATCCTAGGTTATTCATGGCCATTTCTAAAACACTAAGATTGTGTTCTATGCATTGACTTATCCTTAGGGTTCTTACTAAGGATTTCACATCCTAGTTTACAAAGTTTGACTATACCTTTCCTTTGATACCAACTGTAACGACCCATACTTTACATACATTGTTAATACTTCAAAATTGAAGCACACTTATTACAACATACGAAAAAAACCCAAAGGACCGTATAGGTATAGTGTCTTTAGAAACTGGGAAACATAAACAACTGGTTCATAAATATTCTACAGTGTCTCCCATTTATTTCATCATATCTAGGGTCCCTTTTAGCATATTCTACTTAATATCCATCTTCCTGACCTGGGGAAAAGAAAACAAACAAAAAAGGGTGAGCTCAAATGCTCAGCAAGGGAAAATAAAGGAAATAAAAATCATATCATATCTTCTTGAAAATCATAACCTGCAAAAGAGATCATAATATCTTAACATGGAATAAATCATAGAAGTGAAAATGAGATCCCCATAATCATAACATAAAACTTCAAACTTTGTGGCATGCACACATAACCATGGAAAATCATTTCTTGTTAGTCATGACTCATTGCCAAGACTAACTTAGCGGACAAAGTCCATTTCTGAACCGAGTTCACTCCTCGTTTCAGTCCTGTATCACTGAACCGAAATAACCTTCTGTTCCAGCCATGTCTATCTCATGAGATATAAATCTTTACCCAATGCATTGGAGGGAGATATAGGTCCCACCCATCTTATAATGAATCCTTTCTTATGTGTGCCACATAATCATAAATCATACATCATCGCACAACACATATAACAAAAATGGGATTCTTGAAACATCATGACATCATAAAACAAATCATATAAGGTAAATGACTTCATAAAAATAATTCCCTCAAAACATAATCAAATCAATGTAATAATAGGGATAAAAACAGAACCCTATATTATCTTAGATGGAAAATAATTTTGATAAAACATTTGAACTCCATTCTTGAGGAAAATATCCTTTCTACTTCCAAAAAACACTTTTCTTTTCTTAACATGTCATACAATTATAAACTAAAATAAGTTGATTAAAAATAAACTTGAAAACTTATAAAGGAATATTCTTGGAAATAATGTTTTAAAAATCCATTCTTTCCGTATAAGTTAAAAAAACATTCTTCGCATACTTTTGTCGGAAAAGTCAAAAAAGTACCTCGTACGAAAAACGACAAAAGATTCCTTTCATATCTTTTACTAAAAACTCACCGAAGGGTAAAATAGGATTGAAAAAATTTTAGGATAATGGAAATAATATTACATATTTAGGAAGCATGGATGTGGATGATAAAATACACCCCAGTAAATACTAAATTATAAACAATCTCGGATAAAAATGAGATTGTGATATTTCCCTTACCTTAGGTCCGATTTTCTTTGTACATGTCCGAAGCTCATGTATAATGGTTTAAATAATGTTATTGAATTATTCCAGAATCATACATATTGACATGATATCATATATGTTCATATTCTTAGCTTCTTATTAGTAATATTTCATTGTTACTTGTTACTCGGGTCTTTATTGCCTTTTGTTCTTATGCGTGTTTTGCCGAATAAATTCTTATTCTTCTTTTAAGGTTATAGATACCTTATATCCAGAATGGTATTAGTGTAACATATATCATATTTATTCATTCAATTCATTTATATAATTACTATGTAATGATGATCATGTAGAATGAGTCATATCACATCATGGAGACGGTATTCCGTACGTATGCACGAGTGATGATATTGTTCCCATGATCGTGGAATTGTATTTAAGTGTATGTATACTATTTTAGAATCAATATAACTTTATAATAGTCATATATGGTCATTATTTACACCATTATACCCATCCAAGTAAGGTCGTGGTGGAAAATAGATTACACCACGGCGTGGAGACGGTATTCCGTACGTACGCACGCGCGGTGATTTCTTTTTCCGTAGGATGGATAGAAAGTGAATTAGGGTTGTTTCATATTTATAATAAAATATCAGTATGTAAGTAATACTGATGTTATTACTTTATCATGAAACAACTAAAGAAGAAGAAGTTTAAGAAGAAATAAATTGAAAAGATCGGTAATGGATATTACCTCTTCTTTGAAACGCCTCTTTGAATCCTCCACTTAGGGAACTAAGATTGGTCTTTGAAGAAGACCAGGACCTCTAGGATTATTCTAGGGAAGTGGAGAAGGGATTTTAGCAGGGGTTGGACGAGCTTGAGTGCTCAAATTGGTGTGAGGAGGAGGGGGAGGAGGTGCCCTTTTATAAGGGAGGAGAGGGGCACCTTAGGAATATCTCAAAATATTATTTTATATTAAAGTCAAAATCGGTTTATAATGGTTCCAAAGGGTCTTATTTCGAAGTTAAAGTGGAGATGGGTCAAAATCCTATCAACCAATAGGATTTAGACAAGTTTAGGTTATTATTTTAACCTTATCAATTAGATTTAACTCTAAGTTAAATAATTTAACTTTTACCGTGACTTTTTGTTTTCTTACACTATATGGTTAATACACTTACTATAACATGCCAAACGAACCCCAATTTGTTTATTATTAATATATATATCCTTATCTAAGTCATTTGTCCAAACCTTAAATTTTTAGGAATAAAATAACAATTAATAATATAATATTTGTTTTAAAAACTATTTTATGTCAATTTTGACACTATTTAGTAATTGATTTTTGTGAAAATAATAACAGAATTATTAGTTCAAACCAAGTTACTTAAATCAATAATAACATGTAATATTAACCTAGAAAATTAGTGGGATTCATAAAAAGTCTCAAATTACATTTATTTGATCATTTATAACATCAATTATGTTAACATTTCCTTAAAAGGGTAATTACTGCATCATCGTTGTGTCATAAATAAATTAATTTATTTAAAGTCTAAAAATTACAAATAAAATACCATTATGTAGGAAATATTTTTTTCTTTCTAATGAATATTTATAGTCGAATTTATCTTATGTATAACCCCATATTAAAAATTGTTTACTTATTAAACTTTGATTTTAACTATTTTAACCCTTCTTTAAATAAATTAATAATAAATGTCCTAATCTAATCCAAGTGGGCCTAAATGGTCATATTTTATTCCTAAGTTTGTTTTTGGTCGAATTACACTTATCCAATATAATTAGGACATGTGTTAGGGTAATATTAATATCATATTTACCCTTAGTTACCCTATTTACTATTAACCGCGGTAAAAAAAGTAAAAAGTTACTATTCACCAAAAAATTATTTTTATCTCATTGAACCACATTTTACTTACTGATATCAACCGTGTCTGTCCGATTTTCGAAATTCCATTCACAGAAGCGGTAAAATTATGTTTTATGAAAAATTCAGTTTTTTTTAACTACCACTTAGTGGTTTCACTATTTATCAAAAATTGAAAGTTTTCAGAAAAATACTAAAATTTCATCCTAGGCTAATTTTGGTATTCCGAATCCAAAAATGAAGTCCATTTTGAAAAATAAAATTTATAAAATTTCAAAAAGTGGTTATTACTACTCATAACGGCTAGTTTTAATTGTATTTTAATAGCATATCGTTGTTTAGTGAAACTCGGTATTGCGTACGACGCAAGCTATCGAGGAAGGTCGTGATTTCGTGTAAAGCAAGCCAAGCAAGTGTTGTGTAGAAAAAGATTCCTTTGATGATTTATATAACATAAAAGTCTCGGGTGTTACATAAATACATATCTAGTTTTATTATAAATTATAATATGATAAATAGCGGGAATACACTTTCATAAATTCTTACACTTATTTTATAATTTTATAATGAAATGGGGAATGGAAGACCCTATATCTTTATGGTATATAAGAAGAGGAGGAACAAAGCAATGGGGATGGATAATCATTCCAAATATAAGGATCGAGAACACCATCCTTCCAATAAAAATAAGATCAAGAGGAAATGAAAGGAACAAGATATGGTATGTTTTTTTGTATAGCAATAAATACCATTATAATAGGAATTAATCCTAACCAAATAAGTAAGGGGAAGCTTCAGGTGCATTCATTATTGAATCTAATATTTCCATATCTATGAGTTGGTTATTAGATACTGCATGTGGTTTTCACATTTGTATCCAAATATATGAACTAAGAATATTTCAGAATATTACTAGAGGTGTGGTGGATCTATGGGATTCCAATTGAGCAAGGTAGGATACTCAATCCATTAGATAATACCATCTCAAATTGTTGATATGATTGATTTTGGTCTTATATAATTGTTATTATCCACTTGGTGTTTAGAAGAACATTATTTCTATTTATTGTTTAGAAATATATGGATTTATTTTCAAATTTGAAAATAATGGAATCTAATTTTATAAATATAGAATATTATATGGTATGGAACATTTTAATAATATTATTTATGTAAATTATAAAAACCAAATATTGGAAATTTATGAAGAAAAAAATACGTGCGGATCATATGATAACTAGTTATGGTATCACCATCTTGGTTATGTAAATGAGATATATTTGAAAAATATATATTAAGATGGTTCAATTGAATCTTTTGAAAATAATACAATTGAAATATGTAACACTTGTTTATAATGTAGGATTACCAAAACAACAATTAGTGGTGAAGGTGAAAGGACCACAGAGCTTCTAGATTTGATACGAACTGATGTGTGTAGACCTTTTAAAGTAGAGTCTATAGGAGGATTCTCATAATTTATTACTATTATTGATGACTTGAGTAGATATGGTTATATCTAATTGATAATGTATAATTATTAATCCTTTAATAATTTCAAAGTGTTCAAGAATCAAGTTGAGAATCATCTTGGTAAAAAGATAAATAAACTTCAATCAGATCAAGGTGGTGAATATCTTAACCAAGACTTGATCTACTTTTATTGAAGTATGATATTTTATCTCAACACAATCCACCTTATACATCACTGTGGAATGGTGTTAATGAAAGGAGGAACCATACATTACTGGACATGGTAATTTTTATTATGAGTCATTCAAGCCTTTAATTATACTTTTTTGGGATATGAAATATAGAAAACATCATACTTACTAAACTAGGTACCAACTAAATAGGAAAAAAATATTTCATTTGAGTAATGTAGTGGAACGAAACCTATTTTTTCACATGTTTATGCATGGAGTTGTGAGGTGTTTGTCATGGATAAATCAAGTAATATACTAGCAATATAAGCCTTAAAGTGTATCTTTATAGGGTTTCCAAAGGAAATAAGGGGATCCTATATATACAACCCATTAGATAAGAATATAAATATCAAAAAATAGGATATTTTTATTGATAGGTAGCATATCCTCAAGGATGATAGTGGGAGTAAGATTGAATTTTATGAAGTTGATACTCAATATACACAAGATTTTGTATAGGAACCAATTACATAGGCCCCCATGGAAGAAGTTATTCCTAAAACACATGTACTATTTAGGATCACTAGAGAGGTAAGAGAACTAGAGAGATATGGTTTTCTAGTCACTGATAATGATGACTCATTATTGGTTAAAAATAGTGATCCTCATTTATAAAATGAGGTAGTAGAGAGCACAAAATCTATAATATGGGAAGAAGACATGAATTCCAAGATGGGTTTCAGGTATCAAAAACCAATTTTGGGTTCAATTGATCCTCTAATCTATGTAAATCCTATTGGATGTAAATGGGTATTCAAGGGAATGTTATACAAGGAATGTAAAGTAAATACCTATAATAATAACTAGTGGCTAAAGGGTTTATAAAATGAAAAGTAATTTACTATTATGAAAAATTTTCTATAATTTACACTTTTAAATCCATTATATTATTGTTTCCCATATCAAATTACCATGACTATGATATTTATAAAATGGATTCCAAATATGATTTATTTAACAGGAACCTTCCCTAGGATGTGTATATGAAACAACCATAAGTGTTTGTGACTCTCGGAAATGAAACAAAGGTATTCAAGGTATAGAGATATATTTATTTATTAAATTATGAATCTAGGTCATGGAACATTTGATTCGATGAATCCATAGAGGAATTTGGTTTCATTAAGAATGAATGTGATCCATGTTTTTATAGGTGGTTTAGTGGGAGTATAATTGTTTTCATTGTAGTATATTTTTAGGAAATATTACTAATTCTAAATGATATACCAGCCATATGATATGTTAATACATGGTTGGGAAATTTCTTCTAAATGAAGTACTTAGGTGAAGTATCCTACATTATAGGGATCAAGGTCATGCATAATTGAAACAAGAGGGGAATAGTTGGACTAAGTCAAGGTACATACATTGAATATAAAAAAAATAATTTAATTATAGAAAAATCCAAGTGGTGATTGGTTATAGTGTCACATTATATATATATATATTTCTAATAAAAAGTGTCCTCATACATAAGAGCAAAGAGAGATAATGAGTAAGATACCATGCACTAATATTACATGATTTATTAGGTATGAATTTTTATGTATTAGGATTGATTTTTCATATGATTTGAGTATGGTAGGTAGATATCAAGAAGATCTAGGTGAATAAAATCGGACTACTATTAAGGCTATCCTTAAGATCTGAGGTGATATATGGATATATTTATGGTGTATGGAGGAGGTGGATAGCTAGTCATCATGGGTTATATAGATTCTAGCTTTCAGACTGATCAGAATGATCAAAGTCACAATCCAGATATATATTTTGTCTAAATTGAGGAGATGTGATCTAGAATATTTCTAAGTATTCAGTTGTTACAAATTCTATATAGAATATTTTTGAGTATATTTTAGATTTCTATGTAGTAAAGGAATAATTTTGGATTATAACCTTTTCCCAAGAGCTCAATGTGGTGTTTAGTAGTAAAGACCCTATCATAGTTTACTGTGATAACACTATAATAATAGATCTCTCCATAGAGATGAGGTCAAACCAAAAGACAAATTACATTCTTTGTAATTTTCATATCTTGAGGAATTATTATCAATGAGCCGAGGTTTCAGTGAGAATATTATACATAGAGAAAAACACGGCGAACATATTGACCAAAGATTTATCTTAGTAGATGCATGAGTATAATATGAGAGTTAGTGGATTGAAAGATGTTTTATATTAAATCTATTTCATGTGGGATTCTATTGGATATGGTTACTTAGAAATAAGTTTCTTAGTACTTGATTACATTTTTTCATTATTAATGAAGTTTCTTACCACATCTTGATTTTTTCTTTTTATTGTTATTGTATGTGATAATGTCCTAAGAATATGTGTTTCTATAAAAGGCCATAGTAGTTTCATGATTTTATGATAACCTAGAGGTTCCAAAACATTATTCTTGAACCACGTTCTATAGATAGATAATATTGTCTAACAGAATATAGATGATACATGCTATTAGGGGTTGGAGGTTCATAATACTTTAAGACACATTTTCAGGGTGTTCTCCCTTGGTAATATCCATTATATGAGGTTATGAGAATAAACCTATTAATAGGAAATCCACATTTCAATGTTTGAATGGATTATCCTATATGTGGACATGTGTATTGATCCTTAGACATTAACATTACCATTAATGGATATCATGACTCGTGAAATTTAATGTATCGATGAAAACTATGATAACATATTCGTGTGAAAATGTAGGATACATTGGGTTTGTCATGAGAGATATTTAATTAATGGATATTGTTAGAAAGGATTTATCCCTTCAATCTTATGATGAAAGTTGATATCTCAATACTTTTGATGGGAATAGAAGTAACTGTATAAATCCATGGAAATGGTGTTCATTGGGTGATATTTTTTTGGAAAATGAAAGAAAGATACATCGAGAATAAGGGTTAATATAATTGACATGAAACTTACTTTATTTGATATATTGTTATAAATGTGTTATATTACATGATAAGCATTAAAATGAGGTTGGTTGTTGTTGGGATATTAACTTATTTCACTATGAGATCCTTATCATGCTAGTAGATTCCAACCTCGAAATTTTTGTGATTATGCTTAATTCCAGTGAGAAAAATTCCTAGAAGGTCACACACTAAGTGTATCTACAATATTAGTTAAATTAATATAACGAATTTAACAAGTTAGAATAAATAATATTTATTTGTATTTGGTTGATCACCATAATTAAATCACAATATATTTGAAATAATAGGTGTTTTAAATAATAATAATAATAACAATAGTAAATATTTATTTTCGTGTTTGTAAAATATAATATTTTTTATATTTATCATAGAATAATATAATGAAATTTTTGTATGAAATATTAATTATTAATGGATAGGTAAATATCGACAAAGAAAAGTATAAAAAGCTTAATGGCTTTATTAGAAATGATATAAAAAATATTTATTTATATTATTAATGTGTTTCACATATAAAGTGATTAATAATAATACTATTATTAATGAATATGGATTCAACTAATAATATTAAATATGTTAAGTGGATTTGTGTGATTTCACCACCCTAAAACTTACATAATAAATATCTAATTATATCACTTTCCATAACTCAATTTTAGTGTGTACAATGGATTAAGAGATATATAGATTTCTATAGGGAGATCTATATTCTTCCTCTATCAAGCCTTCGATATATCATCAAGTGTTCTTCCTTCTTTAGGAATAATACTATTGAAATCAACCATGAACAATGCAAGTAGTTTGGATAAGTTGTGCTAGAACCCAATGATTTGATGGAAACTTTTAGAGATTCTGGTTCATGTTTGGATCACTTATAGAGGAATTATACACTAGGATACTACAACATAATAATGGTAAAATGAGATATAGTTGACCAGATCATCAACAAAGAGATAATTACAAGTTGAGGAAATTCTATATCTTCTCATAAATTAATAATAAATTTATTGTGAAGATCCTCTTTTTATGGTTCCAATGTTTTAAATCTAGTTAATTACTCTATGGGTTTTGTTTGAAATTATGTGTAACATCCTGAAGCAGGATCTACTTAATTGGTTCCCCAAGTCGATGAGTGACATGCCTCAAGAACACCTTGTCATATGCTAGAGGCTGACAACTATTTTTGAGGGTCTAAGGTGGTACAATATGGTGAATATACCCTCATATCAGAGTGGAATAATAGATAAGATAAATAAAAATAAAATAGTGGAAGCATGATATAATTAATGGGTTAATGGAAAAAATATAATAATCAACTATAGAGGTGTAAACATCAAGAAATAGTAATAATAATTGAATGCCCATATGTTGAGTCATATACAATGATGTCGTGTCATGATGATATAAAAAAATGAAAATAGGGGATACAAGGGGCATACATATAAAACATTCTATATAAAACAATTCCAAAATATAGCTCCACTAGAATAATGAGAATATTATTGGTATTAGGCCCCCATGATCCATGAAATAAGTAAAATGAATCAAGAATCTGTAGCAGGGTGCTTTCCCTTATCCATACATGTAGACATAAATTATTCTTAGGTACCAAAGGTGGCCCGAGTACGGTGTGAGATAAATTTAGTAGGCCACCACCAATGGTGTTTAGAAATAATCCATCCAATGTGCAGATCATAGTAGTGTGCATGTATAATTAATAATGAACATCCCTAAATAATAAATACCACCTGACTCAGGTTCTTATTGGATACCTAGCTAGCTTTACAAGCTTCGACATAAGCCGATGTAAGAGCATGATCGGTATCCATATATAAATATAAGTAATAATATATATATATATATGTAATAATATATATATATATGTGTGTGTGTGTGCAGTTATATACTATATAAATGTATATGCACTAAGTACATGAGAACACAAGTAGACATATTTATGCAAACTAGGTTCTAGCTGGACCCGTGGCATAACCCAGAAATATATAACCAGTCTAATGATAAATAGGCTCCAATTTAAGGTACACGCCAATAATCTCATGGGAATGTGATATTTCATGCTCAACACTCGAGATAGGTGGGGTGAGATGTAATTACCAAAACCTAATGAACAAGAACATGGAGCATGATTCCCATCGCCCGATACAAGTATAATAGTGGGAGATGTTATTTTCGATACTCGATGTAAGGGAGCATGAAATGTCAGGCTTGAAAAGTCCCTTATCCATTTTTCACCAGATAATACAAATGGAATAATCACAATAATAATAATAACCATGATGGATCACCTCTAATTCATTTATTACTATATATCATAAATACCCAATGGTTTTCAATTCATATATCATAAGTTTATAATTATAAAACACGAGGTTTGGACTTTCCATCCATTACCATTCAATTTAAACAATCCATTTATGTCATGAAGGTAAGGAAAACTAATTCCAAGGTAAAGATAAACACTTAGAAGGTGATTTGGTCATCTAGATATTTATAGAAAAGAGTTCAATTTATTTAACACACCCAATGGGTGGAAATGAACAATGAAAAAAACCTTTAACAACATAGAAAGGGTCTATGGGAGTATAAGGACATGATTAAATTTATTTCGAAAGGAAGATAACATTTAATGGAAACTTTTGGAAAATTCTGGAGTTCTGAAAAATAGAAAAGATATAAGAACATCAAAAATTTTAGGGGGAAAACTATAAAACCAACAATAGGTCTGTAGAATAATTCTTGTTCAATATAGGCTTCACATTTTAAGTAGAACATAATAAAACATAAGAATAATCCAATTCCCTGAAAATAGGGAGAATGGGATCGCACCAAAATAGAGTAAGATACAGGAAGATAAACTTAAAGTTGTATAATGAGGATTAATTAGATTACCTTTACCTATCCAATGAATTTGATAATGATATATTTGGAGTCTGGATGAGAGAGAACTCAAGATCACTAGATTAGGAGGAGGAAGAGCTCATAGAAAAGGTGGAGAAGTCATGTACACTATAAATGAGGAGGAAAGTAGGATTGAGGTTTTGAGTTCATTAAGGGAATAACAATAAAATCACCCCTTAAAATGGGGTTGTATTCTTTTCCAAACTATTATCTATCCTTGCACTAGGATATACCTAATGAGGGACCCCACATGGTCAAGGAACACCATTTGGCTAACCGTTCACAAACCATGAGAAATCCTATGTCAGGATGTCTAAAAGTCTCGTACATGCATGATAATTGAATCACATGGTTTCAGATAAACTATGAATCCTCCTACTTTGCACTGGGTGACTCACATGATTTATTCCCATAGTGATAACTCACCATACTATAACTGTGAAAACCACTATATTTCCCCATTTTCTATAACTCAAGGTTCCAAACAAGCCCCAAAAACTCCCAAAACCCTACTTAACATATAGATAATTCTTACCAAGTTAAAAAATAATTAAAAATAAAAATAATCCATAAATTCAAGAAAATATGTGTCATTATAACTTACCATTCTTAAAGAAAATTTTCATCGAGTTGGCCTTTTGAGGGTAAAGAGGGATCATCTGAGGAAAGCTCCAACTACTGGGCATGTATGTCAGTCTCTTGTTCCTAGGTCTCATAGTGTACGAGACCATTCTTCCATATCACCCATAATAATATAACTGACCGTCCTTGGAGTTTTTTCACACTTAGATCCACAATACACACATGGTACTCCTCAAAATAAGAATCTATATCTAATTCAACCTCATCTGGTTGGAAAACATGTGATGGGTCTGGATAATACCGGTAGAGTTGAGACACATGAAATAAATCATGAATAGACCAGTATCACTAAGGAAGTGATATCTAGTAAGCTACTAGTCCAATTCATTTGAAAACCTCAAAGGTTCTAACAAATCAAGGGTAATACTTCCCCTACCTCTGAATTCATCGATGGACCAACTTCAGAGAAAATATAAATAATACCTAATCTCCAACCCCAAAATCAATAGGTTACTATGATTTATTAGAATATGAGTATTGTGTGGAATGAGATGTTAACATGTACTTCCTGATCATCTGGACTTGCTCTAAATTTTCCTAGATGAGATGTGGTTCAATCAAATCTGACTCCCCTACCTCTAACCAGCACTGATGTGATCGACAAGGCCTACCATATAAGTCTCTATAGGGAGCCATCTTAATGTTATCCTAAAAACTATTATTATATGAGAAATCAATGAGGGGTATGTGTTTGTTTCGCATGGATTCCGGGGATGACCTCCTGGACGGGAGATTCAAACGTTCCGATCGGTTTCTAACGGGTTTGTTCGTAGAACCGGAAACATCCAATGATTCCACATCCGTTTGGACCTACTTTCCAAAGGTAGGCACTCATTAGTTTGTGGACTAATGAGGCTTAGGAATTTGCATTGGTCGAGAGGATGGGAGGTCGGACTCATCACACCTTTTTGAGGGGAATTATTGTCTACTCCGGGACTCTCTTTATAGATTTAAGTTATGTTCGTGAATCCTTATTACATTACCAGGTATAAAATGAGATTTCCTTAAGTTTTAACAATCAATGATTAAATATTCAAGAAATTTAGAGAATCTTTTATATGTATTCGAGGTTCTTCATCAATAGAGAATCATCTGTATCTATTTAGAGATTCTTGATCAATGGTATCCTTCAAAATATTTATATAAAAGTCTCTTGGTCATTATGATGCCTATGCTGGTTTTAAAGCCACTCAGTGGGGCAATTGAAGTTTATCGTCATTCAGAAGGACAGGGATTATTTTAAAGTTGGGATCGAACCCATAAATGGGCTACCTACGTATCCTTTGTTTTGGAAAAGGAATCAGAACCCACGTAGTTCGAGTAATGGAGTATGATGTTTATGATTGATGGCTCAAAGAAGAATGTCATAATTACTTTTACACTCTAAGCTCACGTGAGTCATGCTCGGTGTGAGAAACAAGAGGTATTGGTAAAAATTAGACAATTGTGCCATGAAAGATGCAATCATAAGAAATTGTTTGGGGCTTAGGTATGTATGACTGCCCAAATAGATGAAGTTTTAGGATTCACTTTTAGGGAGAAAATCCAGGAACAGGGTCCATAAAGGTATATGTGCTTTATGGAGATTTGAATACTCTAATCTTGGGGCTTACTCCTAAGGAGGATGCCCAGGTTAGGAGGGGACTTATGATTTTGTTTTACTCCTGAAAAGGAAACCCAAATCAAAGGTAAATTAGGACTGGTTAAGAGAAATTTAAGAAACCTGGGGCTTACTCCTAAGGAGGATGCCCAAGGTTTATGACTGGGACTTATTCCTGAAAAGGAATCCCAGGTTAGAGATTAAGGCTTGGGGCTTACTCCTGAGGAGGATGCCCAAGATTTATGAGTGGGACTTGATGCCCAAGGTTTATGACTGGGACTTATTCCATAAAAGGAAGCCCAGGTTAGAGATTAAGGCTTGGGGCTTACTCCTGAGGAGGATGCCCAAGATTTATGATTGGGACTTGATGCCCAAGGTTTATGACTGGGGATTATTCCATAAAAGGAAGACCAGGTAAGGGGACTTGGTTTGGGGCTTACTCTTAAGGAGGATCCCCAAGTTTAGGAATTAAGGTTTGGGGCTTACTCCTGAGGAGGATGCCCAAGTTTGGGAACTTTAAGAATTTGGGGCTTACTCTTGAGGAGGATGCCCAAATTAAAGGACTTATAACTGGGGATTATTCCTAAAAAGGAGACCCAGGTTAAGGATTCTCTCATCTTAAAGGATGAGGTTGAATGAATGAACTCTCCATATTTAGTGATATAAAGATATTTAAATCACTAGGTTTTGAGAGATATTCCACAGAATTCCTTTCAGATAAGAAAGTCAAGTCAAGAAATCATGCCATAAATGGCTTTGAAGAGTGTCTTGAAGACTGAATCTTGAAAAGGAAAGGTGTGATGGCTTAAGAGGGGTGACATGGGAAAGATGGGCACAAAAAAAAAATTAGGGGTGCGCAAGTCTTGAAAGGCGCGCAAGTATTACGGCGGCGCGCAAGTAATGGTCGCGCAAGTATACTTGCGCGACATGAGGGGTACTTGCACGATTCTCAATCGGAATTGAAATACTTGAGCAACTTCTTTTTAATCACTTTAGAATCCTCTTGAGGATCTTCCAGAAAAGGGACGCGCAAGTTACATTGAAGGAAATAAGTCGGCGCGCAAGTGTTTGATAAGTTTCAACACTTAGGCCTTCCTTCTTCTCTTTAGATCTTCCGTTCTAGGTAAAAAATTACCTTAGAAGTGTTCCGGAAGCTTTGAGAAGAGACTTGGGCGTCGGGAGCTTCAATCAGAGTTTCTGGAAAAAGATCCTCCCAAATGGGGGGCCCACAGGGTCTATTTATAGGCAAAAGAAGACCCTGGGCGGTTACCGGGCGGTTACCACTTAGGTCACGCAAGTCACCTGCACGACCAAGGGTGTCGCGCAAGTGCACTTGCGCGACAGTGATAAAACTTGGGCGGAGCATTTGCTTTTGATTCTGTGTTCATTCCTTTGTCGATTTTTGATGTTTTCTTCAAAGGTTGAAATCACTTTTAGCTCGGATATTCCCTTTTCCGATCTTTAGATTCTGTGACGAAAGGAGGGTCAACAAAAGTCCCCCCTCAGAGTTGGATCCGGAGAGAAATGAGGATTTGACTCTGAGGAAATTGAATCCCTCCAAAGGAAAAGGGTGGCGCGCAAGTGTTCAGTGCGCAGAGGGCGGTGCGCAAGTTTGCGTCGCGCAGGCCCTAAACGCTCTGGGTACAGCGCGCAGATAGGCCTCCGAGCCTATAAATACATGGCCTTACCTCCGTACAAGTATCCGGATTTCCGGACTTCATACCTTCTCGAGCTCTTGCCGCGCAGGTCACCTAAGCCGCGCAAGTCTGCTCTGTTTTCCTTGATGTCGCGCTCCTGTAAAGGTATTCTTACTTGCGCGGTTTATACTTGCGCGGCAAAAACTAGCGCGGCACGTGAATACTTGCGCGCCATGTTTATACTTGCGTGCCTTAATGCCTTAGCCATTTTTCCAAATTTCTTCACAAAATTTATGAAAAATAAACCCATTTAAGAGTTAGTTTATTCATCTTTTGTGCAGATTCAGTGGTTCCCAAGGGAATTGGAACGACTTATGAAATGGCTAGCAAGAGGATTGATGACATGATGAACATCATTGGCCATGATTACTATGACATCTGCGACAACATTTTCCCAGATTTGGCTAAGTATTTGAAGAAATATCATCTTAACATCCCACAGAGCATCTACTTGTCTCTATGTGGTCATGGTCACTTGCAAGGAGTCAATGTTCAAAATGCAAACAACTATACATCTGAAATGCAGCTGCGTTGCTACTCCTTCATTTCGGTTATGCTGTGCATTAAGAGCAACAACAATGGTGTGAACTTTCAATTTCTCCTTCCATACCATTTCCCTGCAGATATGAAAATGGCAAACCCATGGTCTGAAATGTTTTCCACTACCGGTTGGTGGAGATAAGAAAAACATGGTATTAGAGCAATATCTTAAAAGATTACTCTCTCCAAATGGCTCTTTACTTCCAATGCTCCATTCTCAAATCCATGTATCCATCTTCCAAGTCTCTTGGACAGAAATAGAGTCACTGTTTGATCAGCAGAAAATTTTCTCAAACCGCACTCAAGAACATCCTTTTACAACTTTTTCAAGAAGAGCTGATATCACTGCATCTCTTTTTGTATCCAGTTGAATGAATGAATTCCAGGTGGTTGCTGATGAAGCTCGGGATGCCGTAAATCAAATGAAGTGTTATGTTGAAAGCCTCTTGTAATTCTTGAAAAAGAGAAGAGACTCCAATCTGTGGATGTCCTTCTAACTCTTGTGTATCAATGAAAAATACTTTTGTCTTCAATCATTTGTACCTGCATTCTTTCATTATCTGCTTCAATTTTTACTTAAGCCAATGGTTCAAGTAATCATAGTTTGATTTTTACTAGGATTATTACAAATAATCCTACAAACTTTGAACCTTTTAACTGCTCAATATTACATAAATCATACAAAAATGTATATTTAGTGAGCTGGAACTTGACTTTTATTCAGAGTTCCTTTGTCTTTTGTGTGGGCAGTTTAAAGTCATGCACGCCGGACATAAAGGGGATAATGTTTAAGGTCGAAATAGCTTTGACTGAAATGGATTAAAAATGGATTCAATTCCTTGACAATTTATCTGAAAACATATTACCATACTCAAGCATGAGGGAAAAAATGTAAACTATGGCTTAAGAATATTTGAATCTGAGGAATGATATGAAAAAGAGCTAAAAGGCATTAGAAGAAGTAGTTTCCAAGAATGAAGTTACTATTATTTAACAAAACCCGTTAGGGGGTTGAAATATGCAGGGCCACCTATGGGCATTGGCTGCATGGTCAAATAAATAGCATCTTTTGGCTGACATGTCTGTTATGTGGACTGTTTATGCAAGGCCACCTATGGGCACGTGCTGCATAGTCAGGAAAAAGAACTCCCAGAAATTTACTTTCCTAGTGCTAAAAGCCAGTGAAAGTTTATGGAGATTCAAATTTTCTAAAGTATAGAGTTTGTTGTATGGAAAGAGGTACTTAAATATGGGGAAGATATTTCCGAATAAGAACATCGAAGAACTGGATGAATATAACTCCTACAAAGGTCTGAACCAAACGTAGGGAAGAAGAATAAACCATAGAGTTGAATACTTTCAGATCATGAAAAAGGATATGGGACAAATATGTTAAGGATGGCTATTTTTTGCGGATCCCTACATACTGTTGTTTAAGACAAATAAGGACAAAAGAGGCATTCTTCCCAAGAATGAAGTTACTATTATTTAACAAAACCCGTTAGGGGGTTGAAATATGCAGGGCCACCTAAGGGAATTGGCTGCATGGTCAAATAAATAGCATCTTTCGACTGACAAGTCTGTTATGTGGACTGTTTATGCAAGGCCACCTATGGGCACGTGCTGCATAGTTAGGCAAAAGAATTCTCAGAAGTTTGACATTTTTGTGACTAGAAGTCATGAAAAGGGTTATGAAGATCTGAAAATATTTAAGGTTTAGGATTATAACACATAAAGATGGGTATTGTCCAATGTATATAGAGATACATAGGTCAATGAAAACCATAATCATGTTGTGGCTGGGTCCTGAATTGAAATTTGGACTTCACTACGTATCTCATAAGAATGAGAATCAAGCCATACATAGTTCTTGAAATGCAGTTTAACGTTGTGTAGGACGAAAGTATGAGTGATCTTAGTTTAGGGTCATAGAATTCGGGCCATAATAATGAATACACAGTGTGTGTTTTCATGAGGACTTTTCAGCCAAGGTACTAAAAGTGAAATTTGGGGTTAGGCCCAAAAGACTTGGGACTGGATTCGAGGGACACTCGAATGTTCCTACGTATCCCATAAGGATGGGAATCAAGTCCACGTAGTTCTAGAACTACCCTTTGTACAAATTTGGTTCGTACATGTGAAGGGTGAAAGGGGACTTTAGTGCAATGATGGTTTAACCTAAGATAAAAAGTTTAGGCATCACCATGTATGTACGTAGTCTTTTTGAAATGAAACATGATTGAAAAATCAATGTCAATAATAGTTCTCTCTCAAGTGAGGAGATCAAAGAATATTGTAGTTTATTGTCGTACTGGACAAAAGTGTTGTATAGTTTAACGTCATATAACAAGGACGAAAATGAATCAATGTAAAGATATTGATTCCAGGGGCGGTTTCACGAATCAACATCATATGAGATGGTGGTGAACCGATGTGAAGAGATTGTTTTTGGGCTTGAACCCTGGGAGGTTGCCTACATACCCAGCCTGGAGGGCAAGGATCAAAGTCTGTGTAGTTCAATTAAAGAATGAATTAATGATCAAGTTGTTCTTGGGGACAACGATCTAATTAAAATGTTGTTGGGACTTACACATGGTTAGCGGCCCAAAGGGAGTGTTATGGTTGATGTTCGCTCTAAGCTCACGTGAGTCATACTCGGTGTGAGAAACAAGAGGTAATAACAACCTTAACGATGCACAGTTTAATGTCATGTAGGACATAAAAAAAAAGGGACTATGCAGTTTAAAGTCTTGCAGTTAGGACTATTGGTGCTGCACAGTTTAGTGTCATGTAGCAGGGACAAAATACAGTTTAATGTCATGTAGGACCTATCAAGAATTTTTTGTACAGTTTAGCGTCATGTAGTTAGGACGATGGGGATAAAATAGTTTAACATCATATTGGACGAAAGGGGGACTGTGCAGTTTAATGTCATGCCGTAAGGACAAAATAACACACCATTTATGTCATGTTGAACGAAAGTGTGAATAGTTTAAGGTCATATGCATGGACCGTGGATGGTGCAGTTTAATGTCATGCTGGACCTTTGATGATTATATAGTTTAACGTCTTTCCGGACGTGAGGGACTTTTATACAGTTTAGCGTCATGTAGTTTAGGACGTCACAGTTTAACGTCTTGCTGGACATAAGGGATTTGCAAATAGTTTATGGTCATATACATGGACCAGGGATGATGCAGTTTAAGGTCATACTGGACGGTTTAGGGAACTTTTTCACAGTTTAATGTCATGTGGGACGAAGTTGCAGTTTAAAGTCATACTGGACCATTACTGTATAGTTTAACGTCATATAGCAAGGACGAACTGGTGCTGTACAATTTAAAGTCATGTAGCTAGGACTAAGGTGAACCAATATGAGGATATCAGTTCTGGGGATTTTTTTACAGTTTAACGTCATGCTGGACGATGAAAGTGCCACACAGTTTAATGTCATGTTGCTAGGACACAATATAGTTTAATTTCATCTCGGACAAAATATAGTTTAATGTCATCTTGGACATATACAGTTTAGTGTCATGTAGGACATATTAGTAACCAATGTGACAGTTTAACGTCATGTTGGACGATAAGGGAACTGACACAGTTTAACGTCATGCTGGATGATGAAAGTGCCACACAGTTTAATGTCATGTTTCTAGGACAAAAATATAGTTTAATGTCATCTCGGACAATATAAGGAACTTCTATACAGTTTAATGTCATGTAGATAGGACATAATACAGTTTAATGTCGTGTGGGACATAGTTGCAGTTTAAGGTCATACCGGACCATTTCTGTATGAACCAATTGTAAGTCTTGGTTCTGGGGACCATATTTTGTGTTTATACAAAATATTTCTTCAGAAATCTGGCATTGGTTGGAGTTGTGATGTGTTCTCCATCCATTGAGATTAGAGAATACGCTCCATTGGAGTAGGCCTTATGTATTGAATAAGGTCCTTCCCATTTTGGTTCAAGCTTGGGAGGCTTCTTTCCTGGTATCATTGGTGCTCTGAGAACCAATACCAATTCTCCCTGAATGAATGAACGAAGAAGAACTTTTTTGTTAAAAGCTCGTGCTATTCGATTCTGATAGATTTCCAAGTGGTGCAAAGTGCACAATCTTTTCTCGTCTAACCGTTCCAATTCATTCAACCGCTTTTGGGATTGCTCATCTGTAGATAACTTATCACAAATGGCTATTCTGAGTGAGGGAAATTGAACTTCAATTGGTAAGACTGCTTCTGTTCCATATACCAATGAATATGGAGTTGACCGCGTCGCATTGCGAGTGGTAGTCCTATAAGCCCATAAAGCATGAAAGAGTTTATCAGGCCATGACCTCTTATCTTTATCCACCATCTTTTGCAGTATATTTGAAAGAGTCTTGTTGAAGGATTCTATCTGGCCATTAGCCGCTGCATGATATCGAGATGAATGGTTGGACTTAATGTTGTATTCTTGATACAATTTATTTACCTCAGAAGAACAGAAGTTGGTGCCGTTGTCCGTCAATATGGTATGAGGGACACCAAATCTAGTAATGATGTTAGACTGGATGAAGCTAACAATGCATTTAGAACTGACTTCTTTGAGAGGTACTGCCTCTGCCCATTTGGAAAAGAAATCAGTAGCAGTAAGAATGTACTTAAACTGCGTGGCCGTAGCTGAAGGGTAAGGTCCCACCACATCCATTCCCCATGTGGAAAATGGCCACGAGTATTTAGCTGTATGAAGCAACTCTGGAGGTTGATGAATGAAGTTGGCATATACTTGGCATGAATGACACTTCTTTGTGAAATTAACACAATCTTGTATCATTGAAGGCCAAAAGTATCCAAGCCTTCGAATTTGATCAGACAGTCTATGTCCAGACTGGTGGGCACCACAGACTCCAGCATGCACTTCTTTTATGACATCCATTGTCTCTTCACCATTAATGCATCTGAAGAGAACTCCATCAAAACCATGTTTGTAGAGAATTTTCTCGAGGTGTTTTGGGCTATCATAAAGAGTAAAATTGACCACACGTCGCCGAATTTGTTCTTTCTCGGCTATATCAGGTGGAAGTGTTCCATTTTGAAGGTATTCCCTGATAGGTGACATCCATCCTGTAGTATGACCATACGATCTAGGAATGGGACTAATTTCATTAATTTCCTCTGTTCTGACTTGAACATAAGGTGAAATTGCACGACGGTGGGCAATATTGATGGTTGTTTCGTCCCGATTTGGATCTGCTAAAGCTGTAGCTATATTAGCCAGTGCATCAGCTTGAGCATTTTGTGATCTTGGGACATAAGAAAATGTCGGTTCTGAAGGGAATTCCGACATTAACTCTCTGACGTAATCATACAAAGGGATTAATTCTTCTTTTCTGATGGCATAATCCCCATTGACTTGTTTGATTACTTGGTCTGAATCAACTTTCACCTTTAAGTGATTCACTTGTGCTTGAAGTGCTAACTCCAAGCCTGTAATGAGAGCTTGGTATTCAGCTTCATTATTGGTACCACCTTCCCACAACAAAAAGGAATAAGGTAACACTGCCTTATCTGGAGAAATGAGCACAATTCCTAAACCAACTTTGTTGAATTTAGGATTTTCCATTTTCTTTCCTGTTGGAATTCTAGAAGCACCATCAAAATACATTTCCCATGTTTGAGGACTCTCTTGAATAGAGAAAACTTCCTCATCAGGGAGTTCGATATCTGAATACGTGTCTTCTACTGAAGGATGTTCAGCCAGGAAATCAGCCAGAGCTTGGCCCTTAATTTCCTTTTGAGACACATACTGAATGTCGAAATGCTGTAGAATAACCGCCCACCTTGCCAGACGTCCTGTAAGCATTGGACGACTAAGGATGAATTTGAGCGGATTATTACGAGATACCAATTGGACCTCATGATGTTGCAGGTAGTGTCTCAGTTTCTGAACTGCAAAGATTATTGCTAGGCAGCACTTTTCAATACTTGAATACCGGGTTTCTGCTTCAAGCATAGTTCTACTGAGATAGTAGAGACTATTTTCATTCCCAGCATCATTCTTTTGAGCGAGAAAGGCACCCAATGATCGCTCTAAAGCTGTCACATAGAGGATAAGAGGTCTACCCTCAACAGGTGGCATGAGTACTGGTGGACTCAAGAGGTATTTCTTGAGGACATCAAATGATTCTTGACATTCTTCATTCCACTGGTAAGTAACTCCTTTCATCAATAATTTGGTAAAGGGTAAACTTTTGCCTGCCAAATTGGTGATGAAACGCCGAATATAGGCTAAGTGTCCTTGAAGTCCTCTTAATTCATTCAAATTCTGAGGAGGTGACATACCAAGGATTGATTTGGTCTTCTCAGGATCGACTTCAATACCACGATGGCGTATAACAAAGCCGAGGAATTTTCCTGAGGTTACCCCAAAAGCACATTTTAAAGGGTTCATCTTCAAATTATGTTGTTGAAGTTTGTGGAATATGACTTTCAAATCATCCAAGTGATTAGAACGTTGTTTGGATTTAACCACCAAATCATCTACATATCATTCAACAAACTTCCCTAAAAGAGATTTGAAGATATGATGCATGGCACGTTGATATGTTGCACCTGCATTCTTTAAACCAAAGGGCATCACCCGGTAACAAAACACACCTTGAGGAGCTCTGAAGGCTGTATATTCCTCATCTTCTGGGGCCATTCGGATCTGATTATATCCAGAATATCCATCCATGAAAGAAAGTACTTCATAGCCAGCCATCGCATCAATTAAGAGTTCTGTAATCGGAACTGGGAAATCATATTTAGGACAATACCGATTAAGATCTCTGAAATCGATGCAAACCCTAATTTGTCCATTCTTCTTCTTTACAGGGACAATATTAGCCAACCACATGGGATATTGAACTTCTCTGACGAAGTTGGCTTTGATCAGCTTATCCACTTCAGCTTCAATTTTGGAAGCATAGGTTGGGTGTGTTCTTCTCGCGGCTTGCTTGAATCCTCGATGTTCTTTTGGTAAACCCAAATGATGAGTAGCAACATCAGGATCAAGCCCAGGCATTTATGTATAATTCCAAGCAAAAATATCTTTATTTTTCTTTAGAAAAAAAATATACATATCTTGCTCTTCAAGGGTCATGGCCGCACTAATTAAAGTGGGGCGTGGATCTTTCTCTGTACCCAGATTTACTTCTCTGAGTTCATCAACAATGGTAGAGATACCCTCTTCAAATGCTGGAGGATCATCTCTAAGATCTTCCTCTTCCTCTTCATCATGTGTTATTTCTTCCATTTCTACTTGCGAAGTAGATGAAAAAACGAAATTCTCATGATCATAAGAAATGTCAAAATTTTTACATTTTGGAGAAGAAGCTTCCATTTCCGACCCTATTGATGATAAAGGGTCTTCTTTGGGAATCAAAGAGGAGATGATGGATCGAGAATCGACATCATTATTCACCTCTGGTGTTGCTATAACTTCTTCTGGCCTGATTAGCGAAGTATAGACTTGTTGGATTTCAGCGGACGAAATGAAAACGTCACCACTTATGTTTTCATCGTTGCTTGGTAAGTTACCAATTTCTCCCATGTTGTCTGGCTCGATTGCCGTAATTGACATTATGGATCTTTCCATAAGAGTATTTTGATTTGGGCCTATTTTGTCAATTTGACTGATAGGTAACACATAATCTGTACTCACATGTGAAAATGGATTTATTGGAATTTTTTCCAAACCATATGGAGCATTAACTTTGGTAATTTCCTTCATTGTAGATTTTTCTCTTCCCTTCATGTGATAAAATTCTGCCTCAATGTATTGAGACTCACATGTCTTGAATGGGGACTTATCACCATACTATGTTCCAACTTGACCATCGAAATAGTATTTGAGACATTGATGGTATGATGATGGAATAGCTGCATGCTGATGTAGCCAGGGTCTTCCAAGCAAGATATTGAAAGCTGAGTCTTGATCAACAATCATGAAATCCGAATTGGAAACAAGATCTCCAAACTGAGTTCTGAGTGTAACTTCTACCAGTGGTTCTTGTTCATTTTTATCATATCCTTGTAACATCATGGTAAAAGGAGATAAATCAGATTCCATGAGGCCCAATCGACGAAGTGTACGAATGGGCATGAGGTTGACTCCTGAACCATTGTCAATGAAATCTCTTCGAACATCTACACCATTGACTTTTCCAGATAAGTACAAAGGTTTTATGTGCCCATGCACAACATCATCTTCATCTTTATCAGTAAAAGATATCACTGCATGGCATTCTGCAGGATTATTCTCTATGTGATAGATTTCAGCTGCAGCAATTTCAGCTTCAAACTCCTGAGGACTTGACAAATCTTCGATAAGTGCTTCCCGAAGATCTTTTGATAGATTCAAAGCATCCAAAATTGATAACTTGGCTGGTACTTGGGCCAAGTGTTTCAATATATCATACTTTTGATCTAGAGGTCTGCGTTTCCCAATAGGAATATTCGGTTTAGCAGGTACCTTGGAAGCAGATGCTTTGGAAGCTGATGCATCTTGTATTGAAGTTGGAAACATCCTTGGTTTTGGAAGATTAGACTGATTAGATCCATTTACTTTCTGAGATAAATAGGATGGAACCTTTAGTCGGTCTTCCAAAATAACTGTGCCAAAACTGAGTTGGCCATTGGCAGAAGAGCTTGCTTGTTCTTTTTGAGCTCACTGAAGGGCTCTACCACGAGTTTCTACTGCATATACAGTGCTAGTAGGGGTAGAATTAGAGTAGTGTCTTCGGAAAGATCCACGTCTTCCCCTATATCCTGAACCTCTAGAACCTCTTCGGATTCCCTTATTTGATACGGGGAATTCAGTCTCATCAAGACTGGAATATAGATCTGTTAATTGAATCATATTAACAGAACCAAAGATTAACTCTTCGTCTGATAAAGACTCTGCCTGGTTAGCCTGTTTAGGCTGTGCCGTTTGATGGGGCGGTGCCCGTGGCTTTGAAGTAGATGGCATGAAATCTGCTAGAGTCAAAGACAATTTAGGCTTTGATACATACTCATCTTCTTCTGATTCCTCTTTCTTCTTTGAATTGCGCTGCCCTTTTGAGGATTTGTCTTTTGATGGAGGCTTTACTACAGCTTTTGTAGGAGACACAATTGGCTTCTTCAATTGTGTTCGCAAAATGGAATGGGTCCGATTGATTGTCTTTCTGACCATCCAATCATCATATTTTTTCGCAGTTTTGCTTTTGACTTCCTGCCACTCGCCTCCTTCCTCTGGATCTGTAGCGGTAATACACGCTACATGAGCTGAAGAACCCTTCAATTTGACTTGTCCCAAGTCGACCATCTTTTGCAGGAGGTCTTTAAAGACAAAACACTCCTGGATGGGATGCCCCAACATTTGATGAAAGGGACAATAATTGGGACGGTCTTCATCTCCTTCCTTGTTTGGCCTCTTGGGCACTGGTAATTGAACCAAATTATTTTCCAGAGTTGAAATGAAGTAACCAGGAACTTGCTCACTTCAGAAAGAGTATGTTTTACTCTTCATATCCTCAAATTGTTTTCGTCGTTGATCTTTTTGATCATTTGGACGAAAAATCATTTGTTTTTGGCATTCAGGAGGTGGAGTCCTTCAAGAAGATGAAGGTTTTGAAGTATATATAGGTACAGGTGCTTGTTTAAGCATAACTGTAGCAGTTTCTGCTTTACCCATTCTTCTTCCTGGAGCTGATGGAATTATACGAGATTTAACCTTAGCCTGTATAAGGGAATCTTCAATTTGTTGAGCGATTGAAGTAAGGTCTCGAAACCCTCCTGTGTATTTCACAGGGATCAATGGCGTGCGTAATTCGTCACGCAAATTTTCCACACAGATTGGAAATAATTCCTCCTGAGGGAGTGCTAAACTCAAGGAATACGTTAATCCCTTCCAACGAGCAATGAAATCAGAGACTCTTTCATTCTCCCTTTGCTTGCAGTTTGTAATATCGAAAACTGTCGTTTTTGGCAAAGTTGAGCTAAACTGAAGAAGGAATTTTTGACGAAGATCCTCCCATCCGATGACTGATCGGGATTGCAAGCTTGTATACCAGACAAAAGCTGGTCCTTGCAAGGTTCGCACGAAGCATCTGAGTTTCACTGCTTCTTGCTGTTCTGGAGTTCCCATCATAGGATCACAACAAGACACGTAATGCGTCAAATGTTGTTCAGGGTCGCCTGATCCGTTGAAAGTAGGGAAAACAGGGTTTCCAAAACTGGATGGAGGAGAAATTGAATCTACCCATTCAGGGTAAACTTTCTTTTCAGGTTGAACTTGCGCCCGTTTCCCTTCCATAGTTTCTAACCGAGCTGTTAATGACTCAATAGTAGTTATTAACTTTTGAGAAACATCAGGTTGAACTTGGTTTTGGGTAGGTGCAATGAATGGAGCTTGGACAGACGTGGTGGTTGGTATTGCAACTGATGGTAGTGCTGCCAACCGTTGTTGCGTTTGACCCGTAGGATTAGACCTCTGAGGGTGTACTGATAAAGGAGGATATTCCTGATCCATCTCAGTAGTTACAACAAATTCCTTTCGCTGTCGGACATCAGAATTCTTAAGAAAAAGACTACTCTGAAGTAGTTCTGCATTCAACCTTCTTAATTATTTCATTTCTTCCTCCTGTTGTGCAAACCTTTTCTCTAATGAGAGCGATTGACCTCCTTCAGAGGAAGGGTGAGAAGTAACTTGATTCTTTCCTTTCCCCTTATTGGATCCTTTTCGGAGAGGGGGAAGTGGGTTACTTGAAGGAATACCCAGATTTTGGGTAAGCCTTTGATTACGTGTACGCACACCTTCTTCATTTAGGTCCGTGTGCGCAACTTCTTGAGCAGGAACCTCTTCGTCTGATCCCTCTGATTGAGCCTCATCTGGTAAATCAGCAACAACGACATTGATGACATTAATGGATGCATATTGCATGGAATCCTTTCTATCAGCATTTCTGCGATATTGTCTTCTTCCATGCCCATGATGAGACATGGAATTCCGTTGACTTGATCCCTCAGGAACTTCTTGGAAAACCGTCACTTGGAGAGAATCTCCTGATAGCTTGGCTCTTCGTTCCTCTTGAGGCTTATTCCCTAATCGAGAGAATACTGACTTTCTCTGAGGGAGGGATTGAGGATTTGAAAAAGTCCCCAGTCCGGTGGACTGGGGATGTTCCTGCTGCTTTCGCTCAACTCCTCGAATCCCATTTATTGACTCTGAGGGTTGGGTTAGAGAAGTCCCCAGTCTGGCAAGCTGGGGTGTCTCTTGACATGCTATGTCTGAGATCTTCTTAAAATCTCTCTTGATCTTGCGAATCTTAGTTCGGAAATTAGCTGGATGCATTAACCTGTATCCACTTTTATCACCTGGTTCAACAGACCGTTGGATGATTTCCGAAACTTCTGTCATTTGATGACGTGTTTGCTCCAGACGAGAGGCTTGTTCAATATTCTCGCCTACTTGATGTAGGAGCAATTCAACAACTTTTTCTCTATATACTTGATTTTGAGAGGAACTAGTTGAAGCTTGTTCTTGAGCAAGCTTTTGATTATGAACAAAGCTCATTGACTGTGGCCGGCCATGGGCAATAACATTTCATGAGACCATTTTCGGCGGGCTTTGCTGACCGGAAAGCACTGTGAAATGTAGTGCTCCGTGAACACCCCATCCTCTGATATGAACATCAGATGGAGCATTGGCAATTAACTGACGCAATTTTCTTAGTGCGCCAAGGCATGAACGTTGAAGGGTTCTTTGTTGCTTTTCAGCCTTCGGATACCGAGAGACTGATAGAGATGCCAAATCAATCTGGCGTTGTAACCCTTCTATTATCTTAATATGATTTTCATAATCACCGTAAGATAATACTTTCTTCTTCAATTGACAAAGAGTCTTCCATATGTTGAGACGAATATCATGGATTCCATCATCCGTCAACATCTTTGGAATATCATACTGGGAGTCAGCCAAAGGCCAAAACATGACTGGTACTTCACCTTTTGCCAGTTTTTTCTTCATGTTCAGCATTTCCTCTTTATCATTAAATGAAGATTCTTCTACCTGTTTGGACCAGAGTTGGTGTTTCCTTGTTGCTTCATCGGATTCAACAAGATTGGTAGAGATATCACTATTCATGTCAGAAGATGAATGACTCAGGGATGGTTCGGAGAATAACCTGAACCCCAAGCTATCTTCTGATGGAGAAAGAGTTTCACCTGCCGATAGTAAAGCTTCATACATGACTGGTTTTACGTTTGCAAGTGCCTCGAGATAGGAGGGATTTCTCGTCACTACATTGCCTTCTGAAGAATTTTCGAGACAATGTGAATCACTACTGCGGAGAGAACTTTCGCAGCGAAGTTCATCACCATGAGGAGGACCGTCATGATGGGTTACAGCAAAAGATGAAATCTCTTGCTCCTTGGTCTTCTGACCACACAGAGGGTTCTTGTGGCTCTCATCTGAAGAAGAAACTTCGAGATTGACCGAACTTTCATGAAGCAAGTCTTCATGAGGAAGTGTCTGTTGAAGACCTTCAGAATTAATGTTCCCGTTATTGGGAACTGAGGGAGTAGAATCTTGAATTCCGACAGATAAATGTCTGAGGGCTTCAAGAACTCCAGCATCGAGCAAGGCTTTGTTACAGATTGGCCTTTTATCTCCTGACTGTGCTGGGTGGATCTTTTTCTTAGATGCCTTCTTACTCGCTTTAGAAACCACTTGATGACGAAAGTGATTGCTCTGAGCAGGTGTATGTGCCTGATCAGGAAAGATGGTCAGGTTAGGCTGATGATCTCCACTCAAATCAGGTGTCTGTACCTGACTTGGTTGTCCATATGGTATGGGGGAGTATGCCCCATAACCCTCTTGGACTGGAACAGATGTGTGTGTCTGTTCCGGAGTGAATCGTTGATGTGTCACTCCACTGCTAGGGATAGATTTATGTGTCTGTCCCTGTGATGATGCTGAAGCTGTTATGATATCCTGGCAAGCATCCAGAATATGAGCATGAATTTGCTTCTGCTCCTTCACCATTGACAAAATATGTTTGGTGACTTCAGCCGCCGGAATGGGGATATAAGTCCATTCCGGGCTTAGAGTAGGTGTATGTTCCCGCTCCTGTCATCCTTTTCCTGTCAGTGAATCCTGACAGTACTCAAGTGTGGAGGTAGAGAGTTTAGTCTGCCTCCTGTTTGTCGTCGGGACTTTCCGACTGACTTCTCCATGCGCTACCAAACGAGACTGTTGGTAGGCTTGATTAGTATTAGCAGGTGTATGTGCCTGCTGTTTACACTTCGCCAAACACGGTTGACGAGATCCATCATATGTAGTCAGACGAGCCTGCTGACTAACTAGTGATGTATAAGCAGGTGTATGTTCCTGCCTACAGTACTCCGCCGGAATTGCCTGGCGGGATCGGCTTGATGCTGCCAGACGAGTCTGCTGGACAGCGGAATTAAAACGGGAAGGTGTGTATGCCTGCTCATTGTTTGCCACCAAGTTAGGTTGGTGGACTTCTCCGGAGATGGCAGGGATGACAACCTGCCCATTGTTTACCGGATTCCGTCTCTGGCGGTTCACCTTGCCTGCTCGGGTTCGAGGAACCTGAGCTGAATGCCTGGAGTCGGTACCCTCATCATATTGAGGGCGTACTACCGCACGAGTCTGGCGGTGATTGTTGATGGGAGCCCTCGAGAAGGACTCCTGTCTTTTTGAATTAAGGCCCTGCGGGACCTGCTCATTCACTTCCTCAGAGTAAGGGAGTGAATGGAAATTGCGTTCCGGGGATAACGACCCGAAACGGTTGGAGACGGTAGTCAGCACCGCCTGCTTCTTGATCGCTGGCCGCCGTTGTCCGGACGACTATGTAGAGTTATTAACTTGGAGGGCTTGACGAGCGGCCTCCAGAGTTGGGATAGTACTGTTGCGACGGTACTCCTTAACCAGTGCATTAGAAACCTAGCGTTGAAGACGCTGAGTTGGTGATGTCATCCTTAGAGCGGACGACGTTCCAGCAGGAGTAGCAGCATTGGTTTTCACAGCAGAAGACCTCACAGTAGAGGTGTTCACAGGGGTGAATTTAAGGAAAGCCATTTTGCAGAAGATCTTGAGAAAAGAGTGCCTGTTCCATATAACAGACATAATCAAGATGAATCTGGACACTGCATCTTTTGGATGAGCACATGTCAATGATTGATTTGTTGGCCCAAGGGGCCTAACAAATAAGAAAAACGTCATTTTAACTTGGTTAAGGATTCACGTCGGGTTCACCATTTTTGTTTCGCACGGATTCCGGGGATGACCTCCTGGACGGGAGATTCAAACGTTCCGATCGGTTTCTAACGGGTTTGTTCGTAGAACCGGAAACATCCAATGATTCCACATCCGTTTGGACCTACTTTCCAAAGGTAGGCGCTCATTAGTTTGTGGACTAATGAGGCTTAGGAATTTGCATTGGTCGAGAGGATGGGAGGTCGGACTCATCACACCTTTTTGAGGGGAATTAATGTCTACTCCGGGACTCTCTTTATAGATTTAAGTTATATTCGTGAATCCTTATTACATTACCAAGTATAAAATGAGCTTTTATTAAGTTTTAACAATCAATGATTAAATATGCAAGAAATTTAGAGAATCTTTTATATGTATTCGAGGTTCTTCATCAATAGAGAATCATCTGTATCTATTTAGAGATTCTTGATCAATGGTATCCTTCAAAATATTTACATAAAAGTCTCTTGGTCATTATGATGACCAGGCTGGTTTTAAAGCCACTCAGTGGGGCACTTGAAGTTTATCATCATTCAGAAGGACAGGTATTATTTCAATGTTAGGATCGAACCCATAAATGGGCTACCTACGTATCCTTTGTTTTGGAAAAGGAATCAGAACCCACGTAGTTCGAGTAATGGAGTATGATGTTTATGATTGATGGCTCAAAGAAGAATGTCATAATTACTTTTACACTCTAAGCTCACGTGAGTCATGCTAGGTGTGAGAAACAAGAGGTATTTGTAAAAATTAGACAATTGTGCCATGAAAGATGCAATCATAAGAAATTGTTTGGGGCTTAGGTATGTATGACTGCCCAGATAGATGAAGGTTTAGGATTCACTTTTAGGGAGAAAATCCAGGAACTGGGTCCATAAAGGTATATTTGCTTTATGGAGATTTGAATACTCTAATCTTGGGGCTTACTCCTAAGGAGGATGCCCAGGTTAGGAGGGGACTTATGATTGGGTTTTACTCCTGAAAAGGAAACCCAAATCAAAGGTAAATTAGGACTGGTTAAGAGAAATTTAAGAAACCTGGGGCTTACTCCTAAGGAGGATGCCCAAGGTTTATGACTGGGACTTATTCCTGAAAAGGAAGCCCAGGTTAGAGATTAAGGCTTGGGGCTTACTCCTGAGGAGGATGCCCAAGATTTATGAGTGGGACTTGATGCCCAAGGTTTATGACTGGGACTTATTCCATAAAAGGAAGCCCAGGTTAGAGATTAAGGCTTGGGGCTTACTCCTGAGGAGGATGCCCAAGATTTATGATTGGGACTTGATGCCTAAGGTTTATGACTGGGACTTATTCCATAAAAGGAAGCCCAGGTTAGGGGACTTGGTTTGGGGCTTACTCCTGAGGAGGATGCCCAAGTTTAGGAATTAAGGTTTGGGGCTTACTCCTGAGGAGGATGCCCAAGTTTGGGAACTTTAAGAATTTGGGGCTTACTCTTGAGGAGGATGCCCAAATTAAAGGACTTATAACTGGGGATTATTCCTAAAAAGGAGACCCAGGTTAAGGATTCTATCATCTTAAAGGATGAGGTTGAATGAATGAACTCTCCATATTTAGTGATATAAAGATATTTAAATCACTAGGTTTTGAGAGATATTCCACAGAATTACTTTAAGATAAGAAATTCAAGTCAAGAAATCATGCCATAAATGGCTTTGAAGAGTGTCTTGAAGACTGAATCTTGAAAAGGAAAGGTGTGATGGCTTAAGAGGGGTGACATGGGCAAGATGGGCACCCAAAAAAAAAGTAGGGGCGCGCAAGTCTTGAAAGGCGCGCAAGTATTGTGGCGGCGCGCAAGTAATGGTCGCGCAAGTATACTTGCGCGACATGAGGGGTACTTGCGCGATTCTCAATCGGAATTGAAATACTTGAGCAACTTCTTTTTAATCACTTTAAAATCCTCTTGAGGTTCTTTCAGAAAAGGGACGCGCAAGTTACATTGAAGGAAATAAGTCGGCGCGCAAGTGTTTGATAAGTTTCAACACTTAGGCCTTCCTTCTTCTCTTTAGATCTTCCGTTCTAGGTAAAAAATTACCTTAGAAGTGTTCCGGAAGCTTTGAGAAGAGACTTGGGCATCGGGAGCTTCAATCCGAGTTTCTGGAAAAAGATCCTCCCGAATGGGGGGCCCACAGGGTCTATTTATAGGCAAAAGAAGACCCCGGGCGGTTACCGGGTGGTTACCACTTAGGTCGCGCAAGTCACCTGCGCGACCAAGGGTGTCGCGCAAGTGCACTTGCGCGACAGTGATAAAACTTGCGCGGAGCATTTGCTTTTGATCCTGTGTTCATGCCTTTGTCGATTTTTGATGTTTTCTTCAAAGGTTGAAATCACTTTTAGCTCGGATATTCCCTTTTCCGATCTTTAGATTCTATGACGAAAGGAGCGTCAACAGTGTTTATCCTTGGAACACCCAAAATCTAGGACACATTTATAGAGCATATCCTCCAACACCTGAATCATATGATTTGTCTGTCTATCAGTTTTAGGGTGATAAGATGTGCTCAAAAGTACTTATTTACCCAAGGACTTTTGAAAAACCTTCCAAAACCGAGACATGTATAAAGTGTCCTTGTAAAATATGATAGATCATGGAGCTCTATAAATACATTTAACCACCCTAACATATATCCTCCTTAGATCATCTATCGAGAAGGTATCTTAGACTGGTAATAAATGTAGGGCCTTCATAAAATGGTCAATGAATACCCAAATTGTATCATCGACCTTAGGAGATCTAAGAAAACTAGTCATGAAGTCCATAAAAACATCATACCATTTCAAATAAAGAATATAAAATGTCTATAAAAGTGCTTCTGGTCACTGATGTTCCACCTTCACCTAATGATAGGTAAAACACTGAGTGATAAAACCATCTATCTCCCATTTCATATCAGACCATCAATACCGACAACGTAAGTCTCAATACATCTGGGTAAAACTAGGATGTACTACCAAAACGGAGGCATAAAATTCCCACATCAACTCTTCTCTTATGTATTTTGGGACCCATACATTCCCATGGAAGCATAAGGTATCATCCTCATCCATGGTATAACTAGAATATGAATTTTCATCTAAAATAATTTACCTTACGACTAATTACTCGAGATCTGAGAGTTTCCTCATCCTCACCCATTCCAAAAATTGTGGAGTTTACTACTAAAGTTAAGAGGATATCCTGACCATGATCCTCCTAAACCTCAATGTGAATATCTAAAAACAATCCATGAGAATCCACTCACCATTTTCCTCCTAAACTTCTTATGTCCAAGACTTCGGGATCAGAGCATCAACTACGAAATTAACTTTTTCTAGTAAATCGAAGGACTGTAGGTACTCAACCAATATAAATTTCCTAATACTTAGATCACGCTGATTAAAGATATAATTGGGGATTATTTCGTTTGTTAAAAACAAAAAGTGATATCCATGTAAATATTGTCCCAATAGTGTAGAGCATTAACTGCACAAGATAGCTCGAGGTCATTTGTCCGGTAATTTCACTCATGAGTCCTCAACTGACGAGACCCGTATGCTATAAATCACTTGTATTATATTATAATATCTCCCAAATTGATACCTAATGTGTCATAATAAATAGTATTAATCCTCCCTAGATATATTAGAATCAGGATCAGTGTTGAAGTTAATATTCCCTTCAACTCTTAAAAGGCCGCTTCACAAGATTCTGAACATTTGAATTTCACTCCCTTATTAGTCAAGCTCACAAATGGTGTTTCTAGGAATCGTAAATCCTAGATGAAGAGTTATTAATACCCAGATATTCCCAAGAAACTTCATATGTCAAATAACTTCTTGGGATGCTCCCTTGAAACTATAAGTCTCAATTTCTCTAGGTCTACAAATATTTCTAACTCTAAGATGACATGACCTAGGAAGTGGACTTTGTCAATCCAAAAGAGGAATTTACTAATCTTATCATAAATCTGATTCTATCTTAGTGTACTCATCATTATCTTAAGATGGATAGAATGGTCATGTCAAGATCATGAATACACTAAGATGTCATCTATAAATACTACCACAAGTGAATCCAAGTATGGATGGAAAACCCAATTCATCAAATAAATGAAAAAAACATGTGAGTTTGTGAGATCAAACATCATTACCAAGTAAACATAAAGACCATACCTACTCAAGAAATATGTTTACGGTATGTCTGAGGATCTGACATGCACTTGATGACAGACTAACCTCAAATGAGTCTTTCAAAACAACCTCTCTCCTTGGATCTAATTGAAGAGCTCATCTATTTGAGGCAGTGTATACCAGTTATTTACTATAAGATGGTTTAAACATCAAAAATATCACATAGATTCTAAGGGTAACATATTCCTTCTTATAAAAAAGAATTTATAAACCCCAAGGAGAAGTTTTTGGGAATATAAATACTTTAAAATCCAAGTCTTCTAACTATTTATTGAGCTCTAAAAGCTACAAAATTTTCATCCTGTAAGGAAGAATGGACACTGGTGCTACTCCTAGAACTATCTAAATAGTGAATTTTACCTCTCTCACTAGAGGTATCCCAAAAAAAACCATCAGAGAAGAATTCCTTGAAATGATCCACCATAGGAGGGAAAAAATGGGTCATAACCCCTAATCATCCAAGAAAAGATTTGTAATCTGGGATGTCACTCTATCCAACCCTTGATGATCAGGTTCTTATTAAGACACATGAACATACCATTATCCCTTGTGTATATATCTACCTCTCACTAGTGATATAAAAATGACCCTTTGATGATAGCAGTCAATATAGTCTTGATAGATAACTATCTAGTCCATCCTAATAATTACATCGAATTCCATCATGTTAAGGACAAAACATCCACATGATCAGATATCCACCTATCTCAAGATTACAATACTTACAATGTTGAACACACTCAGATCAGATACCCAACAAGGTAGAGAGTTTCATCACACCACATAAGAACTCTATATCAAGTCCTATACCCTCTATAATTGTTTAAGATATAAAAGAGCGAGATGCGTCTGTGTCAAATAAAATAGACACTAAAGTAGAGGCTACTAGAATATTACCTCTAATAGTAGAAGGATCGATGTTTTGTACCTATGACATAGGATGCACTATATGTAATTATCCCATACCATGACCTTGAGTCACAACCTGACTACCCTGAGTAGGCCCACTCTAATAGTGCTATAAGTCTTGAGTCTAAATACCTCTTCCTCGACCACCACCTCAGCCTAAGCAGCCAATGGAATTCTAGTTACCTATCTAAAGAAATACTACTGGCCCTATTCCATAATTTGGGGTAGGTGTAGATCCCAAATCACTATGCATTGATGGAAATTCTATGAAGAAGAACTGTATATGCCTTATCCTCCCATAGTCTCTACATTCAACTAGATCTCACATACATCAGGAGTTTATTAGGTCTTGGATTCCCACAGTGGTGTAATATGAGGAAGCTATCAGTATGATCCATTTTACAGCTACTAACCCCATGAGAAAACACAAAATAATGTTTTCATCTACTAGAAGAACTCTAGATAGCTCTAGGTGCTAAACCATCCTAGTTTCCACAATCGGATTCCCAAAAACTCCTCTCCACAATGAAGTCATGGTTGATGATCTCAGAAATAGTAAACAACTGAAAGACATTGACCTACAATCAGATGGAATATAACATCCCATCCTTGAATCACCTATAATTCCCGATCTCATCACCAGAGAGAGTCAGTGTGGACCACTTTAACTCAATAAAATGAGAAGAATACTCCATTAAATTCATGGCTGCCTTATGAAGGTTCATAAAATATCTATCTCGATAATCCCTAAACATATGTAAAAATAAGTAGTCATAGATGATTTTCTGTTAGTTTTTACAGATCATATCTCAATGTCAGTCTTTCTGAGTAATTACATCCCTCCATCTCTTGGAAACACTACAAATAATATAAGATATAAGCTCAAACCTTTAATTTGGAGGAATCTCTAGATGTATGAATATAGAAAACATGACATAGATCCATGACTCAGTAACATGTGGTCCTCTATCCTAAATAATGGTGGGAGGATGATGGTGATGGAACTCCCAAGTCAACTCTTCCATTTTATGGGTAGGTTGAGAAACACCATGCCTAGACTGAATCATATATAAATATCTCTCTCAAAACTAGATGTTGGTTCCAATATGAGGAATATCAGGTGGTTCTATAAATGGAACTATATGAGGTATCACTAGAGACTCCAGATCCACCTTCTATAGTGGATGGTCATCACCACCTTTTTGGTGTATAACTCGAGGTTTTCATGGTGGTACAATTCTACAATTCCAAATTCACACCTGATATTATAATTTATCGATTGAAAAGTTTTTAGATGGATAATTAGGACTTGTACACAACCTTCCTATATAAAATATTGCACCTCTATACATACTCAAAAATCTATGTCTAAGTTAGTTAGAAAGACCATAACAATCCATAAGAATGTAAGAGACTCCCAAATACCCACTCATAAGCCTGGGTTCAGGTCTAGGTCTCATATTAGTCTTCATAGATTCTGGAATATGGAGCGTAAATTACAAGGTATAGTGGAAAACACCCTTTACTTGAAAATAGCATCCCATTGAGCAGTAACCTTTTGATTTAAGAGTTTAACTTCCTTCAGTTCATAGTCTTTTACATATGTACTTATATATATATCACAGTCCAGAACCAATAGGTCTAGAACACACAACATGGGATAATTAGATAATTAAGACATCATCGCCAATCTATGTGGGAAAAAACTATTTAGATTGATATAGGCACTTTAATTAGTTAAATTATATTATCCCTGTAATAAATGCCAATAAATTTTAATATATAACAATCTAGGGACTAACTATATGCAGCAGGAAAATTCATGTAGAAAGTAGATGGGGTATGAAAAAATTCCTGGAATATTAGTCCTAATATGTCTATAATGATGTATGAGATGCTAATATCTAATTTTACCAAGACAAGGAATGAAGTATATTTATATTATTTTAATAATAATAATATCACAAAGCATGTGTGTCACCCAATGGTGAAATTTTATCAACTGCAACAGGTGTAATCCAATAACAGCAATACCAATCCTAGGTAATTTTGGTTTCCCATGTATGTGGGTTAGCTAATCTAATGAACATGATCATTACCAAATTCTATTACATCATATTCTCATGTCTATTACCCAAAAAATAAGGAAAAAGGAAAAAGAAAAATCTGATACGACTTTGTAATGTACCGATCTTGGATCAACTTAACTAGTTCTCCGAACCGGTGGGTCACATAGCCTCAAGAGTTCCACCCCATATGCCAGAGGATACCAACTAGTAGTGAGGGTCTAAGGTGGTAAAATGGGAAGACTATACCATCATATCAGTGTGGCACAAAAGATAAGATAAATAAATAGATAATAGAGGAATAATGATATAATATATGATAAAAAAACATATATAATAATCAATTACAAAAGAGTGAACAACAAGAAACAACTATAATAATCAAAATTCCATAGGATTATTCATATACAATGATTCCATGTCATACTAACATACAAAAAGGAAAATAGGCGACACATGGGATGTGCATATACAACATGATATACAAAAATAAAAAGGCCAAAAGATGTCTCCACTAGCATCACGAGAATACCCTCATTCCTCTTCTCGCATGCTCTAAGAAATAAGTAAAATGAATAAAAAAATTTGTAGTGGGTCTTTTTACCTTATCCGTACCTACATAAATGAATTGTACTCAGGTACCAAAGGTTCTCTATGCAGGGTTTGATAAAACTTAGTAGTCCACCACCAATAGTGTCTAGAAATAATCAAGCTAGTGTATATAACATATTAGTGTGTAAGTATGATGAATAATAAAAAATTATGAATAATAAATACCAACTGACTCAGGTTCCTACAGGACACCTGGATGTCTCTACCTTCTTCGATATAGGCCAGTGTAAGTGTTTGATCAGTAACCATATATATATATATATAAGTAATAATATATATGTATATTTATACTTAATAAACATATATTAACTAAGTACATGAGGACATAAGTAAGTATATACAAGGATATTAGGTGCTAGTTGGACCTGGGTCGTAACTCAAGCATCCATAACTATTATTACAAGTGATAGGATCTAATAGAGGGTATAAGACCATAATATCATTTGAATGTGAGATGTCATGTTCAACACTTCATATAGGTGGAGTGATACATCATTCAAAACACCTGAATAAAGGGAATGTGGAGCGTTATTACCACCATATAGATACAAGTATAGTGGTGATAGATGTCATGCTCAACACCTGATGTACAATAGCATAAAACATCATGCTTAACAAGTCCCTTATCTATCATTTGTTATCCAATATCAATGGAATAAGCATAACAATAATAATAACCATGGTGAATCACCTATAATGAATTTATGACCATATATCACAAATACCCAAAGGTGAAAAATTCCTATATCAAAAGTTCATAATTATAAAACATGAGGTGTGGCCTATCCACCCATTCCCATTTAATTTAAATAATCCATTTAAGTTATCAAGCCAAGGTAAAACAATTCCAAGGTCATCAAAAACACTTAAATGGTGATTTGTTCATAGAGAGACTTATATAAAAGAAAAAATATTATTTAGCACACACAAATGGTGTAAAAGAATGAGGAAAACAACCTTCAACCTCTTAAAAATGGTCTAAGGGAGTATAACAACATTCTTACATTTATCTAGAAAATAAGAACACATTTAATGAAAATGTGAGGTAAAGGATGGAGTGATGAAAAGTAGTAAAGATATGAAAAAATCATGAATTTTAGGGGGAAAACTAGACCGACTACCATAGTGCTGAAGATGACTCCTCAACCAATACTGGATTCATATTTGAAGCAGAATGGAAGAAATCGAAAGAACAATCCAATGCCCTAAAAATAGGGAGAATGAGATCACACCAAAATTATTGAAGATAATATATGATGAAATTATAATAGAATAAATATGATTTTGTATATTACCTCTATCCATCTAATGATTATTATGGAGAGATATTTGGAGTTTAAATGAGGGAGCACTCAATATCCATAGGTTAGGAGGAGGAAGAGCTCACATGCAGGGGTGGGTGGATGCTGCACACTAAAAATGAGAAGCAGGAAGGAGGGAGTGAGTTATTAAGTTCATTAAGGGGAAAACCATAAAATAGCCCCTTAAAATGGGGTCTCATGGTTGTTTATTTAGATATCCAGGTTACACAATATTCATTATATTAAGAGACTTGGATAATGGAAACACCCTAGGTATAAGCTCGAATGAAAATTTAACCTCTTAGTTATGTGGATGACTAGACAATTCCTTGAGAAACACATCTGCATATTCCCTGAGAATGGGCATGTCTTCAAGGATGATATTTTCCTTATACTCAATCATTTGAGCTAGATATAATTTCTCATAATGAAATAATATATATGTTTGAGATGTTGGTTCTGAATAATATTCATCCTCATCCTTTAAATTTTATAGAATCTAAGGATGATTCACAATACAGAGAATGATTTCCTTATCATGAGAATTTATGGTGGCTCTATATAGGGAAATCCAATCCATATTTAGGATTGAATCAAAAATCACTAAAGGGACTATAATAAGTTTCACTACGAAGTTCAGCCAACAAATTTTGACAAGGGAGGAGTTATATACTTGGGATGTAAAAATTTCACCATTTTCCATTTTCATCAACAACTCTACTTCCATGCTATGTGGTGGTTTTTGAATCATTATACTGAACTTTCTTGATATTAAGGAATGTGTATAATCCAAATCAGAAAATATGTTTTGAATTATTGAATGAATAACTAGTGTACCTATCACCACTTTATTATCAGGATCCATCTTAGCTGTTGTGATGAAAAAATATCACCCTTTATGTCCAAGAGGTTGTTGGTTGTCTCCAAAAACCCTTGGCTTAGTGCATTAGTTTAAAAAGTGCCCAGATTTTTTATAGTTAAATAATGGAAAATGTGTTGAGGGTTTATTAGATAATTCCATTCCTACATTGAATTATAGGGTTTCTCCAATCAGAAATTTATAGCTAGGTGTCCTTAATTCTCACACCTAAAGCATTTCCTCATTCCCATTAGGAAATTTATAGGGTGCTTCTTTCTGCACTTTCGAGAAGTGGGATGTTTAAATTTATTTTCACCATAATATTTTTCCATCAGAATCCCAAAATTAAACTCCACTTTCCACCTCTAATCCTTGTCATACCTAGAGATTAGTTGATCTCTATTTCAAATTTGAGGTAACATTGGACAATTTACTTATATCTATCAATGTCTCAGATTAATAAGGGTTTAAATAGACTAGGTTTTATCCCACAAATGAAGTAGTAAAACTTCCATTTAGGGGTAATGAAAAATCCAGAGGTGTATCATGGTATTCTTGTGAATTTTTAATCTTAGACACTAATATATTCATTATATTTTCCCTCTAGGTAATGGAAATACCTTTCCATTTTAATATTAATAGTGTGAAAAAAATATTTATCAAAAACCATTTTATATAATTACTTCCAACCCATCACTTTGATATCTTCCTATGGATTTATATTCTTGATCAATTTCCACCAGTAATCAGCTTATACCTCCATATGATAATTAACCACTAAAACCTTATCTTATTTATAAAATTGACGGATAGAAAATATCTTCTTAATGGATTTGATTCATTGTTCCGCGATTAAGGGATTAGATGGTTTATTGAAAGTTGGAGGCCTTTGTCTCATAAAAGGCTCAATTTCATCTTGTTCTTTCTTCGATGGATTTGGGAGCTCCTCCTGATCCGGGATTCTATTCAGAACCTAAGTCAACTGAGAGAGTATAATTACAATGTTTATGATTACTTATCCCATTAGGTTGGGAATCTCATTTGGGAAATTATCACATTTCCTATCACATTGGTTGATTACCTGATTCCTCATATTTCCGGATATTAGATAGAATAAATGGAAAATTCGGGATGATCATTTTTAAACTATTAAACACATAAATGAGAATCCAATGAAACTAAAGAGATAGCTTAAATATTACATGTATTTTTTTAGCTTATGAATTTATATGATTTAATAAATGTTATCTATGATCTATTTCCTTACATATATACTTAGGGGTATTTTTTTTCGTAATAATGGATTTTAATGAGCTTATAAATTTACCAAAGCATATCCCCTGGGAGTGTCAAACTAGGTGTGAAGAAAGGATCATTTTTGTGCAATAGTTCTTGTTCGAGTCTATCTCAACGTGGTGTTTTTGGGGTTTACCATTATGTACATCTGTTCTAGAGACACATCCACTTATGGTATCGAAACATGGATATATTTTCTTGATAAACCACTTACTCAACACTTACCCAAATTTATGGAAATTTTCTTATAATTAGTCACATCCCTAACACTTTCATTATATTTTTATAATTGTGATCCAAAAAATTACTAAACTATTCCTTTGACATCAACTATTACAACCCTTCTCTTTATTACATATTAATTCATGATTTGTAACATAAAATTAAATATAATAAAACCTAGAAGATAGAGAATTATAGTTTTTTTTGGAATTAGGTACATTACATAACAACTTAAAAAATTAAATACAAAATCTTTATTTAAAACTTCTTTAACATGATCATATTATTACTTCATACATAACACAGCCTGGGATAAACTGGGGACATAAATAAGAAATGGGTGAGCTATAAATAAAATTACGGGAAAAAACATGGAATAAAATGAAGAAAATAATACACGTTAATCAATAGGAATATCTATGGGGCATAAAAGGAGTGAGAATCATAAAAATGAACAAGGAGAGATGATATATCATGATAATCATAAAGGAAACATGGGAAATGTGGGAACGACTTAAAACACTACATCATAAACATAGGTCAAGGACAACTGCTAATACACCATGATATATAAAGTACCATGATCGATTAGGTTGACTCCATAATCCCTTAAAAGATGTCTCATGAGAATAAAACATTACCAATGCATTGGAGCGCTATATAATTCTGGGTACACCTGTCACTTTCATTTCATTTTTATGCTTAAGTCTGAAACCTAGATCATAAAAAATGGAATAAATTTTCATAAATTTTTATTTCAATATCAATGAGTGTGGAATAAATACATGTAATTCCACATTAACATAGTTATAAGTGAATAAAGGTGAACAAACTTGATAGGAATTGGGTATGGGTATTCACTACACATTTCTTTAGCATGGAAAATCACAGTGAAAATTTGGAAGCATAAAAAAATTAATTAAAAATTCATAAAATTGTTTTATGAGAGAGAAAATGGTGTATCTTAATTTTTAAATAAAATAAAAATTAATAGGGATATGAAAAAACATACCCAAAAATTTGGAATTGGAAATTGATGGTATAAGATAATGAAGAAACTTGAATAAGGAAGAGAAGGGAATGATCCCTTACCTCGAGAGTGTGACACCAAATGCTTGAGAGAAGCTTCTTAAGATATTTGGGGAACATTTGGGAGAATATAGAGAGTGGATGTAATATTAATAAAAATATAAAAATATTTTTAGTGAAGAGAATTGGGAGTTTGAGTGAGTTTATATAGGAAATGGGTGGGGAATTATTTATTATTTCTCAATCTTAGGTTTTGGACTCTATATAATAAAGTAATAAAAACCAAAAAACCTTACCATGGTTTTTGAACATGGTTTCTAAAAAAGTGTCTTAGTTTTAATTATTTTTTAATTCCAAGATCCTAAATTGTTAATATAATACCGTTTCTGATTTAGAAGTGAGTCATACTCTTCAATTAATTATTTTAAAACATTAAAATATATTATAGATTTTTGAGGATTCAAAATGAATTTAAAAAATTAATAAAATAAACATAAAATAAAATTATTTTAAAGAGAAAATATATATTTGGTTTTTTATACCATTTACAATATTTATTACATCAATTTTTGATCATTATGATGTCATAATACACACTGTATATTTATACAGTATTTAATTTTAACCTGAAAATTCAATTGTCTCATAAAATTATGAAAAATTCACCATTGGATACTTTAAATGTTTTTAATATAAAAATAATATTTATTTTGTAAAACAAAATTTTATAAATATGTGAATTTTAACTTTTAATTTAACAATTGATATTTATTGAAAATGTTGTGTTTTTTTGACAATAATAGTTTTCGAAACCTTAAAAATTACATTTGACTTCTTAAAAATTATATGATCATTAATATTTAATAATTTTTTTTAATAATATTTTATCAAAATATTATTTATTTAAATAATATATTAATTCATCAAAATAGACATCTTAATTAAAATTAAAAATACAATTTGTGTTATATTATACAAAAATAAAAATCATTTATAAAGTAAAAATAAAAAAAATATTCATTCTTATATATAATATACATATTCATATTATTAAGGTCTTGATACATATCCCTTTATTATACCAAAAAATTATCTAAGGGTAAGATACATGATGGTGAAACTTTTGTGGGGTGGTTTAGCGTACATGATTTGGGTCGTGATCTCGATGAGATTGAACTTCTCCCATAAACAGTTTAGCTTATACCTAAGTTGTTGGATCTAAACTTGATATTGGTTAAAGGAAAAGCCAATAGATTATATCTTCCTCATAATATATGATAAATGGTATTCATAGGGCATGGTCATACTAGTTGAGGCCATCAATTTATCTGTTTCAATTGGATTTGTAAAAACCATATATTTATACTAATTATATGACCTCTATTTGATGGATATATTATCAGTGATTATAGAAGTTACTTTCGATGGAGAGGGATTGAGATATCTTCCCGAATGGAATTTTTAGAGGATTTGGTGTCCCATGAGGTTAGGCTTTGACCATTGATTTTCCAACATCTCTTGGTTCTCTTGGTTAAATTCAACTCACTAGTGGTGAGTCTACTGAAAAAAACCCTTGAGCGTCGAATGATGTTGATATAAGTATTTCACGTCGCTCTGAGAAGGCCACTGCAAATTTTGCAAAATCCTAGAGATATCTGAATAATATGGTCATGGATGACGATGTTCACTAATCCGATGACTGAATAAGATTTGTAGCAGTGGTCTCTAGGTTTTAAGGATCCCATCGATCATCACAGGTTGACCCATTTTCAGTGGGTGCTAGTGTTTGTTGATCTCTGATTCATGAACTTGATTGGTGATAGGATGCAATGGAATACTAGAAAGGAGTTTCTTAGAACACGATGTGATTTTTAATGGCTGAATTGAAGGAGTCTTTCCATTATTCATGGGAGAGATCTAATATGAACTTCCCTTCATATAAGGAGGAATTGCTTCAGACTCATGTGGGTAAGGCGAATGAGAACCACCCCATTGTGGATGAGACAGAAGTGCAAGATAATATCATGGGTGATACTAATCTAGTGATGGAAAAGGTGGGTTATCTTTGTACCTTCACTGTAGTGGACCCATCTATTAATTTGATAGCTGTAGGAGACTCTTATAGGTGCCTTGGGGGAATTTAAGTAGATTCCAGTTGATTAAATTTCACATCTGTTCATGATGGTGTGACTAAGAGAATTATGAAAAAGGGTGACACTGCTCATGTGGTTGAAAATAAGGAATTTATACTTGATAGATTTAATCTTTTTGGGAACTTCATTATTTATAGAGTTTTTATTCCTGATGGAGGAAAATTTTGGATACTTGATGATTTATTTTGAAAAATGACTTATATATGTAGTTTTTCTGATTGGAAATGTATTTCTATGGGTCAAATTTACTTTTACATTATTTTCTCATTAGATTATATAAAGAAAAGAACCTAGGGAATTGGATCAATTGTGAAAAATATATCTATGGTTTTCTTTCAAGAATGAGACTTTGTATCAAACCCTTTTTCTATAAAAAATACTAGGGATCAAGTCTGGATCAAAAATTTTGGTCTTAACTGGATCTTATGGCATCTTAAAAGTCATTTTTACATTGATTAGGATGTGGTAATTACGATTAAAATGGATAATAACAATAAGGATGTGAAATTTGGTCATTATTCTAGCGTCCTGGTGGTGGTTGACCTAAGTCCTTTCTTGATTCATAATATATTTTTGTATTAATTGGATGATGATACATATCTAAAAGTGGAATGTGAGAGATTACTTGATTTATTTTAAGAATATGAAGTTATTGTCTATGAAAAAGATAAGTGTTGTAAAATTTTGTATGCTCCTTTATTTCATAAAAAGTTCATAATAAGGTTTCTTATAAGAAGAGGTTGAGGAGGCATACAATGCAGAATAAAGTGGGTTTTTTCTTGTAGAATGAAATCCCCCCTGGAAGGGGAAAAGATCATGTTAGAAGTAGTGTTTCACAAGTGATGGAAGAGGATTATTTGGAACATATACAAGAGGCTCAGGTGTCTATGAATATTGAGAAAGTCTTATCAGATCATTAAATAGAGGAAGTTATGTCTAAATTGATTGGATCCAGGTCAAGGTTGGCCCTTGATTTGGTGCCTAAGCATGGAGTGAATGCTCAAGATGAAGGTGGATTGAAACCATGCATGACTTTTTGAATGGATCAACATGACCATATCATTACAATCGAGGGGAAACAATCTGAGTGATGCTGTGAATCTCATAATGGTTTAGGAGGAAGTTATTAAATTAAGGGAAACATAGATCATCCATGGAAGGTGGGATGATATTGAATATGACTCTCCAAAAAAATTCCCTATATATAGGCTTTTTCCGAAGAAAAATATGTTTTTGTGGATGATGAAGGTTCCAAACCCATTCCTCATATGAAAAGAAGGAGTAGGAAATACTACTCATATTTGAAGCTAACTCTGGTCACTAGGTCTCATGGTCTGAGAGAATATGATTCCAATTAGAATGGTGATTAGGATAATTCATATTAGCTTGATTATGAAATTTTATCTTTCTCTTTTATTATGATTGGAATGAGGGCATGAATGCTTGTATGAAACCATCCACCCCCTTTGTCCTTTTACTATTTTATTTTTTAATAAAAAGGGCTCTGCCCTAACTTTTCTAGTATCAACGATTATGATGCTTAACGGTCTTTTAAATATTAAAGGATATAATTAAACAAATGAAATTCATGTATTTTATTTAATGATAAAAAATGATAAAAAATTTAATTTAAATCATAAGGATAATTTTTTTATAATTGTTTTGGTCGTACAGGATTTAAGTCTAATAGTCTCCCAAGATTTATTAAGTTTATTTATGAATATCAATTTAATTCATATAATTTGTAAATAATTAGGTGGAAGAAATTCAAAATCATTTTTTTCTAGAAAAATTGCTAAGATCATCTTGAATATCCAAAATCTAGTCAGGATCATTTATATATTCATGAAAATCATTCAAAACAAAATCAAAAATAAATGTTTAATGGGTAAAAAAATTATTTATTAAATTTGAAGTTTGAACTCTAGAATAAATATTTATAACAACTCTATCTATATGGTTTTATTTAATACTTTTTTAAGTTCTTTGATTAGGGTGTTGATCCCCTCAATTAGTACGTTCAATTCTATATTTTTATCTTCACCAAAATTGAACTGTTTAAAATTAAATTTAATCTTATTTTAAACAGATGATTTATCCTCTAAATATTTTTCATCAAAATTTACAAGAATTGATTATTTAAATACCATAATTATCTTATTATAATCTCGATAATCTATACTGACATTTTAATAACGTATGAAAACACATTCATCAGATTTAGTATCAAATTTAGCTAGATAATATTTAATATTAAGGATAAATATTTTAAAACCAAAAACCTTAAAATAACCAACTTTATTATTATTTCCCATCAATAATTCAAAAGGTGTTTTCTTCAAAATAGGTCCAAAAAGTATTCTATTATAAATATAACAAGTTTTATTCATAGTTTTAGCCCAAAAATATTTAGGCAAATTAAAATTATTTTATATAGTTCTATCTATTTATTATAAAGTTTAGTTTTTTCTCTCAACAAATCCAATTTTACAAGGAGATTTAGGGGTAGAAAAATTATGAGAATAGCCATTATGTTCACAAATACTTTCAAAATATAGGTTTTTAAATTCTCCACCTCTATCAGTTCAAATAGATATAATTAAGTAAAATTTATCATTTTGATCTAATTTACAGTAAATGGAAAATTTTGATAAAGTCTTACTTTTATGTGCAAGAAAATAAACCAATATAGATATACTAAAATAATTTATAATAAAAATAACATTTTTATTACCACTGAGACATACAGTTTGAGTAAGAACAAATAGATTGATATAAACCAACTATAGTGGCTTGTCACTATTCATTTTTTTGATCAGTCTAAATGAACCCTTATTATGTTTTCCATTTATAAAAGCATAAAAACATGAATCTTTTATTTCATGAAATTTAATAGTTGTAGCGTTCCCTCATGGTTTAAAATTTTATGAAACTACCTAAAATTAACATGTTGAAGACTTATATTCAAAATGATACTATCTGTATACACAATATTCAAGCACTTTATATGTTGAATAGTTAGCTCGACAAGGTGTATAGAATAGATGTTATCCTTATGGTTAACATAAAATAGTTGATTCATCTTAAATACTATAAATTTTTTCATTTTAAAATTCAACATTCATTCCATCATCACATAGTTGAGAAATATTGATCAATTTATATTGAAATTCATCAGTATATAGAACATTATTAATAATAGAAAATTAAATAAACCAATTTCACCAAAACCTTTCACCCTGCCTTTGAAATTGTCTCCAAAAGTGATAGTACCCCAATCATTTCAATTTTAAGAAATAAATTCTTATTGGTCACTAGTCATATTCCTTGATCATACACTATACTTATACCATACATCATTCTTGAGAATTACAATGAATATTTCATGAAAGGTCAATGAATAGATTGTAATTTTACCCATACAAATTTGGATCCAATTGGAATAATGAAACTATTTTTAGATACCCATATAGAATTTAATCAATTTTCATTAAGTACTATAAATGATAAAGATCTATAAATATATACTTTAGTGTGTATCAAAGATTTTGGAAATATAAGAGAGTTTTCATTAGTATAATGTCCCTATATTATTTATTTAAAACACACAATGGTAGAGAAACTTCCTTTAAATATTTTCAAAAAGAAATTTTGGTACATATATGGTAGTTTTATATCATATCCAATACCATTTTTATTTCTATTATTCTTTTTCATATAAATAATATTATCACAAATTTATCTTTCTTAAAAAAATAGATGATATTTGATTTAAATGTTCAATTTCAATCATGATATTTTCATCCAGTTTTATATAGTCTCCAAGTATTTAGACACTTTTTCATTTAAGGTTAAAGTTGAAGTTACCTTATATGAATGATGGAGATATTTTTGTATATTTTTTCAATGTGTTTTTGGTTAGTTTTTAATGCAATACGTTGGATAAGAAGATGGGTGATAGAATGAGTATCCACCCAATGAAGAAATAGAGGTAGCCCATGTGGTTATGGGTAAAATAAGAGTTGGATACTACACGATTAGACCCTCAACATCCCGATATTGATAAATATGGTCCTCATTGGAATGAAAAGTTCACTTGAAGTTGGAATGATGTTTTCAAATACAATATTTTACATGAACGACGTGCTGAATACTATGTGAACGACTTGAAAAAATAATAACTAATGTAGTTAAAAGATGAATGAATGGAATATTGAAGTAGAAAGATATGGATAACCACTCCTTTTATTTTTTTAACAAGTTATTGAGATTGGTGTTATAGAACACTTGGATGAAGTTTTGAATAGAATAAAATTATTCCTAAAGTATAAAGGTAGTGAATGGTCATGAGAATACCCATAGTTGAGTGCATATGATTCAAGAGACTTTAAAATAGATTTGATGAAATTTAGAACTATTATAATACTATCCAAAATTATTCTATGTCATTTTATATTGATTTGAAATGAATTGAGAATGTATGGGAAGATTTGAAGTTCATATGGTCTTGATTTGAATAAGTCTAGAATTTGGTGTTTGAATCAGAAATTGGATAACTATGGACTTCGTAAGGAACATACAACATTTTCATAATCATGATTCTAGTATACATCATAAGGAATAATTAAGATATGAAAACATTAATAGACGTCTTTGTAACCATAATTTATCTATGTAATCATGATATGATGCTTTGTAAGGATGGACAAGACTTTACGAACGTATCATTTCATATTAATAAACATGAACACAACCAGTGTAATCATGAAATAAAGATCTGTATAAGGTTGATTTGAAGGCTATAGAAACATAATTTACTTAAGCATAATAGTTTTGTAAACATTAATCCTCACAATTTAAATATAATTTTTACTGTATAATAATGATTATGAATATCTATAAACATAAACACTTAGAGAAATTTGATGAATTCAATTAGTTGAAAAATAAATATTTTAGATTTAATATCTGAAGAAAGAAATTTTTTGGAAAGATTATTGGAATGATTTTCTTGGATTCAATCATTAGAAATAAATGTTATACAAGTATTTAATTTAGGGAAATATTATCTTAAAGTTGAATAAAGAGAAGATCAAGTCAATAAATATTTTGAGAAATTTTTTTTGTCTAAAAAATTATGTTTCTAAAATTTATAATTCTATTCTAAAAGAGATGTGAAGATGACGATGTTGATTTTAATTGGTTCTAAATATCATAAAATAGAATGATTCAAGCAGAGTGTTTTGGAAAATATAATATCAAGGCATAAAGAATATTTGAGAAATAAAATATTTCTGAAACTACTTATATATCTGTTAAATATAGAAATTAAATATGTTTATGAAAGATCTAGAATTAAATGTTCTGAAAATCAAAAATGAGTTTTGATAAATACATAGATTGATTTGTTGAGGTAGAGATGAAGGATTTTATTGAAATATATATGCTTCTGTGTTATTGAGTGTTGTACCAAGACATATTTGTTCATGATATAAGCCAACTAATAAATATGACAACTAGTGGAATGAGAATAAGAGTAAGATGGAGGTTGTGGAATTATTTTGAGAAGAGAAAAAGTCACTTGGGATCTATTTAAATATCAAATAAAATATATTGGTTAAGATAAATTAGATTGAGAGAGAAAAGGAAGGCAACCCCTGTCATTCTATAAGAGACAACTGAGTGATGATTAAAGGATATCTGATCATGGGAGACACCCACATATAGAAAATGAGAGAAAAAAGTGTAAATAATGAGTGCTAAATTTGATGTTATTTTATCTATTTAAAATATATATAATTTTATTTTACATTCACTGATATATCAATAGAAAAAGAATAAAGAGAATGGTTGTTTGAGATGTATATGTTGAGATCTTTTGGATTGTGAAGAACATGGAACTCTTGAAGGATAATAATAAGAAGAAGAGAGTATTGATCCCATGCTATGGATGTGAAGATCATCTAGGTATAAAATTTGAAGGAAGAAAATGAACCTATGATATCCATCATTTCAGAACCATAATAAGTATAAGGAAGAAGAAATTGAAGATAAAATGAATGTTTTAATGTTCATATTTTTTGTGTCGAGCCTTTCTAATTATGACGATCTATTGGATTCTTGATTGCCATAAGAGCATGAGTGTGTGTTGGGAAAACTAGATGATAATACACTGTTGAAGAGTTGTGAAATTGATCTGAAATAGATAATGAGTTACATGTTATGTGTGTGAATATATTCTAGCATTTGAAGACCTTATATTGAGAGGAAGGATATCTATACCATGGATGTAGTGACAACATTGTGTTTATTATAGATCTATTTTAAAATTAATTAGAAGTAAGCACTTTCATATAAATGATGGGATGTTGTGGAATTATTTCAACTTTGGCCATACTGTATAACACATTAAAAAGTTGTGGATTTAGTGTGATGTTTATTTAGTGGAAGTCCAATGAGATACTAGAAAGTTTATATATAGTGATTATTTATGTAGGCATGAGTAGGAACAAACCATTATAGTCATTGATTAATTATAGTGGATAATATATGATTGGGGTGAAAAACCTATCATGATAAAAAGTGGTCCTTAAAACTAAACCTTGTAAAAATATTAAATTCCATATTTACTACTTTAATTGCATTGCATGTGGTTGTTGAATATTGAGTAAGAGTTAAAATATATTCATTCATACCCTAACAGGTAACAGAGGTTCAAGTAGAAAGTGGAATATATTCAAATGTAAAAATTAGAATTTGGTAAAAAAAATAGGTGACACTAGATTCATCCACCCGCTTAGGTTCCTTTACCTGATACACCCAGAAATTCAATTGATATCAAACAATTGGTTCACCTTTGATTAAATCTATGTTTACATGAATTGATATTTTTATCAGATTTTTATGAAGTGAATATTGGAAATTTATAAATAAAAAATATCAAATAAAGGATTATATCTATATTCCTATAAAAAATGGGAGTTTCAGTTAAGAAATTACACAATAGAAAAAAGAAAGGTGTATGGAAGCTTAGATATAACTCAAAAGAGAATGAGAAATAACCTTTAGATAAAGGCATTTGGATTGGTATTTTTTTATCTAAATATGCTAATAATTATTCCTCAAATGAATAAAGTACTAAATACTGAGATTATAATGATAATTAATCAATCAAAAAAATTTAAAACTTATACTCTTATGTTATATTTTATTTGGAAAAGTTTCCAACTATGTTTTTACCTTATATAATTAGTTTTATAAATAAAATATTTGATGATAAATCACAACTAGAGAAGGAATATGATGTTATAAAATATGAATCATCTAAAAAGGTTTTCATATGAAATACCCTCATAATACCAGTGAGAGAAAAATGATTAAATTGTCTCACTTTTGAATGAAATACAGTTTCAACTCATTGGAGACCAATAAATCATAATTTGTGAGTGTGATTCATTTAAAGTATTATTCAAGAAATTAATTACTTTATTGGAGAAGTTTTATATAGTCTCCATGAATTTAAAGGACTTCCTAATTATAGTGAAAGTTAAAAGGGTGAAATAACATTACAATTTTTTATTAGAGGCAATAAATTGAATTAAGAAGAAAATAATAAGTTTAGGAGATACTGGGAATAAATATTGTAGTCAATTGAGGTAGAGAAATATTCCCCCAACATGAAGTGTCTTGAGTTGGAGATAAAGTTAAAGAATTAGGAAGTGATCCAACATGTACCTTCCTAAAGAACTGAGAAGAGAGTTTCTACCAATCAAGTCTCAAATATGAGTTTTCACTCAAAATAGACACATGGTAGTGGTAAAGGGGTATTAATATCATCTAGAGAACCATCCAACTCAATATGATGTAACAAGGTAACCGTTTTTTCTAAGAAATATTTTTCACTAATTATGTTTCTATGACAAGTGTAGTAAAAAAATTAAAATCTTTGCAAATATGGGTAACACAAAATTCAGATAATCCCACTACAACATAAAGGGTGGATGTGTGTAAGTGTGAGAAGATAAATCCCCAAAACTAAGCCCAAAAATATGGATAATATTTCTAAATATAATCCGGTGGTAAATCTAGATATACTTCTTTAAAAGTTGAGACATAAAGACTTTTAGGGAATGGTTGGGGTGGCTAGAGGTTCAGATACTAATACATCGAGCATTGGAAGAATTTTATATTTTATAAAAGTAGTATAAAGATAGAATAAATGGGGATGAAATCTTGAACTATGAATAAGCCTATTTCTAAAAAATAGTTTTCACAAATAAAGAAAAATCTATTATATTGTAATATATATCTCTATCTTAAAATCTATTGTGATTATTTTAATAATTTTAAGCACAAAAATTATTTATTATAGTTTTTTTCAATAAAATATAACTCTTAAAATAATTTTAATAGGGAAAAAAATATAATAAAAAAATATATAAATACAAGTCTATATTAGGATAAGAAAAAAATGAAGAAATATGATGATAATTTCATTACTAAGAATCCAGTGATGAAAGTTGAAAATGATGTATTACCCGGGAATAATATAATATTATATTGTATTAGTAAAGGCCACATCATGGACTATCACATTACTTCCATGAACATAAAATCTAAATGGAGAAATATTTAAACTAAAATATATTCAACCAAGAAGAACAACAAGAAGAATTTCTTGGTGGAAGACATCTTTGATGATGAAATTGAGAAGCTACCCAAAAAGGGTGCTCCAAAGGTTGTCAAAGTGAAGTTTGGAAGGTTTAGTATATCAAAAAACACTCCAAAAAAAGTGCATTAATATTTCAAAAAGATATATGGTGGTATTTAATAAAAAATAGAACCCACCAATGGCTTCTTATAATAAATATATTTCTACTATTATGGAGGTCACACCAAATAAAATAGTTAACCATGTGCCTAAAGATTTATTAATCATATGCCTAGATCAGTTGGAAGAGGATTGAATGTTAGAACACAAATAAAAGAGTGAATGTTGCTTTTTTACATCAAGAAAATAAATATATTCTAGCTATAAAGAATGATAAAAATTAAAACAAACCCATGCTTCCCCCAGACACTGATATCTGGTAATATAAAGAAGATACAAGAATGTGGAGTTCAAGAAAAAATAGACCTTTAATTAATGGATTCTTTGGGTTGATCAAAAAATTTCTACACTAGTGATACAAATATTAAGTTTAAATAGGACCACCTTATTTTCATATTGTATTGGTTATGTAACATAAAATATAGAATTAAAGGCGAATCTTGAAGAAATTAAAACTACAATGGAGAATATCTTCAACTGGTATTTTGGTGGTTTCTCACATTACATTACTTGAAATGTTTAAACAGATATTTCTTGGATCTAATTTCTATAATAATAAAACCATGGTGATGAATTAAAAGCATCCCTTAACAAAAAGAAGTGAAATAGTAAAATATTTACTCAAGTCTATAGAAAATAAAAATCTGGACAACCTTGAAACAAACTAATGTTTTGGGTGTGATTTTCACTCTCTTGAATCAATTTTAGTTTAATATGGATATATTATCAAAGGGGAGTGATTATCTAACTATATGGGGAATCAAAACGAATTTAACTTGAAACTTTTTATGTGTTTTCTATAGTTGCGTGTATATTTAAAAAAAGTCATAAAAATATATTTTATAACCCCTAAGAAGTCAATTTTAGACTTTATCCGACATTAATGAATGTAAATATACCTAATTGAGAATTTGGAAGAATCACTCTTATTTTCCACAATTTGTTCGACCAAAAAAACTTAGAGTCAGCCAACATAAAGGTCATTTTTAAGAAAACCATGTTAGTTACCTTCCCTTATGAATTTGACTAAATCTCTCAAGAAAAAGGAAAATGAAGAAAGTTAAAGATCAAAGTGTAGAAGAAGTTACTCTGATAAAAGGGGTATGGAAATATTATCCCTTTAACATTATCTTATAATTTGGGGAAGATAAGTTTTCCCACTTTTATTTTTTTTAATAAGGGGGATTAATATGAAATTAACTTTGGTCTTAAAGATGGCATTGAAGAAAATATCCTAAGGGGGTGGTTGAATCATACATATATGATTGATTGACTAATTGCGATTTTTTTTTCAGTATGTTATTGGTTATTTTTCAATTCCATTGTATTGGATAAGAATGTGGGTGATGGAATGAGTATCCACCTAATGAATAAGTAGAGTTATCTTATAAACTTATTGGAACTGGAAGAGTTGGATGGTACATGAATATCCCCACAACATTTTATAATTGATAGAGATTGACCTCATTTAAAAGGAAATTGCATCTGAATTTGGAATAGAGATTTTTTCTACAATATCTTAGAAGAATGGAGAGATTTATGTTATATGGATGACCTGAAGAAGCTATCATTAATGGATTTAAAAGATATATTAACAGAATATTGAAGTAAAAATCTATGTAGAACCAATCCATTTATGATTATACTTGTGGGATACCAAAATTAGTGTTATACACAACATGGGTGAATGTTTTAAGAGATTGAAATGAAGATAAAATTATAAAGGTAGATAAGGGTCATTAGAGTACTTAAAGATGAGTGTCTATGCTAAAAGTGACATTGAAATTGAGTTGAAATAATTTGGAATAATTATAAATATCTCTAATGCCAAATTAATTCATTTAATATTTATTTGGAATTTTTGAGAATATATGAGAAGATTTGATGTTCTTTTAGTCTTAATTGAATAAATACTGGAATTGGGAGTTCATGTTGAAAATTGGCTAAGTATAGACATTATAAGGAACATACAACATTTATGTATGCTTTATTCTGGGAAGTTACATATGGATTAATTGAGCTATAAAAACATGAATATCCATATGTATTACCATTATTGAGCTATATAATCATGATATGCTACTTCTTAAGGATGGTTAAGCCTCTCTGTACGTATCATTTCATCTGTATAATCATGAACTAGACCTGCGTAAGAAGGAACTCAAGATCGGTATAAGGATGAAGTGAAGGATGCATAAGAATCATTTTCTTAATCATTTCATCTATGTAATACTGAATCCTCTCGATGTAAACATGATTTTAAAGTGTGTAAGGATGATTATTAATCTGTGTAAATATCAAAACATGGAGAAATTCAATGAATTATTCTGGATGGAAAAATAAATTTCCATATTTAATATAAAAAGGATGATTTTTTGGATAACTCTTTGATATATTTTTATTGATCGAAAGATCACAAATGAATTTGATACAAGATATTAATTTTTGTGAAGATGATATAAAAATTGATAAATTAGAAATTAAAATAAGATACATTTTGAAAGACCTTTAAAGTATAAAAATAATGTGTTTGTAGAATTTATAATTCTCATGTGCAAGAAATGTGAAGATACTAGTGTTTATTTGAAGTGGTTCTCAATATCACAAAATAGTGTGATCAAAATTGGGTGTTTAATAAAATAGAAGATCAAGGCATGAGGAATTTATGAGTGACAAATTGAGAATCCAACTACTTCGAGATTTGTTAAATCTAAAATTTAAATATGTTTATGAAAAAGCTAGACATCAATGTTTTGAATTCCATAAATGTGTTGTGATAAAGGTTTGGATTGAGTTAATGAGGCAGAGATGAAGGTTTCATTAAAACAAAAAAGTTTCTGAGTTATTGAGTGTTATGTCATGATGTAGTCATTCATTTTGTAAGATAACTAATAAAGATAAAATCTAATATAATGAGAAGAATAATTATCTATAAGTTGTTTATGTTTTTTGAGAAGAAAATAAGACTGTAAAATCTTGTAAAAATATTAAAGAAAATATATCGATCGAGCCAAATAAAAATAAAGAAAAATTAAGGGCACTCATTTAATTCTTTAGGAGGAAACCATGTGAGGCGATGTGAATATGTGACAATGGGAGACACCCATGTATAAAAAATTTGAGAAAAGGTAAAAGTGGGGATTATGAGAACTAAATTTGATGGGATTTTCTATATTCTAAATATAGAGAATATTATTTTTAGTTTAACTATTTATAAATAGAAAATAAATAAAGAAATTGGTTGTTTCTATAAGTTCATAATGAGAGTTTTTGCATAGAGAAAAACATGGAAATTTTTAAGTAGAATAAGAATAATTTACTATTGATCATGCACTACTGAAGTGAAAATCATTTAGGTATCAAAGATAAAGGAAAAATATGGTCTTTCAACGGCTATTATTGTATAATATTGAGTATAAAAAGGAAAAATAAATTTAGGATAGAATAAATGATATGTTATTCATATCTATTGTGTTGATCCTTTTATATTTTGTAGAGATATGGGATTCATGATAGTTATAGGATATTGAGCGTGATTTGACAAATCTAGGTGATTAGATTCTATTGAAGATCAACGAATCTAAGCTAAAACAGGGACTGGGTATCATGTTATGCATATGGAGATATGAAAATTTTAAAATAACATATGCATTGAGGAAGAATATCTATACTATAGACACAATTACATACTTTTTCTAACCATATATCTACTTCAAAATGATATGGAATAAAATGATTGTAGATACATATTAAGAAGCTACAGAACCATTTTAACTATAGGTAAGAATGGATACCATAATATGAAGCTATGATTTCAATGTAAATCAGATTTTTAGGAATTCCAGTGATATGCTAGAAAGTGTATGCATATTGAGCCTTTTTAAAAGTGTGATAATCCCCAAATCCATTTTTGTTGGAAATTTATTATAGTGGATATTTTATGATTGGGGTGAACAAACAATCACAATAAAGAGTATAAATTATAAATTAACATTAAAAAAATACTATGTTCCATATTTATTTATTTAATTTCATTGAATATGTTTGTTTCATGGTCGGTAAGAGTTAAAATAGATTTATTCATACTCTAATTGGTAACATAGTCTCATGTACCAATGGGGTTTGATTTTAAAGCATAAAATTTGGTAAAAAATAAAAGACACCTAATTCACCCCCTCTCAGGTGTCGTCTATGGATCCACTAGGAGTTTAAGAAGAAATGTTCTTTAACTTATCATTATCTTAATAAATAAACTTTCTTTCCTCAATAAATTTCTTATTATATCTTTTTATTTCCTTATACAACTCAAATATTACAATGAAGTATCTTTGTGGGTTATCAATTTCATCATTCAAATCATAAATACTAATTCAATAAAAATCATAATCAACACTATAATTATTGAATAAAAACCATAATAACTAAATTAATTCATAGATTCCATGTGGTATAATTTAACCAATTCCTTTTTTGTTCCACATTATTCACTAGAATAATATTCTTTATTGCAACTCCAAATTGAAACCAATTCCATTTTTTATTTTATTTTAACCGTTTTCCCCTTATTTTAATTCTTCAGTATTAGAAAGTATGGCTTGATATGAACATGATTTTTTTATCAAAACATGTAACATATTATGTAATATAATTATAATTAGTATTAAATTTCTTATTTCCTTTTTGATCATATCTCTACATGTCTATTATAAATTGGTTTTTGAATCCTTTCTTTCTTTTCAATATTTTTTAGACTCTAATCACAAGTTAAGCTACTTCATCATTTTGAATTTTTTGTATCTTAGAATCAGATGAGTCAGATGAAACAAAAATAAAAAAATTAAAATCTAAAACTTTCTTCTTGGTTGTCTCTTCTTCATAAATGTTCCTAAACTCTAGTTGATATTGAAAAGGTGACCACATGATTTCATAAAGAGTGTATTCATTGTAGTTATTTATATTATTAATGAAAACCTTTTTAGCATGCCACATATTAGGTTGATATTTTATAACTATGTCAACCATAATAGTGTTGTCTAATTCTACTCCTAGTGCACTCATCCCATTCAAAATTCTTTTGGATATATAGAAATTTTGGTTCGAATTTTTATTTCTCCCACCTCAAAATATTTCTACTCATCTCACAACATACTTATATTATTTCCTTTTAGTTTGTTAATACCATAGTGAGTAAATTTAAAAATTATTTTCTTTTAATGACAATATTTATATAAAGATACATGAAGAAATTCACATATACAAATTTCACAACAAATAATAATTATGATTTTATATTCGAGAGCATATTTAGATACAACATTTCTAGTAATAACATCTGGGCCCAGATCAGGTTATTTATATAGTTTTACCATTTTGGTCCAATGTTCTAAGCTAACTTTCTTGAGGTAGGATTCCATTATTTTTTCTTGTAGAGACAATCAATTTCATCAAACAAATTAGGTTTTTAATGAATCAAACTATCATTTAATCTTTGTCATAGCCTCTAAAATGATATATTTGTTAGATTGTCATTTCTTGGAAAATGTTAACAACAATATATATATATATATATCAAGTGAATAAAAAAATATCCTATATATCCTTAGTTTTGATACAAATTTTTGTATCAAGATAATATAATATATCTCAATATTTAAATGGGACAAGGCTTTGATAAAAAAAATTTCCTCTATGGTAAGATGACCAGATGTTTAAGTGAGAGGTGAATAAAATAAAATAAAATTCAAAACAAAATCAAAGTTACAATAGTAGTTCAATGGAAAATAAAAATATGAACACAAAGATTTTTATATAATTTTGGATCAAAGGGGATCATACATAAACTCTTAGCATGTATATACTCATTTAGAGGTATCATATTCACTAAAAGACCATAATTTTGAATATGAGTCACAACACTAAGACAAACTACCTTTTCTAGTGGATACACAACCACAACACAACCTAAATATTAAGGGGAGTCACAACCTAATTACAAAATTTATCTTTTTTAGAGGTATAACCATTCAAAACATGGCTTTGTGAAGGAAAAATATAAACTAATAAACAATTAAAAATCAATGAAATATATTGGAATGTATAGTAAAAAAAAATAAAAACTAATTAAGAATAGATGAGGTAAAATAGTTGTAGCAGCTCAACCAACCATTAAAAAATCCTTCAAGTATTATAACAATAAGGATGTAGTGATCGTAAAATTTATTATGTTTTTTCTTGAATTTCATTAAACAATTTCATCCCATGAATCAAGTTAACACTTCATATATTATTAATTGCATCATATTCGATATCTCAAAAATTAATTGGATGTATTGGCCATATCTTTTCTTCCCTTTAAATAATAATACATAATATATTACACATACTATAATAGTTATAATAATTCAAAAATTATGCAATTAGAGACACCCCCTAAGAGGGGGTGTGAGGTTGGGGTGAATTAGGGTGATGTTTGGATTTGATTTTTTCTTTATGTTATTTAATTATTTTTTTAGACCTTGTTCCTATATTTGAAGGAACTATATTCAACCTATATAACATGATATCACAGTTACCAAAAAATCATAGAATTGAAGGAAAGTAAAGAAGACACAGAACACAAAAATTTAACATGGTGCACCACAAAAGTATAAATCCAAGTAGAACACACCAACAAAATATCAATGATCCAAAATAAACTAATCTTTAATTTTGATATGGATACAATGTTTTGGACACATTCATTATTTTCCTAGAATACTACCTTTAAAATTTTTAGGGTTCATTCAATCCTCACCACAGTAATAAAACCTCTTATCCACTTTCACACACTACTTCTATCAAGGATCATCCACATTTTATATAATTTTAGGTCTATTCACTATATAAATAATATGATGGTCTGTCACTATTCAACACAAGAATCTTCTTGCATCATAACCCCTAGTCTAATGATCTATTTCTCTCCTTTTCCACTACTCTCTTCTACTATGTTAGATAAGATTAAATCTTCATTGATATTGTTAAGTCTTTTTCTTCCTTAACAAAATATCAGGGGAAATTATTCTCTAAATAAATAAAATTACACACTATAATTGTTCTTTTTCACTCCTCCAATGGCACGAGGGCCTTTATTTTTTTATTTATTTTTGATAATACAGCTTTCAAGGGGTGAGGTGGAACCCTTACAAGGCCCGTAGGTGTGATTATTACATGGCCGATAGGACATAGAGGAATTCATTGTCTGTAGGATTCAAACATTACATACATCCCAGAATAACTACTTGGAACTGCTCTTCCCCAACATCTTCATCATGAAATTAGCTCTCCACCATCACATGGCTATTCAGCTAGGCGTTCTCGTGCATGAACATTCTTTCTCTGATTCCAGATGCCATACCCTCTCATTCTTGAAATCCATTTTTCTTCATCTATGGTGAAAGACCTTGCTCATCCTCCTTCTGGAACTTGTTCCTTGTAGGTTTTCTGGTTGCATCTGCACTTAAGGTGGCTCGAAGGCTTTGAAGTGGCCTTAAGGCCTTACTGACCCAAATACATGGGTGGACTAAAGGCCTTAAAGGAATCAAGAACCAAATTTTTGGCCCGAAGTCCCAAATGAGGGAATAGTCCCGACTGCTACAGTGGAAAAAAGTACCTAATACACTTCCGCACAGTACCTACTATAGTACTGCTACAGTCCTGGAAATATGCCTCTGCCTGGATTTAATCCTGGGTCACCAAATTGTCCTATTTCGTTATGTCTACTTTAACTCTCAAATATATCATGGATTTAGTCAATATGCATTATACACTATATATAGATATTCAATTATTCCCTTTCACATATAACTACCTTGTTTGAAATTTTTTGATTAAAAATTATTTAATACAAGTGCAAGAAATATATCATATTATACATGAACTAGATTGTGTAACAATTACTCTAAAACTCCTTGTTCAAGACCTCATTCACATAAAACTTGGTTTGTATCTTATTATACAAGGCCCTGGAATATAACCCATTCCTAAAATCTAATTGCATAACCCTTGAACAAGACACTCACACGTATCCTCTCATGCAAGTCCATGGTGTGTATCTATTTACATGAGACCCTGAAACATATCCCTCGCATGAGACCCTGGTGAATAACCCTTCTAGGAAACAATGATTCATAACTCCTTACATGAATTACTTCTACTCAAGATAAAATGTCAACCTATATCTTCTAGGTTGATGCAGTGAACAACATATATTTATATATTAATATCTATGGAATTACCTCCAAAAAAAATACTCAATATCCATTCCACCACCTCAAGAATCATGTGTATCATATGACTTGATCACATGACCTTTATCAGCTTCATGCAATTGTGTAAATTCCAATACAGGATGCCCTTTTCATGTTATACTTGTATAATCCCACTGTCATGTGATTCCTCAAATCTTGGTATCTCATGGTCACATGTGATCTCCATAATTTCTAGTGCATCTTTCCCTTCACCCACTTCATGTAACAACATCATTATGTTTTGAGTATAATGCATGAAAATTATATAATTTCTAGTATAACATTATTCATGGGCTTCACATGAAACTATTGTGTGATCTATTCAGGATTATATGATTACCTTACTCATTAAAACATATTCCATCTTCTTTCTTGTTTGTGTGATCCTTTCATGATTACGTGTTCTATGTAATCATTTTACACAAAGGTATTTTGTTATTTCAATAATATTTCCATTAATGTTCTATGATAGATACCATTGTCTGAACCATTTCTCACATGCAATTCTTCAACTTATGAGACCATGTGATCTGTTAGGACTTATACACTCTACATGATCTTTTATGACTTATGCACTCCTCATGATTCTTTAAGACATACACTTTTAGTTTGATCATCATCAATTTATGCATGATCTATCCGGACTTATTCAATACATGTGATTATTTAGGACTTATGTAATATACGTGATCCGTTAGGAATTTTTTTCCCCATGTGATCCTTTAAAACTTATTCACTCCACCCGATCCTTTAGGACTTGCACACTCCACGTGATCTTCATTAATGTCCAATATGACGTCAACGTATCCAACCATGTATTTAATATCTCTAGACTTGTCTTCTAATACTCTGGCCATACTTCATGATATAGTGATTGAAAAAAATCCGTCACCAACCATAAGTTCATGTACAACAAATAATAATAATAATGTTTCCAATATTCAATCCATTATGAAAACTACTAATAAACACTCATAGATAATTATTCATCTATCCAAAATCGTATTCATGAAATAATGAACTAATTTAGAGCTATTCATTCCTTTGAAAAAATTTAATAATGTTAAACATATTAAAAATAAATTCCACAATCATCAAACTTGAATGCTTATTCAAAAAACATTTAATAATCCATGAAATCTCATATAAAATTGATTCTGAAAATTTTAGATATTAAATTTGAAAATCAAATAGTTTTATCAAATTTTAAATAATTATAGAGTCCTAAATAATTTAATAAACAATTAAAATATTATTAAATAAAAAATAATAATATATAATTAAAACTCGAAATATTTATCATTTAATCACATAAATATTTCAAGTGTAGTAGATTTGAAGAATTCTAAACAAATATGAATATAAAAATCATATCGCATAATATTAGTTGAAATAACCATATTATAATAAACAAAATAAATAAATAATTTCGTTTCCAGTTATCAAAATTACAATGTAAGAGTTTTTAAGACTTTAATAAGAGTTTTTAATACTTTATATATAGTTCATAAGAATTTAATAAAGAGTTTTAAGCCTTTATGAAGAGTTCATATGACTTTAATAAACTTTATAATACTTTCAGAAAACTTAATAAGTCTTTTAAAACTTTTTAATAATTTTAAAAACTTCATAAGACTTTAAAAACACTATAATACCTTTTAAAACTTCACAAAACACTAAAATATTTATAAGACTTTAAAAACATTTTAAGGATCATCCTCTCATAAAAAATCAGAATATTCGAAATGTAAAAAATATCACATTGAATAATAATAGAAGGAAATAATATGAATAAATAATGAATAAAAAGTAAAGAATAAAAAATTAAATAATAATCAAATAAAATGTAACATTATTATTTTATTATACAAGTAGTGCAAGATTTAAATAGTAAAATCCTTTATCCCCCCTTTTTAAGCTCAGGATACAATAGATAAGTGAGGATTTTTTAATTATCAAGAGAGGAATATATAATTATAAAAACATAAAAATGAAATTTAAGTTAGGAATTATATTTATTAAAAAAGTGGAAAGGAGTTACTCAACAAAATAATTTGATCACATTCCAAAGATATAATACTTTCTAGGATCACTACATTCATTTTTTATCACTTATAAAATAATTATATCAATGATGAAAATATCCTAGTATGAGTAAATCATACACCCTCTCATTTCAATAACTTTAATCTCACTAATAATGATGACATTGTTGATCACTTAACTATCATTTACTGGAAGAATTTTTAAGACCATAAATCTCAGTTTACTAACATCAGACTATAATAACTTCATTAATGATCTAATAAAGATTATGTCTTGGTTTCCACCACCAATTCCGCATAATCATTTTTAAATAAGGTAACATAAATGAAAATAATAATTATCCAATACCATACTAAATCTTTTACTCCTCTAGCCATCACACTCAAAGAGTAAATAGGCTATCGGGGAGCTATACCTCTACATTTGAAGTGGATGCTAGATAACCATAATTGTCTACATTATACCCTATGATATCACCATTCAAGTAAATAAACATAAAATAAAACTAAATTGAATCAAACCTCCTAACTAATTAGTTACTACTAAAACATTCATTTCCATATAATAAATCACTAATAACTACTATGAAAGTGAGATACTAATATTGAAAAATTTCACATCCGATCAGGGAAGAACATATTAATAGTACTACACAATGTGTGAAAAACATCCACCTTTATTTGATGAGATAATATCAATCTTGATCTCTCATCATGGAATGTTGAATTAAATCAAGATTTGATATCATCATTTAACACACTACAGGTTAGTGGTCATAAAAATGATTCCTCTCATACTTATCACTTAACATCCCAAGAAAAAATTATAAATAATCAAACCAATAAGTATACTATATAATAAGAAAAAAATTTCCAAGAATCATATCCTTCATGAAATCTATAAATTTTCAAAGTCAAGGAACAAATCATATTTAAATAATCTAAAACAACATCTTTAGGTTAATATTATTATATCCTGAATCAAAACTAATCATATTTCACCACCCAACCTCTAACCATGAAATAATATCATCATTGTAAATAAGTATCATTGATACAAACATCCTCACTAGGGAAAACAACTTGATAATGAAATCCATCCAAGGCTCTGATTCTTAATATCAAACTCATCCTAATATATGAGTATCATCAAGTATTGAAACTATTATAATATTTATTTAACATTATATTTATCAATCTACATAACTAGATCAATTCTATGATTGATAGAAGGTATTATGGTTCCTCATATCTAGGTCCCTATATGATCTACTCATAGTCACCAGGATCAACCATTAGTGATAGTCCAATATTTGTAGATCTGGTCATCCTCATCTCATAATTTCACATAAGAGATCTCGCATAATAGAGTATGAAATTAAAATTGATTTTATAAATATTTATTTATTTGGACTGAAATAAATATAATGTTTTAGACTTCATGATTAGAATTTCTTGATTTTACACCCCTAAACATATCCCCTATCATAAGAATTAATGTTTATTAATCATGTCCCTACCAATATATTATAAATGTACCAACTAATATGTACTAAAAAACTAATTATTTAGACACATGATTCCATAAACTTGTGATCAATATCGTTAAGTAGGAATGAGTCAGTCAATGCACCCCATTTTTGGTTTTACTTACCAAAAAACTAAAATCACATACCTCTAAAACTATTTCCTAATTTCCTAATCCAAAACCTCACATGATCCTAACTCTAAATTTTTTTCTAAGTAAAACTCACTCTAATACCATTATAATATGATCTAAACCCACCATAACCTATCTTTGGTGGGTGACAAGGTTGTGTGTTCCTTTCCAAACTTGACTTTAATAAGATTGGAACTGTTTACTGACACTAAGAGGGAACACTAATAAACTATTGAAACATATAATGAAAAATAAAAAAAACTACAATATTAAGTGATATAAATAATGGATATCCATAGGTAACCTAACATTAATAAGACTATATATACATGTCATATCTCCAGTAAAGTATGGAAAAATTAGAAATAATCTTTTATAAAAAAATAATGACATTGGGTTTCTGATCTCTCCTAACATACGTTATTACTGTGGAGAGGATATCTACACATAACGGTTCAAGGTATGGATTGGTGTATTTCTTAAGATTTTTATTATTTTCATATTTGTGTTCTTTGTGTTCTTTGTTTGTATTTATTGTTTTCCCCATTCATTAATGTTGGTTAGATTCATTTGGATCTATTTTCCTAAAGATGATAATGCTTCCATTTTTTGGTTGTGGCTTCCCTTCACCCCTAAAATTAGTTCCTATGTTATTGATTTCGATAGCATTTATGTTTTTTAATATAGCTAGGTTTTTGACTTGGATAAATAGATCTTAGGTTTTTTATTCGATAGTTATGGAATCTCTTGTCTTATCTTTGGTAGAGGATGAAAGGTCATAAATTCTTGAAGATTTATATTGAGACACAAGTATTTTTCTCTTATTTTGTGATAATTTGGGATGGTTGATGGATTAGATATAACATGGTTAAGGGGCTATGGTATTAGTTAAGTGGATATAAGATTTGTACCTACATAGAAGAATTTGTTTGGTTTTTTAGATCATTCTTACTTATTATTTTTCTGGTTGAGGTGAAGCCTATGGTTTATTGATGGAGTGGATATCAACCCTATTTAATTTTGATTTTAAAACCATCATTATTTTATGGGTTAATAAATATGTAATTATTTAACCTTCTATAAGGGAAGAATTTGGTGAGTTATCTAATCTTTAATGTTTCATTTTTTTTTTCATTTTTGGATCATTTTTATTTTTTTAGTGGATTATGTGCATCCTCATGACATTACATATACTTAATAAATGATTAATTTCCATGGGTATATGTTCAGGATTATCTATGTATTAGGTAAAATATGTTTATGAAGGGCCCCATACATATATGAGTTGAGAATATGACCTCGGTGGTGTTTTAGTGGATTTTACTTTTGGAGTTTCAACTTGATCTTCATTAAAGATATCTAGTGGTGGTGAGGCTTAAGATGAAGAAATGGAGTGGTTGTCACCCCCTTATTCATCACTAGTAATTACTGTTATATAAGAATCTTTATAATGGGAATATGTGATGATAGTAGTACTAGAAGGCTTCCCCAAGTTCACAATGGATTGGTCGATTCTTGTCTAGTGCACCGATGTTGAAGATGATGTTTCTAAATCAAATTAGTGGGTTATAAATTTTACGAATATCGATGTGACTAATGAAAAATGACTCTCTAATTGAGGGTACATTAGTTTGAGGTCCTTTATCCCCTTAATTTATAATGGGATCCTATTTGCATTATGTTATAGGGGTGGGATCATGTTTGATAAATTTCTTAGGTGATCCATTCAACTTTGACTAGACTATGTTTTATTTTTCAATATGTTATTACATTTCCGATATTTTGGATTTTCGTTGGGAATGATTCCTTGATATTTGGGTCCAATCCCCCAATAGTTAATATGATTATTTTGAGTCACTTTTGATTTTTTCTTATTTTTAATCAGTTTATGGTATTTAAATTTACTTGGATACATGGAATAAAGCTCATTTTAAAAAAAAATAAATTGTACAATAAAAATCCACTCGCCTAATATAAACCATTCTATAAATTAAAACCCAATAGAACACCTCAAAAAATAGAAACATATTCCACTATCAAGACACCCCCAAAGATCTCCATCCAATCCACCTCTATAGACTAACATCATTTGGTTCACACCATTGTATACAATTAAAATTAGAAAAATTATACATATCCATAATTATGTAACTGTACAATTTCTCATGTAGGGGTGAGTATAATAACCTGGTATTATATCCCAAGTATTTAAAAATAAAAATCTAAGCTCATTCATGCATAATAATCAAAGCATATAAAATCAAAAAATATAGTCATGAAATCACAACTCAATACCACCCCATGGTATCCTATCTCAAACCTTGATAAGGAGACTATCTCATCCTTGAAATATCATAGGATGCTATACATGATTCTACTATGTTACAATTTAATAATATCATTATAGATTCAAATTCCCAAACTCACCACAATAATTTATCCGCATATAAAAAATATCATGAATAAACTCACACCAAAATAGGGCCTAGGAACCAAGAACACACTTACACATGATAAATAATCAATCACTATAGATCGAAATTAAATAAATTTTAGAACCATGTCATAATAGAGGACCATTACATCATCAAGGGTATGTATTAGTTTGAGAATTACCTGACTCCATTGATGGATCCCACTTGATTGGGGAAGTACATGACCTTGTCTATCACATGGGGTATAATATGGGGGATCCAAGATCAATTAATAATAGAATAAATTATGTGAGTAACCAAATTTATGAATAATATAGAGAAACATTGACCCATTAGGAATAAAGTTGATCAAGGGATTACCTATACCCATATATCTACCTATATTTTAGATTATGAGCATTATAAACCCCATCGAAATGATAGGGTCACACCAGGAATGAATCTTTAGATGGTGTTCCACTGTAGTGATATTGTTAAAATAACAAAAAACCATAAAAAAATCACACCTCAACTTATTCTTGAAATCATCATAAAGTAATAAAAACTCACAATCTCATCCCCATCATCTCTAACCCAAGCTAATGATCCATATTATCAATTAAAAGTCATCTTTGAAAAAAGTCCAAAAATATTATGAAATAGTTTATTTAGCTAGAAAGTAGGTAAACTCATTATTAAAATTATTAACTATAGAGTTATCACTCACTTTTCTATCTCCTATTGTTAATAAAGATAGTCAATGGGATGACATTCCAATATACATTAGTTGTAATTTAGTAATCTCATCACAATGCATAGATGACCACTAGATAACTTTTACATAGTGTAAAACACACCATTTCTCACTCTAACCACACATATATAAAAATTATATATATAAGTATCATAATTTGTGATGTAACATCAAATCGCACACTAACATGAAAAAAATCACATTGAATCATTTTGTCAAACTTAGAAATCCAAAATGGTAATTTTATGCTCATAGTGATTAATAAATGGTTGTCACTCAATGAATCTTCCAAATATTTTCCACCAATAATCATTTTAAATAATGTTATCAAAACATAATATTTATATTAATAAGTACTTAAAATTAATCCTCATGTCCATACTCATGATACTTGGTCTCACTAGGATCACTTTATGTGCTGTAGTCATCCTAAAAATAGTCTAACCAGTCTCATGCATATTTTTATTCAAAATATTGATTTACCAAAAAAATCATTAGAGAAATAAATAAATAAAATATAATATAAAATTATTAATTTATCCATAAAAGGAGAAAAAATATAATCTTAAAATTTTCTTAGGTCAATCATTAATTAATTTTGATGTTTAAATATTTCAAATATTAAAAAAGAACTTTTAAATGATATATTCTGGTCTTAAAAACTACACCATCATTATCTAGATAGAGTAACATGAAAGATAAACTATTTAGTTATCTCCAACGGATACCCGATGAAAAATATATATTTTATCTAAACATTGATAAAAAGGGTCACATGGAGGCCCAAATGACTACATTATAGGCTAGAATTACATATCATATATGGGTCATGAATTATCTATCTTGAAATCATGATTACTGTTTTATATACAGATCATAAATTTGATGTCCAATTAAGAATATATTCATATCAAATTAACTCCGAATATTTTGTAATAATAATATATATATAGATGTTGGGGGGGGGGGGGTGTGGCGTGGGGTGCAATCATGTCAGGCTTAGCTACCTAAAGAGGTAGTTAATGTTTTTTCTTCCTTTCCCCTCGGATCCCACAATTTATCTCCTTTAAATACATTATGTTGGGTGATTAGGCTATTCATCAAATTAAATCCCCTCCTAAAATATATGGGGAATGAAAATATAAATAATATTTTTATAATATATTTAATATATAATTTTATTTTTTAGATTCAATATTGATATAAAATTTGTTAATTTTATTTTAACATAACAAAAGGGGGTCACTCCCTTTCTCTTACCACTGTTGATGCACACCCCTCAAGAGACCAAACTAAAATGTGGATCCATATTCCTCATACTGAACTTTTACTATAATATATCACTTTATAAAAGATTATTGCCAAAATATAGATACTAAATAGAGTGTTATTTTATTATTATTTTTTGTGAAATGAAAAAAAAAGTTCCGAAAAAACCACCATTAAACATATATTTTCCTTTCACCTTCACAAAATATATATCCTATAATGAATAATTGTGTAAATTATACTTGATATGGCCGAATATGGATCACTTTTTCCATGAGAAAGAAAATTATTATAGACAATCAGTCTACCACAAATTAAAAAAAAATTAATTTTATTTTAATAATAATTGTAAAAAACTATGACAATTATTATTATTATAAAAAATTATCATAACATAATATAATATTATTTCAACCTTAATAATTCATGATGCCTAAAATAAATGGTGAATAAGTCTCAACAATCCCACCTTAGGGTGAAAAACGACACTTCCTCTTCATATAACATTTTCTTCAACATGAAATATGTTCTAAAATAAAAATACCATTTAGAAAGAAGCATTTCATTATTTATAGAAAAAACAATTTAAATATGTTTTTGATGATTGATGTGGACTTTAATTGATGCATTGTTTCCACATAGTTTCAATGGTTTTTCACCTATATCCTGATATAGGAATGCAATATTGTATTTTAGAATATAACATCACATAATCTCAAAGATCTATGTAGTTTTTGATCCCATGAACCTTTGGAAATATTGTAAAATTCTATTCCCTTTACGACCTTAGAGTCAAATTAAATATTATCCTTTATCCACTATTTCTATAGTTTATATGGGGAGATATGCTTTCCACTACAGTTGTATTGCAATTGGATGACCGATCCATCACACACCCAATTAGTAGAGTGGATGATTTTATTATTGGGATATAAAAATTGTTTTTCTGGTAGAATTCATTATATTAGACATGGAATGTGATAATCATGTTCTTATCATTTTAGGGTGACCCTTTATAGCCAACTGAGGATAAATTATCAATGTTTCTAAATGGAAGTTCAGTTTCATCTTGGGTGAGAAAGTCATGGAGTTTAATGTATTTGAGAGATATAAGTTTCCTCTCCAAATATGAAGATTCCCTAAAGATGAGCTGCTAGAGTTTGAATAACACTTTTATGAAGAATAAGATGACTTTTTAATGATGATTGAAGATATTAACAAAATAAACACACCTATAAAAACTTGTTTGGGAATTAGTTCATGTAAAAAAACATGAGGTAGATTATTTTAATGATTCTGAGAGTAAATTTTTATAAAAACATACTAAGTTTGATGAAAACAACATTATTCAACCAAATATTGAATTTTATTATTGAGAGGACCACTTCAGGATACACTCAATACTAAGAGGGTGGGATAAATAAGTGTTGTGAAATTCTAACATATTATAAATCAATATCCCTTTACCTTTTAGACCTATTAGGATATTAATTATACTATTATCTTTTATTTATCACATGAAATTATATAAAATTAGATAAATTATGGAATATTATATTTTCAAAAGGTTCACCACTCAACATAAGTATCTAGTCATTGTCATGGTTTAGAAATAATCCAATACTGCACAACCACGAGGAAATAATCCTTTGATCACAGTTATAGTAAGCATGGATTATCCATTCACTTACATTTAACTATATAAAATTGAAATTTATTATTTTACAACTCCTGTAATGTTTTTATACTACCTCTAAAGACAATATTCAACTTCTTGTTAAGATACATTTTAACACCAATAATTTCTTCTACTAGATGAGACTTTTGTTGGATGTCATAGTGATTCTTTTTTATTCCACCAACTTCTTCACTTATTAATTACAAAGTAGTAGGCAAGAAAATTTCGTTATTTATAGTAGAAAACTAAATTTTTCTTAATCTTCTTATTCTTATTCTTCCTTCTATATAAACAGATATGCACAATAATTTCTTGTTCTCTTGCTTTAATCACAAACATCCTTTCTGACTATCTAAATGGTGAATGGTCAACTCATCATTTTCACAATTATTATTCTTTATCCAAAATAATATGAATGTCTAGTAGACTAGCTATCTTATAATTACTCTTCGACCCAAATTATAATGAACTGAATAAATAATGGGAACTCACTTATTATTTAACACATAATATTATGTAGCAGTGTAACAATTTGATATTATCTTTTCTTAGATACAAAATATCAAAAAATATTATTGTATATGTTATCCTTTTTTATGAATCTAATATTGATGAAAATGAATTATACCACATTTTATATATTATTTCATGCAATAATGATATTTCACAAACTCAGATTCTTCTCTTCTTGAATTATTAACTCAAAACATGCATAGTGCATGTTCATTTCATATCTCCATTTTTTATTTTTATTATTTTATGTTCTACATATTTTATTTGGGTTATGAATTTATGTATACATGTTTTCTTCTTCAAGTCAAATTCACTATACTTATGCATGAAAAATCTTTTCACTTTCTCCTTCTTCCCTGAGTTATCTTCACACAAATGAAAGTACTACACAAAATAATCTTCCTCATGAAAGAAAGAGTGATTCAAAAAAGTCACTTCATGTTCATGTAACTAAGTACACAATATCACAATTTCTTCTTACTTCACATGAACTAGTTAGAATCATAGGAATATACATAGTTTATTCATATAACATAGTGGGTGTATATTAATCAAGAATTGGCTTATGGAATAGTTCATCATATTACACTTTGAGTGTGAAACAAAATTCAAAGGCCCATGGTTCTTCTTCTATATGTAATAGAGTACACAAATATACCCTTCTTCATGTAGTTGAGAGGCTCATGGATCTTTTGTCTTTTGTGTAATATGAAACATAGTGAAAATTTTTTTTATGAAAGAATGAGATATCTTGCGAGTAGAATCAACATCTCTCAGCCATGGATTTTGTGCTTTTATTGGTGAGTTACACCACCTTATATAAATCAATCACAATCTAAGATACCCAAAAATATACCATGCCATTGGTGTTATTAAAAACCTCAATGATATCATCATTTTATTATTTGAGTGTGGGTTATGTGACGCTGATAAAAAATCCCCATTTTTTAATGTGACAAACCTCTTTTTTTTTTCTTAATACTGATTATCTCACATGCACATGAATAATATCTTGTGATCATTTATATATCAGACTCTTCCATGAACAATATATGTAAAACAACCATTTTAATTTTGTTTACATTCAGCCATTATTTGAAAAAATATTTGTCTTTGTAGAAACACATTTTTTAAATCATAGAGTCATAGAATAAGATCCAGTGAATGATCATATTAATATCTCCACCATTTGAGCTTGAATTTATGATAAAAGTCACAATATGAAAGAATTTTAGTGATTAGAAAACCTTCAAATAATGGTGAGGTGGTAGATGATCACAAATTCGATTGGATGGTTATGATCAATTGAATTGGACATCCATGGTTATGTATGTATGTTTAAAGTGAAGTAATAGTATGTGAATTTCATTTATCCCATATTTTATTGGTTATCATTCATAGGTTACTTAACAAGTGATTTAGTTCTATCACTGATTTGATCTAAAACACCAAAGTCAGCACCCAAACACTCCTTCAACCACACCCTACATGGGTCGCACCACACATTTTCAAGGTCTACTTAGGAACCTCCTTCATGCCATTTTCATACTCTATGGGTTCTATGTATTCACCCTACCATGGTTACTCCAAGCACTCCATATGGGTACTATACTATAATATCCTACAGCCATGGGATAGCTAGGTCAACTTCCTACCATATGGTTAACCCCTAGGGTACCACATATATGGTTAAGGTGGTCCTTTATTTGCTTATGATTGGCCATAATATTTGGTAAACTCTATTGAAATGTGATAATCCGAATCTAAAATAAGTATCATACCAACCAATCAATTTTCCTCATCCATTCCTCATGAAATTAAGGTTTATATTGCATTCCCTTCCTCTTCTTAATGAAAAATAATATTTTTCATTCTCTTTAAATAACCTCCTCATGAAATAATGTTTTTTCACGTATTTCTCAATTTCTTATTCTCCTAATTTCGGAATATAAATTCCAATGATAAATTCATTCTTGTAAACAATGTGTCACTATTGACACAAGTATCTAACATGAAGATCAGTTAAATAGTCATAAAATTTGAAAACTCAATGTCTTCAAATATGTTTCTTGAAATATTACGAGCTGAGGAATTTTATTCCTTTCTTCTTAATTCAATAATAAAAGCTATATAAAAATTCATATCAATCTTGGATATCTTGGATACTTCATTTCCATCAACTTCTTTCTTTATAACTTATTTAGCATATATATCAATGAAATATTATTATTTCACTGACAACCATTGATATCCAATAATAGTCATCAAAAATAAATACAACTCATACAAAAAGTGGGCTCTTCAATATCCCCCTTTTTATTTATTTTAAATATCTTGAAGGTTCTTTCTAAATGAATATGTCAATATATGAATCACATACCTTTACTTTTCTAAACATTCGTTTCCCTTTATCTCCCTCTCATTGATAATAAATACAAAGTTAATGGGAAAAGGGTATCATTACATACGTATGAAATGTTTTATAAATAAGTAAACTCTAAGTATATGTGATCCATGTTTGGTGTAGAAAATATGAAGATTTTATTTAGACAACAAAGATGTCCTTTACCAACTGGTCATGATACCTCATGAATTGAGAACACATAAGCTTGTCTTAAAGGGTTTTAAACTTTTATTCCAGTTTGAATATTCTTAATTGAGATTTATTTTTTTAATAAAGATAAATCTAAAACTCATGATCTCACTTTATTAAACAAATAAATTACATTCATGTGCAATACTAAGGACAAGAATATTTAGAGAACTTCCATACTTCTACTTTTCTTATGTCCTTAGTTAATTAAGTTACTACCCTTTTTTTATCAATTTTATTACTTTTGATAACCAAGGATGAGGGATTAATAAAAAACATTAATTTTTCTAATGACATGAATTTAAATAAATTTAATGAATAATCATTTTTGATACCAATTGAAATAATGATTTTAGAATGAAATTCATCTTTTTTCATTTTGTACCCCTCAAGAGAAACAATACTCAAAATATTTTTAATGGTGTATATCTTGAATAATTGATTTCAAGATGTTCCAATATGAAGAATACACCAAAATGGATCTTCAACTTATGATGGTCCATATTTGACAACTTTCACAACTTCAATTGGAATAATCATCTTCAAAACAATTTCTTCTAGATACCAAATATAAGATTAAACCAAGTTGTTATCTTCTTTATAATTTTTGTACATGATATTATATAAGAGTCTTAAACTTCATCAAAGATTATCCTCAATCATATTTTCATTTGAATACAAATTAAGGAATCATTCCAGGATGATGAATTCTTCAATTTTTCTTTCAAGAATTGACATCACCCAGTACTTCTTAGGTTCCCACATAAGAAATAGCTTCACCTTCAACTCCATAATTTATAATCACAAGTAAAATAAAAAATATTAAGGAAATATAGTGGATCTTCCTTATTTCATCAATGTTAACAATAATGTAGAGATAGTTTTCTCAATCACACTATGTCATTTTCTTTACTCTTCATAATTTCACATCTGATCTTTAATTATGATTGAGGTTGTATAGATCTTATCACTTCTTTAATTTCTTTACGATAAAATATTCGTTATTAAAGATATTTTAAAACACTTGTATCACATAGTAAAAATTTCATCTTCTTGAAGAATTATTCTTATGATGGAGTAATTGTAGAAAAATTATCAGAGTGTGACTAGTCATGTTGCACCTCACACATAAAACATATTCTTCTTCACGTGGAACCTTTTATTTTCCATTATCACTAGAATTATCTTGTGCCTCTTATATTTTTCTCATTATCATAAAATATTATCTCTAGATTAATAACATATCATTAAGAATATTATTATTAAGTTTGGATGTTCCTCATGGATTCTTTTTAGTTACATATATATTAGTAGTTATTTTTATGCAACATTTTCTTCAACCTCTTGGATTTGGAATCCAAGGTCTTATTAATTTTCTTTTTTAAAATCTTCTTAAGAGAATATTTATTTAATATAGAGTTTTGTTTTCTTCCTAACATAGTATCTTCTTTATTATCCAACTTATGGAGTTTTCTTCTCTCATCAGCTTTAGGTACATGTCAAGATGAGCATAAACCATTCTTGAGGCCACTACCATTGCATGTATCACAAATATTTTCAAGTCATCATTTCTTTTGATGTATACATACTTTTATTAACGTGAACATGTGGCTTATTTATCTATGGATTACTCTAAATTGAGATGGACTTCCTTTTTACTTTTTTATTTATCAAATTATAGCAGTAATCCAATGCACAATGCTTGAATCTATTGTATCATTGACATTGAACCACAAAACTTGATCTTATTATTTCTTATATATTATGTTTTTACATATTGGTATCTCCATTAGGAACTAAATTTTATAATATTTTCTCATATCCACCCTAGTAATAGTGGTATTATTCTCATCACCTTTATTCATTCATACTTGTATAAATTTTATTTTCTAACATAAACTATTCCTGATAAGAAATTTAGAATCATTATTACAAGATGGAATGGATGGTACTGATTTCTTCACATTAGCTTGTGATAGATCATTGAATGAAGTCATGATTTTATTATCACATGTTTTAAGTATTTTGACATTAGATACCTCCTGTGAGAATTTAGTAGACTCATTACTTTCTCTTTATTTTTTAATCTCTCAGTATGTGTATTTTCAAAATTGTCCAATTGAACTAAAAATTCTAGATATATCATATTAAAGGTGTTTTTTGTCTTTAATCATAACAAAATTATATTAAAAAAGTTCCCTCTTTATTTTAACTTCCTCTTCATGCATCTTACCTTTATTTTGTAACAAAGAGTCATGTTCTTCGATCTTCTTGGACTTTTCTTCCAAAGTTTTTATCCAAGGGAATGGATCTATTATTCCAGAGTATTATTGAATCCATTATACTCTTTAGCTTCATTGAGACATTTTAAATAACTTATTTAAAGTTACCTATTTGTTTACTTAAATTCTAAAACATGTCTCGAGAGAATTAAACATTATATGATTTTTTCATTTAATGTCTTCTCTATAAAATATTATTCCTCTTTCAGATGGGGGATCTCTTCCTATATATATTGAATGATTCCACAAACATAAGAGACTTTCTCCATCAAAATTCATTGTAGAATATCTCTTAATATATCAAATGGTATCTGTTGAGTAGTTATATATTGATCATCATCTCCACTTTTTCTAGAATCTTCATCTTTAGGATAGTTTTAATAGAATGTTTAAAAAACTCATGATCACATGAGGTAGGAAATATATCCTTATACTTAGTGGAAAATTGAGTCACCTACTCTTTAATTTATATGCATGACATGTATTTATTTTTGTCAAGTCAAAAAGATATTTATACTTCCTATTGTTTAGATAATTTAAATATCTTCTTCAAATTTATTTTTCTATTTCTTTCTCCAGTTTGTCATGGTCTTGGTAGATATAGAATTATTCTTAGAGATAACTAAATATTCACTAAAACCACACTTTACTAATAACATAAGAAAGGAACTCAAATATTTAAAAGTTAATAGATTCAATTTAGATAATCCAATAATGGTGAATCTTGGACCTGATACCAATTGAGTGGAACACTTTAAGATACAATCAACAATTAGAGGGTTGTGGGATGAATCATTATTAGGAAATTTTTAACCTATTATGAATTTTTATCACTTTACCTTTAAGACATGTTAGGATCTTAATTATCCTATTCTATTTTACTTATTTCATTAAAGTATATGAAAGAAGATAAATTATGACACATGATATTTTTACAAGCTTCATTCCTCAATAAGAGAATCTAGTCCTTACCGCGGTTTGGAAATAATCCAATACCACACAACAAATAAAAAAATCCCTTTAATTATGGTTATAACAATCAGGGAATATCCTTTTAGTTGTGTTAAATTATACTCAATTGATACTTATCGTTTTATATCTCATGGATGGTTCTTTATACCTCCTATGAAGATTATCTTCACCTTATTTTGAAGGTATTTTTTAACACCAATAAAGTCTTTCAATTGATGAGAATTTGGTTTGATTTCATACCAGTAAGGAAAAAATTTCCTTCTTCAAAACTCCAAACTAAAAGCTACTCCATATTTTTATTTTTCTTCCTACACAAACATATATTCATAGTAATTTATTATTCTCTTTATTGAATTAAAATATTACTTTGTGATTATCTAGATGATGAATATTAAATCCAACATCATTACAATTTTCCTTATCCAGTTAGAATCATATGAATGTGTATTAGATTATAAATCTCAGGATTCTTCTTCGACCCAAATGATAATCAACTAAATAAAGATTTAGAACTCACTTATTCTTTTATCGAGAATAATATTCAGTAGTGTAGCTGTGTTCCATTTTATTCAAAAAAATATTAAAAACTATTATTGTACTGGTTCTCATTTTTTTCTTGTTGCATCCAATATTTATGAAACTAAATAGCATTTCACTTTAAATGTTATTTCATGCATGAATGATCATGGAAAAACATGATTATTTTATTCTCATATTCTTAATTCAATATAAGCATAGTGCATGTTCATTGCACATCACCATTTTTTTATATTTATTATTTTATGTGCTATATATATTATGTTTGGGTTAATCATTCATGTATGTATGTTTTCTTCTTCAAGTCACATGCACAATACTTATTCATCCACACACTATTCAATTTATTCTAATTTCTTTTGTTATCTTCATAAAATTGTAAGTACATCATAGAGAATGAATCTATGTGAAAGTAGGAGTGCTATGTGAAAGGAACTTCCAATTTATGTAACTAAGTACACAATATCACAATGTCTTCTTCCTTAAAATAAATCAGTTGGATTTATAGGAATATACATAGTTCCTTCACCTAGCACAGTGGAAGTATACTACATGAGCATTGGATCAAGAAAAATTTCACCATGTTTCACTTAAATTGTGAAACACGAGTCGAAGGCAGATGGTTCTTCCTATTCAAGAAACATATTATGAGAATCTTCCCTTTTTCATGTAGTCAAGTGGCTTGTAGATCTTCTTCCTTTCACATAAGATGAAATGCAGTGATAATATATTTTTTGAAAATATGAGAGATCTTTTAGGTGGAAGTGAAATATCTTGGGTATGGATTATATACTTTTATAAGTTAGTTCCATTAACTTCCTTCGATCATTCACTGACTTAAATCCCTAAAGTATATGTCATGTCACAGATGTTATTAAAAACCGTGAAGATCTAGACATTTTATTCTTCAAACATGGGTTATGTGAAACTAATAAACATGATTACTTTTCACATAAAATAAATATAAATTATTTCATTATAGTGATTATCTTACATGAACATGAAGAATATTGAATGCTCCTTTACAGCTCAAACTCTTCCATGAACAACGAATACACAAAACACCCCTTACAAATTAATTTTCATTTGACCATTTTTGATAGAAGCTATTTATTTATGGAAAAAAATTCATGAAATAATAGATTCAAGAAATATGATCTAGTAAATTACCATCTCAATATCTGATCCATTAGATATTGACATGATGATGGTGGTCATGACAGGTAAGAATCCCGTCAATCATAAAACTTCCAGTAAAAGTCGAGGTTGAAGATTATCACAACTTTGATTGGATGACTGCGATCAATTGAATAATATGACCATATGTATGTAATTATTTATTAAATTGGTGTAATAGTATGCATATTTTGGCTATACCACATTAGGATGTTCATCATTCATGGGTTGCGTAATAAGTGATGTCATTATATCACTCATTTGAGCCATGCACCTGGGTCGGAACCCTAATACACCTTCACCCAAACCCTACATGGGCTGTTTCACACCTTTTAAGGGTTCACCTGGGAACCTCCTACGCACCATGTGTGTGATATACTGGCTCTATGAATGAACCATTCCAAAGTTACTCCAAGCACTCCTTGTGGGTGCTATGCTCTCGTATCCTACCGCCATGGGTTGGCCAGGATGATTTCCTCCCCGTGGTTGACCCATTGAGTCCCACATATGTGGTTGAGGTGGTCCTTGGTTGGATTTTCATTGGCCATAATTTTTGGTAAACTCTCTTTTAAATAGTTTATCCAAATATAACATAAATATGAAGCCAAATTGTAATTTTTTCCTCAAACATTCCTCATGAAATTAATGGTTATATTGAATGTAACACTAATATATTTTTAAAAAAGAAAATTATTATTTTCCTTATAAAAGAAAAAAACAATTATTTTATCTTATATTACACACAAAAATCATATTATCTTGTGTTACACACAAAAACTATATTTTTATGCTCAATAGCATATTCAACACACAACACTGAAATTAAACAACCCAAGATATATATAACCATTATAACATAGCCGTTAAATTGGAGGGTAAGAATAGTAATAACAAATTAAAAAAAAATATGGTTTAAAAATAAATAAAATGGATATATTTTTACTATAAATAATATAATAACCGAAAAAAAAAGAAATGTTTTCTGAAAAACATTATTTTTCTAAAAGACGGATTACTCACGTTTTGAGAACTAAATTTAAAATTATTTTTTACTAATTACTAAAAATATATTTTAAAAAATTAATATTGTTTTTGAAATCATAATACCAATGTTAAATTAGGGTTAATTTTTTTAATTTTTCTAAAATGTACCATTTTTTATGAATAGTGAAAAATACTGAATTTTAATTGAAAACAACCTTTTTGTTTAATTTAATTATAAAGTTAAATTATATTTTTAATTGAATTTATAGTATAATTAGTTCAATTATAAATTTATTAATCCAATTTAGATAATTAGAATAAATTTCATATGGAAATTGGATATAAAAATTGTGTAAACGTTTGATCATTTTTTCATTTAAAAACACGCTTTCTTGTCATACATATGGGATTGATATGAAATTAGTTTTTCCACTAATGTGAATAGAATTTTTAAAAAATTTATTCTATATTAATAATAATAATAATAATATATAATCTTTAATAAGTCCAACTTAATTTTTGACTATAATGATTGGTGAGAATAGTTAAAATTAATCAATGCGATTAAGGTAAAAACGAGTTCACTGAGGGATTAAACTTTACAATTTAAGTAAAAATGACCGAGAAACTTGTAAAACACCCATTATACAGAACAAATTCGAACCTTAGGACCTTATGATCAATTTTTCTGAGTTTTTTGGATACTTATCTATGAAATTAACCTATATAAGAAGTTATGTAATGAAAAAGAAAAAAGTTATATTTTTTCCTTTTAATTCAATAAAGTTTTGAGAAAGGGGAAAACAAAATAAGTTCAGGTATAAATATTATTTAAATTAACTTATTATATTTTCATAATTTATCTTAATTTTATTACAGATTAATTAATTACTCTAAATTCTTAAGAAACATTAACTTAATAATTATTTGGTTAATAATTAACTAAAATAAATGATACTAAAAAAAGTTAAGTAAATTGAATGGATAATTGTCTTATATTAATTTTTTATATGAATATATCATGTTAAAAATTTGTGATAATAATATATTATAATTTCGTAATTGTATTTAAAATTTTTAAATTATACTTAAATAAATAATGTCAAAATTGACATTAATGTAATTTTATAATAAATAATATTTTGTTAAATGATTTAAAATTAATAAAAATAATATCCTTTTAAAAGTTATTTTTAAATGTAAATATTCAATATGATATATTAATTGACCAATTATTTTTTTATAATGGCTATACTGACCACTAAATAGTAAAAAACTATTTTAGCATAGTTAAGGCTAAAAGGGTGTTTTTGCACATTACATGTAGTTATGTTAAAATTAATTACAAAAACACATAGTATTTTTATTTTATAAATTATATATAATAATAAGAATAAATTGTTCCAAATTATATAATAATTTTCACATTAATTTAGTCTTAATGGATTATTTATTGTTGTTAGAAAACTAATTACCATAATGAAAAACCAAAATGAAAAAATAGGGAAACTTTAACGTTATGGAACAAAATGTTTAAAACATGTGTTTTATCATGTGGTGGAAATTTTTATAGACCATACCATCCATAAAACCCATTAATTACAAGTATTTGAGTCACTTGAGGTAATATTTAGCTCCCAATAGTGAATACTTTTGAGTATTTACAAAGTTGTTCAATCCTCAATTATAAAAGGAAACTCACTCTCCTAAATTATTACCACCTCGAAATCCATTTTTATGATCAAAAACATACCCAAATCACATATAAAATTCCTTAAACCCATTATATAGTCCTTATTTTTGGAATAAATCAAACATTCCAAGGCTTTAGTGCAAACCTAAAGAGGATACCTAAAGAAGAGGTAATTTTCTTCAACAAGCTACTTTAGTTTACTTATTTATCCACCTATATCAATTATTATTATACCATGATGATATGAAAATCTAATTATAATAAATATAATTTTATGTTATTATTTAAATTGTAGAAACTACATCCACACACACTTCTACCAAATGGGTTATGAAATCATCATTCCTGTGTATGATGGACTACCGCCTCATGAAATGATATCATTTGTTTTCCATTACCACATATCACAGTTGGGTATGATGATGGATATAAAGTTTATATATTATATTTATAACATAATTATATATCTCGATTAATTATATAATATATAATATTTTATATTCCATTCCATATGGGATATAATAAAGTCACTTGTGTGTGTGGTAGTATAAGGACCCGACCTTATTACATACATAATCTTGAGTTTAGTCTAGAAAACACTTCCTTTTATATTGAGGATATTTTAATGTTTAGAGCTTTAGGAAATTAGGACAAAACATTCATAACATTACTCATTGTAACATAGTGGATACCATAAAAACAGTTTCCATTTTTCTCAAAATATAAAACATTATAACTTAAAACAAGACTCCTTGACAATTCTTCAACATTTAATGTGTCTTCCTTCCTTGTATTAAACATCCATTAACCTATTAAAAATCATTTAAAAACTTGGGATGAGCATAAAAGCTCAGTAAGGGAAGGAAAAGAAGGAAAAAATCACATTAGTCCATGAATACTCATAACGTATAGAAACATTTTCAAAAGACATGCTTTTAACACATAAATACTTACTTCGTGTAACATGAGATTGAAAAAAGATCCACACAAACATGAGAACATAAATATAATCATAAAGGTATCTTGGGGAATTACTTACATAATCTTGTAACCATCTTGGCTACCTTAAAATTTGGAACCCTCACGGCTACCTTACTTTGTGTAACCATCGCAGTTACACTTGGAGTAACCATACGGCTGACCTCCAACTTACTCATAACCAATTCATTGGAGGGAAATATAGGTCCAACCCTTTATCATAAATAATTCCCAAGAACCAAAACATAATCATACAACATGAATAATTCCATAACAACATGACTTTGGAATTTCGTAAAATCAAATTTAAAAAGAGAATTTTTAAAGAAAAGCCCCTTATAAATATCAAACGATTTAAGAGAGACTTAATAGAGTGGATGTAGTATGTATAAATACTGTAAATAAACATAATGAAACATAATATAAATATAACCCATCACAAAAACAATTTAAATTTCACATAAGTAATGAAGTAGAAGGTTAACCCAAAGAATGAAAATCAGGTTAAGAATTCCCTTACCTTAGGCTTGTCTTACTTAAAAATTGTTTAAAACTTCTGTATAATAGTTAAAAGAGTGTTATTATTATTTTAAAGAAACATGTTAATGTTTTTAACATCTTATATGGTCATTTAACAACCTCATTTCACCCCTAAACTATTAGTATTGTTTTCCTTGCATTATTTTGGGTGAGTTCTTTTATGATTTTCATGATCGGTTCATGATGAATCGTTCTTGTTGATTGGAAGTGAAACTCAAGAATTGGAATGGATTAGTATTTAAATATTTCCAGAACAATATTTTATACCATTTATCACTGTGATGCTTTATATTATAATGACTTATAAGTTAAAACAATAATGATGTTCGTTTAGATCATTTTAGTGGTTCTTTGATAATAACAACCTCATTTTGTCTTATAAATTAGAACCATGAGTAAAAAAGAATTCCAGAACCATATATGAGTCATAAAACATATATTATTACCTGGTTCAACCATATAAATGGTTTCATGACCAAACTTGAAAGGATTAATGGATTTTGAAATCACATCGTCCAGGATGTCGGTAATTCGACACAGACGGTCAACGTTTTTTATTCTTTAAATAAGTGGGAGAGGAGAAGAATAAAGATGATTTATTTTTCATAAAAATGATAAAATCATGATTATACACGATTTATGTATAATTTATTCCTCTTTGGTAAAGAGATATGAAGAAATAATAAGGAAGGAAGTCAAAATAAAAGAAAAATTGTGAAATCGCTTACAAAAATTCGCCAGCCTAACGACTACGCAACATGGGTTTAGAAAATGTTAAAAAGAAAGGGGACAAGGGGAAACCATCCAGAAATTAATAATAATATATATAAGATCAATAATAATAAGTAAATAAGAACAAGTTATAAAATATTTGAAAATTATACCACATAAAATAGAATTTGAAAGGAAAAAGAAAAAAAATGAGAATTTTCTTACCTTGTAGAGTAACCCTTGGAACATGAAGGTTGTGACCTTGGGGGCTTGAGAAAAACTTAGGAGGACTAATATAATGGTAAGGAGTCCAGATATTCATTGAGGGAGAATTGGGAATGAATTCAATGAAAGGAAGAGTTGGTATTTATAAGAAAAGTGGGAGATTATTTTAATAATTTTCACGGGACACCTCTTGGGTGGTATTTGCAAAACCATGTGCTTGCCCATGGTATTTGATCATGGTATAAGCCACTTGAGACACCTCAAACATTATCTAACTATAAAAAATTCTACCATATTTATGAAATCATTATTATATCAATAATGATGTCATTAACACACTGAAACTAAAAACTGCATTTTTAACTATTCACCGAAAAATCAAATGTTTCAGAAAAATTCCCAAAATTCACCCTAACCATTTATCAATGTGTAGATTTCAAAAATGAAGTCCATTTTTTGAAAATAATTTTATAAATATTATTAATTTAATATTTAAATAAAAGTATACTTAATTAAAAAATTAACAGTTCTAATTCAACAACTACTTCTTTATCACAATGAAAAATTAACCAAGATGTTATTATCTTCTAGCCCTAGGAAAATAAAATAATAATAATATTTACTATTCATTAGGGTCATATTACTATTCATTAGGGTATGATACTATTCCCTAAAGAAACAAGCTGGTTCCATTAGACTCCAAATAACATACTGAAAACAATTGTAGATGATAGTTTTTTGAAATTCAAAAAAAAGAAGTGGAAAAATTATGTTAGAAGGCTGGTTATAAATATCTACTTAAAACAAAGTTCCATTTATTTTTAGAAAAACTTGGAGTGTTAAATTATCCCCACCTTCTTGAAATTGTATTCTCGTAATTATATTTACTTATTAAACAACTGAGGGTACTTTTCCCTCATAGCATTTTCAGACTCCCATGTTGCTTCTTCAACCATGTGGTTTCTCTACAAAACCTTTACCTGGTGGATTACCTTATTCCGCAATACATGTTCCCTTAGATCAAGAATCTGAACTGGTTTCTCTTCATAAGAAAGGTTCTCTTCCAGCTGAACTGCTTCTGGGCTCAAGACATGTGATGAACCTGGTACATACTTTCTCAACATCAAAACATGAAAAACATTGTGTACCTAAAACTAACTCGAAGGAAAAGCTACGCGGTATGCAACTGTTCCAACTTTTTCCAAGATTTCAAAAGGACCGATTAACCATGGACTTAGTTTCCCTTTCTTACCAAAACTCATCACACTTTTCCAAGGAGAGATTTTAAGGAAAACATGGTCACCTGCCTCGAAAGAGAAGTCTTTCCTTCTGTTATCTACATAACTTTTCTGCCTGCTCTGAGTTGTCCTCATGTGTTTCTGGATCATCCTTACTTTCTCAGCCACTTCTTCACTAATTATGGCCCCATCAACTTTATTTTTCCAACTTCATCCCAAAATGATGGAGTCCGACACCGCTTCCCATACAAGGCCTTGAAAGGTTCCATATGAATACTGGAATGAAAACTGTTATTATAAGAAAACTCAACTAAAAAAGATGTTGATCCCAACTTCCCTGATAGTCCCTTGAACAAGCTCGAAGCATATCATCCAAAGTCTGAATCATTCGTTCTGACTGCCCATCTGATTGAGGATGAAAAGCTGTACTGAAATTTAACTCTATGCCCAACGACTTCTGAAGTCCCTTCCAAAAGTTATAAGTGAACCTGGAATCTCGGTCAGACACAATAGAAAGAGGAACTCCATGTAACCTGACAATATCTTTGAGGTATAATTGAGAAAGATGATCCAAAGTCATTGTATCTCGAATAGAAAGAAAATGTGCAGACTTTGTTAGCCGATCAACAATAACCCAAATCGCATTGTTACCTAGAGAAGTCTTTGGTAGTCACACCACAAAGTCCTTGGATATATTCTCCTATTTCCATTCTGTCATTGGAAAAGGCTGAAGCATCCCCTTCGTAACTGCCGCTCCACTTTAACCTACTGACATGTCAAACATTTCATTGTAAAAACAACAATATCCCTTTTCATCCCATTCCACAAATAATACTCCCTAATGTCTCTGTACATCTTAGTACTTCCAGGATGAACAGAAAATGGAGAACTATGAGCTTCACACAAAAATTATTTCTTTAATTGGGAATCACAAGGCACACACAAACTTTTTCCAAATCTTAAAACACAATATTTATCAATATTGAATTCTGGAAACTTACCCATTTTAACCAATTATACCATTTTATGTAGTTCTCTGTCTTCCTTCTGCGCTTGCTTAATTTTGTCTGACAATGAAGACTGCACTGAAACCTAATAAAAACAGTTGTATTCCCTGCACCAATAACTTCTAAGACAAAATTAATCAAATCATTAATCAAGGGATCATGTTCCACAAGTAGTATGGTTAATGATGCATGATGTTTTCGACTTAAGGCATCCGCCACTTTGATTGCTTTTCCCGGATGGTAATTGATCATGCAGTCATAATCCTTTACTAGTTATAGCCATCATCTCTGCCTCATGTTTAATTCCTTCGGAGTTAATATATACTTTAGACTTTTATGGTCAGTGTATATTTAGAATTTTGTTCCATATAGATGATGACTCCATATTTTCAATGAAAAAAACACAACTACCAATTCAAAATCATGTGTGAGATAATTTACCTCATGAGGTTTAAGTTTTCTCAAAGGATAGGCAATTACCAAGTCATTCTACATCAAAACAAAACCAAGTCCCTTCAAAGAATCATCACTGTAGATGACAAACTCACCATTCCAGGAAGGTAAGGCCAAAATTGGAGCATTCACCAATCTCTTCTTCAGTTCCTGAAAACAAACATCACATTCCTCTGTCCAAACAAATTTAACCCCTTTCCGTGTTAACTTAATTATCGGGCTAGATAACCGTGCAAAGTTCTTAACAAACCGTCAGTAATATCTTGCTAAGACCAGAAAACTACGCATCTCTGTAACACTTGTGGGTCTTATCCATTCATCAACTACTTTTGTTTTGGTAGGATCAACTGTTATTCCATTATTATTTACAATGTTCCCAAGAAAATAAATCTATTGTAACCAAAAATCACACTTTCTGAATTTTCCAAATAGGTTCTTTTCTTTTAAAGTTTGTAATACAACCCTTAGATGTTTTTCATGCTCCTCTTTATTTTTAGAAAATACCAGAATGTCATCAATAAATAAAACCACAAACTTATCCAAGAACTCATGAAATACTTTATTCATAAGATTCATTAATATAGCAGGTGCATTATTTAATCCAAACAACATAACAAAAAAACTCATAATGGCCATATCTAGTACGAAAGGCCATTTTTTGGATGTCATCCTCCTTCACCTTCAGCTGATGGTATTCGGATCTCAATTCAATCTTGGAAAAGTACTGAGGTCCCTAGAGCTGATCAAACAAGTAATCAATATGAGGCAAAGGATACTATTTTTTAATAGTGATGTTATTCAAAGATCTATAATCAATGAAAAGTCTCATGGAACCATCTTTCTTTTTAACAAACAAAACATGGGCTCCCCATGGTGAAGTGCCAGGACGAATGAAGCCTTTGTCAAGCAAATACTGCAACTAATTTTTCAATTCAAGAAGTTCTATCGGATCCATACGATATGGGGGTTTTGAAATTGGCTTAGCATCATGAACTAAGTCAATTGTGAATTAAACTTCTCGATTAGGTATGACACCGGGTAACTCATCAGGAAAAACATCAAGGTATTCATTTACCACTGGAACATCATTAATTTGAATAGTTCCCTTGTTTTCATCAATATGAGAAAGATAACTTTCATTTCCATCTTTCAATAATTTCTCAGCTTCCCGATATGTTATCAATTGTATGGGTTCATTCTTGTATACAAACTGAAACTCTTTATGAAAAACAACTTCTTTAGCTCTACAGTCAATCTTAGTATAATAATCAGATAGCCAGTCCATCCCCAGAATAACATCTAACTCGACTAAGGGTAAAACAACAAGGTTTTCAGGTAAATTCTTTCCACAGACCACAATAGAAAGATTCTTATAATTCTTCTTTTCTATAACATTTCCCCCTAGGGTTTTAACAACATGTTCGGGTCTCATTCGTTGAGGTGATATTTCCGATTTCCCAGAAAATTTCTTAGAGATGAAGGAATGTGTAGACCCTGTATCAAACAAAACATTAGAAAAATCTGAGTGAATAAACTAAGTACCTGATACTACTTCATTGGATGGCCTGACATCTGCTAATGTAGTCGCAAAGGATCTCACTACACCTTTTTGCTTGTATTCTGGCTTCTTTGCATCATTTGGGTCTCTCTTTGAGAAGGCATTTGCATAATGACCCATTTCACCACATTTAAAACACTTTATAGCCTACTTATCAGGATTAGTTTTTGGATCATTTTCATTACAATCTCAGGCCATATGTCCAAACTTACCACATTTAAAACACTTCGTCGATCTCCTAAGACATTCCCCTGGGTGTTTCTTCCCACACTTTTCACAAACTGGAAATTGGATTTTCTTACCATCAGATTTCTTTGGTTGATTCTTACCCATTTCTTTCCAACTGGACCTCTTCTTATCTTTGTTGCCAAAATGCACATGATCATTATCAAACTCCATCTCTACCCTCTCATCACATCGGAAAAGTTTCTCATTACTTTTGAATTCACGGGAGGCCAACACCCTTTGATACCTTGGATTCAATCCTGAGTAAAAGCGGTTGATTTTTCTATCAAGATCCAGAATAAGATTTGGAGCATACCACGCCAGTCAGGTGAAGTTATCTTCATACACATCCACTGAATCTTCCTCCTATTTCAATTCAAGTAATTGCTTCTCCATTCTTAGTCGCACCACCTTAGGAAAATATTTTTCAAGGAAAAGACTTTTAAATTCATCCCACTCTAAGGCATCAAAATCTTATCTACCCCTGATATTCCTTTCGAGTGACCACCATTGATTAGCTTCCCCTTTAAAACGGTAAATGGAAAGACCTGCCTTTTGATTTTCTGAACATCCCATAACATCAAATATCTTTTCAAGGACTTTGATCCATCTTTCAGCTGCCACTGGGTCAGAAGATCCATTGAATGCAGGAGTATGTTGTCTCATAAAATGTTCCACCACTGACAAGTTCTGTTGTGGTACCTCTATTGGTCCTATTTCATGGATTCCACCCCCATATTTTTCCTATGTTATCTGGGCCATTACTATCACAAACTGCTCGGTTCCAATCCCTACCATTCCAGGTTGTAGATCAGGAAGGATGTCATTCTGTCGGTGCCTCTCCTCTTCAGCATCCCTGTTCCTTCTGTGAAAAACCATTTTGAACAAACATGTCTTAGATGAAGCAACCTAGTAATATTTAGATGCTATAACATTTTAAATTAAACATAGAGTGAAAATCATTTATGGTATTCTATTAACATCACTCTAACCCCTAAAGTTATCTAAACCATCCTCTCATACCAACTATAAAGACCCAACCTTATTGCATACATAATCTTGAGTTTAGTCAAGAAAACACTTCCTTTTACATTGAGTATCTTTTCATGTTTAGAGCTTTAGAGAATTAGGAAAAAACATTCATAACATTACTCATTTTTACATAGTGGATACCCTAAAAACAGTTTCCATTTTTCTCAAAATATAAAACATTAAAACATAAAACAAGACTCCTTAACAATTGTTCAAAATATAACATGTCTTCCTTACTTGTATTACACATCAATTAACCTATGAAAAATCATTTAAAAACTTGGGATGAGCACAAAAGCTCAGTAAGGGAAGGAAAAGAAGGAAAAAATCACATTAGTCCATGAATACTCATAACATATATAAACATTTTCAAAAGACATGATTTTAACCCATAAATACTTACTTCGTGTAACTTGAGATTTAAAAAAGATCCATACAAACATGAGAACATAAATATAATCATAAAGGTATCTTGGGGAATTACATACATAGTCTTGTAACCATCTTGGCTACCTTAAAATTTTTAACCCTCACAGCTACCGTACTTTGTGTAACCATCACAGTTACACTTGGAATAACCATATGGTTGACGTCCAACTTACTTATAACATATTCATTAAAGGGAAATATAGGTCCAACCCTTCATCATAAATAATTCCCAAGAACCAAAACATAATCATACAACATGAATAATTCCATAACAACATTACTTTGGAATTTTGTAAAATCGAATTTAAAAAGAGGATTTTTAAAGAAACCCCCCTTATAAATATCATAAGATTTAAGAGAGACTTAATAGAGTGGATGGAGTATGTATATATACTGTAAATAGACATAATGAAACATAATATAAACATAACCCATCACAGAAACAATTTAAATTCCACATAAGTAATGATGTAGAAGGTTAACCCAAAGAATGAAAATCAGGTTAATAATTCCCTTAACTTAGGCTTTTCTTACTTCAAAATTGTTTAAACCTCATGTATAATGGTTAAAAAAGTGTTATTAGTATTTTACCGAAACATTTTTATGTTTTTAACATCTTATATGGTAATTTCATAACCTTATTTCACCCCTTAACTGTTAGTATTCTGTTCCTTGCATTATTTTGGGTGAGTTCTTTTATGATTTTCACGATCGGTTCATGATGAATCGTTCTTGTTGATTGGAAGTGAAACTCCAGAATTGGAATGGAGAAGTATTTAAATATTTCAAGTACCATAATTTATACTATTTATCACTTTGATTCTTTATATGAGAACGACATAAAAGTTAAAAAATTAATGATGTTCGTTTAGATCATTTTAGTGGTTCTTTGATAATAACAACCTCATTTTGTCTTATAAATTAGAACCATGAGTAAAAAATAATTATAGAACCATATATGAGTCATAAAACATATATTATATCCTGGTTCAACCATATAAATGGTTTCATGACCAAACTTGAAAGAATTAATGGATTTTGAAATCACATCGTTCACGATGTCGTTAATTCGACACAAACAGTCAACGTTTTTTATTCTTTAAATAAGTGGGAGAGGAGAAGAATAAAGATGAGTAATTTTTAATAAAAATGATAAAATTAATATTATACATTATTTATGGATAATTTATGCCTCTTTGGTAAGGAGATATGAAGAAATAATAAGGAAGAAACTCAAAATAAAAGAAAAATTGTGAAATCGCTTACAAATATTCGGCAGCCTAACAGCTACACAACATGGTCTTAGAAAATATTAAAAAGAGAGGGGAAAATGGTCACCCATCTAGAAAAGAATCATAATATATAGAAGATCAATAAAAATAAGTAAATAAGAACATGGTATGGAAATTTGGAAAATTATACCACATAAAAGAGAATTTGAGAGGAAAAAGAAAGAAAATGAGAATTTTCTTACCTTGTAGAGTAACCCTTAGAACTTGAAGGTTGGTACCTTGGGGGATTTAGGAAACCTTGGGAGGACTACTATTAAGGTAAGGAGTCCAGATCTTCGTTGAGGGAGAATTGGGAATGAATTCAATGAAAGGAAGAGTTGGTATTTATAGGAAATGTGAGGGATTATTTTAATAATTTTCAAGGGACACCTCATGGGTGGTATTTGCAAAACCACGGGATTGCCCATGGTATTTGATCATGGTATAAGCCACTTGGGACACCTCAAACCTTATATAACTATACACAAGTCTACCATATTTATGACATCATTATTATATCATTAATGATGTCATTAACACACCGAAACTAAAAACTACATTTTTTACTATTCACTGAAAAATCAAATGTTTCTGAAAAATTCCCAAAATTCACCCGAACCATTTATCGTTGTGTAGATTTCAAAAATGAAGTCCATTTTTTGAAAATAATTTTCTAAATATTATTAATTTATTATTTAAATAAAATCATACTTAATTAAAAAATTAACAGTTCTAATTCTACAACTACTTCTTTATCACAATGAAAAATTAACCAAGATTTTATTATCTTCTAGCCTTAGGAAAATAAAATAATAATAAAATTTACTATTAATTAGGGTCATATTACTATTAATATTACTATTCATTAGGGTATGCTACTATTCACCCAAAAAAACATGTTGGTTCCATTAGACTCTAAATAACATACTGAACACAATTGTAGATGACAATTTCTTGAAATTTAAAACATAGAAGTGGAAAAATTATGTTAAAAGGCTAGTTATAAATATCTACTTAAAACAAAGTTCCATTTATTTTTAGAAAAACTTAGGGTGTTACAGGTAGACAACAACCTCACGAAGTGATGTGATTTGTTTTCCACTAATGCATTACGTGGAAGGTAATCAGTTTAAATAAAAAACATATTTGTGATATAAATGAAATATTTATTATATTATTGAAATATTTATCTTTATTTAAATATAATATATCATTTTATTTTACCCATTTAATCACTGATGAAAATGATAACGTCGTTTTTTATGTGGGACTATGACCTCCACGAAGCAATGTGATTCTTTTTTTATTCACCCCATTAAAATATTTCTATATTTAAGTATATATAATTAAATAATATATTATTTATTAAATTATAAACATTTTTTAAAGATAAATTTTACTTACCTTATTTCCATAATGATAATTGAAAAACGGAAATGTTACTTATGTATACGTACAACCTACAATCTCCATGATTGTAACATTAGTTCATTTTTCTATAACCAAATTTCATGATTGGTTTCAAAATTATAATTTATTTACAAATAATATAATTATTTAATTATTTTTATTTTTATTTGTTCAATTAATGACCTATTAGACCATATTTAACCTACTGACTTTATTTTTGACACATAAGCTGAATATGGTCAAAACATCATACTACAACTTAATTGATTAATTTATTAGATATAGATTATTCCTAAGTGAAATAAAAGTAATAATAAACTTGAAAAAGTTTCTCAATAAATTAAATAAATAGAGTAACTTTATTATTCCTGAAGATAAAAAACAATCATGATGAATCGAACTCGAGTTAAGGGTTTTCTCATCTAATTTTTATTTTTATAAGATATCATCCATATTCACCTATTATTTTTGTTGTATGGTGTATAAAACTCCCATTAATTCATTTAATTTTTTTAACTTAATTTTATGGGGATTTACATATCCGTTTTAGGATCTATCTTTCAGTAGGGTTACGATTTCAAAGTTACCAAAGAAGTAATGGATTTTTTTCATAATTTTCCTTCTTTGAGACTTATATCATGTTATGAACCTATATTATTTTATGAGGTTTATATAAATTACATTTGACATATAATATCATGAATTTATTTATTATCATTTTATTTTATGTTTAATTTAATATACTACTTTCATGGGGAATATGATTTTAATATACTAAAGCGGTAAGAGTTTTTTGTTACAATCTCATCCATTATCAGGATTGTTTATGATTATGCTTCTAATGATGAGATATTATGATCCATATCTCAATAAATTCATGAATTTTCTCATACTATAGTTATTACTAATATTTACATGTAATATTACCTTTTTATACTCTATTATACTTAACATTGTCGAGATTTGTTTTTATAGAATCCAAATTCATTTCTCTCTTTGGTTAGAAATATGTTTTCTTCCATAACCAAGTTTTATAAAAATGTTTTAAATTTTTTAAAAATGAATATTAAAAGAAATTTTCACACATTTTTAATATTACAAAATGTTTTCAAAGGAATATTAGGTCGTTTTCTAAATAATTACCATTTGGATTTTACCAAAACTGTGAAAGGAATATTCTTATAATTTTCCAAACAAAGATGTTTGATAAATCTTTATAGTGGAAAAATAATTTTCTTTGATGGAGGGTATGGTATTAACCACCATTATGACCATTGTTTCTTTGAAGCATACTTCCCATCTTTACGAGGTTATTTTTAAAGAAAATGTTTTAAAAGTTTTTTTGAAAGAAAAGGATTTTCAAAATGTTTTATGTATAAAAAATTATTTTCAAAATAAATAGGATATTTTCCTCAAGAATGTTTTTATTCATATTATCATGATATTTCCACTCATCAACATCAACAACCCTTTTTGATAATTATCCTCTAATGAGGATATTTGGTATTTCTACCATCCTCATTATTCCTCCAAATGGAACAAGATTACTTCAAAGTGATTTTTCTGAAAAAAGTTTCTCTTACACTGGTTAATCATGTTTAAAAGAGATTGTTATGGAACTCATTTCTTTTCCATGGTTCAATAACTTTTAAAATAGACTTACTTGAAACCCATTTGATTTACATAGTCTAATCAAGTTATAAAAGGAATAATTATTGTTTCTATGAGTTTTATAATGAAATTCAAGGTCTCTATACTTTATTTATATAGTAGTTCTTCGACATTATATACGATGGTGAACCCAGATAGTACCGGGTGACCCTGATATAGATTATATGTTGGGTGCACCCAAATAGTTCTCCAATGAATTGGGTAATGATTATTTCCTCTAGAAAATTATATAGGAAGTTCGTAGTATAGTTATTAGAATCTATAAGAGTTAGATAAGGGTTTTGTAAGGGTTCTATGAAGATGATGTCCCAAGATACCAATATAGTTTATCTATTATTTCTGTGGGTTTATGACATCTCATTTGATCAAGATTCATATCAAAAGGCTCATGATTATTTATTCTTCTGACTATTTCCTTTTTTAATTCCTTTTTACATGTTTTCATGTTTTATGATCTTGGTATTTTTGGGTATGAATAATATTATGTTATACTCAGGCATTTTGATTATGCCATCATACACTTATTATCTTATTATTCTCAATGATGACATTCTTTTGTGAATTCATACATTTTCCCTTACAAATTTTTTTATCCCACCCTTATTATATTTCATTTTCACCAGGTTATAAATATAGAGTTTGAATGAATTATGTGTATAATGGATTTCATATGGATGGAGATTATTACTTAATATTAAATAATAAAATCTAGGTTAAATGAGATAAATGATCATTTCAATATGTAGGAATTTTTTATGTAGGAGTTTTCCCCAATTCTATAAAAATATAAACATAAAAGGTCATGAAGAATGTAAGTGATCCATGTTTTCCATTTAAGATGGTAAGGTTTGAATGGAAAATAATCAGATCACAATTATTTGAATCAATGCTATAAGTTTAATGTTTATGATTTTAGTACTAGATCCAAGAGTGCAAGTTCAGGGATGTTATACTTTCTATCAAAGGCCATTTTAGATAAATTTGGAGATTATGATGTTTTTAAATGAGGTTGTCTTAAGTGTTATAGATACCATCATAGGTCTATAATATTAAATCTGTTTATAAGTTTAAATTATTAGACACCTCATTTGAGAGGATTATATAGTAATTATTTTGAGGTTATTAATGAAATTTTTGGAGAAATTTTATTAGGTTGGTGTATTTTTAATCACTATGATCAACATGAAGTGTTTTTTATGATGGAAATATTTATTTTCATGTATTAATAAAAAAGGAAAACCCAAAGGTTAGGTGACAACCTGTTGCATCTAGAAAAGCCTTAGGGCTTGAACCCAATAATGAAGGGTGATAAGGGTGTAGCATCTAACACTGGACTACACGATGTCCTGATTAGTATGACATTTTTACAAGTAAATATTAATTTTATTTCATAAAAATATGGGATTTTCTTTAAGGAATAACCATTTATTTATCATGTAAGAATATAGGATAAAATCATTCTAATCATTGGGTTTTGAAATTAGTCAATAAATGATTGAATATTTTTAAGGATAGTTATTTATGGAATAATTTAGTTTCATATTTGGGTATTACCATTTAATTTTTAAGATTAATGTATTATATGAATGTTTTTCCAATTTGGAAATTATCTTACCATGAGATAACCATTATGGTTTTGGTTTATGTCTAAAGACAAAAGGGATATCTTGTTTTTTTAAAATAACTTTTTTATTTATTGAAAAGTCCCTCTCTCATCTCTATAACTCATGGGGGATGAAGATGATGGAGGCTGAGTTAATCTACCTTCACAAAAAACTTACAGTCATAAGGTAAGGACCCAAAATCATTATATATAATCAAAGAGTCATTTGATATACCTTTGTTAGTGATGAAATCAACAATAAAATTACCTTCCCTCCATGTATTGGTGAACTGTATCCACTTCTCAACTAAAATCCTACACTTCCTGATAGAATAAATAAGCTACCATGGAGGGATTGCACTTCCATTGAATAAAGCCCACCAGGACTGCAGAGTTCGATTCAAACTCATAAATATGGATTCTATAGAGTCTGCAAATCATCATACCAGTTATCATAGCTGTAGCTTCTGCACTGAGTGAATTCCTTGGACCACAGAAACAGTAGAATCCCAACAGATTTATGTCCCTTCTGTACCTAACCAAACCAACCCTTTATCTCACACTAACTTCATGAGCCATTGACATTCAGTTTAATATTGGAACTCAATGGATTCCACTTGACCCATGTTATCGGCCTTCCATAATGGACATCCATGTTATTTCTAGTTCTTTGAATCAAGCCATTGAACACAGATGTAGTGAACTATCCCTTTAATAGACTGCCCATTTCAACAAGTATTTCCTGTTCTTAGACATGAAAACTGCATAAATAAGTCGAGATATCGTGTATTGACTTGTTCCTTGCATCCCATAAGGACCAAAAAACCACTGTGATCACCACCACTTCCCTATTTTCCTCGAAACTATGAGAAATAAATTCTTGAATACCAAGCTGGAACAAAGCCTGCATTTAATCCCCATGAACCTAAATACCCAAGATCTTCTGCATATAAATCCACAACAACTTATCCCAATCACCTTTGAGAAAGAGGTATGTGGTACATTTCTGCTACACAGAAGAGCATCAAGGGAAGAAAGAAACTAGAGTAACCCCCTTCCACTATATGTTATCACACATACGAAGTGAATCATTTCTCATCCTCCAAAATAAGAAGTTAATCTTACCTAGAGGTTATTTACACCACATTATATGATCCAAAACATCCAAACCATTTCTAGGGTGCAAGGTAAGTCTGAAATAATAGAAATTGAAATTCCCAGAGGTTGATCCAAAAAAAATGCATCTATTTGGTTCATCGACTAGGAAAATACTTTCATAAAACACTTTTTGGTCATGGTTTAGAATTGATTTGATAAACAATAGAATTATATTATCCTCTTGGATGGTGATATAAGGAACTAAACAACTCAGAAAAAATAAATTACCCCACCCCAATTCATTTTCAATAAATTGAGTTCCCCATTACCGATTATCCACTGAATTCTATCCATCAATTCCTCTATATAATATGTCATACAATGAGAAAATTGTGTCATGTGACCATTTCTAATTGACCACTCTTCTGAGTCCTCACCAAATTTTCCCCTCATGATCCTTTCCCACAAATATTTCCCTTCGATAATATCCCATAAAATTTTTTCTTGAAACACATGTATGGTTTCATAAATGTTGTGAAGCCCAATACAACCTTACATGATGGGTTTCTCCCAGCCTTTCCAAGATTTCCAATGGTAGTAGACTTATAGGTTTTCATCCCACAATAAAGAGTAAATAATGTTCTCTAGTTTGGAAATAATATCTTTTGGAGATTTTATGGAGAAGATCATATACATTGGGATCGATATAAAGACACTATTGATTAGTGTAATACGTCCACCAAAAAAGAAGAATATATTTTTATAATTAACAATTCTTTCATAGATTCTTTTGATGGTCCTTCTTGATTCTACTGTTGGAAATTGGAACTCCAAGATAGATCATAGGGAGATGCCACCTTTGAATACCTAGTTTTCCCTGAATGGTGTGACTCCATATTATTGAATTTTTTGTGGGTAATAAGACACTTCTATTTCTATTATTAACCCACAACCCACTTAAACTCCCATAAATAGACATGGTTTTAATGAGCCCCCTGATTTAACTTTTCCTACCATTAAAAAACAGAAGAATATACTCAGAAAAAATTAAGTGAGACTCTATATCGGGTACGGAATGGCCCAATGCTTCAGGATTCCACCCTTAATTTAATATTATAGGAAAGAGCCTCTTGTGACATGATAAAAATATTTTGAGATAAAGGATCAAATTATCTAACCCGTAGACCATTTTGAAGATACCAAAAAACCTTCCCATAATATTTGTAGTTATCCACAGGGAATAAAAATATCAACATCACAGGTCACAAAATGATTTGTTAAAACCCAATTTTCTCATTGATCTAATAATGAAACACTACTCTAATATTTCATAAGACTTTTTTATATCAACATTTATCAGAACATTCGACCCAATTTATTTTGTGTTATGGTTTTCTACTATTTCATGGGCAATGATAATAGCTCCTAGGATGTGTCTTACCTTCACAAAACCATGTTTTTCTACTTAGATAATTCTAGGAAAAACTTAGCATAACCTTCTGTTGATTAAGTTTGCAATAGAGTTTTATACAAAATTATATAAGTAAATATACCTAATATGGTTTAAGTTTTTAGGATTATTGACCTTAGGAATTAGAATCCCTATGGAAGCACACACTGCTCTCGGCAGCTCACCACTGCTGAGGAAATATTTTTTTCCTCTTCCACCTATTTTTTAATGATATCCTAATCCACCATGATAAAAGATCCTAGAAAACCCTCAGCTCCTAGGGCACTTTCTTGGTTCAACCCAGACACTTCCCCTTCAATTTATTCATTTTCATGCATTCTTAAGAGGGACTCATTCTAATGGTTCACAATCACCCTTAGGATACAATTCATGAACATATATTCTTCTAGATTAACTCTTTTTCTGCCATCATATCATTCCAATAGACTTTCCAAATGGTCCTAAAAATACTCTTAGGGAATCCTCCCATCCAGATTAATATTCGAAATGAAATACCTATCTTCTAATTTTATATTAATTTTTTTTGGTCACATATTTTTCTTTTAAGAACACCTAGAAGTATTCCATAATCCAATCTACCTACTTGATAAAATTTTCTTTAGACCTTTATTTTCAAAACCATTCAACCTCAAGAATACTTTTAGAAAAAAGGTTTTTCTTCATAGTCAACACAAAAAAATCATCTTCATTCCTGCAATCTTGAATCCTTTCCTATATTTGTCGATGTCTTTTTTAATACTATCCATATCAATTACCTCCTCCCTTATATTCATATCCCATTCCGGAATATCAATTTTTAGCCTAAACAACCATTTCATCAGTCCCCTTAATGTAGCACATTCAACAGGTAGCTCCCATGAATCACTAATCATTTTCGAAAATCCATCGACATTGTGCTAATTGGAGGAGTAAAATAAATGTGTATACCTTGTATTGTCCTTCTGGAGATTAATCAGAAGAAGACAATGATCTGAAATGGCTATCGTTAGGTGGGTGACCAAAATACTCGTGAATAAATCCATCCCATAAATGATGGATATGCACCTACTGAGTCTGAACCACATTCTCTGGGAACCCTTAAGATTTTTTCACCTTGTGAATTTGTTACCACAGAAACCCAGGTCCAAAATCCCCTGATAAAAATAAATTCATTAGAATACTAAATTTCTTTTGCTGAAAAGGAAACCCTTACATGCTTCTTTAAGGGCTACACAATTGTGTTGAAATTTCCTCCAATAAACCCAGTAAGGGTACCTAGATGAAACATGGAAAGGTTGTTGCAGAAATATAATGTTTCAACAACATGAAATCTCTCAAAAATAATAATAAAAATAACAAATTTCATCCTATAGATATCTTGATGGTAATATGTTGAGAAAAGGATTCCACAATAGTCACCACAAAACCAATTTTTCAGAAAATACAAATATGAGACTTTAAAGGATCAATATATGATTTTTTTGGAATCCCATTCCATTAGAAAAGGAAAACATACACTCCTAACTTTGATTAGTTTCAATAATAACAACCAAAGAGATATGTTAAAGATTCGATTCTGCAATGATGAGATCAGTCTTCACAGGCATGCTTAGAACTAGGGTATTCCAAATCAGAAAATATATCATTAAATAATAAGTGGGGGGGGGGCTTTTAGCCTGAAATAGATGACTTCACCACTGAATATGTAATCTGAGCCTCATGCGATCTAGACCTGGTAACACATCTATTTCTGGATGTGGATGAAGCCCTTATTAATGATTTCTATCCCTTACAGCTAGGAGTAACACACTCAAGTGGACCCCCTTCATCATCCCCAAGCACCAAAAAACTATTATCTGAGCAGGTAGTTCAGGAAGATTAAACCATATGGTCCCCCTAATTAAGAAGAGAAAATATTATAATTCTCTTGGGAGAACTCTAGGAAGTTGAATCTCGACAATCACCCCCTTTGGAGGTGATCACTTTCGGATGATATCCTTCGAGACTAACAAAAGTCAAGACTCCACCTTATAGAGACCATGAATATCCGAAGGTAGGAGATTAGGAGTTTGAAACATTCTAGAAAATGTAGGTACAAGATCCTTAACAACTGATGATCATGAAAAACATGTCTCATAAAATGTAGTGGCAACAGGTAGAACAACATGTCGAAAGTTAGAGACCATAGGCACATGAGGCTCCTTTTCCAAAAAAAGACTTTTCCACCTCAATTTAAAAATTGAAAACCCTATTCAAAAGAGGATCTGGGACCTCCATAGATAGATGTTATACTAAAGAATCACTAGGTAGTAAGAACTCAGTAGAAAGGATGCCTATAGTAGAGGAAGGATCACCAGGCGTGCCGCCCACCGTTTTCACCATGGTGAAATAAAAGGATCTCTTTCAACATATGTTTACCAAGTGGAATTGGTTCTAGAGAACACCAAAAAATGATCAAATGATGATGCGAAAATAGACTACCATAATTATAAAACTTCTCCAACTCTAATGAGCATGTTTGGGGGAATAAGTTTGGTCAAATCCACTTCCACACAGACTTCAGGACACACAACAACTTACAAGAACCAGGTAGCCACATCCAAGAACAAAAAACTCCCATTCCCATGATTTGAGAATAATAATACCTAAATAATAAAAATTAAAAGGATTAAAATAAATAAAATATATATCTATTGTTTATAAATAAAATACAAATCATAAAAAAAAGAATTTTTTTTGAAAAATATTATTTTTTAAAAAGGCGGTTTAATCGCGCTTTACAGACATAATTTAAAATTAATCTGTATCACTTGTAGAAAATTTATTTGAAAAAATAAATTTCAATTTTGAAATAATAATACCAAAATTATATAAGGTTCATTTTTTTAGTTTTTTCACAACAATTTCATTTTTTGATGAATAGTGAAAACATTGAATTTTAATTGAACCCTACAATTTCATATAATTTAATTATAAAGTTAAATTTTATTTTAAATTGGTTTTAAAGTATATTTAGTTAAATTATAAAAATATTAATTCAATTTAGGTGATTTAAGTCAATTTCATTTTGAAAATGAATATAAAAACATGGTACAATTTTGATCATTTTTCTCTTTAAAAACTGGCCTTCTGATCATATCTATGAGATTAATATTAAATTAATTTTTTCAACTAATATGAATGGAATTTATAAAAATGTATTAAATATTTTTGAATAAAAATAATTTATATTTTATAATAAGTACAACTCAATTTTTGATCATCATGATTAGTGAAAACTGTTTAGATTAGTCACAACGATTAAGGTAAAAATGAGTTTAATGAGGGATTAAAATTTATAATTAAGGAAAAAAATATATAAACTTTTAAAAAACAAATTTTATGGAAATATTTATACCATTAGGAAAATATTATATATTTTTATGAGTTTTTGAGACAATTTTCCATGCATGTGACCTACATATTAATTTGTGTAATGAAAAATACAAAAGGATCCTTTTTTCCTTTTAATTTTTATAAAGATTTTGGGTAAATAAATATAAAAAATAAGTTTGGTTATAAATATTATTTTTAAAGATAAATAATTTTATTGTATAATTATAATTTATTTTAATTTTTTAGGTATGAATTAATTACAACAATTTCATAATAAATACCAATGCAATAATTATTTAGTTAATAGTTAACTAAAATAAATGATATTAAAAATAATAATAGTTAACAAAATTGAATGAATAATTATATTACATTAATTTTTTAGATGAATATATCATTTTAAATAGTTGTGATCATAATATGCTGTAATTCCATTATTTTCTTGATATTTTTTAAATTGATATTAAATGAATAATTTCACAATTGACATTAATGTTAGTTTATAATGAATAATATTTTATTAAATAATATAAAATTAATAATAATCCTATTTTATTAAATTGTTTTCTAAATTGTAACAAATATCCAACATGTTCTATTTATGGACCAATTATTATTTTATAATGACTATAATGATCACTAAATAGTAAAAAAACTCTATTAGCTTGGTCAAGGTTAAAAGGGTGTTTTGGTGCGTTACATGCGCTTATGTTAAAATTAATTTTCAACACGAATAATTTTTTTGTTTGATAAATTATAATTAATAAATATAATTAGTGAGTCCAAATTATATAATAATTATATATTTCATTTAGTATTAATGGATAAACTACTTAGGTTAGAAAACTAGTTACCATAATGAAAAACCAAAATGAAAAAATAAGGAAACTAAGGAGTTGATGAAAAAATTGTTTAAAAAAAGAGATATATTATATTTTGGAGGTCTGTATCAACAATATAATTCCTAAAACCCATTAATTATCATTCTTTGAGCTACATGAGGCATGATTGACCTCCCAATAGTGAATATATTTGAGTAATTACAAGAATTCCACTCCTCCTTAACTATAAAGTGGAACTCAATCCCCTCATGCATTCACACCTAGAAAGCAATTTTGTCCATAAAAACATGTCCCAAATACGTTAAAAACATTAAAACCATAATTATAGAAGACATAGTTTGGTCATAAATCTAATCTTTTATAAATTTTGGGCAAACCTAAGGAGGATCCCAGAAGAAGAGGTAATGTTCTTCAACGAGCGTCTTTATTTTACTTCTTTCTCTACCTCGTTTAATTAATATTATAAAATAATGATTTAATAAAATCAGAACATACCATATGATTATATATATATTTCTGTAAGGTTTTGGTCTAAAACCACACACACTTCTTTCAAATTGGTTATGAAATCATCATTTGTGTGTACGATGGACTACCGACTTGCGAAAAAATGTCATTAGTTTTTCCATTACCACATCTCATGATTGAGTATGATGATGGATAAATAGTTTATATATAATATTTTTAAAATAATTATACATATTTAGTCATTATATCATATATACAATTTTTATATTCCATTCTATATGAGATACGATAATGTCGCTCGTGTGTATGACGGACTACCGCCTCACGAAGGGATGTGATTAGTTTTTCACTAACACATTACATGGAAGTTAATAAGGGTAAATATAATAAATATCTGTAAAATAATTTAAAATTTCATTATATTTATGAAATATTTATCATTCCTTAAATTTAATATATAATTTTATTTTTATCCTTTCACCCACTGAATAAAATGATAATGTCACCTCTGGATGTGTGGACTACCACCTCCTCGAATCGATGTTATTCCTTTTTTTATTCACCATATCATAAGAATGATATATTTAAGTATATATAATTAAATAATATGATATTTAATATATTACTATAATTATGGGAATATAAATGTGACTTCTCTTATTATGATAATGATCATTGAAAAAGTAGAAACATTACTAGTGCATACGCACGATTAACCATATCCATGATCGTAACAATAGTTCATTGTTCAAAACCATATTTCATGATTCGTTTTAAAAGTATAATTTATTTATAAATATGATAAATTTATTATTATTATTATTATATATATGTTTATATAATGTCTTCGTTGACCATAGTCAACCTACCAAATTCATTTTTGACCTATAAACCGAATATGGTCAAATATCCAACATAAAATAAATTAATAACATAATTATATATAACTTGTTTATAATTAAAATAAAAGTAATAATATACATTAAAAATTTACTAAAGAAATTAAATAATTAATGTATTTTTATTATTCTAGAAGATAATGAATAAGTGCTGCGAATCAAATTCGAGGTAAGGGTTTTCTCGTCACACTTTTATTTATGTGAGATATATGCAATATTCAACACTTATTTTTTTTGTGTGGTGTATATAATGACCATTAATGTATTTTATGATTATTTTACATAAATTTATAGGTATTTATATATCAATTTTAGTATCTCTATTTCATTGGGATTACAGTTTCAACATTACCAAAGCTGTAATGGATTTGTGTTGTAATTTTCCTTATTTGAGATATATGTCATGTTATGCACCCATATTATTTTATGAGGTGTATATAAACCCCATTTTAAATATAATATCATTAATTTATTTATTTTAATGTAATTTTATGTTTCATTTATTTTAATCCTTTCATGGGTATTATGATTCAAAGATAACAAAGTGGTAAGAGTTATATGTTTCAATCTCATCCTTTATCGGGATTGTTTATGATCATGCTTCCAATGATGAGATATTTTGATTTATACCTCATGAAAATAATGAATTTTATTATATTGTGGTTAATAATGGTATTTAAAAGTAATATTACCTTTTTTATATTATTGTTTATTGAAAACTACTGATAATTTGTTTATGAAAAATAGACAACATTTCACTCTTCTGTCGAAAAATATGTTTTCTTACAAAACCATATTCTCTAAAAATGTTTTCAAAAATGTTTTTAACCTTTTAAAAATGATTTAACAAAGTAACTTTTACCCATATATACTCTTTAAAAAATTTTCTCAAAGGTATATTATATCATTTTCAAAGCAATGCGCTCTTTTATTTTATTGAAAATGTTAATGGAACATTCTTATCCTTTTATGAACATGGAATATTCCTAATTTTAAAGTGAAAACTATTTTTTATTTTAAAAAATGTTAATAATTACCCACCATTATGACCATAATTTCATTGATGATTCCTTTTCAATTTTATAAGTATCATTTTAAATAAAATTATTTCAAATTTATTTTTAAAGAAAATCATTTTCAAAATGTTTTAGGTTTTAAAAAGTGATTTTCAAAATGAAAAGGATATTTTCATCAAGAATGTTTTAATTCATATTTTAATAATATTTCCATTCATAAATTTCAAAAAAACCTTATTTCTAATTATAATTAACTAGGGATATTTGGTATTTATTCCATCCTCATCATTTTATTGGATGGAATAATATTGTTTCAATGAGATTGTTATGAAAACTATTTCTCTTCCATTGGTTAATCATGTTTAAAATAGATTGTTATGGAACCCATTTCTTTTCCACGGATCAATCCTATTTAAAATAGATTGACATGAAACATATTTCTCATACAAGGGATAATCAAGATATAAAGGGAATAATTATTGTTTCTATGAGTTATATGATGAAATGAAAGATCTATGTACTTTATTAATATAGTGGTTCATAGACATTATATATAATTGGTGCACCCAGATATCATTGGGTGAGAACAATATATCTTATACGATGGGTGATCATAGATATATTTCAAATTCATTGGGTAATGATTATGTTCTCCAAATAATTATATTGGATATTTTCTGTATGGTTATTCCAATCTATAATGGTTATATAAGGGTTCTATAAAGATGATGTCCCAAGAAACCAATATGTTTTACCTATGATTTATATGAGTTTATGATGTTTGACTTAATCAAGATTGATATCACATGGCAGATGATTATTTATTTTTATGACTATATCCTTTATTAACTCTTTATTCCATGTTTTAATTATTAATGATCCAGGTATTTATGGGTATGAATATTCATATGTTATACTCATGAATTTTGAATATGTCATCATACACTTATTCTCTTCTTATAATTATTGATGATATTCGTTTGTTAATTCTTATGTTTTCCATTATTTAGAATTTGAGCTCAACCATCTTACGTTTCCTTTTCCCTAAATTATAAATATAGAGGTTTAAAAAATTATGTCTAGAATGGATTTCATTTGGATGATGATGATAACATAATGAGAAATTGGAAAAGATGAGTTATATGGGGGAAATTATCATTTAAAGTCATGGTAATTGTTTATGTAATAGTTTTTACTAATTATCTCAAACAATAAACCTAAAACGTCCTCATGAATTTTAAGTGATCCAATTTTTTATTTTGAGATTGTAAGGTTTGAATGGAATTTTTTTTATCACAATTATTAGCATCATAGATGGAAATATAAATTTTATAATTTCAACACTAGAACTGAGAGTGTAGGTTAGAGGCTATTATATTTAATTCCCTTACTCTTCTACATACAAAATAATAATTTTAACACTTTTAAAATAATATCACCATTCAATAAAGATTTACATATATCACATCAATTAATATTCTTCTCATTTTGGAATATCAATTCCCAAGAGATATTTATTCTTGTAAACAATTTGTCACTATTGAAATGAGTCTTTAACATGAAGATCAGTTCAATAATCATCAGATTTATAAACTCAAAATATTAAAATATATTTCTTGAAATATTAATACATGTGGACTTCACTTACTTTATTCTTCTTTCAATAATTCAATCCATATAAACCTTTATTTAAAGCTTGGATCTCTTGGATACTTAGTTTCTAGAAACATCTTTTTTTTTCAAACTCATTCAATATATTAACATCAATGAAACCTTTTTATCTTATTGAACACCATTTAAAACCAATAATAATCATTAAAAAAAATAAAACTTATACACAAAGTGGACACTTAAATTGTGAGGAGATATCTAATTTGGAAAACAGTGAAGAAGAGGAATACATTATCTCTCAATAATTATTTAAAAAATATATTAAATACTTTGTAAAACCTCAACCCAAAAGTATACCATTCATCCAAGAATCAAAATAATTAAAGTTCAAACTACTGTTCTCACATATAAATATTATTTTTTAGGTGATATATGTTCACTTCTAGTTATCACATATACTAAGTTTGGGAAATATAATGACCCATACCATTCATATATAAATATTCAATGAATATCATTTTTATCAATGTGAGAATCATACTGGTCTAGTATTTTTGGAAACATATATACATAAAAATCCTGGCTCATAAGTGGACTACATAATCTTCAATTAAGTTATTCATAACTAAACAATTTCTTAAACAAATAATATATAATAACTTTCTTCATTACCTATGGTAAGTAAACATAATAAAGGGTGATTTTTTATGCTTAGCAATGGTAAATAAGGGAGATATAAATTATCACTTAAACATAACATAATCATAATTGTATGAGAACATGATCAAAAGATTTGAAATCCAGACCATGTATATCATAGATCATAATAATGGGTCATGGAATAAATCTTGGTAGGTCATAAGACATGAATCAAAAAGGAATAAAATAACATGATCCATGAGAGCATAAAATTTTCATTATACATATATTTGTGGAATACACATAAGCATATAAGATCATTTACTTAGTAAGAAAGGATCATTTTCAAGGATATCATAGTAAAATGGGAATTATTCCCAAACAATCATAGTAGTCAAGGTTCTCTCCCCATACTATCATAGAGGATAAATTCCCTTACTAAAATAGGTTCATTCCCCATTCTATACCAATATATCTCATGATATATCCATATCTACCTAATTAATTGGAGGGATATATATTTTAAGGCACACCAATAACATAATAAAAGTCACACATATATGTTCCACATGATAATAAAACATTAATTATATCCTAACCATGAAAATAATCAGTTTTCATAATCACTTCATCATGGAATAATCTGTGGAAAAGAATTGAGTTTTATAAACCTTTCATCAATTCACCATATCATAAGCTATGAAGAATGAACATGTTCCATAAAAATATTATCATTATAATGATAAACAAAACATTTAAATAATAATGATTATATCATAAAAACATATTCCCAGTAATGATTAATAAACATCAAAGAATGAAATCTTGGATGGAAAATGATTTTAAATGATAACTTCTAAAATTTCTTGAGGATGATACACTTTTCACTTTGAAATCAACTATTTGAAATCTAAAAATTTCCCAAATTTTAAAGGTAGCATTTTATATGAAAATAAAATTTGAAACATATCAAGTAATATTCTAATAATTATTTCTACATGAAGGAGGGAAATTATGTTTATGCCTATAATTTAAAAGAAAACATTCATTTAACACTTTTGTAAAAAGTCAAAAAGAACCTTGTTTGGAAAATGAATAGAATATTCATTTTAAAAAAAAATTACTTCATGGATAAAAAAAAATTTAAAAAATCATAATATAAATTTAAAAACATTTTGGAAAATATTTGTAGAAAACATGGATATGGAAGAAAATGTTTTTTTTATCGAAGAAAGAAATAAATTCAGTTTTCCTTAAAAATGTACATTCGGCATCTTGAGCAGTTAAATATATAAATATTAAAGGAAAAAAATGAATTCTCTAGAAATAAATATTATATAATAAAATTAATTATTTTATTGGGATATATATCATGAAATTTCATGACCATAAAACATAATCATAAACAATCCTAACAACTAATGTTATTGTAACATAAAACCATTATCGTAGGTCTGAATTCCTTCGTACATGTTATAACATCATGTATAATAAATATAAATTAATTATAAATATATTATAGGCAAATTAACATATATATCATGCTATATATGATTTAATTACAACCTTTTATCACCCGTTTATTAAAAATTCATTATTAAAATCAATGTTTCGGGTGATAATTCCTTCGTTTTTCATATAAATTTTGGTTCGATGGTGTTGGTCCTTGTACTTTGATCATGGTGACACTACCTATATAATTTTAATAATGATATTAATATCATATATATTAATTATTTACATATTTATCGCTATCCATAAAATTATTGTATAGAAAAATGAATTTCACTGCTCATGGAGATGGTAGGCCATACGTACTCAAGAACAATATTTTCATTTTTTGAAGGATGGGAAAAAGAAAGATAAATATTAATAAACCATTATAAAATCCTTATTAAATCATATATATCAAATATATAATATATATTTATTATATATATCATTATTATTATGCATATAAAAAGAGTGAATAAATGAATCACATCGCTTCGTGGAAGTGGTCGTTCAGAGGTACGCACAAACATCATTATAATTTTTTAAAAGTAATAAGGTAAGAAGTTAGATGGGATATTATAATTAAATAATTATAATAATATCCTAAAAATAATATTTATACATTTAATCCATCATTATATTCAACCATGAGAGGCGGATATGGAAAACGAATTACATCGGTTCATGAGGCATTTTCCTGCCATTCACACGATCGATAATTTTTGTTTTCCATCAAGGAAGTACAGAAGGATATAGGTTTTTAAATTTACACAATAACATATATTTTTATTTAATAAATTTTTTTATAATTTCAACATATATTAATATTTTTTTAATGAGGTACTTGATGAAATAAAATGAAAATGCATTGGTTATAACTATACCTCTACTTCAAACAACATCTGTAGGTTTACACCTAAAGAATTACTAGGATGGATTTATGATAAAATAGATAATATAGGTTATGTAAAATTATCTAATTAAGTGAATTTTCTTCTAATTTATTATCCAAATGGCTTTTTAAGTGGGTAGAGTATAGGAGATGTGGTGTCCTTTTATAAGTGGGGAAGAGGACACACTTGGAATGTTTGAAAAGAATAAAATATATCAACACATTATTCCCAAAACAGGGCCCCAAAATGGAACATTACCAAATAATAGATCATATTGGGTAAACATATAGGCATTAAATAAAATTTAGACAAATTTTTTTGTCATTTTAACCCTTATATATTTAGTTTAACCCCTCAAAAAACCTGTTCTAACTTTACCAAGGTAACAGTTTTTACTATTTTTACTATTCATCTTGACAAAAAATTATGTTTAAATTATTAAATAAAATTAATTATTTTCATTAAAAATATTTAATAAATTTTATCGAATTGAATTCAAAAAAGTTTCATATTTTAATTTAAAATTAAACTTATAAACTCGATAAAAAACAGTTTTCCAATAAAAAATTTATATTAAGTATAAGTTTTTTTATATGAAAATTCCTAATAAAATTAATTAAAATGACCTAAATTAGATTAATTATTATATAATAAAACTTATTTTACTTTTAAAATTATTTTAAAATAAAATTAATCTTTTCAAATTCTTTAAAAATAGAAATTTTTTATTAACAATTAGTATTTTACACTATTCATTGAAAAATTAATATTTCCAGAAATTTTCAAAGTTTCACTCTAAAATAGTTTTTAATTCTTTCTTTAAAAACATAATTTCATATTTTCAAATAAATTTTCTAAAATTATGAAAATTAATTTTAAAATAAGTGTTCACAACATGATGAAACTACCTTTTAGAAATATAGTTTTCAGCATAAAACTGGACTTATTCTTATCTCGTGCCTAAAAAAATGTTAAATTAATTAAAAAATTATTTATTGAATATATAATATATAAATTTTATGAAAATAATTATCTAATAGTGATTAAATTAATTTATTAACATAAAAACACAATGTGGTCATAAAAATAATTTGTAAGAAAAAAATTTCTTTTACTTTAAAATGGTTTTTATTTTCATTTCTAATCAAGTTATAACCTATGGACTTATTTTATACTTATGTAAACCATATAATATTAATAATTTAGTTTTACTATTCATACCTTATAATTTAATGGCCAGTTTATAATGGTATACTACATTTTAGATCATTTAGACTCAGGGTTGCATGTATCGTAAGCAATTGAAGTGATTAAATTTATTTAAAAATAAATATATAAAAAAATATTAGGGTGCTACATTCTAAACCTATTAAATTTATTTTCCCTTTAAATTATGTGAATCCAATAAAAAATGATGATATCTCTGCCTCATCACATCCTTGGGTTCCCATATAGCTTCTTCAAATTTATTATTTCTCCAGAGAACTTTAAAAATATGTGTACTCTTGTTTTGTAGTAATTTATCTCTATGATCCAAGATTAATAATTGTTTTTATTCATAATAAGGATAATTTTCTATTAGTATGACCATTTCATTTAGTACATGTGATTTATCAGAACTTTATTTCCACAGGAGAGATACATGGAACACATCTTGAACTTGAGAGAGGTTTAGTGGAAGCGCCAAATGATAAGATACCATCCCTACTCGATCAATAATCTCAAAGGGGGTAAATATACCTACTTATAAACTTTCCTTTATTATCAAATATAATAACCATCTTACATGGATAAATTCATAGAAACACATTCTCACTAACTTCAAACTCCATATCTCTCTGATGATTATCAGATTAACTCTTCTATCAACTCTGAGTGGCCTTAATATGTTGTTGAATGGCTCTGAAATTATCTACAATTTCCTTATATAGATTAGGTCCCAATATATTTTTTTTTCTATCTTCATACCAAAAAATTGGTGTTCTACACTTTTTTACATAGATGGGTTCAAAAGAAGACATTTTAATGATCAGTTGCAAGATATTATTGTAATAAAAATAGACTAGAGGTAGGTGTTGATCCCAATCACCATTGAAATCCATATAAAAATATCTTAGAATATCCTTTAAGGTTATAATGATTCTATTTTACTATCCATTTATTTGATGATTTTAAGTAGTACTAATACTCAAATCTATATTTGGAGGATTCTATAGGCTTCTCTAAAAATTTGAGGAAAACCCTAGATTTCAATCAGATACAATATAATGTTGTACTCTATGTGACCTTAACAATTTCTTAATGTATCTCCTAGAAATATGACCTAGAGATAAATATTCTCTAACAACAATGAAGTGTACTGACTTTGTAAGGTGGCTGACTATAACCCAAATAACGTTATGGACTTCAGACGTTTTGGGAACTCCAACGACAAATTCTATGGTGACATTTTTATATTTTCATTCTAGTATGGGTAACGGTTGTAATATTACCATGGAGTTATAGATCATAACCAAAAAATTATAACATACCAATAATTGATATTCATACTTAGAAATATCTCTCATCATACCATCCCACCATAAATACTCTTTCAGATCTCTATATATCTTTGTACTTACAGGATGAATATATAATGATAAACTATGAGCCCCATCCAATAGACCCTTCTTCAAATCTAGTATGGATGAAACACATACATGTTTCTGAACACTATCATCTCATTACAATCAAGTTTTATCTTAGGAACATTTTGGATATTTTTCAATTATTACAAATATTCCTTATGTGCCTCTTCAATCTTCACATCGATAGATGGTTAAACACTTATTTGAGAAAGATAATATTTTACCCATTCATTAAATATTTCCAAATCCATTCTCTATAAATCCATAAATATTGTATCTTTTTTGATCCTCATCATAGATAAGATAACATTATCCTTTTTACTCAAAGAATTATCCACCATGTTCACTTTCCTAGGGTGATAATGTATTGAATAGTCATAATATTTAATTATCTACCACCATATTCTATGACACATATTAATCTCTTTTTTAGTGAATATATAATTTTAAATTTTATGATTAGTATATATATAAAATATTAATACTTAAATATAATTCCTATATATATTTAATGAAAAAATTACTGAAGCTAACTCCAAATCATGAGTTGGGTAATTTTTTTCATGAAATTTCAATTGGAGTTAGACATAAACTATAAACATATCATTATTCAAGAGAAATAATCATGGACTCTTCTTTAATGAAACTCTATAGATTAAAAACCACTATATACTATAAGGTAATGTATGTATAGGTGTGATGAAAAATATTCTATTCAATTCATTGAAATTTCCTCCAAAATCATTTATCCATAGGAACTTGGATCCCTTCCGATTTAACTTGGTGATTGGATTAGATAGTCATGATAAATTATCTAAAAAACTTTGATAATATCCAGCCAAACAAATAAAAAATCATATCTCAGTCATAGTGGTTGTTTTGGGACAATGTTTATTAATTTTTTTCATTGATGTATCCACTTATTACCCTCATTTGAGATTTTATGACCAAAAAATTAAACTATTTTGTGGCCAAAATTCATACTTTGTAAAATTTTCATACAAATTATCTTTACATAGGTTGTTTAGTACAATCCTAAAGTGATATTTTTTCTCATACATTCTCTTTGAATATATAATAATATCATCTCTATATACTAACACAAATAGTTCAAGGTAATATCTAAAGACTCTATTAATTAACTCTATAAAGATATAAGGGACATTAATAAGAAAAAATAACATCACTATAAACTCACGGTGTCCATACACTGTATGCAATGTTGTATTGGGTATATCATCCTTCTTGAACCTTAATTGATGATATCCAAAATGAAGATAAATCTTGTGAAAGTATTGAGATATACATAGTTGATCAAACAATCCATCAATGTGGGGTAGAGGATAATTTTTATTGATAGTGATCTTGTTATATTCTTGACAATCAATGAAAATTATCATTGATCCATATTTCTTCTTAACAAAAAGAACTGGTGAACCCTAAGGTGATACACTAGAAAAAATAAATACCTTTTCAAGATTCTCTTATAGTTCCTTATTCAATTCCCAAAACCCAATAAGTCATATTCTATAAAGAGAATTTGAAATAGGTGTAACACCATATATGAGTTCTATTGATAACTCAACTTCACAATTTAGTGGAATATTAGGAAACTATCCCATAAAGACATCCAAAAACTCATGTACAATAATAATATCATAAATTTTTACTTTCCCCCCAACCATATGATATAAATATCCCTTTATAATATAAATAAATATCCATATAATGGATGAAATTTCAATCAAAAGTTCATATTTATCATTATGTTGATAGACTATCATATGTTAGTTTGTAATATTAATTTTTTATTAAATTAATTTGAAATTGATGTGTGATTTATTTATAGAAATCCAATTCATGACTAAAATAACATCAAATTCAATTAGAGGGAGAATAACAAGATTTATTGGAAGTAAATTTCCACAAACTTCAACTTGAGAAGAATCATAGATTTGAGTTGCGATCATCATACAATCAAGGTGTTTTACTAATAATTCAACATATAATTAATAGGGTGGAATTTTGGGACCCTTAGAAAATTATTCAGATATAAAATAGTGGGTAAATGTACAGTCAAATAAGACATTAACAACTCTAGAGTTGATGGTAAGTATACCTCTCACCACATCGTTATTTAACCCCTCACCAAAAATTGTGATCACATGATATTTACCTTTGTTTCTCGTCTTAAGTGTTTTTTGATGTCAATCATCATCATTAACCTCTAAATCTGAGAAATGGTTAGCTTAATTCAAATAATCCATGATTTTGAAACATTTGAGAGTTGGTGGTGCATTCTATGGGACTTTCTCTCTATTCACATATTTAGCTAATTTCTTCTCATTACTTCGAGATTTGATTTCTTGTTGACCTGACTTTCTGCACTTAAAAAATTTACTAGTCATCTTAAGATAATTTCCTCCATGTTTCCTTTCACACTTAGAGTATCATGGAATAATTATCTTCTTTTCTATATGATTTATAAGGTTTCCTTTGAATTCTATCTTTATTTTCATATCAAAACCATGATATTTATTGGTAACTACCATATCCATTTCCACCTTGATAGGACATATATACAGATTTTTTTTCCTTATAATACTTGGAAATATTTTTATATATATTTTTTAGAGCTAGGTGCTGGGAAAACGTGCGATTCTGAGGCTCAATGTGCACATAATTAATTTCTAAAAATATAAAATATATTTTATATTACAAACACATAGTTTCTTAAATAAAATTGGATAACCTTTCAATAGAATCTTAGATAAAAAATCTGAGATCATGGTTGATTACAGAACGTGATGTTTACCCTATGCATAACCTAAAATAGGTCGGCACAGGGCGTTCATATATCACAACCATTTGGGGTGAGTTTAGTTGGTTAATTAATCAATTAATGTAAATTGTTAACCAATTGAACTCATTGGAGTTTTAATTTAAATACAACTCTGTGGGAAATACTGCAGGGTTAGATGCATAAACCTTGGGAGTATTGAGAAGCATTCTTTATCCTTCTTTTGATGAATAAAATTCAGACAACAACGAACCTCATGATCTGGGAATATTGAAACAAAATAAACAAAAATAATTATTCCATTCATTTTAGAGCATGTTATTTGATGATAAATGATAAAATATCATAGTAGGACTCACCATTTGTGGATTCTACATCATTTGATTAATTTTTTTTAGCAATACCAACACCTTTCTCTGATAATCCCTAATTGACAGACTTTTCAAGAACCTAAATATTGAAATTTAATTGATTATTAAATTTTTTTCTAACCTTGAATCTACCCATTTGTGTTCTTTGGCCAATAATTCGTGGAAGCTGATTTGTATACCCTTTTCTTGTGACTCTCCCCCATAATTTTTTCACGTTAGTTTTTGTTGAACCCCAAGGTCGCGATATGAAATTTATGGGTGGTACTGAGCCCGATCAGACCCCCAGACTCAGGAAGGTTTCACGTGGGAGGGAAAAATGAAAAAATAAGGGATGAATTCTGATAGATTGTGGGTTTCAAGTGATTATTTTTATAATCATAATTAAAATCATCAAGGGGAGAAGAACCAGATATGCATGAGATTTGTGGTGAATTAGGGAATCTATAGACTAAACATGGATTTGATTTCCAACCACTAGATGGATGGAAATGATGGAAAATTTTAATATCCACCATTTTTGGGAGGATAATAGGTAATATTCAATATGTAAAATCTAGATATAGAGTGTAGAGTTCATATATGAGTTTCTATGAAAATAATGACTACATCACATGTAGTTGGAAGAACACACAGTGTGTAGGGACCTGGCTGTAGTGGTTAGGATTTCATATAATTATTAGAATAACAAACCATGTGGTACCCCCATACAGTATTTGAAATTATACTAGAAAAATATTCATGCACTCTATGATTACACATGAATGTGAAGAGCTAGTCTCACACCATGTTCCGAAGTACACAAAAATATAAAAAGTACATAGACTTAACTAGAGAGCATGGGAAGGACCCCGAGTGGATCTGACACACCGTGTGAACCCTATAAATGGAGTTTATGGTTAAATGGGTAGTGGTATATGTACCTAAAGTGACACAATAAGGTGATGGAGTGGGACTACCTGTCATGTGGGTTCTCTCACATGTCGTGTACCCATTTGTTTCTTCTTATGAAACATCAAACTCTTGTATCTACTTTATTTGGACTCATATTTTTTCCCACGAGTAGCCTATCCTGAGTGATTTTATACCTAGAATGATATAGTGACTTCTTTAGTGGATTTTTAGATATGATGCGAGATGTTTGTAGCTTAATTCTTATTTAGGTGAAGTTTGACGATGATAGTGATCAAACAGGGTCACTGGAGGCTTCTAGTGTGGCACCCTCTTACTGGGATAAGGTATGGGTCCTATACCTATTTATAGAGTGTCACACTCTAGCTAGGATGTGTATGGTTTTTCTATCAACAACTTGAGTGTAATCCTATTATTGGGTATGACATGGGTCCTCAACTGAAAATTGGAGTGATACCCTCTTGCTGGGTAGGGCATGGATCCTCTATCTGCAATCAAAGTGGAACCCCTCTACTAGGCAGGGTATGGGAGATCGAAAACAAGAGTGGAACCCTCTAGAAAATATTGAGAGTGGTTAATATACTAACTTTTAGAGTGTATGGTTCCTCTATCTACTTTATTGGGACCCTCATGCAGAGTTAGGGCATGGGTCCTCTACCATTAGAGTGGAACCCTTCAACTGGGATGGGCATGGGTCCTCTAGATATCTAATGAGTGGAACCCTAAAATTGTACAAATGAATGGGTCATCTACCTAGATATTATGACCCTCCTCTATGAAACATAGTAGCAAGGTATGTTTTCACTTGGATGTTTTCTGCTAGGTAGATGCATGAGATGCTGAGCATCATTGATGGAATACTATAACTGATGGAACTTTTTACCTGGACTAGATTTTAAGATGGAGATCCCATTTATCTCTCACTTGGGATTATTTTTACTAATAATATATATATATATATCTTTATTCATGTTGGTTGATCTTGTTACTCTCTCTCTATGGGTGGTAGAGACACAAAGTGTAGTTCACCTACATGATGTATTGATCCCCTTATGGTTGGATGATGTTACTTTATTTCTCTTGGTTGAGATTTTTACTATAAGTCCCTATTTTGTTTCTTATTTATCTCCCTATCATATTTTAGGGAATACTACTGGGATTTTTTATACCCACACCTGTATGGGATTTTCCTACACTTGTCATGTCTTATATAGACGACAGACAAGTCAGTGGGGACTAGAGAAGAGCTTAGGAATACATGGTGCATTGGCCTTATATGTTGGTTGGAGTATGGATATTAGAATATAGGATCTCTTGGAACTTTTACTTTCCATTTTTTTAGGTTGGTACATCTTTCTAGTTGGTGTGTATTTTGACCCTTTAATTTTCTGTTTTCACCATCGTAATCTTGTACACCCAAGAGGTTTTTTATTATTGGTTTATATTCTAGTTATTGGATATTTTTATTATTATTACTCTTAAATAATGAATTTATATGGTTTATTGTGTTCATATAGGTACACTAGGAAGAGGCCTCCCTATTAAGACATGTCATTTGGTGCTTGTCACGACCCTTGGCCTATGGAGGTGGACTTGGGGTAGTTGGATTTGAACCCCGATTAGGGTTTGGTCATGAAATATTTGTATTAGAGCTAGTTAGATCCATGTAATGGGTTTGTAGTAGTCCCCTTATGATGATTTGGTTAGGATTTAGGTCTGTAGTGTCCAAGTGTGTCAAGTTTGGCTCTCGGGGTAGGGAACCCAGTGATCGTATGGGCAACCGACGTATCCCTTCACCATGACCTTGACTATTTGGTTATTGAATCAAAATTCTAATAAATTTGTTACAGGAATAAAATGATCATTCCTAATATAGGATTGATTCTATGAATATACTTATTGAGTGAGATCAACACTATATATATATATATATATATATTCTCATCAGAAAGTGGCACATCTTGATTAATTTTTAGGATGCCTCCATGACAACAACCATATGGGTTACCGGTGCTAGATCATGAAAAAAATATGATGAGTTATGAGGAATTAGTTTAGGATCCATAATTTTATATCCTTCCTCCATATGGATAGGTAGAATCACCCCCACCTATTGAGAAATTTATTATACTAGTAGATTTGGCTGATGATGCACATAGGTTTAGCGTACTCCACGAGTTCCAGTGCTAGAGGCTGTTGAGGTTCTGTGGCAATATAGATCATTAAGAAACAAATTATTGGATAGAGCTAATGGTCCATGTTTTTAGGATTATCCAATAATTGATGGATTAGTTTGTTTCACTGGTATGTAGCCTTTTCCATGGAGAAGTTGGGTATTGGTAGAGTCTTGTTACCCAGATGCATGATGATTCAATGCTCTCATGACCAGACATCCATCAGTAGTTTCATGACGAGTTATACCCATACTATTTGCACATAGTTCGGATTCAGAAGATTATAGATCTGTAGTAGGTGTAGATGATGGTGGATGAGTATGTTGCGAGGTTCACAGACATTACATGGTACACCCCTAACATGATCTAGGATGGATACTTCCAAGAATAGAAGTTGGAATAAGGACTCCATAGTGATATCAATGCCAGTGTGGTACCCCTATGAATAACCACTAATTTTGGTGTTCTAGAGCAAGAACTAGTGGAATAGATCTTCCTATCAGGGGGATACCATGTATCTAGAGATAAAACTATGAATGACATATGTGATCTATCTACAACATCTAGGAGACGTCAGTCAACAGGATCTCGATACTGTTTCTCTTTCTAGGACAAGGCTTAGTCACAAGGTCAAGAAACCATATAGGACTGAGGAATAACATAGAGAGGTGGTAATATTCTTTTGATAGGTGAGTTAACATGTTACGAGACTGCCTAACCATATATGCTAACGAGCGTAGACAAATAAGAGAAAAACCTCCACTGTAGAGGAAGCGATGTGATTACGGTTGACCCGTGTGAGGGCATGGTGGCCCAAGGGAGTAGGAGCTGGTAGAGGTGTTGGTGGAGCTCCAGGAAGAGGATCTATGGGTGGTGGAAGATTATATGTTATCCTTACAGACCACCACCAGGTCGACCATGTCAGGACCAGGGAGCTGGCAGTCTGGGTCACTGACTACTTCTTGCTATAGAGGCTTAGGACCCAATGACACAAGTGATGATTAGAGTTATGAAATGTGATTATTATACTCTTTTATAATTATTAGTATACATAGGTTAATGTTATTACTTCATCTCTATACTCCTGATATAAGCGTTGGAGCTCGTACTTGAGGTGCTAGCCCATTAGGTGTTTTCTTGAGTTTCCTAAATGGAACACTTTGTCGCTATCTTTAGTCTTTCTTCCATGTGAGAATTCACTTAGTGGAGTGAGGTTCACATGGGTACTTTTGGTTGTCACGATGGAACCATATGAAATCATCTTGGGTATATATTGGTTTTCCACAGTCTAAGACTATATTGATTATCACTTTATATTATTCAGATTTCTTTGCATTGATGGGATGCAATTCTTCTTTGTGGGTGAGAGAGATATCATGCTAGGATTAGTGGGTTTTGTAAGAAGTGTTATTCAACCCATCACCCATTAGTTAGAGAGTGTATTCCTTGGTGAAAAAATATATTTGGGAATATATATTACTTCAGTCATGGATGATTTTTTGGATATCATCCTCGAGGATGTTTTGGGACTAACTCCAAGGTGGGGGATAGAGTTTTGTATCAACTTACATCTCGAGACAGCTCTAGTATCCTCTAGAGCATATCTGATGGCCCCTAAAAATCTCTAGTAGATGCAGTTGTAGTTGGAGGGCCTTTAAAAGAAGGGTTTCATTAGGCATAGTGTTCCCCCTAGTCAACTTGAGTGTTGTTTGTGAAAAAGGTGGATGAGAGATTTCAGATTTTCATGAATTATCATCACCTAAATGAAGAAAAGATAAATAATAAGTACCACTTTCCAAGTATTTACAACCTATTTGACCATTTTTGAGGCACATGATGGTTCTAAAATATTGATCTCAGGTATGTATACCACTAGTTGATAGTTAGTGAGGATGATATTCCAAAAATGGAAGTCTGATTTCAATATAGACACTATCAGTTCCTGGTGATTCCCTTTGGTGAGACAAATGCCCCACTGTGTTTATGGATTTGATGAACAAGATTTTCCATTCATACGTGAGACAAGTTTTTTATTTTCTTCATTAATGATATAATAATATACTCTTAATAAGAGGAGGGTTATGCAGACCACTTAAAGATGGCTTTATATTTTTTTAGGAGCACTATATTTATTTAAATATCTATGTGTGGTAGTTATAGATTCACAAGGTTCACTTTATAGGGTATTTCATTGTGTAGAATGGTTTATATATTGAATTAGGTAAGATCAATGTAGTTCTTACTGAGGAGACACCCAAGACCATGTTAGAGTTTCATAGTTTCCTTGGCATGGCAGGGTACTTCATGAAGTTTTTGGTAGAATTCTCCAGGATTGAAACACATTTGATTGCCTATATTGGGAAAGATAATCCTTTTTACCGGAATGAGTAGTTCTAGAGGGACTTCGAGGAGTTTCTCCTAAGGCTAAAAAGTACTCCTATGTTGAGACTATCAGAGGAGGGCATGGAGTAAGTAGTGTATTGTGATGCCTCAAGAGGTAGGCTCAGTTGTGTGTTAATGAAATGATAGGTAGTTATCATATATGGGATGAGGTATTTGATACCTCACAAGAAGAACTATGTGACTCATGACCTAGATTTGGAAACAGTGGTCTTCACCTTAAGGATGTAGAGGTACTATCTTCTAGGATACCTCTTTATAGTTTAATCAGACCATCAGAGTCTCAGGTACATCTCCATGTAGAGATGCTTGAACTTGTGACAATGAAACTAATTATAATTTCTAATGGAATATTACATTGAGATATTATATACTCTGAGGAAGGTAAATATTATAGAATATTCACTTATTAGGATGTCCCATGCTCATTTTGTGTAGGTTTATTTTGAGAAGTTGACTTCTTTGAAGCTAACCCTGGTTGCACTGGAGGGTTCAAAATTTCATCAGTCGATGGTGTTGAAAGCTCTTCTCCTTTAGTGCGTGAGAGAGTCCCATAAAGGAGGCATTGAATCTGAGGTCATATGTGACTAGATAAACTCATGAAATTTAGTCGATGGAATTTCTGAAGGTGAGAATCATGTCATCCTTTTCTAGGGATGGGTGGTGGTCCCAGTCATGATAAAGGTGGAGGTGATGAAGGAGTTTCACACATCTCATTTGGATGTAAATCATAGTGTGGGGAAGAATTATGGGGCCCTTCCTTGGTAGTTTTGTAGTCTGTAATGATACAGATCATGGATAAGTTCCTCTCATGGTGCCTCAACTGTCAGCATGTGAAGGATAAGCATTAGGTTCTGACATTTTTGTTGAATCCCCTGAAGATCCTAGAGTGGAAATTACATGGAATATAAAAGGAATTGATGACACAGATCTTGTGGAAAGTGAATGGAAATGATGCCACCTGGGTGATATTTGAATAAATAATGAAGTTTCACACTTCCTTTCTATCATGTAGTAGAATTTGGTGGATTTTTTTTGGGAAGATGTAGGGAAATGAGATTGTTTTCCTTCATGGGGTTCCCTTGACTATTGTCTCTAGCCATAATACACAGTTCATGTCATGGTTGTGGAGAGGCATACAACAGGAATTAATGACCCATATGAGGATTATTATAACCTTTATCCTCCAGATAGATGGGATTACTAAGCACACTTTCCATATGTTAGAATATATGTTGAGGGATTTCATTTTAGACTTTAAACAAAGATGGGAGGATCACTTTCCCTTGGTAGTGTTTGCATACAAAAATGGTTACCTATATAGTATCAACCCAACACCATTTTAGGACCTATATGGGAGACCCTATAGGTCACACTTGTGGTAGACAAAGATTGGTGAGGCATCTCTTGTGGTTCCATAGTTGGTGTAGGTAATGAAGAAGAATTTCCAAGTCATCTGTGATTTGGATTGGGACAAACCATAGGTGCCAAAAATCATACGCATATTGACATATTATGCCCTTAAAGTTTGATTAGGGACACTAAAGTTTTATGATATACTACCCTTGATAGGGATTTTGGAAGTCTAAATGAGGTGGCAAGCCATCCATGTGGTTCATTGTCCCATTCACGATCTGGTAGAGGGTTGGTGAGGTTTCTTACCACCTCTCCCTACCCCCATAGTCGAAGTGGGTGAATGAAGTCTTATATGTGTCATAGTTGAATAGATACATGCATGAACCACCAAAAATTATTTATAGGGTTGATATAGACATATTGGATGGAGTCACTTTTATAAAGAACCCAATGGAGATTGAGGATCGATTGGAGAGGACAGTATGTGGACGGACCATCCCTTTGGTCTATGTGTTGTGGCATCATGATAGTGTGCATGAGAGATCTTAATAATGAGAGATCTATATTAGATATCAGTATCCCAAGCTATTTGTTTAGTTTTTAATTTTAGAGATTAACATCTTGAAGGAGGGGATGATGCAGAGACCTATTTTTTCTCTTGTAATACTATGAAATATTTATATATATTTTTTCAATGCGAGGCATTGAGACGACATGTGATTATAAGGCCCGATGTGCTCAGAATTATGTTTATAAAAATATTAAATTCATTTTATATTAAACATTCATGTTTTATTAAATAAAATGGGATAAATATTAAATGGTATCTCATATAATAAATCTGATATAATGGTTGAGTCTGGAATGTGATATTTACACCAGGCGTGACCTAAAATAGGTCGGTGTTGGGAGTTTAGATATCACGATAATTGGTGGTGCATTCAGTTGGTTAATTAAATAATTAATTTAATTAATTAAATAATTAAATTAATTGGGGTTTCCACTTAAATTCACCATAATAGAAAATCCCCTAGGGTTAGTCACATAAACCCTAGGAGGATCAAGAGACATTATTCCTCATTCCATTGGAAAATAAGATTTAGATGGCGACAAACCTCTGGATCCAGGAAGATCGATGGACAATGAATGCAATAAATTATTAAATTTATTGGAGAGTGTGTTATTTTATTATTAATGATCCAATTTTATGGTTAGACTCCTAATTTTTGGATTCTTCCTCATTTGATTAATTTTTTTAGCAAGATTGAACCCCTTTCTTTCTATGCCACTTTACAGACTTTTCAAGTGCTTATGTATTGAAATTTAATTGATTATCCAATAGTTCTCTAACACAAAATATCCCCATTTTTGTTTATTGGAAATTAATTCTTGGAAAAATATTTTTAAAACCTTTTTACGTTCCTTTCCACTACAATTGCTTCGCGTTAGTCTTTGTTGGACCCCAATGTTGTGATTCAATATTGCTGAGAGGGACCAAGCACCATCAGACCAGTGGATTCACAATAGTTTCACATGTGAGGGATGGATAAAAATATAGGGATGGATTTGGTTGGATTGTAGGTTGTGGTTGATCATTTTTATGATCGGAATCCAAACCATCTAGTGAAAAAGAACCGAATATGCATGAGCTACACAGTGCGTTCACGAAGGAAAGATCCAAATTAGAATTTGATTTCTAGCTACCAGATGGATGGAAATGAAAAAAAGTGAAGATATCAAATATTTTTAGGATGATATGATTCCATATTCTAATTAGAAAATCAAAATAAAGAGTATGTAGTTCATATCATAGTTTCTGTGAAAAATGAGACTACAGGATGTGTAGTCCGAAGAACAAATGGCGTGTATGACCCTAGGTATGGTAGATAAGGTTTCATGGAATTATAAGTATAAAACATTGTGCAGGACAAACACACATCATGTATCCTTATGATGGAAAAATATGTGTTTACTTTGGTAGTACATGAGAACAAGCACGGCCAGGCACACGCCATGTGCCAAAGTACACAAACATGACCAGAGAGCATGAGAAGGACCCCAGGTGGCTCAGACTTCTCATGTAGACCCTATAAACACCATTTATGGTCACATGGGGAGAATTAAATGTAAGTATCATGTAAATCATGTTATATGAAGTGTGAAAACTTTCCATTTGGGTCCTATAACAAAACGTGTAGACCTTATTTCCTTTTTAAGAAACTTAATCCTCTCGTATCTCCTTCGTTTGGACTCAGATTTTGGCTCGCGGGTAACCTATACTGCTTGTTTTTCACATATAATGTAATTTTGGACTCCATATTGGATTTTTGAATATGATTCCCGATATTATAGGTGTGATTATTGTTTATAAGATGCTCGATGACTATTCTGATCAGGGAGGATCACCAGAGGCTTCTAGAGTGGCACCCTCCTGTTGGGACAATGTATGGGTCCTCTAACAATCTATAGAGTGGAACACTCTAGATGAACTATAAATGGGTACAATATCTACTAAATGAGTGGAACCCTCCTTTTAGGCAGGTTATGAGTCCTCAAATGACTATTGGAGTGGAATCCTCTTGCTGGGAAGGGCATGGGTCCTCTATCTACTCTCGGAGTGACACCCTTCTACTAGGTAGGGTATGGGTCCTCGACTACGAGAGTGGAAACCTATATATGAGACTAGGAATGGGTCCTATAATAAATTCTAGAGTGTAAAACTATAGATAGGGTAGGAATGGGTCCTCTATCAACTTGAGTGGCACCCTCTTATAGAGTCAGGGAATGGGTCCTCAAACATTAGAGTGGCACCCTCTAGAAGGGATGGGCATGGGTCCTCTCAGTATATTTTGAGTAACAACCACCTATTGTACCAGGGAATGAGTCCTATACCTATATATTTTTTCACTTTAATTTACAACACAATAGAGAGGTGTGTTTTGAATTGGATGTTTTTTACTGGTAAGATGCACAAGATTTTGGGCATCATTAATAGAATTCTCGAACTGATGGAACTCTATACCTGAGAAGGTTTATGATATGAAGATAACCTTTCTCTATAATTTGGGATTCTCTTGAATGAATATATATATATATATAAATATATATCGATGTTTTTGTATCTTTTTTACTCTCTTTCTGTGGGTGGAAGAGATGCAACATATAGTTCATCTACACGACGTGTTGAGCCCCTTATGGTTGTACGAGGTTACTTTCATTCATTGAGTTGAACTATTTACTATATGTTCTTATTGTGTCTATTAATTCCACCGCTTTAATATTTCATGGAATACTACTAGTAATATATAAATATATATATATATATATACTGACCCATATATGGGATTTTCTTGAACATGTCATGTCTTATGCTAACGACATGCAGGTCGGGGACAACTATTGAAAAGATTAGGGATACTTGGTGCATTGGACCACACATGATTGTTGAATCTTTTAGATTAGGAGTTGGGTTCTCTCTTAACTTTTAATTTCTAGTTTTTCAGTTTGGGAAATCTTTCGGGTTGGGATTTCATTTTTCCACTTTACTTTTTAGTTTTCACTATCATACTCTTGTACACCATAGTGGTTTTTCATTCTTGGTTTATATTCTAGCTGTTTTATATTTTTATTATTATTCCTCTTCACTTATACATTGAGATGGTATGGTGTGTGCATTTAGGTTCATTAGTTAAAATCCTTACATTTTGGATATGCCTTTCGATTATTGTTTCCACTATAGGTTTATAGAGGTAGGCTTGGGGTAGTTTCGGTAAAGCCTTTATTAGGGTCGGGTCATGAAAAAAAGAATAATTTCTTCATATCTACTGAAGTCTCTTATGGTTAACACACATCAAAGACTTGGTTTTAAGACACTAAAGAATAAAAAAATTAATCTTAGGTTAGATGATAATACCAGAAGAGTACCTCACAAGTCTTGTAAAATATTCCTCTTAGGTACTAATGGAATCATCATCCTTTTCATTTTGATCAAGGAATTACTTCCACATTTTCATACAAATAATATTTTAAACTCATCCCAATCTTGGAAGTTAGTTACTTCATATTTCATCATATTCTTTATAAGAGACCACCATTGATTAGATTCACTTTTCAATTAATAAATAACAAAAATAACTTTTTCATGTTTTGAATACTAGGGAAAAAAATACGTTTCAATGTTACTAATCCTTTACTCAGTGAATAGTGGATATAAGAACCCACTAAAATAAGGTGTAAATTTACTTATAAAGTACTCAATTGAATATTGTTCACTCGTTTTATTTTTCAATTCCTTTCCATGATTCATATCTTGAGAAAGATATATAATAATAACAGTAAGAGTTTTCATTACATCTCCCATAAAATTTTGTTTCTTATGAGTAAAATCATTTCATTATCTATCACATTCAACATTAATATGGTTTATTCAGGTTAAATCCATTGAATAAGACCAAAAAGGATAGTTTGGTAAATAGTAATCATAGTGGGAGACAACATAATCATGAAAAAACATTTAAAATATGTTTAAATAATGAATTATTATTTTCAATATACGACACCATATGTTTAACCTAGATCATTAATGATCATCATCCATTAATTTTTTTATAATGGTTCATAAAGAAAAGGTGAATTAACCCAAGCATATCCCCTGAGAGTGTTAAATGATGTGTGCAATAAGGGCACACTCACTATTCACTTAAATGATAGATTCTATATTTTAAACTAAATCTTTTCGGGGTTGTTACCCCTAGAATAATCTATGCCAAAACCATGCTTATTTGTAGAATCCATATTGGGATGTTTTTCTAGGAAAATCACATTACTTTTTATACCATAACATAAGACATTATCCTATAGTTATGATTATCCTAAGGGTTCCCACTAAAGTTTTCTCATCCTAGTTTCCAAAGGTCAAATAAACCATTCTCTCATACCAAATATAGTGGCCAATAATTTTTATATATAAATATTACATATTATTTGTTGAATATTAAATACATCACATTACAATCCACACGAGAATTGTATAGGTTGAGTAATTTTTTAAAACTAGATATATAAAGAACAAGTTCATAAGTGAAATACATAATACCTAATTAGGTTTATTATAACTATCACCATTATTATACATAGTTTACATAATTCCATTATTCATAACCTGGGTAAATGGAACAAAATAAAGGGCGATCTTTTATTCCAAATAAGGGTAATCAAGGGAGATATAAACGATCAATTAAATATAACATGATAATTAAGGTATGAGAATATGAGAATTAAATTTGAAAACTATACCCTACATATCATATATAATAATCATGTGTCATGGTATAAATCATGATAGATCATAAAACATGAATCATAAATCAATCAATGAACTTGAGTCATGAGTGCATAACATTGGTATATGAAATAGATTTTTTGAATTCACATAAGCGTAGAAAATAATTTACTTAGTAGTAAAGGTTCATTTCTTAGACTAGTATAGTAGACTGGGTTCACTATTAGAACCATTATTCTAGTCAAGGTTCACTCCCAAGACTATCATAGTGGATTAAGTCCCTTACTGAATTGGTTTCACTGCCTACTTTAATCCTGTTTATCTTATGAGATATCCATCTTTACCCAATGAGTTAGAGGGCTATATAATTTTTATCCCACCCATAACATAGTAAAAATCAAAATAGATTTGGTCCACAATATTATAAAAAATTCATTATATCATTACCCATTAAAATAGATAGTTTTAACAATCATTTCATCATGACATAACCCATAGAAAATAAATAACATTCGTAAACATTTCATAAATTCACCCTATCATAACCCATGGAAAATGAGTGGATATCAAAATAATATTGTCATCATAATAAAAAATAATACAAAAAAATAATAAGGATGATATCATTGAATCATATCCCCATTAAAGTTTATGAAAATTTAAATGATTTCATCTTATATGGAAAATGTATTTAAAAGATCACCGAGAACATTTCTTGATGAAATTTCACTTTTTCACATTGAAATTAATTATTTGAAATCCAAAAAATTTCAAAATATTAAATAAAATTAAAACTTATAAAGGAGTCTTCAAATCATTTAGTGGTCATGATAGTAGGAAATTCCATTCATGATGTATAGGTTAAAAGAAAACATTCTTTTCAAAATTCTATAAATTTTCAAAAAGTACATCATTCATAAAATGAAAAGAAGATCCCTTTTAATTTTTTTAAAAAAGTAAATAATTCGTAAAGGTGAACTAAAACAATAATAGGATAATGTTTAAAAAATTATTGATTTTTTTTAAAACATTGATATGGAATATTTTTTTACTAAAGAAATAAATAAAGTCAGTTTTCCTTAAATATGTACTTTCGGTCTCTTGAGTACATAAAGATAGGAATATTAAAGGAAAATATGAAAACTCTATAAATAACTATAGTATAATAAAATTCATGATTTTATTGAGAGTTATATCATGAAATTTCTTTATCAGAAAACTTAATTATAAACAATATTGATAAATAATTATATTGTAACATAAAACCCTAACCTTAGGTCCAAATTCCATCATATGTGTTTTAAAATACAATATAATAAACGAATATTTATTATAAATCTATTATAGAACCATAATAATATGTATATATATATAAAATACCACATATTATTTACTTATAACATTTTATCTATAATTTATTAAAAATTCTTTATTAAAATCACTATTCTAGGTGATAACTGATTCATTTTTTATGCATGTTTTGGTTCGGTAGTTTTCAACCTTTTATTTTGATATTGGTTAAATATAATTAATACTATTAATAAGGATATAAATATAATACATATTAATTATATACCTATCTATATCCATCCATAAATTTTATAGATAGAAAAATGAATTTCACCATTCCTGGAGACGGTAGGTCATACGTACGCACGAAAACCTATTTTTGTTTTTTGAAAGATGGGAAAAATAAAGGTAAATACTAATTAAAATTTTAAAAAATTATTATATTTTATATATCATATATATTCATTAAATATATCCTTATTACAATCAAGGTCAAAATAAATCAGAAAAACAAATCACATCGCTTCGAGTAGGTGGTAGTCCACATGTACGCACAAGTGGCGTTATCATATTTAAATAGTAAAAAGGTATGAAAAATATATGTGATATTATAATTAAATAAATATAATTATTTAATATATATTATATATATACATTAATTACATCATTATATCTAGTCTACAATGATGGAAAATGAATTGCATTGGTTCAAGAGGTGGTAGTCTGCCATACACATGATCGACAGTCTGGTTTCCCATTTGATAGAAGAGGAGATTATTAGAGGTTATGAAATTAAAAAAATAAAATATTATTATATTGAATATATTACTGTTATTATTTAGGAATATTTTAATAATTCTTTAAGGATGTTGAATAATAAATAAAACGAAAACACATGATTAGGAACTATAACCTTTTTTCTGAAAACCCCTTTATGTTTATACCTAAAGCATTACTAAGATGGTGTTATGATGAAAAAAGAGAATATTTATTATGAGTATCGATGTAAGGAATGTATTTGGGTAGGTATTGACAGATTCGAAATTCTCTTGAAGTGTGGAGAGGATAGGATGTGAGTGTCTTTTCATAACTAAGGGAGATGACACACTTTGAATTTTTGAAAAGAATAAAATATATTAACATATTATTCAGAGACAATGGATTAAACATTGATCATTAATAAACAATATATGATATATGGTATATATATATATATCCATAAATTATAATTTGGAAAAGTTTTTAGGTTATTTTAACACTTATCTATTTAGTTTGTCTCATAATAAACCTATTTAAATATTAACTATGGTAACGATTTTTCACTATTTCTACAATTCAATATGATATTAAATTAAGTTGAGATTATTAACTAATATTAAATAATAATAATAATAATAATATGGAATATATTTTATAAAATTAAATTCATAGAAGTGGTGGAATTTAATTTAAAAATAAATTTGTAAACACGATGAAAAAAGGTTTTCCACATAAAAGGGTTTCTTAAGTATAAAAGGTTTTTATTTAAAAATTACACATAAAATTGATTAAAATGAAATAAGTTAGATTAATAATAATATAATTGAACTAATTTTACTTTTAAAAAAATTTGAAAACAAAATGAAACTTTTTATATGCTTTAAACAAAAATATTCTTTTTAATAAAAACCAACATTCTTCACCATTCACTGAAAAATTAATGTTTTCATAAAATTGTAAAAACAATAAATCTAAGATAATTTTAAAATGTTTTTTTCAAAAAATATCTACATTTTTTAAAATTATTTTTCTAAATTGGAAAAAATTAATTTTAAAATAAATGCACATAACGTGATGAAACACGTTTTTAGAAAAATACGTTTCTAAGAATAAAACTGGATTTATTCTTATCCCATGAATAGAAAAATATTATATTAATTATTTAAAAATTTATTTTATATATAATAAATATAAATTTCATTAAAAGTATTCACCAATTTTGATTAATTAATTTATTAAGATAAAAATACATTGCACGGATAAAAATATTTTTTTATGAAAAACATTTGTTTTACTTTCAAATGTTTTTTGTTTTTATTTATAATAAATTGATAAATAATGAATTTATTCTATATGTAAACCATATAATTTTTATAATTTAGTTATTTCTATTCATACCCTCAAATTTACCATCTAGTTTATATTGATAAACTGTATTACAGTTCATTTAAACTTGAGGTTGCGTGTATCAAAAGTTATAAATGAGATTAATTTTATTTAAAAACCAAAATATCATAAAATCTAAAGATGTTATTAGAAAAATAAATAATAAAATATTTTTTATGTTTTGAAAATGTATAAATAAACCATAGTATATTTCATAACTGAAATTAATGGAATTAACCCATCATTATACATGCATGGGATACCAATGAAACCTGATCATAAGCCGAGAGTTAAGGTAAAAAGTAGTTTGAGTCAAAATATAAAAGAAGTTCTGAGAGAATAAGTGGTAAAAATCCTTTAATATCTTACTATCTATCCAATTTATGATTTACTTTCGGTTTACTTACCCAAATTCCTCTAAATAAGAGAAGTTTCATAATATTGACAAATGAAAAAGATGAAAATATCTTGGTTAGAAAGATGACTAAGTGGATAATGTGCATTGATTAAAGGAAGATTAATTATGAAACTATAAAGTATAAATTCTCTATTCAATTATTTGATCAAATTATATAGAGGGTAGATGGGAATGTTTTTTTTGTTTTCGATATGGTAATTCTAGTTACAACCCGATTCTTGTAACCCTAAAATATTAAAAGAATACGACATTCACATGCCCTTTTAGAACATTTTGTTATTTCTGAATGCCCTTTGGATTGTGTCATTCCCCAACTACCATTAAAAGTTTTATGATATCTATTTTTTTAGACATGATTGATAGGATTATCATAGTTCTCAGGGATAAATTTTCAATAGTGAGTAACATATTTGAAATCTATTTGGAAAATGTGGAACTAGTTTTGATGAGATGTGAAGAGAATCACCTGGTTTTAAATTGGAAAAAATTTCAAGTCACGGTCATTTATGGAATTTTTCTTGGTTATAAGGTCTCAAATAGGGGGATAAAAGTATATAATTATAAGATAAATTTTTTATTAAATCTTTTTCCTCTAGAAAATATTAGAGGGTTTAGAGGTTTTTATGAAATTTAATGTTCTTGAAGAGATTCATTAAATATTTATCTATAATCATAAGACCTTTTTTCTCTCTCTTAGTGAAGGACACACCCTTTGTTTTTTATGTTAGCTGCTTCGATTCATTAAATATTCTTAAAATGAAACTAAATTTTTCACCAATAATCACTACTCAAAAATGGAAAGTCTGATTTGAGTTAATATGTGATACTAGTGATCTTACTATAGGGGTTGTTCTGGGGTAGATGAAAGAAAATAGGTTGCATGTGGTGCATTATTCTAGTAGTCTTCTAGATGATTCCCAAAGGAATTACACTATAACTAAGATGGAAATTTTCACAGTGTTCTTTTCCCAAAAAAACTCAAATAGTACTTGATTGGATCTAAAATTATAGTTTTCACTGACCATGGTTCCCTAAAGTAATTATTGTTAAATAAATATTAAAATCCAATGACGTACCTAGATCTATGTGTGATCACTGAGAGGGGAAGGGGATGAATCAGTGATCCATTTGTTTCATTTTACAATTTTTTTTTATTTTCAATTAAACCTTTGTGGCTGGTTAAATACTCAATACAATTTTATTTTTTCTCTAATCATTACCTCTAATAATTCTATAAACACAAAGGCACATAACATAAGGATGTACAAGGTTTGGTACAAAGATATACTCATTGGATTGTTGGTTATTCTCCCTAACTTGGATTATCCATTATAATATCATAAAAATTTACAAAGGTTGATACAGAGTCACATCATATCTCTCTTGAATCCACATAGGAGGTTCTTTATACTACACCCTGTAGTGTTACATGAATCCACACTGGCCTGCTCCATAATTAGAACCAGATACATATTATCTTGAATCACACAAGAGAATTATACTCACAAATCCACATGAGATAATTCCTCCTTTATTCAAGGATTGATCCATTGTAGATTGATATGTTGATATTACTCCATAATATTTCTATATGACACTTTCCCATGTACCTATTCAAGTAACTTTTCAATTCTTGTTGTTCTTGTTCACAATTCTATGATTAGTTGTATTTGACCAGTTTCCTTAGTGAAAAAAATGCACGGGCTATGCTTTCCAATTTACAAAGTCCCAAGATCACTATTAAGTGTTTAAGTAATGCATAAAAATTCTTCAAGAATATTTATATTCATGAAATAACCTGTACAATATCATCTCAATCTTCTTTCTTGATTTTTCAAACACTATAAACTTTGATATAAGATCCTCTGATATTTTATCTAGATTAAATTTCAAATTAAGAACACTTCATTAATGGATTTCATGAAATCTAAAACCTTATACTGTTTAGTTATTAACTTAATTATTATGTTGATATCAATTATATTTCGAGTATATAAATTTCTAAAGTGATTATTCATGTGTGCATGTGATCATGAACTATCCAACTTTAAGATTTAGTGTGTTTTTCAAAAACATAAATGGGTACATATTAGTCCTATTTTATTTAGGTATTAAATTCATTGTATTACATGTTTTTCATGATATATTTGTCTTCTTTCCATCTTAAATATATCATATGAAGAACATGATCTATACATGTTTATATGATATGCTAAATGCATTCACATGATCCAAGTATTGCTCACCATGTGTCTTTGCCTAAGAAAATAAGTGCTTCATGTATATAATTTCATGTGACAGGTTGTGTTTTCAAGTTATCTTGAAACTCTTCACGATAACTATATGTATTGTAGGATTATTCTACCCTACTTCATGGAAGATAAAGTTGTTTCATGTGTTCTCATACTTCCTCAAAATAAAGTTATTACACGATAGAGGGTTCTTCATGAAATACCTTGACATGATCAATGTACTTTCCATAGTATACTTCATGTAAGAAGGATATTTCCCATGATTTACTTCACATGAAAATGTTATATGTCTTTGATTTTCTTAGCATGAACAAATGTTTTCAAAGGATACTAATAGAAACTCTTCACAAGAATTGTTGTCTCATAGGTTCTTCTTCACAAGACAATATGTGACCTTGGTACCCTTTGAGATATTGTAGGTTTTGTTCACGAGTTTGTAAAAAACTAATCATGAGACATGATTTTCTCATGGATACATTTCAAAAAAAAATCTATGGTGTCAAGATGAAAAACAATGTGTGCAAGTTCTCCTTTGCGAAAAGTGTTTCACACAGACTCCTTATCCGTTATGTAACCAATTAGGTTCTCTAGATATTCCTTCGCAAGGATGAATCATGAAGCTCTTATATTTTAATGAGGTCTATATCTCTATTTTTATCTCAATGTTTTAGAAAACAATACCTTGGAGTATCCTCAGTTTTTATAGGCATGTTTACACCATGTATCTTCGAATTTTAAGGTGTGCCAAGGACATCTTCAAACACATGAATATCTCAAGATCTAAAAACTAATTATATTATCATCTTTTCTATTCCCTATTGATGTGATCATGTCTTCTTATGATCTCCCTATTTATCACACAAAACCTTAGTGCTTCACATTATTTTCTTAAGATTCTATGATGGACATCTTCTTCTACCATACGAATGATTTATCCAATAAATCTCCCATCAAACTAAAGATTCTTGTGGTGTTTTTTCTTCTTATGATGATATTAATGACTTTCCACTTGTCATCATGTTTTTCTTCTTTCTGTTACTCATTCTCATGACATATTCTTGATTTTTCACATGTTCTTGTGATAAAATCATGCACTTTCTTCTTTCAGTTCCATTATGTCTTATGAGGGACTTCATATGACGGATTTAAGAAAATAGTTCACATGCAGGAATTTGTTTTTTGATTTTCTATGGTCTATTCAACATGTATCGAGCCTTATAAATGTAGAGAAGAGTCATCAAGTTATCTCAATATCACCTAGGTAGATTCCTCATTAAGAGATTGAAGATGATATGTGATATTCAAAATATTCACAGATTAATTCAAATAAAAATGATGCATGAGATCAGATGGCACAAATTAATATGATCATATGCCTCACGTTATATTCACCATTTTTAAGATAGATGAACAGTGGTCTCATTTCACTTTACCACATCATAAAAACCATCGTGCTCCTCTCCACTATATAAGAAAAATGGAGACTTTCATTCAATAAAAAGAGTTTCATGGTTCTCTACCCATTCCACATGAATACACCCACTACTGGGCTTTTTTCCCTATGAGCTTCTGGCCCAAATCATGCACGACTTCATCCGTGCACTCTACGGGCTTTATATATGGGCCCACCCGTGCCAACGGGTGCTCACTTTTATGGACCCCCATGGACCCACTTCAAGATTTCCCCTATGTCACCATGTTTTTTTATCTTATGGTATGATTTCCCACATGGATTAACCCTCGTGTCCCCTTACATGATGTTGAGGGATAGCCTTAGGGGATTCCCATGGGATCAGATTCTATTTTAAATGATATTTAATAAAATATACTTAGTAAATATCAAGTATATTAATCCACATAGTTTCCATCATTAAATACCATGCCCACAAATTATATTCTTCAAATGTTTTAGTAATGTGAAATATTTATAGAACACATATTTCCAATTTAAGACCAGCATAATAAATTTTCAAATTTACAAAGAGAATTTCCCAAGAATTAAATCCACTTCCATTATATAAATCTGTAAAAAATTTCCAGGTATCTCCACTTTACCAACCAACACATATTGAATTATTTGAAAAAATTAAACCATGTCTCAATAATGTCCCCTTTTTATTTTTTTCGATATCAGTACATATTAGATCTCAATATGTGGTTCTGAAATTTTTAACCCTTATTGGAAATCAATATGAAAAGGCTAAATGGGGTCTTCTCAACTCATAATATTTTCCAAAACATGATCATATTTGTTATATGAAAAATTTCAAGATAAATTATAAAATATAAATGATATCACATTGTTCTCTTAAAAAATTGTATTTAGTTAATCAAATCTAAGTCTACATGGGATAAAATAGTGCAGAAAACAAGATATATATAACAAATAATGTCCAATATTTCCATAAAATACCATAAATATGGAATCATTATAAAAAATTCTCAATTCTCATAAGGGGGATTTGAAATAATCATATTTATCAATGTAATTCCAAATTGAGCACATACTTCAACACAAAAATTAGAAATATCTATTGAAAAAGATATAGATATACATTTTTTTTATATTTTAATCAACAAAAAATCCCCCCTTAGTTTATATAGTTAATATTATATAGAACATAGAATGAAAGTGTGATTGGAGAGTCAACCTTCTTGTTTTAATGTTGATTCCATTGCCATAAATAGGGACATTAATGCTGCTACTTCTGTGCAATCTGGCACGATGCATAATTATTTCGAGGATCTATGGACTCTACGGCTGCTTGGTGTTGCAGGAAAGTCAAAGCCGCCTCTTGAATTCAAGTAGGTTAGATGGATTCCACCAATCCCTTTTGGAATTAAATTCAACATTGATGGTGCTTCTTTTGGCTCGCCTGGACCCTCAGGATGTGGAGGTGTGTTCCGTACTTACTGCAGTTTTGTCAAAGTTTGCTTCCACCACTTTATTGGCCAAAGTACTGCGTTTGAAGCTAAACTTTGGGATATGATCTATGCTATCAAATATGATATCTATTACAACCGATCACCTCTTTGGATTGAATTGGATTCTCAACTTGCTGTAAAGGCTTTTGGAACACACACTAGAGATGTTCCTTGGAGACTACTTCCTCATTGGATCACATGTCTCAACCAGGATAGTCACCTTCGCATCTCCATATCTCATGTTTACAGGGAGGCGAATTAGATTGTTGATGCCCTCTTGAAGGAGGCTATTGTGGGTATGAGCACCATGTGGTCATTCAGAATCCCGGATGCATGCGTTAGCATGGTGGATTATGATATGCGGGCATGACTTATTCTCGTTCTTGTCCTGCCCCCTGTAAATCCTAATCTCTTGTACCTTACTTTTTGTTTAATAAATTTATGGCCGACTTGCTCGGACCCTGGATCTTCAAGGTATAATAGCTTCACCTCATCAATGATCCCCTTAATGGGATGAATTCATCTCATTTAATTTCATGCATGTTAGTATAAAAGCATTCTTATATAAGTTAATAAGGAGGGACCTCTTAGTTTCTCAGAAATAGTATTCAGACTGATAGCTTCCTCTCAACCTAGACTTCTTCCTCTTAGATTTCATAGGTGTGATTAATTTTTCCTCACTATTTGACACTTATGACATGTATGTACTTTCCGTTTTGATTTCATATGAATTATTTTTTATTTTTCACATCTCAATCATGATTTCTTCTTAGGCTGATATAATTTTTATATAATATCTTATTTCATGACTAGTTTATTCACACCTTTCACACATAATTATTTTAATGTAATAACATATAGATAACTTCTTATCAAAATTAATATCTTCAACTATCACCACTTTCTTTCCTTTTTCCTCAATAATTTTCTAATATTTATCTATTTTATCTTTGGAATGTTGGTTTAGATAGATAACTTAACACTATTTATAAATGTTCTGATATTATATGAGTTTCTGACACAGTACACAGATGGATATTGATTCCTTCACCAACTATCTTCTATTCACATTTACATTATATGGAATTTTAATTGGTGATATAACATTTCATTTCTCAACATTATGACCTTCTTGACCATATCTTCCACAAAATTCCTTCAAGAAAGATTTTTTTTGTTGACAGTTTGGATGGTATCTTAGTGACATTCCTCTTTTTACGATAATATAATTTCATTTTTTTTTATCTTTGACCCCCCTTTATTCATGAATCATTCCTAGTAGTGACATGTTATACTTGCATAAATAATATTTATGACCAAACACTCTACAACACCAGCAATAGCATCTAAACCATAATCTTCCAAACTGATAATAATTTTTCTATGAGGATTGTTGTCATATTTACATAGATTTTGGGTGTTTCTTATTAGGAAGAAACCTTATGGATAAATTTTTCTAGTATTTAATTATAAAGGTTGTTTTATCATTTTTTTATTTTTCTCTATCCAGATTCAGTCTTTTCTCTCCAGCCTACTTTTTTAGAAATAAAATATTTATATTGAGATTCATTAGGTTAGAAGAAAACCTTTTCTTTGACCATTATTTGTAATGTATTTAAAATATTTTACCTTAAGATCAACAAAATTTATGAAATCTTTTTTCATAATATTTTTCTAACTTTCAGTTGAAAGACAAAAAAAATGTGTCTCATATAATTCTACCTCTTTCACAGTAAGTTTTTTCTTCAAGTTCATTGTCTTTATTATCATGTTTACCAATCTTAAATATGTTTTGTTTGTTCTCTTCAATGATGTAAGTTTCTTAATTGTTGAATTCTTTTGTTCAATGTGAATTTTCATTATAATCCTTTAGTTTCCATTCTATCTCAGCCACCTTCTTCATGTTATGCACATTCGAATATGTCTTGATCTATTTTGGTATTTCATATAAAACGAATATAATTTCTATAACATTATTCATATTGTTTCTCATTACTTGATGATGAAAATTTATCAATTTACCTTCTAATAAGACTTATTATATTTTTATTAGAGTAGTTATTCTTTTTCCTCTAATAGTATCCTTTTCTGTAATTCTTACACTATTTCATAAAAGTAGTATTATTATTCAAAAACTTTGGTGACATTAACATTACTATTTTACAAATTGGTATAAAAAATGACCAAACCCATGAATATTGATGAAATTTATTGTATTATTTACCCTTTACCTTTTATCTAGGTTATACATCCTTCTAAACAAGACTCACATTTTATTGTAGTCCTCTTCAGCTTCCTCATCCTTAGAATCACTTGATTTTGGTTTCTCTTCACCTATAATTTTACAGTTTATCACAGATTTAAAATAAATCTAATATTTTTATTTCTTTTTAATATCTAGTAATTTTATCCTTTCATAAGATATATAAATGTTATGGAGTTCATCCAATGATAAATCTTCTCATTCTTATAGTGCAGAAACTTTTGAATCAAATATATCTGGAAAGTTTCTCATAAGCTTCTTTACAATGGTTGAATCATCCATATTCTCACTAAAACCTCTGGTGCTACTTAAAATATTATTTACTCATTTAAATTAGTTTTCACCACATTAATCAATATACATTTTATTATCTTCAAATATGCTTCTCTATATTTTCAGTATAACTTTTTTAACAATAAGGTTTCCTACATTACTACTTCACAATTTATCCCATATTTCGCTGGTGGTTTGGAGACCCATAAATTTAGTTTATATATTTTCTGATAAAGTAATCATAATTTTATAATGGGAATTTCAATACATATCCATGATCCCATTATCTTCAAAAGTCATAGGATAATTCTCAACATAGAGTGGATGTCCAACTATAACTATATCTTTCACTTCATCCTATATTGATAAGGGATACAATATCATCATATTTTTATAGAAATGATAGTTATAAACATTAAATATGGGAATACCATAGTTGATTACTGAATTTATATTCTCCATACTCGAAATTCTATTGGTATTTTTAGTGGTGTCCTTCTCTCTGATACCAATTGAAGTTCCCAGATAAGTGTGAGATCCCTGAGAGTGGGATAAGGTGTATCAATCATCCGTTTTTTTACAAATTGTTACTTTTCAATTAAACCTCCATGGCCTATTAAAGAGTATATATACTATTCTAGTGTCTCTCAACCTTACTTTGATTAATGATTTAAATAAAAAGGTAAAAAACACAAGGATTTACAAGGTTCATTATAAATACCTACTTCTTGAAATGTTGGTTATTCAACCCCACACAAATTACCCACCATAATATTTTAAACAATTACAATAGTCGATATCGAGTCACACCATATATCTTATTAATGCACACATAATGTTCTTTATACTGCACCCCAGAGTGTTACCAGAATCGATAATAGCCTACTCCAGAATCTATACTAAAAACTACTGATCCTAAGTCACATAAGAGAGTTCAGCTCCCAAATGCACCTAAGAGACTTAATATATTAATCAAGGATTCATAAACTATAGGTTGATCTATTGATATTCCTAAAACATATTTCTAGATCACACTTTCCCATATGACTATTCAAGTACCTTTTCAATGCATGTTGGTCTTGCTCAAAAATATATGATTACCTATGTCTTATCTTCCACCTTAGTGAAACAAATTATCAAGTTACGCTTCCTTCTTTATGAAGTCCCAACATCACTATTATGTGTGAAAGTGGTTCACATAACTTCTTCAAGAATATTTATATGAAAGAAATTTCTTTCAAAGTATCATCTTGGTCTATCTTCTTGAATTCTCAAACACCGTCAACTTAGATATAAGATCCACTTATATTCTATCTAGCTTCAGTCTCAAATTATGAACAATTAATGAATTTATTTTATTACATTAAAAACCTTGTAAAATTTTGTTATGAAATTAATTATTAAATATTTATTAATTATGTTTTGGGAATCTCAAATTATCAAGTGATTATTTACATGTTCATGTGATCTTGTACTTCCCACCTTTATGATTAAGTGTCTCGGGCACAATACCAAATGGGTATTCCCTAGTCCTCCTTTATTAACATATTTCATGGAATTTATTGCAAGAGTTAATTGAAATATTTTTCTTCCTCCATTATTAACCACATCATGTGAAGAAAATGATATATCCAAGTTTATGTGATCTATTCATTACATTAGAATGATCCAACTATGTCCTACCATGTTTCTTTATAGAAGCAAACATGTAATTTTCATATATAATTTCATGTGATAGGTTGTATTCATGGGTTCTCCTTAAACGTTTTACAAGGACTATATGTATTGTAGGATTATTCAATAATAAATTTCAGAAAAATGAGTTTCTTCATGGGTTCTCCTATTTCCCATGTAGGATGTGATCACAAGATCAAGGGTTATCTGCGAAAGACCTTCACATGATCAATGCATTGTCCAAAATTTTATTTTCGTAAGAAAGATATTTTCCATGAGTTCCTTCACATGACAAGGTTGTATATCTTCATGTTACATTACAAGACAATATGTGTTTGTAGGATATTATCTCAACATATTTGGAAGACCTAGTGTCTCATAGGTTCTTATTCATAACACAATAGGTGTCTGCGGTACCCTTTGTGAGATGAGAGGTTTTTTCTATGGTTTTGTCTCAAACTCTTAATGAGATAGGTTTTGATCACCGATTTTTTTTTCAAAATGCATTATATTAGGATGAAAAATAGTGTTTTCAAGTTTTTCTTCACATGAATAGGTTCACATAGGCTCCTTCTCCTTCATGTAACAAGTGTGGTTCACGAGACACACCTTGAAGTGAACTAATCACTTGACTGATCTATTTTCATGAGACCTATATTTCTCATTATCTCCAATTTTCAGCAAATAAAATCTCAGAGGTTCCCTAGTTTATATAGGAAGGTTGACACCATGTATCTCAGAGTTTTATGGTGTGCCAAGTATTTCTTCAAAACACATGAAGATATTGGGATCTCATTAATGATGATATTCATGGCTTCTACATGAACCATCGATCTAATCATGTGGTCTTATGATTTCCCTATTGATCATGAGACACCTCATGGATTCACATGATCTTATTAATATGGAATGATGGATATCAACTTCAACCATCTGAATGATTCAGGTAATAATTCTCATATAAGATGGATGCTTCTTATCGTATTTCTTATTCTTGTGATGGATTTGATATATGTCATCATGTTTCTCTTTCTTTTTTCACTGGTTCTCGAAATAGATTTATATGATGTCACATGTTCTTGAAATAGCATCATGCGATGTATTCTAGCAATGCATCTGTGTCTTGTGAAGGACTTCATGCAATGACTTAATGAAAATAGTTCACATGAAGGACCAAGTTTCATGCTTTTTTATGGTTTGTTCTAAATACCTTGGTCCTTTGAAATGTTGAGTGGAGTTGGTCAGTTTCATCAAGATCACATGAGAAAATTACTCATTGAGAGGTTGAAGATGATATATGATATTCAAAATATGTGAGACTTAATTTGAATAAAAATGACATGAGAGATCATATGGCTTAGATTAACTTGACTAGATAGCTGCCATTATGTCTGTACGTTTTAAGATGGATGAAAAGTGCCTACACGCCATTGTCTGACATCAGAAAAACCAACATTCTTAACTCCACTATATATACAAAATGGTGAACACTGTCCAGTCGAGTTTGCTATGAGGTTCGATACCCATTCCACATGCACACACCCACCACCGGGTTTCAGCCCAGTGGGATTCTGGACCAAACCATCTACGACTTCAGTTGTGTTCTCTATATTCCTTATACACAGACCCACCAATGCCTAAGAGCGCTCACATTTATGGTCCCCCATTGGACTGCTCAGGGATTTTCCCACATGGTATAGTTTGTGGCCTCTTATGGAAGTCTCTCCCATGGGGGTTAACCCTCACCCTCCTACATGTGGTTGAGGGATATCATTGGGGTAATCCCATCGGTTAAGATTATTTTTTAAATGAGGCCTACTCAATGATACTTAATAAATATCAAGTATATTAATCTATATAATTTCCATCATTAAATACCACACCCACAAAGTCTATTCTAAAAATGTTATAACAATGTGAAATCTTCATAGAACATGTCTTTTAAATTTAATATTAGTACAATCAATCATCTTATTTAAAAATATAATTTTATAAGATTTACATCTAATTACATTAGATGAATCCATAAAAATTCTCTAGGAACCTCCACCTCATCCACCAACACATTGTGAATTATTTTAAAAAATGAATTCTTGGATCAATATACGAGACTGATGAAATGGATTCGTTTATTTCAATAATTTTATTTGTATATTAATGATAATACATGATCTAAAAATATAGTGTCTAACCACATTTATAGGTTAGGAAATGCCTAAAATTATTATCCAAGAGAGATAAATTCTTGTCTCATAGTTAAAAAATTTCACATTATTTTTATAAAAAAAACTACTTCACTTGAATATTTTGAAACCTTTTTCACTGCATGGGACATTCCCAAGGATCTCACAAATTATCAGAGAAATAAATTTATTTTAGACCTTAATTACTACTTTTGGTATGAACCTTTATTATTTTGAAGTTATGCTAATGGAATCCTTAGAAAGTGTGTTCCTAATGAATAAATCCTACCTATTTTAGAGAGTTTCCACTCTTCACCATGGGGAGGAAACCATGAGTGAGAAATTATTGCTCAAAAAGTGATTCATGTTGGATTCTGTTGGCCTAATATTTTCAAGGATTCTAGGAGCTTAGTTGGGGGATGTGAAAAATTTCAAAGAATAATAAATAATGGAAGAAAACTTGGAATACCTCAAACAAGAATTTTATAAGTTGATATTTTTTATTTATGGTGTTTTTTTCACATTACCATTCTCATATTCTCATGGAAATGAATATATATTAGTGGCTATGGATTACGATCCGAATGGGTTGAGGATGTGTATGTACTAAATAATCAAGTTAATCGTGTAGTAAAAATTAATAAAAATAATATTTGTTCAATATTTAGGGTTCCCAAGAACATTATCACTAGAAATGGAAACCATTTACAGAATTTTTAGTTCAAATACATAATGGAAAATTAGGGATGTGTAAAAAAGACTAGATAAAACTATCATCCACAATCCAGTTGGCAAGTAAAAATATAAAATATAGAATTAAAATTGATTCTAGAAAAATTGTGAATATTTCAAGGAATGTATGGTCCTTAAAGTTGGATAAGGCATTAAGGTCCTATATGGATGCTTTTAAAAAAAACTATATGAATATATCCTTACATTTTATTGTTTAAGAAATCATATCATTTAACTATAGATATTTTAAAAAAATTATTATTGGGTCGTGAAGGAATTAAACATTGATTTTATGTTTTCTTATGAGAGGATATTATTAAAGAAAAGTTTGTTAAAGGATACTATATGAGAATCCTATGAAAATTATAGAATATAAAAAGAGTAAACATTGAAATTTAATGAACCAATTATCGAAAATTATGATTTTAATGTTGTATAGGGAGTGACTTTTTTAATCCCACACTAGATATCTCTCCTAAAAAACTCATAACTAAATGGTATGGATCTTTTAATATCGTAAGAGTGTTGGTAAATAGATATTTGGATCTCATTAGAGAAGAAAATATACCTTTCTTAATTAATGGGAAAAAGGATAGGCATTACATTGAGGGGAAACCAAAATGATTAGATACCATCTTTGTGCAATAGGATTGAGATCCCCCTAAAGACAAACTAAATACCTAAAATTTAGTGCTTCAATGGAATAAACCCATGGTAATTCCTGATTGTTTTCTTGTGTTTTTTAAGAATAAAATGATGACGTGATATTTTTTGTTTCCATGATTTTCTGGTTGGATTTAATTAAAGTCCAACCTTGTTATTTTAAAGATGAAATTGTTGAGAAAAATAGATTTGATTCCGAATTGTTATCAAGACAAAATAAGTTTCATGATGAAACCACTAGAATAAAACTTCATTAAAATGAAACATTTTTTTCCTCTATTATGAATTTCATTTTTGGAATCTAATTATTATTTTTTCAACTTATAGGAACTGAAAGATGGCTAATCATTAATATTATACTTGGTGTAAAAAAGGGAATATTATCCTAGATCATCTTCAAAGTCTATTAAATCTACTTATTTTTGGAGATGTGTTTAAATTATACAATCATATTTTTTCTTATAACCATTAAAAATATTTCATGAAATTAAGTGTGGGGGAAAGGGTGTATGATTTAAAACTAAATAAATTCTTTTATTAAAATGTCTGAGCTTAAGCTTCTATGTGCTTAAATTGTTTTAATCTAAACATTATAAAATCATTTTGAAACAGAATTGAAATCTTATTTTAGCACCCAAAAAACACTCACAAAAATAAAAAATAAATAAATAATTTTTTAAAATGTTTTCTAGAGTCACTAGTCAAAATTTTATTATCTTGATATAATTCAGAAAATTCATATATCTATTTTCAAAGTTAAAGAATTTTCAAAATTTAAAATATGTTTAAACTTCTTTTAATTTGTGATTGGTATACTATTTTAAACCATATTGTAACCCCTTAAAACAAGGTCTAAAACTACTTAAATTAAAATTTTGGATTTTATTAATGTTATTTAATTGTTTATTATACTTTGAGATTCAATATTAGGGACAATGTTTGGTTCTATGTCTTAGTGGGGGTATTAAATGACTGAAATGTATTCCTTATTGTACACTTTTAAAAAAACCATAAATTTTTCAAAATTTGTTATATTTCAAGATTCATAATTTTTTTTATTCATTGGGTAAAATGTTTTATTAAATATAAGGACGTGATGCCACTTTAAAGACATTTATTTCTCTTAATAAATATATTCAATTGAGTGAATCATTTAATTACCTTATTGTAAAATTTACATTCAGTAAAATTTTGGGAGTATGTATTATAATTTTTCATAACTCTGAACTTTTTGGTTTGGATTAAAATTATAAAAGATAAATACAAATGGGTTATGAAATAAAGATACAAATAAGTATTATTTATTATTTTAATTGATTTATGGGTTAATTATTAATTAGTTTTATTTATTACTCTCACCCATCCATTCCGTTGTATATGTTTAATATATGTTAAAATTTGTATGTCAGATCACCTACAAGTAAATTGAAGTTTAGAATTTCAAGTTGTATACACAGTGATGTGTGTTTAATAATATTATTAATTTTCTATTTCAAACATATTTGTAAATAAGGATACCAAATTTACACTAAAACCATTCAATTTTTTAAGGTACATCACATTTTCAACTTGAGAGAGTCAATGAAGTAAAATTACTTTGAAAACTAATTCACTATGTAATTTTAGTTTTACGCTTTTGATTTTTTTTATATTGAGTTTATTGAATTGATGATTGAGGATAAGTAAAATAGTAATTATGGAGGAATTTTATGTGTCCTTTAATTGATACATTTTTGAAAAAAAATTCAATGATTTTATAATGTTTTTTGTTTAAATGGTTATTTAAAGATAAATATTCGTAAATTGATGACTCTATAGTGAAATTTAGTTTTTGGAATATTTTTATTAATATATTGGTTGTGTAGGATTTATTGGAAAATGTTATTTGATTAAATTTTCAAATATTTTTATGAAATATGTTTTATTTTTTTAGACAAACAATTGTTGAAATTTTATTTTGAAGAAATTTAGAATTGTCTTCAGTCATGGAATTTAAATTTATGAGTTTATTTTTTTATTAAATATATTTTATGTTACATATTTTAAAATTATTCTGAAAATGAAAAATAATTGTTTATTTTTTTAAGATTTTTTTTGATTCTGAAATCATATTTGTCACTTTAGAAATTCATAGTGATTTTTGTCTTTGTTTACAGTCCAGCATGATTTTTTGGAAGTATTTAACGTATGAAATTTTATCTTTTCTTATAATATATTTTGATATAATTTGGATCATATGATAATTTATAGTGTAGGACTTGAGGATTTTTCAATTTTCCAAATTCAAATAAATTTATCAAGGAATATAATATATGGGGGTCTCCGACATAAAAATTTTGGGTTCGCATCAAAAACTTTTATGGATCCCGTATGATAATTTTCTTTGTATTTCAATATACATTGATGAATTTATAAATCTGAGGTTGGGGAAACATCGACATCGCATATGATCAAATTGTATGAGGAAGAGGATGATTTTAAAACTATACTTTTTTTACCTAAGCCTATAAAATATCTGATGTTGATTGATATCTAAGTAGGGGTTGTAGAAATTGATTCCCAATTTAGCCATTGAGTACAAAAACTCAAAATTTTTAGCATTCTATCGAAAGGGGAAAATAAACCCATTCCTTAAAAAGATGAGGACATGATTCATACTAAAGTAATATCGTGAGTTCAGACCCAAAAATGAACCAATTGATATGTATATTGTGAGCCCAACTGGGATGACCAGCTGCAATAATTTCCCTTAACCAATGAATAAGATGAAGTAGATCTGAGGATGATCCCTACTAAACTTATAACAACCTGTAAAAAAATTCTTCATTTTATAATGAAACTCATTAATATCAACAACTTATTATTATGTTTTAGAATAGAATCACATAAAAAGACATTATATTTCATAATAAAATTAAATGTCATGAATAGATAAAGAATAATGAATTGAGGAATAGTAAAGGTATAATCACATGTAATAATAATAAATTCATTGAAACAAACTTCCTATAATTTAAATCCCCCAAGAATATAAACCCTACCATTAAAATCATTTAAAGGAAAATAAGTTTTATTAAAATAATAGATATTATAAAATGATGAGTAAGAACATTTGTAAGTGATGTAGTTAGGTATTAAGAGAGAATTATTGTGTATTAATAGAGAAATATGATTGTTAGTCATGAGGTACATTTTCCAATATGGTTGATGGTCATTTTAACCATTAATGAATAATATAGTCGGTCATTATTATTATTTTTGGCACAATCAAGTTACTGTTGGGATTGTTTTATAATTAGGGTTTTGGGAAATTATATAAATATTTTAATTTCTATTTAAAAAATTATTTATGATAAATATATAATTTTTTTCATTTTTTATCTTATTAAACACCTTTAAATTATAAAATAAATAAATTCAGTCCCAAGTAATTTTTATAACGATCAGATAGTTTATTATATCATAAAAGACTGGTAATTTTCAATAAATAAGTTTTTTTATAAATTTATAATTATAATATTTATAAGATTATTTATTTAAAATAAATACCATTTTTTTATTTAGTCCATTAATATTACATTAGGGTGAATTTATTTTAGTTTTTTTAAAAAGATATTTTTTGGGTTAAAAAAAGGAAAATGCTATATTTTTAGGAAACATATTAAACCTTATAATATAATTAGGATATGATAAATATTTATAATTTTTTAATCCTTATTCTTAATAAAAATTACTCATGTAACAATATGGTACATAATTTTTATTATTTATAAACATATGCTTGAAATTTGGAAAACAAAAGTTTTTATCCTTTCTAAAAAAACTATTTTTCTTTGTTATACATGTAACATAATAGAAATTATTTTTACCAATTTTATAAACTTAATCAAGAAAAATGGATTAAATATTCTATATTTTTAGGTAAAAAATAGGCAATAATTTTAATTTTATTTTTAGAAATAAAAATTTTACCATGGTTAAAAAATGTTTTTCCATAGTATAAGTAACATAATGTAGCGAGTTAAAGTTAAATAGTAAAATCATAAAATATATAAAGAATACAACATTAAATGGATGTTTTATGTTTTTTATTACATTAAATATCATTTAAAACATTAATTCTTAACCAAAATAATTGTAATTAATGCCACCTAAAAGTGGTTAGCCTTAAATAAAAAATAATGATTATTTAATCACTTAAAGCCACCCTTTCTCAAGTATAAATACCCCCTTCTCACCCCAAATCTTCAGTAAAAATTGATTAATATTGAATTCAGGGTCATTGTACATCCCAAATAATCCCTCAAATGTTCCCTTAAGGTCTCAAGGTTCTATCCTCAAGTTTTAGGAAGAAAATATTCAAGGTAATGGAATTATCCTCTTCTCCTTTTTCATCAAAATACCCCTTTTGTGTATACCTTATAAATGTTAATCCAATATCTTCTCTTACACTTATGATATTATCCTTAATAAAAAAGTATGTTTTATCAATTGTAGACCTTTGTTCTCTCCCATTATTCCCTCTTCATAATCCATAATGTATACTATCATGCTGCTATATTCATTTCTTGAATTTCTCTTTTCTACATGAGAAATTCTCATATTGCGAATACCAAAAACTCTTCTATTTATGTGGGTGTCCACATAGATATAAAAATTTATTATTAATTCTGTTATTTACATATATTAAACCCGTATTCCCTTTTTATGTTTCAAAACTAAAATTACGTTCAAGTCTTTAAGCACTTTGTACATAATAATTTGGATTTGAAACTAGTTCTTTATTTTCCATGGGTTATTGATGAAGTGATTTATTATGATTAATGTGGCTCAAATAAATTATTAAATATGAATGGTGTTCCATTATATAATTATAATTTATTAGTTAAAGAATTAATATCAATATATTATGTGTTTTATGATTAATTTGTTAGTAACATTGGAAATTATGGTTTATGACACCCTGGTGATTAAACTTGGTGATATTCTTATGAATGTCTTGTTTTTTATGTTGTTTCCAAATTTAAATGTTATTATCAAATTTATTTTTATTATGATATGGCTCATGTTCAAATGATCATGACTTATTGATATTTATCTTTCTCGCATGCTATGTATTTCTTGTATTTATTAACCTGTTGGGCTCTATGTTACGACCCGAACCTACCCAGGATTGAGCCACAACTACCCCAAGCCCGCCTCCATAGGCCAGGGGATAGCGACTAGCGACGAAGGCACAAAAACTCAGGGAGGCCTTTACCTAAGTACCTGTACACACACACGCAACACACTCAATGAAAAAGTGCAGAGTAAAAGAAAAGACAAGCAGTGTAAAGTGCAACTGCTATATATAAGCCACCAAAAGTGCATCAACCTCTAAACAGTACAAAGTAAGCTGAAGGTAAATAGAAAAGGAAAAATGGAAAAACACGCACCCAACCAGAAAAGTGCCACAACCCGGCAACATGTGAACAAAAGAAAAACAGCTGGAAGGGGTCCCCCACCTAGAACCTGACTACGACCACCGCACGCGGTCCAAGATCCCAAACGCCTATGCTCCACTGAAGTCACGAACAGCTTTTCCATCATCTACAAGGGCACACTAAGTGTGGGAAAATCCCAAAAAGGTGTGAGTATAAAAATACACAGTAGAATACCCCGAAGGCTCGAGGGAGCAACAAAGGAGGTACTGAAGGGAGAGTAGTAGAGCGAACAGGGAAAAATAAAGGAGTACAACCGAAGGTGCAGTAAAGAGTACAGTAGAGAGTCTAGATCAACCCACCAAGAGGAAAGAAGATAGACTCGTCCAGACACAAGGAGCTGAAAACGGTGAGAAGACGAACTTCCCATCGAGTCTTCTCTACCTATAACAAGAGAGTAGACTCATCCAACCACGAGAAGATAGACACGGAAAGCATGTGACATACCCCGTGCGTCTTCACCTCTCCTGGAAGGAGAGTAGCCAAAACCCAAGAAAATTGGTGCCGAAAAGAAGGTATATACATATATGTATGCTCATCAAGAAACCCAACCCAGATTTTAAGGGGATCTCCATCCCGTAGCTCAGCCCAAGAAAGTGAGTAGCCAACAATCCCAGAAATGACCACCATCGATGCCCAGCATCCCCCTCGTCTGCCCTGAGCTGCAAGTCAAGGGGTTCAAATCACCACACCTCAAAACTATTAGCTTTGGACGGCACTGACTCGCCTGCACGGTTTTAGGTCGCGTCACAAGGACGTGTCTCAATGGGGAAATCACCCCTCGTACTTGAGAGTTTTGGGGAAATTCAAACCACACCTCGACTTTGTCACCCAGTCGAGAGAACACCTCAAAGCCAAGGTCGTTCAATCACTGACCCGTACAACCAAGGGTCCTTCTCCAGTAATCACGGAGGAAATCCACATTCTAGCCTAGTAGAAAGGACTGAGTCTGGAATGTCAATAGGTGTCCCACTACCTAGCCCTGCTGGAGGGTAATTCATAATATGATATCAGGTTACCCACTGCCCAGCCCTGCTGGAGGGTAAACCCTAATAAGATATCGGGTGACCCACTACCCTACCCTGGTGGAGGGTAAACCCTAATACATCATCAGGAGACCCACTACCCAGCTCCGCTAGAGGGTAGAACTAGAATAATTTGATAGACGACCCACTGCCCGGCCTTGATGGAGGGTAGACCTAGAACTAGACGACGGGCAACCCACTGCCCAGCCCTGCTGGAGGGTGGACCCTAAGTGGTCGTCGGGTGACCCACTGCCTTCTCTTTGCTAGAGGGTATACCCTAAGGGTTCGGGTGACCCACTGCCCAGTTTCTGCTGGAGGGTAGACCCTAAGAGTGTCGGGTGACCCACTGCCCAGTCTCTACTGGAGGGTAGACCATAAGAGTTCGGGTGACCCACTGCCCAATCTCTGCTGGAGGGTAAACCCTAGAGTCAGTGAGCAACCCAAAACTGCCCTGTTCATCTCCCTTTGAGGGTACAACACTGTCCAACCGAACATGGAGTGGGTATCGTGAAACCACCTGAATCTGGAACAAAACCAGGGGAAACCACTCAACCCTGCTGATCTAAACCATCGAGCACAGAGCCAGGGTAAAAACTTCCGCCCTGTTGGTCAACAATCGAGAACCGAGAGACCCTCTATATCGCGAGAGGTCAAAGTATGTAAAGAAGAACACGACACTCAAATTGGGCCCACACAACGTGTGGCCCCAAGTCAACCCCAACCAAGCACACAAACATTCTTGGGTACAACCATACACACGTACCTCCCAGCATCCTCGCATACTCCCAGAGTATGCCACGTCTCCAGCCCAAATGCTAACATGCACACGGCCCCAACGTCAATGCGAATGCATAAACATAACAACTCAAACTTGCCACCTCAACGGCTGAGGCGCGGCCAACCAAATCTCTTCAAGCATTTACATCACTCACAAAGGAGTGCACGCGATCACACGCCAAGGGTCTACTACAAACATGGTAGAAGAACCGCCACTAGGGTACCTTCACATTTTCACATTTAATAATATCGCTCAAGAGGCTCCGCACAACCAATCGGATCGTACCATTGTGATCCTCGCGGAAAAACACACGATATAGACTACTTACTCACCCGAAACGGTCAACCGGTGAAAAATGTACTATTCACCATACCAACTCCTGTGGGGCCCACCTCTAGATCCCGAAACTGAACAAACGGATCAAACCACTACGATCCCCTTGGAAAAACAAATGGGATTCACTACTCAATCGACCAAAACAAACATTCGGTGAAAAAGGTACTATTCACCGTAGCCAGGTCGGGTGGGAACCACACCACGTCCCCAAAAAAGGTCGGGCGATCTGCGCCATCGCAATGCTCTCGGAAAAACACATCAAAAGCACTACTCACTTGAGTGGAATGGATAGCCAGAGAAAAAGATGCATTCCGGCGCACCACACACGAGCGGTGCTACGTGGGACTCGCATCCCGGTCCCGAAACAAAACGAACAGATCACCCCATTGCGATCCTCTCGAAAAAGTACACCAGGTGGACTATTCACTTGTCCAAAACAGTCGCTCGATGATAGAGATGGAAAATCACCATAAATGCCCAAACGTCCCTCATGGGGCTCATACCATTGTACCAAATTAGAGCGGGCGGATTGCACCATTGCAATCCCCTCGGAAAAACATCCAGAATCGACTGCTCGCACGCCCCGAACGGATGCCCGACGAGAAAGTCGCTAAACGCTGCTCACAGCTCAAAAGATGGGTCATGGGCCCCATTCCTCAAATCAGGTTTCAACGCCAAAAATAACACTGGAAAACTCCTCCTTGGGACCAGGGTCCCAACGCCGCAGACAGCGCTCAAAACGGACGTCAGACGCGTACGTGCCTTCCAAAACAAGATCCCCTGGAAAAAGTCGATTCCCTTAAAGACGTGTCGCACCTTCGCGGCCCCTCGTTTCTAGAATTAAAAATTCCCGAAACCATATCAACACATTCCCCTCGACGCGAGGTCCACGCTGCTGTTGACGGCACGCAAAATGGACGCTCGTAGCTCAAGATTCGGGCGTCCGAAGCTGGAGGGGAAAACCCCTTGGGCCGGACAGGCACGGTTTGGCCGGTCCATCTAGCCGGCCCGCGGCCCAGCCACAGGTCCGGACCACTCCGCCGTGGCCCGCTGGCCGCGGCCCGCTACCACTGACCGGCTGACATGGCCGGTCCTTCCACCACGCGAAGACCCGCCATAGGCGGGTCTTGGTCTCCCGTCGGGGTTGCACACTGCGACCCCTCCTCGCCCGCACCGGCGAGGAGCCACCCGGCCGGAAGGCTAGCCTCCTTCCACCGCGCCTGCTACCGCACCGCCGTCCACCATGGGTCCGCCATCTGCCGGACCTCCTTGTCGACCGCCGGAATCCGGCCTCATGACCGGAAAACATCATAGGACCACCGGAAACGATCCGGTGGTCGAAAATTCGATCCGGATAGCGTTTCAGAAAGCTCAGGACAGAATCTACGCAATCATGGGATTCGTTTGACGATCCAATGGCATGTTTGAGTATAAATGGAAATTAATGCGGGGAAAGGGTGTAAAATTCAAATCCGCCTACCTGCGGGCGGAACGCCGACACTTCTATGCTCGATCTAAGTTCCACCGCGGCCAAAATGGCCTCTGATCCATTGTTTCCATCTCGGAGGAGGAGGAAGGAGGAGAGGAGCTCGCCAAGGGAGGGGGAAATGAGAGTGAAGAGAGGGGGGGTTAGGTTAATTAAATAAACTAATTAACTTAAACACCCTCTCGCGGCCCCGTACCCAAACTCCCGACTGGGTCGGGATTAAGCCTCCCCTAGGCTAAAAACCACGCTCTGAGTGCAACGGAGGTCTCGGAATTTTAATACAAGGCTCTGTTCGAAAGTTATTAAACTCAACACCCGAGGATGCTAAATGACAAAAATGCCCCTGGGTCCATTTTTCACAAATGGCTCGTGCCCGTGAAGATTACACCCCTCCTAGGGTAAACAGAATGCTCCAAACTCAACGGTGCCCTCAGTTTTCACATCCGAGCCACTATTTAAGAGATACATGAGTTTCACCATTAAACAAATAAATTAATTAATTTACTTATCCGTTTAACGTTCCAAAAGTGAGCGAGGGGTCCAAACATCCCACACTGACAAGTTTTATGTCGTTCCTATGGTAAAAACCCCATTTCAGATCCATCCGTACACTCAGATTTAGGATCTGAAGCACTATTTAGGAGTTATCCCATTTATTTTTTATTTCCAATGTGAACGCACTGAAAATTTAATTCCGGCCACTCCGGGGCTCGGAATTGCACGCCGTCTGAGGGCGCTACTCTGGAATATCATCAAGAATTTTCCAAAGTCTTTTGAAGCAAAATACTGGGTTCTTACATCATTACCTCCTTCAAGATTTTCATCCCCGAAAAGCAAAAATAGGGAACAACTCAGGGTACTAAGCCCACACCTAGCTCTTCCGTACCTAGAAGAACTCTTGCACAGTCCCACGTCACCGCACATAGACCAAAGGATTTGATCTGTTCACGTGAGGTAGGCCCTCGCCGATGATGTGCATAGGGGCATGCACGCATCTCCTCAGGTAAGCCATGCGGGGTATGTCGTGCACCTACTTACGACCTTGGGGTTAGGGAAAGACAGTAGGGAACCTCACCATCCCTTTGCACGGTCTCAAACAGCCCGAAGGCTCTTGGGGGTAGCTCACGTCCCTGACCAATCCTCTACATCACATGCCATGACTAGAATCACCTCTCAGACCTAGATCAAGGCCCGATAATTCCCTCCTTCATAATATCCATATGGTGAAACACCCAACAATATCTGGTCACACAAGATTTCACAATCGATGTCTCACAACCAAGACTCTCTTACACACTCGGAAAGCGATGGAGTCGACACCATCGACTAAAGAAAAAGGTCCCACACATTTTTACCTTACCAAAACAGGGTTACACTGATTCCCCGCATCACCCTGGTAACACCCCAAGCAAGGAGTGGGGAGAAAATCATTCCACACATAGAGTCTACCAATTCTACTGGAAGAAGTAGAAGAGTTGTAGCGCGTACCTCTTATCACCTCATGCTCTGCAAGATCATAGACATCCAAAGCTCGCGACTGTCCATGGTCCCAACTGTTAGCTCCCATATCCTGATGTGGACCGCCTAGTGGTGATGGGAGGGCCTCGTAAGGTCGTCTTTCACTTCTAGCTCCTCCCGCTCCTCTATTAGCCCCACCTCTCTGGGTACTACTCTGATCATGGCACTGCCTCCATCGTGGTGGTGCACCTGCTGCCTGCCTGAAGCTCTCTACATGCCTGGACGGGTAGTCCCGTGCTAGGTGACCTCACCCGTCGCAAGCATAGAACCGACTCTCTCTGGGATGTATTGGTGCCCTCCGGCGCCATTGTGGTGTATGACCACGCCCCTGAGTCTGGTTGTCAGGAATCCACCTGCGTCGAGGTTCTTCTTGCTGACGCCCGCTAGCTGCAACTGATGTCTCGGCTCCAACGTGCCTGCTGCCACCACCAACTCTAGAACATGATAGAAAGCTCTCTATCACTAGCTCCTACTCTAGAACCTCAGCATAAGTGGAAATGCCCAAGGGTACTATGACAGCACGAATCTCCCAGCGGAGACCCTGCTCAAACTTCTACGCTCGGATGTTGTTGTCATGGACCATGTCCAGGTAAAAGCGTGCACGGTCTGCGAAACTAGCCGCGTACTCGGCCACCATCATCCCTCCCTGCTAAAACTGAAGAAGCTCCTGAATCCGAATAGAGAGCAAGAAGGAGTGGAAAGACTCCTCATGAAACAACAACTGAAATTCACCCCATGAAAGCGACGACTCGTCAAGAAACTGAGTCACCGGACTCCACCAACGCCAAGATGCTCCACAAAAAAGGTTGGTTGTCAAAGCCACTCTCTGATCTATTGGCGTCTGCACAAGCCTGAAAAGGCGAACCACTGCCTTGAGCCAAGCCTCTGCTTCCTGAGGGTCTGGATCACCACAGAACCTCAGTGGTCTCTGCCGCTGGAACTCACGGAGCACGCTCCACCTGCGCTCAAGCCCTGCCTACTCTGCTGAAGTTTTATGCTACTCAACAGGTGGGGGTGATGCTACCGGCCCACCTAGAGAAAGGGGCTCGCATGATGGGTCCTGGACTATGGGATCATTGCTCACAGGGTCGTCGTCAAGAACCAAAGCTGGTATCCTGGCCGGCTGTCTTCACGGAGACATCCTGAATATTATCAAGGATTGTCGTGGTCAGATGAGCATATATGTATATACCAATAACAACAACGATGGGGAGATGACTCAAGAATGAAAGTCAAAGACTCAATCCTATGTGATGCACAAACCAATTTTCCCTGCAACAAGTGTCTCAGCATGCCGAGTTGAAAAGCGGGTTATCAAGGTCCTGGTGAATGGATACGTCGGCCGCCGCACCATTACTTGACTCTCTGGCCTGAGAGCCTCTCTCGAGACACGTTACCACTATTACCCCAAATACCAACCAATTACTTTTTTTTAGGGACGTTCGAAAAACGTCCCAAGGAACGAACCACCTATGATACCACTTTGTCACGACCCGACCCTACCCGGGCTCGAGCCGCAACTACCCCAAGCCCGACTCCATAGGCCAGGGACTGACGACCGATGCCTAAGGCACAACAACTCGGGGAGGCCTTTTCCTGAGTACATATACACCCACACACAACACATTCAATGAAAATGTGGAGAGTAAAAGAAAAGACAAGCAGAGTAAAGTGCAACTGATATATATAAGCCACCAAAAGTGCATCGACCTCTAAATAGTACAAAGTAAGCTGAAGGTAAACAGAAAAGGAAAAAGGGAAAAACACACGCCCAACCAGAAAAGTGCCACAACCCAACAACAGGTGAACAAAAGAAAAACAGCTGGAAGGGGTCCCCCACCTGGAACCCAACTACGACCACCGCACGTGGTCCAAGCTCCCGAATGCCTATGCTCCACTGAAGTCACGACCGACCTGTCCGTCATCTTCAAGGGAACACCAAGTGCGGGCAAAGCCCAAGCAGGGGTGAGTATAAAAATACTCAGTAGGATACCCCGAAGGCTCTAGGAGCAATAAAGGAGGTACCGAAAGGGGAACAGTAGAGAGAACATGGAAAATTAAAGGAGTACAACTGAAGGTGAAGTAAAGAGTACAGTAGATAGTCCAGCTGAACCCAACAAGAGGAAAGAAGATATAGTTGTCCAGACACAAGGAGCAAGAAACGGTGAGAATATGAACTTCCCATCGAGTCTTCGCTACCTATAGCAGGAGAGTAGACTCATCCAACCACGAGAATCTAGACACAGAAAGCACGTGGCATAACCCACGCGTCTTCACCTCTCCTGGAAGGAGAGTAGCCAAAACCTGAGAAAATGGGTGCTAGAAATAAGGTATATACATATCTGTATGCTCATCAATAAACCCAAACCAGATCGTAAGGGGATCTACATCCCATAGCTCGACCCAATAAAGTGAGTAGCCAACAGCCCCAGAAATAACCACCATCGATGCCCATCATCTTGCGCATCTTCCCTGAACTACAAGTCAAGGGGTTCAAATCACCACACCTCGACACTATCCGCTTTGGGCGGCACTGACTCATCCATACAGTTTTAGGTCGCGTCACAAGGATGCGTCTTGGTGGGGAAAGTTCCCCTCGTACTTGAGAGTTCTGGGGAAAGTCAAACCACACCTCGACTCTGTCACCCAGTTGAGAGAACACCTCAAAGCCAAGTTCATTCCATCACTGACCCGTAAAACCAAGAGTCCTGCTCCGGTAATCATGGAGGAAATCCACAGAATAGCCTAGTAGAAAAGATTGTGTCTAGAATGTCAACGAGTGCCCCACTGCCCAGCCCTGCTGGAGGGTAATTCATAATATAATATCGGGTGACCCACTGCACAGCCCTGTTGGAGGGTAAACCCTAACAAGATATCGGGTGACCCACTGCCCAGCCCTTCTGGAGGGTAAACCCTAATACATCATCAGGAAACCCATTGCCCAACTCCGTAGGAGGGTAGACCTGGAATAAGTCGACAGGTGACCCACTGCCCAGCCTTGCTGGAGGGTAGACCCGGAACTAGATGATGGGAGACCCACTGCCCATCCCTACTGGATGGTAGACCCTAAGAGGTCGTCGGGTGACCCACTGCCCAGTCTCTGATGGAGGGTAGACCCTAAGAGGTCAAGTGACCCACTGCCTAGTCTCTGCCGGAGGGTAAACCCTAGAAGTGAGTGAGCAACCCAAAACTACTCTGGCCATCTCCACTGGAGCGTACAACACTATTCAACCGAACACAGAGTGGGTATCATGCAACCACCCGACTCCGGAACAAAACCAGGGGAAACCACTCAACCCTATTGATCTAAACCATCGATCACAAAGCCAGGGGAAAAACCTCAACCCTGCTGGTCAACAATCGAGAACCGAGGGAACCTCCATGTTGCAAGATGTCAAAGTATGTAAAGCAGAACACGACACCCACATGGGGCCCACATGACGTGTGTCCCCAAGTCAACCCCAACCAAGCGCACAAACATTCTAGGGTACAACCATCCACATGTACCTCCCAGCATCCTCACATACTCCCAGAGTATGCCACGTCTCTAGCTCAAAGGATAACATGCACACGGCCCCCAACGTCGACGTGAAGGCATAAACGTAACAAATCCAACTTGCCACCTCAACGGCTGAGGCAGAACCAACCACAACTCTTCAAGCATTTAAATCACTCACACGGGAGTGCACGCGATCACATGTCAAGGCTCCTCTACAAACATGGTAGAAGAACCACCATTGGGGAACCTTCACATTTCCACATTTAATAAGATCGCACAAGAGGCTCCGCACAACCAAACGGATCATACCATCGTGATCCTTGAAGAAAATCACACGAGATAGACTACTGACTCGCCCAAAACGGTCAACCAGTGAAAAAGGTACTACTCACCGTACCAACCTGTGTGGGGCCCACCCCTAGATCCCGAAACTGAACAAACGGATCACACCACTGCGATCCCCTCGGAAAAACACATGGGATTCACTACTCAATCGCCCAAAATGAACACCCAGTGAAAAAGGTAATATTCACCGTTGCCAGGTCGGGTGGGACCCACACCACGTCCCCGAAAAAGTTTGGGCGATCTGCACCATCGCAATGCTCTCGGAAAAACACGTCAAAAGTACTAATCACTTGAGTGGAATGGATAGCCGGAGAAAAAGATGCATTTTGGTGCACCGCACACGAGCGGTGCTACGTGGGACACGCATCTCGATCCCGAAACACAACGAACAGATCGCGCCGTTGCGAGCCTCTCGAAAAAGTACACCAGTTGGACTATTCACTTGTCCAAAACGGTCGCCCGGTGATAGAGATGGAAAATAACCATCAACGCCCAAACGGCCATCATGGGGCCCATACCATTGTACCAAATTACAAAGGGAGGATTTCACCATTGCAATCCCCTCGGAAAAACATCCAGAATCGACTGCTCGCACGCCCCGAATGGACGCCCGACAAGAAAGTCGCTAAACATTGCTCGTAGCTCAAAAGAGGGGCCATGGTCCCCAAACCTAAAATCTGGTTTCAATGCCTGAAACCACACTGGAAAACTCCTCCTTGGAACCAGGTTCGCAACGCCACAGGCGGTGCTCAAAACAGACGTCAAACGCGTCTGCGCCGTCCCAAACAAGATCCCCCAGAAAAAGTCAATTCGCTTAATGACGTGTCGTGCCTTTGCGGCCCATCTTTTCGGGAATTAAAATTTATCAAAACCATTTCAACACCTTCCACTCGACGCGAGGTCCGCACTGCCGCTGACGACACGCAAAACGGACGCATGTAGCTCAAGATACGGGCGTCCGAAGTTGGATGGGAAAACCCCTTGGGCCGGATCGGCCCGGTTCGGCCGGTCCGCCAAGCCGCGGGTCCGGACCACTCCGCCGTGGCCCGCTGGCACCGACCGGCCGACATGGCCGGTCCTTCCACCATGCACAGACCCGCCATAGGCAGGTCTTGGTCTCCCGCCGGGGTCACACACCGCGACCCCTCGTCGCCCGCACCGGTGAGGCGCCGCCAGACCGAATGGTCGACCTCCTTCCGCCGCGCCTATTGTCGTGCCACCGTCCGCCATGGGGTCGCCGTCCGCCGGACCTCCTTGCCGACCACTGGAATCCGGCCTCGTGGCCGGAAAACTTCAAAGGACCACTGGAAACTATCTGGTGGTCGAAAATTTGATCCGGATAGTGTTCCAGAAATCTCAAGATAGAATCTACGCAATCATGGGCTTCGTTCGACAATCCAACAGCGCGTTTGAGCATAAATGGAAATTAATGCGGGGAAAGGGTGTAAAACTCAAATCTGCCTACCTACGGGTGGAACGCCGATGCTTCTATGCTAGATCCGAGTTCCGTCGCGGCCAAAACTGCCTATGATCTGTTGTTGCCATCTCGGAGGAGGAGGAAGGAGGAGAGGAGCTCGCCAGGGGAGGGGGAAATGAGAGTGAAGAGCGGGGGGGTTAGGTTAATTAAATAAACTAATTAACTTAAACACCCTCCCACGGCCCCGTACCCGAACTCCCGACGTTGTCGGGATTAAGCCCTACCTAGGCTAAAAACCACGCTCTGAGTGCAACAACGGTCTCAGAATTTTAATCCGAGGCTCCGTTCGAAAGTTATTAAACTCAACGCCTGAGGCCGCTAAATGACAGAAATGCCCCCGGGGAATTTTTTTACAAACAGCCCGGGACCGTGAAGATTACACCCCTCCTAGGGTAAACGACATGCTCCGAAGACAACGGTACCCTCATTTTTTCCATACAATCCACCATTTAAGAGATACATTAGTTTCACCATTAAACGAATAAATAAATTAATTAATTTATTCGTTTAACATTTCGATAGTGAGCGAGGGGTACAAACGTCCCGTGCCGACAAGTTTTATGTTGTTTCTAGGGTAAAAAACCCATTCTGGACCCATCTGTACACTCAGATTTAGGATCCGAAGCACCTTTTAGGATTTAACCCATTTATTTTTCATTTCTAGTGTGAACGCACTGAAAATTTAATTCCGGCCACTCCGAGGCTCGGAATTGGACGCCGTCTGAGGGCGCTGCTCTGGAATATCATCAAGAATTTTCCAAAGTCTTTTGTAGTAAAAAATAGGTTCTTACACTCTATGGTAATCCCTTTAATTGATGTATGTCCGCAGAATATGAGGCTTATTAAAAGTAACTTAGGGAAGAAATGTGAATAAGTATGTCAATTTTATTAAAATAGTGTTTAATGTTTATGTTTTTCATGTATTATGTTTATTTTTACAAGATAGTAAACCTCAAAATATCTTATTATTATTAAACATTATACCATGTAATGATGGGTTTATGAAATAAAAAGGTAGACCACCACAACTGGTATCAATGGATGGTTTTGTTATTTATGGAAATTAGGATAAGAAAATACTTAGCATGAACCCTATGTATAATTATAAATATATGAAAGCATCCTAGTAATTTTTTAAAGTATTATGTATGTTATTTAAAAGAATATTCATTCCCATTCTAGATACTATAAGTGGATATGGCTCTAACATTGTTGTACCTAGGGGTAATAATCACGGAAAGGGAACATTGATACGGACTCAATAATCACCTGGTGTATTACAATGAGCCTTACTTTATACCAATTTTGACACCCCCTTGGGATATTCTTTGGTTAATCACATGTTTTAACAAACCATTACGAATGATATATAGATAATGTAAACATTTTATTAATATTGAAGTATATAATCCTAGAAGAATGATATTACAAATATTTAGGATTTATCTTTCCATTATTATTATTATTATTGTATTCATAGGTTTAACACATTTCTCACTTAATTTATCTCTTTCTAGAAAAAATGGAAGGAAATAGGAGTTATGAAAACAATGGATTCAATGGAAAATGTGATGATGACCTTCCCAGTATGGGGAAAGATGTAGCTGAGAACTTCATGATGATGATGATTCAATTAACACAAGTCATGAACAACAACCAAAACTATGTGGATCATCTTGCTTCACCAAGGAAGGAACTAGAAGTTAAATCCTTCATTTGTCAATGACCACATTTTTTAGTGGAACCATTAATCTACTAACCATGGAATAATATATCAATACTATAGAAAAGAATTTTTCTACACTCCATTTTTCTAAATAATAGGATTTTACATTGGTGATATAACAATTAAAAGGATAATCTAATAAGTGGTGGCCACTAATAAAGAACATGAATACAAGGGATGAGGTGGCCATTATGGGATGAGAAGACTTCAAAAAGGTATTTTTTATCAATTATTTTCCTCATACCCTCCAAACCAAAAATGGAGAGGAAATTCCTGAATTTAAAAAAATAGAAAACAAATAGGTGGGGAATTATGAGATGAAATTTACAAGGATTTTATCTTATAATTTAAGATTTATCATTGATTCTAACAGGAAGATAGATAGATTCTCTAGTAGATTGAGACCTTATCTATTTAATGGTTTGGAAATATGATACTTTAGGAGTTATTAAGAGATAGTGAGATGTTCTCTAAAATTTGAAATGTAGTTTATAGTTTTATAGTTGACTCATAAAAAGAATGAAAATAATAGTAATATGGAACAAAATTTTGGGAAAAATATGAATGAGAAGAACATACAACATCTCATGTGAAACAAATGAATGAAGATACTTTTGGGGAATTATTTTCAAGAAGTGTAAAGTTATATAATTATGGGAGATATGGAAATATAGAGTACAAATATCATGGATATGTAAATCATCGACATATAAATGCTAATGAAAAATGAAATATAGTGCAATCTTAACATATGGAGAAATGTTATAGTTCCCGTGAACTTGGGTATTTATCTAACCAATGTGAAAATCAAGACATAATTGAGGTAAACCACCATAAACCCTAATAGAGGCCAAGGTAGAAAGTTCATTCTTTAAAAATTATGATGCCTTAATTTGAGGATATGAATGATTTTTTTGGATAGTACACTCATCATACAATCAATTTTATAAATTATATTATTAGATTTTGGTTCTACAAATTATTTTATTTCGTTCATGTTTTCAAAGAACCTCAAGTAAAAAACTAAACTACTAGTGATAGAGATCCCTATTAAAACTCATGGATGAAATATTTAAGAATCAAAGATATATAGGGATTCCCCTATTAATATTGGTGAGTAAAATGTCTCGGTAATCTTATTGATCATTCTGATGGTGGAATTTGAAATAATACATGGTATGTATTGGTTTTAAAAGTATAATTCTAAGATCAAATTTAGAAGAAAATATATTTCAATAGTTTTAAAGGGAAACCATTGATCATATTCAAAAGGGGAGATTTCCTAGCCTAATTATTCCAATAAAATACCTTCTAATACCTTATTTATGGAAATTATTAATGAAGAATAATAAGAAATAAAATTCCTAAAGATAAGAGATGTGTTATTTTTTCCAGAATACATTGATGTATTTCCTAAAGAGCTATCAAAACCTCCCCCATAAAGAGAGATAGAATTCAAAATTTAACTCATTTATAGATTTAATCCAATATCAAAGACACCGTATAGAATGGAATATGTGGAATTAGACGCATTAAAGAAGAAACTTCAATATCTACTGGAGAAGGGTTTTGTTTAACCAAGGATTTCTCCTTAGAGATCACATTTTCATTTTTAAATAAGAAAGATAGATCAATGAAACTGTGCATTGATTATAAGGAACTTAATGAAATCACATTAAATAAAAAAATATCCCCTTACGAGGATTAATGATTTTTTCAAATGACTTCATGGAGATCAATTCTCTTCCAATATTGATCTTTGGTTTTGGTATCATCAATTGAAGGTGAAGAAATAATATATCTCAAAGTCTCTCTTCCAAACAAGATATAATAATTATGATCTTTTTATTATTCCCTTTTTCTTAGATAATGCTTCTTCCAATTTATGTATTTTATGAATAGATTTATTAAGGAATACCTTGAAAATTTCCTAGTGGTATTTATTGATGATATTATAATATATTTCGAAATCCTTAAGGAGTATAAAAATCATCTAAGGTTCATACTAAAAACTATAATGAAGGAAATTTTTTTAATTTCTAAAAATGTGATTTCTAGTTACAAAAAGTCACATTCTTAGGGAACATCATTTCCAGTGAAGGAATCTCAATAGATCCAGTAAATAAGAAGGCTATGGAGCAGTGTCCATTTCCTATAACTAAAAATGATATTCAAAGTTTCCTTGGTTTAACAGGATACTATATATATTTTTGTGAATAAAATTTCATGATTTTCTAATCCATTAAATAATCTAACTTGAAATGGAGTTATGTTTATCTATATAAAGTACTGTGAATAAAGATTAAATGACCTGAAGATGAGGTTGGTTAGTGAACTTGTGATAACTTTACCATATAAAAGGAATTATTTTTTCCTTTTAGTGTTTCATCCATAAATGGAATTGGATGTGTACTCATGTAAGATAAAAAAAAGTTATTTCCTATTTATAGGGAAATTTAAAGACTTGTGAACAAAATTATCATACTGATGATATGGAGTTGGCAGTATATTTTTTACACTGAAGATATAGAGACAATATCTCTATGGGGAAAAGTGAGATATATACAGAGTAAACCAAAGTTTTAAGTATATATTCACACGTATGGAACTGAACATGATAAAAAAATTAGACTTTTGAGCTTCATAAAGACTATAACAATTCAATTCTTTACCACCTTAGAAGGGTGAACAAAGTTTTAGACACATTGAGTAGTAAATATCTTAGTATTCTTACATTTACAAGGATTCAATGAGATCCATTGATTATAGACCTAGTAAGTTTGGAAATGGAAATAAGAACAAAATGGATAACATCAATCCTATAACAAATTATTTCTTAACTAACATTACTAGAGAAGATCAAGAAATATCAATGAGATGATCCTTTGATTCAAAAGAAGAAAGAGTTTGTGAAAAATTGGAAGTTTCCTGAATTAAAAATTTATCAAGAAGGTGTAATAAAAATCAGTATAAGGATATATATCCCATATATTATAGAGATAATAAAGTTGATAATGGATGAAGATCATATCTCAATATTCTCTATACACCTTAGAATCACTAAAATGTATAGGGACCTTCATGATCATTATTGGTGGGATAATATAGAAAGGGAGACTGATGATTAAACTAAAAGTAATCTTGTGTTTCAACAAGTAAAGGTGAAGTGAAAACATCCTAAAGGGGTATTACAACAATTGAACATACTTATATAGAAGTGGGATAACATCACTATGAACATTATCATTTCCCTTTGAAGACACCCAGGGGTATAAATTCTATTTGGTTAATTTTTGATAGATTGAAAAATTATTCCCAATTAATTTACATAAGAGATAATTTCTCCCTATGGTGCATATATAACTTTTATATTCTTGTAGTATTGAGACTTTATGGAGTACTTCTGATAATAATTTCTCATCAAGATTCAATATTTAATTCTAAATTCTTGAGGAGCATTCAAAAGGGTGTGAATATATATGTAAACGTAATCACAAACTACAATCCTCAATGTAATGGGTAGTTTGAGAGGACTATTAAAACATTAGAAGACATGTTATGAACTAGATAACTTGGTTTTAAAGTTATTTGGGATCAACATATTCCACTAATTTAATTTTCCATAACAAAAATTTTTACTTTAGTATTCAAATAGAAACTTTTGAATCAATATTAATAAATATTTGTAAACTCCAACATGTTGGGATGATATCAAATAAGGGAATCTATTGGGACTATACATTATGTAGGAAACTAAAAAATATATTTTTGTAATTCTAAAACATATCAAGGTCGCTCAAAGTAAAATAAGAATATGAAGTCAAAAAAATAAGGAATAACTTAGAGTTTCAAATTAGGGATCACGTATTCCTTAAGGTATCACAATGGAAAATAGTTCTAGGGAAACTGATTCCAAGTTACATGATAACATTTTGATATTTGGTAGTATGTTGGAGTGGTTAGATATCGGTTAACACAACCATGAAATCTTATCGATGGTCATGATGTCTTCCACATGTCCCTACTGAGAAATTTGTTTTATTAACCATCACATATACTTGATAAAAATGGTGTTGATTTGGAATATGGATGGTCTTATTAAGAGGAACTAATCTAGATGCTTGGTATAAGGTAACAAGTGTCAAGGAAAAATACAACACACCTTGTGATGGTCCTATGGAAAAACTACATCCTTGTAGAGGATTCATGAGAATCGAGGGAATCCATGAAATAAAAGTACCACCACCTATTTTCACATTAGTATGTAAAATTAAATCTTTAGGGAGAAATTTATCTATGGGAGTAATAATGTAACAACTCAAAAAATATGTCTTTATTTAATAAAGAAACTCTAGAATCTCAAAAAAAAATTATTATGTTTTACAATTAAAGCACATAAAAAGAATTTTACATTTCATAATAAAATTAAAAATCATGCATAGATATTGGATAATAAAATGAGGAAAAGTTAACGTATATTCACATGTAAAAATAATAAATTCATTAAAAAAACTACATAGTCTTGAAATCCACCAAGATGATTTCCCCTACCATAAAGATGGTAAAAAGGAAAATAAACATTATAAAAACAATAGAAATTATCAGCAGATGTAACACCCCAGGTAAATAAAGAATATGAAATTTTCATATTTATCCATATTTGTGAATAAAATATTAATATGTCTTTAAAGGGGATTCTATGCTCGATGGAATACCCAACACGCAACAACGAGTTTCTTGGGAATCTTACATTGTACTATAATAATAAAATTATATTATTTTAAATGGTAGTTAACATGTAGTCATTGTATTGGCAGGAATGAATAGAAATAACTAAAATATGATTATATATGTTTTTAAATATTTTTTACATTTATCCAATAAAAGATAAAGGCATAAAATACAGAAAGAATTCAATTTTAGGCGTATATGCCCTAGTTTTCACTAAAGGTTCACTTATCGCCTTTTGATGGCGAACCGTCATTAAATATAGTTTTGTTCACTCTTATACATTATTTTGGACCAAATAAAACTCTTCTTAAGAATTGGGACATCAAATTTTACTTTGTGTAAATTTTTGGTATCTTTCTGATAAAGGTCATTTTTTAATGAATAGTGTAGAATGTTGTATTTTAATTCAAAACCTCTTTTTAATATAATTTATTTATATGATTAGATTATCTTTTGAAATAGTTTTAAAGTTAAATTAGAATATATTTTTACCATTAAATCCAATAGTGTTCATTGGAATTAATTTCACTTTGAAATCAGACTTAAACTCGTGTCAATCTTTTGATACTTATTGTTTTATAAAAACACGCTATTTGCTCTGACAACGGGAATTAATTATTAAATTAATTAATGTGACTTATATGTTTGAAATTTTGTAAAATAGACTTCATTTTCGAATTCGGAATATCAAATATAGCTTACGGTGAATTTTTGGTAATTTTCTGAAAAACATCAATTTTTGATTAATAGTGAAACCACTAAGTGGTACTTATAAAAACTGATTTTCCGTTTAAATGAAACTTTTCCATCATTGTGTTTTGAATTTTGAAAATCCGATATACATGTTTGTCATTAGTATTTAAAATGTGGTTCAATGGGATGAATATAATTTTTTGGTGAATAGTAACTTTTTTTCATTATTCGCGATTAGAGGTAATTAGTGTAATTTAAGGTAAAAATGATATTATAAAAATATGAAAACACCATGAAACTTGTAAAACCCCTATTGTATGAGTCATGGATGACCAAGAAAACCCATGGGTCGAATTAGGGGACCCTATGGAGCCTCTTGGGTGAGATAATGACTTTAATGCCTTTTTTTTAAATAAAGGTGAAAATGACACTAAGATAATTTGTTTTACTAAAACAATTTTTAGAAGGGGTTATACTAATCATAATTTTGTCTATAAATACTATTTGGTAATATAAAAAGATTTCCTACATCAGTATATTTTTGTTATAATTTTTAGACATTAAATAAATTAATTTAATTATGACATCATGATGATGAAACAACGACCTCATTAATGAACAGTTTAAATAAAACGAAACGATAATATAAAATATAAGACCTACACTTGTCCAAAAACTATTGGATGGGAATATTTCGAAGACTTATCATCTTATCTTCGAAATATATCAATGTGGGACCTTAAAAATTCGAAACACTTTTGAAAATAAAATAATAGTTTCATGATTTTCAAAAGTGCCCCTCCTCTCCTCTTATAAAAGGCCCCCACCTCTACCTCATTTCACACACTCCTCAAGCCTTTGGATCTTCCATACCCTGACCATTTACTCTCTCCACATCCCTCTCCTCATCCTAGAGGATTCCATTTGGGAAGAATCCTTTCAAAGGAAGCCTTTAGGCTCAAATAAAAAGGAGTTACACTTTTAAAGGTAATTCATTCTCTCATGTTCATTTGTTTTATTTTGCTTCTCCAACCCCCTAAACTCTTTTTATTTACTTATTTTGTAACAACAACAGTATCTTCAATATACTAGGATGTTGTTATAAGATTTATTCGAGCTACCCTATCACACAACTACATCAAATGGTTAAAGAACATACGGTTTCCGTGGATGGCGAAATTCTGCCTCCCGAAACGATGATTGTTCAACACTCATTTAACACCTTCAAAGGTGGCCATTATGATGTCACTATTTTTATATATGATATATAATATTTTTATTCTTTCCTTAAGATTCTGTATTTTTCATTTATGGCATACCATTATTGTTTCCATTATGGGTAAACATGATATCTTCATTTTAGGAAGTGCGGACTACCGCCCCCTGAAAGTGATTTGATTCGTTAATACCATATGTGGGATGTTTAAAGGATAAAGTTAATGATATTATATATGTTATTATACTGGAATTATAATATACTCTTATATCATTATGATTCTATTCCAGAAATACGAAATAGAAATGGAAGTAGTGTTCATGCGTACGTACGGCTTACCGTCTCCATGAACGGTGCATTTCATTTCTTACCTCTAAATGTGATGTAATATTATAAATACATGTATATGCTGAATATATATGATATATATGTTATCCAAATCATTAATATAATTCTGTATTTAACGAAACTTTGACCAAATTAACAACATGTAAGTGTAAGAAGTCTATTTTTGACTTAAGAACCAAATACCGACAAAATGAACATTATTAACTTAAATGATTACATGATGTTCATAACATGGTATAAAAGGAATAATGAACTTGAAAAAGGTTCTTAAGCAATTAGAGATTAACTCAAGTTCATTATTCAGGAGATTAAAGAAAGGTCGGGTCAAGTCGGATACGAGGTATGGGACTTCGTCTCAATCTCCTTTCATTGAGGCATATTTTGTTTTATACACAACCTTCTTTTATACGGTGTATAAACCCCTTTGACTTTTACGTTTATTCAAAAGGAATCTTTTTTATAAGAAGCGTTTACTAAATGAAAAAAGGGAATGTTTTTGTCGTACGTATGCGTCGACAACGACTTCTCCGCCGCCGTGACCATTATTTGAGTTTCGACTTCCTCTACAAGCCATACCTTCTTTTTAAAAGAAAAATAAATACCATGTTTTAATTTTATTTTATTTTGGTATTGAAAATGGTTTTCATAATGTTTTTATATCAATGTTTTGTATTGATATGTTGTGATTGAAAGGTGGAAATGTTATGTTTCCTTTATGCATGTTTTATGTGATACGATTATGTTGAGGTTCTTGGGCATTATTATGAAGACGGGTGGTTCCGTGATAAACTAAGGGCGGGTGAGCCCGATATAGCTCTCCAATGCATTGGGTAACACGAAGGAGTGAAATGTTAAGGTTTCTACAAAGAGATTTAGGTAATATACTGTGATGGGTATTCCAAACGTAACCAAGAGGGTTACTCCCTACGTAAGAATGTTATGAATGCCTCAAGTTACCTTTTATGTCTTATGATTTTGATGATTTATTCATGATTTGATGAGGTATGTTAAAGTGCCTATGTTTTATGGGTAAAGTATGATTTCATTATTATGTATATATGAACTCATGTTTCCTTTCTATATTTTTTATAACCCTTACTGAGCTTTTTATGCTCATCCCAAGTTTTTGAAATGTTTTTCACAGGTCAAGGGAAAGGTACATGATGTGATGATAGTGTCAAGGATGTGTCAAGAAAGAATCCGTGTTTTATTTTAAATATGTTTCCATTGATGGGAAGAATGAATATTGTCTTTTATGTAACCACTTTGTTTAAATGTGGAATGTAATGCAATTTTCATGATCTAAATATCTAAAACTCTAAACCTAAAAAGATCCCCAATGTGTAATCTTGTAATAACTCAAGATTAAGTAAGGTTTAAGGCTGGGGCCTTATAGCAGATGTGTAAGAAACTTTTTAAGTGATGTAGTGAGGTATTAAGAGAAAATTATGGTGTATTTATAGGAAAATATGACCATTGGGATGATTAATGTTGGCCAATATTATTGATAATAATTATGACCATTAATCAACAAGACGGTTGGTCATTATTACTGTTGTTGGCACAATAATGTGGCTATTGGGATTATTTTATAATTTTGTTTTTGGTAACTATATAAATATTTTAATTTCCATTAAAATTAATTTTTATGATAAATATTTTTTTTATCTTCTTGGATTTATCAAATAGAACACTTTTATATAATAAAACCAATCAATTAAGTCCTAAGTAATTTTTATAACAACCATATAATTTACTATATCATAAAATAATATTAATTTTTAATTAATAAGTTTTTTATAAAGTTAAAATTTCATATTTATATAATTATTTTGATTAAATAAATATAATTTTTGGATTCATTATATAAAAATTAGATTACCATGAATTTATAGTAATTTTCTATAAAAGTTTATTTTTTGATTAAAAGGTGAAAATATTATTTTTACAAAATATGATAAATCTTATAATATAATTAGTATATGACAAGGATTTAAAATTTATTAATGTTTATTTTTAATAAAAAAATATTCAAGGAACAACATAATACATAATGTGTTTTATTTTGAAATATGTTCATAGCATTTTGAAAACCATGATTTTATCCTTTCTAAAAAACTGTTTTTATGAGTTATATGTACATCATATTATAATTTATTTTGATCACTTTTACAAATTGAATAAATTAAAATGGTTTTAATATTTGGAATTATAAGTTCCAAATTAGTTAATAATTTTAATTTCATTTTAATAAAAAAAGTTATCATGGTAATTTTTTTTCATAGTATAAGTAAAATAATGTAGTAGGTTAAAGTTAAATGATAAAAGAATAAAATAAATAAAAATACCAAATAGAATTGGTGGTTAATGGTTTGGAAGACCTTAAATAACCTTTCAAAAATTAATTTTCAACAAAAGTTTTGGAATTATTTCCACCCAATAGTGGTTAGCCTTTAATACAAAATAATCATTATCTAATCACTTAATGAAACCCCTACTCAAGTATAAATAACCCATTACCACCCCCAAAACCCACTCCAAATACCTTAATCATGAAGTTATAGTAATTTAACCTCCAAAACAGTCCCTCCAATGCGCCCTCAAGTTCTCAAGGATCCATCCTCAAGTTTTAAAAAGAAAATATTCAAGGTAAGGGAATTATTCTATTCTCCTTTTTCATCCAAGTATCCATTTTATATATACCTTATAAATGTTAATAAAATTTTTTTCTTACACATTTAATATTACCCTTACTAAGAAAATATGTTTTTACAATTAAACACTTTTTTTACACTCATTATCCCCTTTTCATAATCCAAAATTTATACCATCATGCTTTCATATACATTTCTTGAATTTATCTTTTCCACATAAGAAATTATAATATTGTGAATACGCAAATATATTTTATTTTCATGGATATTCACATAGATATAAACAAGTATTATTTATTTAGGAATTTATAGATATTAAACTCACATTCCCTTTTCATGGGTTACAAATTATGTTTTGTTTAACTCTTTAATAACTTTGTACTTATTGATTTTGATATGAAAGCCGTTATTTATTTTCCATAGTTTATTGATGAAATGATTTGTCATTGTGGTTATGGATCACATGAATTAATAAATATAATAGTTGGACCATGATAGCACTCCAATTCATTGGTTAAAGAATTAATCTCTAGAGATGACATGTTTTATAATACCTTGGTGAATAACCTTGGTAATTATGATTATTGACACCCTCATGATAAACCTTGGTGATTTGATTATAAATATATAATTTTTATATTGTATAAAAATTTCTATGTTATGATTAATGTTCTTTATATTATGATATTCCTAATTTTCATATGATTATGCTCTATTGATATTCCACTTTCTCAAATGAAAAGTATTTTATTTGTTTATTTCCTTACATGGATTTATGATCACCCCTTTCATTAACGTATGTACCCAGGTCAGTCGAGGAAGTAAATGTAACATAGGATGAACCTATTAAGAAGTCTATAATGTGGATTAAAATCATTTTTTATATTTATTGTTTTCATGAATTATGTTTCTTTTTCCAAGACACTAAACCTCAAAAGATCCTCTGTATTATTAAATATTTTACCATGTAATGAAGGGTTTATGAAATAAAATGGTGGGTCCCCATATAATTCAAGGAAAAAGTCATAAAGTTGAACCAATCATTGAAAAAAAACCCATGGGGTCTAGATGAACTCATAAAACTATGTCTGAAATAGGGGATATTTGAGGAACGATCATGACAAGGACCCCTTGATGTCAATGTCCTAAGACGTAATGGAGTTTCAGACTGGTTTTTTATGGATAATCCTCAATTGATGTTGGGATCTAGAGTCAATGAATAAGTCATTAAAATTATGAAGAGAACTATAAAATGGTAGGCCCAAGTCTCCAAATCTGAACTATGTTGAAGCAATAATTTTAATTGATGCTTATTTTTCCCAATATAGTTTAGATTATTAAATAATCTAAGACCTTGAAATCACAAAAAAAAAGGGGACTCAAGATTTCATATTTCTACATGGAATATGTTTGATGGAATTACCCATAAATAATTTATTACCATTGACACTGACATTAATTTTTATAAGAAAACCAAGCTTGTTTATATGGGAAATGTGTGCATCACTTGATTAATAATCCACATATACAATTTAAGCATTCCATAGTCAACTGATGATCCAAGATTGAATGAAAAATGATTTTTGTGTTTTTATATTTCTTATACTATCATCAAGGCCTAGAGTTTTTTGATTCTATGATTATGAGGACAATCAGGTTCATGATAATTTCTAGACACTTTTCCTCAATAGAGCCAGACCTTACAAAAATTTTTATGTTGGTATCACTGATCAAGAATAATTTCAAGGAACTAAAACTGAGTTGGTATTTAAGTAACTTATGGTTTCTGATCCTAATATTATCACATAACTTACCCAGGAAGGCCAACCGAGGCTTTGGCTGTAAGATCAAAGTACACATAATACCACCCTTAATGATTGAAGAAGAAGACTCATTATCAATGGATATGGGGATAAACCAAGTTACATGAGTGCTACTTCAATCAAGGATGCATGAAGACTTGTCCATTGGTAAGTAATTTTATTTACTAATATATTTTTTAAGGTAATAATTACATGGGAAAAAATTGGGACCTTATACAAATTAATGTGGTGATAGATGAGGTGGTGGAAAGAAAGTAAAATAAATGTGGGATAAACTAAATTTTTTAAGGATGAATGTTGTAGACATAGTAGGAGGTGGATGGAAATAATAGACACTAGATAGAACACTTGTGCAACAATCGATATGGGAGGCATATTTTTATGACATAGAATCCTATTCATTCCCTCTTCCTCAATTATTTTTTGTTGATATGAAATAATTTTTGTATCTTGATATCACAGACATGGTTATTAGCCAAATACATTTAGGGGAGATCAAAACATCTATCTTGATTCTTTTACTTTCAATACTGGGATGCTATTCTTTTCATGTCTTCTACTGCCAATACTTTCTAAAACTTCGAGAAACAATACTCATTGATATTGAATTAATTTTTTAATATGTTAAGAACTATATTATTGAAATATTATGATAATATGTTCTTAACCAAATAATAACACCCTAATATCAATTACAATTTCATATTGGTGGTCTCAAATTCATAATTTTTTTCACAGTGCTTATTTCATGGTAGCAAAGTCACTGAATATACAAGTTGAGAACCAACCCTCTTGACGGTTGGGATAGATTCATCATAGAAGTAGTTCCTAATTAATAATTTAATTATAAATGATGTAATATCAATTTTAAAGGAATATAGTTGAAATTTTTGAAACTCACTCATTTCTAGTTACTCATGTTGGTGTTTTCTCTTGTTGTGATCTTTAACATACTCTGTTATTTCACTATTGTTCCATAAACACCTGAACAAATTTATAATATCATTTAAACCATTACTTCTTTATTTTTTATAGTGTTAATTTCTTGAGTTTTTTTGTTGTTTCTTGGTTATCTCACAAACTCCCTTATGGGTTAAACCTCTTCTTACTGTTGTATTAGTGTTAAGTAGGGGAAAGAGTAAATAAAAAATTGATTAGTCTCAATGATTACTAGTCAAAAACCTTGATACAAGACACAAATTCACATCACTAAGTGAATCTCTATTACGTAACGAATATCATGCTTAAAAAATTCTATTTTGAAGTCTTATTTTTAATTTATTAATTATTTCTCCTAAATCAAAAAAATTTCATGTAATACATTAAATTAATTAAATCAGTAGGTTAATAAATGTATAAAAACTAAATATACTCTTATTCATTCCAAAATTCTATCAAAATGTGAAAAACACATTATGAGACCAATAAAACTGTAAAAAAATTAATATGAGGTCATTTATTAGGTTAAAATTACTATTTTACCTTATTTGTTTAAAATTAAAAAAAACTGTATTTTTTGATTCAAACTTCTCATACCACTTAATTAAGTCGCCAAAAAGAAAAACATAATAAATACTAGTAGAAACATATCTAATCGAGTTAAAAAAATAACCAATTATGATTGTAATATAAGTCATTCTCAAGTCAATCCTGGGTTATCCTATATAATTTGGTATAAAATGAAATCAAAAATTTATTATAGTGATTTATTAAAAATGGAACTATGAATAGAGGTTAGTTGGCTAAATAATGGACTAATAAAAGTCTAATTTCTAATAGTGTAAGTATGATGGTGGAGGTAGTTACTATATAAGATACACGCTCCCACTATATAAATCATGGTAGAAAAAGAGAGGCCTAGTAGGGACACTAAAAATCTTCTAAGAACTTATGTAGTTTTTTGTGGGTGAATTTTGGTAAAATTGTGTAGTTATTTTCTTGTTAAAAGGCATATGGGTTGATTGAGAATTCCCTTTTTGGATGATTCTATCACCATCTTCATTTTTCTATCATCTTCTCCTCACCTTTATCATCTTTTGGTTAAACCTTTGATGTTATTTATGGAAATTTAAGGTATATGTTTTTTATTGTGTTTATATCATTCAACTATTTATTCTCTTTAATAATAAGTTAAATATTTATGTATTTTATTAAAATTAATGGTGAAATTTCTGTCTGGTTTTAATAGAACCATGATGGATTTTAAGGATTTTTTAATGACCTGAATTTTTTTAATTTTTTAAATCAATTTCATATTGAATTATTTAGTTTTATAATTAGGTAATTATTAGTTTAAATGTTGTTGGAGGAAGAATAAATAAGGATAAAGGAAATAAAAAATAAAAGGTTTTGGTGCCATAGGATCACCAAGAACCCGGTCTTCTGGTATTGGGTACTCAATGGTCTCTAGGTGAGTGGATAGAGGCTACTACATCACCATTAGGTGGTCAGTAGTGTTACACTAATTAAAAGTGGTCACCAAATGAATTATGTATTATTATCTATTACATGGTAGATAATATGAATCTTTTTAACTTTAGGAGTAAATGGTTAATTTTGGTCCCTTATTTTTTATTTTTAAAGGATTGGCCATAAAAATTTTGGATAGAACCCACTAAAGTCATCCTTCTTTTCCATATTTTTATTCCCTTAATTCTCCCAAACTAACCATACTCTTCATATTGAATCTGATAATTCACTTTATGTTCTCAATGCTCTTCCTGTGATAAAGCTTAAGGCATTAATTCCTTCTTCTATATTTCTTATTCAATTTTATGATTAAATAAATAAATCCCTAATATCTATTTTATATTAGTTTTTCTATGTTCCTATACAAAAATGATGAATATTCCCTTCAATCTCTCAAAATGTTATTTGGTTTGTTAATCGGTAGGTGATCCCGCCACATTCTTATATTTTAATTGTGTTTCAATGGAAACCGACAGAGATGATATGCACTAAATCCTTTGAATGTGATGAAATATAAAGGCACAATATTTTGTAATAGATTTCTTGTCAAAAAACCGAGATGTATATTTTCCTTTTACAAACCATATCAATCGTATAGTATGCTTGATTTTATATCGCAATAGAATGTAAATAATAATATTGTTTGGAAAATCATAGGGAATTATTTGTTGGACCATATAACACAATTACATGCCACTTACATACAAGTTAACTTCTAAGAAAGTAGTATTGCATGAAATTACAAATCATAATTCATGGTATGAGAAACCACTTCCTATGATATATATTATTAGTTCCACTAAATATTTATGAATCATATAATTTAATTCATTTGAAAAGGATACAACACTCATTTGGTGTTCAAAAATGTTAAAAGTTAAAATTCATTCCCACATTGGATACCATCTAAGGCATGTTGTAAAAGTTACAATGTATGAGGAGTAACATAATTCATGTATATGATTCATGAGTTTTCTAAGGAATTAAATCAGGTGTTATAACACATGAGTTAATGTCTACACTACTAAGAATCATTCTTAAGGATTAATAAATCCCACTCCTTTACGATAGCAATTGGTGTCCACTTTCATGATACTCAACTGAAGATCTCTAATCACGATTCTATCTTATCCTACCACCTTTTCATGATAATTTTATGACATGACATGATGGATGGATGATCCAAATAATATGAAGAGTGATCTAGGCTGCCCATGGAAACCTCTATAGGTGGGATGTTGTACTAATTCTACTCTAGTGATCTTCATCAATCCCATTCGAACGCATTATAAGGTAATAGAGATGTATATTAGATATTTACTGTAAGTTACATGTTGGTTTTAAAATTATTTATTTCATGTATGCACATTTTCACTTATTCAAATCATGTATATCTTGGTTTGACATTCTAGATTGATTTTTATTATTATAGTAAGAGTTTTCAGACCCTTATGAATCCCAAAAATGGTATCAGATCCACTCCCATGTTTAGATTTTTGAAATCATGCTTGAAATTAAGAACAATGAAATCATATTGTATATCATAAAATATGACCTTGACCAGATGGTTGAATCATGACATATTATGTGAGCTATTTTAAGCTGATACCCATTACAAATCCCATTTATTTTCACTAGTCATAGTGTAAGACTCCCAGTAATCATATTATATGATAACTATAAAGAATTATGAAAAAAGAGAGTATGGCATCACTAATATGATTACTCATTATATGATAAAATATGATATGGGTAAAACCTTAAGTAAAAGGTATATCATATTTGATGATAGAAATATCATTCATAGAGTACGATAGATTGAAAATAATTACATTTAAGGTGCATCATATTTAATTATAGGACTATTTGTTGTAGAGTATAACATATAACATGGAAACCACTACCCCATCAGTCATATTTTATGACTTCCACTTGATTATAAAATAAAATTGATGTAGAAAAATATAATTGTCTTAAATATTCAATTATTAATTGAATTTATTATTTATAATTTTTTTATAAATAATGAAAAATTTATTTTGTTCATATTTACTAATTGATAAATGTTTTAAAAATTATCTAATTATAAAAGGTTTATAATAAATTAACTAATATTTAAGAAATGTTTATTATTAAATATTTCATAACATTAAATATTAATATTAAAAATACCATTTACTAAAAAAATATATAGAATTCATTATGAATTAAAAATAATGATATTATTTTTTAATAATAAGGGAGAATTTATAGAGTTTTAAAATAAAAAATAGAGAAAAATGTAAAGTGTTTATATTTAAATTATGAATTTTTCATAATTAATTAATTCTAATTGTTAAAATTAAAGCACTATTTTGGGAAATTATTTTATCCTCATCAAAAATTTTGTTGATTATTTATTAGATCATGGTTTAAATAATGTTTATGTAAATGATATTTAGATTATGTAAAAATTTTATATAATAGAAATTGGATTATAAAATGTTAATAAATCATAAAATTTCATATATTTAAAGTTAATTTCAATATAATGAATAATATGAATTGTATATATTATTAAATGGATATAAATATTTTATTTTTAACATTTTTAAATGTCTATAATATAATCTAAAATTAAAAAGTGTTTGTAATTATTTTTTTTTAATAATTGTTTATAAATGGTCAGAATATTTTTCTAATATTTGAAATGTTCATTTATTTAATAGTTATTAACTAATTTATTCATTTTTATAAATTATTTATATATTTTAAATAAGTTTATTCTTTAGTTTGAGTTGTTAAACTACTTCCTATAAATTTTCATACCTTTCATTAGATGCTATGTATAGTTATATAAGATTTAGTTTTCATCTACCTTTACCTTAGTTTATAATTAATGACATTAGATTGAGTTATTTTTTTGAATAAAATTCATATATATTAAATTTTAGAGATATGATGAATTGGATTCTCTCTTAAGTAAATTATCTATGGGGAGAGGAACACGGATCCAGGATTCCCATTATCTTGTAGGTTATTCCTTATTCTAGAATGGGAGGGGTTGTCTATCTATCTCTCCAAGCACAACCAAGTCGAGATTGTGCCATTAATCAATACATTCTACCCTTGACCTGGACACCCAAGTCGGTTCGTGGAAAATATTGAAAGGATGTTTTGATCTCCATGGGAAGGAAAATAGTTCTTGGAAATTTAGAACATACCTTGAGAGTGGTTTTCCCATTAAATCCATAAACAAAAAATATACATGAAATAATTAAGGAAGAAATGAAAAAAATAAACATATAGAAATGGTATAACATAAATCGAGAAATACAGATACAAAATATAGGATGGGAAGCCAAAAGATTATACAACAATGTTAGGGGGATATAATTTAGACTCAAAATAAAAGAAAACAATGATACCCATCTATGCATGACATGAGGGGAAACCTCTCACCATGTCACATTCATTTCAAAAGCTCAAAAAACACGAGTACCAACTGCCTCTAAGGGATTCCTTGATTTTAAATATATATGAAAAAAATCTGCATACACCCTTTATGTGTATATAGTGTGTGAGCACATAAATAATTGTATAATCCCACTAAGTGATTCATGAATAAAAAATTATAGAAAAATAAACTTTCTAGTTTGAAAATAGTTTTATCAAAAACATGTTTAATCTTTTTAATTTAATAAATAAATCATAACAAATATACAGAGCACACACCATGTGATAGCCTAAGGTAAAAAATTTGAAGGAATCATTCTAGGACCCTCGTACGTTTAGGGATTGAACCATTCAAAATCATCCTCTTGAATGGTCCATAGGGAGGACCATGACAAATTCACAACAGTAAAAATATTCATAACCTCATTTCTTTAGTTGTTGTTCTATAATAAACCAAGGGAATGAAAGGGTTTAACTTTCCTAGAGATACTTTTCCTAGTCTCCCCTCCTAGATAATTTGGGTTCCCATGTTCCAGTCACATTCCATTCAATAAAAATTCCACTTATAATTTATTCCATAAATAGAACATGCTAATTTAAACCATTTCCACCTCAATACAAATGGGACAAATTTTTTAATCACATATATAGACAAAAATAGTCATCAAAATACCAAATTATACATGAAAATAGTTAAAACATTCTTTAGGAATGTAAGTATGCACATTTAGTTTATTAAGAAATTATATATCATAAAACCACTTACCTTAATCGCTTGAAATCAATGATGACTAGTTAGAATCCCCAATACAGGAGGATATATAACCCTATTGAAGCAATAAGAGACTATAAACACCATGGATCACACAGTTTGGTTTTTATTTATAAAATCATAGGATTCTATGGCCATGGGGAAGAGGAAAAAATAAGAGGAATAAAGATATAAGAGAAGGAAGGAGAGGGCCTTACTTGAAGAAAGATTTAAGAAATTGAATAAGAACCACTTGAAATCCACCCAAGGATAAGGTATATGGGAGTTATTTCAGGAGGTATATATAAAATAGAGAGGCAGAATAAGGGTTAATTTAGGTAAGATAAAAATTAACATTTCACATTTTAATGTTTTGGGCAGAACACATTGTTTGATTTCTCGATTTTCAAAACTATGAACCAAACATGAAGATCTCAACTACTTCCCATTTTAACCTAAATGGTTGTGCTATATATTTATCTTAATTACGAACCATCTATGAAAATTTTCACTATCAAAAACTATAGACCTATTGCGTGGATATCAAATGATTACTCATAACTATGAACTAAACATTTGACAAACAATTTTTTCTAATTTTACCAAATTTAAATGGAAAATAACCCAAAAAGTAAGGAATTAAAAATTAATCCAATAAATAGATGATCCATACATAAAAATCAAAAAATGAGTGTGAAAATTCTCCATACTATACAATTATTACCACTAGAAAGTCATCTGGAAGCATGATCAAGTAAAAAATGAGGTCAATACTCCTTTATAAATGATTCATACTCCCAAGTATCTTGAGAGTATCTCTCATATTACCAAAACAGTCAGACCAATATATTGGATTTCCCACATAACACTTTCTCTTGGGAGTCAAAAATTCAAATCTGTTTCTTTATCACGGATGTATCAGGTTCCAATTCAAGATCTTCCAAATTCAAAATATGAGAGGGGTCCAAATTATACGTTCTAATTTAGAAAAATGTAATAAATCCTAAATAAATTTTTTTTGGGGAGGAAACACCAATTTATATCCAAATTTATCAAATTCATCAATAATTTTAAATGGTATGACATACCTCAAAGAATGATTCAGTTACTTTCCCAACCAATGGTAACACAATTATGGTGAAAAATTAAAAAAATCATTAAATAACTAAGAATTCCAATGGGAGGAATTTATCATATGAATAATATTTGTTTTGAATTTGAGTAGTTTAAAATCATTATAGAATATTTTGAATCAATATGCTCTTCTACTGTATAGAAATCATCCTTAGAAGAGAGGTCTACCCACCTTAGTCCAAAAGAGTGGATACCAACATGGTAAAACATATCAATCTTCAAAATAGATGATATTTATTGAAGAATAATTACTATTATTATAGGTAAATTCAACCAGAGTAAGATGAGTGCCCAATTAAACTCAAAAGTCTAAGATGAATGGATAGAGTTTATCCTCTAATACCTAGATACCTTGTTCTATTTGGTCATCTATCTATAGATGATAGGTTGTTATCATTCCTAAATGGAATCCAATCACCTCATAGAGGACTTTATAAAATTGATATGTAAACCTAGGATCTTTATCAGAAATAACAGTATAAGGTACCTCATGTAACCTCATTATCACCTACATATACAACTTTATAATATCTTCCACCCAAGTGGTTGCCTTGATAGGAATGAAATTGAAATAATTGGTTAGAAGATCAATAATAATGTATATAACATTCCTTCCATGAGGTGTATGTGGTAACCTAATGATGAAATCCATATACACCTCATCCCATTTCATGGAAGGTATTGGAAGTCGATAAATTAGACATGATGTTTTATGATTCTCATCCTTTATTTATTGACAGGTGCAATAATGTGACACAAAACCTATAATGTAACTTCTCATATCTAACCACAAAAATCATATCTTGAGATAATAAAGCATTTTAATATCTTCTGAGTGATATGATCACTAATATCAGTTGAAATCCTTTATCCCCACCTTCCTCATTGATATAAGAACCATATAATGTATTTAAAAATAGAAGACACCCTTAAGATATCAAGTCCACTCACCGGTGGACACCCATATATTTTAAATCCTCCCAATATTCTTGAACTCTATATCACATAATTTCTCTTGAATATTAAGATCAATAATAGAGGGATTAAACTAAATACTAGTAAGAAAAACATTCTCATTTTCTTACATTGCTTCAAAATTCATTTGAGGAATGATTCCAATCAAACCCTATTCATCATCAATCTCGTTGAGGACTTGAGGGGAAAACATCCAACTAAGGGAATCATAAACCACATTTACATTTCATATAATATAGGTTATTTCAAAATAAAATATATAAAGATCATACACCCACCACCACCACTAAAGATTCAGGACCTTTTGAGCTAAGATATTGCTTAAAATTTTATGATCTTAATAGACTGTGAATATCTACCCAAAAAGACAGTGGTGGAAAAAAATGAATAATTACATCAAATATTTGAGTTTCAGATCATGTATAGGATATTTATTTTCATGTTTTCGGAGTTGGAGAGAACCATACACCCCCACATGACAAACTTGTATACAACACACCCCAAACCTATACCTGATGCATTATAGTAAAGCATATAATCCTGAGCAGCCTCAGATAAAATCAAAATCCGATTTGAAGTCAATAAATATTTTAGATCACCAAACTATGTATGACACTTTGAACTATATAATAAAATTGTAATTTTTTGGGTGAGTGATTATAGAGGAAAGGCAATCTAGAATATGTTTTTTTAAACCCTTTTTTGTATCCAACCAAACCCAAGATTCTCTTAATTTCGAATTTTTTTTAGAACCTCCCATGATAGAAAAACCTTGACCTTCCCATGATCAACTGAGATACCCCATTATAATAACACATGCATAAGAAAATTGATCTCTTGGATCCATAAAATATAATTAGATAATTTATAAAATTCGGAGTGATCAGTCATGGTTCGTAGAATAATTCTAAAATGACTTGAATAATCATCCTTTATCATAGAGTAGACCAACCTATCATACAAAAATACCATGATAAATGCATCAAATAACTAATGTAATATCCCGTTCATGAGAACCATCAGGACTAAAAAATCATTTGTTAACCTAAATAGCATGATGAGATACTTGAAAAATTCTATACTAATTTTTTAAGGTAGTCTTAGGAACACTGGAATGTCTCACCCTAAGCTAGTGATAACCTAAATGAAGATCAATTTTTGAGAACCAATTTTCTCTATTTATATGATCAAATAGGTCATGATTTTTTGGGTCTCCAGGCCTTCTTAATGTATTTGGATTTCATTTCATCATTATAAATTATTTTGGTATCTAATTGAACCAATTTAGTAAACCGGTTTGTATACTATATGTTCAAATTATTCCCTTAATGAAGGAACTCAAATTATAGACAATTGTCCAATGCCAAGGTCTTGGGGTAGATGTTTTAAGTGATGTTCCCCTTCAAATCCTTCCACTCTATATTATCATAGTACTTTACACGAAAAACCAACTCCCACCACTTTCGAATATTGCCTCTATTCATGGAGGCTATACACTACACTTTAAGGTTGTTTATAGTTCCAAGGAATTAAAAGATATGATCATTCTTATATAACCACCCCTAAACCTATTGAGTATCATTACATCACAAAATAGTGGGGGGGTTATTCTTGAGAAATTCATAAGCTCAATCTTTCCCAAAAGTGAAATCAGCTACCCTAATTGGATAATGACTGGAAATTTCCCCCTGTTCTATAGCTTGAACTAAATGGGCCAGTATCCCTATAATGTTTTGATCAACCAATGTATTAACTCCAAAATAGTTATCTGTAACCTCATCTGATAGGTTTACCAATGGTCTTCTTGGAGAAACAACACCATAAAAGACAAATAAAATATGAGTAACATCAAAATAATTAAACAAGATAAATCAACCTAATTATTTTTATAAAACATTTTGTATAAATTAAATAAATGATATAAAAATAATTACACTTTTCCATGACACTCATCTTGAGTGAACATATTGTAGCCTATGCACCCTAACCAATGGAAAAGTAATACCTCATCCAAAAATTTAAAATTGAAAAAATTATGGCATCCCATGGAGACTGAAGGTTTGTTACGATGAGTGTTGGATAGACACTCCATAAAAACTAAACCATACCTATTTATAATCCCATATTAAGTCTATTCAGACTTCAATAATATCATAAAATCAAAACCGGGATTTTATACCATTTTTTCATGAACTAACATAGTCTATCTCTAACTTGGGAATCTGTATTGGTTTATGGAAATGTTTTAATGTAATTACCAATCCTCATGGACTAAAATAAAGTTCTTGAGTATTAAAAATATATATTAGGAATAATTTTCTTAATAAACACATCAACATAAAATATAAATGAAAACTTTAAGGAAACCATGACAATACCAACATATAATAAGCATCCAAATATGGAATATAGTTTATTAAGAAATAAATATATAAAATATGGCATGGAATGTGAAAAGAGTAAATAGTAGGGTTGTAGATCTATAATAGATACTCAAAATAAAATAAAAGAAGCCTCACATTTCTATCTAAAATGAGGGTTAACCTCCCACTATATCACCTACATCACCCAAGATTTACTAAAATGAGTACCAAAACCTATATGAAGAACCTTTCTTTTACATGTGTTTGAAAAAAAAATCTATATGCACCCATTAGGTGTGTATAGGTTGTGATCACATCTATCCCCATAATACCCCACCTGATGTTTCATGGATAACCATTATTAAACAAAAATAAACATGCGTATTTTAAAATATTATAATTAAGAAAAGGATTTTAATATTTTAAGTAAACACTTAAATCATAATAAATATAATAATTACAAACAATAGGATAAAACTAGGTAATAATCATTAGGGAATCATCCTAAAACCCATGTACACTCATTGATTGAACAATTTAGTGTTATTTTCATACATGATCCACTATGCAAGATCATACAAAAGTCCCACTGGTAGTCGTATCTATATCATAATTTTTCTATTTAGGATTTTGTCATAATATAAGGGCAGTGAGGGAAGAACATATATAGATTTACTTTTCATAGTCTTCCCACTTATGTACCTAGGGTTCCCATGTTCCATTCCCTTTCTGTTACATCCAAATTCCACCTCTAATTGATTCCCAAAATGACAAATTCCACTTTAAACAATTTCCACATCAATAAAAAATGAAATCATTTTATAATCATAAAAAATGTTCAAAAAAAATCGTAAAAATAACATTTCATACTTAAAAAATTAAAACCTTATAAATTTAAATAATCGAGCAATGATATATCCTGAAACTACCCAAATTAATCACTTCAAATAACTGATAACCTATTGGAATCCATAACAAAAGAGGATAAAATACCCTAAGATTCAATAAGTGACCATAAACAAAAACCCTCATAGAATTTCGAACAAATTTAACAATCCTTAGGCTAACATGGACATGGAGAAGAGAAAAAACTAAGAGGAAGAAAGGATGTTCCAAGAGAAAGAAGGGGGGGCATATGTAATGAAAAATTGAATAAATTGAAGAAGATAAAACATGAAATCCATACAAGGAGGATAGGAGTTGAGTTCATGTGTAAGGGATGGAGAAGTCTAGTTGGAGAAGAAATAGTAGTGAAATAGGGTTACATCGAGTAAGGGAAGAAGATACACATCATTGTTTTAATGTTCTGAGATTACTAAATTGTTTTCCAAACCATTCGCCAACCATGAGGATCACCACTACTTCACTTAGGCACCACCAAGGTTGGCTTTTTGGTTTAGGTAAAATGTGAACTAACTATGTAAATCCACACTATTAAAAATTATTGACCCACAAAAAAGTTATTTCCCAATTACTTTTAAATGCGCACTCACTACATGACAACCCATTTTTTTCAAATTTTAAAAATTTTAAAGGAAAAATATTGAGAAAATAAATAATGAAAAATAAATACAATAAATAGATAATCCACACATGAAAATGAAATCATGAGAATGACATAGTTTCAACCCATATAATTAAAAACCATTACATGAAGTGTTCATGAAAAATATA